>JAPQWV010000061.1:2646666-3970000 GCA_027422505.1 Craterostigma plantagineum | reverse complement strand
ATCCCGATGGATTAGTCTCAATAACGCTCGAATACCAACATCCCACTCTTACATCGAGCTCTTAGATCGCATTCAGTTTCCGAATTTGGGCTCAAGCTTGACCACATGAGCGCAATAGATTAATCGTGGCTAGAAAACTATTCCAAGTATTCGCTTCCGGAACGAAAATCCTAAATAGCCCGACCAAGGAGAAGGGCGAGAGAGTGTGGGAATCATTCTTGATGTTTTATGGCAACATGATTTATTGAGAAGAAAAAACTGAAAAAAGCTCTCATGGTGGTTAATGGTGGTGAGGAGAGAGAAATTGATGTGATGAAGAAGGCAACGATAGAGACAATAAATAATATAAAATTATAAGGTCAATGGTAAATTCGTCTTTTCAATTAAATGGGTATATGAGAGTGAAGCTTTTATCCCACTAGGTACCTCATGATAAAATAATTCTGACAAAGTGACTCGTTTTGTTTTTTTGTTTGCCACTAGGGATTTAAGTAGAGAAACCCGTTTATTTATATATCTATTATTTAATATAACTAATTATTTTTTTATTTTTTGACGGGCCTGCCCGTGGCCCGTGCGGGCTTACCGCACAGGCCCGATCTCTGGCGGGACTAAATTTTAGAGCCCGTCCCGCCACTTTGGCGGGCGGGCCACGGACCCGTTGGCAGTACTATTTCTAGGTAGACGACGTACTGTAGAGACGATAGCTTTTCTTGGTGGGCTAAGCCTGCGGCACTTTTAAGTTCGAGCGTAAAATATGTGCGGACGTCAAATTCCTGGGAATATAATAAATCATCAACATAAATAAATAATTGAAAGTATCAATCACAGTTTAAAATCTTGAACTTGCCATTGCAATTTTCAATAATGTTCTACTAATTCAGTTTTATATCTCTGTAGGTCAATGCAGAACATGTCGTAAGGGATAGAGAAGCCTTATCCGTATGGTAAATAAAACTCGGGTTGACGACCTTAGAGAACAAAAACAATTGTCCTCCACAAAACACACACCCCTATCTACGAAGCAAAAGCCAATCGAATCTTCATATTGTAAGAAAGAAAATAACATTTTGTCAGCTGTTGTTTTACTTGTTTCTTCATCTCTTTCCTGGCTATCACTGAAGGGTTAGTTTGACAAATTAGAAAAAAAAAGACAAAAAAAAAAAATGGCGCAAATCTTGGCTCCTTCAGCACAATGGCAGATGAGAATCGATTCAAGCCGACTGAGCTCGAAGATGCTGAACCCCGTAAGCTTAAGACAGAGCAAGAAAATGGCGGCGGCTAAGAGCTTCCCCAAGTTTAACGTCCTCGTCGTCAAATCTGAGCACAGCACCGTCAACCGCCTGGAACAGATGCTAAACCTCGACGTCACTCCTTACACCGATAAGATCATCGCCGAGTATATATGGCACGTCTTCTACATCTTACTCTCTGCCTTCTCTTACCACACACACTCGCACACGCATTTCGTCAAACACCTTATGCTCTGTTTTTTTTTTTATAGGATCGGAGGGTCGGGAATCGACCTGCGTAGTAAGTCGAGGGTAAGTCTTTTCAGTTCTACGTTAGTTTTTATTTTATGTATAAATGCAACGATGTATGTATGCAAGAAGATGTTAACCTCGATTGCGATGATGATGATTGAGCAGACCATATCGAAGCCTGTGGAACATCCCTCGGAGCTTCCCAAGTGGAACTACGATGGGTCGAGCACTGGGCAAGCCCCTGGCGAAGACAGTGAAGTCATACTATAGTAAGATCAATCAATCAATCTCATCTGTAATGAAATGCAGCTTTCTTTGTTTTCTCTAATATATCTCAGAAAAATAAAATAAAAAAACCTCGATCTAACCTCTCCCAGCCCACAAGCCATCTTCAAGGATCCATTCCGTGGCGGCAACAACATATTGGTCTGCATTCTTCTTCTACAGAATATGATTATTACAGTGCTCTGTTCTTTACATAGATCTTGACCTTAAAAGTAAATCATTGTGGTTGGTGGCAGGTCATATGCGATACTTATACCCCGGCCGGCGAACCAATCCCGACGAACAAACGATACCGAGCTGCTCAGATCTTTAGCGACCCTAAGGTTGCTGCTGAAGTTCCATGGTAAGCATCAAACTAATCTCTATATTCTTACAGAGACATATCAGTTCAGACAGAAGATTAACGGAACTTTTTGTGTTGAGTTTAGGTTTGGGATCGAGCAAGAATACACGTTACTCCAAACCAACGTTAACTGGCCATTGGGTTGGCCCGTAGGAGCCTACCCAGGTCCTCAGGTAATTGAAAACTTTTCCCTCGGTTAATCAGCGAAAAAAGTTTTAAAAAAAGAGAACCGTTTATCGATTGAATTCTTGATGTTAATCCGAACGTTTTGTAGGGACCTTACTACTGCGGCGTTGGAGCGGATAAGTCGTTCGGGCGCGACATATCGGACGCACACTACAAAGCTTGCTTATACGCAGGCATCAACATCAGCGGCACCAATGGAGAAGTCATGCCTGGGCAGGTGATGATCTCTAGTGGAATACACATAAAGCTTTATGTAGTAAGTGACGAACAGTTTACCGATCGAAAAAATGCTTCATTACAGTGGGAATTCCAAGTCGGGCCCAGCGTTGGAATCGAAGCTGGCGATCATATCTGGTGTGGGAGATATCTCCTCGAGGTACTTCAAAAAATCGACAACGAAAGAGTACCCCAATCGTATTCTGTAGTAGAATTTCTGATCGACCATCTTTCTATTCTTCGAACAGAGGATCACCGAACAAGCTGGCGTTGTTCTTTCTGTCGATCCAAAGCCAATCGAGGTAATCAAATAACTATCGAATCAACTCAAAAAGGAAGCTAATTTGATCTCTGACATGGTTTTTATCATCCATTCAAAGGGCGACTGGAATGGCGCGGGCTGCCACACGAACTACAGGTAAAAACACCCATTCTAATCGTTATTGCAGATTCACCGAAGCTTTTGTTTAGAAACTAACGCTCGAATTCTAACAGTACCAAGAGCATGAGAGAAGAAGGAGGTTTCGAGGTGATAAAGAAGGCCATTCTAAACCTTTCCCTTCGTCACAAGGATCACATCAGCGCTTACGGAGAAGGAAACGAGAGGAGGCTCACTGGGAAGCACGAAACTGCCAGCATCAACACCTTCTCATGGGTACATTACATTATATAATAATACACACAACAAATTCCACCATTTTCTTGACTAATCAAATCACTAACGCCATGATGTAATATATTATACGCTCGTTCTTACAGGGAGTTGCCAACCGTGGCTGCTCAATCCGCGTGGGACGCGACACTGAGAAGAGCGGAAAGGGTCTGTAATAACTCAAACGTTATACCCGAAAGTTTGCCATTGAACTTATCTTCTTCGATTTTTTTTTTTTGCGCAGGCTATTTGGAAGATAGGCGTCCAGCGTCTAACATGGACCCATACATCGTGACTTCGCTTCTCGCCGAAACGACACTGTTGTGGGAGCCGACGCTCGAGGCTGAAGCACTCGCTGCTCAGAAGCTATCTCTGAAGGTTTAACCGCCGTGTCTTTTGTAGCCCAGCCGAGCCTAGCCAAGAAAAGAGCTTGATGAGAGACTTGAGAGCTTCTTAGGCACAAAAAAAAAAAAAAAAAAAAAAAAAAAAAAAAAAAAAAAAAAAAGCATTGATCTCTAATGTGTAAAAAATGGAGATGGACTTGTGAAAATGATGCTTGCTGGTTTGTTTCATTGCATTCAAAGTTATTGTAATTGTAATAAGCCTGCTTTTATTACTTAAATGCTTTGTTGAGAAATAGTCACTCGATTAAAAGATAATTAATGTCCTTTATATACTCTAATAACGCGCTTGAACAAATGGGATAACTTTGAGAGAATTGCAAAGGTTTAAAACTAGAATTACGAAACTAGATAACTTTTTAAAACTAGTGCAAAACTAATCGAATTTTTTAAATTTTAATTATTGTTATTTCTCTTTTCACCATAACACTATCTAAAATTACATTTTTCATTATTATTATCTAACATTAGCCTATAAATTATTGATAACTTTATTTTTAACCCAATTTATTTTTTGTAAGTTCTTATCCCTATAGCATATCTAATACTATTTATTATTTTGAGAATCATAGTATTTTATTATATGTAGAAAATTGAGCATTTGACGTATCAATTCAATTATATTTTACGTTCGACTAATTATTGCATATGCGTGGACTTATTCATTCGGTTAAAATATCAGAAACGAACTGACGGACAACGATTTCGGTTCAAATCAAAATCAAACCGTTGTTTATAATGGTTGTTTTTTTAGTTTCCTACATATACTTTATTATATGTAGGGAATTTGTTCGTTTATTGCTTTTTAACTAAACGATCATATGAATGCTTTATTTTTTTTGTTTGCTTGTAAATACTGGGGACTTATTTTGGTTTTTCACACATTTTCCTCTCGAATCTTTATCTGGTCTGTCTCGAATTTCCCTCAATTTTTTATGTTCGAAGTATAATTTTTTATATTTTAAAGAATTTCAAATTTATTTTTCAATTACAATTGGAAAATAAACAAATATTCCTAAACAATCAAAGCTAATGGTTTGAGTTCAAAACCGACACCGGCTCCAACTGATTCCAAATAATAATCGAAATAGTGTTACCACATCTCGATTGACGTGAGGTTTTGGTTCAGTAGAAACGAGAATTTCACATTAGAAATTGGAAACGTTTAATACACCGACCTAGGTATACACATTTTGAGGGCTTAAAACTTTTTAAATTGAATTTTGAGGTTAAAGTATGATTATTGCTAATTTATATGCTTATATAATATAATAATGGTGAAGATTTAGAATTTTAAATAATTTGTGGTGACAAGAGAAAATAACAATAATTAAAATTAAAAAAATTGATTAATTTTGCATTAATTTAAAATGTTATGCAATTCTAGTTTTAAAACTTAACTATTTTTACAATTCTAACTTTTGCCTCTACTCGCCGAGGGGAAGCAAGAATATAAGGAGGAAAACGTCGCCCGTAAATCGTTGGCGACGGGAAAAGAAATCTGCAAAGATGTACGGCTTCACAGGCTTAGGTAAAGGCCACGACGCTGAGAGCGATATTGAATCTGGGGGAACTTTGTACCCTGGATTGAGCTATGGCGAGAATCAGCTGCGATCGGGATTCATACGCAAGGTGTACGGGATATTGGCAGCGCAGATCGTATTCACCACCTTCGTCTCCGCCGTGACGGTCCTCGATGCACCGCTGAACGATCTCCTGCGCGGAAACTCCCTGTTGTTGTTGTTCCTCGTCTTCACGCCTTTCTTATGTGAGATTCGTTTTGTTATTTTTCGCGGTTTTATGACTTAGGAGCTGCTAAAAATCTAAGTGGAAGGAAGACCGATCTACGATCCTGTTGGATTTTAGAAAATTCCTTTTAAACGCTTGCGTAATTTTGTTATTGTTTGATGTTGCTGCTTGATTTTTCTGTGTGAGAGCTAAAATTCAAGTCTGACCTTCAGTGGTCTGTTCGCTGCTCTATATAGTGATTCGCTTCGCACCATTTGCCCTTGTCAAGATGACGCAAAACCTAAATTCTTTGCAATTTAATAGTTGTGGAATGCTAAGCTACCATTTTTCATGCTACTTGATGATCTCTATGAACTTCTACAGTGTTTGAGTCATCGAATCATTTTCGCCAGATCACCGGGCAAGGACTGCCACGAGTACTGATTTTTTTTTTACTTTGTGAAGAATGTTCATGCCACATTGATCTTCTATGCTGCTCTTTGTTGACTTTTTTCCAGTCGCCCCTTCGTTTCATCCATGTTAGCAATAAATGAGTTTGCGTTCTGTATAGGTCTCTGGCCCTTGCATGTCTAGCAGCAAAAGCACCCACTGAACTTCGTTTTCCTCGGGCTCTTCACTGCTTCTATGAGCCTAACTGTTGGTGTCAGCAGTGCCAATACCGAAGGTTGGTTAACTGTTGTATTACTTTTACGAACTTTGTGGTCTTGTTAAATTTTTGGCGCCCGCGCACATGCGCCACACGTGGGAGGTGAGGAAACGGTATGAGCTTGAGGGGTTCCTTCCTAAAGCCAATTGGTGATAGGATGAGTGACCCTCAAGCTTATATACCGGTTAGTTTTTCTTGTCGTAACCGATTTGGGACATTTGACATTTGCCCACGTGTGACGTTCTTCACACTCCCCCCTCACATGTGAGCCAATTGTTGTTCTTAATTGGACGGGAACGTCAATCTATTCGAACCCGCCGTATATTTTTAATTTTTGAGTCGGTTGAGGAACGCCACTGTTTTCGAACCTCATGAACCATTTTAGGATCGCCCGCTGTGATATCATGTTAAATTTTTGGGGCCCGCGCACCACACGTGGGAGGAGGGGAATCCATATAAGCTTGAGGAGTTCCTTCTTAAAACCAATTGGTGATAGGAGGAGTGACTATCAAGCTTATATACCAGTTAGTTTTCTTGTCGTAATAAATGTTGGGACATTTAACATTTGCCCACATGTGACATTCTTCACACTGTACAATTCAAATGAACTCAATTTGAGCGTTTCTGTCAGTCGAGCACTTAGAGAGAAGAGAGGATTTTCGGCGGTGGAAAGTTTCATGTATGAAAGTGCTAATATGATTTATTGTTTTGTACACGATTCAGAAAATAAAAAAATATATAACGGACTGGCACTATGATTCAGAAAATAAAAATGTGATAGTAAGTCGAGATGTTGTAGTATACGAAGAAAACTCGTGGGACTGGAACGATGAAGAAAATATAACAGAGGGAGAACCACTGAGCGTTGCGCCATTATCCGCCCGACTCCATCTCAAGAAATTAACGAGGAGGACGAACCAAACAACCGATGATGCGAAGCCTGCAGGACTTATACGAGACAACCGATGTGGTTCATTTAGTCTGCTTGTTGGCCGACTCAGAACAATCAGTTTCGAAGATGCGGTAAGAAAAATAAAATGGAGGAGAGCAACCCGGTAGCGACACCAATGGAACTTGGAATAAAACTATTCAAGTTTGAGGGAGGACAATGAGCTGCTTTTCTAGCGAGCTGCTCATTACTATCAAGCATCACTCTCACAACGAGCTGCTTTTCCACATTTAAAAGCATAGCATATGCTTTTCGTACTTCAGGCCAAAGTTCAGATGCATGGATTTGATTCCTAACTCCAGCATATGTTTCATTCAACCCCATAAGAAACTACAGAGCTTTGTTCTTCTCTTCTATTAATTCTCCCAACCTTGCATACACAGCCATTACAAGTACATTGGTCATTTTCCATGAGATGAGCTAACTTGTCCCGAAGTCGTTTTCAGTTTGCTGTAGTATTGTGCCAAATCATGGTTCCCTGCGAGATGGAACATATTTCTCTGTTCAATTGATGCACTTGCGGACCATTGCTCGTCGCATACTGAACTTTCAGCTCCTCCCAAAGTTCTTTTGCTGTTTCAGCGAGGCTCAAAATGTCAACTAGCTCAGCTGAGAGTTCAAAATCCATGACACGACATGTCATTCACCCGAGTCCATGCGCGACATTTGCATCGCCATCGGCGGGTTTAGGAACATCACCATTGATGAATCCTAATTTGTGCTTCGCGTTGAGAGCTCGCTTCACCGAGTGACTCCGTGCCAGATAATTCGACTCGTTGAGCTTGTTCTCCGCCAATCCTAGACCATCTGAAGGCAGTAGCATTAGAGGATGGACATATCCTCGATAATTGATCGCTTCTATTCCATTCCGAGTCTGCTTTCCAATCGATTCTGAAATTCGTTGTTCCTCTGCCATAGCTTCACTAATCGCAAATTTGATTTTTTTTTTTAAAAAAAAATCTTCGATGAATTGCTATTTCTCTACATGTGAGTTCTTCAACATTCGACCAGATGCAGAATCGCCTGCTCTGACACCATGTACAATTCAAATCTGAGCTCAATTTGAGCGTTTCTGTCAGTCGAGCACTTAGAGAGAAGAGAGGATAGGCGGTGGAAAGTTTCATGTATGAAAGTGCTAAAATGATTTATTGCTTTCATTGTATTTATACAAAAGCGTTAGTGGAAGAATATCTAGCTAAGTGTAAAATAGGAAACTAACTATCTTAACAAAACAGAGCAACAAAGAATAAATACTAAGCTAATGCGTACAGTCTCACTCTCAACTGAAGGGGTTAGTAGTTTGCAGGAAGGATTGTGCTTGAGGCCTTAATCTTGACATTTGGGCATCGGTCACTCTCTATCTCGACGTTCTCAACCTTTTCCTTGCGATTCTCACGATGCTGAACCAGGAGAGTTAGGGCTCTCTCTACTCATGATCGGTAAACTAGTAAAGCCTTTCCTAAGTGTTCATATTTCTGCTGGTTAACTGTCATTCTGGGCATTGTCTATATAATTAACTATGGCAGAATTTCTACCTCTGTCCACGCACCTTCGAAGTACCAGTTTGATCGTTTTTCGGTTATGAATTGTTTGCGTGAGAAAAAAAAAAAAAAAAAGTGTTTTCGTTATTGACATATTATTTGTGATTTGTCATCGCCATGGCAAAAACGTTCGAGCAGAAATTAAGCGTGAAAAAAATGCTTCAGTAACATGTGAGTCATGTAACGTAAAAATAATGTTACTGTATGGCAAATAACTATTTCATAAGGAAAAAATGTCACACTGATGTCGATCAAGGACCCTCGCCAATGGGTAAATATGATATGGACTTATCAATGCAGGCAATAATACATTTGGTAGCTTGGACTTTACTGTGTGTGTATATATATCATATAAATATATATGACACGTGAATGAAATTACTATGCAAACAAAACGCAGTATTATTTTATTGCCGCTGATGGGGACTGGGCTTCTGAGATCTCAATGTCACGACGAACCTGTTGCTAGTGTCCAATTTCCGACATGGAAAAGCAAGTTTAATTTGATGCAAGAAATTTAATAAAACAAATAAGTCTATGAGTTTTTACAGATAATCTTCGATGATTTCGTGAAATATGACACCATTAAACTACCTCTCATGTATTATATAATAGATTGCATCAGGGGTTTTTTTTATGGGATCTTTACACAAAAATACACATTCGGATAAAAACTTATAATTTAGTACCATGTTTGGATTTTTTATATGTAGGTATCTAATGAATAAATTTTTTGCACATAGTTATCCGATTCGCCGCAGGTACGCCGTATTAGCACATCTAGGTATCCTATAGCATCGTATTGTGGTACGTAATACGTTAAGAAAACGGTATGCTGCATTAGCACATTTAGGTACCATGTAGCAACCGTATAGGATACCATATAAAGCCGTGACATGATACGCTAAGCACACATAGAAAGGTTTACACATAAACTGGTACAAACATAAATCGGATATCTATCTGTAAAATTTTCTGACATGGTAGTGATTTGTATCTTTTTTATTTAAGTTGGTATTTATGGATTACACTTCTTTTATTCAGACATGAGTAACGAATTAAATAGTGAAGATGGCAACAGAAATGTTTTTTCTTAGAAAAAAAAAATTGTGAATATAGTAACAGCTCCTTCAGATCTGATGACATGACACATTACACTCTGTATGTCAGTCTTGATTTAAATTTCTTGTTTGTTCGTTTTCAGAAAAGGGCAGTGCAGTGAGTGGAGGGGTCATCGAGCATTGAAGAATGATCAGGTCGTATTGAACGCCATGTGTGCCACGAATAAATCATAAAGTATCTTTTAAATTAATTTGAAGCATATTCTTTAAATGGCTTTTATTAAGGACCGGAAAATAATTAATACCGCTCCCTAATTTGGTGGATCGTGTCGTGTTCCTTTCTCCCCACCCCATGCATTCAAGAATCTTGATTACTTCGCAAAAGGCACGAGCAATGGAAAAAGAAATGTAATGAAATGATGAAAACTAAAAAGCAAGAACATACAAGAAAAACTTCACAAGAAAAACTACGTTGACAGATCCTCACCTACCTATTCTTGAACCCTTCTTCAAAGAAAACAATGGAGGCAGACTGCTCCTTGGCTGCGCCGTGCATATGGGAACGTTGATCACCGGCCTTATCCTAATAGTAGCAGACTTTGTTCTTTCGAGCCCTTTCTTGTAAATCCTCTTCATAGTCTTGTCCTTACTACTACTACTCTCGCCATCTTTAATATTCTCATCTGAAGATGACGATGACACGTCGCCCAACGAGCTCCTTGAGGAAGAAGAAGACGAAGAAGAAGAAGAAGGTGAAAGAGTTGACGAAGGACGTTGCTGCTTCCTCAACCTCAGCAACTCTTTCCACAGAACAGTGCACTTAGGTGGTCTAGGCGACGGATCATCGTCCATAAACCAGCTCATTCTCGGCTCATCTTTGCTGCTATGAGAAGTTAATAATGCTTCTTCGCTCTTGGGCCCGATTTGTTCGACGTTGTTGACAGCATTGATCTCACCTTTCATCAACGCCACCTTGTTGAGCTTATCTGCGTAGTGCTTCTGCCAAAATGGCAGCAATTTGCCTTCGTAGAACAGCTCGTCGGCGGTGATCATATTGGTGGCGACGTTCCCAGACAAGAACTCGAAATCTGCGCTGCGTGCAAGCTTTGATCTTTCGCTTTCTGATGCATCGTTTTCGGCCTGATGAGGCGAAGGGTTATTTTTAGGGCATATAGAGATGAAGCTCTTCTCATCAAGAAAATCTGCGGAGAATGAAATTCGAGGGCTTGAGTTCGACTCGACGACGTTATTGGACGTCTCTTGAAGGGTTTCAAGAGAAACCATTTGTGATTGCGGAAAGAAAGTGAGGAAACTAAATTAGGGTTTTGATGATTTCTCGTTTTTTGATGAGAGAAGACAATGCCTGTGCATGTATGAGCTTATAAAGAGTACTTATATCTTGTGGGGTTTGAGATTCTTTTTAGGGGCAATTTGAGGTGAGACCCAACATAAATTTCATTTAGGTTTCGAATCCCAGTCAGAAAATTTTTAGTTCTAAGGACCTGATATACTTAAGTGTTTTTCATTACCACTTCATGGACCTGCAGTATCAATTCATGGACATGCAGTACCAATTCATCGTTATGCAGTACTTCATTTTTATGTAATAACACAAAATGATAATCTAATATTAGTTCATATATACTGTATAACCTTAAAAATTTTCTGACAGGGACCCTGAAACCTAATTTAAAATATGTTTTGGTGACTGAAACTTAATTAGAGCATCTCCAACCCGCATAATGAAAATACAGTTAATTCTGCATAATATTACAGCTGCTACAATGCTTTTACTCCAACCCATAAACTCTGTTTTCTACACTAATTTTCACTCCAACCCATTAACTCTATTTTCTACTCTAAAAATCAAATTTTATATTAAACTTTATATTATAATTATTAAAAAAAGTCAATGAAATATAATAACTAATATTTAAAATTAACTAACTATAAACTTAGCATATTATTTAATTATAATTTTATTAAGTTAAAACAAAAATATAACTAAATAATAGAAAATTAATATTGTTTTACTTTTATTATTAGAATATCAAATATTTAAATATAATCAAAATATTTTTATTAAATAAATTATAATATAAATAGAAAGTTCAACACAATTTTTGTGTTGAAAATTGTGTGTACTCTAGATCTAGAGTATCTCTGCAGATCAACACAATATTAGTGTTAGATATAGAGTCCCATGGAGTAAAGACGTACTTTATTTTGTGTTTTACACCAAAATGAAGTACCCGTTGGAGATGCTTTAGAGCATCTCAACCCGCAGCATGAAAATACAGTTAATTCTGCACAATATTACAGCTGCTACAGTGCTTTTACTCCAACCCATAAACTCTATTTTCTACACTAATTTTCACTCCAACCCATTAACTCTATTTTCTACTTTAAAAAATCAAATTCTATGTTAAACATTATATTATAATTATTAAAAAATCAATAAATTATAATAATTCATTTTAAATTAACTAACTATAAACTTAGCATATTATTTAATTATAATTTTATTAAATTAAAACGAAAATATAAATAAATAATAGAATATTAATATTGTTTTACTTTTATTATTAGAATATCAATATTTAAATAGAATTAAAAAAATATTTTATTAAATAAATTATAATAAATAGAAAGTTCAACACAATTTTTGTGCTGAAAATTGTGTGTACTCTAGATCTAGAGTATCTCTGCAGATCAACACAATATTAGTGTTAGATATAGAGTCCCGTTGGAGTAAAGACGTACTTTATTTTTGTGTTTTACACGAAAATGAAGTACCCATTGGAGATGCTCTTTTAACACCTTTTTATTTGTATTCTATTTACCGTTTTCAGCCTTTGACATGATTGATGTTAAATTATAACATCTCGAAGCAACTAGACTTGGACGGTGATGTGATTAAATTAAACAGTGACTGTCTGGTGAATATGAAACAAATGACCTAAGATTGCTTATTATCATCACATGGAGACAACTTCGAGAGCTAAACGACAAAATTGTTTGTAATATTCTTCGTTATTTACAGCAAAGGCAATCACAAGCTAAGAGCTGTCCCTCGATATTATTACAAGGACTCTCTTGTTTTTATTTTAATCGTCTTAGAGTCGAAAAAAGTGAGGAATAATAATAATGTGCTGGATCTTGAAGACAGATTATAATAACATGGGAGGACGAGCCATAGATAACATGTGTGTAATCACATGAGCCTATAACAGTTGCATGCCATGTGAAAAACAGCTTTCTTGCCAAAGATTTTATTTATGATAAGTAGACATAATCCAATATTTGATCATTACTATTCCGGAACAGTGCGCGTATAGCGCAATGCGTCGCGTTTCAGTTCCGATAGCGCGTAGCGTAAATAGCGTAGCGTGTTGCGCGAGTATTTCGGACAATCTTCTTATAACTCATAAATTATTCTGTATCACAATTATTAACCAAAAACTTAACTTTTATTGAATAATCATAATCTTTGGAAAAAATAATCCTTGAACTAAATATATAAGATATGTATGTCATTTTAATCGTCATAAAAAATCTAATAAATTAGATGTATTTATTTAGTTTTGTCTTAAAACCCGCACGAGATAATGGTAATTTAATGAACTGGTGGAATATAATTAAAAATTAAAAGAATTAAAGGCAACTCTGTAGTCTCTTGTCAAACGTGTACAACTAGTTGTCCATTATAGCTATCAATAGTCATTTTCGGCGACACGTTAGTGGAAGAGCTCAATATTTTAGTTAATAGCTATTTTTTTTTTACGCCTTGTAGCGTTTTGGCCAAATTTTTTGCTATTGCGCGCGTTAATCGCGCTTTTTACCGCTTTTTAGAACATTGCCTCGGAAAGACGCCTAACGAAGGGTTAACATGAAACCATAGCTTTGAAGACTCTTAATTATCTCCTCAAGCCATACAGCTAATCAAGAAATCCTGCGAATCTTGTTTTGATATTGTCTTAATGTGCTGTGAAAATATGTATTAATTAAATCAACAGCTTTGTAATCAAATTGATGAAGAGTTAACAACGACCTTAAGATACGTATCGACTGTTGGACAGCGACCAAACACGAAGGAAAAGGACAAAGTAACGGGAAAAATGAAAGAAAAGGGAAAAATCAGAGATTCATACGTCTATTAATGCATGCAATAATGCATTTGCTATGGCATGGAAACAAGTCCATATTATAATTGAAAATACTGACAATATAATAATCACGTTATTTTCATAACTATTCAAGCAGCTGCAGAGATATTTTTCTCAATTAAGTTACTTCCCTTTCATAAAATTTAATATACATATATATATATTGACGGACCCATATTAAAACAAACCCGACAAAAAATTGTTGTCTTCTTCCGACCAGGAGAAGGGTCAAAACGGACCCGCCTTAGGATATATATCAAGAACGAATGAAAACAAATGAAATGAAATATCAAGAATAAGCCCAAACGCACAAGGTATATATATCCGAAACTATATAAGGTTGCGTTTGAATTGGCGTATTTGAACGAAATCGCGTGATTTTAATCAAATACAAATCCATTGTTTGGTAAACGTTAGGATTTCGAAATTCGGACAAAATAAAGTTCGACCTCAAGCGCTCGAGTAGCTCGTCGAACTCGACTTCTAGCTTTTTGTTAAAAGATTAAAAAGTACAAAAATTAAATAAAAACAAACTCGTAGGACGGCTTGCGAGCTTTCGAGCACCTACGAGTGAACTCGAGCTCGAGACGGCTCAATCGCTAACCCGTAACGAGCTCGCGCCGGTTCATTGAGCTCACGAGTCAGCTCGACTCATCATTTACCCATCACCATTATTATTATAATAATAATTATTATTATTATTATTATTTATTACTATTATTATTATTTGCGAAAAACTCATTGCCGACTCAACTTCGGATTTCGGAAACGGACCATTTGACATGGAATTTCAAATCCGACAAATAATAAGCGTTTCGATTGATATCGGATTTGACCGAAATCGAAATCCAAATCCACTCGGTTGCCAAACGGTAGATTTGGGCCAAATTCGGATTTCAAATCGAAATCCGAAATCCAAACGGGGCATAACATTATTTCAATGCACATGCCACGCAAATGGGGGCGTTTGCTTGGTGGAGCGCCCCGCCTGGCCAGAACTTACGAGGAACACAGCCTGCGCAACACACTGCGCGCAGGCATATAGCTGGTCAGTGCGCAACAGACGGCGCGCTAGCTCGGCCATGATGGGCATGGCCTATTGCGCTCGGGACGCACACATCACTCAGCATCGGGCACGCACAGAGTAGGCATTGCGCGCAGCACATAGGCACAAAGTTGGCATAAACGCGAGTGGCCCGCGCGGCACTCGAGCATACATGTGCGGGGTTATGCGCGACGTGCGGGATCCTTGGGCAGGACTCGCGCGCGCTAAGGACATGATGGGCGGACATTGGGCGCTGGCTTGGTGAACTGTCTAACCATGTGGGCGACATTCTTGGCCAAGAGCCAAGATGGCTCGGCCGACCTGGCCCCGCAAGCAGTTACGGCAGTATCCAAGGTGGTTTAGCCTAGCCTGGCGAGAAGTTATCAGGGCGGTTGGCCTGGCTTGGCGAGCAGTTCCAAGACTCATCTTGGCCGAAAACTTCCTGAGGCAGCAAGTAAGAAACTGCCTGATAGAGCTGTCAAAACCGGCCGGCGGGTCGAGCCGGCCCATACCCCATCACTGGCGGGCCTGAGAAATGAAGGGCCGTCCCGCTTGCGGGCGGGTAGCGGGCCTGCCGGGCTTAGCCCGCCCGTTTTTAAACAAAGTAATAAAAATAAAAAAATGAGAAAATAATTAAAAAAATAGATAAAAAATGATATAAAAATAGGAAAAATGAAAAAAAAAAAAAAGAATTCAAGTTGGAAAATATATCATTTAATCAACTTTTTAAATATTAATTATTTACGTTATTAAAGTACAAAAAATATCCAAATCAATATAATTTATTTATAAATCTTATTATTTAATATAATTATATAATATATTATTTTTTGGCGGGCCTGCCGCTTCCTGGCGGGCTTGAAAATTAACAGCCTGCCCTGCCACCCTGGGCTCGGGACCGTTTACTGCCTAGTGGCCTGGCAGTTTCAGTCCGAAAGGAACCTCCCCGAACCAGTCCCAGCCCTTTTGAATTTAGCCAATTGCAGGTTTGATGAAGTCTATAAATAGCTTATGTTGCCTTGTATTTTAGGATCTGATATGGTGCTATAAAGTGTGTTCTTGTGAGGGTCTTTGTAATCTTTTTGGAAATAAAAAAAAGGTTGGGCATTGCCCGTAACTTTGTTGTTGTTTGCTTTATTCACTTAAACGAAGTAAACAAACGAAGGCACGCTTAAGCACAAACACGAGAGTTCTGTGAGGAAAAGAATTCGAGTGAATGGATCAATTGAAGGGCTGACTAACTTGTAGGGACGAGTTGGCAGCACGAACCTCCAACTTAGAAAAATATTCTAAGCCCTTTGAAAGGGTCGTGACAACTGACAACTAGCATATATGGCAATTCAAAACTAATGTATATCCACAAAATAATCTCTAGTATAAGATGATTCGGTGCCGTTTAATTGCTTAGTTTAACCTTGGGCATTAAGAAACATCATATTGAAAAGGAACTTTCTTTTGTGCGTAATAAATCAATTAAAACTCCCATAGAAAAGTTATTTGTTAGATGAAGATGCCTCTTATTTAGGGGGAATTTTATGTCAGGCCCTAATAAAGATTTAACTTATTGTTCATGTCCTGTCAGAAAAGAAATAAGTTTCAAGGACCTAGTTTTAGTAAAATTCGAGTAAAGGACCAAAAAATATGATTTGACGAAAATACCCTTACTAAAATGCTCTTTTTTCCCAGCGAAAGTCTATACGTGTTGTTCGGGTCTTATATGGAGCCGTACTTTCACTTCATTTTATGTTACTCAGTTACAACATATTGTTACTTTAGAAAATAGACATGTTATGTTTCAATGATGTGTTAGTTTGCTATTGCAAAATGTTATCAACAGAAATTTTTTTATATGTACTGATCGAATTCATTTTTCTTACACTGAATTGAGCACACAAAAAAATTCAACTGCTCCATCCAACCGATTTTGACATGTCATGTTGGATTCATTAGATATTGACGACGCACGAGGTAGAATTTGCTTGTCTAATTAGGGTGCAAATTCGAGAACATAATGGTAAATCGAATCTAGATTTCGACATAAATTGCAAGTAATCGGTATAAATACGAGGTACACATGGTTTTGACGTTTACCAGTTGCTATTAACGTTGATATTTGAACGATTTTTCCACATTTGTCATTTATGGTTTTCTATAAAATCTCCGCCATCGCTTGCTTGAGTATTAATCAAATATAAACATCAATATTTTTTATTATTAATATCCATGAGAAATCGAGGTCTATTGTACCTTACTGAGTCAATAACGCCGAGATCTATGCAGTTTTCATCTCTTTTTTAGTATCGTTTGTGATTTTCGTTCTATTCATCCGATCCATTGCTTGTATACAGAATGTGTTATTGACGACAAACAAAGCGTTATTACCTTTCATTGATGTGTTACTTCTGAGTCAACATTTCTTATTAACCATAAGACATTTGTTATTTTTGCTATGATATAAGTATTTCTTTTTTATACAATTTAGGAAAAATATAATATCCGTTTCTCGCGATTAATTTTTCATATATATTATTTTCGTCCACCATCACCACCCAATCCTGCAGCAGACCACATTTGATGCATTATCGAGGGTTTATTATGATATTAATGTTAAGGCAAGTACAATTTCCGATGAGTTTTTCCGAAATCGTTCGACGCATATAAAAATACTTGTAAATCGAATCATGTTTTTAGTTGAAATTGAAGGTAATACGTGTAGATTCGAGAGACCCATAGCCTTCGTTGTGCCACCGTATTGGGTCGATTGTTTGTCGTTCAAGGTTTCTCGAATTGGAAATACAATCGTCGGATAATTTCAGCGAAAGTCACTGTTCCTTAAAGTGGTATCGAAGGTTAGGTAACTGTCTTCAAGTATCAGTGAAACAGTATAAAGTGGAACCTGTGTTGTATCAGTTTCGACGAAGTGGTGTCAAAATGACTTAATGTTATACGGTTGGAGCAAATTTTGTTATGTAGGATCCTTGAATGTTATTGACTGAACGATGAGAACCGACGAATGAACGTCGCATGTATTACATTCGTCAGTACCACCGAGCCATGCACAAAACCATATGGATTGTATTATCGAGGGTTATTATGATATTACGTTTCGAAAAGTACGACTTCAGATTAGTTTATTCTGAAATCTTTTGACGTAAATTATATAAATTTGTGGTAGATCGAATCATGTTTCCAGTCAAAATTGAAGGTAATATATACAAATTTGAGAGACCCATAGCCTTATAATTGGGACATACCACCCTTTTTGCTCGATGGATCGCCGATGATGGTTTCTCGAACTTGCAATACAATCGCCAGTTAATTCAGCGGAAATCACTGTTACTTACAATGGTAGAGGAGGTCACGTATCCGTCTTCAAATAACGATGGAAAGGTATATATTGGCCAATATGTGGTATCAGATTCGACGAAGAGGTATCAAGTTGAGTTTAGGCGATACCGTTGGAACAAAATCTGTTATATAATGATCGTTAAATGTTAATGAGTGAATAATGAGAACCCTCGAATGAACGTTTCAGCGAAAATCAATGTTCCTTAACGTGGTATAAGAGGCTACAAAACTGTTGTCATAACGTGAAAAGGTATACTACGGCAATTATGCGGTATATGTTTCAAAAGAAAAGTACCAGAAAGGGTTTAATTCTTGGTAGCTCGAATTTTGTTTACAGTCGAAATTGAAGTTAATGTGGATAAATTTGCGATACCTATAGCTTGAGCATTTCGTTTCTCCACCGTCCTTGCTCGATCGTTCGTCGTTGAAGGTTAAAGAAACTAAAAATAAAATCCCTGATAGTTTTGGTACCTTTTAAATTAAGTGGTACCAGAAATGGTTTAGGTGGTACCTGAGCCACTTATTTGGTACAACTTGAAGTTGAGTATTCTGGCGGGATTTCTGATTTGACTAGAGTTTTGGCGGGAAATTATGATTCTATGTTGTGGCGGGATCTTAAAAAAAATTCTGGACAGTTTAATGTGGTGCCAGTAAGGGTTAATTGTTACCAAAAGAGTATTATTTTGACAATTGCCGTCTATGCGCTAGCGTTTCTGGGTAATTTGTTACGAAATTGTCGTCTATGCGCTAGGAATTCTGGGTAGTTTTTGGGGTTTAGGACTTACGGGTTCGAGGTTAAGATTAAGGGTTTACGCCATGAAATTCTGGGACTATGTTCCACGATTTGTGCAGTATAAGATACAACCTTAAAAAAAATTGAGTCGAGGTTTAGGGTTTCGGGCATCAGATTTAGGACTTTGAGCTTAGTATTTTGTATTTGTGGTCTATTGATGTTATTCGTGTTGTTGACCTTTGAACATGTTTGTGATGCAATTCATAATGTTATATTCCATTGAAAGAGATGATAGTCTATGTTTGCAATGGAGGACATATGTTGGCTATTGAGATCAACATTCGTATATTGACATCAAATTTCGGATAATGTGTCTTTTAATATGGTGATTAAACTTCACCGCATTATATATTTACATGAACATCCATATTAAACATCCGAAATAGAAGTGTATTTTTAAACGAAATTAATCGAATTATTGATGTGGTACTGAACAACTATTATGTAGTATCAATATCAATCAATGTGTCATTAATTGAGTTCGTGTTGTTTTTTCTTACCTGACATGTGTTATTATTTCCAATTGATGTCGTACTGTTTTGAGAAAGTCCTCTAATATTCTCTCACAATTCTGTTAAATTCTCTGACAGTCAAGAACCTTCTAGAATATTCTCAATGAAGTGTTTATTTTACATATTGCTTGTGTTCAAAGACTAAAATCGCTGCATAAAGGTCCCGTTATCCGGGTGTCGCTTAGTTGTTACTTATGGAAATGTTTGTATTATTGATCGTCTATTACGTGGTACGCAGTTATCAATTAGTGTTACCTGACAAGCTAGTTAATTTGAGACGTTTCAATCTTTGATCCCGTCAAGTCGATATTGACTAATAGACGTTTTAGTAATATACATTTACTATTTTGAAATATGATAAAATTCAGCCGCTTTCACCTTGTTCGGCCGTTGACGTCGATATTGAATCGGTTTCTGAACGAAATTTTCGATTTGGAAGTGGAAGCACGAATTCATTGGATTCATAAAAAAATCGTATGTATTAGTAAGACCCATCTGAATTGAGGACAGAAAAACTTTATTCAGTCACAAACGTCGATATTTTCACGGCTGTATCTGGTTCTACGTCGTCGGCGGTTGCCCATTCATATCGCAACTCCTTTCTTGTATGCTGAATTTTTTACTAGAGAAATGTGTGGTTAATATGTGGTGTTTATTTGTTACCCGTTGACGTGTTTATGTTATTGGGTTTCTCTTAAATGGTACTCATGTATCAATTTCTATTACCTAACAAGCCTGTTAATTCGCAGACGTTTCAATCTTCGATCTCGTCAAAATACTTCGTCTTCCCATGATTAACATCAATACAATTCATTTAGTATTAGGTAATATGATCAAATTCAACCGCTTTCTCCTTGTTCGGCCGTTATTGTCGATATTTATCGATTTCCGAATACAATTCTCGATTTGGGGTTGGGTGCATGAATATAGTCGATATATCAAAATTTCTCTTGATTAGTAAAATTCATCCCAAATTGAGGACAGAAACGTTCACATTTTCACGGATTTCAGCTGGTTTTTTATGTTGTCGGTGGTTGTCGATCAATCCACTGCGCCTTACGTGTATACTGATTTGTTATTAGAGAGAAATGTCTCGTTATACGGTTTTTCTTATTACTAATTTCAGATCTGTGTTATTGCATGTATATTAAGTGGTACGTATAGTCAGTTTGTGTTACCTGACATGCTAGTTCATCCGCAGACGTTTCAATCTTCGATCCCGTCAAAGTTCTTCGTCGTCCCATGATTAACATAATAACATTGATTTATTAGTAGGAAATATGATCAAATTCAGCCGCTTTCACTTTGTGCGGCTGCTAATGAAAGATGCGGTATTTATACGATTTTACTCACGGTTTTATGCGACAGGGTTGGTATTAATAATAACGGTTTTTATGCGATTTTACTCACGGTCCCTCGCTTGTGTACATGTTGTGTTATTAACAATATATGAATCGTTATTTCTAACAGAAGATGTGGTATTTTAGTGTGAAGATTTGTTATTTAGTAAAAGAGATGTGTCATATGCGTTGTAGGATGTGTTCCGCAGGAATCATGTAAATTAGCAATACAATATTGGCTTGTGTCAAAATTCTTCATTTTCCATGATTAACATCGATAACTCACATCCCTTAGTAAGATCCCTGATGAAATTGATTCAATTACATCATTCGGCCATTAAAATCGAAAATTCGTCATTATTCAAAGAGATTATTGTTTGCGTTTGAAGCATTATTTTTCAATAATCTTTAATAATTATTCTTAATTACTACAGCCCACGAGAAATTGACTCGATTAACTATCGTCTACTAACTAAGATTTCAAGATTAGCTCGGTCATGAACTTTGATATTTTCGACAACAATCTCAACGATTTTTGTGATTTATGTTTGTCAATTTTTTTCTGTAATTAGCATCCAAAGATGCATATGTTTATAAGACCCATCACTCATCAGCGTTAACGAGTTCTGCAACTTTAAATTGACATCAATTCCTCCTTATTCGATCTGCAACACAATGTTTTACCCAAGTTGTGATGAGATATGCGTTTTTGATCGGCTGTTGAAGACGATTGTATGTTCAGCGTAATTGTGGCAAAATTAGGAGGGTGAATATGTCATTTCTCGTCTAAATGATTTTTTTCTCTAACAAATTCAACCAGTTGGTCCTTATTACGGAAGCAAACATAAATAGGGCCTAGACCCAAGTTAAAAGTATAAATAGGCCTGACACGTAATTAACCCTATTATTTATTGTGAATTATATAATGAAATAACTAGTAATAAATTCCAACTTGCTCGCACGGCGTGCAGAATGGTCCAACAAGTCAACAAACAAAATAAAAGCTCGAGTCTATAATATGACCCCAACATTAAAATACTAAGAAATCTACCGATGGATGTTCATCGTCAAGAAGTCAACAACAGTGGTGGACTCAACAAGTATATAAATCTACCGAGGGGTTCGGATACTTCTGATAACAGTACAGAGATTTGTGTTGTTTGTTGTTAAAGCACACATTGGTACTTCCACAATCAATTGTAATAAAAGCCTGCGTTTTCTCGATCAATCGAAGAACACAAACTCATTACATTTACTTATTCAGATCAAAACAAACACGAGGGAATGCTTGCCCTAGAGCTTGTGGGCTAATTTTCTTCAAGAACGGGGTTATGCTCGAAGAAATTATAAGGACGAAGCTCAAAAGACTCGCTCAAAGTAGGCATTATCGGAAAATCTTCTTGGCAAGGTACGTGGTGGAACCCTAACGTATACCACAGCACGATATCCTCGTTCTCAATGCTCCTATTCCTGCGAATACAAAACAGTTTTCAGCAGCAAATTTATCGATCGAAAATTAGAAGTTTAAAGGAATTAACTTTCATATTACTACCTTTGGCTCCAAGTATCCAAGTTATCGTCTCCTCTACTTTCATCCGTATACAATCCCCCAGCCCATTTCTCGCCCGCCTCATAAGGCGTAACCCAAACGTTGTACTTTGTAAACGCCGCTCGAATTTGAGCGTAGTCGTCTTCCGTCAGCAAAGGGCCAGCGGTGGGTCCCGGGTATAACCGGTACCCTATAAAGTTTCCCACTTTAGTCTTCTTACTAGGGTTTACGAGGGACAAAGCAACGTTCCCCGAGCCAACCCTAACCCTAGCATCAGACTCGGTCTTGGCTACTTGGCTTCGAGCCCTCCAATAGCTTCTTCTCAAAGAGCTTTTCGCATTTACGTGGACCGTTTCGAGGTTGGTCTTTACGAAGGAATTCGATTCTCCGTCTACGTCTAAGTCGAGGCGGAATACGAGGAAATGGTCGTGGTTTACGCCTATCGTGTTTTCTGCTAAAATGGTGCCGTAGACCTCTTCTTGAATTTGATCCTTGTGCGTGTACGTGGTTCCTCTTACTTCGAGAATTCCCGTCATTCCAACCTGCAATTCTCAATGTGAAGAAACTCAGAAACATAGAAAACGAAGGACGATAAAAAACGATAACTTTTGGAGCGTAAAGTTTCGACCTACATTGACTTTGATAACTCCATTTTTCTTGAACTCCCAATCCATGATGTAGTCGTAGTTTCCAACGGTGGACACCGTTCTCACGACGAGCGTCACTTCTCTTCGAACTTCTCTTATCTAAAAAACCCAATAAAAACTCAGGCACGAACAACTCAGAATACGCAGAAACTCGAACTGAAAAAAAGATTTAGTAGATACCGACGTTTTTTCCTGGGATCGATAGCTCGGTGTGACGCCACATTATACCGCCAGCGTACCTTTCGAATATGCAGTAAGCGTTGGGAATTTGACCCATCGTACCATCGCCAGAAGTAAAATAGCCATCCATAAACACAGCGTTTTCGGGGCAATCCTTGAAAGGCTCGAGCGGCACAGTGCTGAGACCAAAACCGTACTCTCCTGCGTCGAAGTAAGTCCTATGGTACCATTCCTCGGTTAAGTCCATGTAAGGAACGAAGAGTTCTGAGACGTATCCTCTGTACATGACTTTACGGTACTCTTCTTTCTCAGAATCGTAGATTGAGGCCATCGATATGATCAAACCAGCCCTCATATCGAACGAAACATGGAACCTCCAATTCTCCCAGCTAAGAAAAAAAACAATCCACGGTAATAACAAACACTCAATCAATCAACGGTAATAATGAGCACTCATATATGTTGATGTACCTCACTACATTCCCGTCCAAGGTGAAGCCTTGCTCGTCTCCTTGCAGAATTTCCGAGCCCAATTTGAGATTCGAATGAAATGAATCGTCGTCGATCTTTTTGGATCTTGTGTAATCAGTCCCCTGTGCTTTTGGGACAGGGACGAAAGCCCTATCACGAAACCCTATAATCCTCACCTCATCAAGGTCAACGGTCACCGTAATCCCTTCAATCGGCCTCATGTAAAGATTCACGGTTCCATCCAAGTAATAGCACATGACTCTTACGATTCTCCTCTCGTCTTCTTCGCCGAACCACCCAGCGGTGAAGGGCATGCACAGAACTTCGTCTACTTTAAGTCCTCTTTTCAAGATCGAGGCTTTGAAAGGAGGGTGGGACATGGCTAAGAGGCTGGCAGACACTAGTTCTCCGAGGTTGTGAACAGGGTAGCCATGGCCGTGGTAAGCCTTGGATGAGACGATGGAATTTGCCGACAAGTCGGCGACTATTTCGTGGCTCGTACGATTCGTCCGGGCTATGACGAATGCGAGCCGAGGGGGCGAAGTGTCGGCGGAGAAGTGGTCTTTGTTCGACGATTCCCATGAAGAGAGTGTGGATTTTTCTGGCTCGAGCAAGCCGACGTAGTGAAAGCTTACATTTTGGGTGAAGTAGCTGCGAATGATGCCTCGGACTTGACCGAGTTCGAGTGGAGTTAGGCTGTCTAGTGGATGGTGATGATAAGCTTGTGCTGATGAGATGGCGAGTAAGAGCGAAAAGAGCACGAAAAGGGACATCGTCGCAAACATTTCCATGGCAGAAAAACGAGATCTCTTCGAGTTGACCCAGTATCTATCTCCCCTGTACCTGTGTTGTCTTTATTAAAAGGAAATAAATAAAAAGACAGTAAACTGTAAAAGAGAGGTTGAGAGAGACGGAGAGATAGTCAAGTCGACCTCGTTGAGCTAAAAGTTCTGATTTTTTTCAATATTGTGGCATCAATTACGATGATATTCCATAGCAAAGCCCTCGTGATGCTGTCAGAAATTTCGTCAGATTTAGTCACAGTAAAATAGGTAACCCAACAGATTTTCCCTTGCAAGAAATGGGAGGAACTTTCATTTGCAAGTCATTGTAGACATAGTCGCGTTTCATCATCAAGTTCATCAAAGGGGTGAAAGATGCATAGAGCAACATGGACAAATTTGATAGTAAAATAATGTAAAGATAGTGACATTAATGGAGAATATCGATCTCGTGAGAAGCATGTATTATGATTAAATTTAACTCTCAATTCTCAGTCATGAATTTGGCCTACAAAAATGAATGTATAAGACGAAGTTGAACTCGCATCTCTACGTAGTCTGTTCAACTATGTCTTTCTAAAAACTTCTCTATCACAACGGAGAATGCAGCAAAACCAGCACAACCTGCACATGCTGCTTTTGGACCCCCTGAAGAAAAAAATATCAGATATTTAACTAACTTAGAAAAAAAATAACACACACACACACATCAATTAGGCAGAGGAACTTTCAGGCATTTGGCAGAGATTCATTCAAATGGGTTTTCTTTTCTTGGGAAAAACAAGGAAATGGCTTATTCTTGATTTGAATAGAGAAGGAATTAGGGCTCATTGTGCAATGATTATCACAAGACTGAAATTATAGGAGCCAAACACTATCCAAAAAATGTCTAGAAATTACCTCTAGCTGAGATAGCACCGCCCGTTACACATCCAGCAACAACAGTATTCGTAATATCGTGCTTGGCCCGAGCCTTCAAATTACACATTTACGGCGAATTATGTTTCTAGTTTTCAATGAAGAGAAACGCAAAGGACAGACCTTCTCAATGACGCATTCGGAAGCAGAAAAGATGAGGCCCATGACAGCAAAAGCCTTGCAAGAACTCCAACTCCTACGACCCATTTGCTTCGCTTGGTAGACTAACTGTTGCCTGCCCGTCATTTCCTCTTGCATTATTGGATTGTCAAGCGCACCCAGGAATAATCCCATGAACAATCCCAAACCCCCTCCTGAAAGAAAACCAGAAATACGCACATTCGCAGATGCTGTGTGCTTTTGTGTGTGATAAAAAGAAATAATGGGGCTATGGAAAATACCCATGACTCCACTAACAACACTTCGGACAGCACAATTGTTCCAAATGTCCTGTCCTCGGATTTCTTCCAATGTCGGCAAGCGGATTGGCTCTATTTGGGCCTTTTGGGCTTCTTCAGTGGTTGACGACGCATTCTGGGATTCGCTGTCCGAATTCGTGCTCATGAGGAATTTCTGTGGAAGCATACCGGTTGGTTAGCTCATTGGCGTAAGGTGTAAGATTAGTAAAGATAACGAAGGACACAGATCCATCAACCCGAGGTGACACATGGTTTTGTGCAATTTAAGTTATCCATTGTGCTATGACATCAGACGCTAAAACAGGGCGAATGTCGATTAAGAGAAACCGTAAATGGAAATCGAATCCATCAACGTTGGAGCACCACTAGCGAGTATGAATGTAAGGGATAAAATAGAGGGAGCAGAATTAAAGCCATGTCTTTCTGGATGAAAGTTTCTTTTTATTCCCTATAAATTGTTTATCACACCTAACCCAACCGAAAATCAGAGAAACATACAAATTCCGTTGAGGACGAACGAACACAGCTAAACATGAAGTGCCAGGATAATCAAATCAAATCTAACCACCAACGACTTCGACTATCCCAATACTCGAGCAAAAATATCAAATCATGAACTAAAATCTAAAATCATACAGGATAAATTGAGTTGCATAACGTGCAATAGAACTAACATTGATTCGGAAGGTAACAATACCCAGTAAAAAAACCGTATAAGAAGAATAATCTCGATAGCAAGTGTACCTTCGAGCTGATAATGGTGATCCAACAGCTAGTTAGGGTTGCCAGCAAGCAGGAAAAGAAGGCGAAAGAATATTACACCAACACCCTTACAGTTTCAATAATTCCAGTTCGACCCCTTCAAATGTCGTCGTCCACGCTTCGATGGGCCAAATTTGACTTTTCAGCGGACAGAAGCTCAATATTAATTGGGCCACGATTCGGCCCAGTTAGGTTTTATTTTAAATATGGATGTCGAGCAAATTATATCGAACATGTAATAACATCTCCCAACCAAGAAAAGAAACTCAATACGATCATCCTAGCATTTTAAACGATGCATAAAAATTCAAAAGCATTATAATAAAAAGGGACATTGACATTTTTAGTCCCTTTATGTTTAACTCATGGGCGTCCGTGGTCCCCGATGTTTCCGAGTTACATTTTTAGTTCCTAATGTCAAACTTTTTACTCTATTTAGTACCTCCGTCAAGTGGGTCGTTAGTTTTAACTGAAAAACACGCGTGTCATGTTTGTACTCGGTCATAAAACTTAACAAAATATAACGTCGTTTATTGGAAAAAAAAAAAAAAATAAAACTTCACAAAAAATTAAGAAAATGTCAGATATTTCCCTCGCTCTCTCTCCTCTCCTCTCTCTCTCTCTCTTTGTGCTGGGCGGCGACGGACTACGAGCTGATTCCGACAAACTTCGAGGCACTGGCGAGATCGACGAAGGCTTCGAGGGATGTCGGCTGCGAGTGGCGGACGACATCAGATCTGGCGGTGGTGGTCGATTCCGAGAGCAGGAGGCGGTGGCTGGTGGCAGTGGTGAGAGAGTGGGTGGTGGATCTGGTGGTGGAGCGACGGTTGGGTTTGCTCGGCTTCAGTGGTGACGGATTCCGACTTCGGTGGTGACGGATTCTGGCCTTGGTGGACGGGCGACGGCTAGGGTGGTGACGGATTCCGGCAGTGGTGGCACGACGAGGTCGGCGGTGGTGGAGAGCTGGCTCAGCTTTATCGTTTTTCTTTTCTTTTTTATGAATCCTTTTTTTCTTTGAAATTTATTTTTTATATACTTTATAAATTTATAAATTTGAGGAGGAATGTAAGCATTACACGTGTTTTTTTTTTGTTAAAACAAGCGTCCCACTTAACGGAGGTACTAAAATAGGGTAAAAAATTTAACATCAGGGACTAAAAATGTAACTCGGAATGGGGACCACGAACGCCCATAGGTTAAACATAAGGGACTAAAAATGTCAATGCCCCTAATAAAACTATTCATTCTTTCCAAACGTAAAGGAGCAAAGTAAATCCGAGGCCCAAAAGCTTAGTAGATTCCTTCAAGCTCTCCGAGAAATTACAAGAAAACACAGAGGAGAGAGGACGATAACGATGAATAGCAAATCATCGGGCTCGAGCCCATCCACATCTTCAGTGCCGAGAAACTCGTCTGAAACATGAGAACCACGCTCGCTGGATTCGACCGAAAAGGCAGTCATGAACATCCCAAAACACTTCGACTTGCAAACCATTGATCGCCATAGTGTTATGTTGCGAAATGGACAACGAAGCGATATTGGAAATGACTGTGAGAATAAAATGAACACGGGAATTTACGTGGAAAACCCATTTTTGACTTGGGGTAAAAAACCACAGGCGATGTAGAAATTTATTATTGGGGTAAAAATAGGGGTTACAACCTCTTAATCTATAAAGGAGAAAACACTCACTATCTCTCTTTATAGTTGGAGCAAATGCCAAACAAGCCCTCTATTTTTTTCTCTTATTCCTTCTTTCTTTCCTCTCTCTCACTTCTTTTCTTTGTTTTTGGTGTGATTTCCTTTGCCTTCGTTTGCCTCTATGTATAGGCAAACCTTATTACTAATAGTAATATTATATTATTATAATTAAATACTAAATAATAGAAACCAATGAGCACACATGGTTTTGTAAACCATTGGCTCGAATCGTTTTTGTAAACCATTAGCTGACAATCTCCCACTTGAAGATTTGATTGAAGTCCAATCAGATCTTCACACCATTCTTCTAGCTCGTCATTGCATGTTACCTATGATCGATCAATCCACAGGATGAACGACACCATATAAACTTGTCCACGGTAATTGCCTTGGTCATGTAGTCTGCCAGATTATCCGCAGTGTGAACTTTGCGCATGTCCACTATTCCCTCTTCCACTTGTTCATGAATAAAGTGGTATTGGACACGTATGAGTTTGGTTCTTGAATATTATGCTGGATTCCTTGCAAGATGTAGCACTCTGGCTGTCACAATAGAGAATAATATTCTCCTGTTTGTGGCCGAGTTCTTCCAGCAGCATCTTCAACCATATTGCCTCTTTACTGGCTTGCGTAGCTGTGACATATTATGCTTTCATTGTTGATGTTACAACGCTGGACTGCAGTTTTGAAACCCAGCTTACGGCACCGCCAGCAAGATTGAACACATATCCGATTGTGGATATGCTTTTATCAAGTTCACCTGCATAATCTGCATCAACAAAACCATGGACAGTGAAATCTGTACCTCCGTAACATAAGGCAAGATCCGAAGTTCCCTTGATATATCTGAGAATTCTCTTAACAGCACTCCAGTGCTCCCGACCGGGATTGGACATGTATCGGCTAACCACTCCCACTGCATGAGCAATGTCTGGTCTGGTACAGATCATCGCGAATATTAAGCTTCCTACCGCCGATGCATATGGTAGTCGAGACATTTCTATCCTCTCGTCTTCATTGGTAGGACACATCTCGGAGGATAGCTTGAAATTAGCAGCAAGAGGGGTAGATATTGACTTACTATCTTGCATGTTGAACCTTCGCAAGATCTTCTTCAAATAATTCTTCTGGGAAAGCCAAATCTTCCGCTTGCTTCTGTCTTGAGATATTAGCACACCAAGGATTTTGTTTGCTGGTCCCAAGTCTTTCATTTTGAATTCACTGGCCAGTTGAGTCTTTAAGTCGGCGATACGACTTTTGTTGGGTCCTGCTACTAGCATATCGTCGACGTACAACAGCATTTTAATGATCGTCATCGCCAAATCTCTTGAAATATGCACAAGGATCTGAATATAGTCTGTTGTAGCCAAGACTCATTATGAAGGAGTCAAATCTCTTATACTAGCATCGAGGTGCTTGTTTGAGCCCGTAGAGGGATTTGATCAATCTGCAAACCAGATCTTCTTTTCCTTGTTCCTCGAAACCTTCTGGTTGAAGCATATATATTTCTTCATCCGGATCACCATGGAGAAAGGCCGTTTTAACGTCCAGCTGCTCAAGATGCAAGTCGAATGTTGCACACATTGACAAGACCACCCTGACTGTTGTAAGTCGTACCACCGGTGATAAAATTTCGTTGAAGTCAATGAGCATATCCCTTTACAACCAGTGTAGCTCGGTAGCACTCTACATGGTCATCACCATTCCGCTTGATTTTGTACACCCATTTGTTGCCAATGGGTTTCGTTCTTTGCGGCAATGGCACCAACTCCCATGTCTTATTTTTATAGAGAGCTTCCATTTCCTCTTGCATCGCTGAAATCCACAGACTCGCATCTGAATTATTCAATGCTTTTTGGAAAGTGGTTGGCTCTCCATCCTCCGTTATAAAACAGTATGCAAGATTGCCCCCTATCTCATAATCTGAGTGCCAACTTGGCGGCCTACGCTCGCGTGATGACCGCCAAAGATTCGGCACTTCAAATTGGACTGGGTTGAGCTCTTCATGCGCCGGTTCAGCTTCAGAAGAATTATATTGCTCGAATTTTCGTTTCACCGGTTTAGTCTTTGTCACGCCTTTTGAACTGCTATCATTTTCGACTTGCTCTTGATCGCCATCCTCCAAGAAAATAACATCTCTGCCCATAATCACTTTGTGGTCATTGAGATTCCACAAGCTATACCCCTTTACTCCATCAGCGTACCCCAAGAATAGGCATTTCCTGGACTTTGGATCCAACTTCGTTGTTTCTTGGTTGTGGTACATCGCGTACGTTGAACTTCCAAATATATGGAGGTTTGAACAGTCTGCAGGAGCACCAGTCTACATTTCCATCGGTGTTCGTATCTCTATAGCAGTAGATGGAGCCCGATTCACCACATAACAGGCAGTACAGACCGCTTCCGTCCAGAACTTCTTTTCCAGGCCAGCAGTTCTCAACATAGCCCTTGTTCTTTCCAACAGGGTCCTATTCAACCGCTCTGCCACTCCATTTTGTTGTGGAGTGTAAACCGTGGTTAACTGCCTTCTGAGGCCCGCGTCTTTGTAGAATTCAGTGAATTCTTTGCCAGTATATTCTCCTCCATTATCATATCGGAGACATCTTTATTTGAATCGTACCCACCCCGACAATCTTCAGCGCTTGGTCATTACAGCTGTAGACATATCCTCCAAAGGTTGGCTCGTATTGATTAAACCATTCCCTTCGAGAGGTCATGTGGAAAGTAGCTGCTGAGTCCATGAGTCACACGTCGTTGAATCTTTCCTTTTCAGCGATAGTGGTTGCGGCTTCACACACCAAGGCAATTCCATCATCGGTAGTGTTGGCGGCATTTCCTTGGGATGACGTTTCTTGCCACAGTGGTAACACTTTATAGCCTTCTTATTTTTCGTAACAAGGTTTTGCCGTTTTCGGCTCACATTTGGACAACGTGCTCCTGATCTTGCCCTCGTCACTGTCAACGCCTCTGCCTGTTGGAAAATTATCAGCTTGTCTTCTTTGTTATTGCACCGACTTTTTTCTTCGAGAACCGCAGCTGCAATATTATCGAAGATAAGTTTTCCCGCAGCTTGGTTGTTGCTTAGATTGATGACGAGTTGATCGTAGGAGTCTGGCAGGCTTTGCAGTAGAAGCTCAGCATGTTCACTTGGCTCTATTTTGTAGTCCAAGTCTTTAAGTTGAGAGAATAGAGTACTCAACTTGTTGATGTGCTCGGTCACTGAAGAAGATTCTTCCATTCGTAAATGGTATAATTTTCTTTTCCGAAAAATTCGGTTGTGGAGTGACTTGACTTGATACAGCTTCTCGAGATGATCCCAGATTGCTTTTGCACTAGTTTTCTCTTCGACACTTGATAATATATCATCTGCTAATGTCAGATGAATATTGGCGATGGCCCTCCCGTCCATTTTCCTCCATTTGGCGTCACTTGTAATAGCTGTTGGTCTGCCAGTGATCGCCTCCAGACAATTTTCTTTGAGTAAAATTGCCTTTATCCTCATTCCATAGTGAGTAGTTCTTCCCGTTGAATTTCTCAATTTCATTTTTAGCTGCCATTTTTTCCCATGTCGCTATCGTCGAGAAATTCAACAGTCCAGCCAGATAGTAGTGATCAGATAATTTGCAAAAAGGGTAGCGATCATCTTTCTAACAAAATTACCCTTCTAAGTAAATTCCAGATGAGATCTGGTGGGGTCACAATGTGTCCCGCTTGGCACCAGCCACCTAGACAGAACTTACTTACACAGTCTATTGTCATGACTTGCCAAAAAACTCTTCTGTAACGATAAACCTTTTCGATATCCTTTCCGATGTGGAAGATCAGACAAAGCTACAACCACATAGCATAATCGGAATATCAATCGGCTGGCTCTGATACCACTTGTTGCGAAATGGACAGCGAAACGATATTCGAATGACTGTGAGGATAAAATGAACACGGAAAATTACGTGGAAAACCCCTTTTTGACTTGTGGTTAGGGGTGTTCAAAAGTTGGTAAACCGACCGTACCGAACCGATACCGAAAGTTCGGTACAAACCGAATACCGAAATTTCGGTTCGGTTCGGTATTCGGTATAAAAAAATTTGAACCGAATTTTTTCGGTAATTTCGGTACGGTAATTCGGTTACCGACCGGTAACCAAATTACCAAAATATATATAATAATATATAATAATATATAATTACAGAAATATATATTATACATAATATATATAGAATTTAAACATAAAATAAAATAAGAAAAAATAATAAAAATAGGGAAAAATAAGAAAAAATAATAAAAATAGGAAAAAATAATTTAAAAATATAAAAAATGGAAATCGATTCACAACACAAGTGTGAAATCTGCGCTGAAGCAAAGATGGTAAAAGCACCATTTTTCTCTGTCGATAGTTCACCACTAGAACTGATCCGTACTGATATATCGACAATTGCACGAAGTACTGTCCCGTGTATCTTTTAAGTAGAGACGAAGCTCGTGATGCTTTCAAAAGATATAAGAGTGAAGCTGAGAATCAGCTTAACTCTAAGATCAAAATAATAAGAAGTGACAGAGGAGGAGAATATGTGGCACCGTTTGTGGAATTTTGCCGAGAACATGGTATTATTCATCAGACTACGGCGCCATATTCACCTCAATCAAATGGTGTTGCAGAACGTAAAAATAGAACTCTTAAGGAGATGATGAATGCGATGCTAATCAGTTCAATGCTACCCCAGAATTTGTGGGGGAAGTCATACTGTCATCAAACTGCATTCTAAATATTTTGCCACACAAGTAACGGGATAAAACACAGTACGAATTGTGGAAAAATAGACAACCTTCTTACGATATCTGAAAGTGTAGGGGTGTCTAGCAAAGTTCGAAGTACCTAAACCAAAACAGGTCAGGATAGGACCGAAAACTGTTGACTGCATTTTTATTGGATATGCAGAAAATAGTAATGCATACAGATTTATGGTGCATAAGTCAGAAATTCCCGACATGAATTCTGGGATGATTATTGAATCAAGAAATGTTGTTTTCTTTGAGAACATCTTTCCAAGGAAGGAAAGAAATGAAATAAGTTGTAAGATAACTTATGAAGTCGTTGAAGTTTCGCCTCCAGAAGTTGAGGAACCACGGCAAAGTAAACGTAAGAAAATGGCCAAATCGTTTGGGCCTGATTTCCTAACATATATGTTAGACGACGAACCTAGGACAGTGCAAGAAGCTCTGTCGACTCCAGAAGCTTCGTTCTGGAAAGAAGATGTAAACAGCAAAATTGAGTCCATCATGCAGAACCACACTTGGGAGTTAGTAGACCTCCCAAAAGGGGTATAAACCTTTAGGATGCAAGTGGGTCCTTAAAAGAAAATATAAAACTGATGGATCAATTATGAAATATAAGGCTCGTTTAGTAGCCAAGGGATATTCCCAAAAGGAAGGATATGATTTCTTCGATACATATTCACCCGTAACAAGAATTACGTCAATACGGGTTCTATTTGCTATTGCAGAATTGCATGATCTCGAGGTACACCAAATGGATGTAAAAACGGCACTCCTAAATGGAGATCTTGAAGAAGAAATTTACATGAATCAGCCTAAAGGGTTTGTAATACCTGTGCAGGAAAACAAAGTGTGCCGACTCGTAGAGTCACTTTACGGGCTTAAACAAGCACCAAAAGAATGGCACCAAAAATTCTATATGACTATGCTATCGAACGGGTTCAAAATCAATGAGTGTGACAAATGTGTTTACATTAAGGGCAAACCTGATGAATTCGTGATTGTCTGTCTTTATGTAGACGACATGTTAATCACGGGAAGCAATCAGAAAATTATTGTAAACACGAAGACTATGCTGAAAAATTATTTGAGTATGAAGGATATGGGTTTGGCTAATGTCATATTAGGGATAATCGTCTATAAGACGCCCGAAGGAATTATGCTGACACAATCTCATTATATTGAGAAAGTGCTGAAGAAATTTAATGCCTTCGATGATCCTCCGGCTAAGACTCCTGTAGATCTAAATCTACACCTGGCCAAAAACATAGGAGAACCCGTATCACAGCAAGAATATGCTCGAGTGATTGGCAGTTTAATGTACCTAACTAAATGCACTCGACCTGATATAGCATATTCAATTAGTAAACCTAGCAGGTTTACGAGTAATCATGGGAGTAATCATTGGATAGCCTTGAGAAGGGTGCTGAGATATTTGAAGCACACTATTAATCAAGGCATACTCTACACGAGGTACCCAGCAGTTCTTGAAGGATACTGCTATGCCAACTGGATATCTGATAGCAAAGACTCCAAGTCCACGAGTGGTTATGTATTTACCATCGGTGGTGGAGCAATCTCTTGGAAATCCTCCAAACAAACGTGCATAGCTCGATCTACGATGGAATCGGAGTTTATTGCACTAGACAAAGCCGTCGAAGAAGCAGAATGGCTTCGGAATTTTTTGGAGGACATTCCTTGTTGGAATAAGCCTGTACCGCCCATTATGATACATTGCGACAGTATGGCCGCAATTGGTAGGGCTCAGAATAGTATGTATAATGGTAAGTCTTGACACTTCGACGAAGACATAATACCGCACGACAACTGATCTCTAGTGGAATAATCTCTATTGACTATGTAAAGTCTAAAGAGAACATAGCAGATTCTTTGACGAAAGGCATTGCTAGGGATCAGCACTGTAACGCATTAAGGAGAATGGGGCTTAAAAACCACACACCCAAGAACAAGCTCGGTGGTAACTCAACCATGATGAGTGGAGATCCCATAAACTTGGTTCAATGAGACAACTAACTTGAGTGTAGTTCAGTAGCTTACTTGGAATTTGTTAAGAAGCTCATTCTCATAAGCTGCCCAAGTAATTACCCGAAGATGGGTGATAAAAGGTAAGCAATTTTGTTTTTAATGATGGCTATACCTGATGGTGGAGTATTTCGGGATACTCTAGGATTAAAGTTCTAATAGTCAATCACCTATAAGTGAAAAGTGGGCCGCTTCAATAGTAACACTTGTGAATCCAAGATATGGTCCAAGGCCGAAATGGACACAACGTGAGGAATCGAAAGAAATTAGATTCGTCACTGCGTGTACGTTGTTGTCTTAATTTACACAAAAGCTGTCAGTTCAAGACATCATGTTCACTGAACAACGAGTAAATTCGATTGCGTTTCACTAGGAAAGCTTCAAAGCTACAAGCTACCTATCCTGATGCGGTGACGAATCGTCGAGTTTTTCTTGCAAGAGTCAGCATTAGCATTTGCATTAATTTCCATTCATGTTGGGGATTGTTGGGTTTTTGAGCCTAATGGGACATTGGGCCCAAATTGGGTAATTAGCCCATTAATAAATTTAGTTCCGATTTTAATTAAATCGGGAAGCCGTCGGATGTCGAAATGAAAAATCGTTGAAAGATTATGAATCTACGTTTCACGTGGAATCTAAAGAATATTAATACGCTCAAAACCGATATCGGGTGAATGAGAACTTAATTTTCGAAGTTGGCCCAATAACCATTAAAATGGTTGATAGTGTGTAAGTGGGGGAATTAAGTGTCCCACATTCGTTAGACACTAACAAAATCTTCACCATATATATAGAAACCCATGTGGCTTTAATCAAAAGGGCTTGCCATGTGTATGGGCTTAAATGGGCTTGTGGGTTTAAAGTGTGTTTAAGCGAGTTTGAGAAACTTGTGTGAGTTTTGGCCCAAATAATAGCCCGGGTGCGAGTCGATGCCTCGAAGCACCGAGCACCGAGCCCGTGCCCGAGGCCGAGGCCGAGCCGTGCCAAGTGTGTAATGGGCGCTTTGAGGCGCGCACTTTGCACTTCGCACGCCGCATCGGATCGAGGAGCATTGAGGAGCTTAATTTTTACTCCGGTGATGGCGAAGCCGGTGACATGTCAGTCGAGGTAAAGATGAGGTGGCGTTGCGTAAGTGCTATTGGGCAGCCCAGATGAGGTGGCATGACCCATTGGATCAATGGGCCGTAGTGGGCTATTGGACTTGTGCGGCCCAACACTAGGAAGTGTCGGTCGGCCCAATAGGAGGTGTCGGTAGCCGCCTCGGACTGTCGATCAGAAAATCGGGCCACCGTCGGTGGGTCATGCCGGAGAATCGGGCTATCGGCCCAAAAAACCGGGTCTGTCGCGGGCCGTCAAATTGACCAACAGTCCAATAGTTATGAAATATTGCAGTCTAGTCCCTGGACTGAAAATTAAAGTAACAGAAGCTATCCAGGAAGTTCTTGAATTTGCAATTAAGCCCCTGCGAGAAAAAGTCTATAATAGACCCCATAGGAGATGGAAATTTTCATTTTCATTCCAACCCACGAAATTGCATATTCACTCTCCAAACTCCCCAGTTTCCAGAAGCAAGAAAAAACTCAGTTTCAATTACGATTCGCCGAAAAACTCTAGTCGTTGTGCTGCGATTATGAGTTAAGAAAAAGGTCGTTGTATCTTGGAGACGATCGCTGCTAATCGAAAGCACTGATATCGGGGCGATTTCGTCTTACGGACAGTGTGTCCAACACACGCCTCGATTGTGTCTACATCGTCCAAAGTTATGGATCCGATGGGGAATTTCAACAGACTGTGGAACGAGCTGTTCATTCTCATGTGCCTACTCGTAGTTGTCCTCGCAGTGTTTATGTGCTGGGCCCTCATGCATTGCATCTGTGTTTGAAGACTGTCAAAGTTTCATTTTAGAAACTTTGATCAAATCTGCTACACAGGATCGCTCGTCAATCACTGCAGAAGATAACACTCCATCTTCTGACTATCTACCGTTGAAGTTCTATCTACTGCCGAATTTCTAATTGCCACCGACCAGAAGACAACAGTACCATTGCCTGACAATAATGTAATCTTGTTGCAAGTTAAATCGGGTGGTAAAATTTGTTCATTTAATCTAGTACAATGTTTCTAGTGTTATGGCGTTTTTAACTTAACAAACTTCTACGAAGCAATTTTGCTTGAAAGGGAGATAATACGATTTTATCATTTTGTGTGTTGCGTGACAATAAGCTAATGTGTGCGGACAACTATATCATTTTGCAACTTACCCAGAACAACCTTTGATCGAAAGTAGGATCCAAGGAAGGGAATTAGTTGCAATTAAGGTTTTTATTAAGTAAAAATGTCAACTTCAAGATAATGATCATTAATGCGTGTTTTCAGTTACCTAATCTTCATTGTTCATGGATGAGACAAAACATGCCCAGAGAGGGACCATAATTTTGTTAATTATTATTCCCTCATTCCCGTTATCTTTATCACATATATTAGTGGGCACGCAAATTAAGATAGTATTATTATAATAATATAGTACAATAAAAATGTAGAAAGGTGTATATTTAACACGTCTTTTAAGAATATTTAATATTTTTATATTGATTATTTTTTATAGTTTTTTTGCTAAATAAGGAAAGGCGATAAAATTATTGGGACGCCCGAAATGGAAAATGTGATAAAATTAGCAGGGAATTTCTATTGGCACCCCCTCACTTGCTATTTAGACCCCCTAATTATTATGGAGAGTTGTTGTTAGAAGTTTTCAATTATTTTGACTAACTCTTTCAACTTCATTTATTACTTATATTCACACACATTTATTATATATAAATAAAAAACTAAAACACACGTGTGCATGATTCTGTGTGTATATATATACATTATATGATACTTCAATACCTTAATTTTTAAGTTGATATTGCGATTTTATATATTAGTATGTGAAATATATTATAGAAAAATTAATACGGTTATATAATTTTATTCAATTATAATAGTGATTGCTAAGGAAGACGTAATATACCCGTATTTTAAGCACTATGCATGTGCAATATATTAATATGACTATATTACTTTATAGTACAAAATTCATTTAAAATTAATTTAATTTTTATATTTATAAGTATATATAAGAAATTTGACTTGATGATATAACAATAATGAACTTAAATTATGAAGAATAAAATTGAAATTTGAGTTGGCACACCAATTAATTAAAAGATAGTTACTATGTGGTGTTGGATAATAATTAAATAGATAGATAAATATTTGAGAAAATATTGCTAAAATTTTAAGTCTAACTATATAAATTAATTATTTACGTTTTTTAATAAATAAGATAAAATAATATTGAAAAGTTAAGCTATTTAATTTTGATAAGTACGTATATAACTATATATAAATAAGCTAAAAGTAGTTAAGGTACAAATATAGAATAATTAATCAATTAATACTTATAAAAAATGTGACAAGAATTTTACTGTTCCAATGTACGAAAAAACCAAAAATGCTAAGAGAAGATAGATTTACTAACTTTAAGGAAATTATTTCGTTTACGAAGGGGGTGCAAATAGCATTTTTCATCCTAAAGGGTTCTTAATAGTAGCACTCAATTAGCGGGACAGAGTGACTACAAATTAATACTCGAATTCCTATCATATGATATGGCATCAATATGTATTTTAGATACTTAAAAGTTAAAGCTGTGCCGTTTTGTGTGCCGATGCAAATAGTAAAAAGGTTTTTTATTTTTGTTATATTTATAATCTTTTTATAAACTATTGCGTGCTATGCTAGTGAAAAAATTCTAAGCCCAAAAATGAATAAATCCATAATGGAAACGTACATGATAAGATGTGGGCGATAAATAAAGCCCATCAAGTATTCTATGATATGGGCTTCATATTTTTAGCCCAAATCTAAATGTATTATAGTCGTAATTGAAACTTGAAGCAACTTTGTGGGGAAGATGACAATACGGGAGAGATTCGATAGTGGAAATCTAGACTTCTTATTTAAAAAAAGTATGATTTTATACCTAACTATGATTGAAAAAAAAAAAAAACTCGAAAGTATAGAAGTTCCGTTTACAAGTTTAAAATAATGGGTTCCACAGCCTATGAATTATGATGCATATTCAATCAAATTTCAAACGAGGATTAAAGAAAACTAAAGGGCAACGAACCCACGTGAAAATCAATGACTTTGCATTACCAGACAACAACAACCAAGGAAAGCAACGCAAAAGCAAACTCATGAAGATTCAAATTTATATAGTGGGGATTCCTTAGTTAAGTCAAACTTCAGCAGACTTATATAACATCATACCATACCTATCGACTGTCGTTGACATTATTTGAACTTTGAAACCCAATATCAATAATGTCTATAGAGTAGAATAAGAATCTCCATCTTCTTACACTAGGTATATGTTTACAAGGTGCCAGAAAAAAACAACTATGTAACTCCAAACTCGAAACTGTTTCATGGTACCTTTTTGCTATTTTTATCATAAACAAATCTACCATTGAAGATAGCGACTTGCGACTGCCATCACTTTGATATTTCTCTTGTAAGTTCACTCTTGAAATAGGTGCAATAAAATTCTATTTTATTCTTTTATTGAAAGTTGAGTAATAGAACAAACCCTAAAATCCAAAATGTAGTACTAGACGAATAGTTAATGTCCACTCCACGACCATAGTAATGATGACTAAAATACAAACCAGATAATGTAATGGCAGTAGCCAAGAACACACAACTGACTCTCGTAAAATAATAAATATTATCAGGACAGCTTTTATAAATACAGAACCTTGATGGCTCAAAAACAAATTAATAAGAGGACAGAGTGCTAGACATTGTTAGGTACATGATTATGCGTGTGACTTTACTATTCCCTATAAAGTTTTGTAAGGTCTTTGATTCTCATCACATATATGTTAAAATATCATACTTTTGATTGACTTCGATTATAATTCGGCTAAAGGACATGCATATTCCTACAAAATCCTCTGTCAGTGTTTGAAACCAATACATATAAGTTAAGTCAAGCACCATAGTTTAAAATATACTTACAAGATATGCTTCCAAAACGAAGCCTCGTGATTTTGTCTAGGTTTTGGGATGTGAAATGAGAGAGTTGAAATGCAAGATAGAAGAAGAGAAGGATATATAATTATATATTTTGCGTCGAGTGTATATATTCCCATACTAACGTGGAGTTGAACTAAATAATAAATAACACTAGTCTAAATTGGACACTCGTGTGCTACATAATATATAAATCATTTATTAAATATTAAATAACAATGACTATTAAAAATAGAAGGATAAATATGACTATGAGTGGTTTCTTATTTTTAATTTTATGTTAATTATTATATTTGAGAAAAATTATGTTTATCCGATTGATATACCAAATTGGGTGATTTTTAACTCCTGTTGAGCACTAATATAAGAGTATAGATAATAATGAGTCGTAATTCAATGTCAAATAATTTTATTTTCAATTAACATCACAAGAAAACCAATCCAAGCAAATGATATTAAAAACAAACTTGGATATGGTCAATTTTCTCATTCAATGTGTAATAATAATAATTAATGATGTTCACCGTCACGACCACGCTGTCCTTATTTCCAAGTTGTTTCTCATCTCACGATATTTCACAACCCACTTCGCACGCAGTCTATTTTCTTCGCGTAATAAAACTTTTCGAGGAGGCATTAAAATTAAACCAATATAACAATTTAATACGATATGGAATCATCATTATTCTATTCAAATCAAAACCTCTGAGAAATAGACACGTGGCGCCTCTTCATTTGCGGAGAAACGATCGATACCAACCCGCCGAGCGGAGCCCTCATCTTCGATCGGTAAATCATCTCGTGGTACGGCCGCCGATAGAACTTCAAATACGCCGAGAACGATTCGCTCGAATTCTCCGCTCGCTTACTTTGCGGGTCCCACCTCTTAAAGAAAAGAGCGGGCGACTGAAGGAACGACGGCTTGGGCGTCCTCGACTGCCTAACGTTCGCCGGCGGGCCCCACTCTTGCGTCTTTTTAGGCAACGGAGTCGAAGGGCAAAACCCTTTTCTTGCGCTGTTGTCGTATAAGCCGAAGGAGAACGACCTGGCGTTGTGGGGAGATATCGCGGGGCCCACTTTAGACGATGACGTGTCGGTCAACGAGAGGTGCCACGGTTTGACCGAGTCGAAGTGCTGGGAGACCGTGAAGGCAAATCTAGACGACGGGCACCGCCCGAGCTTGGACGGGTCGAACTGCGGGTCGAACCGCGAGGATGGGTCGTTGTACTCTAGGGATTCTTCGAAGTCGAGCGACGATACGATATAGGTTAGCGAGGAGAGCTCGACGAATGGCTTCATTCCCTATAATAGAAAAGCCATGGAAATCTGTTGTGTAGTAAGCGTATAAATTGCTTAATTTTGAAAGTTAATATTCGTTGTTTACGTAATGTCATCTCTAAATTTCGCAACCAACTTATCATAATTAGTAATCCATAAATAATACATAAGTAAAAGAATATTTAGTGTATGTGCTATATTACCTTCCACAGATAGGAAAATAGTGAAGGTGGGTCAATGATGAATGCCCTATGAAGACGACCCGGATAATATTCGCCTAAGATTTTCAATGTTGATATCAACGTGTTCATGAAAGCTGAGGCTGATCTGAAAAAGCCTGCAAATAAAATCATATCGTATTTATTACGGTCAACGAGGATATTTTCAATTCAACAAGAATTTCAACAAATTTCATAAAAACACGTCTCATGAATTCAAAAAAAGAAAAAAGTATGAGGGGGGCACATCTGACATGTACAAAAAAGACGAATTATGTTTCCTTTTCTGAAAGCAATCATTCAACTGGGAGAATTTGAGTGGGGCGCTTATGTGCCCTGACACTGTTTCAGACATCATTAATCTTTCTTGATTAACTTAACTAATAGACTCGTTAATTGAGTCATTAGGCGTGAACGTCGGGAATTTAAGGAAATTATTATCACTTTTAACGAGCAAATGTGTGTTTTTTGAAGGTATTTTCACAGGAATTTAAAGTGAGGCCTGTGGTGGTATATGATATCTTTTTCGAATGTTATTTAAAGTGGGACCTAAATATTATTTCTTAACGTAAAGGGGAAAGAAAATACGAGAACTTACTTGCATCAAAGAGGACGACGAACTGCTCAACGTTTCTTGCCATGGTTTGAATCGCTACTTCGAGGGTGAACACTAAGAGCCGACTAAATCTGCCAGGAACGAAAAAGAAAAAGAAAGATTGAAACCATTTTCTTAAAATTAACCTTACTTCACAAAAAGAAACCTGTACTCACATATTCTGTGAATGGAGTTTCTGGTAATCTTGCTTAATGCGAATTACCTATGATTGAATATTATATTTCCGTAGTTATGAACTTGAACAAATTATATACTCATTTCATTTACATGAACTAAAAGGAAGAGTTATCTAATAATAAAGTTTACCAAGACAGGTCTCGATTCATCATCATGACCAGCAACATAAGCGACCCCCTCAGCAATCTCAGCAGAGAACTCATCAGCCATCAGAGTTTCTTAAAAGAACAAAAAAAAGATAGGAAAATTAATTTCGAAAAAATATATATTCATTATGTTCGTGCTTTTGTTGACTAGCTTTACCAGTGCCTATAGTATCTCTCCAAGCAAGGCAGCTTCTGAGTTGCTTGGCTGCTTTTTTCACGTTGTCACCTTTCGCTTTCAGAAATCTCTCCACGCAAGCATTATTGCAAAACTTCTCCTGCAAAAGAAAAATATATATATCATTAAAACATAAATATGAGCATATGATGCATGTGAAGTATGTTAACTTAGTAGAAACATCGTTGTTTAGGACCTGCTTGAGAGTGAGTTGAACTCTTTTCCTGAGCAGTTGAAGTACGGAATGAACTCTCTCTTTGTCTTTCTGGGCTTGATCTATTTTTCTACCCATGATTATATGACTATCAAGAACAAGAACGCACTCTGTAATAAATACTGTGTTTTCTACAAGAACACACTTTGCAATAAAAAACCGTATGTTTTTCTTTGTTTGAGTACGAGGATTCTCTAGTGTACGAAACGATGGTGCTTTCTAAGATAAAAGCAGAGATACCACTCTTATGTTTCACGCAACCATGTTTTCAAATGGAGATTAGTGGAAGTGATAGTGTGTGGGGGAAAATATGTATATACATATGCATATATATACTAGTGGAGTAGCAACCACAAAATTGCCTAGCATTCTGTAGGGGTAGATTTGGTACTTTGCATATATAGATAGTTTCTAGTGTTTCTCATTTGATATAGTGTAGATTTCAATGAGGTAAGTCGCTGTATCCATGTCATTCATCATTTACCCTTAGGCCATCTCCAATCGTGCGGCAAACTGGAGCTCATGTAGCAAAATTCTATCCAAGCGATACCAATAGTTATACCTAAAATGAGTTTTGATGATTTTCTCTCACCTCAAAACCGAAATATAGGATTGTACTATTCATCTACCTATATGTTTTAAGCTCTTTCAAAATGACCCCAGTTTGATACATAATTTGTTTTAAACCCAAATGTTTTAATTATTCTTTATATTCTATTCAATTTATTCCATTAAAATAGCAAGATATATAAATAATGTTTAATATTGTAAAATTAAATGTTTTCTCATTTATTTTTATTATTGAATTTTAAAATAATATTATTTTACTTATAATACTTTTGAATTTAAAATAATATTATTGTAGAATAAATCTAATACTATTGTACTAATAATTATTGAATTTAAAATAATATCATTGTTTAATTTTTTGGCGTGGTTGTTGTCTAATTTGTAAACTTATGAAAATACATGGATAATATTGAAAAGTTATAAAATTTGGTGTGGAAAAGAATATTCTAATATTCTTTTGAGTCTGAAAATGGGTTTAATGGTTGGAGAAGAATTACTGTTTGATGTGACTTTTGCTGTATTTTGGGTTTGAGAATATGTTTTTCGGTTGTAGATGGTCTTATGCTACATAACGCTTATCTTCATTGGCTTGCTTTTTTCTTTTCTCCTCTTTTTTTCGCTAAATAACGATATTATAATTAAAGAAAAAAAATGACTCAAAAGTGCATCATATATAGTTCTTGGGAAAATTTCTTTCTCTTGTCTTGATTCAACTACGTAGTTAATTCTCTTAAATTGAACCATGTCTAAAGTTGCTTGTAGGTAGCATAGTTATGTCTTCATTATCTTGGGGCTCGTTTGATATGTGTATATGTGTATATGTGGTGAGTGGATGCGTACGAATAAGTTATATCGTGTTTGCTATCTGTGTATAGCCATACATTACTTGTACACACCTGTTATAAGGATATTGGTTATAGGGCTTGTATATGCATACTCACCTCTAAGTTGGTTATGAGATGTGTATTACTAATCCATACACAGCTATACACACTCCAAACACATATATCAAACACAGTTTATATCATTACACAAATAATTAATACACATATCAAACACGTTAAAATACAATATCAACGAAATCCTTTTATAGCCATACATAAATAACTTATACCCATGTTAACTGTCAAATCGTTAACATGGATATCAAATGACCCCATCCCACTTACCAAAATATATTTAAATCTGTATTTTAAAACATGTCCTTTTGAAATGGCTTGGTTGATTTTTTTCTCGATTCACATACATAAATAGAAAAAGTCGTTCTCACGTACGTGGCCAAGTTGGATTCATCTCACATATCTTAAAAATATAATAGATAAATGAATATAAAGTCGGAATAATATCTTTACCTACTCTAAAATGGATTCAAAATTTGAACAACAGATCCTTTTTCCCCCACAAATAGCATGATTTATCCACAGTTCATCATATCATGGTTCAATGATTACTTCTTTCGCGATAAAATAAATAAAAATTATTCCAATAACGTAATCATTACATATTAATGGAACTCACTTTGTGTGCTTGTGGGGCACAACACAATACTTGCGTATATCCGACTCCTCACACTACTTAAAATGGAGAAAATAACAAAAGTAATTATAATATAGAAATAAAGAAGTAAATTAAATATACATGCATGTATTATTGTGCAATTGGAAAAAACGATATATATTATAGAATAAGATTGGTCGTAGTTTGTTAGTGTGAAACATGCATGACAACCGATTGAAAAAAAGGTCAAATGATATATGGTCTCCATAAACATTGAAAAAAAAAGTGAAATGAAGTTCATATTTTGCCTATTGTTAGTCCCACTTGATCATATATTCCAACTAATTTTGCTTTTCATCAACGTACCGTTGCTGAAAAAAAAGAAGGAAAATGTGTACATAGCTTTAATGTAAAATTATAATATTTTCAGAGTGATTGAAGTAATGTTAAAAAGAAAGGCATGGCTTTAATTATTGTGTTAGATGAACCTTTTAATTATTACAGTGATGTATATAGTTCTGATAATTACGTGTGTCCCTGCGCCGCAACACCACACTTAGTTCAAATTCAAACAAACCCCAAACTCAGTTTTTCTTTTTCAATTCATATACTTTCCTCTCTTGTATTAAAAAGTAATCCATGTCTTATTTGTCTACCAACGGTTAGGAAGAAAAGCCAAATATTTATTTGAAAAAAAAAATAAAATAAAAAAGAAGCCGAATATTGACTGGCATCACAGGTTAGGGCCGAATGAATATGTCCGAGAGCCCATAAACAATCGCTAATTGACAATGGGCCGGCCCATTAAGGCCCATGTCGGGCTAATTTTCGACACTCAGTATAAAGTGTTGCTAATATAAGCAGCGACTCTAATCAAGAAAGTCAGCAAAACTACGCTCTCTCTCTCTCTCTCTCTCTCTCTCTCTCTCTCTCTCTCGTGTATGGAGCTATTTCTTCCCCACCGTATCTCTGTCAAGCCGCACTTGAACAGCCGAAGCTTTTACTTCAGGCCACGCTTTCAGCTGAGAAGCAAAGGGAAGCTTCTTCAGCGCGAGGTTGGATTCTTGTCCGAGAATTTGGTGGGAAGCAACATGGGCTCTTCTCCGCCGCGCGCGTTCGACAATGGCTCGGCGTCGACTGAAGCTGCCGAGGGTGATTTTTAACTCTTAAAATCGTATTATAGTTTTTTTTTGGGTGGTCCTAATTACTGGGTATTTGCAGGGGTGAGAATTGGCGAGGTGAAGAGGGTGACGAAGGAGACCAACGTGAGCGTGAGGATTAATTTGGATGGGGATGCTGTGGCTGAGAATCATACTGGTATACCATTTCTTGATCACATGCTTGATGTAAGTTTTTCTTATCATTTGATTTTGAAATTTTGATTTTGGTTTTGGTTTGTGTTGTTGTGAATGTAAGGATAAGAATGCTTACTTTATGTGTTTGTGTTCTTGTCCCTTTTGTCTTCTTGAGCTTGAATTTTGAATCTCTTTTCGTCATGCTTCGATTCAGCAACTTGCCTCGCATGGCTTGTTCGATGTCCGTGTGAAGGCCACGGGCGATATTCATATTGATGATCATCATACAAATGAAGATGTTGCTCTAGCCGTTGGAACGGTGGGTCTCGAATAACCCTAAAACACTTCTCCGCTTTCAAGTTGCTTTCCAATCAGTTGATTTTTTGGTTGAAAAACGATGCTCCGTATGTTCTGAAGTCGGGAAGAATAAAGGTTCCGTTTTTTTATTGCAGGCTTTGTTGCAAGCACTCGGAGATAGGAAAGGAATAAACAGGTTTGGGGATTTCTCAGCCCCACTCGACGAAGCACTTGTTCACGTTTCCCTGGTATATGTTTCTATCATACAAAAAATGGAAGTTTTTTTTTCGCTGTCATACGAAAATGTCATAATTTACTTCTCATTCATCTTTTAGGATTTGTCCGGGAGACCCCATCTCAGCTATGACTTACAAATCCCGACGGAGAGAGTTGGCACTTACGACACGCAGGTGATTCAACATATTTATACTCCATTAAAAAGTGTTGTTATTAGTTAATGCAAAGGTTTTCTATCATGCTATGCAGTTGGTGGAGCATTTCTTTCAGTCTTTGGTCAATACATCAGGGATGACACTCCACATACGGCAGGTGTATCGCATCGTTTCGTATATGAAACATCTGCTGCATCCTTTCAATCTTTTCTTACATTTCATCATTTTCTTGTGTTAGTTCTTGAATCATGTTACTACTATGGATGCCTTTATGCATACTATAACATATCTGAACAGTCTAAATACTTCCGAACATGAACAGCTTGCTGGGAAGAATTCTCACCACATCATCGAAGCAACCTTTAAGGCTTTTGCAAGGGCTCTTCGACAAGCCACAGAATACGATCCTCGACGCCGTGGAAGTGTGCCAAGGTATCACCAATTCTGTTTCTTTGCTTTACGAAGTTGTGTTATCATCATGGAGCTGTCTGACTATGGGATACATCTTTCTGATCTGCAATAGACTGATCTTGGAAATGCGCGTTTTCTTGCAGTTCAAAGGGCGTCCTTTCACGCAGTTGATGGGCTCATCCCCTCATTTCATCATCCGTAAGTCTAAATTTTTTACGCCAAGTCCTCGTTTGTTACACGGGGAAAGAATGCTGCAAAAATGTTGATTTTCCCATACTATCAATTGCAGTCTATCCGATACATATTTGCCTGGAGGAGCTGATGATGCAATATATATATAGGCGAGACATTTATGTCCTACATTTACTTGATGTCTGTTTATGTTTCGAGCGAGCTAATGATGGTCAAAAACACATCCTATGGCTGTTTAAGACGGCGTTACTTTGCTTAGATTGTCAACATTTCTCATGCACTAAAATAGTTTTGTAGCATTTTGGAATTTCTCTCATAACGTAAGGCAAATCAAGGTTCTCAATTCCACCGAGACCATCTCCAACAGTTAACTGCAAACGCATTTTGCAGTAACAGTAATAGTTTGCAGTAACTCTTATCCAAACAGTCAACTGCAAATGCAAACGTAAAAGAATATTCATGTAATACTCGATTTCATACCATCTTTTATAACTTTTAAATATCACCCCTATTTTTATTACTTTACAAACTAACCACAATATTCTTTTATTTTTGAAGTCATTATTTAAACATATTAAGAACGTGAAACACAATATTTATTAAAGATATCGAAATTACACAACATAACAATTGAAATACATTGAGACACACGTCGTACAAATAAAATATAAAAATTATATTTGTGGTCAAAACAATATTTAATTATATTACATATATAAAATAAAGAATAATAAGATATAAAAAATTATTAATAAAATAAGTGCCAGGTTAAAATAATTATTTATTATATCAATATAATCGTAGTATACAATTTTCGAATTCTTTAATATATTGTTATATGTTCGATTTAACAATCAATACACGTAAAAGGCTTATTTGCAATTTTAAAGCATCAAACGTATTTTTTGCGTTCAGACGCAAATTTGCGTTCGAAACAGAAGAGAGAAAGCAAAAAATGCACTTTGCGTTTGCGTTTGCAGTATTGTTGTAGCAGTTTTACTGCATTTTTTCGTTTGTGTTTGTGTTTTGCAGTACTATCGGAGATGGTCTAATGGTTCTTAGTACACAAGTGGTGGATAAAAGCGAACTAAGCAACAAAATCCTCAGCGAAACAGAAAGTATCTTCATATTAGGCTTGGAACAGCTTAGATGAGCCTTACAGAAATAGATAAATATCACAAAAATTATTTCACTGATTCATCCCTCAAATCTTGAGGAACCACCACCCTAAACACTGCGTAGTGATGATTCAAGCTTTTCTCTCCTTGTAATTTGTGGACGCTTCCCAGACCTCCATGGTTTCGATTTGGAAATGCGTAAAATACGCGTCGAATTCTCTGATGCACAATCGCCATCGCACACCTGAAAAAACAGAAGGGAACGGGGAAATTTAAAATTACGCCAAACAATTCGTACATTGATGTCCCGAGAAAGGTACTAATGAGTTTTACATAATGCATGGCTCCCAGACGAAGTATATGTCATAACCAGTGCATAAATAAGGTCTTGTCGAATCGCAAGGCTGAACCTTCCATTGAGAACCCATTTCATCCACGTCCTTAATCTGAAAGGTAAGTCCACAACACAAATTTCGGCTAATTACGTATAAATTGTCAGAAAGGAACGTAACAGAGATGAGCTTGCGTTTTACGTTGATTTTCTGCCGTTTGAAAGGAGAGGCATTGTCAACCTCAGCCTGTGAAAATTCAGCACTGCGTCCATCCACAAGAGGATATAATTTCCTATCCCTCGCAGAAGAATCATCGATAGCTACAATAGCAGCATGTCTCAGAGGATGCCAAGAATCAAGAGTCGATTGCAACTTTCGTTCGATCCAGCCCCAAGGATGCAAGCAAGAAACGTTGCAGTTGTAAGATTCTGCTTCTAAGTTAACTGCTTCTGTGTTCTTAGAGGAGCAAGATTCAGCATTCGCCCTTGGAGAAAAGACCTCATCGCATGAGCTTGCAATTATTTTTCTCGTCGAAGGGTCCACTATAACAGCAGCATTAACAACCTGAAGGTGAAATTGCAAGGCTTAATGGGGTCGGTAGACCATATCAGGAGAAAGTTGAAATGTTGCTGTGAACCAATTAGTAGAAAGTAGTTACCAAGGCGCCGGATTTCGCCATCTGAATGGCAAGTTTCATGTTGTTGAGAACGTAAAGAGTGTCCTCTTCGCTAAATCCAGCTATACCATCGATATTGCTGGAATAGGAGAATCAAAGATTAACATTTGGACCCTAAAAAAAGCAAACTTTGGATGCAATCAGTAAAACTCACTATGTGGGAGGATGAAATGACGTTGGCCACAACTTGCATTGTTCCTGCCACTCTTCTTTTGTTGAAGCGGCATATTTGCACACCTGAATCAAATGACCCGTAAACGAAGTAAAACAATGAAAAAGATGAAGAAGGTAAAATAAACTTCAAAGTTTGAAGGCATAATGATGTGGAAATAAATAAACGGCGCAAAAAAGACCCACTTTTGTGGAGAAAGTACTCAACTGGTATGAGTTCACCAGCTGCAATACATCTTCTGTCATGTTGCTCCCATCACCATCATAGCATAACATCACAAACAACTGACTACTTCCTGTCAGTAAAATGGAAAGTTAAACCACCATGTCTGAAAACTTTGTGTCCCCCAGAAACTCAATACGTATATAACTGAGAAGGGAAATACGGTCGATAAATTGCTTCACGGAAAACTAAAGAGCAAGTAATGCTGATGCACACACACACACAACAGGGTACATTAACAGAAAAAGATAATATAGATTACCATCGTCAAGAACTGTCTTGCGTATGCGCTTTACATGACGCAGACCTTCGAGCGGTGCGATATGGTTCAGTTTCCTACCAATACACAAAACAGAACCTTAATGAACCGATTATATAAATTGCCCGAAAAATCATCATGGTGCGCGACAACGACAAGTTTATGACAGTGGAATATACCTCACTAAGGTGTTTGCATGCTTAGGGTCGATTTCACAAGCTAGCACATCAACTGCACAAACACGACTACTCCGTAAACCAGCAAAAAAACTGGTAAAACACAGAAGGCATAAGCTTTACGACCCATAAGTGACATACCAGTGGGTTGCTGGTGAGGATCGATCGGAGATTTTTCAGGGATGTGAATGATCCTGCAGCTCTCTGAAACACGGCAAATATATTCCTCATCTACGTGGCTATTCATTAGCTCCTGAAAGTTCACGTTTGGAAGGATTAAGGTTTTCTCTTAAGCAATGTAACTCAAGCTCGAAAGTTGAAACAATGAAGGTATAAGCGTCGGAAGTTAAAAGCAGACGACTTCACTTTGATGCCACACAAATTCGCGAATCGCTGCAAAATCCCGCAAAAACAAATTATCCAGCGAAATTGCACTGAAACTGTTTGCTTAAATACTTCAACGAAAACTAGAGGAGCAAAGCCAAGACGAGGTAAATTCGCCTATCACTTAAAAAATTGATTTTTATTGAGAAAAAATATGGATTTTCTGCTTTGTATTGTCTCTGTGCATCTAAAATAATTTCTCTTAATCATAAACTGGGAAGTAATTGTAAATATAGAAACCGAAGGCCCAGCCCAGTCCATATACCTCATCAAGGGATATTTTTAACCAAATATATAATCTAGAATAGAAATGTAGACAAATAAGCTAATCGGAAACAAATGAGAAAATTTGATCTATCACTTTCTAATTAAACGAAGCTATTGGTTTTGTACGGACAATGCAAATTGCAATGCAAGTTGTAGCATGGAACCATGGACTATGCTTTTGCTCTCAGAATTCTAATCTACTGTAATAGGAAAAGGGGAAAATTTTCTAATTTCCTATGGTAGTGTAGTAGTTTAGTTAGTAACAAGCAACCCTCGGTCCCTCGGAACCTCCAAAGATCATTTGAGATTGTTGGGGCCCACATACATAGTATTTTACGAGGAAATATAAATTATATTAGTGATAAAAAAAATTAACGATAATGATATCATTTTCACGCCAATATATTTGACCATTGAATATGTAGATAAGATAAGTATATGTACATTGTATATAGGCCAAAATCCAGACAATGTTCATTCGAAAATAGTAACGAAAGAGATAAATAAATCTCCACCATTTAAATGTTATATGGCATATTGGTAATATTTAACTATAAATATTGAAACTTCAAAAAAAAAAAAGAAAAAACTATAAATATTGAAAGTAACGGAAGGGACGTGCCAAATTGGTGGCATTATTAACCAAAATCCATAGAGAAAAGTCATGTGATATATTTTTTTTCTTTATCTTTATAAATAAATCTTGATTAGCAGGTCATTCGTTACTCGTCATTTCTAGTCTAGCAGCTCAGAAAACCCCACTCGAATTTCTTAAGGTATTATTATGTTCGGTTTTTTTTTTTTTTTTTTTTTTTTTTTGCGGTAATGGAGTATTCAGCTAGTTAGGCGACCTCCTGTTCAGATCATGTAGGAACGCAGGAGAAAGGGGAGATCTTTTTTTTTTCTCTCCACGTAATACTCTTAGACTTAATTTGATGTTATGAGATTACGAGGATGTAATTCTTTATCGAGAAGCCAAAGTTGGAATATTTGTAAGGATTGGGTTGGTTGTCGTAGCGATAGAAACCTTTTTTTTTTTTCAAATTATTATCGTGTTTGGTGGGAAGTTTGACGAAACCCATTAAGATATGATTGTTCTTTGTGGGTCTTCAAGGGGTTGCTCCATCATTATTAATCTTTTGACTTTCTACAAGGGCTGATGATTTGAGAATTAAGCTCAATTTCTAGATGGTTTGATTTCAGGGAAAGGTACTCAAACATGGCCGAGGAAAAGGTTGGGATCGCAAAAGATGTTACTGAGGTAAGTGTCTGCAAGTTTGCTGTCATTACACTGTTTGATTTATATTTTCTATTTTTTCTAAATCTTGTCTTGCTTTGCAGTTGATTGGTAAAACTCCATTGGTGTACTTGAACAACATCGTTGATGGTTGTGTTGCTAAGGTCGCCGCCAAGCTTGAATCGATGGAGCCGTGCTCTAGCGTCAAGGACAGGTAATCCAATCCACAGATCTGTTAGGATAATAGATTATCGAAATAATTTACCTTTCGTGAGCCTCTTTTATTCGTATAATCACATAGAGTGCAATGCCTTGACATATACCACATTTTGCGGCTCATCTTCGTTTTCTTTCTTCGTTTAGGATTGGGTATAGTATGATTGCTGATGCTGAGGCACAAGGACTCATCACCCCAGGAGAGGTACGCTGAAATTCAAAGTCATTCCGTTGTTTCTTTACGTTTGATTATAAAATGTTGCAATTTTTTGTCGTAGAGCGTGCTCATCGAGCCAACGAGTGGTAACACTGGCATAGGCCTGGCGTTTATGGCTGCTGCTAAGGGCTACAAACTCATCATAACAATGCCTGCTTCTATGAGTTTTGAGCGCAGAATCATTCTCCGTGCCTTCGGCGCCGAGTTGGTTCTTACCGACCCAGCTAAGGGAATGAAAGGCGCTGTCCAAAAGGCCGAGGAGATTAGGGACAAGACGCCTAACTCTTACATCTTGCAGCAGTTTGAGAATGCTGCCAATCCAAAGGTTTGTTCGTATCAAATTCTCTCATCATGACCCAATGGAGGCTTTGATTGGTTTGTGCTATTAATCGAATACTATTATAGGTGCATTATGAGACTACTGGCCCTGAGATATGGAAGGGAACTGGCGGGAAAATCGATGCATTTGTTTCTGGGATTGGCACTGGAGGCACGATCACTGGCGCTGGAAAATATCTTAAAGAACATAACCCTGATATAAAGGTTAGATTTTTATGTTTTTTTTTTTCTCATATGCATAATGTGATAGCTTTTATACTTCGATTCACCGAAATACTTCAATTTTATTCATCCTTTTAGTTATATGGGGTTGAGCCAGTCGAAAGCCCAGTCCTTTCGGGAGGAAAACCTGGTGAGTTTCGATGGATCTCGTTATTGATTATTAGTATATGAATTTGATTTTTATTCACTCATAATTGATTTGTTTCTTGGATATGATGCTCAAGGTCCTCATAAGATCCAAGGAATTGGCGCTGGCTTTATACCTGGTGTGCTAGAGGTTAACCTCATCGATGAAGTAATCCAGGTAAATATTATAATCCTGTTCCTCATTGTTATTTCCCATTCTGAAATGTTATGTTAAACTTTAATGGGATATATTTGTTTCGTTCTCTTTCGTTAATTATTGCAGGTTTCGAGCGATGAGGCCATTGAGACTGCCAAGCTTCTTGCGCTGAAAGAGGGTCTTTTGGTAACTACTAAGAGTTCTTACGCAAGAAATATTTTATGACCATTTTTGCAACTCTTAATTGTTATATATGCTCATTTTTCTCACACTTGAATGCATTTGCGTTAAAGCTATAATCTTTTTACAGGTTGGAATATCATCTGGTGCAGCAGCGGCAGCTGCTATAAAGATCCAAAAAGCCAGAGCTTGCTGGGAAACTCATTGTGGTAAAAGTCTCAATCAATTCTTTGGTTGAATAATTAAAGAAACCATTGATGTATCAGTCAATGATTTCAGTAAAATTTGGTTTTAATCATATATATAAACGCAGGTTATATTCCCGAGCTTTGGGGAACGCTACCTATCCTCGGTGCTCTTCGACTCTGTCAGGCGCGAAGCTGAGAGCATGACTTTTGAGACTTGAAAGGCATCGGATTGTTGTCTTCACGGGAATGAATAGTTCAGAAAACGCTTTCTTTCAGAATCCTGAGTTTTCGAATAATGTGGATTAGTTCCCCAATTGTCTGAATTCTGGGACTTGTTTGTCATAAGATGTTGCCTGTCAAACCCCTTTTTATTACAATTGCGTTGTTTGCTGCATATATTTCAGTTTTTTTCCCCATGTTTTGATCATACATATGTGTCTATCTCCTCTTCAAGGCCAGGCCAACTAACGATCATCGATATACAAGATGAAAGATATCAAATAATATATATTTGAGACCTTGAAGGTCGTGAGAAGACATAGAGGTGGACTTCTATTATGTCACTACAACCTGGAAATTTGGCACTGACTTGTGATACTTCCTATCCATTCGCTTGCAGTGTTCAAAATAACAAAACAACACAAATGCTTACAGTCACTTATTCCCCATCCATGTAATGTAAATCAAAATTATGTAGAGTATCAATTTCACAGGGAAGATGATTGAGTAGTCCAGAGAAGGCCAGTTATTGGATTACTGGAAAAAAAATGGATTTCTTCGTGGGACAACAGCGTTTTATTTTATTTTTGTTTCCTCCTATGTGCTCAGGCCCGTTCTTGTTATTGGGCCTATCAATTGTTTCGTCAAGCCCAATTATTTATTTAAGAGTAAATGACAAAAATGGCAACTGAACTTCGCAAAATTGTTCCCTTTTAGTTCTTTTACCTGTTCTTTAAGTCAAATGAACAAAAAACATGACAGATTTTGCAAATTTTTAAGAACCAAAACGACACATTTAATAGTTTGGGCACCAACAGCGAAACTGTGGTATAGTTCAAGCACCATTTTTGCCGTTTACTCTTTATTTAAAGAAAATTATTTTAATCATGACTAAGGATTTTGAAGACCGAAAGGAACTGATCGGCCTTCGGGCAAGCAAGCTTGTATCAGTTAGAATTCGTAATTTATTCTCCAACGTTTGTCGTAAATTTCAAGATTCTTGAAACTATCAATCATAGACCAGCAAATGAATATCTTATCATTATTAATAATCGAACCCAACCAAACCACACCTATTATATAAATTAAGCATCTACTACAGCAACATCATTCAATAGCTTTCAGATGGTGGAGGAGCAGGGTGGCGGCGGCGGTGGTGGGTCGGCGCCGGAGCATGGTGGTGGTGGTGGCGGCGGTGATGGTGGTGGTGGTGTCGGCGGTGGTGGTGGTGCGGTGCATGAGCGTGGTGAGGCGCCGAAGCATGACCACCTTTTTTGCTCAAAGAGTCAATGTCGAAAACATCGTCGTCTTCCTCTAAGATTTCGCCGCCTTCAGTCGAAGCAGTGAAGCCATCGATGTCATTATCTTCTTCGAAGCATTTGATGAAAGTTGGCGTTATGGTTAGCACCAAAAGGGCAAGAAGCAACAACAAAGAACTCAAACGAGGCATTTTTTTTCTTTATGTTAGAATGACGGGCTACGCAGGTGTTTATATAGGTGAAAGGTCAAATTCCCTTTTTTATTTGGCAAAATTGCATATTACCCCCTCGTGGTTTTACGAAAATGCACCATACTACCTTCTGATTTTTTTATTACCCGAAACACCCTTGTACTTTCCTAAACTTCGCATACGCTCCCCATCGGGCCATGTTTAGTATAACGGTCAAGTAAAAAGTCTAATTCCAATTTTGCCCCTGTTACTTAATGAGTAGGGCAAACGAAAATCTCTCTGTAAAATTGAAATCTTCCATAGGTACAAGAACAACTTTTCGCGGCTAAACATTCAGACAATCGCCATTTGTCAAACACATTGAATCTACTTCTCACACACATCACAGGCCGTAATGGTGTATTCATACTGCAACATCTACTTATGGGTCCACGGGCGGTTCGAATGGCTGCCAAATGCGAGGTATTTTGCGGGATTGAAGGTACTGTTTCAGGGCGTTGATAAGGATAGGTTTTTTCTGGGCACCTTAGACAATTTTTACAGACACGCGGGGGGGAAAGCTAGTAATTTACAGTATTACTATTGCATACCTGGTCAGACGATGGATTTAGGTCTTAGGGCTATAAAAAATGATGATGATATCAGGGACCTTCTCAGAGAAAATATGAATGAGAAGGTCATTCATATTTTCGTTGAAGAGTTGCCGAGTTTTATTGAAGCTGTTGATATTGAAGGTAGGTCGGTTTCTGATCGAAGTTTGGAGGTGCCCCTTCTTACATATCCATTACCTGAGGGTGTTACTTCATTTGGCGATGGTAATACAGTAGGTGGTGAAGATATTGGCCTGATAATGAGGCTGAGGCTGATGGTGGAGGTTATTGTGGTTCTGATAATGAGGCTGAGGCTGCTGACGGTGGGGGTTGTTCTGGGTCTGATAATGATGTTGATGCTGCTGCAGAGGTTGAGAGAGAGGGGGATAATGAGGCAGCTGCAGAGGTTGAGAGAGAGGGGGGCAATGAGACTAATGCAGAGGTTGAGAGAGAGGGGGACCAAGATGATTATGAGTTGAGGCTGATGATTTTATGTCTGAAAATGAGACAGAGAAAGATGGTGATGCCGAGGGATTACTATCTTCTGCAACTGATTCTGAAGATGAAGATTTTATTTGTGAAGATGGCATAGAAGAAGATGATTCTGAAGAAGAAGATGGTTCTGAAGAAGAAGTCCATGTTGGACAGGAAAGTAACCATGGCAGATCAGATGAGGAAGGAAATCCTCAAGATGATTGGTACACTGACAATGATGAAAATGTTTATGAAGAGTTGGAGAAAGATATAGATTCAGATAGTGAACATGTTAGAACTCATCCAGAATGGGATGAAACAACAGACATGGCTGAGAATGAATTGCAAGTGGGGCTTCGTTTTCCAAACAGAGAAACTTTCAAGGCAGCCTTGAAGGATTGGGCAGTTAGAAAAGGGATAGACTTGAAGTTTGTGAAGAATGAAAAGATGAAAGTGACAGTGATTTGCAAACATGGATGTGACTGGAAGTTGCATGCTTCACCAGTAATGAGGGGCACTGAGTGGATGGTTAAATCACATAAGGGACAGCATAAGTGTTCACATCGTACCACTAATTCATTGGCTGATTATAAGTACCTTGGTAGGAGAATCATGAACTATGTCAGGGATAACCCCAATGAAGATTTATTGTCATTGAAGAGGAAGATTAGGAGGGATGTTAGGGTTGATGTGAGTACATTCAAAGTGTACAGGGCCAAAAAATATGCTGTTGAGCTGATAAAGGGAGATGTAATGATGCAATACAGGAGACTCTATGACTATTGTGCTACTGTTGTTAAGCACAATGATGGGAGTTCCTGTATTTTGCATGTGAACAGAGAGGAAGATCCACCAGTTTTGCAACGCTTCTACTATTGTTTGAAGCCTGTGATAGATGGCTTTAAAGCTGGTTGTAGGCCTATGATTGGGTTGGATGGATGCTTCTTAAAAGGATTATACAAGGGTCAATTGCTTACAGCTGTGGCCATGGATGGAAACAACAATATATATCCTTTAGCTTGGGCTTTTGTGGAGATTGAAAAGGGGGAGACATGGCACTGGTTTTTAGAGAGGTTATTGAGAGACATTGGTGATGATTATGCGGCAGGTCTTGCATTCATAAGTGATAGGCAGAAGGGTCTAGTAGAAGCATTATCAACTCTTGCTCCATATTGTGAGCATAGGTTTTGCCTAAGACATATGTACAATAATTTTAAAGGCAAGTACAAAGGCCTTGAATTGAAGAAACTGTTTTGGAGGGCTGCCTCTTCTTACAATGTGAATGATCATAAGGAAATCATGCTTACCATTAGGAAGGAGTATCCAGCCAAGGATGATGATGATAAATCATCTTATGAGTGGTTGGCTGAGATTCCAGCACATCAATGGGCAAGAAGCCATTTTCCACAGTCAACTAAGTGTGATGTACTTGTCAACAACATCAGTGAGTGCTTCAACAATGTTATCATGCCTGCAAGGGATTTACCTATCATTGAAATGATGGAATGGATCAGAAAAAAATGCATGGTCAGAATTCAAACCAAGAGAGAAGGGATGCTGAAATGGGACAAAGAAGTTTGTCCTAATATTCTTAAGAAAGTTGAGATTGAGAGGAAGAAGAGTGGGAACTGTTTTGCTACTTGGGCTGGGGCTGATCAGTTTGAAGTTGTTTTCTATGATCAGACACATGTGGTGCATTTAAATGAAAGGAAATGCACATGTGGCATGTGGCAATTGGTTGGGTACCCATGTTGTCATGCGATTTCATGTTTAGACCTTCATCGTCTTGACTATGAGCCCTTCATTGATGTCATTTTCAGCAAAGAAACATATTTGAAGGTCTACGAGCATCACATTTCTCCAGTGCCTGGGATGCATGAATTTGAAATCTCCCCATTAGGTGCAGTGGCTCCACCTCATGTTGTGAAGAGAACTGGAAGGCCTAAAAAGAAGAGAAGACCAGATGGGAATGACAAAAATATCCATACAACATCAACTAGGAAGGGCTTGACAGTGACTTGTGCCATTTGCTTGCAAAAAGGGCACAACAAGAGAAGATGCCAAAGACAGCCACATCCCAGTTCCAAGTACTACAAGGTAATGTCTTAAACTTTCCCAATTCTGTTGACAGTATTGAAATGTCAAAATTATTGATGCTTAGTTTTTATTTCCTGTTATAGCTCTCAAGTGATGGGCAAGGAGTAGCTCCAGAATCTGCTTCACAGCCAACCCCAGGAGCTGCTCCAGAACATGTTCTTCATGCAGAAATCCCAACACAGGTATGATGGAATTAATTGGCTTGAGAAGGCAGCGAATGATAGTCATTTAGCATTTAGAATTTACATGTTGAGTTGATGCATATTGCACAGGATTCTAGTACCAATCCAACTGCACCTCCAACTGCAACAAGAAAGCAGAAGACAGCAGCTTCTACTTCTGCAAATGTGACAAAAAGAAAGGGAGATGCGACAGCAGGTGGCAGTAGGGCGTTCAAAAAATTGTGTGCTCCGACGGCTTCAAGCTTGTTAAGAGGTGTGCAAGTGTCTTGCAAGCCAAGAAGTAAAGCAAAAGGACATCCAAAAGACAAGACAAATTAGTATTATGACATGTTTTCGTACTTCTTTTGGCTTGTGTTATCAGATTGTATGCAATCAATCTGTTTTGTTTTGGATTGTTTTGTTATGACATGGTATTGGTACTTGTGATCTGTTTGTGGTACTTTTGGTCTTTTGGTCTTTTGGTATGCAATTAGGTACTTCTTATAATGCTTTTAGTGTATGGTAATTATGTTTTCCTATGGCATGCAATTAGGTACAATCAGTTCCAAAACAACTCCAAAACAGCTACAAAAGTTCCAACAATCAGTTCAAGAACAACTCCAAAAGATGTTGTACAATCAGTTCCAAAACAGCTTCATAAAGACACACATCTACGACTAAGAGACTACAAACACTTACTACTTGCAGAACAAAACACAAACAAACATCACAACAACGGCCAAGCTAACCTTCAAAAGCTTTTCCATTTTTTCGATCGACTCAATTCTCTTCTCGAAGTCATCACATGTAGAAATCAAGTCGCCGATATGCTGTGCGTGCATCCCACAACTGTCGACGGGCTGATGTCCCGTGTAAGTGTCGTATATAGGGGTGTCATCTTGAGCATTGCTACCGACCGGATTGAACCATGTGAAAAAGTCACAAGAATTACCCCTGCAAATACAAAATAGTTTACCTTCGGTGGCTTTGGTAGGACCAACAACTTTGATCTCACAAGCTCTACCACATTTGCATTTGGGGATTTTGTATCTCAGGTCCCTCAATTCCTTTCTGATAGAATTCGTCGATGCAGAAGACATTCTACATGTTAAATAATCCAACATGGTTGAAAGAAGCTTACATTCAACATAAATCCGAACCAGATTAAGCAACTTACTTACCTCGACGAATCGCAGCAATGAAATTTGTCGCAAGAACGGATCGTAAGATCGAATCGCAACACCCAAAAATAGGCCCCAAAACAAGAACCCTAAATTTACAACTAATTTGTTGGGAAGACAGTGTTCGAGGTTAAGAAGACAGTGTTCGAGGTTATTTTCGACATTTACCAATGAAACCCCTTAATAGAGCGACTCACAGATGCATTTTGAGCGCGTGTAGGACAATCTCGGGCCAAAGTGGAGCCCGGGGGATACGACGCTGAGTTTAGGAAAGTACAAGGGTGTTTCGGGTAATAAAAAAATCATGAGGTATTATGGTGCATTTTCGTGAAACCACGAGGGGGTAATATGCAATTTTGCCTTTTTATTTTAATTAATGGTGTTCCATAAATGGAGTTGTGATCCAGATTTTTTCTTTTACTTAAATGGGGTTCTTGGAAATTTTGCCAGATTTTGTGGTATATACAATCAGCTTTTGCTGGCATCGGATCAATTGGTAATAATGTTACGAACTCTACTTCAGATTCTGTAATGTATATAACAAGATTGGTATAACATTTGTTTCAATTTTAATATCACACGCGTGATCTGCACTTTCTCGAGAATATATTTAAGTTTACTATTTTTTTTATGTTTAACTATATCCATAGTGCATGCTCGTAGCTTGTATGAGACCAACGAGACGGTCACCTCGGGTCCGCTTTAGAATGGGCCCAATATTTTTTATATGCACCCCACACACAATATATATGTATTAGCAAGTTGAAAAAGATTGTTAGTTAAACACGCGCATTAAAGCTAACAAAAGGGAGCACATGCTTTACTTTTTATTAAAATTTTGCTCAAACAATAAATATTACTTTTATCTTTAAAAAATGGCGTCATTATCTTCCTATTTACCCAATCCAAATCAAAATTTCTCAAAAAAATTGTGTTTATATAACTATTTTAAGTATTTATTGAACTTCAACTACAAAACATACACTCTCTGTTGAAATACAAGTCGTTTAAGGTAATTGCATACATATTAAGAAATAAAACATACACCCATAATTAAATATCATTTTTATTTAAGATTAGAGGTAAAGTTGTAATAGTCTCCAACTATTTTTCTTGAAAATAAGTAAAACAACTTGTCATAAAAAACAAAAACAAAGGTCTCAAACGACTTGTATTTCAAAATAGACAGAATATTTCTTTGTATTTCTTATTTAAGTTACACTTATGGTATAAATGTATGCTATATTTCGTATCTCATTAAAAAAAAATTAATAAGGATTCCAGTCCAAATTTGAATTTCGCTTCATGCCGTCAACTACGGATCTACTGCCAGAATGTATTATATCTGAATGGAGATGGGGAATGAAATAATAGGATTTGGGTAGTGCTCTTATGAATTTGCTCATACGCCCATAAACTACTTCATATTGTGTCATAAGCCCATGAATTAATTCCATTCCATGTAATCAATAATAAAGATTTCACGAGCCATATGTCTCCCCTGGCCTATCATGTGGCTGTCGCCTCTCGTTAATGCGAAATCATGTCCAAATTCAAGAAATTCAAAACCCAAATTGAAAAAGGAAAAAAAAAAAAAAAGAATCTGCTCAAAATTAATAGCAATAATTGTTCTCTGTCCTGATTAGAGTAGAGCTTTCACCAACCATCATCTCCGTGTAATAAATAAGCTGATAAAAAAATTAATGATATGTTTTAAGGCTTCGTCAAAGCTGAGTATTATCATTAAGTAAGCAAAAAGTGGATCATCATCATCGTCAAAGAGGTTGCCAAGAACATATTCATTCAAACATCCAATCATCCTCTTTGGATTTCCAGTCCATCTACAAAGACTTTAACCACAGAGAAAAACATGAATTCTAAGACAGATGATCACTGCTAAAATAAGAAGGCCATGCATAAATCAGTAAGCATCATCATCGTCGTCGAAGATAGAAATTCCCAGATCGTCTTCTTGCAACATCATCTCCTTGTATCGACACTCATTGCTACAAAAAGCTTTCTCGCCCCTGAATTCAGGCAAAAACCTTAGCTACTTGCAAGAAAAAAGACGGACTTTAGCATCAGTTTGAATTAAAACTAACCTGTACATGTAAATGTCTTCACCTAGACCAAGCTGCTTCTTGCAAGTGCAGCAGAAGCTGAGGAAACCATCAAAAGGATAGCTCTTTGCCTCCCCGCTTACGAATGATCCTTCGTCGTTTCTTGATTCAGACAACTTCACGACGCTGCTCTCAACGATGATGCAGTCATCGAATATGTGTTTGGTTTGAGGGTTCGGCCCATAAGAGATCACGCGCGTATAGTCCTCAGATAGCTCCATTTCTCGGCTGCTAAAAGCACCAGAATTTAAAGACCCAAACAGGGATTTCCTCAGGGGAGAAGGAGACATTAATGCAGGCGAAGATGGACCTACGTGAGAACAATTCTTAGTCTTGATGCCAAAATCACAAGGTGGGACGTGGATCTTCAGCTCTGAACCAAAAAGAACCGTTCTTCTATGTGGTTCAGGCGAGTTAGAGTCATCTGCTAACGCATCTAAGAGGCCTTTCGAGTCTAGTTTCTCCCTAAGATTCTTACTACTACTCTGCTGTCTTGGTGGGTTTTCTTGAGGTTTTGGTATCAGAGTGAAAAGGGTTCTTCAGGGCAGAGAATGATGGTATAGCAGCGTCAAGAACTGAAGTTGGGCTGCCCATAACTGATTCAGTTTCACTTGAGACCTTTGAGGCAAAACCAGAGAACAACCTAGGCGAGCTTAGAAATGAGGATGTTATTTGTCTGTAGCTGAGATTAGGGTATCTTAAGGAACCATTTTCTGCCATTGATGATGGTGATTGATGTAATGTTTATAACCTTTCTGCAGAAGAAATTAAAAAGATTCAATGTAGCTATCAAAAAGCAAAAGCAACACCAAAGGTTAAATCTTTAGGGTGTGTCTACACTCTACACTTCACAGCCTACCCAAGATTCCCACTCGTTTACAGAAACAGAGAGATAAGGCTTAAATCTCACATATCTCTCCGAAGAACGCAGACAGAAAAAACAACAGCCCAGAGAAAAGGATCAAAACGGATATCAAAAGTAGAATCAGAAAGCCTTACTAAATTTCTCCGAATTGTGCTTTCAGTCTTCCTCTTCTCTCAGTATAAGCCTCTCAGAGCCTTCATATAAAAACAAAACCACAATAAGTCATCATAGCACATTTGGTGCATTGAAACAATAAAGATGGACGTAAAGCTTCTTTTCTTTTACCTTTTTTCCTTTTCTCCCATTTGTTTCTTTGCACACGTTTTTTTTATAGTCCTCTCTTTTGTTTGTTTCCTCACAGCCCACGTCCCCACTATTATTTATTTTGAGCAGACGAATAGGGGTCGCTATTCATCATAAAGATTCAGTGCCTTACGTGCAGACAAGGCCCATACTTCTATTTCATAGTACATGAAAAGATAACAAGGAAAAAAGAAAATGAAAATGGGATGTAGTTTTTAATTACACACTTTCAAGTTTCTTATCTTCGTGCTAGAATTAAATTATGCATATCTGCCTTACATTTGCTCTTTGGATCAGTATTCAGTATTTCAGAATTTTATTAGTACCTAAGAGTATTAGGTTGCTATTTCTAGCTTTCTCAACTTCGAGAGGAAAAATGTCCATATTTTGATATATAATATAAGAAGTGATGTAATCACATTGAATTTAGTGAAGTGGTAGGGTCCATATAATTTGCTAAGATTAATGGCAATGAATTTGGGGCCTTCTTCACCGCACTGCTCAGTCAGCAAACGTCACTGTCTTTGAAATATAAATAAAAATTCTTAATTTATTTCCTGCCCCACCCACCTAACCTAACACACTTCGAAAGAAATTAAAAAAAAATTAAAATTAGAACCACAGAGAGGCAGATCAAGAACTGTTCTTTAGCTGTGTAAAGAGGCTCATAAGGGTGTAAGAAAAGGCTGGGATTTGCGATTGAAGGAAGGAAGGTGTTCTTATTTCGAACGAGTACAAGGTTGTGAAGGGGAAAATTAGGGACAACGTTGTTTTTAGCCTTCTATCTTTATCTGATTCTTGATCAATTGTTAGATCTATCTATCTGTATATACATGAAGCTGTTTCTTTTCTTACTAGAATCTTCAAGAACTGTTCAGCATAAAGAGCAAAATTCTTAGCCGATCAATTCTTGGTAGAAAGAGGTTCAAATCTTAACTCAAATTGCATCTTCAACTCGAAAAGGAAGAGCCCCTTTATCTCCCTACATCAAAGCCATTAGTGAAGATCACTCCTCAAGAAACTGTAAATATACATATCTCTGATCTCCCCTTTATTGAAGCCGTACTTCCTCAAAAAGCCTTCCTTCGCAAAGCCAACTTTCTCCAACACCCTTTGAGACCCTCTATTCCCTTCCTCAACTAAAGCCTCCAACCTTATTACACAAGGTAGATCGTCGAAAACGCCATGGACAGCCATTCTTAGAGCTGTAGTTGCAATTCCTTGTCCCCAGTGATGGCTTCCAATGGCATATCCCACGTGGGCCTTGTGCTTATCTTCTCCATTTTCTGGCCATATGCTGACGTAGCCAATCGAACGATCGTCGAGGCAGATCGATCTGCGCCATGGATGCGGTATTGCAACTTGTTGAATGTGGTTTAAAGCTTCTTCTTTGGATGTAAGAGAGTTCCATCTGAGGTAACGTGTGACTTTATCGTCGCTGGCCCATGTTAGAAAGTCGTCTGCATCTGAGAGCTTGAAGGGCCTGAGAGATATTCTTGAAGGATCCATTTCTTGATAATCTGATGCAAAGTTGTAACGAAAAAAATCATGAATAGATAGCGTTAGGTCGTCCCTAGTAGCGGCGATTTTTTAATATTCCTTATTTATAATAAGCCCTTTGGTAAAAGGTACAATCACCTTTCTACGGCGCGCACACACACACACACTCACCGCCACCAAAGCGGCGATGGACCCACTCACCCTTCTCCGCGACTACACCATACGCAACGCCCTAGATGCCGTTACCCGCCTCCCCACCGGCGAATACCGCTTCCAAGGCGGCGGATCGGCGGAGTACGTATTTCCGGCGAACTACGAAATCCCGTACCTCTCCAAGCACACGCCGCGTCGCTACACCCTCGAAACCCTAGTCCATTTCATCACCCACCGTCACCTGAAGCACACGGAGTACATGCAGAACGCGCGCTCGCATCGAATCAGCCCCGTCGTCACCTTGCCCGATCGGAAACCCCTTTTGGACTATCTCACCGGCGCATCGGACTCGGTGCCGACCACGATTGACCAGATCATTCCTCCTCCGAGCTCCACCTTTCAGAGCGACGGCGCGCCGCATGCGAAAAGGAAGCTTGAGCAAGATACCGTTTCGGATGTCAACGCAATTGAGCTGATTAGGGCTAGGGAGAGGCCAATTAGGGACAGGGAAGCTATGCTGGTGTTCAAAAAGAGGGATTTTTATGTGGTCTTGACCAATGCGATAAGGCGGGATGAGGAAAGGTTGAAGCTCGAGTCTTTGCAGAGGAAGGATAACATTGTAGCTAAGAATAGGATAGAGAGTAGAGGATTGGGGTTAGGAGAGGAAGGGAAAATGATGAGGAAAATGGGCGATGGAGTGCCGATAATTCTAGTTCCTAGTGCTTTTTCGACGTTGATTACTATATACAACGTGAAGGAATTTTTGGAGGATGGTGTCTTCGTGCCCACTGATGTGAAGTTGAAGCAGATGAAGGGAGGTAAGCCCGACTGTGTGACGGTACAGAAGAAGTTCAGTAGGGATAGAGTTGTTCAAGCTTATGAGGTGAGGGATAAGCCTTCTGCATTGAAGAGCGAAGATTGGGATAGGGTAGTGGCTGTGTTTGTGCTCGGAAAGGAATGGCAGTTTAAGGACTGGCCTTTTAAGGATCATGTCGAGATTTTTAATAAGAGTGAGTCGTTATTTCGTTGGCTTTAGAGCCGTTACTTCGTTGAGAATCGCGAGCATGAATTCGAACAGCAATTCGTATTTGATAGAGAGGTATTGTTTACTGATGACATTTATATTGCAGTTCTTGGATTCTTTATGCGCTTCGAAGATGACAGCCTCGAATCGGCAAAAACCGTTAAGCAGTGGAATGTGAAGATTATCTCTGTAAGTGCTTCTTTAGTCACCACAACTATGTTCCATTCCAGTCAGTTAATCCTCTCATGAAAAAATTCGATTGAAAAATGGGAGCTGCTGCTATCACATCAGATTATCTCGCTCTTCATCTAATTGTGTTTACACTCAATTTTCTACAGATCAGCAAGAACAAGCGTCATCAAGATAGAGCTGCGGCTCTCGAGGTGTGGGATAAACTCGAAGAGTTTATGCGCGCTCGATCTCGATAGGGGTGAGCTAAAAATGTAACGGCCCACCTTTTTTTCCTTTTACATCTCACTTTTCTTGATTATCCTTCAGTTTCTTGGATAAATCAGATCATTGCTTCTGGTCAGAGCTTCCTCCCTCCAAGCCCAGAGGATCAAATCAAAGCAAGAAACAGAACAGTAGGTCTCATTTGTAAAATCGACAATTGTGTTTTATTATTATACTTATCCTCATTCGAACACGAGCAGAAGCATGTCTATTTTTATGGAGTGTAATATTATTCGACCAAAATCAATCACATCTTGATGATGTTCCAGCAGTTAATGAATCTGTGGTATGCTCAAATGTACTACTAGTAAAATAGTGAAAGCAGAGCAAACCAAACCAAAGCAAACCAAAACAGAGTATTACTGATCTTGGAATGTAATGCTTCTGATGAATTATTATTTCCTGAAGATGGCCCAGCGTTTGATCCACTCCCTGGAGGTAATTAAGGAGAAGAAGAAGGCCCTCTTTGAGAATCGCAATTGCAAGAAAAAATCATAAACAAAGAAAAGAAAAGAAAAATCTCAACAAGGTAGTTGTTATTTGATTACCCTTGCATTGGCTTTTCTTAACGTTGCAAGCTTTAGGCAACTCCGTGGCCTGAGCCTGGTCGACGGTGAGGCCCAAGTTCGACGCGCCGCCGTCGAGCACCTGACACAAGCAGTGTGGCCTAGAGCTGACCACAGAGGCTAACTGAGTGCAACACGCAGTAGATGGGACCGAAGAATTGCTCGAGACATAATTCAGACACGGCGACATCACCAAGACAACGTTCGTGCAGTCGCTGCCGTTGTTCGGCTGTGCAGTTGCGACGCCGGAGAATGCGGCGGCGGCGAGGGTTATTAGAAGAGATAGCCGTAAGACGACGACGCCACTGATGGAACTCTTCGAAGAAGCTCGTCCCATCTTTTTTCTTTTTTCTTTTTTTGCTGTTTTGCGTTGATGAGACTCATGAGAGAGAGAGAGAGAGCTGATATATGTTGAGGTATAGTTTTCGGAGCAGTTGACCAACTTCCTCCTACTCTTGAATTTTTTCTTCGAATTCTAACATCATAATTATTTCGTAAGACTTTGGTTTTTCGATTTTCTTATGGGTGTTACTATTCAGCGTCTCTTTTTACTTGTTACCGCCCCCTAAAAGACTGTAAAAAGACAATTTTGCCCTTATGATATTGGGGATTCAACACTTAAATACCTACATTCAAAAAAATTAGACAAATCAGTCCCTAGTCAGTGTAATTTTTAACCTAGGTACCTAGTTGAATTTTATTTTGCTGATAGGTACCTAACTGACGGATTTACCCCTACTAGAACTGGTTTTTTACATCTCTTACCTTATTTCTTATTTCACGATCGATCGCTCCTAAAAAAGAGAAAAAATCGCACAGCCCCAAACCAAATCGCGCTATTGCTTGCCAGAAATCGACCCGAGTTTTTTTGGCTTCAGATTCTACGTCGTTTGTCCACTCGTTCGTCGTTGTATTCCCTTTTGAAATCGATTGGTAAGTCATTCACAGTATTACCGTAAGTGGTTGCATTTCGTCAATATTAGGGTTCTTTTGTGCGTGTTTTTGGAATGACATTGATCTGTTGGTCGATTAGGGTTTTTTGTGCGTGTATTTCGTCATGGCTGCTTGATTTGGGGTTTTTTTGGAATGGGTCGATTTTGGTTTTTTCGAATGGGGTCAATTTGTTGTGGTACTACATCGTAACTGCATTTGGTACCCTCTGTTTTGGCATATCGGTACCCCTTGTGTGAATAAAATGGTACTGCTTGCCAAAAGTGGTCGAATGGGGTCAATTTATTTGGTACTACATTATCACCGCATTAGGTACTCTCTGTTTAGGCAAATTGGTATCCCTTATGTGAGTAAAATGGTACTGCTTGTTAACATTGGTTTTATCGACTGAGGTCAATTTGTTTTGGTACTACATTATCACTGCATTTGGTACCCTATGTTTGGTCAAATTGGTACCCCTTATGTGAATAAAATAGTACTGCTTGCTGACAGTGTATTTTTTGCAGAAATGCCTCCACGGAACATATTTGAGCTGGCTTCCCGGTGCCATCATGCACTGTTTCGATCTACCATAAACAATTTGAAGGGTAGCATGACCCCAGATCAAAAGAAGCTCTAAGAAGGTCCCCGTTTCATTTTTTTTAGATATGCCTAATATGAGCCATTCGTTTGCTCGAATCATCCGGCCTGATAATGAACGGGTGCACTATTGGGCTAATGGTAATACTCTCCGTTACGGTATGAGTTTACCTTTTTTGCTTATGTATTTATTGATGAATTCAATGCTTTGGGAACTTTCAGATTTGGGTGTATGAGCATGTGCCCTCGTTGGCGCAGAAGCGGGAGATATAAAATTTCCAACTTTTTATGTATTATTTGCTTTGTTTCTAACTGTTGAATGAATTATGTGTTGTTAAGGTTGATGGAGGAGTTGGCGGATCTCATTTGGAGTGGACTGCTCGCGTGGAGAGGTTGGAAGCCGAGTTGAGATTGAAGGACGAGGTTATAAGAGATCTAAGGTCAAATGTTCGGACGTCGAAGGTTGATATGTCCAACTATGATGCGAGGGAGGAGGTAGAGGCTGAGGATACTGAACGAGTGGATGATAAAGAGGCTGAGGCTAATGATAGGGATGTGTGCAAGGATGGGGGTGATGATAAGGCCGAGGATATGGTTCACAGTGAGGGTGATGATGTGGCCGAGCAGATGGTTCATAGCGACGGTGAGAAGGCCGGAGAGGACAAGGTTCAGGATACGGGTGAGGATAGGGCCAGGGATATGGCTCATAGTGACCGTGACGATATGACCGAGGTGATGGCTCGTAGCGACGGTGAGAAGGGCGATGAGGACAATGTTGAGGATAGGGATGAGGATGAAGCGGAGGATCAAGAGGAGGATCAGGAGGATAAGGGCGCGGAGGATCAGGTTATCGATGGGATGGAGACCTTTGTTTGTTTATGTTGGTTTTTCTTTTGTGCATGGACGGTTATTGCCAAGTGTGTGCGTGTTGTGTTGTTCTATGACTGTCCGTAATTTATGCAGTACCATATGTTATATATCGCACATGAAGTACCTTATCTGTTGTACACTAAGGTACCTTGTGTTTTACAGAAGGTACCTTATCATTTACATATATAGTACCATAACCTGCAGGTTTACCGTATCCAGAATTATACATATACAGTACCCAGATTTCAAAGTATATCGTACCATTTGTTATACGATCGAAAAATAAATACATTCCTAATCGAATCGCGTTGTCCTGCGTGATTTTGACAATACCTAACAATAACGAAATGAAAAAAAATGAAAGCCTAATGCTCTAAATTCGCAGATGTAGCACGCACCAAATTATTCAAATTATATTGTAGATGTTCTTGCTTCTATCCTTATACTATAATGAATCTTGGTATTCTAAGATTTAATTCATGCGTGCGGGGCCTAATGCACCGAATTTGATTTAAAACGTATTTATTACTATATTTTACTGTTCTACGGTGGTTCGAGATGAAAAAGTAATTCGTACGACCTCGAAAAATACTAACCCTAGTATGACGTATCATATATTTAAGGGACGCCGTACCAAAAATAGCTTTGTAGGGGTACCTATCGTTTTGTTTGAAGCGTACCAACTCAGACACGCTTGCAGTATCATAAATTACATATGACATGAAACATCTTATGAAAGCCACCGTCCTGTCAGATACTGCTGTCTTTTATGATTAAATACCTCGTATGTCAGAATCTGTCCAGTCATGACAGAAAAATTCAGAAATCTGTCCACTCATGACAGAAAAATGTCATAAAAGTGTTCAATCATTACAGAAAAATGTCAGAAATTGTCTCTTCCTTTCTCCACATCAACATCTGCTGAAATGCTTCGTTTGTGACGAAAAATAGCCAAGTCTTACTTTAATTTAAACGGTACCTACATCTGAAACGATACAGTACCCTATGTTGTACACTTAGGGTACCTAAATGACCTAAGTTACAGTACCAAACTTGCGTATATAAACGTACCAAATTGGCATACGTTACAGTACCAAGTTCGCTTATATTACTATCATGTTGGCATATCTTACGGTATCAATGGTATATTACAGTACCAAATATGCATATTACAGTACCAACGTGACATATATTACAGTACCATAGTTGCGCATGTTAACGTACCAAATCGGCACAGTACCAAAGTTAAATATCTTACGGTACCAAAGCGACATATATTACAGTACCAAAGTTGCGTACATTAACGTACCAAATTGGTATATATTACAGTACCAAGTTCGCTTATATTAGTACTATGTTGGCATATCTTACGGTATCACCGGTATATTACAGTACCAAAGTTACATATTTTAGGGTACCAACGTGGCATATATTACAGTACCATAGTTGCGTATATTAATGTACTAAATCGGCATATATTACAGTACCAAGTTCGCTTATGAAAGACTATGTTGGCATATCTTACGGTATTACTGGTATATTACAGTACCAAACTGGCATATATTACAGTACCAAACCAGCATATAATACGGTATCAAATTTGCATATATTACGATATCAAACTGGCATATTATTACAGTACCAAACTGGCATATATTACGGTATCAAACTGGCGTGTATTACAGTACTAAATTGCATATATTACGGTCTCAAACTGGCTTATATTACAGTACCAAATTTGCATATGTGACAGTACATTGTTCACATCATTTAGACAAAAAGAATGAGTCATTACCAATTGACATACAAAAGAATGACCAGTTGGCATCATTTAGACAAAAAGAATGAGCCATGTCCTATTGACACATTTGGCATATATTACAGTACCTTCTTGGCATATATTACAGTACATTGTTGTCATATATTACAGTACCTTGTTGGCCTATATTACGGTACCTTATTGGCATTTATTACAGTACCTTGTTGTCATCCATTACAGTACCTTGTTGGTATATATTACGGTACCTTATTGGCATTTATTACAGTACCTTGTTGTCATATATTACAGTACCAAATTAGCATATATTACAGTACCTTGTTGGCATATAATACAATACATTATTGTCATATATTACAGTACATTGTTGGCATCATTTGGATAAAGAATGTGCCACATACAAAAGTGCAACAAAAATGGTTTTGGAACAAAAGCAATAACGAAATACATGGCAAATACGGACCCTACGTCGATACGGCCTCTCTACAAGTACGACGATTATTCCTGTATTTTCCACATCTTTTGCACTTGTTGGATCTTTTATCTACCTGAGAAGGAATCTTCCGCATCTTTCAGCAACCAAGAAGAACACAAATGCTCGGGTCACGAATAAAATTCCCGCCATCGGTTTGAGCATTCATCTCGTGCGTCGTCGCTTCATGATCGATACTAAGAATGACTCCCTTTTATACTCACACAATGCAAACAATGCCCCGCCACTAACCGAACTTGTAGACGGCATATTTTCAGATAATATGACAACCTGTATAAATGGTACGCCTGTATAGTTTACAATGGTACAGCGTACGCGGACATCTTGGTCCCGTATAGACACATAAAATGGTACGTAATAAACATAACAAATGGTACGTAATAACAGTTATATAAAGAAACCTGAAATCCCGATGGATTAGCCTCAATAACTGTCAAGAATCGACATCCACCCTTACATCGAGCTCTTAGATCGCATTCAGCTCCTAGATCTGGGTTAAATTTGATCTCACGAGTGCAATCGATTAACCACACCCAAAACAAAATAAAAGCTTACATGACAAAATCGAGACCCTAAATCGAGAACCCAATGTGGAATAGGCTCGTGCTCGTCGTCCGGTGCCACCACGAGCGGAAGGTAATCGTCAATTGCAGAGATGGAGCTGAAATTTTGTCAGGCGTGATCGTCCGGTGCCAAAATCCATTGACCAAACCCAAACCAAAAGAAAAACTTACCTGACAAAATCTACCCCCAAATCGAGAACCCAACGTTCAATAGGGTCTTCGATCCTTGTCCGGCGCCGGCACGAGCAGAAGGAGTTGGTCGGCAAGAAGAAATCGTCGACGGCGAGCTGAAGGTCGAATTTTGCAGAGAAAAAAAACCTGAAATGAAATTCTAAATCATTTAATAAGGGTATTTTCGTAATCTTAGGTGATTAGGTACCTAAGTGTAAAAATTTTATTCAACTAGGTACCTAGCTATAAAATAGTTCTGACAAGGTACCTAAGTGGCTGATTTTTTTCCTGTTGGGTATTTATGTGTAGATTTCCGTATGATATTTAAATTAATTAAAAAAAACTAACGTCTAATTTAATTCATGTACGAAATAGTGAAAACTACATACATAAATAAATTCGAACGATCTTCGGCAATGAATCGAAATGCGGTAACAGAAAAAAATTCGATTTAACATCTTAGGACCGATCTATGGACAATTTCGGTCCAGCAGTGCACGGGCCTAACGAAATTTTCGGCCAAGCTGTGCGCCTGTCGATCGATATTTTCGGTCCTGACACTGCCTGTCCGAAAATGTCGTTCGGCCCTGCAGTGTACAAGCCGACCGATATTTTCGGCCCTGACAGGTCTGGCCGAAAATATCGATCGGCCAGTACACTGTAGGGCCGAAAATCTCGATCGACCGTTTTTTTCTAAGTTTTTCGGAATAATTATTTGTATTAGTATATTTTTTGTGTTATAATTTGTGACTATCTATTGTAAAAAATTTCAAAACGGTCTACAAGTTCAAAAAAATATTCCAAAAATAAACAGTACGCGTCCCATACATAAACGAACCATAAAAAAAATAATAACACATCATGGGGCCTGGCGCCACCGGTCGTTGAGCTCGTCGAGCCTCTCTCTGAACGCTGTCCAGATGCATCCTAGATAGCATATCGCTAGTCAAGGTGTACATCGAGCTGTACCACTAATAATATAAAAAGTGATTAAACATATAAATATAAAAAAATCGACATAAGATTAAATTACATACGTAGTCGTCGTGGCTTCGTGGGGGTATGTCGCCCGATGAGGATCCCGGCTCCGACGAAAGTAGGCGAGGATGAGAATGCCGCTGACACCAGTCCATGTACCCTTGAACGGTTCACCAAGGTACTCCGCGGCGGCCCGATTGATGAGCACGTCAGGTCTGCTGGCATGACCGCTTTCTGTGGGGTACTCATCGGTGGCGGGATGACCTGCACGTACCCCAGCTGGCTCAACACTCTCGAGGGTGCATAGGGCTCAACGATATCGCGATATCTAACCCACCCCATGAAAAGCGTCCTCGGGTGCTGCGACGCTGGATCGGGACCGTACGGCAGCCAAGCAACCTAATAACAGTTCACTATTTTTAAATAATTGTCTTAAATATAGAATATAAATTGTTGAGATACCTCGCTGGAGGTCATGACATATATCTGACAGCGGATCTCAACCAAACGGTTCACCGTCTTCTCGTGATGAGATACAGACCCATGCGTGATTGTGCCTGGCCAGGCTCCACATGGTGGGAGAGACGGTGGGGGCGGAAGCATGAGAAGTACTCGTAGATCCACGCCTGTAGTACGAGAGGCACCCAGCTACATCCCTCGCATCTGCCCTGCTTGCGAGGTCAAGCTGGCGATAAAGGTACGCAGGTGCGGCCGATCCCCACGATACTGATTGGCAGAGGCCAACGAGCGGTAGAACTCGTGCATGATGTTGGACTTCACACAGATCCCACTTTTGTCGACGAACAGCGTCGACCCCAAGTGAATCCACAACCAGGCGCGCCGGCCGACCCCCCGCATCCTCTGCATCACGTCTTTCGTCACAACCCCACCCTTCTCATAAGAACTCATCAGCGCGTCCGCGGAGATGCACATTATCTCCCTCGCCATGATCTGCCCATCGGCGACGTCTGGGGTGCCCGATACCGTCGCCCCGTTGATCGGGATACTCAGGATCTGCTGACATCGTGAAGCATGATCGTCATATCCCCGAATGGCATGTGGAAGGTGTTCGTGTCGGGCTGCCAATGCTCCACAAAAGCACACAGTAGAGGCTGGTCCATGTGACCCACCATGGCATCTGTGAGGTGCCCAAGCCTCGTGCCATCGATCTGCCGCTGCGTCTCCGGCGGGAATTGGGAGTACCAATTCTTAAGCTTCCCAACCATTAACGCCCGCTACTCGCACTCAGCAGGAGCCTCTCCTGCTCATCCATCCAGATGCGGGGCGCAATGTGCCCCGGATAATTAGGGATCACCTCGTCATCATCTGGACCACCGGGCTGTGGCCCCTGCACCCTCCAGGAATCGTCATCTACGACCCTGGAGCGCTTACTCCCTATTTCATATTTACGAATAACGCAAAAATAAATTTAATTTCTTTTACGTATATTACGACACGATGTCAATTTATAGAGGAGAAAAATACTTACCTGAGGAGGCCGGTGGCACATCATCATCGGATGACTGAAACGATGCTGCATCATCCAGTACGTCATCATTGCCTGCTCCACCCCACCCCGCATGCGGATCGTAATCCGCATATAAGGACTGAGAACAGCAACTCATTGCCGCCTCTCCTCCTCCCGTTCTCTACGAACGGATACATGAACGCCGCGCGTCCTCGTGTGGCGCTCTCTAGATCCCTCCAACGGGGGGATCTACTGCTACCTCCGGATAGGAACTTCCCTCCCCTGGTCTGCAATTAAATATTTAATAAAAAAAATTAGGGTCGAACAATATTTTTGGCCGCCTATAGAGGCAGCCGAAAATGATTTTCGGCAGGTGCAGGCGCGGATCTGTATTATCAGCTGGCGCAGCCTTGACCGAATAAAATTTTCGGCCCATTCTGCAATGGCCAAAAAAAATTTTCGGCCTCCACAAGGCATGGCCAAAAAATATTTTTGGCCCTGCCCTGTGGCGGCCGAAAATGTGTTTCGGCCGTGCCATGCGCCGACGTTCGATCGAGGCTTTTGTCAAACTATTCCGACCCGTGTTCGATAATCATCTACGTACGATCGATTTTTACGATAATTTGCTTACCAGTCGTGCGAATAGTCCCCTTCCCTTCCCCTGTCCATGTCGTCGATCTATTGCGATTTGAGTTTTTTGTTTTGTTTGAGTCTGATTTGGGTGCGATATGAAAGTGTTGTCTGGAAAAGGGCTTTAAATAGAATTTTTAATTAAAATGGCAAAATCGTCTTTTTATCGTCCTTTAGGGGCGGTGACTAGGAAAAATGGGGCGGTGAATAGTAATCCAGTTTTCTGATCTTTATCATGTCATGATCAAAAATAGAAAATCATCTAAAAAACAACCCTAAATTTATATTATAATATATTTAGTACGAGACATCCATCCAAACGCAGTCACACACAACAAACGATATATTATTACACACCCAAACATACATATATGATTTTGAAATTACATGGCATAATAAACAGAAGCATAAGAAGCTACGATGATGAGAAGAAACGACGAAGCAACAAGCTGAAGATCAACGCTCATCTTCTATCCACTTTAGGACTATGTCCCTACTTTGGATCCTACAAAAATAATATTTCGATTGGACGATCATACAATATATAATATCCTATATACATAAAGAAAAACAAACCAAAAACCCATACATAGGATAAATAATATCCACTGACACAGGGCCGGATTTGGGCCCGTGCAACCAGGCCTACAGCACAGGGCCACAAATCCGGCCCAGTGCATATAGGGCCAACAATCTTTTTTTTTTTTTTCTTATATAAGGGCCAAAACAGAAGGGAAATTTTTTTAAAAGGGCCACATAATGACCAATTTCTACATGGGCCGACTAATCAAAAGACCCACGGAGCAGGGCCACCTAAAATAGAAAAACGGCCCTGCACTGACATAATCATTTTACCTGACGATTTCGGCGACGGAGCACTTGCCGGCGAACCCAAAGGAGACATCGCTTCTACACACAATAAATTTCCATAAAAAAAAAAAAATCAAGTTTGCGAGTTTCGACTCGATAAAAATAAAAATTTACACAATCGGAAATTTACGAATAAGCTGCAATAATAATACTAATAATCAATAGAAAGAGTAATTATTTTTACCGCTGCACCTAGCAATGGGTGGTGTCTCAACTTGACACGCTCGAGGCAAGCCAAGGGCTAGGGTTTGGTTGATGGTGAACCCACCTATTGAGCCACCGTTTCCATTTTTCACTACGGTGCAAAGGCATCTCGGCTGAGTCTTGACCACATTGGACAGAGCCGAGCAGCAACCCGTGGTTGGCGTGGCTGAGCCGCCCGTCACATAGTTGAGGCACGGAGCCATGGTTAGGATCACGCTGGTGCAATCGGTCGATGGTTGAGCTTCGATGGTAACATAATTCGATGTAATGATCATAATAATGCTAATAATAGCCGAAAGAATTAGGGTTGTATTATTATTACCTTTCATGTTCATCACGTACGTATGATCAGTGTGGATCATAGGCACCGAAGATATCTGTCATCAGGGTTGATATATTTATAGACGACGTACTAAGTTTTTTTCTTTAGTTAGATTACGTTGTTTGGTGAACTATAAGGGTGGCTATATGAGGTAATAAGCCGCGCATGCAGTTAACTAGAAATCTAAGGACGTGTTACGTACAGTACTCAGATATTTACGAAGAATGTCGGCTCATAACTCTCATTAATCATGGAATCATGCTGCACTTAATTTATGAAGCTGATGACCTAACTATAGGACACAAATTTGACTTTAGTTTCAACTTGATTTATTATGTAAACTAGCAAGTCAGATTTTGGTCGATATATTCTTGAAGCTCGAAAATGTTTAGTGGGCTTAAGACATATATCTCCAATAAATGGGCCTATTGGGCGAATGTTTTTAGACTTGGTATTAGTCAACTGGTATGTGATTTACCCACCAGTTTGAAACGAGAGTAGTAAATTGCGTTTCCACTCTGAAAATCATCATTGAGCTCTGATAGTGCTCTCCGCAGCTGGTGCGATTTCTGCTGCTCTTCCTTTTCTTTGATTTGCGGGCTTTCTGTTTTCGTTTCCGTTGAGCCGTTTTGAGTCGGAATTTTTTGTTTGTGTGGACACTTTTGCTTGTGTTTCTCTCAATCAGGTGAGCTTCGACGGTGGAGAATGAAGATGTTGTGAATCTGGGCTTCGGTTTTACTGAAGAAAGGTGCTACCTTTTGGGAGATATTTGCTTGTTCGCTGTTGTGATTTCCTCAATTTCTTGGTTGGTCGATTACGTGTTCAGCAATGTGTTTTCACTTCCCCCAATTTATTGATTCGAGTGAACTGTAAAACATATATGCAGTGCAACTTATGCGTATGGAGTTCAATGGGCAAGTAGAGGAGATTTCGTCCGACGATTCTTCCTCTCAGACTGAACATAATCAGCAGAAGAATGGACCCTCCATCGAATCATCCACTGAAGGTAGTAATCATTACATATCATCGTTTCCAAATTCGCAACGGCATTATCGTTGCATAGCCGAGTAAAGTAAAAGTTACGGTTTATTTGTTTTGAACTTACGAAACATACGCAGAAAGGTTGTTTAGGACAGCACAAAGCTACCAAGCACTCATCAAGATGATCCCAATACCAACCGAACGTGGCACTGTAATTCCCTGTAATTCGTGGGTCGGGCTCGGGAAATCCATGAAGCAGATCTACAAGCAACCCCTTCACTATCTCACCAACATCCACTTGAAGAGATTGGACGAAGCGAGGCTCGGGGCAGAAGACGAGGACGTTCCCCTTGACATGACGATTCATCCCTGCAAAGCTGAGGCGAGCATTTGGATTATAGAAGAGACCCATCGCAGAACTGCTTCCCCTCGTTCTCTCGCCAAGCTGTGGAGCGCTGATCCCATGTTCGATGCTTACATTGATGGCATTCTTCATTAAAGCTGATTCTTTTAACGGTTTGCTGCTCTTTTTCATGTTTAAACGTTAGGCTTGTTGACATTTGGGTCTTGCTGAGATTGAAACAGTAACAAAATGTTCTTCGATTCGAAGATAGATGTATGGCCAAACGCCAAGGTTGTTTCGCCCAAAGGCGAGAAACATCTGAAAACATACGAGGGACAGAAAGGTCTTTTTTATTACAAGGTCCGTGCCTCGGAGAAAACGGAAACACGCAGCTTGGTCTTCGGGCATCATTCCACCTCCTTTGCTCGTGTCGATGGCTTCTAATAAAATCTCACGACTTCGTCTGTTTCTGGCCTTTTTCTGAGGGTTTGCGTCCCATCACTTCTTCATCACGACCGCCAGAGGATTAAGGCAGCACCGAGGTATGTCTGGCCTCAGATTATACAAATAGAAGAAAGAAAATTAATTATTACATCCTCAAATTGTGTCAAAGTGATTGATTGCTTACATGCCGGAAAACAGCTGAGGAAAGCTTCGGCGAAGCTGAGGTTGACATAAGGGAGATCGCAGCAATATATTTCCCACAAGCATATTCCAAAGCTATAGACACATCGCATTTTCTGTTGTAATGCTTCCCATCAAGCACCTAAAAATAGATCAATATGATCAGTATAATATGTAATAAGCATATGTAATAAACTTGAGTAACGACATTATTACCTCGGGCGCGCCATGTATCCAAGCGTCCCAGTTTCGACAGTCATCTCGCTAGGGTTTATAGACCGAAATCTGCTATTTTTAGGTTCCTCTTTACGTCCAAAAGCATGTTCTCGGCCTTCACATATCGCGGTGCATAAAGTCTTCTTCGAATCTAGTTAGCTTAATCTGCCAGTTAATTAACACAAAAACAGAAGAATTATTACAAGTTTATTTTTTTTTCTTACCGCTTACTTACCCCTAGCAAGGTCTAGAGCTAGCTTGATCACTTTCTTAAAGGCGAGCTTCTTACACGTATTGCGCTAGAAACTCTTCAAAGTCCCGCACAGCAAGACATCGAAGGAAAGGTGGCGAAGAAGCCCTCTTCGTTAGGGTTTTCGTTGGGGATTTTGAATTGGGAATAAAGCATGAAGAATGAGTGTTGTACTGTTCCGTGCAGTGCATCTACCTACTAACTAGAAGTAACCGGTCATGATAATCTATGTACCCAAAATGCCCTGCTATTAGTATTATTTATTATATTTATTTGGATAATTTTCGCTTAAAAGACGTTTATATATATCCACTCGATTTTGATGGACCTTAACGTGTTTTATGTTTTACTTTTTTTTTTCCATTTTAAAATTTATATATGTTATATACTATGTTTCTTAAGTAAAGATTCCTAAATATCCAAAAACAAATTGCATTAGAGGAAGAGAGAACGCAAGCTCCTTGAAATTAAAACAAAACATAAAGTCAAGTATCATACTATGAAAATTGAAACCAAAGATACATATCATATTCATCAAAATCCAGAAAACGACGACAACAATTGTCACGTAAAATATAAGTATCATATACTATCATTTTCTCTTTATTAAGAAATCATTACAAAGAAAGTACAAATTAAAATTCAAAACCACGAACAAAAAATATCCACTCCAATACTTCGATATCGTTAAGTATAGCAATTAATTAGTAATAGTAAGGTGGTGGCGGCGATTGTGGTGGAGGCGGTGGTGGTGGTGGTGGAGGCGGCGGGGGCGGCGGAGGAGGTGGTGGAGGCGGCGGCGGCGGAGATGCGACACATCCATATGCGCTACAATTCACTGAAGGACGTGAATAAAAGGCCTTACATTCCTCAAGAGATCGCTGTTTAGGCCTATCAGGTATACAGTTCTCCTCATCGTCAACATCTTTCAGCTTCAGACACACCTTCGGTTCGCCGCACAAGTAATTTTCGCTGTAAGTAAAGTTCTGCAGATTGGGCAAAGAGCAAATACTCTCTGGAATCTCGCCTGAAAGTTCGTTCTGCGCAATATTCAGCTGCTCAAGCTTCTTCATCTCCCCAATCGATTCCGGCAAACTCCCCTTCAAACTGTTCGACCCCAAATCGAGCACGGTCAACTCCGTCAGCTGCCCGAGTTCTTCGGGCAGACAACCGTTCAAGCCCGAGTTCAACAGCAATAACTGGTTCAAAGTCTTCCCCATCCTCCCTATGCTCGAAGGCAGACATCCTTGGAGTTTCGTATTAGCCAAGACAAGAACAGAAACGGTGGAGTTTCCTATATTCTCGGGCAGCGTGAAGTCGAACTTATTGTTGTTGATGAAAAGTGCGTCGAGGGTTTTGTCGAAGAGAGAAGAAGGGACTCTTCCCTCGAACTGATTGTACCTTATGTCGAGGTACTTCAAAGAAGGCAGCGAAAGAACAGCGTAAGGAAATCCACCGCAGAAGAGATTGTTGCTTACGTCGAGCTCGTAGAGCAAACAAAGGTTGCGAAAGCTCTGTGGGATTTCACCGCTGAACCGATTCGTATTGATATGGAAGAGGGCTAAATCGGTCAATAGGCCTAGCTCTTCGGGCAAGGTCCCAGATATGTTACCATGGTTAAGGTCAATTCCGGCGACCGTTGTGGTGTTGTAAGGGTCGTTCGGCGCTGGTGCACAGTAAACGCCGGTGTACTTGCACACGTCTGATCCGTACCAGTTCGAAGTTACGCCTTTGGGATCTTCGGTGATGGCGTGTTTTAGGGCTTGGAGAGCTGTGTAAGCATTGAAGAGCTTAGGGTTTTGTATGGCTGTGGTGGATGAGTTGTATGATTGCTGGAGAGATGGTTTGTTGAAGAAGATGATGAAGAGTGAGGTGAATAGTAGGGTTAATGGGATGTTCTTCATTTTCAGTGGTTTGATGGCGTCGTTTGAATTTCAGACATATCGTGTAATAAGAACTTGTGTGGCCGCAAAGATGCAGCCTAGCAAATTATATATATATGAAGCCAAGAACATGTATTGAGTAAGGAATTATAAAGCGTGTAATAACAAGGTATAAAAAGGAAGGTGACTTTGAAGCTTCTTTTAGTAATCTACTTGTATATTATTTAACGTATATATAACATATATGCATATTTATTTATAGGCGGATGAAGATTAGATACTAATTGCACCAAAAACACGGCGTGTAGTTTTTTGAAGGCTTTAGAAAAATCGATATATATCAATATTATAGTGGTACCATCGTTTTCAAGCTGATTATTATCTAGGAGTGTTGCAGACCGATTCTATAATAGAAGCAAATGTTAAAGAAATAACTATTGCTTATTCTTTATTATAGTGATATTTAATTGATGTTAGCTACGTTTTTTCTTTATAAGACCAAACACTAAAAGTAGTTACATATAGCATTAACAGGTTGAAAATTCAAACTTTTATCCTTGTGTATGGTCTAGCTCTAGACTATATGATGCAATAAATATTATATATTCCGTTGTTGCTTATCATTGTTAATTAAGATACGTTGGTTGAGAATTCTCAGCAGCAAATATTAGTCAATTACGCTTCTTATATATATATATATATATATATAGCAACAATTATTTAAATTCCTTTGTAAGATCGATTAATCACGGGCTCGATAACATCCCCTAGTTTTCCTATATGTTGGAAGATTAGAAGATCACCTAATTAATATTAAATTACCAAAACGCCTGCTATTATATATATATATATATATATATATAAATTATAGTATTATTAAGTGTGGCTAGACAGCTAGCATTGAATCCAATAAGATTAGACGTACATTGGCAACATATAGCGTTATTATTGACGTATATATGTGTATGTCTATATTATATAATAAAGGGTCATATACGGAATAGCAAGGCATGTGAAGCGTTCAATGATAAGACTCCGTCCTTTGTTCTTACAAATCTATTTAGTGACGTATTTAAGCTTACCTACTTCGGCCTTGTAAGATCGCAGTTGGTAGATAATAATAGCACAAGAAACGTCATATAATATAAATTAGAAAAAGAATCATTAAAAACTAACACCCCAATAAGTTTTTTTCAATTATGGGTGGACATAAACTAAGAAATTATGACTCTCCAACTCGAATCTTGCCATGGAAAAGGTCGAAGTCGCATAGTTGACATTACGAGGTAGCCTTAGAAGACGTACGAAAGTTGATGTACATAATCCAACTTCAGTATGTAATTTTATATATAATCTGAAACATAGTAGAAAAAAGGCCAAATTATTAAATTATGTCACTAACTTTAGCCGTTTTCATTTTTATCATTAAGTTTTATAATTGCAAACTTAGGTCACTAAGTAACGTGTCTGATTTTTTTTAGGTCACCAATGAATTTTTCGGCAAAACTCGCTGGAAATTCAACATGGCCAATGACACGTCAGTAGCCACGTCGGCGACCAAGTCGGATTTCCGACAATTTTCGCCGGAGTGAACAAAAACATCAGTTTCATTACTTAGTAACCTAATCTTACAATTATGAATTTAATGATAAAAAACAGGAGACCCATAGTTAGAGTCCTAATTTAGTAATTGGCCTAGAAAAAGTGTAATCTTTTTCCCTTCGTTGACCGTGTAAGGGAGGTGTTTGACTCCGCGCAAAAAATTAAAATTAAAATTTATGGGCTGAAAATGCCATAAATGGGCCGACTGTAAGAAATGGGCTTATATAAAGCTATGGTAAGGAACTTTGTGGCCCAGATAAATATTATTCAACTGAAGCGAAAAAAAGGTAAAAAAAGAAAGAGAAAGCACTGTGCAGTGCCTAGCTGTCGCAGCTACGTCAGCCATTGAAGTTGAAATGTCGGTAATTATTTCGATGAAACTGTAATTTCTTTGGAACCATTTTTTTGTGAAGTTGTGATCTTGATTTATAATTACTATTATATTACTTAATTCTTGAGTCTTGACCGTAAATTATCCATCCTCCTTCAACGTGGGATTTACCGACATGGTCCCATGTAGACAAGCTGTATCAAATCAAAGATCTCTTCTTCAAATAATTATACGAGGGCTCGTTTGATACGTGTATATGGGTGTGTATGGCTGTGTATAGGATGTGTATGAATAAGTTGTGTCGTGTTTGATATCTGTGCATAGCCATACATGCTTTGTATGACTATATACTTCTATTACAAGGTTTTTGATTATAGGCCTTGTATATTCATATCCACCTCTAAGGTGGTTATGAGGTGTGTATCACTAATCCATACACACATCTATCAAACGCAATTTATATCATTACACAAATAATTAATACAAACATATCACACATGTTAAAACATAACTAACAAAATTCTTGTATAGCTATACACAAATAACTTATACCCATGTAGTCCTTACGGACCGATATCAAAAGGAGCCCTAGTGGACTAAAAAAAGAATATTTTCTTTACTAAATTACTTAGAAAAAGACAACCAAGGAAGGATGTACTGTGAATAATGGTCTGGGAATGGGCGCCTGACTTTGACGTCTGTGTTTCTTGAAAAATATAGGTGTCTGTTTAAGGCTCAGTCCCATGTGTTAGACTATCTTGTCTATTACCATTATTATTTAATATTTTGAAAACTATGATTAACATAATTTCATATTTAACTGTATCAATGGAGGATTAATTTCATTGTAATAAGAAAAGAGAGAGTTATACATTCGTGGGCTTTCAGAATAATTCTTTTCCAATTCGAGAAATTAATCATAGCAACTGTGACAACCTAACATGTTCTGATTGTAAGAATTTTTCCTACGATCAGAACTGTACAAGAAAAAAAAAGTTATATAATTACTGTACATGCTTTGGTATGGTACAGACACGCACGTCAAAACGTTGTATAGTATCCATATTTATCTGTAATTCATTATGTTAAAATATATTTCTTGAAGACATAATAATAGCAGAGTTATTAATTACGTAAACACAACATTTACAGAAATCAGATGGAGTAAAACAAAGTATAGCTTAAACTGAAATCCATGCGATGCTACTGTGCTGACATACTAATTTAGCGTAGTAGCGAAATGATTAAATAATTAATGACGAGTAAATTAAAATAAACCTACACAAATTCCGGCGATGAATTCATAAGAATAATTTCTTCACACACAGTCTAAGGATTGTAGAGCCTATTACCACATTTGCACCTCCAAGCTTCTGGGTAATACTCCAATGGCGTGTTCAAACCGGGCTGAACCGGCATGTGAACCGCTTTACAAGGCGAACACGGCCCACACTTTGACCAGCACGACGGCGGCCATGAGCCCAGCCGCCCCAGTCGCCGCCGGCGTTGGCTAACAGCGATCCCATCGTCGACTCCTACTAGAGATTATAATATTCTTATATAAAACTTCTCAAACATATATATGGTGAGTATTCCATCAAAAAAGTACCTACCGAATGGGCGGGTCGGGTCGGATCCAACCGCTAAAAACACCATGACTAGCGCAAGAAGCACCAAGGTGGCGATGGAAAGTGCCACGTGGCGAAGTAGGAGATGCATATCTCGCCGGAGCTTTTGTGGTCGTTTTTCTGAGATACGTACAGAGCGAGTGTCTGAGAAGAAGAAGAAGAAGAAGAAGGGAGAAAAGCTAAGTGTTTAATGAGGAGAGAGATCTAAGCTATTATACATAATTGATGAGAGTGATTCTTGCGTGTACTTTGCGAGAGAGAGAGGGGGGGGGACGACGACAGTGGTAGTCAAAGTCAAAGAGAGAAATGTATGTTAGAACTAGAGCTGTCAAAACGGGCCGGCGGGGCGGGCCGGCCCGTAACCGCCAAAAGCCCGCCAGTGGCGGGGCGGGGGCGGGTAAGCCCGCCATCTGGCGGGCCTAAGAAATGCATAACCGCCCCGCCCCGCCGGCGGGCGTGGGCCTGGCGGGCTTAGCCCGCCAGGTTAAAATAAAAAGAAAATATTAAAAAATTATATAAAAAAGGAAAAAATAAGAAAAAATAATAAATAATAGAAAAAAATAAATATAAAAACAGGAAAAAAATAAGAAAAATGAACGAAAATAAATTTAATTTATAAACTTTTTTAATATTAATATATTTATATTAATAAGTACCAATTATTATTTTATATTTGCAATATTATATTATAAATAATATAAATTTCTTTTTACTTAATCTGGCGGGCTACCCGCGGGCTAGCCCGCCCCGCCCCGCCGAAGCCCGCACCCGCCGCGGGCTTGCCCGCCAAGGCCCGCCTCCAGGCGGGCCTAAAATTTCAGAGCCCGCCCCGCCACTTTGGCGGGGCGGGGCGGGCCGGTCCGCGGGCCCAAGCCCGTTTTGACAGCTCTAGTTAGAACATTGCAATAAAAGGGTGAAACCATTGTTTAGCACACGCACACTGTTGGAAGGAGACTTTTTATAGGGATATGATTTTGACCGGACATTGAGATGAAAGTGATACAATGTTTTATGTTTCTTCATGATTAGTTTACGTCAATTTATGAGAATTTTGTTATTATATATCTAGAAATTGCATTTCATCTCTTACCGTCGTGTTGTTGAAGGCATTTAATTTGCTACACATGGTATGTTAATGTTGACACGCACACTACTTCACAATGTGTAAGAACAGAACCCATGTTGGCGTGCTAAGTTATTGAAACATAATGACAACAAAAGGAAACCCTAGTTTCCTTGCATTCTTATTTTGTTTGCAATGACGCGTTTTATGGTTCTATTAGACTACGATTTGCAAATGGATTATAAATAGGAAACCTAAAAAAATTAACAAAGATCGTCGGACGAATCATGTGTGAGCATTTATATATATGTTTGAAATACATTTTCATAATGAGATGATAAAACTACCATCATTTTCGTATAACCTTGGAAGATTGAAAAATAAATGGTCAATCTCCATCTATTTGAACAAAGCATATATCATACGTAGTAAAGATAGATTCACTGCGTACGACTGTCTCGTACATTCATGATTTTACCAGAGACAAATAAAAGAAAACCCACGAGCAAAAGAAAGCCATTCTAATATATAAATTCAATCCATTTATGAGGATTTAATTTTATGAGGTATGTAGCTAGTCTAGGAACGTACATTTGCAGCAGATAAAGCACCATTGACCATGCTCTAGTGTTCTCTATGCACACGTGAAAATAAGACTGCCTGATAATTGTAAACATTATTCGAAGATCATGATAAACAATTTTAATAACATTAAATATTATATTATCTCTACAGTATTACTTTTTATGTATTTTAGATACTTATTACTTAAAAGCTGCCTATATATGTCGACAGATCAAACTCCATATATGATAAAGTGTAATTGAATAAAATTCAATAATCTACAAGAAATAAAAAAGAATAACATAAAATTGTGGGCCTTCTTGATAATGGGTTTGAGTCAGTTTCTGACTGAGGAACCTTTAAAGCAAAAATCAGAAGAAAAAAAGCCACTAACTGTTTATTTCTGCAACATTATTAAATTTGAATTGGAAGTCAGACAAAGAAATAAACAGTCAAGATGTCTCTGAACCTTTGGGACAGGTAAAACCTTTGTGCATGATCCATAATTTGTAATCTCAAAATAAGTTATAGAAAGATATAATTCATCAAGTTAATTCTTACTTCAACTAAGTTCTACTTCTAACATGCCTTTCCTTACCTCTGACAGGTTTTCGGACCTGAAGAAACCCATAAGTTTGCATCAGTCTATCTGAATGTTGGTCCAACATTTGGATCAACATATCATATGTCAAATTCGAAGGGTACTGCTTTAATGTTTGGTTAAATATTCTTCTCTGTTTTCTTATGAAATGACTCGATCCTTCTTGACTGGTCTCTGATTTAACCCGATCCCTTACATATAGGCTCATGGTAACAAGTTCCCTAGGTACACATCATTTGCGGTGACGATGTACTCTTTGCGACTAAAAGCCATTCCTTACGCATATAGGTCTGCTCATAATCCTTACGCAAGATATATGTATTTGGTAATAAGTATCCCTAGGTACACGACATTCGCTTTGACGATGTACACTTTGCGACAAAAATCCAAACATTGATGCTTAGGGAATAAGGGCAGTGCTAAAAATAAGATTAGGAAATAAGGTGAAAGGGCAGAAATTGTAAAGGTATTGGTTTAAGAGGGTCGGGCAGAAAGTCTAGGATTACGGATGAGAATGTTGAGTCAAATATTGGGGCAACATGTATAACTGTCAGTTTGATAATGCTATATTTGTGTGCTTTTGTTTATTTGCATTAGCTTTTAGTCTTGTCAGTTTCGTATGTCTAGTTTAGATAACTCTCAGAGTTGCATTAGAATTCCTCGAAGAACAACGTGTTACACTTGTCTCAAGCGCTCATCATCAATGCCTAAACGGTTAGTCTCGCTCGATTCCTCTATGACTTTTGACTTGGTGTTTTTATTTGGATCATGACTTGCTCATATATTTCGAAAGACTCATTCCTCCACATACTATATTTAGCTCCATGACTATTTAGATAATTTTTGACCTAATCCAATTTTATTATCTAAACTGCCTAAATTGTGTTTAAGTCTGACGGTTATTTTTCAGTCCCATTTACTCCCCTATATGTGATATTCACTGAGTGGATGGTTTCCTTTGTAACCACAGCTAACCATTGGAACCCAGTTTATTAAGCTTTGTTTGATCAATCATCACTATTCACACAAACCCTATTTTCATAAGTCGAGCTTCTCTCTGAATATTCCCTCTCTTCTTTTTTGGGGTTGATATAATCGAGGGTTACACATTTTGTCTTTCATCTCAATTTCTTGATTTCACTTCTTGATCTCGATATGTCGAACTCACCAATTAATGAAGAAATGCAGAATATTGACCCAACATTGGGCGAAGTTGTTATGATGTAGTTCCATTCAGACGATTCTGGCGCCGAGTGCGACTACAGTGCCTCCGTCCCCAAGTTGCGTCGAAGACATAGAAGAAGTGCCCCTGAGTGTCCTATATCAGACGCATCAAATGTGGCGAAGGGGCCAGACTGAAGAAGTGAGAGCGCGGCAGGGGCGGAAATTCCACCATCCAATCCAATTCCGGTGCCGAACCCTGCCGAAGAAGCTCCTCCTGGCAAAACCTCAGTACCCCAACTTGAAATCTCTGTGGAGGACGACCCAATTACAGAAGTACTAGTCTCTTTAAACAAGAACATATCGGAGACTGATTCATTCCCTTCTACCAAGAAAAACCCAAAGAAGACTAATGCAATGGCGGCTGCTGCATCCTCCAAGGCTGCTGCCGTCCCTAAAAGGCGTCGAAGCAATCGAATTCGTCGGTCCCTGAACCCCACATCGAACGCAGAAAAGCCGATTTCCCTGTCCAGTGACTCCGTTGACACGAGTGTGGACTCCACCGCACAAGACAGCTGGACTCGGCAAGCTCAGATGAAAACTTTCGCACTTTAGAGGGAGAGACGCAGTCCGCTTCTCTTGCCATCTCAGAGGCCCCAGAAAGCAAAGGGGATGATGAGTTTGGTCCAACAGAAACCCTGGCCGCTTGGAAGAACAAATTGAAGAAGAAAGTAAGAAAGAGGCGAATGGGTTCAGGGAACAGACCTTCAAAGCGACCTCGAACAGAGGAGTCATCACAACCATCGGCAAGCCACAATGCCCTCTCGCTAGTTCAATCCAGTAGCGAAGATACTGAGCCAGATGTTGACCCAACATCAGACTCAGATTGGGATAATCTGTTGCCGAGGGGGAGGTTTTTTATGCGTCAATTAATGAAGAGTTGTGGCCATATTTCAACCAGAGGTTGTTGCATGTTGAGAGAACTGTAGATGTGGTGATCTTCTGAAGATATGGAGTGATGCAATTCTTGGAATCCCGAAGCTTGATAAGACCGTAACTATGTTTGGGACCTACTGTGACACAGTTGTCTGTGAGGTATTTTCTAACCTATCCCCTAGTGTTAATGCTCCTAGTTCGAGGAAATATGGGAAGTGTTCTTTAGGGGGAGGTTATATAATTTTTCGACGAGGGATAATAATGATTTCTAGCGACGTCAAGATGGGCCAGATGTACGATAACGATGAGGCGGTGAGTTTTCTGACTGGGGATAGAGTGAGAGTGTGGGATGGGAATTTTCTTTCAGCTTCTTGACCTCACTCTATTCAGTATTGTTTAAAGTGGGGATCTTTGATTGGTGGCCGACGGCTACTGATACTCGTGTTGCTGAGAATATGGCGCATATTCTTTATGCACTTGGGCGGAATCTACCGGTGAATTTAGGCGAGTTAGTGCTGGCCAGCTTGCAAAAGAGGCCGGGAAAGTGGGAAAGGGAATTCTTCCGTTTCCTTCAGTGATTTATGGGATGTTGGTTCGAGGAGGATTCAGGTCGACGCGCAAGGACCAAGTTGTCACTATCAAGGTGCCTTATGCTGTCTTCTACATGCATCTGGCCAGGACGAACAAAGTCGTCGATCTGCCATGGCAAGTCCCGACAAAGAATGTTGAGCATAATGTTGCCTCAACATCTTCCTCAAAATCAAGCCTAGATCGCCAGATTCAGTGCCTCGAGTAGACCATAGCTTTTCTGACTTTGCAGCTCTCAACCCTCAAGGCTATATGTACTTCCCAAAAAGGGGGAGAGGCAAAAGTTGGAGCAGCATAGGCTGAAGTTGGAGCTGGACCGAGTGGCGCTGGCGCGAAAACAGGGGGAGGTGATCAAGAAATGAATGAAGAAGGAGCTGGAGAGATTCGAGGGGAGGCTGAGGGTGAAGCAGGAGAATAGGAAGCAAATGCTGACGCTGATGAGGATTCAAACTCAATTGAGAGTCTGAATATTTAGACTTTGGTCTAATGTTTGTGCATGCGTGTTTTGGTTTGGTTGCATGGCTGATTTGCTTGACTTATTTTGTGTGCGTAATTTGCTTGTGGACCTTTTTCTATGTTTTGCAGATATGTTTCAGGACCTCTAATCGGCATTTACTATTTAGTACTTTGAATAGTTTAATTGCTATTCTATTTGTTTTTACTCTAACCATTTTTTTAATATTTTGTGGTTGAGTAGATTTGGCCTTCAGGGGGAGTTTCACTACGACTAACTTCTGCTTTGGTTTTGTGAAGAAAGATAAAAAGGGGAGATTGTTAATGTTGAGATTTCAACATTAACAATGTTGGAGAACATTCTAGTCAACATTTGTTGGCTGAGAATGTCTCATTTCTCAGTTTTATCTTCATACCCAAAACGTGTTTAATTCGATTCTTGGCTATTTTTAGTGTTTTGCAGGACGTGGATAAGGATTGGAAATGGATCAAAACAGTGTGGAAATCGTGTGGATAAGAGGAAGCGAATTGAGGAAGGAAGCTTACTAAATATAGGAAGATTGGAGCACAAGTCAAGAACGAGTCATTAAAGCTTACCAAGTCACTCCCTAACGGTAACTAACGGGCTATTTCATCTTAGTGGACGTTAGTGGAAGTTACTAAGTCGTTGGTGAAGTCTTGCCCAAGTCGAAGACATATATAAGACGACTTCACTTGATCGTTTAGAACAAGGAGTTGATACGAGAGTTATTTTAGCCTAGTGTTTCTTTTGCAAAGTCTTAGGACTTTTTAGGTTTGCAGAATAGTTAGATCGTAGTTTTTTCTAGGCTTGATTTTTACTATCTTTGGATAGTTATTTTGTAATCCATCTTCGTAGTGGAATTTTTCCTTGAGGCACGCAACAAGTTTTCTGGCTTACTGCAAAATTTGCATCTCGTGTCATTCGTCTATTTACTAAGTTTTCCGTTGTGATCAAGAGTGTTAGTGTGAGTGTTATCTCAATATTTCATCCAACATTTAGTTTACTACTTAGTTTTTACATCCATATCACAACGGAACCACTTCAAAGGAGAAAGAGAAGAATAAGTCGGGGAGGAGAAGGAGTTGGAGAAGGAGGAGATAGAGGAGAATAGGAAGGAGATGGAGAAGTAGGAGATGGAGAATGGGAAGAACGAGTAGAAGATGGAGAAGAAGAAAGAGAAGGAGATGATTAAGATGGAGAAGGAGAACGAGGAGAGGAGGAAAAGGAGTAGCAAGAGGGGGAGGGTGATGAGGAGTAGGAGAAGAAAGGGTAGTAGGAGAAGAAGAAGGAGAAGAAAAATGAGGAGGAGAAAAAGAATGAGGGGGAGGAGTACCATGAGGGAGAGGAGAAGGAGGAGGAGGAGAAGTACATGGAGAAAGAGGAGAAGGAGAAGAATGACAAGGAGGAGGAGAAGAGTGGGGAGAAGGAGGAGAAAAATGAGAAGAAGAAGTAGAAGGAGTATGAGAAGAACAAGAAGGAGGAGAAGGAAAATGAGAAGGAGAATGAGGAGATGGAGAAGGAAAAGAAGGAGAAGAAGATGGAGAAGAAGAAGGAGGAGTAGCAGCGAGAGGATGAGGTTGAGGAGAAGAATGGGTAGTAGGAGAATGAGGAGGATGAGAATGAGGAGAAGAAGAAGCAGAAGGAGAAGGAGAAGGAGAAGAATGAGGAGAAGAAGAAGGAGAAGAAGAAGAAGAAGATGGGGAAGAAGAAGAAGGAGAAGGAGAAGAATGAGGAGAAGTAGAAGGAGAAAGAGGAGGAGAAAAAGAATGAGAAGGAGAAGGACAAGGAGGAGGAGGAGAACGAGGAGCAGAAGGAGGAGAAGGAGAAGAACAAGAAAAAGGAGGAGAAGGAAGGGGAGAAGGAGGAGAAGAATGTGGATGATGAGGGGGAGAATGATGAGAAAGAGAAGGAGAAGAAGTAGGAGACTTAGACGGCGGGGGAGGAAGTCGAAGGAGAAGAAGCAGAAGGTGAGATGATTACTTTGAGGAGAGATAAGAAATTCCTATTGACTGAACTTGTCAGGCTCAGACAGCAGCAGCAAAGCACAAGATCTTACACTCACTACCATGGAACAAAGACTGACAGAAACTAGCGTATACAAAAGAACACTATGAGTTTCCTGTTGAAGGCTACGCGAAATCCCGCTAGCTATTGCAGGGGACGATCCAACAGAAAGAGAACTATCGATGGCTAGCCCTCGCTATGAAGTAATTGGCAGAAATTAAAACCGAAATGTTCTTGGAGGGGCTCAAACCCAGGTCAACCTTAGTATATCTAGTAATATGTAATGACTCGTTTGGATGGGGTCAATGGACCCTCCCTCCATATCCCGACGTAGGTCCGTCCCTTTTGATGAAAATGGAAGAACAAATTTAATCACAGCTAAGGAGAATATATCTTCAATCGATGAAGAATCGTTTTGGAAAGCTTTGATTAACAGAAGGATCGAAGATGAGGTTGGCGCATTCGATAATTAATGTAGAAGGACACTTAGATCATGGCCAACATTCTCGAGTTCAAGTCCATGATAGATCTGAAGCAGTACTCAGTTTGTTCACTAGTCATTACTTTGTTACCGTTGTTGTTATGTAACTCTTCCTAGCTTAGTTTTGTGTAGATTTTGTTTTCAAGAAATTTAGAGATAACCTTGATGTATTTATACAGGTGAATAATTGACAGGATAGGTCTTAAATTTGGAATAATGAGAGATATTATACAGCGATGTAGCCGAGTTGAACAAATAGAAAGATTCTAATTCATTACCACACACACACACACACATTTACAGTTCATTTATGATACTAACCAACTAACCAAACTTGAATAATAAATGCTTGTCGTTAATTAATCACACAATGAGTGCACTGCCTTTGAGGTACTCAGTGAACGCAAGCGCCACCAACCCAATCATGGCGAACCGCCCATTCCACAGCTCGGCGTCGGAGGTCATCAGGCCGTCGGACTTCGACTCCGCCGCCACGCCCCTGAAGATCGGAATCAGCGACGCCACCGAAAGCAGCGCGGTGGTTCCCAAGAACCACTGGCCGCCGCCGTTCTGCACCTGGGACAACAGTCCTTGGCCGCTCGCCACCTCAACGGCGACGGCCGCCGCGAATCCGATCATCGCCAGCCGACCGTTGATCCTCTCCGGCGCGGGACCGCTGAAGGAGAACACTTCCGTGAAGCTGGTCTTCGCCTGATGACATCATCGGTCGTTGTCAAAATTACAGACTTGTAAGAAAATCAAGGCAAGAAATAGGAGAGACCATTGCTCAGCTCAAATTACCTTAGGCTTCGGAGGCGGGCTAGGCTTGGGTAATGGGTCGGGCGTGACTGACCCGGCGACCCGTTCTTTCTCCTCGTCCTGCGTAGTAGTTCAATAAACACCATAGTTTACTAAACAGCTCCACATAGACATCAACATGCATGTACACGAGAAATTAGAAGAATGACATGAAAAAAAAAATCTCATCTTTATTACCTCAGACATGCTTCTGACTGTAAACATAGCGTTCCTCTTCAGAGACGAGTGTTGAGTCGATGGCCCGAAAAACATGTTCTTAGGACCAACCCTTATGAGTTTAGTTTGGTTTCCACAAGGCACTGTAAGCATAGCGTTGCAAGAAGCAGCCATGGTGTAATAAATTCTTGGCTAAGGAAAGAGAGTTTAGCAACGTGGGTCTTTCAAGGACGCTTCTTTTCAATAATATAGCTAATGTTTCTTGTTTTGAGTGAGTGTGAAGACGGAGTGAGCGAGGAGGGAAATTTATAGTGCAAGGAAATTGGAAAAGAAAGAAGACAAAAAGGAGAGGGCATTCTTGCATCCACGTAACATGGCTTTGGCCCTTTGAATGTATCTGTTATGTTCACGTGGATGAATTACAGGGACACAAACTTTTTCCGATTTTGAATTTAGACATAAGTATTCGTTGGGGAGAAAAGAAAAAGAAAATTAATTGTGGGTTTTTTAAGGATGGGAAGTTTCTAGTACTTTTGTTTGGTCATGGAACTAGAGACGTGTGCTCACTGCTCATCGTGTTTGAGTAGTTCTCACCCTTTCATTCGTTGCCTTGCCGTGTATTTAATTAATACTTTCGTTTTACTGAGAGGTGTAATAATGCACGTAAATATTAATTATTAAATTTTGAGGCTGATAATCCCCAAGGCTACAGTAGTAAACTGAGATACCTTTGCTCATCATATAAAGATTTAACCAAAGTTCATAGCTTGGACCTATCGTTTGGGACCGCATAATCATTTTACGTAGAGTAAACAAATTCACAAAAAGATCAAAGGGCATTTATTCGCTTTATTTCTTTTAATGAATAAATCTCATTATCTGTACTATCTATATAGGAGTATTATATTAAGGGGAGGAGTGGCTATCAAGTGTCAATTTGGTCCGTAAAATATTTACAATTTAACCACTTTATTTCTAATTTCATTAATTAATAATTATTATATTCACCCCTCAATTTTTAGTTATTATACTTATACTTCTACTCATTTTTCTTTTAATACTTTTTTGCACACCCAATGCGTGCGCCTTAAAAATTATTAAAATTATTTTAAATTTTGAAATTATAACTTTTAATGTTTAATTTGAAAATTTTTAATTATATAAAATGAAACTTAGTTTTAGGCACAAGTACAAAAATAAAAATTAGGAGTGAGATGAAAATAATTACAACTAAAATTACACATCAAATTTTGTCAGTTTATCCATTCCAAACAAATTATTATATAGAATAGTATAGATAACAATTATATTTCATCTATTAACATAAATAAATTTTAAAATTAAAATTAGAATAATTATAGTTTAAGCACAACGGTGCAAAGAGTACTAGTTAGATATTAGGGTTAATTCCTTATCAGTACCTTTTGAGTTTTCAAATTTCTCTTAAATACCCCTCGAATTATTTCTTCCTTATAACTACCCATTTGAAAATTTCTTCCTGTTCAGTACCTAAAAATGTCTTTTCAGGGTTAAAAAGTCAAAAATACCCTAGTCTCACACTTCAAATTGGACATTTATACCAACTGATTTTGAAATTATACCAGAAATTATAAAAATTATACCATCTGTTTTGGTTATCGTACCAGTAAATAACGTTATTATGATTTTAAACAGTGAAATTGGACATTTATACCAACTGATTTTGAAATTATACCCGAAATGACCGAAATTATACCATATGTTGTGGTTATCATATCAGTAGATAACGTTATTACAATTTTATACAGTGAAATTAGACATTTATACCAACTGATTTTGAAATTATACCATAAATTGTAGAAATTATACCAACTGTTGTCGTAATTATACAACATAATTGTACACTATACCAGTTGGTATAATAATGATAACAGTTGGTATAATCAGAATGACAGTTTGTATAATAATCGAAGCAGTTGGTTAATTAACGTTATTATAATTTTATATAGCGAAATTGGACATTTATACCAAGTAATTTTGAAATTATACCAGAAATTGTAGAAATTATACCGTCTGTTTTGCTTATCGTACCAAAAAATAACGTTTTATAATTTTATACAGCGAAATTGGACATTTATACCAACTGTTGTCGTAATTATACCAACAGAATTGTACACTATACCAGTTGGTATAATAATGATAAGACTATAATTATCGATGACCCGGACAACCGGTCATCATAATAAAATATTAATTTCTCTCTCCTCCACATACACAACCTACATCTCAATCCAACCTCAATAATTTTTAACTTTATCAACAAACACAACTCATGATATTTATATTTTAAAATTATTTAAAGTAGTATTTGAATGATATAAAATTCAGATACTTTAGTCACTGTAGAAAAAAATAATATGAATTTATTATAGATTACAAAATGTGATAGTGAAATAAATAATTTAAAATTGTGATTCAAAATGTATCAATATTAGCATCTATTTGTAGAGAAAAAAATCATATTTTGGTAAAAAAAAAAAAATTAAATTTTAACAGATAATTAAATGTATCATAAAATTACAAAAAATAGTAAACAGTTTATCGAGAACAGTGCACAACCGATTGTGACCCAGGTTGGTTCACCAACCGGTTGTGGGTTGGGTCACAACCCGTTGTGGGAGTTATTTAATTTTTTGATTCATTTTGATCAATTTTATTGCACAACCGGTCGTGCAATCCACCGATAAAGATAGTCTAACAGTTGGTATAATTAGGATAACAGTTGGTATAATAATCAAATAAGTTGGTATGATGTCCAACTTAATTTCAGGAAAGGGTATTTCCGTCAGATCATTATTTGGGGTATTAAACACACAACTTTTTGCAGATGGGTACCGAACAGGAAATTTTTTTTGTAGGGGTACTGATAAGGAAATTTAGTTTCTGATAGGATATGATAAGGAATTTACCGAGATATTAAGACGTGGAAAGAAATCGAATATTATATCAAAATCAAATCCCAGAGAATATTTAAATATATACCTAACAACGTTCTTTGCTTTCTTCGATTCAGGACACAACAGAAGAACGAAGAGCAAAAATGTTAGCAGTTTTCGACAAATCCGTGGCTAAATTTCCCGATGCATTGACTGAGGGTCATCAACAAAGCGATGAATCATCATCGGTGCTAAAAGACGGAGTATCCAGCGATCACTTCTCGTCCGTACACCCTAATTCCGTGGTCATCAATCTCACCTCTTCGGGATTCATGGCTTACTCCTCCGATCGTCAGAATCCTCTTCTTCCAAGGTCTTCCTCGATCTTAATGTTTGTGTTCTTTTTATTTTTTTTCCTGTTGTGATTCATTAGGTTTACGGAGTCGTAATAGAAATTTAAGGTCTTTCGATGCCTTTGGGCTTTTTAGGGATCTTGAATTTGAGAGGTGATTAGCTACTCAAAGATCACACCTCTTGAGATGAGGGACTTTTGCTTGTCGATCTGATGAGTAATGGGTTATTTCCGATGTATTATCTCAGGCTCTTTGCAGTGGTAGACGACATGTTCTGTATGTTCGAAGGCCACATAGAGAACGTGGCCCATCTCAAGCAGCAGTACGGTCTGACAAAGACGGCAAACGAAGTGATGATCGTCATCGAAGCTTACAGAAGCTTAAGGGACAGGGGTCCCTACCCCGCCGATCAAGTCGTGAGAGACATTCAGGGGAAGTTCGCATTCGTTCTCTTCGATAGTTCTTCGAAGCAGGCCTTTATTGCTTCGGTGAGTGAATCTTGGCATTCCCCTTGTCTTCGCTCCGATATGCTCTAACTGATCTCATTGTAATAAAGGATGCTGATGGAAGTGTTCCTCTATTTTGGGGAACTGATGCTGTAAGCCACCTCGTTCTTTCGACCGACGGGGACTTGGTTAAACAGGCTTGTGGGAAAACCTATGCTCAATTTCCCAAAGGTATATATTTTATAAATAATGATGGCCTGGCCAGCCACCCTTTTGTTGAGCTTGATTGTTCCTTTGGCAGTAATTTACTGTTCGTTTTCTCATAGGATGTTTCTTCACATCTTCGGGGGGACTGAGGAGCTACGAGCACCCAGTGAATGAGCTGAAGGCTGTGCCGAGGGTCGACAGTTCAGGGGAGGTTTGTGGATTGACTTTTAAGGTGGACGAAGGCTCGAAGAAGCTCAAGGCTGGGATGCCAAGGGTTGGGAGTGATGCAAATTGGTCGCAGCACTACTAAAATAGAGCAACCTACTCGTCTTCTTTCGGTTGGTTACCGCTATTACACTGTTTCCAGACTGTATTATGTTATTGACTGCTGCTGTTATGGACATGCGATGGCATTATGAAATAAGAGGTTTATTAAAACCTAACTGAGATTGATACCTGCAAGCCAGAGTACTTTTTTTTACAATCCTGAGAACTGAGTTCGAAAATGTCGGGGTTTAAGGTCGAAAGCTACTTATCATACATCAAACTTACAGTGGTCTTAGTAGCTGCTACCGATTAGTTATTGCAGGAAAAGGTAATAAAATCAGCAGTAAAACATAACTCTCTTTACATTTTCCTTGAGCGCTGGTAATGGGCGAACACCGTTCTTGCCGACATGTCCATTCTCTTGCGAATTATCCGTAGGTTCCATGTAGAATCTTGCTCGAAAAGCAGCCAAGTGAGCATAGTAAGCAGGTGGCACTGTACGAACAATACAAAAAAAAAATAAACATTCGACGAAGGAGATGATGGATCAGTAAGGTAACAACACAAGAAAATTTTGTTGCATACCAACAGATACAGAGCGCGTGCATCTTGCGTATGTATAGCAGAGATTATTGGTTAGGGATTGAATCCCATCTGCGGTGAAATTGTTTTCGTCCCAAAGCACGTGATAGTGAGCTGGGCGACTTGTCCCCTAAAAGTAGATAACGTATTATTATGTCTCTGTATATCAGATTTCTTCAACAGGTTATTTATTCATTCACTTGCCTGAATGCCAGCGTGGCTGCAAAGGTAAAAGTCGAACTCGGTTGGATGGCAGATTTTAGTATCGACCACGGTTCCTGAAGGTAACAAAATTTCTTCATGACATTCATTTTACTTGCATGTAATGATGGAAGTGAAAAGATGCAAAAACATATGCACAAACCTGGCAATATGTTTCCACTCTTGTCAGTGCTTGTCTTGTCCCTGTGATTGTTGGCGAAAAGCCTTGTGTGGTGCCTTTTCTGAACCACTATGAATGTGACCGGCGGCTGATAGTTTGGCTCCAACGAGGCACACGCCTGCAATGAAAATGCTAATTGATTTTTACGATCTCCAATGCTCTGTTTAAGCAATCATTCAAGAAAAGTAATAACCTCAAGAAGTAAGTGCCACTTGCCTTACGAATGGCGTCTAATTCGAACAGCAGAACCTGGTAAAACTGCCCTTCGCTGACCCCATCCCTGCATACATATAAACTCCGATTAGAAGCAGTATAAAACGCAAACGAAAAAAAAGCTAAGAACTTAGACCTGTAGAATATTATCCTCTGTGGCTTTTGCCCCGTTGCTTTCCGAAAAGAAACAAGAAGATCCCTGAAAAAGCCTCTTCTGTGAACCAAGAAATCACAGCCCGAAAAAGGACAAAAATGTCAATTTACCTAATCATGCCTCCGCTGACGGGCCCACGGACGGGATCTTGCCATGTCTTGTACAAATCTTGGATCAGCTCTTGCCTCTGAGCTTGTGCACAGACCAAACCAGCGTATTTCGTTATCTCGGGCCAATCTTGTGAGGCCACAACCTTCATATTACAATATATATACACATATGTATAGTATATGCATGATAATTATAACATGAGACTATTAAGTATATGATATTCAAGCATCGTACAGCAGCAATGGATGGGCTCGACTCTTCCCCGTTCTCAGGATGTGTTACGTCCGCGCCAAATATAATCGTAGGTATGTCGCTGACCAATGGTATTCTGCAGCTTATAGCATCCATGAGAACTGTGTTTCTTCCTCCCATCTGTCGAATAGAACATGAACTTCCGAAAAAGGCTGAATGATACGAGATGCTCTACGAGACAGAATAGGAGTTTAAATCACACCTTAACGTTTATCTTCAAGGAAACGTTGGCGAGGTACTGCTTGTTGATCTTGAAAACGTGCTTGGTGAGGCAGCACTGGGATATTAAGCCAAGGTCGGTCTCACATATTCGCTTAAGGTCACCTGTAAGAGAATGTAGATACATACTTGGACAAAGTTGTCTGAATAAAGAAATTTCGGGTTTTAATCTGAATGGCAGACCGTATAGGGAGCCATTGTTGTCTGGCAAAATAGCTAGCAGAAGCTCGAGTTCTTTCCCTTTTAGTTTGTTCGTGCATGCATGATAAACGTGCTTCAGAGCCTTCTCTACTTGGTCAGAACGAGCGTTGTATATAGGGATAACTGGCTCGGGATTGAATTCCTGTAAGAAAAAGATGCTTTAGCAATTCGTCTGAAAATTTCAGTACCGTAAAGAAAAAGGCTAACCATCCCAGAGACTTGACACATCTGAGCCAACTCATTACAGAATCCACGAGCCACACTGTCTTGGACACTCCTAGAGAAGTTAATGCACGCCCATCTGCTCACAGTCATTCCGTTGATCATTTTCTGCGTAATGAATAACGATTCAAGAGAATGGGTAAGTTATCAGCATTTCATCGTAATAAAATCATAATATCAAACAGTTAAAAAAAAAACAACCTTGTTCATCATATTCCATTGGCCAACTTGAGGCAGGCAGTCCTTTTCTTTCCCAGTCTCGTGATACTTAAGCTGTTCGTTGCATATAAACACATCTCATGACGATTAGAAATTTAAAAAAAAAAAAAAAAAGAGCCTATTTTCGAGGGCCATACCCATGGAGCAGGTAATACTCTTGCCTCCACCGAAGCCATTCTATCGCTGATTTTGAGTCCAAATTCATTCGCAAAAGGGTCTTCTTCGTAGGAATTGTGATGGAAAGTCTGCATTATATCATGCTCGCGGTCTCTTGGTCTCTGGCACGTAACCTTAAGAAGGGCTGTAATCTGTTTCTCGCTCAGCCTTTTCGTGTATCTTTGGCCCTCCACGATCTTACAAGCCTGAGAAGAAGAAGATGATGTTACTACAACAGTTCAAAGTGTAAGGTTTTCGCCAATTGAAAACTGACCTCCATAGGCAGGTAGTTGGCCTTCTTCTGATTTCCTACTTGAAGGCAAGGGAGATGACCGTACTGAATCTTAAAGCCATACATGTCTTGAAAGTACTCGACGACCGACTTCATGGTGCCTTCATCATCGACGGGAAACCTAAAGTCGACGCCAAAAAAAAGGAAATGAATGGCCAATGCGTCCTTTTTTTTTCTGAGAATAAACGAACGACGACAGTCGTGTGAGATGAAATTCTTACACGAGCTCACGAGTAGGTTGAGATGTAATGCCAGAAAACCCTGTACTTCCTTCTTACGTCTCCCCTGTGAGTCACCTCGACTTTGACTCCTCTGAGGGCCTTTTTGACCTTAAAGATGACAAAAAGCAGAGGAACTTCATATGGAAGAAGAAGATAAACGAATCGTATTATTATGACGTCAAAGTTTATCGCAACAAACCTTAACGCGGTCAGAATCAAACAAAGGCCTCGACAGGACGTCTTTTCCCAAAAGCTGGGCGACGAATTCTATCACTGGAAGTGCCTCGATAAATGCAGCAGATGCCATATCTGAAATACAATAACAAAAAATCATTGAACGTTTTACGTCGACATTGAATAGAGAATTTTATTACCAATGTTGAGGGAAAGTCCCATCTGAGTCGGTCTGATGCTCTGATAAAAGCCACACCATGCCTCCAAACCGTCGCCGAGCTTTTGTGGTCTTCGAATATCAGGCGAAAAGAATGATCTCCCAATAGGACAAAACCTTGATTTGTCGCACGTAAAGGAAACAAAAATCGGTTGAATCTAACGTTCTTTAATTGATGCGGTAACGACAAATGAAGCGTAAAACAAGCACATAAGATTTTGCATTTACTTTTTCCCCATACCTTTTCATTGAGAGCTCTCTCAACACAATGTCGAGGATTTGAAGCGCTTCCTTCGGCCCATCCGTGCGCTTGCCGGCGAGAAATTGTCCCAAATGATGTAAGTTCGCTCTCGCGACAAACTTAACGACTACTTTGTATTCCCTCTCTCGCCTGAGAATCAAGCAAACCGCTCGTATCTTAGAAGCATAACACTATCGTTCCAAGTAACTTAAATTTGACATTTTATATCAGATGAGACGCCGGTCAGCATACGATTTCTATACATGAAATGATACGCTTCTGATTCCAACTACCCAGAGTTTATCAAATGCATACATCTATGTAAGAAATAGATTATTAGCAGCGTCGAAAGGCGAATAATAACAGTCATACTTAGGACCATTGACATTGTCCTCTTCATCAATGAGCTTAACAATGAACTCTTTCCAGACAAAAGGGAGTTCGCCAGCTGTGTACAAACTCTTTCTACCATCATAAGCAGGTAATTTCATCCCAAGCTCAGATTCTTTGTACTGCCTCACTAGTTCAGCAATAATAGCTCTGTTCAAAGGCCTTGATGCAACTTCAGGGCTAATAGTTACCTGCAATTGAAAACAAAAAAAGTTAAAAAAAAATAGAGCAGTAAGATAGTTAACTAGCTATAATGCAAACAACAGCATTATGACCCACTGGGGAAAAATAAAAGACCCATAAATGCAAGAGCAAAGCAAAAGGACAGAAAGGCAGAGGTTTTCACTTGATGGTTGTACCTGCAAGAAGATTCAGAGATCATGCAAGAAGTAAAAAGAAACATCATTAAGCAAAATGAATGTCAGCAAAAAGGGCCCCACGTGTTCATCGTAACATCCCTCTCAAAAATCAAGCACTCGTCAAACAGACTTGAATAATAAAAGAAAATATCTTACATCATAATGGTTCAACTCCTTGTCTGGCAACTCAGCGAAGAAATGGTTGGCCTTGACAATACATTTTGTCCCAATGACCAAAGCCAGGCCTCGTGGGGAAACTCAAAGCCTTACTCGAGCTAGGAAAGCTTCTATTGTTTGCATCTCCACAGAAGCTATTATTAGATAAGACCTCAACAATGGCTCGTGAATTCTCAGCTTGAGATGGCTTGTTGGCCACAGTGCAAGGCCTCGAGCTTGGCCTCATAAAAGCATCGCCTTGGTCCGATTTTCGAGCTCCTCGTCCCCTTCTTCTCCCTCTATTTTTCGACGGTGGAGATGAGCTGTTGCTAGGTTTGGTTGAGCTGAGGTCTTGACTTGGTGCGCCTTTGCCATTTTGCGTATTCTTTGGAGGGTATTTATGAGCTGAGTTCTGAATATTGGGTTTGAACACTACGTTTTGCTCCGAGTTTTCTTTCATTTGCCTCATAGGCATGATATGATGGTGGCTGTGACGAAGATGCTGTAAAGAAGACGACTTTGAGCTCGTTCGGACAAGAGGCTATGGCGGCTTGGAGGGCTATTACCTTACTTTGTTGCTTCAAACTTCTTTATTACAGTTTTTCAGAGGGCGATGAAATGCTGGGAAAAGAAAGCCCATGAACAGATTTAGATTAGAACATGTCAGCAAATCGGAGAAACTATATGAAATTGGAAAGTTGATACTCACGAAGCAAAAGATCACACAGAAAAAAAAAAAAAGCGAAGAATTGGACACGTGAGTTTCAACAATTCATGACAGAAGTAAGCTTGCTTGGCGACGATGAGAATCAAAATCATTGCACCACGAAACTGAAAAAGGAAAAAAGGAAAAAAAGATGACTTTACTTCCTCACAGCACAGCTATATATGAAGGATATATTTTTAAAAAAAGAAAAGAAGAAGAGGAAACATTTCTGACAAAATAAATATCCTAAATCTCTTTTGCAAGGATCTGAAACTGGGAAAGAAAATCCATGTTGGAGAGATGAACTCAGAAGCCTACATTTCATGTGGAGACAAAAGAATGAGATAAAAAACCGCTCTTCTTTGCTTCTGTTAGCAACCCAATATGTGGAAACAGGCGGAGAAGAAACAAAAAAAAAAAAACAAATAAATTGTTCTTGAAAACTAATAAAGGAGATGCACATGTGAAATATATAAAAAAAAAAAAAAAAAGTGGGTTACTATTACATCAATGAAAATGTAATCAAATAGTGGAAATACCCAGAAGACTAAACCATAGTCCATCTTGTCCCCTAACCAAAATCAATACTTGTAGCAGGAAAAACAGAAAAAGCTGTGAATAAATCCAAGATAGTAAGGACGCTACCAACAAATATAGGTACATGCACACATATGTGTGTGTGAAATATGTGTGTGTGTGTAAATATGTGTATATATCCAACAAAACAAAGCCTAAATAAATGTGAGGACACAAAACATTACTGCTCAAGAAAAGAGAATAATAACGCCTAGAAAGCCACGAAAGCAAACACAAAACAAATCCATCCAATTAAAAGGAATAAACATTGAAAGACTCACTGGGAGATCAACGTCTCAAGCAGATATTGCTTCAAAGGACAATGACATTTCAACACAGAGGGGCTTTTTATTACAGAGGAAAGAACAAAACTATCGTGCTCGAAATATTTAAACACTGAACTCACCCACCATGAAAGACTCGATTTTAACGAACATAATCTATGAATCTGAAACACGGCCGTAGTCAGCAACGCAAGAAAAAAAAAAACTTTCAAATCGACCAACAACACACACCATATTAGTAATAAACGAGGTTCCTTTAATATATTCAGACACCTAACTCACCTTGAAAGGTCTCAACTTTCGTAAGCGTAAGCTTTGATCAGAAGGATGGGCTTTTATCAGCAATGTAAAAAGACCCTTTAAAAGATTAAAGAAGCTCGATAAAACTAAAAGAGGTGGGAAGAAAGAGAGAGAGGATAATAAAGTTTGGTACTTTTCCCTTTGTGGGGATGTGTTTCAGCAAACTCAGATTGCGTGCAAAACAACACTGTTTACTGTGTGTGAGTGTGTGTTGGGATGTATCGAAGAGTAGAGAGAGAGACAGAGAGAGAGAGAGATGGAGATGATGGTAATGAATCTTTTATACACGCATGCAAGTGCTTTGGCTTCTCTTTATCACGTGTAAAGAGGGCTTTCTTTGAACGATGGACTCACTTACCTTTGCTTTTTTTTTTTTTTTCTTACACTTGTAACTGCACGACTATAAAAACACAAACACTACTAACACCTAACGAGCTTTTTTCTCTTACAGCCTCGAGTCTATCGATCCAATCCTTAAAAGCTTTAAGGGTCAGCAATTTTTTAAAACGATGAAAGAAAACAAAGAATATAGGTGCAAAGATCCTCACGCAACAAGACATAGGTGCATCAAAAATATTCAAATCTCATTTATGGCTTTTGGTGGTAGACATAATTGTGGGACGTGTGGAGTTGGAAATCGATTAAAAAAAACACTTAAAGAAGCTGTTATATATAAAAAATGCACGGCCACATTATTTATATTTATATAAAACCAATGAGGAACAGAAGGAGAATAATTCGAACTTGCAGTGCTCTCACCACTGCAGAGATTTCAATACATGCTTCTTCTTCAATCTCTCTCTCTCTCTCTCTCTCTCTCTCTCACACACACACACTTTAGTATTCTTTGTTGTTTCTCTAAAGCAGTCAAGCATTGGGGGAGATGTAACGGTCGGTTTGAGTTGAAGCTCACATAACACAAGACTTTGTAATAGCAGTAAAAGAAAAAGAAAAAACGCCAGAGATGGGCCCCACGCAAACAAGTGTTGGTAAGCGCTCTGTCTGGGCTTATCTGTGTTTAATCTTTTTTGGATTTATGGAAATGATTAGATTTTTATGTATTTATTCAATTATTAACTAACCAACTGGTTTAAAATTTAGCTCGTAGTAAATGTTCTGAGCCAGCAAAAGAACAGAAGCTACTCATCGAAAAAAGCTGATTTAGAGGTTTTTACTCCTTTGGAGTTTACTACGATTTCATATTTGTACTTTTACTTAGGTTACATCTCCTTCATGTGTTAATTTGAATTGATATGAACAAGAAAAAAGTAAATAACTAAATACATTCTGATAGTAATATTAGGGTTAAAGATGGGGCAAATTTTGTGTCAGGCCCTATTATATTTTGAAATTAGGAATCAGGCCCTGTCAGAATTTTCTTTATTTTTAAGGACCTATTTTTTCAAAAAATAAGTGAAAAGGACCACATGATTTGACGAAATTACCCTTAATAAAAGTGATTTCTGAATGGTATTTGACGTCAGTTTTATGTTACACAGTTATACTGATTTGTTACCGTAACAACCGCAAGTGTTACTTTAACGTCATAAGACGTTACTTATCGACAGTAAAATGTTATTAACCGACATATTTATTACATCGAACTATCGAACCCCATTTTTTCACACTGATCGAGCACAGTCGATTGTTAATACCTTGTTTTGTTTTTCATCATGCGTTATTACACCATAAACCCTAAACCGTAAATCCTAAACTCGACGCGACGACCATTAGCGTTTTTCTATAAAAGATCGAATCATTAGCGTTCCGATCTTATTACACGTTTCGAGATTGAAAATTGGTAACCCATTATAGGAGCATTGCTCCCTATAATGATGAATTTTCTGTCAAGGAAAACAGGGAAAGGATGGTCGGGTGGAGGGTTCAAGAACAATTATAATTGTTACACAATTATACTGATTTGTTATCGTAAAAACCATAAGTGTTATTTTAACGTCATAAGACGTTACTTATCGACAGTAAAATGTTATTAACAGACATATTTATTACATTGGACTATCGAACCCTATTTTTCCAACTGATCGAGCATTGCTCCCTATAATGATGAATTTTCTATCTAGGAAAACAGGGGGATGGTCAGGTGGAGGGTTTACGAACAATTATAACAGTTTTGCGCTGAAAAAACACTTCCTTTCATTTGGATAACAAAAGTCTTGTATTGAGTACCATATGACATCTATTTAGTAACAAACGAAGTCGTAGAAGTACAACATCATTCAAAAATAATACCGATTCTTGCAGTAACACATTAACAAATGATGTTGCAAGAAGCGGTATTATTTTTTAATGTTGTGTTATTTCTGCAACGTTATTTGTTACTAAATAGACGACATATGGTACTCAATACAAGACTGTTGCTATCCACGTGAAAGGAGTGTTCTTTTTCAGCGCCGAACTGTTATAATTGGCTGGAACGGATTATTTAGGTATACAACGTAATTTTGGCATATGTCAGGGTTAAATACGTCTTTTTGTGTCATTTTAGGGCCTGACCCCTGAATTTTTCGAAAAGTAAGTCTTTAATCCTAAAGTCCAATGGGGTCTGAACCCAAAACTAAAATACTTAATGGGGCCTGATCTTTAATTAACCCTTAAAGATGAACCGTACTGTCTCGACCAGAACTCGTATCGAACTCATGATTGTCAATTTGCGAGATTTTATTTTTATAAATTTATGTTAGATTTTTTCAATCCCTATTCATTTACGCACATGAACGAGTACAAAAGCGTAAATGCACATTTTTAACAAGAGTGTTAAAATAACATGAGTTTTATATATTTTGACATGTCATAATCATCTTTTTCTTACACATTTAGCCATTCATACGCACTATAAATAATTACTAGAAAATGGCTCCACCAAGATCCCGGAAAAGTCTGGTTGTGTTATAATGGTTATTGGGGTCCAATGATAAAAAAATAAAAATAAAATTTATGATCGTAATAGGCATCAATCAATGGAACGGAAAATTTTTTGGGAAAAAAATGAAATTTGCTCATACGAAAAATTGGTTTATTGTAATTGAAAATTGATACATGTTATCATTGCACTTTTGAAATTCATGGTCTCATTATTATACATATCACCTTTATAGTGAGGATTTGGCTTATAGTTATAAGAAAAAAATTGAATTCTAAGCTGTTTCGTACTGAAAATGGTGATGTCAGTGCCTTGATGATTTTACCTTTACGTAAATTGTCTTTATACATGGATTTATGAAATTTCACGGGGTAAAATTGTAGTTTCCAATATTTATTTATATATATTTTTCTTTGTTCAGTTTCTTCTACAACTGAAATGCCATGCATATTAAGGACAAGTCCTTTTCCCTCGAGACAAGTCATGAATAAGTATGACAAGGAAATTGCAATAGGAAATATAGGAATTTTCAGAACCTTGTCGATATATATAGTTCACAGAAAGAAAATACAAAAAAATAATTCTATGTAGATCAATATTAATACTTTTTATATTTATGTTGAATTTTTAACTGCACACGATATCCTGGAACATTTTATAGTCGATGACATGATAATAATATAAAGATGGAGCTGGATGGACGATATTTGTTTTCTTACTGTTAATATTTTTATGAATTATATCAATTTTGTTTTTGTGGTTGCATATTCAAATGATAGCAAAGATTTGGCATTATATTGGTTTCGGACAAAACAAAAGGATATTAGTTTGGGATTTACGATATAGAAGACCATAATAATTGTTACAGTAAATTACAACAAATAAATGAAATACGACCAAAACCATGAAATGCGGCACCACCTTACTTTGTTTGTCTATATAGTTTCTTGATTTGAGTTTATTTTTAAATATATTTTATTCAAACTATATAATATACATATTGTAGAGAGATGCCGTATTGTTCATATATGAAACATATAGAACTCATGTGTTTAGCAACATCAAAGATTAAAATTTGTTAACTTTAAGGAATTCGACAGTGACAATCTAAATTAAATCGGCCCACCACATAATAAAAATTAAGATCAACTTTAATATTATTATTATCCTTTTCTATAACATATAAACTTGATATATGCAAAGCACGATTTGTCCTTTTGTACAAGTTAAAGGTACTGTCCAAGCCACGTTAGTCCCACTTACTACTTTTTTCTTCTTTTTTTTTTCTGTTTTCTTATTTATCCTATGAACTCATACTCATAATACTTGAATGATAACAATAGGACCCGAATTGCCGAAAAGAAAAAATAATAGTATGATTAGATATATTGTGGAACATGGAAAAATATTTCAGAATAAAGGTAATTAATATACAGTGTTCTGTCAGGTGGGTGGTGAGTGAGTTGGCTTCAATACTCTTGAGATTTGTAAAGGTGAGTCTTCATTCCGACTATAGGCGTGCAATTAATCATTAATTTTTTTTTTGTTCTAAAAATAATTCGATTACGGGTTCATAGCATAGCCCAATTGCTCAATTATCAAATGAAAACTGAAATATTGAAAGGGCTTATCTATGCGTCGCCACTTTGTGCTTTTATTATCGATAAGATGAAACGCTTTCGAAAAGGTTGTTTGTTGGGACCGAACGACTATGATTCTACAATTCATGACCAATAATTTCTTTTCTTACGGAGAAATAGAAAATAAATGATTTTGACTGGTAAGCTTTTGCGGGCTTTACAGTAATAATTAGTTTCTTTTTACAATAAACTTTTTTTTGCACTTTGTGTGACACATCTTATTCCGAAGTTTGCATATTGGGAAACATGCTCAGTCTTCACTTTTGAAATATATATGTGGGATTAAAATTAAATAATCAATCGATCGAGTATAGATGAACATAAAAATACGTGAAGACTACTGCTTTGTAATATAAAATATTGTGGGCTTTTAATGAGCCGAACTATAGTTAGGCTTAAGCCCGGCCAGCCCATTTTGTCTCTAATTGGTTGATTTATGTGCAAAGGCTAAAAATATGTTCACTTCTCATTACATAATCAGAGAGTGACAAGATAAAATGGAATTAAAACGAAGTTGACTTCCGAAAATGATTAAGAGGTCAACGGAATTTCATATAAAAAAATTAAAAGAATACAAAGCATATTAATTCGATTTCAAATTAATGATGAAACAATAATCGGAGATTATCTATCATCCGATGGCCCTCATTATTTTCACAAATTCATCATAATTAATGTGACCATCTCCGTTTAAGTCAGCTTCTCTAATCATCTGCTGAGCATCTTCATTTGTTAATGCTTCTCCAAGATTCATCATCACTTGTCGGAGCTGCAGTTAGATGTTTAAGACAACATTTTATGTTGATGTTAATTACCAAATTTAATGATGTGATTTCCAAATATGTTAGTCACCTCAGTAGCAGAGATGTAGCCATTTTGATCCTTATCCAGCACTTTGAAAGCTTCCTTGAGTTCATCCTCAGCATCAATTTCCTACACATACACACACATATTATTAAAGTCATGCCCTAAATGTATATTTGTAAGTATTATGTGTACCACACACACACACAGATATATATATATATATATATATATATATTAGTTAAATTACTTCCATATTTTTGGCCATGAGATTCAAGAACTCAGAAAAATCAACGGTCCCATTTCCATCAGAATCGACTTCATTGATCATGTCACGCAGCTCTTCGTCAGTAGGGTTTTGGCCCAAAGATCTTATAACAATTGCTAATTCTTCCTTTGTAATACAACCTGCAATTCATTATTCCAAACATCCTCATCATCTTAAACATATATATACACAACATATATATATTAACTGCTACGTCGTCATGTGACGAATTATACGGAATTTAGGAATATTTATTACAATATATGAAGGACTAACCATCACCGTCTTTGTCGAAAAGACTAAAGGCTTCATAGAACTTAAGAACCCGTTCATTTAGCAATTCTTCCATGATATCCTTTTCCGTTTTCTCCTTTCTTCTACTTTTCGCGTAACAATCAAAGTTTAGGTGACGGTAATTTTTTTTCCTACTCTGTTATGGAGAGAGAGAGAGAGAGAGAGAGAGAGAGAGAGAGAGAGAGATGATACTAATATCGACTTAGGTGGGGTATATAATTATATATAGGTATATATATAGGGGAGGAGACATGAAAGCCTCTTAATTTCGGTTTTCATCGTCATATTAATCCGATTCGGTATAAGTCAATTCTAAGTACTACGGTAGCAGTAGTCAAACTACGCCGTCGATGATGTGTGTGGCTATGATCGATCGCGCAACATTTAGAAGGGACCTCATGACCATTGGAGCTTCACAAACAATCACACGCACACACTGTACGTAGAGAGGTGCACAATATAAATATACTATGATAATTTTTAGCATAAAGAATAATCATTTAAGATAACAGATCCATACCCTACATGGGGAGGTATATATTTAATTTAATAACTAGTAAAAAGCTATATTAACTACATAATTTAATTACGATAAACGTTATTAAGAGACATAAACATAAGGACGACGATGTGATTAAGACAGTATGTCCTATTAAAACCTTGAAAGACTCATTTGTACGCGTTTTCGTCTGTTTCCGTACGCATATTTCAATTTACGTAAATAATCCAACTTGTAAATTTCAATCTTCAAGCACAAAACAAAGACATAAACACGACCACAAATATATATATATATATATATATATATATATAATATATATATATATATATGAGGAATTTTATGGTGCTCACCTTATGTGGGCACCTGTTGTGTGGCGTCGATTCGTGCCATTTCAACATCCCACATCGACATCTAAGGTTATGCCGTCTTAATTAACACTTTCTAGGAGTCATTAATCGATATTTCGGATGCTGAGGTGGCATATTCACGTGATATGTTTTATTGACACGTGTTATGTAAGGCATCAGCCACCTCAGCATCCGAAATGTCGACTAATGGCTTCTAGAAAGTGTTAATTAAGACAACATAACCTTAGATGTCGATGTGGAATGTCAAAATGGCACGAATCGACGCCACATCAACAGGTGCCCACACACCATAAAATTCCTCTCTCTCTCTATATATATATATATATATATATATATATATATATTTCCATAATATTCCAAAAGAAAAAGAACGTAATTTCATCATCCTTGTCTTTAATGTCCGAATTTCCTTGTCCACCACCCCAACATACTTAAATTCGGACATTCAGCTAAAACCTGCCGAAAGTAATAATAGTTGAACGAAGATTTAATGTCCGAGTTGACTTTAACGATAAAATGACTCGTTTGATGATCTACAGATTCTCTTCTCATCACGTGACATTTCAAAACACACCCACCCACACACTAATCTCAAGTCAACAACTAATATCGTGAGATGCAAGGAGATATTCTTTACTAGCTATATTAAGAGTGAGTTGGTAGCTATTAACTGTTAATTTAGTCTTCAAAATAAAAATTTAACCTCTTTATTTCTAATTTCATTCATTAAATAATTAGCACAATTAACCCTTTAGTCTTTATTTATTTTACTTATATTCCTAATTATTATTTTCCTTATATAGATATAAAAATTATATTTTACCTACGAAACATAAATTATAGATTTTAAAATTAAAATAAAAACAATCATATCTTAAGCAGATGCATAGAGTGGACAGATAATATTAGTAAATAGAAACTCAATTCAGGTTGAAAAATGGCATTTTTAATAAAATAAACCAAAAAAAATTAAGCATTAACGGAATAAACCTATTAATAAAACCATTAATAAAACAGCGAACTTCGTATATATATTATACGAGTTAGTAATTCGTAGAAATATTTTACGAGTTAAGACCGCAAGGTGGCCCGCTGACCTGACGTGGCAAGTTAACTCGTATCATTTTCTTACGAGTTAGTATCTCGTATAAATATCATACGAGTTACGACGCTGTCGCGCGCTGACCTGACGTGGCAAAAAATTTGACTCTAACTCGTACTATACTAATACGAGGTACTAACTCGTATAAAAAGCATACGAGTTATTTGCGTGGCCGACCAACCCTGCATGCGCATGCATATAATGGAAGTAACTCGTATTTAATTTATACGAGTTACGGGCGTGGCCGACAAACTCTCATGCCCATGCATATAATGGAAATAACTCGTATTAACTCTGTACGAGTTACGGGCGAGTTGGAGTACCTCGTGTTTGATTGATACGAGTTATTTCTCTATATATACCCTTCGATTTTAGTATCAGTAACGCAAAAAACCCTTTCGATTCCTAAAACATAACAAAAAAGATGGTGTCTAGTCGTATACAAGTCATAGTATATTTTGGCGGTGAAATAATTCAATCATCCGATTCTGTCGTCAGTTATAGTATCCGTCCTATTGTGTATAGGCGAATTCGTCGCAACACCAATTTTTCTGAGTTTATGTCATTATTGTTCGAAATTACGGGTGCTGATAGCAGTCATTTTTCGCTAGTTGTCCAGGCAAAAAATGAATTCTTTCAACATTCCGCCTCTTTCATCAGTTATTCCGAATCTCAAACGACAATGATTTACAATTTTTCATCCATCCCGATTCGGAGAACAATTGTGTTGAAGTTTTCGTTGAAATAATAGAAAATTCAAGTTTTGATTTGAACGAAGAGCCTCATCGAAATTTTGAAGTTGGTTCTTCGAGTTATACATATTCAGATTTTCCCAACATTGGCTCAGTTACAGCAGGGTTAATCAATGTTTCCCTGGAGATGCCCACGCTTGATGTACCATTCAATATGCCGGCGGTGTCAGAACCCGAGCAAGATTTCGTGCCTGAACCAGAGGAAGACGTTGATGTTAGTGATTCGGAAGCGGACGATGAGGATCCACTGGCTGAGTTACCTGATCCCAACGAGGACGATGACAACGACGACGACGACGATGCGCCAGATGATACCACTCCGCTGGACTCTGCTGCTCCAACGCTGTTTCAGTCCGTTCCATTTTTCCAAACGTACCAAATGCCACCTCCTGGTGGAGACGACTACGGTGGTTACGGGGACTTTTACGACAGAGAAAACCCTACGTTTTGTCGAGGTATGATTTTTCAAAGTAAGAAACACTTACAACGTGCCGTCGACGATTTTTCAATCAGGGTTGCTAGACGCGAGTATCACGTCAATGAGAGCAGCAATACACGTTGGAGTGTCCAATGTAATCACACGACGGAGTGCCCGTGGAGACTTAGGGCATCCTTCAAGGCAAAGAAGGGTTACTGGTCTGTTACCAAATTTGAAGGACCACACACTTGCTATATGACTGAGCTGTCGACGACACCGTAATATCTCTCGAAATTTTATTGGAACCGTGAAAGTCGATCCGCAGTTCCTACCCAAAAATGTCCAACAACTCGTGAAAGATAGATATGGCTACGATATCTCATATATTCAAGCTTGGCATGGTTTGAAAAGAGCTATGGAAAATGCTTACGGTACGTGGGAGGATTCTGTTACCAAACTCCCATCATTTATGAAGGCGTTGCAGCACTACAATCCAGGGACAATCGTAAGGTGGCTCCATCTGGAGACGGGGAGACCCGGACATTTCGTACTCGGGTATGTCTTTTGGGCCTTCAAACCGAGCATCGATGGCTTCAAACATTGTCGCAAGGTTGTTTGTGTCGATGGTACGCATTTATACTCCAAATATAGACACAAATTGTTGATTGCTACGTCGCTAGACGCCAATCAAAACGTCTTTCCCCTAGCGTTTGCCATTGTCACGAACGAAAGTACACACTCATGGACATGGTTCTTGGATCATTTGAACACATGTGTCTAGAGAACCAATCGGTTTGCCTTATTTCGGATCGTCACAAAGGTATTTAATCTTATTAATGTAATTTACTCGGTATTTTTGTCAGATAAGTGACTCTTTCTGGCGTATATGGTTTGTACAGGTCTCACGGGAGCAGTAGAAGGCACTGATTTCTTTCGTCCACCAAATGGAGTGCATCGCTTCTGTCTTCGTCATGTAAAGTCAAACTTCTACAAAAAATTCAAGGATCAACAATTGAAGGATCTATGTCATAGAGCCGGTACTGCGCCAACATTGGACAAATTCGATCGCATTATGGCTCAGATTGCGCAAATTAATGAACAGGCGAAACCTTGGTTAGAAAAACTAGGAGTCCAACAGTGGACGCTCGCACACGACGGCGGATATCGATGCGGTGTGATGACGACAAATATTTCAGAAGGGCTGAACGGGGTATTGAAAGGCGCTCGAATGCTACCTGCAAGAGCAATCGTCGATTTCACTTTTCATAGGTAAGCTCTTATCACGGTGGTTTGTTTTTCATTCTAATTATGTTATGACGTTTTTCTTTTATTTCTTAAAATTCACAGGTGCGTACAGTATTTTCGTGATCGCTTTCAAGAAGCGTCATCCCTAATGGCGAATAATGAAACGGATTGGTCACGTTATGCGACGAGATTGTTTCAAAGTTGGACGGCAGAATCTTGGGATCACGTTGTATACCGCTTTGATGTCCGACAACATACAGCAGAAGTCATAACTTCTGGGATTCATCAGCATACATATGTGGTTAGGATCAACGAGCGAACATGCACGTGTGGAGGTTGGAGTAGGCATAACATCCCCCTGTTCTCACGCACAAGCGGCTTGTCGTCAATGGCAAATTCACTCCGGTAATTTAGTGGCGCAATACTACAGTAAGGTGGAGTATTACAAGACATACGAAGGTACCTTCGAACCATTGCACGATGAAAAGTTATTGGACCCCCGAAGATTGGACTCTTATTCATAACGAATCTCGTCGAGAGAGAACTGGTCCTGGAAGATATAGTCGAAATCGCATCAGGAATGAGATGGACAGGGGTGAAACTCGTGCTAGACAACGCGGACGGCGTTGAAAATAATAATGAATATTGTCTCCCCAATTTGATCTTACATATATAGTGTGGTTTGCAAAATTGGTTTCTTAATCGTAAATAAAATAATAATACTAATAATAATTATAATAATCATAATAAATACTAATAATAATGAAAGGAATAATAACTACTGTAATAATAATAATGATAAATAGATAATAATAATTAATAATAAATACATAGAAAGATAATAAAAAATGTAATAATAATAAAAATACATAAATAAGGGGAAAAACATAGTCGATCTTTTCACATAACCGCTCTATCGGCCATGATGAGCCAAATGTCCGCCGGTCCCACAACGAGCTGGCCTACGTACTCGACTTTCTCGACGGTTACCTTGCTCCGCATCATCCGCAGGACTTCGAGATCGTCGTGGTCGTGGTGAAGGTGTCGTAAACGCCTAAAATGTGATAACCAAATTTTAATTTTAGTAAATAACTTATGAAATTTTAAATGAATTTAATATACCTGATGGTCCATATACTCCGGCTGTGATTCGTCTTGGGGTGCAGATGACAGGATTGGCTGTGAGCTGTGTTGGGCTGCGGACGACTGGAGGAAAGGCGAAAACTCGTCAAAAAAGGACGAGTTAACAGGTTCGTGCACCTGAGATGTTCCCGTCTGATGTAGGGGAGATGGCGCCGTCTCATGTACGTGAGATGGTCCGGCCTGACTACTCCAATGAGTTTGGCGTCGCGAGATGAACAGGCTATCCATCTGCTCCAGTAAATGGATCGTCTCGTCATAATTGCCGCTCCTCGCGTAACCTAAGCTGTCGTGAACCCCTCGTTCCTGAAAATGAGAAAGGAACTTATGTCATTTGAGCTAATAAACAAATAACATTAATAAATAAATTAGACTTACGATGCTCGACAAAAAAACCGCATCTCCCATCTGAAAGCCCCGTGACATCTGCGCCGCATGTGGAGATATATAGAGGCGAGTGATTCGATGATACCAGTTGTAATATCCATCATCCACCGACACGAGTGTCGTTGTTGGAGGACCGTTAACGACGTTCTCCTCTCACTCCTCCCATAACCCAATCCACCCCGCATGGTGCGTTCTCCAATCCATCCCCGACGCTCGTACGTATGGAGATTGGTATCTCGATACGGAGGTATAGGGGGAATCCCTTGGATGATTCCAAACTGTCGAAGGACTCGTTCGGGGTAGTGCCACTCCACGATATTGAAGAAGATGAGGGGACACCTCGATCGACACGCGATCGGTAAGCACTCGGGAGGAAGTGCGACAATCTCCGGCAGCGCCATGTTGTACGGCTCCCAGGCAAATTGATGCGCCCGCAGGCGATCAAGGCACTCGCGGATGGTGCGTAAGTTCGAATTTGTCGACGTAGTGTGATTGTATAACGCGTTCCACCTATATTTACACAACATTTATAAATGTAACAAGGAAAAACAATTAAAAACTTTATGAACAACCATACCTCGCTGCATGTTGCGGGATCGGTAAGACTATCTCGTCGACTATAGTGGGCTCCATGGAGATACGATGAAGCATTTGAACTGGCTGAAATGGCAGGATCCTCACATAGGCCCATGCCTAAAAAATCACATGTTATAAATAAATTTTAAACGTAACTACAAAATTAATAATAGTTTTCATATAATTACCTGCAACAGTCGTAGGGGTCCGCCTATATTAAGCTTTTTCGGCTCGCATGCCGAGCAAAGCTCTCTGTACAAGAACGCTAGGACCGCACTACCCCAACTAAACGTGCCGACCTCATCAATATTCTCCAACAGCTGAAGGTAGGTCAACGATACGGTGCTCGCGCTACAGTCAGGGAACATCACCGCACCAAAGATCAGCATGGCGTAACCCCGTGCTGAACACTCAACCTCTTCCTCCTCACTATCATCCGAAATCGGATGGGCCAACAACCAACTCGCTAACGACTTCATCGAAAGCGATGACCCCTTAATTTTCTCAGCAGGTGGTCTAAAACCTAGTAACCGCTCGCACTCGTCTATCCACTGTGTGACCGTCCTCGTTTGGATCACACCGGAGACGCAACTACCCTCTACAGGCAAACCCCACAAAATTCCTACGTCCTGTAATGTAACGGTCGCCTCCCCGACATAAAAATGAAACGTATGGGTCTCCTTTCTCCAATGCTCTACCAATGCTGTAATCAAATGAGGGTCAACCCTCTGCGACATACAGCTGTAGACGCTGTATAAACCCATATCGTTCAATTTTTCTAATAACCGACCGTGTAGAATATTTGGTGCGTCTCTCGTACCCCACACAACATTTTCTAATGACCTAATCTTAATAGTCCTATCGATCGCACCCGCGTCTAACAATAAATCATTACTACGGTGATTGGACTGCATCGTCAACACCGAACTATCAAAAGGTCCGTAATAAGAATCTAAATCCATCTACAGTAAAAAAAACGAGTGCAAATAAATCAATCAGTTTTTCTATTGTAAAAATATCGACGATAAAATAAAATACTTCGTAAAATAAAAATAAAAAAACGAATAACAGGGATCGCTCACCGAGTCGTGCGTAGATCGTCAACGGGGTCGAGGTGGCGGGTCGTCGAGGAGGGCGGGCCGGCAGCGGGTCGAGACGGCGGCTCTTCGAGCGAACGGCGGCTTCTGGCAGCGTGCGTCGGCGGGCGGCGGCAAACGTCGACGGCGGCGGGGCGGCGGCTGGCAGCGTGCGTCGGCGTGCGGCGGCGGGACGCGGCTGGCGGCGCCGGGTCGAGGGGGGCTGCGGCGTTCACTCGTCGAGGCGGGACGGCGGTTCACGGGGCAGCTGCTCGAGGCAGAGGACCTCGCCGAGCCGGGGCGGCGGCGGGCTGCAAACGTCGACAGCGGCGGGCGGCGGCAAACGGCGGCAAACGTCGAGGCGGGGTGACGACGCGGGCCGGCGTGTCGCGGAGGGGGGCTGGTCGGCGGCGAATCCCGGAAGGTCCTTGAGGTGCGGCGGCAGGTCGGGAGGTTCGGCAGCTTCTTCAACCTTCGGCGGCGGCTGCTTCTTCAACCTTCTTCGTCTTCGTCTGTTCGTATGGCCGCCGCTAGGGTTCGTTTAAAACGGATCTAACTCGTACTCATTTTATACGAGTTACGTTTATAACTCGTATAAAATTTATACGAGTTATGTCACGTGCAGTCCAACTGGAATCTTTCCAGCTGGACAAGTAATTCGAGTTACGTAACTCGTATCTTACTCATACGAAGTTTGCTATTTTATTAATTCTTTTCATTACCTGTTTATTTCGTTAATGCCTATTTTTTTGATTTATTTTATTAAAAATACCTTGAAAAATCAAACTCACCATAGTCAACATCAAGCTACCATAGGATGTACAACATATTATAGTACAAACCCCATCACCTATATAGTAGATGGACAAGCCGAAGGCCCAACTTCATTTACCATCGGGCCGGATCGGATATGACGGGCCGTGGTCGGGCGCCCGTATGGGCTCAACGTGCGGGCCATGCGTGGGAATTGCCACGGGCTGACCCGCTGGGTCCGGGCCTAGGTCGGGACAGCTTGGGACTGGTGACGGTTCGGGCGGTGGAGTCGGGTCGAAGTTGGGCAGGGTCGGGTCACGTGGAATATCCGGCGGAGATTTTCGAGGGAAATATGTCGGATCATGGGCCTTGACAACGCCCGTTATGGGCATTACACGGAGGCCGTGGTGGTTTATTAGGGTGAAGAGTGGGATAGTTTTCTTCACCGAAATGACTGATGTGATTGTCGACATTCTCTCTTTCGCTTCTTTTTTCTTACTGAAAGCTAACAAGATTTTGTAGTTTGATCATGTTAGAAATACAAAAACAAAAGAGATATATCTTTATGCGATATTGCGATGGCGTGTCTATTAAATTATTGGTTCTTGCACTGACATGACACGTGGACTACATGCAACAGCGGACAAGCTGTGTTCCGTGGAGTTTCTTGATCCCATGCCGATCTATTTTTCTTTTTTTCTTTTTTTTTTTTATTATTATTTCTTAGTAATTATCGAGTTAACATGAGGATAAACTGCAGAATCGAATAATTCGCGTTCCAGTTGTTCTTCGTCTTCATACTCCATATACGACAGAATCAAGAATCAGCTCAGCTCAAGCTCCCAAAATCACCCCAGAAACTCGCTATAAATCGCGGTAATTATTTTTCCCCAATCCCAGGTTTCAATCCATCATATTCCTTACACTGGTAAATCATCACCTAAGAACAAAAAAGAATGGCAGCAATCACCACATTCAGCGAAGAACACACTTCGCCAGTTGCTCCATCAAGAATCTTCAGGGCCTCCATTGTAGACTCGCACAACCTAATCCCAAAGCTCATGCCACAAGCCATCAAAAGCATAGAGTTCGTCCAAGGCAAAGGCGGCGCTGGTTCCATCAAACAGATCAACTTCGCCGAGGGTCCTAAACATATATACTCATCCCCATTACAATTTTTATTTTTTATCAACTTAATGACATATAATCGTTGTATTACATGCATTTGCAGGAAGCCCTTTTAAGTACGTGAAGTATCGCATAGACGAGCTCAACGAGGAAACCCTAACGTACGCCTATACGATGATCGAAGGCGATACTTTGTCCGACAAGATTGAGAAGGTGACCTACCATGTGAAGCTCGAGCCTTCGCCGGCCGGCGGGTCCATATCTAAGGTTACGAGCACTTATTACACCAAAGGGGATTTCAGTCTTAAAGAAGAGGATGTGAAAGCTGGGAAAGAGAGAGTTCTTGGGATTTACAAGGTTGTCGAGGCTTATCTTCTTCAGAATCCAGACGCATATGCTTGAAAAAAATATATCAAGTCTTATATTACAATTACAAAGTGTTGTGTGTTTCTCTTCTGTGTTGGTCAATGTTTCAATAATGGTTATGTATTTTGACTGCGTGTTTGCATGATTGAATAAAGTGTGTTATAATACTTGTTTTCTTTGTTTAACTCGATTTTATTATTGTTCTTATTATCATACCAGTCAATCTATTTGTGCTACTAATAGTATCATGTCTTAGAATTCAAAGATCGAACTATTACATTGTCAAAAAACATTTCCGAAATTAATTAATGAAAACAATTGCTTAGCATGTCATCTTCATAGAGAACGTGAAATAATTAATAATTATCGGACCCATGATCATGAAATAAATTGACTCTGCTCCTGATTTTCCTTATGATCCCCTTCTTATTAATTATTTTTATAAATAAATTTAAATGATGATTGAAACGTGTTTGTGTGATAAATCAAAGTTGGAGGCAAATGACTTTGGTACCCTCTTTGAAATGTGAAGATATATGTCCAATTTATGAGGTATCCTAAAAGTAAAAGTATATCGTAATTTTAATCGAAGAGAGAATGTTTATTATCAATCAATATTAGTTTCACTTACCCGAGACAAAATGTCGAGACGGTGTGTGCATTTTTGAGTCACCATGGCAAGGTACAATAAGGGATTTGAGATATAACATTTTCTCACTCTTGATTAATGACGAATTATATGTGAGGCTATCCATAGTAATAAAAAATCTTATCCAAAATGAGATTTGTTTCTTATTACCTAAGTAACTTAATCATCAATAGAGAATTACAATTAATTTACATACACGAGAAAATCAAAATGAGAGGAGAAAATTTAAAATAAATGCACCATCCAAGCCGCTAAAGATAATCCAACGCCGCCACGATGGTCGCCACGTGTCCATCTCTCCCAAATGGTTTCCTATATAAATCTTCCCACACACATCAGTCGAAGGACGTACAGTTGCAGGTGAAAACTGAAACACGAGAGAAATCAAGTTAGACATCGCCGGCGTATGAGTTTCCGGCCAACATTTCCGATTCAGATTACTGAACTTTACCTTCTAGCATGCATTTTCCGACGAGGATCCAACCAATCGACGATTCCCAGAATGACGTCGTGTTTCCGAAGCAGCTACCGCCGTCTGCGTCGAAGTCGAGGCTGAGGCGTCTCTTCGACCGTCCTTTCAGAAGGGAAAACGACGTCGTCGCGGCGCCGCCATCTACGGCGTCTGATCCCAGCTCGATTTACTTGGATAAGATGGTACGTAATTTCATCGAAGGCAGATATGAGAAAGCCGCTAAATCTGGGAAGAGTCGATGCAATTGCTTCCACGGAAACGGTAACAATAGTTCGGAAGAAGAGGATGAGTTTGATTCCTTATCCGACTCTGTAAAGACAAACTCGTCGTCTGCTTCCGATTCTTCTGAAAATACTATAAAGGTGAATAGTTCTTCAACATTTCAAAACGATGGATTACTGATTCCTTCTTTGATGCCTTCAATCTTCCTCGATTGCAGATTATTTGTTTACTTTTTTGGTGCTTTAGAGTTTGATACCTTCTCCGAGTGTCGTCGAAAGAAATCTGCTAGCAGAGACATCGAAGATCGTCGATAAGTTTGGCAAAGCTGATAACAAGGAAGTTGCAGAAAGTCTGATATCTCTCGGTTATGACGCATCCATTTGTGTGTCTAAATGGGAGAAATCTTCATCAATTCCAGCTGGTAATAAGCTTGCTTTTCCGATTCAATCGGCAATTTCTTGTTCAGGGAAAAAAGAAAAGAAGTTTGGATTTTGACGGATTTAGAATTCGTCCGCAGGAGATTACGAGTACATCGACGTGGTAATCGACGGCGTCGACCGTCTGATCGTCGACGTTGACTTCCGATCGGAGTTTGAGGTGGCGCGGCCCACCACCTCGTACAAACAGATCGTCCAATCTCTTCCGCCCATCTTCGTCGGAATATCAGACCGTCTCCTTCAGATCGTTTCGATCGCCGCCGAAGCGGCGAGGCAGAGCTTGAGGAAGAAGGGGATGCACGTCGCGCCGTGGCGCAAGACCGAGTACATGAAGTCGAAGTGGCTCGGTCCGTACACACCAAAGCTGGCCGCGCCGCCACCGTCGAGAATCGACGGTAATACCGATCAGAACGGCGGCGTTGTTAAAGAGGAAGAGGGTAAGACCGGTGTGGTGACGTGGCAGCTGCCCGGGGGCAGGCGTCGGGATTTGGATAGAGCTGACGCTGCGAATGGATTGGCTTCGATGTTCAAAGAAAAGACAAAAAAGAAAGCTGTTTTGTGAATAGTGAGGCGGAATTAGAAAATTTATATTCTTCAAGAGATCAATCATTTTTCATTTTTGCGGATAGATATCATGATTCACGACGAGATTAATGTAAATATTAAATGTTTGGGGATTGTTTTATAAATTATAGGGTGCTACTATTGGCACTCAGTGATGTCATTCGATAATTATACCATTAATTTAGTTTTGTATATTTTAAGATTAACCAACAATTTATATTTAACTAAACACATTTTAATATTTTAAACTTATCATATTGATTTTTACCATTTGACCAAAAATATCATTATTAATATTGTAACTTATTTAGTAAAAAATTCTGTAAAAGTCATTTTCTTGAAATAAATAGTACTAACAATATAACTATTTAAATTCTTTAGTAAATGTTCGATGAAATATTATTTTTAAATATGTAAAAGGAATATTATTTGTAGAGATATAATTATAATATATAAAAAAACAGGACGAGCAAAATGATATATAATTTTTAAGTATAGCAAAAAATTAATTTGTGATGATATAATCAGATTAAAAACAAAAATTAAAGGATTAAATTGTAATTACATAACTATAAAGAAGGTAATGGGATAATATATTGATAATCCATAATAACTAAATCAATCCAATATAACATTACTAATACAACAACTAGAACATAAATTTTCTCATAATTGCTAATACGATTCTTGTATGGAGTTGACCATGCAGCTGCACACTCATATCTAAAAGAACCCATTGCGGCATTATAGTTGGCATCGGATACCCACCAGATAATGAAACTTTCACGTAATGGTGACCTTTAACATGATCGATTGCGATGGCAATATGATGATACCATGGTGGTAGAGCAGACCGAAGCGGGAAGTGCGTCACACTGCCTCTATCACTTAAAACATGCAATATCACATTATACTTCGACGCAATTAAGACACCCATATAGGGCATAATCATCCATGCTCAAAAGGCGCACACCTTTCTGTATCAAAAAAATTAAGCGAGTTGTTGTGAGTCATCCATCAGCACCAAACATGTCAACATATTCTGACCTGTGCATCTCAAGCTCTTCTAGTAAATTACGTCAAATGATAGGCCATGCATCTTCCTCTAGACCAAGGCAGAGAGCTATTGCACGAAAACCACAATTTCCGTCATATCTTACATCTTGCACATGGGAGATACAAGAATGAAGCACAGTTGGAAACTGATGAATATATGGATGAGAAGAAAATTGTTGATCCGAGCGGCGTCAAGGTGCTTCTTCCCTTGGCGTTGGTGGATCAATTTTATTTCTGAAACCTTTAGCTTTAAAAGATGGACGACCACAAGTAGTATGAATTTTGGGTTCACAAACCAATGATGTTGATGGTGTAATTATCTCCCTCAACTTCAGAGCCAATGAGCGACGAACAATAGAGCCAATACTGTGTTTCAGAGATTTGTTCAGGTTATGGCTCTCTCGAATTTGTATAAAATATCTTCAATTTCGATTTCATCATGTTTTTATTATTTGCGTCCAACGAGTTCGAAAAATATACCCGTAAAATCGAACATTTCGAGACCTAAACCATCGTGGATAGATCGAGTTTCGTTTCCAAGGATCGTTCGAAAGAAAATAGAAATCTGCGAATTTTTTTATCGACAAAATTTTTTTTATTTACTTAAATATGGTTAACGATGGTAAACATGTTCTGAATACCCTTTATTTACAGCTTTTGTAAGGGTATTTTGGTCAGATCAAGTATTTGGTTCTTTTCTCTAAAGCTGAAAGATATTGAGTCCTTTATACTGAAATTAATACTGACAGAGCCTGAGTTGTGTTATGAAACTTAAAGAGGGCCGCATACGAAATTGCCCCTATATATAATGCTAATTAGATAAGTACGTTGTTACATATCTGAGTGAGACCACGTTATCGAATATAGGAGTCCGATATATAATGGCTATGGACTAACCCATTGACCTACATAGAACACACCCACCCGTATGAACTACCATAGTAGTTCTTTCAAAATAAGTGGGGTTTTTACGGCTATGGGCTAACCGCTACACACTCTGGTGGTGGAATTAATCCCCGGGGCCAAATGGATACGTCTCAAACCCATCCGACAAAGATAGTCATGGGCCTTAGGCCCATGAGGACTTTTTAAGAAAATGTGAGAGGTAAGATCCGATCACTTGACCTCCTAGCCACACACTTTGATGCCTCTCCCTCAACCACTAGGTCAATGGGTCGTCGGCTTTGATTAAAACTTCAACGAACTAAATTAAATTTATCGTATTTCAACACACACACACACACACACACACATATATATATATATATATATATTGTTATTGTTATTTGTATGACGTTACTACCACCAATGATTAAATGAACTTAAAAAATGCACCCATCGAAAGTGGGGGTGCAGTGGGGCCCCATTTCTTGCTACTATAGATGGCGAGTCATAGCAATGAAATAGGGCCCCCTGCACGTCACCTTCCGTGGGTGTATTTCTCTTAAGGTCCCTTCTTTTGGTAGATCTTAGAGCTCCAAGTCTATATTGCAATGACTCCCATCTATAGTAGCAATGGTAGTAGCAATGAAATGGGCCCCACTGCAGCGGTGCATTTCATTGCTACTATAGATTGTGAGTCATTACTGCCGAGTTATTGCAACTATAGATTTGGTTGGACTGCGACGAACCTCAAACAATAATTCATTTTGGTTTCTTGCTAGTAGATATTTGCCATCCAGCTAAGCAATTCGATTGTTTCTTTACCTTTCTATAGCTTCAAAACAAAAGTCATACCTACCCAACAAATCAAAAACAAGCTAAAAGTCTCTTGATCATCACAACAGTTAAAAGCCCTCAAAAGAAAAATGCCGATGAACGAGTATAATAACGATATCGAGAAGCACCTGGAGGCTCCAATGCCATGGATAGGCATCTACGTGGCATCGGCTTCACTCATCTGCACAGTGCTAATATCCGCAGATCTATTGGTAGGTCTCCGAAGAAAAAAGCTATGGTTTCCGAGCAAATTATTCTCCCTAAACGCCACGTCACTAACTTTGTTGGCCGTGTCCATGAAGCTGCCCGTCGACCTAACAACTCGGATGTGGGCCGCCACCGATCGGCTAGCAAAGATAAGCAGCATGTTCTTCCTCTCAACCGCCATGGGCAACTTCATCATATGCTTGGGGTCCATGGACGATAAGGAGATCCTCGTCAACGTAACTGCTTTAGGCATATTTGTCACCACAGTGTTGGTCAACGTGGGCGTACAGATCATACAGATGCGCGTTTTCCTCAAGGGTCGAATTATGCTCGCCGAAGAAGTATTGGCGTCTATATCGATGCTCGTTTTGTTAGTCATGACTTTATCGACCGCCGTAATGGTTCCAACAATCAAGAAATACCTCGAGTCGAAGTACCGCGAGATGCTGAAAATATCCTCAAACGAACACGCCCTCGAATCTACGGAGGAAGGTTTTGACTCCTCCTCCTCGTCCTCCTCCTCCTCGATTCAGAAGCTGAGGTTAATGATTCAGAAATATTGTGTCATGGCCGAGACGAGTAGGCCTCAGTTTGCTATCGCACGTTCGTCCACGTGCACTGCTTCGGGGATCGTCTGCATTTTCGCGGCTGTGGTTTTGATGCAAGCCGAGGTTAGAATGATAGTTGAGTACAGGAGAATCGATGTGACGGCCTCGAAATACGGTTGGTCTGTTAAGTGGATCGTTCTCGCCCACACTATTGCGGTGTTGGTTGGTACCATTGCGCCTGCGTTTAGGTTTTTCACCGCAGTAAAGCTTAAAATCGACGAGAGGGGATATGCGAGCTTTAGGGACGAGCTGAGGGTGGAAGCGTATTGGAAACAGAGACTCGTGGATTGGAAAGAGAGTTCGTTGCTGCCTTTGCAGATTAGGGAACGCAAGTGGAAGAAGATGCTCCACGGGGCTAAGTGGCTCGTTCTTGATTTGCTCATAAGGGTACAGATCTGCGTTGTCCTCATGAGCAAAGTGATTAGTTTTGCCTCGTTATGCCTCTCAAAGCCATTGTTGATAAGCTTTCGCCTCACGACGAGGAGGAGTTCATCGTCATCGCTTGTCCATGACATCTCGGCGGAACCCGAGCGTAGGGAAAATCTTACACCACGACGTTATGTACTCTTGCTCGAAGGCGAAGCTGAGCTTCCTCGGAAGGTCCGAGAAAGCATCTGCGCTGAGGTGGATGAGCTCGTCGAGAAGGGTAAGAAACGGAAACCGAAGAACCTCATAAATCTCTTACATAAAATCGGAAACTTCAGAGGGCTGAGGGAAGTAAACCAGAACCAAGTCCCGAGCCTGCACTCGAAAGAGCCGCCCAACTGCTGGTCTTTGCCCCTCGTGACGCTGACGAGCATCGCCGTGGCACTGCCAAACATTTCGAAAGACAAAATCTGCTCTTTACTGACGAGCATGGGCGAGGGAATGTTCTACGTAAAGCTCATCGAGAAAACGCTCGACAAAAAGGGTAAGCTAGCAGGCAGTAGAAATGCAGCGGACGTGATGTGGGTTGGGGTCGAACTCTATCGCAAGTGGCAAGACAGCGACTTACACGAGGCGTCTCTCAGGGGAAAAAGCTCAGAGGAAACTCTTCGAGAACTCTGCAGTAAAGCTGAGAAAACCATCCTTGAGTTTAAGAGAGAAGAAGAAGTGAAGGACTTTGTAATGGAAAACCCGCTAAATTGGCCGGTAAGCGCTGTGGCTGCTAATTCGATGTACCGTATATCTCAGAGGCTTTTAGTGGCGGGGGATTACCTGCAAAGAGATGAGAGGCTGTTCGAACAGTTGTGCAACATGATAGCGAATATATTAGGGGCTTGTCTGACAAATTTGATGCAAGTGATTATAATCAAATGCCATCACAAGGACATAAAAGTGAAGGCGAAGAGCGTACACCAAGCTGCTCTCTTGTTGGGCGAAGCTGAGGAGATTCTTGAAATTCTTCAGCAACAAAGGGCCAACTTATCGGATCCTTGCGAAACCGAGTTCATCGATAAATGGTGCAATTTGTTCAAAAAGAAATTGTAACATTTTCGTGTACACCTCGTCATCTACTATATGTCTACTGCTGGTCCTGGATGAGGAACTGACAGATAAAAACTGATATCTTCACTTCCACATATGTATGTATAGAAGCTGCATCGTAGATAATTTTTCTATCTTAGGAGAGGGCTAGTGATGCAAAATGATTAGCTCTGGCGAATGTCAACTTCTTTGAACAAAATCCAGTCACCAACAATTCAGTAGTTGAATATGAATTTACCATCCCCCACAGAAAAAAAAGAATGACTTTACCTCGATGTGAATATTCACAGTTGATACTCGAGAGCATTGTAGCCTTCAGGCGGATAATATAGCAGAAGGTAATATAAGAACCAAACACCATTCAAGGCACACCTCATACATAGACAGATCCAAAGTCAGGGAATGAATGATGATACGCATATTATAAGGTGATTTTGGTTAAAAAAACCAATATAAGACATGGTACATATCATTCAACCTCAAAAACATAGCAGCACTTCCTACGGCAAAATACACTATTTTACGAGTTTTACACAAGTAAAAAAACCAGCACACTCTTATATCTAAGGAAAATTCCTACGTTCTTCATATCACCCTCCCTGATAGAACTTTGTTTCCGTTAGAAATGTCATGTCAATTTTGCGTGAAGCTTCGCACTTGCCCTTCTTCTACTTGTTTAGCTTTTTTCTCTTCAAGTGTCTGTCTCAATACTGCCGCACTACTGCTGGACATTCTGCGATTCAGCTTCAATTTCACCTTCATTTGCTTTTTCAACAAGCTTCAAATGAAGCCAGCCTGATAAGAAACAGATATATGTCAACAGAGAAATTCTTGATGATATGATTAGATTCACAGTCCAAATGAAGTAAAAGAAAAAGTCAAGCAATAATGTCAAATCACACCAGATAGATACGCAAAAGTAGACTAATGGAGGGCAGGAACTGTTAACGTAAAAGTAATGATGACAAACAAAGAACGTATAGAACTACGGCGGCATTACATAGCATTGCAACCACAATCCACTGTCATAAACGAAAAAAGGTACGAACGTTTAGTCAATCAGATGAATAACTTCTACCACAAAAAAATCCAAGAATGGCATAAGTTACTACTAAAGCACTACAAAGCACAAGATTTTTCCTACCAATGATCTTATGTTGAATACATTAGTACGCCTACATGTATAGCAAGGCAAGATTTACATAATTCAAGAAAGCAGAGGTAAAGACTTAGTGCACAGACGAAGAGTAATGCTTTTAGTTTTACCGAGAGGAAAGCATATTGCTGCTGCGAGAGCTGACCCCAACATAGCGTTCCTTAACCGCCACCGAAGTGAACCAGGCACTGTAGACATCATCATGAAACGAAGCATAAATAAGAGTTGTTAAACTACTACACAACATAGAGGGATGGATATCTGATCGTACGTTGCAATATTATTACATCATATAAATTTAGAAACATACAAACTAGACCAAAGGTCGAAGCAGTAGCAGAACCCGCTCCAACCACGTTATAAACATCGTTTACGCCTCGCTTTTCTGCGAGCAGATTTTGCAATCCGTAGAAGCTAGCAGTAAACATCCCAAGGCGAATACCACCTACTATTGAACCATGAGTGACTCGAATAAATCTTTTCTCCATTGCATCTCTCATGATTCGATATTGTTCACGCTTATCTGCAGTGCTTCCAAGCTTCAACATCACCTCTGCATCTTTGCTCTGATGCAAATATACAATGACCATCAATAGAGTTCCCCCACTATGAATGCACCAAACGAAAAATGATAATCTAAAGTAGATGGATGAAGCAATAATCTGCAAAAAGAAATAAAATACTCACAACAGAAGCAGAAGCCTCTTTGCTACCTCCATACAACATGCCGGCAAAAAGTCCAACCACTGTTGCAGTACCCCAATTGACAGTGCCCGCAACTTTCGAAGTTCTCTGTCATAGATTTGCCATCTTCAGTTCACAATCCAAATATAGATTAAAGAACAAAAGAAAAATCGATCGCAATGATCATTGCATAAAACGCTAATCAGAGTAGAATATACTTAAACCAGAAAACAATCTCGCAATTTCATCAACACAGTAATAGACGAGGCATATTCCATCATCACCGAAAAACGGCTTAATTTGCACTAACATTTTTAATGATTACAGCAACTACCCAACAAGTTAATTTACAAAACGCGTCGTAGGAGAATTTGTCAATGAAAAACAGATGTATATGTTTAAACAATGTTCACGTATTTACATGACCTACCGATTCTTCTTGTATTTCTTGAGCTTCCATTTTTAATGAGTTGTTTTTGTATAATTGTATGATCTTATAGATGGAAGAAGTGAAGATGTAGAGGAGGAGACGCAGAACTATCACAGAACAAAGATGTAATACCGATTTGCGAATGGGGAGAGAACGATTAACGAAGTGAGAATAATTTGCAGCTTAATTCCGGACAGAATAACAATAATAGTATTATTTTTAAAATGCAATTACAAAATTAATTAACTTTTTAATAATATTACTTTTTAATTCAAACTATCATTATTGTTATTTTTAACCACAAACTTTTTAAAATTGTAAACTTTCTACCTGTCATTATTGCAAATTACTAACATAATTATTACCACCTCTGTCCCACTTATTTCTTCCATCTTTCTATTTCAGGCGTCCCACATAATTCTTCTCATTTCCATTTTTGGTAAAAAATTATTCTAATAATTAAACTTACTACACCATTTATATTAAAAAAAAAGACTTCTTAATTTGCGTGCCCACTAATAAGTTTTCTCTATCGTACCTTAAAACACTATAATATTAAAATAACGTAGTTTCTTAATCCTCGTGCCCACGAATCTTTGGGAAGAATTAAATGGGACTGAGGAAGTAATACGTAAAATTCTAATCACAATCCATTTTAGCCACTTAAGTTATCTGTAAAATAATATTGAACTCACTTCTACGATAAGTGCATTTCCAAATCCGAAGCCAGTGAATATCTCACCTCCAAAAGTAGAGAGCAGTTTGTCATATTGAACATCGCCACAAATGGCTCGTCGTTTCCGTTGTGGATCGGGACTTTGTAAAGGAGAAAACTAATTCTGACCTATATGCACTTTGCATAATCTGCAAATGTTTTTACTCGTTCGAATTTTATATTAAACTAAAATATGTATTTTTTCTTAACAAATCTACTCAAGAATATGAGTGACGCTTGATTAAATTTACTTGTATAAAATGCTATCTAAAAAGATTGCGATATAGTATGCCACCAACGGTGGAGGCCGTCTATCTATTCATTGAAACTTGTGAAAAGAGTTGCTCCAAGCTAGTCAGCCAACGCTTTCACAAAGGCTCACGTTTTTCCGCAATCATTTATGATATGAGACATCATGATTAATACACCAAGCAAACTAATTCAATTAACAATCAAACAGAGAAGATATTGCGAGTAATTTCACTCTTATGGTTAAATTTTAATTGAAAATAATTATGTTCGTAATTTGCAATAATGATGGTAGAAAGTTTACAGTTTTAAAAAGATTTGGGATTAAATAATAGTAATTATAGTTTAAGTTAAAAAGTTAACTAGTTTTGTAACATTATTAAAAAGTTAACTAGTTTTGTAATTGTGTTTTGAAAATAACACTATTCTTGTCATTCTCTCCTTTATTCTGATGGGTGTTTTAGGGCGAACAATATTTTTAGTCCCCAATGTTTGAGGCTTGGGCGTTTATGGTCCTCATGTTACGAAGTGTCACTTTTAGTCCCAAATGTTACCGATTTTGTACTGTTTTGGTCCATCGATTAATTCATTGCTAATTTAGACGAAATTTATCACGTGATAGCCCATGATCTCCTTTTACTCTACGTAAAACCTCATAACATATTCCTCTTATATTTAAACGCACATGAACATCATTACACATCACATTTAGTAAATGATCGACAACCTTGAAAATGAGTTAAATGTGATACGTAATGATGCTCACGTGCGTTTTAGTTAAAGAAGATGATGATTCATGAGGTGTTAAGTCAAGTTGGAGGAGATCATGTGCTCCCATGTGTTAAATTCCATCTAAATTAGTGACTACGTTAATCGGAGGACCACAACGGCCCAAAATCGGTGGGACTAAAAGTGGCAGCTCAAACATGGGGAACCTAAAACGCCCATGCCCCAAACATCGGGGACTAAAAATGTCGTTCTCCCGGTGTTTTACTTGATTTCCATACAAGATACAAATAGCCGGTTATTTATTATTAAGGCTTAGTAAATGCAAGACACTACTCATGACGTAATCTACTACGCTTTATTAGCTTTACATCCAATCAAAATCTAGGCCCACTGAGTGAAATCTTTTGGCCATCGTTGAACGTATGTTTTAAGAACCATATTTTCCATACTTGCCTTCATTTAGTTCCTTTCAATAAATCGTCTTAAATCCAATGGTGTGTTTGGTTTATGAAAATTAGTATAGAAAAGAAAATAAAAAGAAAAAGGATAAATTAGGTTTCATGATGGAAGAAGATAAGGAAAAGAAAAAAAGATCTAGTTGAAGTTATTAAAGCGAAAGAAAAAGTAACTATAAAAATTTTCTCCATTTTCTTTTCCACCTACTTTCTTCAAAACAAACACAATATTGGTGCTTATGGTTGCACTCGCCGTGTCGTGGTGGTAATATCTGAGTTTGTTGGATTATAATATCCGACAATCTAGTTTGATATACAGAAAACTTATTATTTTGTTGCTAATATATTTAATTAAGTGTGTAGATGAGCTGGGTTCGAAAAACAGATATCAAATATGAGCCCAGGGCAAAAAATTGGGTCGTTCAACTGTCGATCAATGCTGGTCAACGCGGTCAGCTGTCGATCAAACCGTTCTCGATCTGGTCAGTCAGTACTGGACTGGTCGGTATCGATCTTGACTGACTAGGCGATCTCGATCTGGACTGGACTGACTGGTCAACTACTGTAAGGAAGGCCCTTACTGCAGCAGGTACAAACGACTGAAGCTGACAACATTGCGTTGACCATGTGAGAACAAAAGCTTCCAACCACTCCTTTATTGTGTCTAACAGCTACATCAATGTTGGAAGGCAATAAATATCCAATAGAAGGGTAGGAAAACACAAGGATCCTAAAGCATACAAACACCCATTCAAAGACAGACAAGGAAGAAGAACAAGAGTAAAGAGCACAAAATCAAGAGAGTTCTTCCCAAGTGTGTGGTTACGAAGGAGAGAGAGCTGGAATGATCAAACCCACACACATCATTCACACAAAAGAGAGATGAGCTTAAGTAGAACAGTTGAGTGCGAGTCTATGCACAAAGTCATAAAACTATGAGTTTGTAGTCTTTGCACATAGAGGAGTGTCTTTCGTAGGGTCGCGGCCTACGAATCGTATAGCAATAAACTCTAGCGCTGGACTTTAAAAAGCTAACGGTAGAGAGACATTTGGTACACTTTGATAGTGGCCGACACCGGTGGACTCTAAAAGGCCGTCGAGGTGTACTAGGAGTTTAGTTAGCGGAATATTGGTTAGGAAGTTATATTGTGTAAGTCTAGCTACAGAATGTTGCACATCGTAGTATGCAAACCGAGCCTTTTTGTGAGAGCCTTCCTTGCGGGGAAGAATGGGAGACGTAGGAGTATTTAGACTCCGAAGTTCCATAAACAAATCGAATGTCCCTTGCATCGCATTCATCCAAATCTGGCAATCATTTTGAAGCACTTTAAGTGTTCGATAAAATGCTTCAACCAAACCAGTTTCCAACTTGCATAGTATTGAAACTTTTTCAAGTGGCTTTTATACACCAATTTCAAGAGGATTAAGTTGAGTATTTTCTGCTTGGTTTAAAACTCATACTCGCTTAATTTTCGATTTCCAAGAATAATAGTTGTTGCAACGCAAGTATTTTTTTGAAATTTTTAAAGTGTTTATTGTAATCCCGCAATAATTTAATACGGGGTTTTAGATGTAATTAACAATATAGATGATAGAATGGAAATTTTAAGAGTTGAGTTAGATGAAGAATTCGAAATTTTGGGTAAGAATGTAAGTGCTGGAAGTTTCAGATTTTATAGAAATAAATTCTAAATTCGAATGATTCATAAAGAAGGTACCAGAAAATAAGAAATATTCAAAGAATGAGTTGAAAGGCAAAATACGGACAAGAGCTAAATATCAAGTGAGACCCCCCAATTTTCGGATGATGACTATCTTTCGGGCACCTTTATATAAATGGATAGATACTTATGTGTTGGGGTGGGCCCAATTTACCGACACCACCCCGAGCAGCGCAACGTGGCGAAAGCAGAAGCACGTTTTGACCCGAGCGGCGTAGGGTGACGAAGTTTCAATTTTAAATTCTAAATTTGACCTAGCGCCCTCGCCTTCTCCCGAGGGCCCAAGATACCGCCATGAGCCTCAGGAGATCACGTCTAGTTCGAATTTCCTAAATTCGAATTTAATACAAATTTATTTGAATTGATAATTTGATTCCAAACAAAACAAAGCGGCATTCAACATGTTTTCGACTGTTTGGCGACCGAAAAGATTTCCGATCGACACCAAATTTCCAGAATAATTCTACACTTCCCAGCATTCTCAACAGGGGTCTTTGAATCGTTCCAATGTCGATTGGTATTTTCGTAAAATCAAAATAGTGGTTTAAATTCGAGTAAAGCGACAGTCTGCCGTCTTTCGTCAGTTTGATAACCGAAAGGATTTTCGATCGATACCAATTTTCCAGATTGATTCTACACTTCCCAATAATTGCAACGAGTTTTCTTTCGAATCATTCCGATGTTATTTGGTATTTTTCGTAAATCAAATCAGTAGGTTCGAAACATACCGTCAATGTACGTGATTACACCTCGGATGGACGTCATGGCACCTCGTTCCTCGGGCCTCCGGGATAGATCTTCACGTCGGTATGTCCTTGATCGAATCTCCGAGACTGCTCCCGATGGCTAGACGCAGTTCGGTTCGGGCGTCAGGACTCGTCAAACGATCCCGTGGCTTGAAGTATGTGGCTTTAGAAATTTCACAACTCACCACATGTTTTTCTCTAGCTTTTATTGTTGAGTAATTTGTACCAAGTACATTTGCTTAGAGCATGACTCATGTTTCTTTTTCTTTTGTTAAGTACCAAGTACCCCTTTTTCTCTTAGCCAAGAATTCTTACTTTTTTTTTAAGCAAGTGAGGTGTCATGTTATTTCATGTATTAAAATCCACAATCATTAGTTTATTGTTTTTCTATACCACTTGTCAAGTTCCTAAAGTGTACTCATATGCCACCACAATTGATGTGCTAGAAATTGTACACATGTCCAAGACCAAGTCAACATGCAAATATTCCATTTTGCCCCCTTAGGTTTCTAAATTCCCAATTTAGTCCCTCAAAAGTATCAAAATAATTAAATCCAATTTTGTTTTATTACTATTGAGCCTCACTTAGTTAATTAATTAAGCACTTCAGACAATCTTAAGTCCTAATTCATTCTGTGACTCTCACCAAAACTTAACTAAATCGTCGTCACCTTGTATCAACTATGCAACAACCTCAAAGGATCTCATTTGTTAGGTTCTAGAGAAAAGCCCGCCGTTTTCGTTCGAGGTCATTATCATTTTAAGCGCGGCTTCTAGGTCCGTCTCAACTGGCACTGGAGGAATCCGTAAGTCCCGGTATTCGCCTAGCCTATCCTGCGGTATCGGACTAATCCAAAGAACGAATTATGATCTAATCGAAATTCAGGCGAACCGATTATAGTGTATACATTTAAATACCATTTACGCCTTTCCCTTCCGTCACGGTTAGGTGAGAGCCATCTTAATGGCAAACTCACTAACCTAACTCTATGTTATAATCGAGAGGAACTCATTATTTAAACTCCGCTCCTATCTAATACGAGTGATTTTCTAAGCTCCGGCCGAAGGCTTTAAAATCGTCGTTCTCCGATTACGTCATAGGACGTTAACCTATATGAATATAGGCGGTGAATCTGTTGGGAATCCCCGAGGGTCCCCAGACCCACGTTCGGAACGGCGGAATTTTTGAAAAATTTACGGGGTTTCCCGTTGTCCACGATTGCTCGTCTACAAACACAGAGAACATTTTTGACATAAAGAGATAAGGATCAGCCATGATACCTTGTTGAAATCTCTCGATGATGGCTAGCTTCGAATCCTTGAATCCCCGAGGCGTAGTGCCCCTCTCCTACGCCAAGAGCACACGACCGGGATGGCAAGGTACGCCATAATCATGCGGTAGCCCACGCCGGTTGCGCCAGGTCCTCCTTCCGCACACAATCTCAACCCTATGGTTTTACACCCCGAGTAGTGTTCCAGTAAACTCGGGTAGACAGGTCACTCCACGCCTGGCTGCCGTCATGTGCCAAATATATATCCGGTGGTGTACACCTTGGGCTGCTCAATCCCGGGTAGACAGGTGTCGCTAACCATATCTCCCACCAGGTGCCCAATCGAGTCTAAACCTGACTGCCAAAATCGGCAACTCTACCCCATTCATCCGACACCGTAAGGCGTCACCATACAATACGGTACAACAATCTCTCACGTGCATGTCGTGAAATGCACACAGAGTCAATCACATGCAACACATATGATCGCGTGCGTGTACGTTAATATATTAAATAAAAGTTCGTGCAAGTACGTCAAGTAATACTTAAAACGAATATGTTATAACTATCACCACACGCGATAGGCAGTGTACCTATCGTTTGTAAAAGAGCTATAGCGAGTATCCGAGTATCGAACACGAGGAATAATCTTGATTACTAGTAATAACCTATCAATTCAATATCTAGCCTAACAAATGATTGAGATTTTTATATTTGAACTAAGTCACAACAACTTAAATAACACAGAAAAATGATCAAAACACAACTAAAGATTTAAGAGTAACTTTGAATAAAGGAATGTGCTTGGGATTTCGAATCCCGCTAGATATCGTCGATGAAGTCGTAACTACCGTTACCACATGATTAATGACTATGTCACGATAATTCCTACTCTTTTCCAACTTAGCTTTCGCCCTAAATGGTAACGAGAATATATAGTAGTTTATCTAAATTGAGGGTCGACTATTGCTTTCGCCCTATAGTCGACGCCTAACGTTTACGATGGAACGAACCGTCATTTAGCTTTCGCCCTTAACGGTCTACTAAACATCACACCAACACATAGACATGCAAATGTGATTCTCAAAACAATACATAGACATATTGAATCGAATAAAAGCTGTCATAAACGATACAAAGCCATATCATGTGTTCACGAGTATTTACGTCCAAACTAAGACGCTATCTAGCGTTCTTCTCATCCCAACACACAAAATGATTAGCTACTCATAGTGAAGGAAGAAGCCACGAAATGTATACGAAACAAAGCATAGAAATACATAGATTCTTCCCTATTTAGCGAGCTCAAGCTTATCCCTCGTACTTTGTTCGATCCTCCGGTGTAAATGAGCTTCAAATCTTCACTTTAGCACCTAGAGATCATTTAAGATTGATCTCAAGGGTTCTTGAGTCGTCCTTGAGGTGTTTTTGGTGATTAGAAATGAGTTGTGGCGGCTTAGATCCTCTTAGGGCTTCAAATTGCGGCTTAAGTAGAAAACAGGGTGAACATGGCTTCAAACACGGCCATGTATCCTTCGGGCTTAGGGTTTAAGGCCCAACACTGTTGGTCAACACGGCCATGTGTCCGGCCGTGTTAAAGGGCCGCAAGTGTGTTTTCTTTTCTGCTGACAAACATGGCCGTGTTAAAGGCCGTGTTGGGAGGCCGAATCTAGAGTTCTCCTTCTTCTACTAGACATGGCCATGTTGAAGGCCGTGTTGATTGAAAAATTGTAATTTCTGCTCCATGTTTACGCGGTTCGTCTAAAAAATCGCCTCATATACCTTTGACATCAAAATATGTAAAAATTAAGACTAAATGCACGAGACAACTCACATAAACCAAATATTCAACATGAAAATGATGGAGATAAACGAATGAAAATGCGTTTATCAAACTCCCCACACTTGAGCTTTTGCTTGTCCTCAAGCAATTTAGGCTAACAAATCAAAACATGTAATACATGTCCTTTGCACATCTTCGTTCAAATAGAAAAACATGAAACGGAATTAATCAAGAAATTCGAAACATGACACAATGACTACCTCGAAACAACAGGAACTTCTTTAGCAATATTAATCAAGATCCGTACTATGCAGGAATTCACTCGAATAACTCGGGGTATAGGCTAAATGTCGGTGAATTCCCTCAATTCATGCAATAGTCTAGTCCCTACTATAAACCGCAAGTGGATCATACATCTACTACTCTCGGTGATAAGGCGTGAATCAGAAGGTTTTTCGGGTTATAGTACGCTCAACTGACTATAATGGAGAGTAAACTTCAATCGAAAATATCAAAGCGGTCATGTCGGTGTCGTGCCACTATTCGATAGCGCGCCGCATACGTCGTGGTTAGCTCTTGCCCTCTTGGACTTTTTTTTCTATATATTTTTTTTTACCTATGCTAAGCCCTTCTTCTCTCTGACTTTTATTTTTTTTTAGCGTGAGAGATTATCGAAGGAAGGGTTCTTAACATCTTTTCCACGTATCTAAGCTCCTCTTCTCGTGTCGCTAAGCCCCTCTTCTCTCAGTCCCTTTGCGGGTGAGAGATTATCGATGGAGGAGTTCTTAACGCCAGATTATCTAAAGGAGATATATATTTTAAACAACGGCCGGGCTACGCTTTTCGACATTGGCACTCAACCTCCACTTTTTCTATTAGTCGGGTAAGATGATATCTGAAAGTTTCGTAGGTCAGCGGCTTATAATTCCCGGGCTTTCTCAAATAAAAAGGCTCAGGCTCAAAGTGGCTAACTACGGTGATCAGACGTGGTCAGAAACTTTGGCTATGGACTTATCTCCTAATGCCTCCCTCATTTTCACGCAGTCTCACCTTAGTAATTTTCAACATGCACCACGAGAAAGTTTAAGAGAGAATTAAACTATGCACTTTACACAAGCAAAGAGGTGAGCAAAAAGCTCTTCAGCTCACAAATCTCACAAAGTGGGTCATGAATACGAATCTTTCATAGTATCACCAAACTCGTTCGTGTCGGAAGAAATCAATCATTGTGCATGTCCTAATTTTCTCATATAATTCCCTAGCATGCATTCTATTTTTAAGATAATGAACAACTAATTATGCCAACCATTAAAAGAACATGCATTTTCTCAACGGATCACGCACATTTGAAACAAAAAAAAAAAATCTGTTCACGCAAAATTCCCGCTCCCCACACTTGAGGAAAACGTTGTCCCCAACGGAAAATTATAAGCACAAAAGGAGTGGAAAATTATTGAAAAGCGTGAACTCCCCTGATTATACTAGGTGAGCATGATGACGAAGTGTGACGAGGTTGAAGCATGAATGTTAAGTCCTCCTCCCCACACTTGAAGTTGTGATTGGGTGGTTGATTCCAAGATCCAAGTAAATATGTTGCATGCGAGCTTTGCGTACTTAACGTTGTTTGCCCTGTAAGCCGACGATTTAAACAAAGCACGTTAAAACAAAGTGTCAAAAAACATATAGTAGCATAACAAAGCATTAAAGTCTTCAAAATAAAATCTAGAAATCAGGGTCCCCGAGGATGCTAGGCGTCATCCTCGGGGGACGATGGCTCATCGCCTTGATCAACCAGCTTGCAGGACTCTGCAAGCAACTTCATCGCATCTTGGACTTTCTTCAGCGCTTTCTCCTGACGATCCATCCGTTTCTGGAGTTTCCGTTCGGCCTCCTCGCGTCGGTGATGGGCAGCGGCATTCTCCTCCCGATCTGCGGCTCGCTGTTGGGCTAGTTCTCTGCGGAGGGCGGCGACACGATCATCGACGTAAGAGGTGACACCAGAAAAATCTCGACGATTAAACGTGGACGGGCCGGCAGAATCAGTATGACTACTAGCACTCTCGTCGATTGGATGCAGGAGCGGGCCTTCCATGGCAAGAGGCAACGGGATATCGGTGTATGCGCGGTAGTCTTCGTGCCATCGATAGAAATAGTTCTCCTTCTTCCACCCAGGCAGCTTTTCGATCATCTTCATCATGTGAAGTGTCGTGGCATCTAAGTGCTTCGATCCATCAAATATTGTCATTTTGGGGTCCTCGTCTGGCCAGTAACCCAATCCTTTCACCAACTTAGTGATAAACGGTCCCACCGTGATTTTTCCTTTCTCGCGTCCCTCGCATTGCTGCCGGAATCCGTGGGCCATAGCTAGTCCGAGATGGACCTTGTATCCATTGCGAATGGTGGAGGTAAAAGAGATCCCGTAATGTGACCACACCGTGTGACTCGCCTCGTGCGGTGACGGAGGTGGTGCAAAGCCGATGGATGTATCGTAGACCCGGCATCATTAGCGAGGAAGCCTTCAATTGGGTACTTTTATAATCTGCTTCTGGCTGGCCTAGAAGTTGGGGGTGTATCATCTCGCGCCAAATTTCATTCCGCACGTCCGTCCCATCGAGCTTGAACTTGTAATGATTGGTGGCATCGGGTTCGCCGTGTACGTAGCTTGGGACTTTGAGACCGAGCGCTCTACACAGATTATCAAGACTGACCACATGCTCTTTGTTGAAGGAACGGAAAAGGACGACCCTTTTGTAGTCGTGCTCATCGAATGAGAAGGTGGCGAGGAACTCCAGTGTGAGCTCTACATATGCTGGCTCGTCGATGCTGAAAAGTGCGTCCCAGCTACTCGTTGAAAGATAGTGGTCGACCTGGGTCACAATGCCGAGGCGTTGAAGGGTCTCTCGGTGGAGTCGATCGGTGCGCATGAATTCATGCCTTTGAGCCTATCGTACCGCTGTCCACGGGCATACGTCACTAGTGAAAGTGGCCATAGAGGTTAGCAAATCCACCGTGTCCGTTGGCCCGCGTCGCCGGTTGCGTGCGGTGGGCTAGAGGTGGTGTTGCGTGGGTGGCGGGAGGAGCTAGCACGTGTGGGGTTTCGTCGAGACATCGTACCTACAAAGTGAATGTGATTCTCGAGAAGAAAAGAAAAAAAATTCAAATCAAAGCTAGCTCAACTAGATCAAACATCATCTTCATAATCCATACAAAGAGACAAGCTTTTCTTCATCAATTCCAAAAAAGTAGGTAACAAATCAACCCCAACCCAAGTGAGTCATTTCATCGAACACGTGCTATGCGCAAAAAATGAACATGAAGTTAACGAACAATATTGTTGAAATTAGCTAACCCATCATGTTTGCAAAGCAATATATTGCCTCCCAAACCGAAAACCCGCATGTAAACAACAACATTAACGAAAATCATGCATGCCCAAATCTCTAAATTAGGGTTAGAGACGAATTTACCTTCCTTGCTTAAATCGATGTTAATAGATGTTAGATGCTTCAACGGAGCTCGTTGCCGGAATTCTTCACCGGTCGGAGAGACGTATTTGGTGAGAATGACGAATTTTTTTTTTTGTGTGTGTGTGGCAACGTGCGTTGAGTGAGTGTGTGTGGTGTGTGGAACTTAAAAGGAATTTTTTTTTATATATATATATAGAGAGTGAGTATCACACGGCCATGTTAAAGGCCGTGTGCAGTCGCCGTGATGTTGAATTGAGCGAACACGGCCATGTTCAGTGGCCGTGTAGGAATCATTTTTTTTTAATATATTTTATTTTATAAATTTTCTTCTTTTTCTTTTCTATTTCCAATTAATTCTCTTTCTATATTTTTTTTTATTTTAGAGAGAAGAACACGACCATGTGCGTAGCCGTGTACAAATCGCGGTTTTTTATATATATATATATATATTTACTTTATTTTATTTTATATATATTATTATTTTAATTTTTTTTCTTTGTTTTTTTTTTGTTTTTGTTTTTATATATTTAATTATTATTATTATTACTATTATTATTATTTTTTTTTTTGAAGTTTTCATTTCATTCATCATTTTTTTTTAACCAAACACGGCCATGTCAGTGGCCGTGTGTGTAGGCCGTGAGGTTGTCTTGCCTCTACACGGGCAGACACGGCCATGTTTGGTGCCGTGTAAGAAGGCCGCAAGGCGGTCTAGTCCCTACCCAGATAGACACGGCCGTGTATGGCGCCGTGTAGGACTGCCTCCATGTTTCTTTCACGAACATGGCCGGAAACGGCCGTGTAGATGGCCGTGTGCAAACAATGCGTTTCTCTCTTTTTTTATTTTTATTTTTATTTATTTATTTTTTTAAAGAAGCAATTAATCTTAAGGTACACACTTAGCTTAAATAATAATGCAATTACCTGGGTTGCCTCCCAAGAAGCGCTTCTTTAACGTCGTGAGCCAGACGTACCTTTTCGTTCTACGGTAGTTTGAAATCGAGGTACATGACCTCCTTTGTGCCCGTGTCTTCTCCTCCACCGTAATAATGCTTCAGTCGTTGGCCATTAACCTTGAAAGTGCCCTGCTCAACATTTGAAATTTCGACAGTACCATATGGAAAAATGCGAGTCACCGTAAAAGGCCCAGACCAACGAGATCTTAGCTTTCCGGGAAAAAGTCTAAGATGAGAATTGAAAAGGAGGACTTGATCCCCCTCTCGAAATTCTCTATGTTGCTTGATCTTCTTATCGTGATACGCTTTTGAGCGTTCCTTATACATTTTTGCATTGTCGTATACCGACAAACGCCATTCATCAAGCTCATGATTTGGAGCTTACGTTTTTCGCCGGCTTGCACCAAATCGAGGTTTAAAGACTTTATCGCCCAGTAGGCTTTATGTTCTAGTTCAACAGGAAGGTGACATGCCTTTCCGTAAACTAGTCGATATGGAGTAGTACCTATTGGTGTCTTATATGCAGTCCTATAAGCCCAAAGTGCGTCGTTAAGCTTATTCGCCCATTCCCGTCGATTCCCATCTATGGTTTTCTCTAGAATGCGATTCCACTCACGGTTAACTACTTCTACTTGACCACTTGCTTGTGGGTGATAAGGAGTAGAAGTGCTATGCTTAACACCATATCTTTCTAAGGTACGTGCGAATTGGATGTTGCAAAATGAGTACCCCTATCACTAATAATGCAATTAGGTGACCCGAACCGTGAGAACAATGCTCGTAGAAATCTAACAACCACCCTAGCATCGTTCGTGGGTAAAGCTTGAGCTTCCGCCCACTTGGACACGTAGTCAACAGCCACAATAATATATTTGTTGTTGTACGAGCTAGGAAATGGACCCATAAAGTCTATGCCCCAAACATCGAACACTGCGCAAACTAAGATAAAGTTCTGAGGCATTTCATCACGTTTAGAGATGTTACCTGCTCGTTGACATTGGTCACATGTGTTGACATACATATTAGCATCCTTAAAAATTGTCGGCCAATAGAAGCCGCATTCAAGTACCTTTTGGGCGGTTCGATTAGCTGCATAATGCCCTCCATTTGGTCCGTCGTGGCAATGCTCGATAATCTTCATTGTTTCGGAGAAAGCAACGCACCTTCGGATTACTTGGTCTGCACATCTCCTGAAAAGATAAGGGTCTTCCCAAAAGTAGTACTTCAAGTCAGAAAAGAATTTTTCTTTTGTTGACTCGTGTACTCCTTAGGTAAGATCCTCGCAACAAGGTAGTTAGCTAAATCTGCAAACCACGGGGTTCTTCGCTTATTGTTCGTACGGAGTACAAATGCTCGTCCGGGAACGTATCAACGATTGTCCTTCTGTTGGCATCTTGTATTTCATGCTCCTCTAGTCGAGAGAGGTGGTCCGCAACAACGTTTTCTGCACCTTTCTTATCCCGAATCTCGATGTCGAACTCTTGAAGGAGTAAAATCCATCTAATGAGTCGAGGATTTGCATCCGGCTTCGCTAGCAAGTACTTAAGTGCAGAATGATTAGTAAAAACAATAACTTTCGTTAAAATAAGATATGACCTAAATTGTCGAAGGCGAACACGACAGCTAGGAGTTCCTTTTCGGTGGTTGTGTAATTGGCTTGAGCTGCATCCAACGTCTTACTTGCATAATAGATTGGTCGAAAATGTTTATCCTTTCGCTGCCCCAATACAGCTCCCACTGCGTAGTCACTAGCATCGCACATTAGTTCAAAAGGTAGCCCCTAATCAGGAGCGGTCATAATGGGTGCGGATACAAGTCTCTCTTTAAGCAACATGAAAGCATTAATACATTCATCATTAAAATCGAACGGAGCATCTTTTCTAATAACTTAGACATAGGTCGAGCGATTTTTGAAAAATCCTTTATGAATCTACAATAAAATCCCGCATGACCTAGAAAACTCTAACAGCCTTTACATTCGAGGGGATTGGTAGTTTTTCTATTGTTCGATCTTAGCTCGGTCCACTTCAATCCCTTAGAGGATATCTTGTGTCCCAAAACTATGCCCTCCCGAACCATAAAGTGACATTTTTCCCAATTAAGTGCTAAATTCGTTTCCTCACAACGTTGTAACACACTCTTAAGATTAGTTAAGCAATTATGAAAGAAGGATACGAACACTGAGAAATCACCATGAACACTTCCATAATGTCGCCTACCAATTCATCAAAGATAGCCATCATGCATCGCTGAAATGTGGCAGGGGCGTTGCACAGTCCAAATGGCATCCGCCGATAAGCAAATGTCCGAACGGGCAAGTAAACGTGGTCTTCTCTTGGTCCTTCAGTGCTATAGGAATCTGCAAATAACTGACAGGCCATCAAGAAAACAGTAAAATGCATGTCCAGATAACTTTTCAAGCATTTGATCAATAAAGGGTAAAGGGAAATGATCTTTCTTGTGCGTCATTCAACTTCCTGTAGTCGATGCATACACGCCATCTGGTACTGTTTGTCGGAATCAACTCGTTCTTTTCATTGGGGCGACACCGTCATGCCTCCCTTCTTTGGAACCACCTTTGGACTAACCCATGCGCCATCTGAGATCGGGTAAATCACTCCAGCATCTAGTAGCTTAATAACTTCCTTTTGACAACGTCCTTCATGTTCGGTTTAACCTTCTTTGTCGTGGGCTACAGGTTTAAAGTCGTCCTCCATGAGAATTTTGTGCGTACAAAAACTCGGGCTGATCCCCGAATGTCGTTATTTTCCACGCCAAGGCTTTCTTGTGCTCTCGCAGCACTCTAATAGTTGATCTTTCTGCTCATCATCGAGGTTTGAGGATATTATCACCGGTAACTTTTGAATCGCCGTCTAAAAATGCATACTCAAGATGCTCGGGCAAGGACCGGTGGGCTCTTCGATCGAGCTCTTCTCCTTATCCTCCTCTTTACTTTCGTGGACAGTCGTTACGGGCTCATCAATGTCGTCGTCATACTCATCAATGGCCATCACTGTGGATATTGCTTATCGTTTCCATCAATAACCTGCAATAAGTCCTCCAAAGAAAAAGAGAACATCTTGCTCAAACACATCCACGAATAACTTATCATCGAGTGAGCTAGGACTTTTCATAGAGTCTGCCATATTAAAAGTTACTTTCTCACCATCCACTGTTAGAGTCAAAGTGCCATTTCTGACATCTATCATCGATTCACACGGTGGCTAAAAAGGTTCGGCCGAGGGATAAGAGGAATATTTCGTCTTCCTCCATATCCAAGATGACAAAATCAGCGGGGATAATAAACTTTATCCACCTTAACTAGGACATCCTCGATAAAACCCGAGGGTATTTTAAAGATCTATCGGCCAATTGAAGGCTCATCCTAGTGGGTCTGGGCTCGCCGAGACCTAGTCTCTTAAACATGGAGTATGGCATAAATTTATACTAGCTCCTAGATCGGCTAAAGTCGACAACAACATCGCCAATAAGACAGGGAATAGTAAAACTCCCTGGATCCTTAAGCTCTTCGGCATCTTGCTTTGTAGTATGGTGAACATTCTCCTCTTAGGCACACAGTGGAAACATCCTCAAGCTTCCTCCGGTTGGTGAGCGAGGTCCTTTAGAAACTTCGTGAAACGAGGCATCTGCGTAATGGCTTCAACAAAACGGTAAGTAATATGCATTGTTTACACATACCCATGAATTTACCGAACTGTTCCTCGTCTCGATCCTTCCTCAGTCTAGCTGGATAAGGAATCTTCGGTTGATATGCTTTGGGGCTCATTAATAAGTTTGCTTTATTCTTCAGGGCCCCATTTATGTTTCAAATAGATAGAAGCCCCTAAATTGAAGTTTCATTTAGAAAAAGGACAAATCTATGACAAAAGACATATTTGCCCATAATAAACAAAAAAATTTCGAAGCATGCCATCGTCTTATTTTAATTAATGGTAATAAAATTTGTGACTTAGACCCATTCTAAATCGTCATTCATTTCACCAAAACAAAAGGTAATTAACTTCCAGGCTCATTTAATAAGTTTGCTTTATTCTTCAGGCCCCATTTATGTTTCAAATAGATAGAAGCCCTAAATTGAAGTTTCATTAGAAAAGGACAAATCTATGACAAAAGACATATTTTGCCCATAATAAACAAAAAAAATTTCGAAGCATGCCATCGTCTTATTCAAACGTTCAAAAGGAACCATGAAGAAGTGGTATACATTGTACATGAAATGGGTACTGTAGATCCATGAAATGGTACTACAGACCCATGAAGTGGTACGGGTGAACAGGAAGTGGTACTGTAGACCCATGATATGGTATGAGTGAACAGTGAAGTGGTATGGGTGACAGTGAAAGTGGTACATCATTGTACACCCATGAAGTGATAATATTGAACATAGAATAAGTGGGTATTGTAGACCATGAAGTGGTACTGCTGAAATATTTGGGAATTCATGGGTCTACAGACGCTTACCACTTCTCTCGTTAGTAGTACCATTTCATGGGTCTACAGTAGCACTTCTTCTCGTTCAACCTTACCACTTCATGCTTCACAAAGGTTGTCCACTTCACTGTTCACCCGTACCACTTCACGGTCTATTGTACACTTCACTGTTCCCAGTTCCACTTCAAGGATCTACAGTACCACTGTAATACCGTAAATTTTAATACGGTGTTTTAATGTAATTAATTGGATAATTTTGTGAATAAGACTTGGGTAAAGAAATTTAAGTCTTAAAAAAAGAAAAAAAATTAAATTAATATCAAAGATTTAATTAAAAGAATACCCATAAATAGTAATACAAAGAATTATAATATGGGTCATATTTAGTAAACTAATAATATAGACTTAAGAGGTTTGGGCTATGTTTAACATATTCATTGGCCCAAGTTTTTACAAGATAAACCTTATACATATGTTACTTAAGTCTAAAGAAAAACACGTCACTTTAAATGTTTACTCATACACAAGAATCAAAGACATCATATCTACTACTATCTAAAGCGGGAATGTGGCCTGTTTATAAGGTAGGTTACAGGTCATATTTTTAGTATATAGCTATTATGTGAAACTTGCATTTTAAAGTTCCAGGTCATACTTGATGTTGCACGTAAAAATATGGAAGAAATGAACACTTTTTGTGGTGGCACACAGTTAGGTTTCCAACGTATCATTATTACTTTTGAGAAATATCTTAAGCATGTCATTAACATTTTATGTATATAATATATTATATTATTGAGTTTATGCTGTAATATATAATATCTTTATACCTGTTTTGATGTTGAGAAGTTGAGAAGTTGCGTATTAAATAGATAGTTAGAGAATGTCAGTATCTCAAGCATGTATAATATATAATATATTTATTTATTGAGTAATATGGTCAAAGATTGTGTATATTATAAGAAATCAATGTCACTATATATATTCTCTATTTACCTTCATCTATTATATTCCATCTTCTAAAGACAAAAAAAAAAAAACCAGAAATACTCTTCCATCATCTTCGTTGTTCCATCTCCAACTCACTGTGCTTCAAAACAAGCCATTAGCCAATTAGAGCCAGCCAAAAACATCGCCATCTTTCTGCAAACTATTCACGCGCTATCATCTTAAACCTCTTCCTCGCACTCACTGTTTAACCGTAACATTATACCTCCTCCTCGCATTACAGGATTTTGTAGTGGCTTCGATTTCGCAGCTTTCGGTTTCAGGCAGTTCGTCACAGCCGGTGGGCGCTGGATTGCGCGCTGATTCTCTCCGGTTTTGAGGCAGAGACTCCGTTCAGGTCGACCGGGGACTGCTAGATAGCAAACTGTTTATTCTTGTAGCTGTTTTAATTAATAAACGACAGTGGTAAATCATCAAAGATCAATTGTCCGTTTCAGTCTTACTGAAGATGAGTGAACTTAGAAAGCTGCAATCGAAGGGACAGCCGTGGAGATCCAAGCACAGCAAAAGTGCGTCCTTTTTTCTGTATTCAGGTTGACTCTGTTTGGGCTAATTTAGCTCGCTACTGCAAATGAAGCTTCGAGAGCAATCAATAGTTTTCCAACTTTTTCAAGAACAAACATAGGCACCTAGCTCGCTGAAAAGCTGCTTGTATTGCTTCGTTGCTTGCCTAGGTAAATCACCTTTCTACGGACTGGAGTTGGTGAGGAATCATACACTGATGTTGTAAGTTATAATTCCCGCTCACATGTTCCAGAGTAGCTTAACTTATATTTTACTGATTAAATGTCAGGAACAAGGTACTGACTTGTGGATGTGTGGCTGTGGTCGTTACCGCCTTTTATTTAGAGCTCTGTAAGCGTACATTGTTTTCATGTATATTGTGTCTAAAATCTATACTCTGTCACTGCGATTCTCTATATGTACTATCGGCTTTTATTTGATAAACCATATGTTTCTTTTTTGGGGAATTCTATATGGTACCCTCGTGCTTTCGACTTTTCCATTGGTGACCATTCTTATTCTCAATTCCACGCGGTACCCCTGAGGCATGCATAAGCTAAATTTGTAACCCTAAGTGTCCAAAACAGAGATTTCAGTGTATCAATGGAAATGGACGGGCCAAGAGCCTGAGATTGATGAGCAGTAACAAGAATCAAGATTTGCACAACGAATTCGTTAGATAATGGGTGAGGAAGCTTGCTCGGAATTGCGTATCAATGTTGGTTGTAAAGCAAACAAATTTAGCCCCAAAATTTCGTGCCCTAATTTTTTTACCGCTCATGATCGTCGACGTGAACAACGTCGCGTGCAGTGCTTGATGACGACGTAGTCGTCCTGTTCGTCGTACTCGATTCCGAGCTCGTCGAGGAACAGGTGCGTGGGCTTACGCACGACCATGGTGGAGAACAGCTGTCCTCCGAGCCACGTGCCACCGCCAGGGCTCACGGACTGCTCGACGATGGCGATGTTGATGTTAGGGTTCTTGCTGAGCTCGTAGGCGCATGACAGCTCGGCGGATCCGGTGGCGACAATCGACGTCAGTGTCGGCGTGGTGATCATCTCCATGATGTAGCGGCGGGTCATCGCGGGCCACGGTGGATTCTTTGATAGGCTTAAACTGAAATTGTCGAAATCGTAAGGCATCGAGTTTGTGATTGAGAGATTCTGTGGGGTGTGGCTTTGGTTGTTGATTCAAGGTGGGCTGAACAAAGGACATGAGGAAGATGCTGGACGATGAGGAAGATGATGGTCATATAAGGTCACGAAATTAGTTTATGCATAACTCAGGGGTACTGCGTGGAATTGAAAATAAGAGCGGTACCAAATGAAAAGTCGAAACTACGAGGGTACCATATGAAATTCCCCTTCTTTTTATTTTTTGGTTGGTGTATGGTAGGTAACAGAATGTTTCCTTCTTCTATTTGAACTTGAACTCAAGGGTATGTTTTTCGTCTATTTCGCACATAACCTTAGAATCACCACGGAATAATTTTCCATCTGTTCATTTTAAAACAAAACAATTTCCGATGGCGATTAATAAAGCGCAAGGACAAACGTTAGATTTTGTTGGAATCTATCTGAAAGAACCCGTATTCTCTCATGGGCAGTTTTATGTTGCGCTATAAAGAGCTAAATCGGCTAACGAAGTAAAGTAATGCTAGACACTATCGCCACAAGCACAAATAAACAATCGTGCCTAAAATATTGTTTACGACGAAATCCTCACAGCGGCAGGTAACTAATTATAATAATATTGACCAGATACTCTCGGGTCGAGTAATTTAGTTTGCAGTTGTGGTGTAAACTTAAAAAAATGAATTCTGTTTGTAGACATGGATTAATGGACTTTTTCGACATTTTTTTGCAGATATGTAAGATATTAAGGATGGTGGTATTACTTCATATGTACTTCATGCTCGGTAGTAGTTTGCTTGTGAATTGTAAATTAAATGTTTTCGGAATATTTTACTTTTATATAATATTTTGTAGATGAATACGTATCTTCGTGCGGTAAAAAACTTATTCTAATATCCTTGTATTAATGTATGGCTACTATAGGCAACTGTATACTTGATGTTATTTCTTGATATTATAACAATGTTATTTATTCACTAGGTGTCCGGGCTATGTTTTTATGAATGCCGCGCAACGCGCGGCTTCACTTTCCTAGTATATCAAATAAGTGAGGAAAACTATAAGGAATGAGAGCTAAAGAAACGAATAGAACTATAAGCTGAAGTACGAAAGTTAGGACAAAGCTTTGTGGGAGCAATATTAAGTTCAAACAACATATCTCAAGAAAGGTATGCAATATTCTTGAGCTCAAGTAAATTTCAGTATGCTTATATGTTTCCAATAGGTATAGGTCCATATATAATCTTGTACTAACCTTAAGGGGTTCGATATTAGCATGGCTTAGAAAACCCTAGGTACTTAAGATTCGGCTTATTAGTTATAGGGTATGAGTTTAAATAGATATTGAATTACGTGGTGTTCTTAAGAGATTATTATGTTCATTAGAAACTTAATGATCTAGAGTGTAAGACTTTCTAGGTTAGGAATAGTTTTCGAAGAGGGTTATGATGTTAAACATGAATTCTAGGGTTTCGACCCTGAATCATACTAACGTTAGTTCTCAGAGTTAGGTATATCATGTCTAGGAAAAATTTGGTAAGTTTAGGAATCAGTACTTTGAAGAAGAAGGTAGCTTGAAGAAATCTTGATCGATGATAGGATTCTCCAGATTATGATTCTCGAAACCATATTAGCTTTGGAGGTACGATCTCGAGATTAATAACGAGGGTGAAGGAACTCGAGGTCCACTTCGAAATCATTTAGTGCTTAATTAATCTCGAAATCTGTCTTTGATGTTAACCTATCGAAATCTTGTTTATAATTGTAACATACAGCTCGACATTTTGCTTATAATATCGACATCCATCTCAAAGTCTTGTATGACTTCAATCTCAAAATCCATGTCAAGATTCCCCTCGAGATTTCTTAGAAATGCTGTATACTTTGTTATCAAACTCGACATCTATCTCAATATTCATATCGAGGTTCAATGTAAAAGCTAGTATAAAAATGTCGAGATCTGTGGCGATCCTAACTTTCTAATACTAATTGGTGGCGGATTTTCGCAAAGTAAGTCGCGGGAGACCCGTCTAATAAAAACTTTTTCCTAACATATGATATATTACGACGAACATAACCTACATCGTCGTAATCATACAAAGGCCGAAGCCCCGAAATATATATCATATCAAACATCCTAACATTGCTCCACAGGCCGTCATCACGTACAACCTTGCTCAAATGACCCTGGAGTACCGCCGTCAGCCCGCCTTAGTCATGACGTTTCTCAACGTCTGACTCTATTGTACCTACAAACACATAAAAACGTGAATGAGCTTATAAAGCTCAGTAAGTGAAAACAATGCATGCAGTGCACGTGTCATAAAATGCAAATGCATTCGCGCCAAGCTTTCTAATCGTGTCAATTAATTTAATTCGTCTCTTGTCTTGACATGTAGGGCCCTTGACTTATCTTGCTATGCACCATCATAGAGCTCAAATCCACTAGGGATAAATAAATATATAAATGGCAATACCCACTCATTGGAGGCTAACCCTAGGGCGCCTTTTCTGTCCCAAGGTGGTTTCATACGCCACGCGGATGCTTCACACTGGTAGACCTACTCCGAGGATGCTAACACCAATTATACCCTTGGTGCTGCTAGTTTCCTCAGGTTGCATCTTCCAGGTCGCAACTTTCCGCCACATGCATGCCCTTGTCTTAAGACATGTCATGTCGTGAAATCGGTGACATAAAATCACCATGGTAGCATAGAAGAGCCATTAAATGCAAACATTTATCTTGTACCAGAAATCATGCGTGACATATATTCCTGTCTTGTAGCTTTCGTGGGACTCATGTATGCTCGTGAAAATGCGTACGTGAATAATGCCGAAGTACTTGTCATGTCATTTCATATAATAGTTTACTAACATAGATAAATAAATCACAAAAGGATTCACGTAGTCATAGAAGCACATATTCATGAAATTCATGCACATATAATTTATGTGTTTTAGTTGAGATTTCCACTTACCTGGTATCCTTAGCTATTTAGCTTATCGTGCGGTAAATCGCCAACCTTTTAACCCTAAGTATAGAAATATATAAAATTAGGGTTTGTTAGTCCAACTACAGTTTCACAAAGTACCTTAGTTTGAAAACCCTAGTTTCAACTTATATAAATTTCGAAACCCTAAAATTCCGAATTTTGACTTAAATTAAAAAAAAAAGTATCATTTGAAATTCACAAGAATCTCGAAACCTGTTTTCCACTCATTTCGAAATTCCCTTAGACATGGTTCTCGAGTTGATCATATAACATATAACATTTCGAAGTCGACCTCGACGAGGATCTCGGCATGTATTTCGAATTAATTGTGGGATTTCGAGGTCAATTGCAAGAATAGATCTCGACATGGATCTTAAGCTTTAACATGGAATTTCGACATGGTTCTCGACATGGGTTTAGACATAAATCTCGACATAGCTTTGACATGATTCTCGACATGGCTTTGACATGAATCTCGACATAGCTTTGACATGAATCTCGACATGATTTTGAGATGGATGTCGACATGGCTATCGAGTTCTAGCATGGATTTCGAGCTACATTATAACTGAATCTCGACACTAATACTAACATGGATTTCGACCTAAATCTCGAGATTTATCTCGAGCTCGATAGCTAAATCTTATTAAAGCTAAATCTCGACATGGATCTTGAGTTTCATTTCGAGATCTTACATAAATTTCGTAGTCAACCTTTAAAGCTAAATCTCTACATGAACTCGAGATCTTACACAACATTTCGACATTCCAACATTTCGACATGGATCTTGGGTCTAATTTCGAGATCCTATAAGGGATTTCGAAGTCAACTTTAACAATGGATTTCGACATGTATCTCGAGTTTTATTTCGAGATTCTGTCCGAGTTTTGTTTCAAACTCCTCTTATTATCAGTCTTAATCTCGAAGTCGTTAACATGGCTTCGAGATTCATCATCTGGAAAATCGTATCACCATTCGAAACACTTTATAAAAGTTATCTACTTTCGATCAAAAATTAACTTCTTCAAGAAAAGTTTGAATATTGTAAGAACTTTAAATATTTTTAAACCCCACAATTAGACTTCATCTAGTCTTCAAAATCATATGATCTCCGAAAACAGTGCCAAGTCCAAAAAATCTAATTTTCTCGAAACCTTAAGATCATACCGAAATTTTCCATATCATGCGAAAACTTGATTATATCAAAAAATCAAAAATAGATTGGACAGTTAAATTTGTGTAAAACCATTTATCCTAAGGTATTGCTATAAAGGTTCTAAGACCTAAAACTCTAATTCCGCCGAAAGCAATACAGTCTAATTCCAACCTTAAGCACTCAGAAACGTATAATGAAATAGATAGAACTTAAAATAAGCCATGACTATAAACCGTGGCCTCTAGAAACCCTAAACTATGATTAGCATACTTGAAACTCCAATTGCTTTATGTAGGTACGTAAGGTATTAAAGCACTAAAATATATTAAACCCATAGACATCACATACTTCAAATACCATAGTTTTATATATCACGTGTATATATATATTCATGAACATGGACTTTAATTCGAGAACCTAGGGTCTTTCTAAGCATAATAAATTCTAAAAATCTCTTATGCTTGTTACCTAACTAAGAAATCATTATTTATCTATCAAGAGGATTCGAAAGTTATACCTGACTTAAGTTTTCGAGCTTGTTGAGTTATGGAGCTAAGTTTCTTTTTCTTCCTTGCTTCGTATGATATCCTTGTTATCAGAATTTAACTTGAGTTGTGGATATATACTAAGATGATGGTGTCGAAAGTGATACTGATTTGACACTTCTGATCAATGGCTTTTCCTTAGGCTGAAAGTATTTACTATATTCTATACTTATCATTGGCCTTGTTTTAAATGTCCAATAATAAAATAAATAGCCCAAAGTTTTAATTCATTTATTATTTATTATTTTTGGACAATTATTTGGTTATGTTTCGAAAAACTGATATAGCTTATATTTTCAATTTCACACTTTAATTTCCATAACAAACTCTCCTAATTTACAAACTTCACATAATCATTATATCCTAAATCCCGCATTAAATTTTACGGGTATTACATCCTCAAAGGTTATCCAGGTTTTTACCTTAAAATCGTCCGACTGTGGTTTCAAATTAATTAATTACTTCCTATCATCATAAACGTCATAAATCATGTAGCGTACAATAACACATATAGGAAATTATAAATCATGTACCATGAAATCATATAGACACATAAGTCACAAAAGGCATGAGAGCATGAAGGCATCGTATCACCCAAAGTCCTAACTTCTTTATTTAATTAACTCAATAAAGTTTCTAATTAAATATTTTCACCGCCAAATTAGATCGTAAATCCCGTAGTTAAATTATACGGGTATTACATCCTCACCCCCTTAAAAAGAAATTCGCCCCCGAAGTTCCGTCAGCTGGAATAATTACGGGTGGCGATTGATAGGTAATTGTCTTGGCTTGGTTAGGTGATAAATAACCACCTACTTTTCCTTAGAGAGAATCCTTCCGGAGGAAATGATAAGAAGGTATCTTCTTGAGAAATAGACGTGATTTCGATCCGAAGGAAAGGAGTGGAAGTTATTGTAAACCTTTTTCGTCTTAATCGATGAACTTAGGTTGAAAGTCATTCCCTCTTGGTGGTAAAAGATCAGTAGGAAATTTTTGGAAAAACAAAACATGTAAGTTCTCATACTGACCTTTTCTTATCTAAGAACTCATCATAGCAAAATAATCCTAATTCTCGACTTCGCATTACTTGCATTCAAAAACTTCGATTGTCCTAGGATCGCAATCGAATAACAAATACGAAATGCCATAAGCGACAAGATCATCATAAATCAAGGGATTCAGCTAAACGATATCCCCGTGTTGATTTATCCTACCCTTGTCGTTTTTTTTCGTCATGCAAGGTTTCATCGAAGATTTCTATAAACTTCTAACGTATTAATTGTAGGGTACATCCTTGTCCTGAATCTTAACAGCACATGAAGGAAAATCCTGCTATTAATCCAAAAGATCTACCTAACCTCCATTCCTAGAACTTTGGAAATAACTGTTTCATATGTACTGACAGGGGTTCAAGAAAGGAAAACATTTCATTGAAGAGAATGAAGGAACACAAGTTCTTAAATGATTAAGTTAGTGTTTCTTGTGTCATCTTGGATTCTAGTAGTTAATTCTTAATAGAACGCGTATGATGTTCATTTAGGTTAGTGGAATCTGCATGGCCTTGAGGTTGAGCTAATGAGAACAGTGATAATTCTGATTCAGACAGGAATTTATAAATCATGAGTATCCACCACGCTTTTGCTGCGCCATTCTGATACGAAGCATATATAATTCGTAGAAGGAATAGAAAGATTGGAGTATAGGGTTATACTCTGGTATGGTAAAATTTAGACTTATTAGGCTGAAAGAAATGAAATGTAGCTTCCTCATTATATTCTAGAAGGACAGAATACTCAAAGAAAAGGAATATGGCTTTAATCGTGAATCGATTTGGAAATAATTTCGAAATATGATAAGGACATACATCGGTGCTTTTCTACTGGAACAGTTTAGGTCAAGACTTAGGTAATTCTTTCGTTTAATTGTCCTAAGAAGTTATTGAAGCTTTAACTTACATGTTTGGAGATTCAACTTTGGTTGATCTTGCCCGTAAGACGGGTATTTCTCTTTTCAGGCAATTGAAGCTTACTATCTTCCCTAGAGAAATCAGATACGACTTCATATGTTGGAAGCCTATCCGTCAAGGTCATAGTTCAGATCAACATGTAATCTGCTATCTTAACATAATGGAGTACTTTCCAACACCTAATTATTCCGTATTGATCTCCATTTAGCAGATTAATATATCAATCAATTCTAAAGGTCAGAAGGCATTTCCGTCTTTGGTACGTAATATTGGTGACACATTTAAATGTGTGGCTCAATTTCCTAAAATTAACAATTGGATCATAGGTACATTATAAATCATTAATGTAACTGTCATTTCTGTGGGAGGGGTTTCGGTTTCCTCTAGGTTTAGATTGAACATCCCTGGAGGAACTGGGGAGGGCTGCGTCAAGGTTTGATCAGGTTCTACTGATATGTGCATTTGACAGATTTTAGCAACTTGCCTCCCACATTTAAAAACAGTTGTCATTCAGCGAAATGCAAACGCCTCTGTGCTTTCGTCCACACTGTTGACATCGAGGTATAGGGTTCGGAACATGAGCATGAAAAGGCCCATCGGGTTTGGTTTTGATTGCCAATGTTGGGGCCCATGATGAACTATCTAGACGTTGTGGGGGTCCTTGATAACTAGAGGCTTTTTGCTGGTTTTTGGCTCTGTCGTATTTTCCATTTTGGCTTTCCTTTCTGCCTTTGGGAAATTGGGCTTTCGATAGGTTGGGCAATGTTCACAGATAGGGACCTATGGGGTTCGGATGACTTTGTTCATTGCTGAGCTTATAGACCAAGTCCTTGAGTTCATCAACTTGATCTTTAAGTTCATTGATCTGATCCGATTGCCATTGGATAAGCTCAGTAAGATGTGAGAGTTCTAAATCTCGTTCGTTAATAGGGGACTTAAGTGTAACCCCACGACTCGACTCACCAGTAAATTCTCTATATCACTAGTCATTCTACAATAAGTCAAACAAATAGACATGTCATTCGTAAGCACATAATCATATTAAACGTATAACTTACAGGCAAGGCTGATCCTCCAGACTTTTGAGCGGCCGTACATGGACAGTCTACAGAACCTATATCCTAAGCTCTGATACCACCTGTGGCGACCCTAACTTTCTACTACTAATTGGTGGCGGATTTTTGCAACGTAAGTCTCAGGAGACCCGTCTAATAAAAACGTTTTCCTAAAATATGATGTATTATGACAAACGTAACCTACATCGTCGTAATTATACAAAGGCCGAAGCACCGAAATATATATCGTATCAAACATCCTAACATTGCTCAACAGGTCGTCATCCATGTACATCCTTGCCCTCAAAAGACCCTGGGGTACCGCCGTCAGCCCGCCTTAGTCGTGACGTTTCTCAACGTCCGACTCTATTGTACCTACAACACATAAAAACGTGGAATGAGTTTATAAAGCTCAGTAAGTGAAACCATGCATGCAGTGCACGTGTCATAAAATGCAAATGCATTCGCGCCAATTCTTTCTAATTGTGTCATGTAATTTAATTCGTGTCTTGTCTTGTCATGTAGGATCCTTGGCTATCTTGCTATGCACCATCATAGAGCTCAAATCCACTAGGGATAAATAAATATATAAATGGCAATACCCACTCATTGGAGGCTAACCCTAGGGCGCATTTTCTGTCCCAAGGTGGTTTCATACGCCATGCAGACGCTTCACACTGGTAGACCTACTCCGAGGATGCTAACATCAATTATACCCTTGGTGCTGCTTGTTTCCTCAGGTTGCATCTTCCAAGTCGCAACTTTCCGCCACATGCATGCCCTTGTCTTGAGACATGTCATGTCGTGAAAACGGTGACATAAAATCACCATGGTAGCATAGAAGAGCCATTAAATGCAAACATTTATCGTGTACCAGAAATCGTGCGTGACATATATTCGTGTCTTGTAGCTTTCGTGGGACTCATGTATGCTCGTGAAAATGAGTACGTGAATAACGCCGAAGTACTAGTTATGCCATAGAAGCACATAATCATGAAATTCATGCACGTATAATTTATGTGTTGTAGTTGAGATTTCCACTTACCTAGTATCCATAGCTATTTAGCTTATCGTGCGGTAAATCGCTAACCATCGAACCCTAAGTATAGAAATATATAAAATTAGGGTTTGTTAGTCTAATTACAGTTTCACAAAGTACCTTAGTTTGAAAACCCTAGTTTGAACTTCTATAAATTTCGAAACCCTAAAATTCCGAATTTTGACTTAAATTAAAAAAAGTATCATTTTGAAATTCACAAGAATCTCGAAACCTGTTTTCACTCATTTCGAAATTCCCTTAGACATGGTTCTCGAGTTGATCATATAACATATAACATTTCGAAGTCGACCTCGACGAGGATCTCGACATGTATTTCGAATTAATTGTGGGATTTCGAGGTCAATTGCAAGAATAGATCTCGACATGGATCTTAAGCTTTAACATGGAATTTCGACATGGTTCTCGACATGGTTTTAGACATAAATTCGACATAGCTTTGACATGAATCTCGACATGGCTTTGACATGAATCTCGACATAGCCTTGACATGAATCTCGACATGATTTTGAGATGGATGTCGACATGGATATCGAGTTCTAGCATGGATTTCGAGCTACATTATAACTGAATCTCGACACTAATACTAACATGGATTTCGAATAGTAACATGGATTTCGACCTAAATGTCGAGATAATCTCGAGCTCGATAGCTAAATCTTATTAAACATAAATCTCGACATGGATCTAGAGTTTCATCCGAGATCTTACATAAATTTCGTAGTCATCCTTTAAAGCTAAACCTCGACATGAACTCGAGATCTTACACAACATTTCGACATTCCAACCCTAAACATTTCGACATGGATCTTGGGTCTAATTTCGAGATCCTATAAAGGATTTCGAAGTCAACTTTAACAATGGATTTCGACATGTATCTCGGGTTTTATTTCGAGATTCTGTCCAAGTTTTGTTTCAACTCCTCTTATTATCAGTCTTAATCTCGAAGTCATTAACATGGCTTCGAGATTCATCATCTGGAAAATCGTATCACCATTCGAAACACCTTATAAAAGTTATCTACTTTTGATCAAAAATTAATATCTCAAGAAAAGTCTGAATATTGTAAGAACTTTAAATATTTTCAAGCCCCAAAATTAGACTTCATCTAGTCTTCAAAATCATATGATTTCCGAAAATAGTGCTAAGTCAAAAAACGTATAATGAGAGTTGTGCGTCGCCCAGAGCTCAGTCGCCCATCTTCTGAGAGTTGGGCGACGCATAGACAACCGTCGCCTATATCTGCCGGTTTCTCGGTGTTAAACCTTTGGGCGACGGTTAATCTACTAAAACCAGTCGCCTATGAGTACGTGTTTTTGTTTCTTTGTCATATTGGGCGACGGTTGCTGAGCCAGAAACGTCGCCTATGTGTGTTAAATTTTTATTTTTATCATAGGCGACTGTTTCTGGGGAAGAAACAGTCGCCTATGTGCTTTATTTGCTTTTATTTACCTCATAGGCGACTGTTACAACACTAGAAACAGTCGCCTATGACCGCTAAGTTTTTTTCATAGGCGACTGTTTCATTCCTAGAAACAGTCGCCTATGATGGCAACCTACTTTAATTCGGACATAGGCGACTGTTCTTTGGAAGAAACAGTCGCCTATGACAGCAACATTTTTTATTTATACGTGGTCATAGGCGACTGTTGCTTAGAAAGAACAGTCGCCTATGAAGGTAATTTTTTTTTATTTCTTTTGTTTTTTTATATTCCCAACCATCAAATCCAAAACAAATAAAATCAAACGAAAATCAATCCCATCAATTAATCCACATCAATAACTAATAATCATCAATTAAATGCAGAGTTACATCATCTAACAAATATCGCATAACATAAAAAGACCTATATTAACGCAAAAGTCTAACCTACAAAGAGGCTATGTAAATGCTCCGCCCACAATTCCTTTACTTCGTTGATCGCTTCGTCGTCGTAAGAGGAGCGCTCTAGCATCTATAAAACATTAAACGAGATAATATTATTAAAAATACTAATAAACATATATTAAACTTGAAACTTAAAAAAAACTGATGGTTCTAAATATTGCAATACCGTAGGCAAGTTGATTGTATCGTTGCGATACGTTTGCAGATAATATCGTACATATATCTCATCACGTAAAAGCCGCAAAGCTCACTTGTGCTCGGTTGTTGTGGGCACTAATTTAGAAAGGATTTCATGTTATTCAATATCGATTGATAATATAACACAAATAACTTTGAAAATGCATATGACAAATGCAAACCTTGCATCTTTTCCAAGCAACCTTTGATTTCTTATTCCGACTAGCTACCACACCCAAGAGCGACGCCGTAAGCATTGCCCTGAACCTCGAAAGTAGGTAAAATATATTAACTATATAATATGAACTTACCAATATATGAACTTTATTTTATATAAAAACGTACTCATCTATTAGACGACGAATCTTTGTCTTCCTTACGCCGATGTTCGGTATGACCGAATCGAAAACAAATACCGTGTTCGATGAAATGTCGATGACCAATAGAATCCAATGCTCACTAAATAAACGAAACGAAATGATTATTTATAATAATAAGCTATGAATAATGAAAAATATGTTAACTTATTTCCTTACCCGTCACAAAAAGGCGTAAACAAGTAAGTGCCGGCTCGATGCGAATCTTTGATAAATCAGCAAGGAGATCAATTTGCTATTTGATGTATCATCATGTGCCATAGCCGCCAGGAGACTTGGATCGCAACACTTGAAGTTCTCCGAATCGTTTTAAGATACCTGAGAATATGATTATTCAATATAATGTAGAAAAGCGAAAAAGAAACTTGCAATGATTTATTGGTCAACGAATATAGGTAATACCTCAAAAAACTTGAATAACTGAGACCTCGACACTCACGAGATTGAACAGATCGACAATGTCATTATTTATCTATCAAGAGGATTCGAAAGTTATACCCGACTGAAGTTTCGAGCTTGTTGAGTTATGGAGCTAAGTTTCTTTTTCTTCCCTTGCTTCGTATGATATCCTTGTTGTTGTCAGAATTTAACTTGAGTTGTGGATATATACTAAGATGATGGTGTCGAAAGTGATACTGATTGACACTTCTGATCGATGGCTTTTCCTTAGGCTGAAAGTATTTACTATGTTCTATATTTATCATTGGGCCTTGTGTTAAATTTCCAATAATAAAACAAATAGCCCAAAGTTTTAATTCATTTATTATTTATTAATTTTGGACAATTATTTGGTTAAGTTTCGAAAAACTGATATAGCTTATATTTTCAATTTCACACTTTAATTTCCATAACAACTCTCCTAATTTACAAACTTCACGCAGTCATTATATCCTATATCCCGTATTAAATTTACGGGCATTACATCCTCAAAGGTTATCCAAGTTTTTACCTTAAATCGTCCGACTGTGGTTTCAAATTAATTAATTACTTCCTATCATCATAAAAGTCATAAGTCATGTAGCGTACAATAACACAAATAGGAGATTACAATCATGTACCATGAAATCATATATACATAAGTCACATAAAGGCATGGGAGCATGAAGGCATCGTATCACCCAAAGTCCTAACTTATTTATTTAATTAATTCAATAAAGTTTCTAATTAAATATTTTCACCGCTAATTAGATCGTAACTTCCGTAATTAAATTATATGGGTATTACAAGATCAAGCTCGACATCTATCCTAAGATACATATCGAGATTTATGTCTAAGTCATGTCGAGATCCATCCATCATTGAATTTTATTTCGAAATCCTATTAGTACTTCTCGACATCATGAGGACAATGTCGAAATCATTTCATGTCTTATGCCGAGATCCATGTTTATATGTGTCGAGATCTAGGTTGCTATATGACTCGAGATTCATCTTGAAAACCGTATCGAGATTTATAAACTTCATGTCGAGACTTATATCTTAATCAAGCTCGAGATTCATAAATCACATTACAAGCTCGAGATCTATTTAACCCAAATATGTCGAGATCTATCTCTGAAATGGTACTAGTTAAAGTTCTAAATTTTTAGGGTTTTGAAATTATAGAAGTCAAAATTAGGGTTTTCAATAAGCCACTTTAGTGAGATTGTAAATAGACTAACAAACCCTAATTTTATATGTTTCTATACTTAGGGTTTGAAGATTAACGATTTACCGTACGATAAGCTAAGGATACCAGGTAAGTGGAAATCGCACTACAACACATAATTTTTATGTGCATGAAATTATGTGCCATATGATTTTATGATTTTATGTGATGTGTCTATGTGCTTATATGATTTTATGTGAGTTCTTACGTGATTTAATTACGTTATACGATGACATGACACGCATACTCATGGAATGAGCATGTGCACGCACGACTAGGATGAGAGTCATGGAGATAGCGTGCATGAGTATAGGATCGCTTGAAAGCGATATGTATATTTGCCGATATGGGCATTTGTGTCGACTCAATGATGAGTCACGTCTCTTCTATGCTACCACAGCGATTCACGAGGCCGAGTTACCTGATTCACGAGAGGTAGGGGAAATATATTACGGCGATTCAGGAGGCCGACTGCCTGATTCACGAGAGGCAGGTAAATACCCCGTAGCGGGAGATGCAACCTGGAGGATGCGACTCGAGGGAATGAGCGCACCGAGGGAACCTCGAGTGTTGGTGACCTCGTAGTAAGCTACCAGTGAGAAGCGCCCGCGTGTCAGACCGCATTGGGATGGAAAGGCACCTTAGGGTTAAAACAAAATTTGTGTGCCCCGGCTAGCCTCTCAATGGGAACGCATTGGGATTGAAAGGCATTATTAGCCTCTCAGTGTGGACCACATTGGGATTGAAAGGCGTCATAGGGTTAAGCATAGATGGAGTACTCGGTTTTAGCTTCCCAGTATGTGTACTGCCACTTATTTATACCCTTAGGGGTTTGAGCTCTATATGGTGCATAGTAAGATTGAAGCCGAAAGGGCCCAAATATGAAAGGAAAAGAACGAGAAGAATGAGAGAAGTTAGTGCATTGCATGCATGGTTTTCACTTACGGAGCTTTATAAGCTCATTCCACGGTTTTATCGGTTGTAGGACCCCGTGATCACGGTACGTGATCATTTTCACGGTGAGGCCAACTTTTGAAGCTTCTGGGGGCTTTTGAGACGGAAGTGTGTGCATGGATGCGACCTCGTGGAGGCCCAGTAGATAGATTTATTTTGACCCGCATGCGCGCTTTCCTATGTAAATAGGACCCATGATGATTTTCTAGGAACCGTTACGATTCCTTTTTATAAAAGGAAAAATTTTATCCGAAATTTCACACGATCTATTTCATTATTAGGACATTAGTCGCGTAGACGAGTTAAGAAAGTAGTGGTGAAAGACGGGGCGCCACAACCACTTCATTGTTCACTCGTACCACTCATGGGTCTACAATACCACTTCATGGATTTACAGTACCACTTCATGTAACACTTCCTGTCATGTGATTACTGATAACAGAACTGACGCGCTGGGTACCTCTTCATAACTACTCTTTTATAATGGTATTTTCGTCCAACAACCTTAATTCTAACTTAAATTGTGAAATAGGTCCTTCAAACTAATGTTTTTCTGACAAGGTCCTTGGGCCTGAACCCAAACGTCCCAAAAAAAACCCAAACCGCTAAATCACCGTTCGTCCCTCGCCATCTATTGCCCGTCGTCTATTGGTCTCGTTGCTCGCACGTCACCTGACCTCGTTATGGTTCTGAGTGCACACCATCCCATTACCAGGCCTCTTCTTCTAGTCCGGACAGTTGACAATCCATTCATTGCATTCCAGTCTCTTCGCCAATGCTACCAACGAGGTAATTACTTTGCTTTGTGTCACATTTTACTTGTCGTGACTGTTGATGATGTCGTTCGCTGCCTATTCGCCCGGTTCTTTCCTTTTGGCCATCAGGTCGTTGTCTGGTCCCCTTGCTTGCTGCCCTTTTTCGATGTATGTTATATATCATTGTTTCTGTTGGGGATGTGCCCTCGGAATGCCATTCGAGGATGTAATGAATAGGGCATGTATTTAATATTTAATGTATTATTCGCTCTGTATTTGAATAATGTATTCTTATACATATTAATGGAATTTATATTTTATAATTCATTCTTTAAAAGGCATATTATCTATTTACCTATCCAGTCTTACTAGGCATCCAGTGAGACGGTAAATAAATAAATCCCATATATCGTGAGTTTAGTCACCGATTCTCATGGGATGAGAGAGGGGCACCGGTGAGCTATTAGTCTCTGATGTTAAATAAGTCCATAAGTCTTAGACCTCGGTAGGGTGACTGAGTGTCGATCATGACTTATTTGTTCACGACTCTAATATGGTGTGACAACCATTCGTTTGGGAAGCGGGAGGTCGTTACATTGGTATAAGTTGAATCAGGGGATTAACTTGTACTTGCATACGACTCGCAATCGACGATCACATGGCCTTATCGTTACTCTGGGTAGCGTCAATAATCGATCGATTCACTATAGTAATGTGCGTGAACCTTAGACCGAAGGTCTTTGACGGAGTTGACTTTGGGGTCTTGACTTGTAACTAGTTTGCTAGGCCCACCTTGTTCGGGGACGAACATGAGTCGGCGGCGACATGCGGTCTTGACAACAAAGGGTAAATGCCGTGCTTAGACTATTGTGAGGGATTCACTATCTCGTTAGTAACCGAGATATGTGTCCTATGCATATTTGGGGACGAGAAATTATGAAGTCTTTGGTCGAAGCTATAAACTGACTTACGTGGGACGTAAGGGCAGCTTAGTAATTTCGTCAGTCACGAATTAGTCATAGTGTCGAGTCTAGTGAGTTTGCGTAACCATGACTCTCACTCGATCGGGACATCTGTGAGGGTCTATACGTAAGACGATAATCTATAGTCGACTCGTAGATCAAAGATCGTACTCAGCAAGGGATCTATTCGGTAACGCGGAATTGGCTAGGCGCTTACCGAATTCTTGGATTCCTCCCTTGCCGGGTTGAGACGAACAAAGAGAGTCGGGCTTAAAAATGATCACTGTGATAGTGCCTAACTAATATGAGATGTAAAATGATTTAACGGTCTTAGATGCGTTAATAAAATATTAAATATATTGTTTAGAAACTATATTTACATGGACGGAAATTTACCGAACGAAAATGGTAATAGTTGAAGAGTAAATAGGGTTCACAATACGAGCAAGGCTTATTACGGTCGTGAAGCCCACCTGCAAAGTAACAGTAGCTTCAAAAATTCATATCTCCCAATCTAGACCTCGGATTGAGCGTCTCTTTGGTCAGAATCAAGACTAGTGAGTCTTTTAACTATGGTTATGATTTCAGGGCAATCGACATCGTTTACCCCTCAATCCGAGAGAAATATGAAACTGCTGCAATGCTGTCAAAGGTGTCACGGCCGTGAACGTCTTGCACGTGGCCGTGACGACCGGCAGTATGCGTGCCAGAAGCTGCCCGACAGTGTCACGGCCGTGACACTTATTGCCGATGCCGTGAAGGCCTCCAGGCAATTGTCACAGCCGTGACAGTGGCCGTGACGAGTGGCAGAACATGTCCAATGATGAGTCACGGCCGTGACAGGCTTGTCTGAGACTGTGAACGCGCATCATAATGTCATTTTCTTGGCCAAACCTAATCCAATTTCGTTTGTTCTTCTTTTATTATTATTGTGGGACAATATCTAGTCATTAGATGATATAATTCAAAGGAAATAATGCAAAGATGAGTCATGTAGGACATGATTTCATTTGATTGATCTTAAAGTCATTTTCTAAGTTGGAAATGGACTTTGATTAATATTTCTTGGAGAAATTTCGTCCATAAGCATATTCCATACATTCTCACACTAAAACTTGAGTTTAGAGAGTGGTGAGAGCTCCTTAGGTTGTTCTTAGAGAAAACCCTAAGTGTGTTTGAGTTTGTAGTAAATCAAACACACTAAAACACATCTCTATAAAACATTTTTCAATTCCTCTAGCCATCCTTGGGGAGGTGAAGTATGTGGCACGTCAAGGGGTCGGCGTGACTCTCTTCGGCACAGTTAGTGAGCTACAGGAGCTAAGGATCTTCGCGATGAGGGTAAGACCCCTATTCCTTTATACGTGTCGAACATGCAGTTTTCTTTATTAAACCGAGTATCATGGGGAAACAATAAGGGAAACCCGGGAAAAATTTTTAAATTCCGCTGCGTCCGGGGCAAGGCCTCAGGTCACCCGGGGTTTCCCAACAGTTTCTCGTTAAATTACTCACCCTCTGATGTCTTTAATCCAGTTTCTTCGAGTATATTTTGTTTCTTTTAGTTCAATTAGTCTCGTACAATATGGTTTGTAGTTGATAAATTAATGTTAGATGTTGTTTATCTACGAATTCCGAGTTTTTGGTCATTTTTTTATTGGGCAGTATCCTAATGAATTTGCACATATAATCAATATTAAATAAAATGAGAAAAATTATTTAAAGCCGGAATGTATGGATGGGGTGAAACAATTCGTTAAGTCTCTGAATCAAAGTAATTTCATGGGAAAGTTGGTTCCTTCCAAATTATGATGCCTAGGATAACTAGGGTGCAAAATTATGACGTTGCGTAGCTCATCAAGATAGGTGTAAAACATTAGGTTTTCTAAAATGGAAGTAGATGGTTATGGTGGAACCCATCAGAACTACTTTTACGAGCACTCGACATCAATCGAGTTATGGGTAGTAAAATGACTATTTAGCCGTTGCTTATAGAGTCAACCCTAAATGCAATACAACACGCGACTTAGAGCTGTCAATGCATGAACTAGGGGTGAGTAAACGGGTTCGGGTATCGGGTATCCAACCCGACCCGATCGGGTATTTACTCGATTTTTAAAATAAATTCGGGTTTTTTGGGTATCGGGTTTAAACCAGATACCCGATCGGGTACCCGAGAATCCGGCCCAATAAAACCAGCCCACCATTAGATAACCATCCAGCCGACCCATTTTCTCCCTTTGTTTGGCACTTACTAAAATCTGACCCAAAGAAATAGCCCACCATAAACCATTAAATTTGACCAAATAAAATAAATAAAAAAGAACCACCTCACAACACTGAACAGAGAGAACAACGAACGACGAGAAGGCAGACAAAGTCATAGCATGGCAGACCCTCACGGCTCGCCACCCACCGATCGCCGACTCGCATCACCACGCACAGGCCGCCGTCAACCATCCGACCTCAGCATCGTCGGCCGCCCACCGTCCTTCCATCCATAAGGACTAAGGTCTAACTTCAATATAGCCATTTTTTATTTTTTAAATTTTGTTGATTTTTTTGGAATTTTTAAGTTTCAAAGATGATTATGAATGTGTATTAATATTTTATACACGTTTAAATTCATGGGTGGTCAATTTTGGGTGTTGATTTGCCATTTAGGTTTCAAATTTTAATATGTATTTGATATTTAGATTATGATCGATTTTAAAAATGTATTGGATGCTCTTGAATGTTTACATGTTTTTTATGCTTGATTTGTAGATGGCAAGTCATAGTAGTCATGTTTCAAGTGAAGCTTCAACTAGAGATGGTGTTCGTACTGAAGAAGAGGCTCGGGAATCTCAAGATACCGAACACCATATCAACGTTGGAGCCCAAGATATTCCACCAAGTCAAAGTGTCGACGATATCGATATGGAGCTCGAGGAGGAGGTAGAAGGTAAAGAAAAGGCTCGGAAGAAAACTAAAACCGTAATGGCGTCTAGGTCAATGTATAAATCCGTAATGGCGTCTAGGTCAACGTATTGGGAACACTTCAACCAATTCTTTTGTGAAGTCGACAAAGTGCAAAAGGGGAGGTGCAAGTATTGTAGTAGTGCACTTAAAGCCGACCCAAGGCTTCATGGAACCAATCCTATAAGGAATCACTTCAAGTCGTGTAAAAAGAAGCCGCAAGAAGTTCAAACAAGTCAATCTCGTCTTGCTTTTCAACCATCTCGCAGTCGTGGGAATGAGCAAGGCGGTACACTCGGCACTTGGAGATTTGATCAAGGTAAGGCGATGGATGCATTGTGTCACATGATTGCCGTTGACGAGTTACCTTTTAAAACCGTAGAGAACGAGGGTTTTAGGCACTTCTTGTCGGTTATTTGTCCCATGTTTAGAATTCTTACACGGAAAACTATAACAAGGACATTTACAACATGTATGTGGGGGAAAAGGATAGATTGAAGTCGGTCATAAGAAACCAATCACAAACCGTTTGTCTTACGACTGACACTTGGACTTCGATTCAAAGAATCAACTATATGTGCCTCACGGCCCACTTCATTGATGATGATTGGATTTTGAGAAAAAAGATTTTGAACTTTGGTCCGATTTTGGGTCACAAAGGTAAAGAAGTAGGCAACGGCGTCGAGCAATGCCTACTTGAATGGGGAATTGATAAGGTATTTACCGTTACGGTTGATAATGCATCGTCAAATGACGGTGTAATTGCTCATTTGAAGAATAGTTGTGATGTTGGTACGAGTATTTTGGGGGGGAAGTATATTCATGTGAGATGTATAGCTCATATATTAATCTTGTCGTGCAAGATGGATTGAAGGAAAAAAATGATGCTATCTCTCGTATTAGAGGAGCCGTTCGATACATTAGGAATTCTCCTAGTAGGCTAAAACGGTTTTTCGAATGTGCAAAAACCGTGAAGTTAGAGACGACTAAGGGCTTGAGTCTTGATGTACCGACTCGGTGGAATTCCACATATTTGATGTTGGAGTCGGCTATATATTTTTCTGGAGCGTTTAAAAAATTTGGAGATGTGGATGCGGCTTTTGTTAATGACTTATCAAAGGAGCCATTTTGTGGTGCTCCCATGGCGGACGATTGGGAAAGGGCAAAGTTGTTGGTAAAACTTTTGAGCCATTTTTATAAGCTTACGTTGAGTACGGGCTCTTCGTATGTCACGTCGAACGTAGTTTTTCATGAAATAACTACCGTCGACTTGCTTCTTCGAGGTAGGTTAGATGAAGGCGATGAAGAACTCAAAAACATGGCTCGTCGAATGAAAAGTAAATTCGACAAATATTGGGGGTCGATAGAGAAAGTGAACAAGATTGTATACTATGCCGTGATTCTTGATCCTCGCTACAAGTGGAAGATGATTGATTTCTCATTTGACCGGGTGTATCCCGATTGTTTTACCTCGTCGACGATGAAAGAACAAGTTAGGTTTGGCATCCACGAATTGTTCAATGCGTACAAGTGGAGATATGGAGCGCCCGATAGTCCACGACCACGTCATATTGCTCAACAACAAGTTTGTGGCGATTCTTCCTTGTCTATTGCTACAAATGCAACATATTTGTTTGAGGAAATGATGAAGAGAAAGAGAGACGGAAAAGTGAACGTGCGAAGTCGGAATTGGATAAGTACTTGAGCGAAGATATTGAAGACCCATATGATGGCTTTGACATACTGAAGTGGTGGAAACTAAATTCTCATCGTTTCCCGGTGCTTTCTAAGATGGCTCGAGATATTATGGCCGTTCCGGTCTCTACGGTTGCTTCCGAGTCCACTTTTAGTATGGGTGGTCGTGTGCTTGATGCGTTTAGGAGTTCATTGTCCTCTAAAATTGTGCAAGCTCTAATATGCGTCCAAGATTGGATTCGTCACGACTCGAAACCAATAAATCTTGAGGAGGACTTGAGCGAAATCGAGAACATCGAGAAGGGTATGTTATGTTTACGTTATATTATATGCTTTACTTTATTACAATTGCGCTTGTTTAATATTGCTAATTTTTTTGTAGAATTGGAGAGCACGGGCGTGGATACATCGTCAATCGCTATTGATATGTTTTTTTGGTAATATTTAGGATGGTGTTGACCTTATTCGTGATTTGTGTTGTGTTGTGAGCTCATTTTATCGTATTGTGTCGTGTCGTGACTTGTTGATCTTGACTTTATGGTGATATTTGATTTTATATGTGGGCGATGTTGTTGAATTTATTTATTTTTTATGGTGAAATTATTTTTTTTATGGTGTTGAATTTATTTTATTGTTAATTGTGTTGAAATATTAATTTTTAATGGTTGAGTATATTTATTGTTGATTGTTTTGAAATTATTTGTTTTAATGATGTTGAATTTATTTGTTGATTTTGTTTAATTTATTTGGTGTTGGTATGAACTTTATTTTTCAAATTGAAGGAATCAGTATTAATTTAAGCATACTAATTTGTAAAAATAAAAAAACAAAACAAAAAATAACCCGAACCCGACCCGATCCGACGGGTATCGGGTACCCGATTACCGGGTACCCGAACCTTAATCGGATCAGGTACGGGTTTGATTTTCACTACCCGATTTTTCGGGTACCCGACCCGAAATACCCGAACCCAATATATCTGATCCGATCCCACCCCTAGCATGAACCTTATTGATAAATTATTTGTTACCCACCGATAATGTTATGGTTGAAATTTTTGTAAGACCGTAGAACTAGTGAAGGACTTTGAATGCCTTTCGTGAGGTTTCTGGAGGTTATACTAGGTTCCAAAACGTACTGTCATGGGTAACGCGTCGAACCTCTTCTTTGAGACACCTTCAGAGCCATCCCTATCGAGCGCCAATAGGTACATGCCTTCTCAGAGTGTTCAAGTGCAGGAGGAGTTGAAGGCGACCCGAGCAGAGCTTGAAGCATTGAAGAAGAACTACACTGAGGTCAGTCAGCCGCTGCGGCGTCCCTGAACAAAAATGTTCGTCGCCACGATGACTTCCCAGATGGCGGTAGCTCCAGCCACGGCATGGCGTAGTCTAGTCACGTTCGGTTTATTACGTTCGATGTATTTGACCTTTGTCTTTATTTCTAGTGGATTCTGGGCTATTTGGATTTCCTAAAATGTTATCTTAATAGATATAATTTAATAATTAAATAGCGAAACAACAAAAAAAAGAAAAATCCTAAATAGCGACTACAATAGTGGTCGCTAAATTCATCGCCATAGAAGGTATGTAGTAGGCATGGCATGGCACATTTCGACTAATTTTAGTCGGTCAGTAGTCGGAAATTAGCAACTACATTAGACCCAAGATTAGTCGCTACTTAGCGACTACGATGTAATAGCTACTTAGTCACAAATTGGCGACTACAACGCATAGTCCATGTAGTCGGAAGTGGCGACTGACTAGCGACCACGCCTGGTTTAGCGACAATCGATATAACGACTACATATTGCTGTCGATATCTCAGTCACTAGGCTTTTTTACTACATTTCGGACTTTAGCGACTAGGATTCGTAGTCGGCAAACAACAATTTTTTTGTAGTGTTGTTAGTACGTTGACTGCTGTAATAATGGGTGTATTTTCGAGTAGAACGATGGTGAGAAGTACAATTCTTTTTGTCATTATCAAGAGCCTGGATATCAATACCCACCAGGACTTGAGTTTCTAAGAAAGGTTGAACTAATTTCCCTTAACATCAAGATTGCAGAGAATTATAGATGATGGAGTGATGAGTCATCCTTGTCATGGATCTGAACCGCATGTGCGGACTTTGCATCTGACCCACCAAATGTACCTTTAGGGCTTTGCTTTGATGGACTTGCACCGCACAGTATGAGCGGCAGTCAATACTCTTGTTAGTTGGTCCATTCTAACCCCGTAAGACTTTCTCCCTGGATGTGTACGAAATGATAGGTTATGTTTTTAAGGTCCAGGACGTCGCAACAAATTTGGATATATATTTGCATCCTTTGACAACTTAATCCACTTTGGATTTTGGCGAAACGACCTACGATGGTTCTCGTAAAGAAACATTTCGTTATGTTTGCCGCTCTTTTATAGATGATTAGCGACACTTTAAAATACCGTATTCTATGCAGTTGGCGAACATCACTGTAGACAATAAAAATTAATTGTATTATTGTGATATAATATATTCCTTCCAAGAAATAAGATAAAGTAATTGATTAATCACAAGTTAATATATAATTAATTTAATTAATAAATTATTATCACATATGATAATATATATTCCTTTTATACGAAAATTATGATAATATGTGTAGATATTTGTTAAATAAGTAACGGAATTGAATCAAATATTATGAAATCGGCAAATATTGAGAGAATCAAGCCATATATGGAAGATTGCCATATATGGAAGATTGCAAATCAAATCAGGATCAAACCATATATGGATGGAATCAACCTAGAAGTGGACAAGATCAACCCAGAGATTATATATTTCATAGTTATGAATTCCCTTTGCCTATAAATATGGGGCTTCGGAAGTTCAGTAACACGAGTTTGACATAGACCATGGGCCTCACTCGATTGGGACACACACAGCTGAAGGGTTTATACGTAATACTATAATCTATAGTAAGGTTCTGGAATAAAGACTGAGTCGAATTTGCACTCGAATCTGGTTATGGTCCGGTACTGCGGGATTGCCTAAGTAACTATCGGAGTCTTGGATTCCTCCCTTGCTGATTGAGTCGAACCTAGAGAGTCGGGCTTAAAATGGATCATCAACGTGTACTGACAAGGAGAGAAAGTGTTTTGGGCCCTCAAAGTGAGTTGGAGCAGAAAGAGATGAATGGAATCCCCTATGCATCCGCAGTGGGTAGCTTGATGTACGCGATGCTTTGCACGCGACCTGACATGGCGCACGCTGTGAGCGTAGTCAGTCAGTTTTAGGCTGACCCCGGTAAGAAACATTGGAAAGCAGTCAAGACTATCCTCAAGTACCTCAGACGGATTAAGAATATGATGTTGGTCTGTGGTATTGGAGAATTGAAAGTGGAAGGGTATACGGATTCGGATTTCCAGTTTGACATGGATGACCAAAATCCACTTCAGGATTCGTCTTTACGCTCCACGGTGGAACAGTGTCTTGGAAAAGTTCCAAACAGAGCACTACTACAGAATCCACCTGCGAAGCAGAGTACATAGCGGCCTCAGAGGCAGCTAAGTACCTTCGATTGTGGGAAGAAGTAGCCTAGGAAAGCTCCTCGCAGCTCGTCCCAAGTAGTGACAGACCTAGGTGGTAGTAGCTCCAACCACTCCTTTGCTTTGTCTTTGAGAGAAAATGGAAATAGCATAGCTTGATGGTGTCATTTGGAACTCCATTATTCTTGATAGTGTCCGTTATTGTCAGAAACGCCTTTATGTGTTTGTACGGATCATCTTCATACCTTCCTCCAAATTGGGCCGTCTGAAATATCATTTGAAGCCACGAATGCTTCAACTCGAAGTTGTTGCTCTCGAAAGGTGGTATCACATGATTGTTGATTCCATACCACCAAGTGCGTCATGCTTGAGCAAATCTTGCAGTGATTGCTCCTCGTTATTAACTTCTTGATCTGCCATCTCCTTTGGTCTCCCTGAACTATCAACTGACATATCAATTTGAGAAGTGTCTGCCATGTCCTGAGAACCTTCTGTTGTGTCTTGAGAATAATCAACTAGCTGAAATGAATTGCGGACGAAGAACTTCCAATTACTTCATGCCTTACTCTTCGTCGCAACGTACGCTCGAAATCCGGAGATTCTTCAATGAGTGGATACGATGGATGATTTCGGGTCATTCACCATAAAAGTACACCTTGAAGAAATCAACGAATTCAGTTAGTTAATTAACAAGTCACAAGCGGAAGAATAATCGCAAATCAAAGAAATTATGATAAACCAGAATAAAGTGACAAATAAGTGAGTGGCTAAATTACCGAACTCAGGTTTTCTATATCAAACTATTCCCGGCAACAGCGCCAAAACTTGATCGACACGCTGATCGACACGTGGTGTGCTAATGTAAAGTGCAGGTACGACAAGTGATAATATAAAACGAATACCTAATTACTATCACCAACGTGCGATAGACAGTGGACATATCGCTTGTAGTGCAGTAAAGTGAGTAACGAGTATCGAACACAAGGAATAAACTGAGTACTAGTAGTGACCTATCGACTCGATATCTAGCCTAAATAAAATATGAAGGTTATTTTATGAATTATCCTAACAGAGCAAGCCTAAAGTAATAAGAGATTAAGAGAACACGGCTAACTAGTACTAGAGTTTTCAGGTTATAAAGATGTGCTCGGGATTCGAATCCCGCTAGGTACTGTCGACTAAGACAATAAAATATCGTGCCTACGTGATTCTGACTAGATCGCAGTAATTTCCTACCCGCTTGCGAGTTTGCTGTCGCCCTAAACGCTCGCGGGGATCTAAAACGCAAAAATTACTAATGGCGAGGATCGAGTATTTGCTTTCGCCCTATACTCGAATCATATCTTCTACGAACGGCCTAATCGTTATTTAGTTGTCGCCCTAAACGATTTTCCACACGATCACTTTAACACATAGACGTATTAAAGCGACGAAACAAATTCATAGAACGACAAATAGTCAGAATATGCAAATCACGATACACATATGTCTTAATTACGAAATATCCTAGCGTTCATCTAATCCCAAACACAAAGGGGATTTAGCTACGCATAATTAACGGGAAAACAACGAGAGAAATAAGGAACGAGGAAGAAAGACTCGTAATCTTGATGTACTGATGATCTCGATGGAAGCGTGGATGAGTCTTCGTTCTTTGTTCAATTGGGCGTGATTGCGTCGTTGATCCGTCTCTTGCGCTTCTAGGGCCATTTCTCTGCTCTTGACGGCTCTCTTTCGTCTCTGATATGTTAGGGTTGAGATCTGGAAAGAGTTCCCCTCTTTTTGGGTCGAATTTGGGTTTTTATAACGATTTTTGCTACTGTCACGGCCTGGGACATGGCCCGTCACGGGAGAGGTGTCACGGCCGTGACACTTTTCCAGCCTTGCGATGTTTCGTATTTCTCTCAGATGGAGGGGTAAACGATGTCCGATTGAGCTGAAATTTTAACCATAGATAGAACTCGCCAATCTTGATTCTGACCAAAGGGATTCTCAATCCGAGATATGGATTGAGAGATATGAATTTTCTAATGTTGCTGCTGCTATGGGTCACGGCCTGGTGCAATTAGTGTCACGGCAGTGACCATCTTCATTCCAACTCTCTGCCCAACGTCACGGCCTAGTGCACTATGTGTCACGGCCGTGACCTTCACCAGTTTTCATCGTCTTCGCGCCGTTCTGCCTCGTTTTCGCTCCTTTTCACCCGAAACTCATCCTAGAGCCTTATAATACCAAAACAAGTAGAAATGGGGTCAATAATTGCATAAAATGACTACGAAAACTCTATTATGAGCCAATTAACTACTACGATAAACGTACTACAATACGTTTATTAAACCTCCCCACACTTAAGCATTTGCTTGTCCTCAAGTAAATTAGAAGTCAGAAAAGGTATCCAATCAAGATAACGGCACGATTGTTCGCAATTTATCATCAAAGCTAGAAAACATGAAACAGAATCAAGCGAACAATTATGGACATCACGCTGATGACTTGCACTTGTCTACCTAAACTTCCTTCGCACTGCCAATCTAGACTCATATCTCACAGGGATTCGCTCAAAATCACTCAGTGTATAGGCTAGTATATAGTGAATCGCTCAATTCGTGCACTAGTCCCGCACCTACCGTAAACTTGCAAGCTAATCGCATCTCTACTACTTAAAGTGGCAAGCATAAATCTGAGGATTTTTTTGGGGGCAAACGGGTCGAGTAATCATGAAGTGACAGCATGTATAATGAACACGTAATCTTAGAGCTATGACACGTAAGCGAAAAATATCAAAGAACACGGCATGATGAAACCGACAGTCACATGCTCCAACATAAGACTCAATGTTCTCTCTCTGAAATCCTAGACTTTTCTGCCCAACCCTTTCGACTCAGTTCCCTTTCATTTTCTGCCCTTTCACGTTAGTTACGCTCTACTTTTGTGCACAGCCCTTATTCCCTAAAAACATCAAGGTTTGGCTTTTGTCGCAAAGAATATATCGTCACAGCGAATGCCGTGTACGTAGGGATACTTATTACCAAAACCTATATCTTGCCAAAGGGTTATGGGCAGGCTTATGAAGGGATCGGGTCATTTCAGAAAATGGTCAAGTAAGGGACGAGTCATTTCATGAATAGTAGAAAAGAACATCAACTCATACACTGAACAGTAACTCTCAAGTTCGACTTTTGCTCTCTTCTAATCAACTCGGGTTCATATAAACTCTGGAGATTTATTCGGGTCAATGGCTTATATGATTTACGAGAAATGCAAACAAATAGGCTCAGGCTCAAAGTGGCTAACTAATGGGGTTAGTCAAGGTAGGGAAATCTGGCCCTTGACTTAATTCCTAATGCCCTCGTCATTTCCATACTAACGCACCAAAATAGTTTCAACACGTATTAGACAGGCAAGTTCTAGAGAGATATAGACTAGGCACGTCACACAACCAAGAAAATGAGCATAAGCTCGTCAGGTTCAAACTCTCACAACGAAACAGGGTTATGTGTACGAATCTCTCAAGACAGTGCTATATCTATTCAGGCAGACACGATTCAATCAGTCATGCATCCTAATTGCTCACAAAAATTCATAATAATGCAGACCAACTCGAGATAAGCGCAAACAATCATGCCTGATTTAAGTAATTCATGCCTTTCTAACGAAATGCACGACTCACGAACACGTCATAAAAAAAAATTTACTTGCATAACCTAAATTCCCCTCCCCACACTTAAGTCCAACGTTGTCCTCAACGTAAAAACGGATAAAAGAAAGGGAAAAGGAAGGTTAAAAATAGCGAAACTCCCCTGACGAATAAGGCCGTGCCTGAACGCGTGAAGATCATGGATCGTGACTCGTGATATCCTGACATAACTAAAAAGAAAATGAAACGTAAAAAGAAACTAGACATAGATAACAATAATAATAATTGAATTAGTCAGACAAAGCAAAAGCTAATGGAAAGAAGAAAAGTTTCGGTTCGGCTACAGTATTCAATATTCAAAGGTGTAGTGAAAATATTTGATGTATTCACATGCAAGATCGACCGCCTAATTCACCTATAAAAGGGATCATTTGGCGAAGGAAGAAAAGACCACAACACGGATCTAGATCTTCTTCCTCTCCGATTAATATTCTCTGTAGCTTACTACTTATATTGTTGCAGCTGTTTTTGTACCACGTCAGTGTACGTGTCTGTAATCACTCCACATAATAAAGAATTTCTACCCTCCGGCCTGTGGACGTAGGTAATTCTGACCGAACGACGTAAATCTCGTGTCCACTGTCCAAATTTATTTTCATCTCTTCTATTTATTCATTTCAGGGGCAAATAATTATCGGGAATTTCACATATCCTAACACAAACCCTCGTGAGCATGACCGTAGTCTGTATATAATTAGATATTAAACTATTAGTTAAGTCGCTTAGTAAACATAGGGGGGCCTTCATAATTGGCATCTCCCCTCTGTTATGATTCCTCTATTGCCTTTAGCTCTTGAAGGTTGATCTTTTTAAATTACAGATATGATACATGTTGGGAAATCAGCTGCTCTAGGTTCGTGATTGAATGTACTTTCGTCTGTGATTGATTATCAGTTCAAGATTTGGATCTTGAACTCAAATGAATCAGAAAACAGAAGAAAACGAAAATAGAGAAAATGCGCAGATTTACGTGGTTCGGCCTCACTTTTTTTTTTTTGCCTACTCCACGGATCAAACAGAGCACTTTTTATTCAATTTAAGAGAAGGGATTACAAGCCACGAACTTACTCTCCAACTCTTATGTTTACAAATCACTCAGAAACTCACTCTACGAAAAGATACGAACGCTCGAAGATCCCAACTTGACCACTGCTAATCTGATATATATTGCAGGTTTTTGTTAACGATTCAGCACTCTGTAAACTGCTGCCCCTTTAACTGAAAAAGTGCTTAACACTTCTCTTAGTGAAAGTGCAACTTTTAACTTGAGCCATTATATCTAACATTGCTTGATCGAACGACTATAAATCCGAACTAACAATTAACTGTTAGCTTACTTCAGCAGTATATCTAGCCTTCACTGCACAAACCTGAACTGAAGCCATCTCTCCCTTTAACTCAGTTTTCTTCGATTCTTTCAGCTTCGATCATCGGAGTTTCGGCTCACAAATATCATTAATACATGCTTTATTTTCTTTCATTTCCACTTTTTTTTTAAATGAGCGAAATATAATATAATAGAGTGCTCTTATGTGGAAAATACCTCCGACCGGCAAAAAATTGCAAAAATAAAAAATAAATTAAAACTTAGTTGTCATTAGCAACTGGACAACTTGGGCGGAGAAAGTATCGTCGTGTAATGAAATATCCATAAACATAGGCCCAATATGGAAGTCCATATATTTAAATAAGCCCAATCAAAAAAGCACAATTAGTATCGTCGGTTCAAACCCTGACCCGTTGGGTCCGAACCGTAACCTTAGTAGCTTGGAAAGAAGAACGATCACGATCGCTCTGAGCGTGGCGTTGCGGTAAGAACACAACAGCGAAAGCAAGACCCAAGAAAATCCACAGAAAGAAATCCTTCACAATTAGGAATAGATCGCACGCATTATCCACACACTATCGTTCAATTGAGACTTTGGTGTTTCCAAGGAAATACGAGGAGCCAGAATCATTACGCCATTGTTGAAAAGGGTTTTCCCTGTTGGTGATGAAAGATCGTAGTAAGCCAATTAAACTTCATTTCACGCCTAAGCCTTGAAATTGCTTGTTTCTTATAGTTTGGATAGGGGCATCATTTTTATGCCCATTCTTCGATGGGGGTTTGCGAACATTTTCCGCCGATGTTGCCGTTATTAATGTTTTTTTTTTTTTTGTTTTCGATCAGATGGAGCTAGAGTAGTAACCGTTCCGCCATTCTTGAAGAAAAGGGTTTGAAAGATTGTATATATATAGCTATCTTTTTCCTTCGGATTCAATCTGGCAAATTTAGGTGGATTGAATTTGAGGCCTCGCTTGGCGTCGAAGCAACCTTTTCAAGAGGATCCTGAGGAAGAAATACATAGACCTTGGCGCAAGAAGATCTTACTTTTATCACCTCGGTCGATAGTCATGGCTTTTAAACTCAGTTGGGTTTCTCTGATGAAGATTTTGTTGCTTTTGACGCTGATTGCGGCTATTGTAGTTGCTTGTTTCACTCTTCCTATTGAAAAGGTAAGGTTTACCCATGAGCTTCGTTTGTTTCTTTTGCCTTCTGTTGTCTCACAGATTGGTAATTATTTTTAATGTTAAACGTATCTGTGATGCTCGAGCTTAGTATGCATTTTGTTATTTGATTTGTTCTTAATTATTTCAATCAGATGTAGTCTCCTCTCCTCTGCTTGTGAGCATGTTAGAATTTACTCTGCACTGCTATCTATATTGCTTCAGCTCCCATTATGATATTTTCACCGTAGAACTTATGTTATGCCTGTGAATACTGTTGTTTGTTTGAGCTTACTGAAAACGTTGCTATCCGTGCATATGTTTAGTAACTCAGAATGGTTTCTTTCTTCAGATTCTGAAGGATTTCTTGATATGGATAGAGCAAGATCTTGGTCCTTGGGGCCCTCTAGTACTGTAAGTGCATTTTCATGTCGTTCGTCTTCTACGAATCGCGTATTCCAACTTCTAAAATGTTATCTTTCATAAGCTAAAAGAATTTGGTAAATGTCCACAATTTTTGCAGAGCTCTTGCGTATATTCCTCTAACAATCTTGGCAGTTCCTGCCTCAATTCTCACAGTAAAAACTAACACCCCTAAAACAATTTATCCTTTCAATCCTAACCCCTGTTCACAAATTTCGTGAAAGACTAATTAATGGTGGCAACCTTCTCTCTTTTCAGCTGGGCGGTGGCTATCTCTTCGGTTTGCCTGTGGGTTTTGTCGCTGATTCCATAGGTGCAACGATAGGCGCTGGAGCTGCATTTCTTCTTGGTCGAACCGTACGTTTCAATTTCATACATCTCATTGTTTCGTTTTCCCTTTTAAAGGATAGGGTGTGACATAACTTAATAGAGTGGATATTTATATTCTTTCTATGAACAGATAGGAAGGTCATTCGTAATGTCTAAGCTAAGAGACTACCCAAAGTTCCGAGCAGTTGCAATTGCCATACGAAGATCGGGATTTAAGGTCTGTAAATTTCATCGTAACTTCACAAAAATGTCTCCAATTTCTCGTTCTTGATTCGTGAAGTTACTGTTTCGCCTTCTTCCACCGTACAGATTGTTTTGCTGCTGCGTCTTGTGCCATTACTTCCCTTTAACATGTTGAACTACCTCTTATCGGTGACCCCAGTACCTTTATCTCATTACATGCTAGCTTCATGGTTGGGTATGATGGTAAGAAGACATTATTATTAAACTGTTTTCAAACCACTACTGTCCTGGAAAAAGAAAGATAGATATTAATCCCAATTGTGTTAAATCCCTGCAGCCAATAACTTTTGCCTTGGTCTACGTCGGGACAACTTTGAAGGACCTTTCAGACGTAACACATGGATGGAGCGAATTTTCAAAAACACGATGGGTAAGATATCTTAAGGAACTGAATTCTCTTAGATTCTGATTTTGACGTCGACCTTTATGTTGATTCAGGCATTTATTTTCTTGGGTCTCGGCGTCTCTGGTAAGTGTTAAACCTAACCACAATGGCTGGATTTGAAACACTTCACAATTTTCTTTGCTTAAGATTTCGACACCAATTTTTAAGTCACTGCTTGGACTGTCTTGCAGCGGGGCTAATATTTTGTATCATGAGAGTTGCAAAGTCGGCTTTGGAGAAAGCATTAGCAGAAAACGAGGATGTGGATATCGATATTACATCATCATTATTACCAGCAGGTTTACCTATTACCTCTGATCATGGTGCGAATCTTCAAGAGCCACTTGTTATTCAGATAGATGCACCTCAAGAAGATGATGATCATCAGAATTAGAAGAATTTTACAGTTTTTTCTTTAAGATTTAATACAGCTTCGAATAATAAAGCAAAGCAGTGTAAGTTTTCTTTCTACTAACTAGTACAGGTGTATTTCTTGCATATTATTTACATGTGATGTTAATTCAGTAAAGATGCGCTATAATATTAGTTCTTTGTTCACAAAAACTCATGTTCATCTTTGTATTTTATTAAGTCTCTTCCCCTTAGAGTAACCGTCACATACCAATTTGGTGTGTCAATTTCTGAACTAATAATACTAAAAAAAAAAGAAGAAACAACTCACAACGTTCTAACTTCTAAGTAGGCCACGTCACGTTCTTCCAAAGAAAAATCTGTCAACTCCAAAAAGAAAACTGCCTATTCTATTTTTAAGAGAATACATATAAACATAAAAATCAAACTTCAAACAAAAATCACTCAATGTTATCAATTTCGATTTTCATGCACACACATAGGGTGTGCCACCTATAGTATTCATAATGGTGGGCACATCACACATTTGTTTGTAAAAGAAATGCATTGATCAATGGGGAAGTTTCATATCAGGCCCCATCGTAACTTTCTGTTTGGATTCAGGCCCTCCTCACAATAATATAGGTTTAAGGACCAAAATTAAATAAAATTCAGAGTAAAGAACATAAAGACTGATTTGACGAAAATGCCCCTTGTAGGCATTATATAAAGAGGTATGAATCGCTACTATTATGGTACCAGATGTTATTCAAATGGTATCAATCGAAAAAACTATTTGAACGATCGATTTACCGTAAATGTTCGAGCATACTGGGCACAAAACCAAGTTTGATGTGTACTCGACGATGTCAATGATATTTACGTCCTCAGATTTAAAATCTATGAGGAATAATTTCTAGAAATTTATTTAAGATAAATCGGGCATGTTTTAGTCGAAATTAAAGCTAATATGCATAAATTGGAGAGACCCATAGCTTGAAAATTACGTCGCGCCTTAGTGGTGATTCAATCGTTCGTCCCTCAAGATTAACGACCTGAAACTGAAATCGCCAGAAAAAGAAAAGTTTAAATGAGTGTTCGTTGTGTGGTATGAGAATGGCATAAACTGGTATAGAGACCATAAGAATCGGTACAATGTAGTCGTAAAGTGGTATGAGATATTACTTCTAATATGTCCGGACAATTATATGATGAGGTACTAAAACAGTAATGGTAAAGTGGTATATCAACTTCATATGATGCGGTATTAAAACAGCATAAAGTAGTATTGTAGAGGCGTAAAGCAATATAGCAACGATAAGAGGCGTAAATACATCAAATCATATATTTCCATGATTTTTTATTCCTCCACAACCGAAAAAGCAACTTTTATTTACGAAATTATTCGATCCATTAATATGGTACAGATAATATATTATCTAGTATCAATACGACATAATGTGGTATCGTTTCGATGTTTATTGTTACCAGGACAGTATAAATGGTATGACATACATGTGATGTGGTATCATATAAAGATGGTGAGACCATATTCATTGACAGATCATGAAGCTTCTGGAATGTTCCTTATTTTTCGTTTTACATTACGCTGAAGTGTTATATTTTACATGTGTTTTTGGTATGGTACAAATATTTATCAATATTCATTGATCGATCATGAAGCTTCTGGAATGTTCTTTATTTTTTGTAATGAGTGTTCGTTATGTGGTATCAGAAACGTGTAAGTGGTATAATTTTGCTAAGATTAGGTACAATAGTGGCATGAAGTGGTATAGTTTTGGGCGGGAACTATTATGTAATAAGCAAGCCACTTTATTTTGGGCGGGAAAGCTAAATCTCACCATTATTGTGGGCGGGAACTTTTATGTAGTATGTATTCATGTAATAATGTGGTACCAGAAACGCAATATGTGTTACAGATTACGGTTTTCGTGCTAGGGTATCCAGTTTTATGTTTTAGAGTATCGGGTCTTAGGATAAACGTTTGCGGGGTTACGATTAGGGGTTTATTATCGTAAGATTTGTTATTTATTGACGTATAATGTTGGTTAGGATACATTTGTTGTAATTCATAATGACAAATATCAATGTGATGTAAATATAGTTGTCTAGGATTTGCATTGGTGTACATTTTACATGATCCAAACCTCATTACTTGACTACTTACATCATATATGCATAAACGTGACAAAATCAAGGAACTTGGTGGTTTAAATACATCAAATCATATATTTCCATGTTTTTTATTCTTCTACAACCGAAAAAACCAACTTCTATTTACGAAATTACTCGAACCATTATATTGTACAGATCTGGTATTACAACGAGTTACTGTGGTATTGTTTCGTAATGTTTTGTTACCAGAATAGTATAAATGGTTATCAAATATTATTAAGTGGTATAATTTACATGTGATGTGGTATCATATAAAGATGGAGAGATCATATTCACTAACGGTCCATGAAGCTTCTAGAATGTTCTTATTTTATGAATGGAGTATAAATTGGTACGAAACTACGGTGAAGTGGTATGATTTACATGTGATGTGGTATTTTACAAAGATGGAGATGGTAATACCCATGGAGCTTCTGGAATGTTTTTAGTTTTCTGTTACGATTGGAGTATAAATTGGTACCAGAATATACTTAAGTGGTAATTTACATGTGATGTGGTATTGTATAAAGATGGAGACGATGGCCTATGAAGCTTTTGGAATGTTCTTATTTTCTGCTACGAGCGGAGTATAAATTGGTACCAGAATATACTTAAGTGGTATAATTTACACGTGATGTGGTATTGTATAAAGATGGAGACGATGGCCTATGAAGTTTTGGAATGTTCCTATTTTCTGTTACGAGTGGAGTATAAATTGGTACCAGAATATACTTAAGTGGTATAATTTACACGTGATGTGGTATTGTATAAAGATGGAGACGATGGCCTATGAAGCTTTGGAATGTTCCTATTTTCTGTTACGAGTGGAGTATAAATTGGAACCAGAATATACTTAAGTGGTATAATTTACACGTGATGTGGTATTGTATAAAGATGGAGACGATGGCCTATGAAGCTTTAGAATGTTCCTATTTTCTGTTACGAGTGGAGTATAAATTCGAACCAGAATATCCTTAAGTGGTATAATTTACATGTGATGTGGTATTATAAGATGGAGATGGTAATAGGCCCATGGAACTTCTGGAATGTTCTTATTTTTTGTTACGAATGGAGTATAAACTGGTACCAAACTATAATTAAGTGGTATGATGTGGTATTCTATAAATATGAAGACGGTAATAGGCCATGAAGCTTTTAGGTATTTTTTGTTACGAGTGGAGTATAAATTGGTATCAAACTATACTTAAGTGGTATAATTTACATGTGATGTGGTATTACGGAAGGTCGTTACGCCTCTCTACCGCGTCATTGAGAAGGTAACTAAAACTATAAAAGCATAAATCATATAACTGCTGCAGCTATGTTTTAAGATCATCTGTTTGTCGATCGATCCCAGGAAGCCCAGAGAAGCAAGAATGGAAAGGCTTCTTACTCAGCTTGGTGCAACTATGATGATTTAAATGAGTATTTCTGGTATAAAGGCTCTGAACTCATCGCATGTATAAAGATGGAGACGGTAATAGGCCCAAGACGCTTTTGCATTGTTCTTATTTTTTGTTATGAATGGAGTATAAATTGTTACCAGAATATTATTAAGTGGTATAATTTACATGTAATGTGGTACGAAAGTAGAACTAGTTCAAAACGCAAAATAGAGTAAAAAAACATAAGCAGAACAATCATTCAAAGCACTAAAAGTGCTAAACACAGTCAAAACACAATCAGAGCCATCATTCGACGCTGTTCCAACTTCCTTCTTCTTCTTCCGGCCACTTTCTTGCCGATCGACGGGGTTTTTCTTCGGAGCCATCGCAAGATTCGTCGATGAAGTGTCGAAATCGGTCGGGTTTCATCGATTAAGGGTTCAGATCTGTAGAAAATTCTTCGGGTTTTCTCGATGAAGGCTGGCAAGCTAACTTTAGGGTTTGTGTACTGAAAATCGATTTTTAATCTCAGCATATCTTATTACAGATCATAATACCACTTCATTCTTAATAAATACCACTAAATAAGATTTATGTACCACTTTATAACACGTGAGATTTAGTCTAAGAAGTCTGATGTAATTTCTGCAAAAAACAAGGGTAAAGGTGTCTTTTCAGCCTGAATTGGTCCTTTTTCCTAACGTGAATATGAGCTAGGTCCTTATTCCTATTTAAAACAATAAAAGGGCCTGAAACCTACTTGAATTTGCTAATAGGGTCCGACATCTAATTAGCCCTTGATCAATCTAAAGGTATGTGTGTTTGGTTGGCAAAAGATAAGACCCGAGTTTTATTGAGTTGTTAAATATAATGTATGTAATTCTTTTTATATATCTTCATCTATTTTTAATAAATCTCGAGGTACAATATTTTATGGATGAACACCTCTTCTATGAAAATTAGCTTTTTGGACCAAGTTGATAAGTGAGTTAATAGTACTTTGGTTGCGCAGTGGAAAAAGATTGTATTGGACTTGTTAAAATAGTGGAACCTCTGCACATTCTTCGTAGCTTTAAGCAAAAGTGTCGACTCGAAAAGAGTTGATATTCCTTTTTTTTTTTTTTGAAAAATAAATAAATGAAAATAAATGTCAATAAGGAACCAATTAGTAATTTGGGTCACCATGCATTTAACTCAAACTGATAACTTTGGAAAAGATGATAAATGCTTTATTCCGTAAACAATGATAACGGCCTGTTTTATTATATCTTCTTTAAAGTTAGAAGAATTCGAACTCAATAATTTTGAGTCATTTTCTTTCTTTATTATACCTAATGCTCTCTGGTTATTGTAAGTATTAATTTTAACTGTTGTTTGGAAATCATATGAAATTCAATACTTATTTCCTCTATGAACAAATTAAAATTTTCTCAGCAATATAAAATTAGGATTAGGATTAGGATGCCAATGGCCCCTTGGCCTAGTTGTTGAGGGGGAGGCCGAAAAGGTCATGTAGCTAGGAGGTCAAGGGATCAAATCCCACTTCTCACATTTCTTTGAGAAGTCCCAATGAACCTTAGGCCCATGACTATCGTTATTTGGTGGATTTGGTGGTATCATTTGACTCGGGGATTAGTCTCAATTCTGGAGTGTGTGGCAGTTAGCCCATCAGCCAGGTTGTGTGCTCGGGACGTAAAAAAAAGTAGGATTAGGTAGGATTCTGTATTTTTCTTGAAAATTACGCTTGAGGTGGATGAATTGAACCCCGATCATTACCTTGTCTCCTTCGTCTTCGATCCGTTGCTTGATGGGAGGTGATAGTTGTTTTTGTTGCCTTTTTGGGTTTTTATGTGTAAAAATTGGGTCCTTTTTCAGTGAGTTCGTTTAGTTTATTAGGGTCTTACCATTGTATCCATTCTCTTTGTGGGCTGCAGCTATGTTCTTTGGTTGGCTGGTTTTGGTCACTTTCTTGATATTTTCCTTAGTTCTTGTTTGGATATTAATGTTGTTTTCTTGGCTGTTGATATGACATAATTGACGTGTGTCCACATTTGCTTCTTTGTCTAACTACACAATAATTATCTTAACATTTATTGTTCTCTTTAATATGATACACAGCATCACAATTTGTTACTTCGCCAAGGAAGACGCCAACCGAAGAGTCATCCCTCTATTTCCTGACACCCATGTTCCATAAAAGTCCCCTTTCAAAAGGGTCTACTGATCGTTGGAGATGAAGATTGTTTGGTGAATTCTTATTTGTAATTAGGGACAAGAATGTAATTTGCTTTCATTACCGACAGTAGCTTAAGGCTTTATATAGACATAAGCTGTGTAATCTTTATCATTATCTAACATAAAAATTTCTTGTTTTCCCTTCACACCGTTCTCTCTGATTACACATACACCACTCCAAGTAATCATCTTCAAGCTTTTCACGGTAATATGGTATGAGAGACCTAACATCATCAAGATATGGCATATCAAAATTCTTCCCAATCTGAGCCAAATCGATCAAGCGAAGCTCAGATCTCTCCAAAGGATGATCAATCTCATCCTTTTTACTTACATCACACAGATAATCCTGATTTGGTTCTCGTTCATCAACATCTAACGGGCGACACTACGCATCATGGAGCAGGGCAATGACGATTGCTCTATCTGTGAAGAATAAAAAGGGATTCATTGATGGATCAATCAAGAAACCACCGGCAATCAAAAACTACATCTTGCGTGGAAAAGGATTAATAATATTGTTATTTCTTGGATCTTGAACTCAAGTTCGAAGGAAATTTCGGCTAGTGTTTTGTACTCAGAATCTGCGACGGACATATGGCTTGATCTTCAAGAAAGATTTCAAGAATCGAATGAGCCAAAATTTTTATCAATTGAGGAGAGATTTGTTGAATCTTTTTCAAAATCAGACGTCTGTTGCATTATACTACACCAGGCTCAAGACTTTATGGGATGAGTTATCCAATTTCAGACCTTCCTGCTCATGTGGACGCTGCAGGTGTGGAGGAGTGAAGGAGTTGAAATCGTATTTTGAAAGAGATTATGTCATAACCTTTCTCATGGGACTTAACGATTCCTATGCACACATACGGGGACAAATACTCCTAATGGAACCTCTACCTTCGATCAACAAGGTGTTTTCTCTTATATCTCGACAGAAAAGACAAAGATCAATTTCTTCATCCAATACTCAAGAGGATCTTGAACAGAACATGACCCTTCTTGCCAAGAATCCAGGCACTACAGCAGCAACGCATCAGCAAGTCAGAAAACCAGTGTTTGGTGTCAAAAGAGAAGGAAATAAGCCACAGTGTACTCATTGTAATAGACCTGGACACACCGTGGAAACCTGCTATCGGATTCATGGATTTCCACCGGGTTTTAAGCAGAATTCTAAGTTTAGATCGGTAAGAATTAATCAAATTATAGTGGAGCCGACATGGACAGAAGCTATCAGGATTCCTGGTCTAGCCATTTCAGCAACGGAAGATTTCATACATCAGCTGAATTCGCAACAGCTTTTGCACTTCAAATCTTTAATTAACAATACTGAAATCAATCAAATAGCTCATCAAAATTCTGCTACAGGTAATCAGGCAGGTATGTCCTTTTCTTTTAGTATTCCTGATCTAAAAACAGAAAAGATTTGGCTCGGGTGCTTCGAGAGACATATGTTGCTGTTCGACTTTATTTCATACTCTATATCAATTGACTCTTCTATAACATTACCTGATAATAGTTCAATTAAGGTGAACATGGCAGGAACTGTCAAGATTGGAACATCTTTAATCTTGAAAGATGTATTATTTATTCCGCAATTCAAGTTTAATCTCATTTCAGTCAGTTGCTTAGCCACAAGTAATAATATGATTTTGACATTCTTTAATGATCACTTCTTGATCCAGGACTCAACACAAAGGTTGACGTTTGGGAGGGGTAGCAAACTTGCTGGTTTATGTGTTTTAGATATTGTTTCTCTTGCTTGTGATAATTCTACTGCGAATATGATTCATGATGTACCTTTTTCTGTTAGTTCAGTTTTAGAAAAGGTTCCTTAGTTACTTGGCACAAACGACTTGGACATCCATCTTATCATATTCTAGATACTCTGAAGTCTACACTAAAGTGTCAACAAACAGTTAACAAACTTGATTTCTGCAAAATATGTCCGGTGGCTAAACAAAAAAGGTTAGCCTTTAATTCACAAAATAACATGACATGCTCAGCATTTGATTTGATACATTGTGACATATGGGGCCCTTAAAAGTAGTATCACACACTGGACATCGATATTTCCTAACAATTGTCGACGATCATAAAAGGTACACATGGACTTTCTTACTTTAAAAAAATCTGATGTGGAATCTGTCATTCCTTCCTTTTTTTAATATTGTTGAAAATCAGTTTAACAGTAAGATTAAGGTATTGAGGTCGGATAATGCTAAGGAGCTTAGATTTACAGATTTTTGCTTAGTAGAGGAACTTTGCATCAATTCTCTTGTGTGCAAACACCACAGCAGAATTCGGTGGTGGAAAGGAAGCATCAACACTTGTTAAATGTGGCTAGAGCTTTACATTTTCAATCGAGACTTACTTTAGATTACTGGAATGAGTGTATTTTAACAGCTACATTTCTTATAAATAGGACATCGTCTGCTATTCTAAAAAATAAATCCCCATATGAGTTGTTGTTTAGCAAGTCAGTAGATTATAAAGGTCATTTGGTTGTTTGTATTATGCTTTCAACCTTGGCTGCAAACAGGAAGTTTGAACCAAGGGCTAATAAGTCTTGTATCTTTGTAGGTTATCCGAATGGTATGAAAGCTTATAATGTGATGGACTTACAAACAAAGTAGATTTTTATAACTAGGGATGTTAAGTTCTACGAGCATGTTTTTCCATGACATGAAATGAGTAAGGATCAGACTAAAAGATCATTTCCAGATTTGCTTTGCCTAAGCTTTATGCTGATTTTAAGCCAGGATGCTTCAGATTTTGAAGCTTCGTTAAACAATACAGATGAAGGCGTAACAACATCACAGGGACCAGAGTATCATCAATCAATTGGACAACAAGATAATGAGTTGCTGCCCACAAATGATTCTGTAGCCAATCCGCATACTGTCCGAATATCATCTAGACAATCTAAATTTCCTTCGCATTTAAGGGACTTCTACTGCAATTCTACATATGAACTGAACAGCCCATATCCTCTTTCAGACATTGTATCCTTTGATAAATTGTCCGAACAGTATAAAACCTTCGTTTTAAATATTTCTGATAATCAAGGGCCGCAGTTCTATCATCAGGCTGTGAAGCACGGGGAGTGGAGAAGAGCCATGAAAGAAGAGTTACAAGCCTTGGAACATAATCAGACTTGGTCGGTTGTTCCGCTACCCAAAGATAAACATTCAATCGACTGTCGATGGATATATAAGATCAAGAGGCATGCTGATGGTTCTATTGAAAGATTCAAGCTCGTTTGGTGGCAAAAGGATATAATCAACAAGAAGGAGTTGATTTTATTGATATCTTTCCACCGGTGGCGAAATCAAGTACAATCAAAGTAGTGTTAAGTTTGGCAGCTTTAAAGAATTGGAATTTATTTCATATGGATGTTGACAATGCATTTTTAAATGGAGAATTGCTTGAGGTGGTTTATATGGACCTACCAATTGGAGGACATCCTCATGAAAATCAAAGAAATGCTCAGAAACTCGTTTGCAAGCTTGGAAAATCTATATATGGTCTAAAGCAAGCGTCTAGACAATGGAACTCCAAGCTTTCTCAATCGTTGCTGCTTTCCAGTTTCAAACAAATAGAATCTGATCACACCTTGTTTGTGAAAGGATCAGGTATGAAAACTATCATTATTTTGGTTTATGTTGATGATTTGATCCTTGCAGGTCCCTCCTTGGAAGAAATTAATGCAGCCAAACAACTCTTGCATGACATGTTCAAGCTCAAAGATTTAGGTGTATTGAAGTATTTCCTTGGGTTGGAAATTGCTAGACAAGTGGAGGGAATATATGTTTCTGTTTCGCAGAGACAATATACGATGAAGCTTTTAGAAGAGGAGGGCTACCTTGCGTCCAAGCCATTAGCCACACCAATGGATCCAAAAGTAAAACTTTCAGCTTCAGAAGGAGAACTATTGGAGAATCCAGCGCCATACCGACGCCTTATTGGGCGGTTGCTTTACCTCACTTTTACAAGACCAGATATCTCTTTTGCAGTACATAAGCTAAGCCAGTATATAAGCAGCCCTCGAAGCTCACACCTCAAGGCAGTTCATCACCTTCTGCGTTATCTCAAGTCCACACTTGGACAAGGACTGTTCATGTCAGCGAATTCACAGCTACAGATTAAAGCTTTCTCGGACTCCGATTGGGCAACGTGTTCCGATTCAAGGAAGTCTGTAACCGGGCTTGCATTTTCTTGGTATTCCTAGTGTCGTGGAAATCAAAGAAATAACCGACTATAGCACGCTCGTCCACGGAAGCAGAGTACAGGGCATTAGGAGCTGTAACTAGCGAAGTTCTTTGGTTAAGATAGCTACTAGATGAAATTGGGTACGCACCTGAACAAGTTCCTACGATATATTGTGATAATAGGTCCGCAATTCAGCTTGCATCCAATCCGAGGTTTCACAAACTTAGCAAACACATTGAAGTTGATTGCCACTTCGTTCGACATCATTTAAATATGGTTCATATCAAGTTATTACCAGTTCGAAGTGATTTGCAGCTAGCAGATATTCTCACCAAACCTTTGCAGCGATTATACTAAACTCACGGTTATCCAAGATGTCGATTATCAATATATATCGTCCATCTTTCAGGGGGTGTTGGATTATTCAAGCTCAAATAGATATATCAGCTTGGCCATGAGTGAAGATGAATCGAGCTCTACTGATCGATGGAGATGAAGATTGTTTGATGAATTCTTATTTGTAATTAGGGACAAAGAATGTAATTTACTTTCATCATCGACTGTAGCTTAAGGCTTTATATAAACATAAGCTGATCTTTATCATTATCTAATATAAAAATATCTTGTTTTCCCTTCATGCTGTTCTCTCTGATTACACATACACCACTCCGAGTAATCATCTTCAAGCTTTTCAAGGTAATACTAAACTGAAGGATATAACTGTTCTACCATGCAGACACATGGTAAGTAAAGAAAGAACATTATAGTTTATGTCAAGAAGTTACTGCTTCTTTTTTCCCTTGTAATATAATGTCCTCTAATCGAAGTACTTTGGGATAGTGTATGTGCCGCGAATGTGCCAAGGCATTAAGGGTTCAATCGAACAAGTGCCCAATCTGTAGAGAGATCATCGAAGCATTCTAGAGATCAAGATCGAATTATTACCTTAGCTTTACCTTATCTCAAGGATAGAATTTATACAGAGTTCGTCACATGATCCTGTTGAGAATTGTTGAGGCTGAAGACGTTATATGAGCTGGCTTATTATTGGATTTGGATAAAACAGTGTCACGTGAACGTGTTGAGAAGAGCATGACGAAAAACAGATTTTCATCTGTTCAAGATTCTTGAGCGAATCACGAAAGGTTGTAAACACGAAAGTGAGAGATCCCCATGAGAGCTATAAATCGCACCTGATAACATCAATAAAGCTTTGATCCTTGGCCCGTGGATGTAGGCTAGATATCACTAGCCGAACCACGTAAACTGCTTGTGTTTTTGTCTGGTTCAGTTTTCATTTTCGTTATCATTCGATTCAAATAGTTGCGGGGATTGATTTTAATCTAAGAACTTGTTAAGCATTCGATCGATTGACACTAAACACGCAACAAGTGCTGCGATGAGCGTGGAGATTCAAACGAGGAAGATGAGCTCGGCACGTTTCGATGTTGAGAAGTTCAGCGGGCAGAATGATTTTAGCTTGTGGAGGATGAAGATGAGAGCTCTACTCACACAGCAAGGACTGATTGAGGTGCTGAAGGAGGAGTTTGATGGTTGCAGCACTGTCCCCAGGGGAGAAGAAAGCCATGATCGATAAGGCTCACAGCGTCATAATCCTTTATTTAGGCGATAAGGTCCTGAGATAGGTTTCAAAGGAGACACTGCGGCTTGTCTATGGACGAAGTTGGAGAGTCTATACATGACTAAATCTTTGGCGAATCGATTGTATCTGAAGCAGGCTTTATATTCATAAAATGCAAGATGATAAACCTATTGAAGAGCAGCTAGATAAATGATCGAAACTAATCTTAGATCTGGAAAATATTGAGGTCAAGATTGCAGATTAGGATCAAGTCGTGTTGTTGTTGAGTTCACTTCCTAAAAGCTATGATCATTTCAAGGAAACTTTACTTTATGCACACGAAGAGTTAAGTCTCGAGGATGTACTCTCTGCTATTCACTCGAGGGAGTTGAACGAGCGAACTAAGATCAAACCACAGGGTTCTGGTGAAAGCTTGAATGTTCGGGGCAGAACTTATACAAAGGAGGTCAAGAAAGGAGGCAGAAAATCAAGGTTTAATCGAAGGCAAAAATAAAATGCTCTTATTGCCACGCAGGAGGGCACATAAGGCGGCTATGTCCTCAAAGAAAATAGCAAGTTCAGCATAAAATAAAGGAGCAAGGAGAAGCATCTGCTGGGGCTGATTGGTACGAATCAGCTGAAGTATTGAATGTGATTGAATCTGATAAACATAAGGAGTGCATGATACACCTGTGAAATTCGTGGCATGGGCACAGTAAGGCTGCGAGTGCATACAGGAAGCGAGGTGACTTTGCATGATGTGAGGTATATCCCTGATCTGAAAAGGAACCTGATATCTGCAGGCATGTTAGACGATCTCGGTTACTGCATAGACACTAGAGATGGCTAGATGAAAGTGCTTAAAGGATTAATGTTGGTTATGAAAGGTGTTAAGGGAAATGGTGCTTATTCATTCCTTGGGTCGACTATTATTGGGACAGCATCTGTTGCAGATGATTGTGATAATATGACAAGTCTATGGCATAAAAGACTTGGGCATGTCAATGATTGAGGTATCCAAGAGCTATCAAAGCAAGGGTTATTTGGAAAGGATAAGATAGATAAGCTAGAGTTCTGTGAAATGTGCATCTTTGGGAAACATCGTAGGGTGAGTTTCGAAACAGGGAGGCACATCACCAAAGGACCCCTTGATTACTTGCATTCAGACCTTTGGGGGCCAGCCTCGATCAAGTCGCATGGTGGAGCAAGGTATTTCATGACCATTATAGACGATTATTCGAGAAAGGTATGGACACTTATCTTGAAATCAAATGATCAAGCGTTTGAGAGGTTCGTCTGCTGGAAGAAGTCTATTGAGCTGCAAAGAGGGAGGAAGGTGAAGGTGTTGAGAACAGACCATGGACTAGAGTTCTGCTCAAATGAATTCAACTCATACTGTGAAGCGGAGGGAATTACAAGGCATCGAACGGTTCCCTACACACCTCAACAAAACGGTTTGGCCGAGAGAATGCATCGAACGTTACAAGATCGAATGAGGTGCATGTTATTAAGTGCTGGACTACCTAAATCTTTTTGGGCAGAAGCATTAACAACAGCCGCAATATCTTGTGAATCGTTGCCCGTCTACAGCTCTGAAATGTAAAACTCCTCAAGAAATTTTGATCCGGTTCAAAACCAAGCCTAGAGCACCTGAAAGTTTTCGAATGTGTTGCTTATGCACATGTTAAGGGGGACAAGCTTGAGCCTCGAGCAGTCAAAGCTATCTTCATAGGATACCCCGAAGGTGTCAAGGCTATAAATTGTGGAGTCTGGAACCGGGAACGAGCAAGTGTTTTCTGAGAAGATACGTAGTATATTCAGAATCTGTCATGGCTAAATTCGTAGCTAGAAATTCTGTTGATGAAAGGACTAAGATGATGAATGGGGCTGATTTCTTAGGGAAAACTCAGTTTGAGGTGGAGCTTGGAAAATCGAATACAAGACACGATGACAATCTTGATGATCTAGCTGAGGAACCGGATCATGAGACAGAAAGCGAGCCAGAGAATGTAGAAACTGAGATGAATAGAGAAAATTTCAGACCTGAAGCTGATTATATGTTGGCCCGTGTTAGCTGCGAAGGGAAGCAAGCGCACCTAAGCGTTACGGGGAGGCTGATATCATAGCTTTTGCTTTTATAATGGCAGAAGAAGCTGGGAGCGAGCCAAAGTCATACCATGAAGCGTTACGAAGTGCTGAAAAGGTTCACTGGAGGTCTGCATTGAAAGAAGAAATGGTTTCCTTGATTAAAAACAACACATGGAACTAGTTCAAAAGCCCAAGAACCAAAAGCTTGTAACCTGCAAATGGATTTATAAGAAATAGGAAAGCGACTTCAAAGTCCGTTATAAAGCACGGTTGGTTGCTCGCGGCTTCACTCAGAAGGAGGGGATATATTATAATGACATTTTTCCCCTGTGGTGAAACAAAGGTCGTTGAGACTGATGTTGTCGTTGTAACACAGTTCAACGTTGAGCTCGAGCAAATAGACGTAAAGACGACTTTTCTCTATGGCGGATTGGAAGAAACCATAAACATGACTCAACCGGAGGGGTATGTTAAGCAAGGCGACGAGGAGATGGTTTGTCTGCTGAAGAGGTCGTTGTATGGGCTTAATCAAAGTCCAAGACAATGGAATAAAAGGTTCGATCAGTTTATGATCAAGAATAAATTCAAGAGAAGCAAGTACGATCCCTTCATCTATATAGAAATATGCTCAAACATGAAAATCTGTTATTTGCTTTTATACGTCGATGATATGCTGGTGGCGTGTGAAAGCAAAGAAGAAATAGGGACTGTAAAGGAGCTTCTTAAGTCCGAGTTTGAGATGAAAGATCTTGGGCCAGCAAGGATGATTCTTGGGATGGAAATGGATCGAGACACGACCAGAAATTAGTTAAAGCTGCATCAGAAAAGCTACCTAGCATCTGTTCTAAAAAGGTTTGAGATGAGCGATTCTAAAGCTGTCGTGACACCATTGGGAGCTCACTTTAAGCTCAGTAAATCAGCAGAGGGTCTCACGAAGGAAGAGGAGGCGTATATGAACCAAATACCATATGCAAATGTCGTGGGAACACTCATGTTCATGTATGCCATGGTCTGTACCAGACCAGACCTAGCATACTGGGTCAGCGTTGTTAGTCGCTTTATGGCTCAGCCAAGAAGGGACCATTGAAGGGCTTTAAAATGGGTACTGAGATATGCCTGAGGTTCATTGAGCAGGGGCTTGGTTTTCAAAAGAAAACAGCATACTGATGGCAGAAATTGTATGATTGAGGGGTTAGTCCACTCTGACTACGCTGGATGTATTGATACCAGGAAGCCTTTAACCGTATACGTTTTCACCAGAAAGCCATCGTGGTTGCGCTGTCAACAGCAGAGGCGGAGTATATAGCATTAGTCAAAGCAGCAAAAGAGGCCATTTGGCTAAAGGGACTCACTCGTGAATTTCTTGTGGCAAATCAGCTGAAAGTGAACGTGTTCTGTGACAATTCAGGAGCTGTGCACTTTGCGAAGGACAATGTACATCATGAGCGGACAAAGCACGTTGATGTAAGAATTCATTTCATTCGAGACATTGTGGAGTCGGGAGATTGGCGTCAGGAAATCTCAACGGAACATAATCCCGCTGACATGTTTACCAAACCAGTTTCAAGTCAGAAATTTGAATATTGCCTAGAGCTGGTTGGGTGTGCCTATTTTCTGTGATCGAAGGGGCCGAGTGCTGAGGATCAGAGATGGTGTTAGTGAATTAAGGTGGAGATTTGTGGGAGTTAATTCAAGAACACTGAAGCTCGGCAAATGGTTCTTTTGAAGAATTGAGTTGCTGAAGAACTTATCTTGATTCGAAGCCGTTCTAAAGCGACTTATGATTTGCTGAGCTGGATGAATTGGGAAGCCACTTATAGAATTGCTGAGACTGAAGACGTTTTATGAGCTGGCTTATTATTGGATTTGGATAAAACAGTGTCACATGATTCTGTTGAGAAGAGCATGAGGAAAAACAGATTTTCATCGTGAGATCGTGGAACTTTGCACTGTGCGTAACTTTTCTTTCTTGAGCGAATCGCGAAAGGTTGTGAACATGAAAGTGAGAGATCCCCATGAGAGCTGTAAATCGCCCCTGATAACATCAATAAAGATTTGATCCATGGCCCGTGGATGTAGGCTAGATATCACTAGCCGAACCACGTAAACTGCTTGTGTTTTTGTCTGGTTCAGTTTTCATTTTCGTTATCATTCGATTCAAACAATTACGAGGATTGATTTTACTCTAAGAACTTGTTAAGCATTCAATCGATTGACACTAAACACGCAACAATATATATTGGAACGTATCGTGAAAGTGTCGATACATAGTCTGGTAGCTTCTCTTCTTCTTCGCAGTTGGTAGGTAGACTGTGTAGATAGATGTATTTCTCAAAATTTTTTCCAGTGAGCTTCTTTAGTACATAACGTACTTCCTTCAACATACACCAATGCACACACTCACATATGTTTATAGTACGTGTGTCTCAAGATGGACCATTGCAGTAATGTGAGACTGTCCTTAGCAGACTCCTATCAATTCATTTTATCTATACATATATATATATATATATATATATATATATATGCGTTCATTGCATCTTCAATACAAAATTCAGAGACCAGTGGCTACATATATATAGCACATGAAAGCTACCTGACTTGTGATTCATTTGATCAAGTATACCCATTTTTCATATTTTCTTTGTTGGGAAATAAAAATTTCGTTAACCCATAAATAAAACACGCAAGACGATGGATTCCTTCCTTCCCATGTTTGTTTTTCCATTTAAGTACACATAGGTGATAAATAAAAGAAACACATCTGTTCCGTACATCCGTCCGTGGATATCAACAATAATGTTTAGACGTTTAATTTTTTATATGATTATCATAATGCCTAAAACTAAGAGTCTTCAAACAAAGCACCATAGTACATAAATTATGTAATTAAGTACGTCGCAAAATAAACGAAATCGAAAGAGATGTAGAAATATGGAAAAAGGGAGAAACACAAAACGGATGAGAAAAAAGGGAGTGCATGATAATTTGAGTGAATAGGAAGCAATACTAAATAAACCATTTACTTTCGAAAAGTTATTATTTGTAAATTTTCCTCTATCTAATTTATTATTTGTGAAGAATCAAATTTTACGGTTTTTGATTTTTTTTTTTTTTTTTAGTAACCATATCATATTTCTTTTATAGTCGGAACCTAGTGACTCGAATAGTACACATGCGATGCAAGGACAAAAGCGCAAGGGTTCATAATGGTTTAGCCTTTTAAGAAAATGTCATGTGGTTATCATACTATTATATTATAAATCATAAATAAATGTTTAAATGGTACACACGTTCTATTTAATTCATATTTCTATAGTTAATTATACTGTTGCACCATCATCTATAATATATCTTATTTATAAGAATAGAAATGTAGGAGTGATCTCATTGCGACACGTGACAAATATAATTAATTATAATAAATTAAATATAAACAATAAAAACTATCCATTATCCCATGTGTACAATAACTACCCACTCTAAATATATAATTTAATATTCCTACCATTAAATAATAATTATATATATTTAATACCGTGCATTTGCAGGGGTAAAAAAACTAGTATATATATTATATAATTGGTGAGGGGTGGATAAAAACTGCCCCAATTTGGTATGTAAATTATTTGTAATTTAGTCCCTCATTTATAATTTAATTAATTGAGTAATTCAATATCACTTCTAATTTTTTTTATTTACTGTACTTATGCCTCTAAAACTAAGTTTCTTTTTATATATTTGAAATTTATATTTCATCTTAAACAGTAGAAATTGTGATTTAAGATCTAAAATAATTTCAATATGATTGTATTTTAAGCACACACATCGAGGTGTGCAAGAAAGTACTAGTTAGAAAGCACGATGTATGTTATCTCAATACATACGTTGGGGAACAATATGTATAGAAAGAATATAAATAGATTGCATGCAAAAGGACGTATGTTGTTTGTTTTTTCGGCGGGAAAGGGACGTAAAGTTTACCAACTCGATCGCAATTGTTTTTCAAGTTTCAATTGTTTTTCAATTTTCATGTGTTATAATATAGTGGTAGACGATATATATTTACGAGACTTGGATATTAGCTCCACGTTATCTCCAATTATTAATGTGACTGTAATTGACAGGATGTTTATTATCATTATCGTATCAATCTCAAAGAAACTCAAATCAACTTTCCATGTAAAATAAACGAAACTACCCTTTCAAACAGACAGGTGATTTCCAAATTCATTTCAAGATCATACGACGATCTACTCATACTTTACCAAGAAATTTCAAAGAAAATTCTCATCAATTATGTCAGATATTCAAACACAATTACTACAAAGAGAAATCCGAGAAAGTCAATCAAAATGTAAATGAAATTACTTATAAGCTGCCAAAAAATATTTACCATCAAATCATACTAAATAATAAAGGATGTCCAGATTGCTACAAAATCCCGAAGTCAGTGACAAAATTTATTGTAATAATCAGTTATTAGAGTGTGGAAATCTGACCAGGAGACTTGTATTAAATGCTCGGATTTGGATTACAGTTTTCTCTAATGTAATCAATTACATTGACCAAGAAAAACTATGAGAAGGAAACATTAAATTATTTAAGGCAATCCAAAACTTTCAAACCCTATATAAAACCAAGCTAACCTAGTCTAAAAGCTTCATTACAGCGGCAAGCTTTCGAAGAGTGTGATAACCTACGAGCAAGAGTTTTGGGAGGTGGGTTAATTCCGTATCTTCATGCCTTAATGTTGTTAATTGTGAATAGCCTTGCAGCTTAATGGAGTTTGAAAAGCACTATACCTTTAATATTTTTTTTTCTTTTTGTATATATATAAAATATGTATCCCATTAATGAAGCCTCAAAGCCAAGGTAGTAAGAGTGTTTGTACCACTTTTCTGTGCCTCTCTGCAATTTGTTTTTGTTTAGAAATTGAGTCCTCCTCTCATCAACTCCTTCGTCTCTCTTCCTCTGTCTCTGAAATGGAGGAAACCAGAGACTAAACACAGAGAAGGTCTTCTTCATTAATGAACGTTTTGTTGAAGAGCTATCTTTTTTTTTCTCTTCTTTGCTTGTTCTGTTCTTTATGCTACGAGTTGTGGTTCATCATTTGCAAATCTCTCTCTCTTTTTTTTTTTTGTCGTCGAAGGAATGTGGTGACATTTGATTTCTTGGCTCAGATCTGACAACCCCTGTTTGATTGTTATTTCGGATTCTCTGTTCTTGGGCTTCGAGAGCTATACAGAGATGAGCAAAGAAGAGTTTCTGAAGATCAAGGTATTCTTCTCATCTCTCTCTCTCTCTCTCTTTTATTCACTGTTGATGGCCTGGGAGCTATTACCATCATTTCCTTTTTCTTCTTTTCATTACCACGTCAGTTGCTTTCAACTCAATGATTGAAGGGAAAATGTTCTCTCTCTGTTTTTGTTTAATCGTCTGTTCTCTTGGGCTTTCATTGTTCACGCAGACTAGCGTTCTGAAAGTCCATATCCACTGTGAAGGGTGTGTAAGAAAAGTGAAGAAAATCTTGCAGAAGATCGATGGTATGTATACTTCTGTTTTTATTCGCTCTCAATGTCTGCCCTGTTTCTTGGAGAAAAAAAAAAAAAAAAAGCACGGCCGTTTATGCTATATTCGCCTCCGTAGGTGCAATCTAGCGCCTAGCCGCGCCTAGGCGGGCGCCTAGACCGCGTTTTACAACACTGCTCATTGGCCCTCGCCGAGGCTCTTCTCTTCCTCCTTGAGAAGGCTTATGGGAATACAAGGTGAGCTTCAAAAGGCTATTAGACACAGTGAGCCACGAGTGCAACCTAGGAGATGACTCGGGCCTCATCTCAGTGAAGAGGTTATTCTACGACGCCTTCTCAAGTTGCATCAATGGAAGCATTTTTTGGTCTGAAAATGGACATGGTCACCTTCTCCATGGAACTCCTCGAATCGAACTCCCCCGACGAGCAGCTATAGGCTCGAGGATCCTCAAAAGCTTCTGCAAAACCCAAGTGTAAACATCCCGTCCCATACCGGGTGTCACTGTAGCATCTCGTCCCTACCGGGACCTGTGGGGTTGGGCCCACCACACTCCGACTGATAGTCTGGCCCCACTGTACCACCACTTAACCTTTCAGCGTGCTTCGTCCTCGCTCACACGCACCCTGGGCAAACTTCCCAGGGGGTCACCCATCCTAAGATTGCTTCAAGTCAAGCACGCTTAACTTCGAAGTTCTTTCGATGGACTCCCGAAAAGGTAGGTCGACCTTTGTGATATGAGTATACTATGCAATTCTTTTATACGACTCTTAGCCTGACACACCCCCATACATTGTCAGTCTCAGGATCCCCCTCATTCGGTGTGTCGGATCGGTTCGTTCATGTACCCCTTCGCCTAGAAGTCTGCCAGGATGCCGCTCCTTGTTCGTGCATCTCTTTGGCACCGGCGATCACTCCCGGCCATCGTCGGGCCCGGGCGTCACATGCCCCACCAGCTTCCGGCTGGTTCGTCCCCCGAACCAGCACCGTACTGCGGAGGTTGTGCTCTGATACCACCTGTAACATCCCGTCCCATACCGGGTGTCACTGTAGCATCCGTCCCTACCGGGACCTGTGGGGTTGGGCCCACCACACTCCGACTGATAGTCTGGCCCCACTGTACCACCACTTAACCTTTCAGCGAGCTTCGTCCTCGCTCACACGCACCCTGGGCAAACTTCCCAGGGGATCACCCATCCTAAGATTGCTTCAAGTCAAGCACGCTTAACTTCGAAGTTCTTTCGGATGGACTCCCGAAAAGGTAGGTCGACCTTGGTGATATGAGTAGTACTATCAATTCTTTTATACGACTCTTAGCCTGACACGCCCATACATTGTCAGTCTCAGGATCCCCCCTCATTCGGGTGTCGGATCGGTTCGTTCATGTACCCCTTCGCCTAGAAGCCTGCCAGGAGCCGCTCCTTGTTCGTGCATCTCTTTGGCACCGGCGATCACTCCCGGCCCTCGTCGGCCCCGGGCGTCACACCAAGTTTCTCCGAAGACACTCTTCAGAAGATCGGCGTGAACATCTCCATCATCGAGAGGTTAGTCAACATGCTGAGCTGGAAAGATCGAGATAAGGAAGAACTAAGGCTCTCCGCGGCGGAAATTGTCCCGAAGCTCGCCGGCAAGAAGCAGAACTCATTGCGCATCGCTGGCATCGCCGGCGCAATGGAGTCGATATCGAGCTTACTGCACGTGAGCCGAGACCATCGATGCGCGTGCGATCAGATATCTGAGAAGAAGGTCGTCTTCGACGGTTCTTGGGAGCTGAACCACTTGGGGCTTCAGATTCTGGAGAAGTTGGCGGCGGGCGACCACGATATTTGCGGGAAGATAGGGAACACTGGAGGGCTTTTGCCTAAGATCGTCAACTTTGCGCACGCCGAGGAGAGGGTTCTCGGGCAGTTGACTCGCAGATTCAGAGGGTGGAACGTTCCCTTCAGGTGCTGAAGATGCTGGCGATCGCGTCGGGCAGTTCGGGCAGGCAGCTGAGGAAGGAGATTTTGGAGATCATCTTTACGATCGACTATGTTAGGGATACTTTGAGGTATGGGGAGAGATGAACCGAGCTTAGGGTTTTGGGGTGCGAGATACTTACGAGCTTGGCCATTGAGGTGGATGCGACTAAGAGGATCATTAGGATGGGTGGCGTACTGAAGGAGCTTTTCGATATTTTCTTTGACAGAGAGTGCAGCCGTCGGGGGGACGTGGGGACGGCCGCCGGGGAAGCGCTTGCCATGCTCCCGTTGCAGAGCGAGGTCCCCTGTAGGAAGATTTTGTAGATGAAGGTCGGCGGGGAACTTATTAGGGCTCTCGATTGCCTTCCTTGAGGATCAAGGCGTGCAGGATACTGAGGAACGTGTTTTCTTACAGCAGGGAAGATCAATCTGGCGAGCTTAAGGGATTCACTTCTGCATCGCCCTTCATTTGTATCTGTCTATCTCCATATACATCCAACACATCACTAACGTTTAGCCTGATTTATTTCTTGTATAGCCTTAGACGTGTAATTTGCATTTAATGGATGGTTGTGAGGTTTGTAAGCTCTCATAGGTTTTTCGATTACCTCTAGCTCAAACTCATAAGCCTTGTAGGGTTTCATCTAAAACCAATTGGCAATGCAGATAGTAGACCACAAGCTTATACACGACTCATAACTATTCCACATATTCAGTGTGTGATTGAGTTTGACACCCCAACATATATCATGCCGAATAACTGAATAACCACTTTCCCTAAGAGTTTATGCTTGAAGGCAGTGCATCACATTATAAAGTTTATATAATTTCCAACGCTCTGCAGATTCTCGAAGCGGTGACGAACGAGGACGAGGAGGACAACAAGCTGCAAGAGGTGATGCTCGGGGCGACCGCGTCGAGCTTCAAGTTCATGTCTCCCAAGGAATCGAAGGCCATGTTCGAAAAAATTAGGGTTCGACCTGGCCCGTCGGGTTTTCTCGATTCCGAGCAAGTACGAACGTCCTTCGATCAAAGTCCCGAGCATGAGGAGGTACGCAGTAGAGCTGGCGATTTGGATGATGAAAAGCGACGGGCCGAACGCGAGGATCTTTGCGGGCCTCGACATTGTGAAGGAGCTCGAGAACGTATTAGAGACGACGTCCGAGCTCGAGAACGTATTAGAGACGACGTCCGAGCTCGAGAGCTTCAACATATTTTCGGGCACCGTAGGGCTGCGTAGGCACGGCATTACCATGCAGGGCTGGTTGAAGAAGCCTTGGAGCTATTACTGATGTGGATGAATTGTAGTGGTTTTCCGTTCTATTGAACGTAATTAGTTCACTTTAATTCGTTATTCTGTTATGTACTTGTAAATGTCATAAATTTTATTTCATCCTCAATTTCTTGTTTCTAGGGAGAGGTGTCAAAATGGGCCGGAGGGACGGGCCGGCCCGTAGTCCGCCAAAGCCTGCCGCTGGCGGGGCGGGCGCGTTCAAGCCCGCCAACTGGCGGGTCTGAGAAATGAAGGCCCACCCATTTTTACAAAAAATAAAAAAATAGGAAAAAAATTTTGAAGAATTCAAATTGGAAAATATACTACTTAATCAACTTCTTTAATATTAAAAGTATAAATCATAGCTCCAAAAACAAAAAAATCAATATAATTTATTTATGGGGTTTTGACACTTAAATACCTATTCATATAACAAAAAATTGAATTCAGTACCCTGTCAGACTTCTTTTTCTCTGAGGTACCTATTTCAAACTTTTATTATATTTAAGTAATTAATTGACAAAAATAACCTTGAAGCTTAGCATATTTACAAACATATATCCAACTAATACATTTAAAAGAAAAAGAAAAAAAAAAGAAGTAAACACACGATAGAATACAACCTCCATTAAAAAGCTCATTATCTTCCTGCACTCAAAACCCACAATCAAGCTATCTCTCAATAGATAAATACAACTACGCATCTGCTTGTCGGCATTCTTCCTTGGTATGCTTTTTCTCCTTCACATTTTACGGTAGGTACTTTTACCCAATTTGACCCTAATCGATCTCCCAATTATTGTTTCCTTTAACATTAATGTATGTTCCTTCTTTTCGAATGGATCTATTTGTTGTGGTCGATTTGAGTCTTTTCGAATGGTTCAATTTACTATGGTCGATCTGGGTTATTTCGAATGGGATGATTTATTGTGGTCGATTTGGTTTTTTCGAATGGTGTCAATTTGTTTTGGTATACATGATCATTGTATTTGGTACCATCTGTTTGAGCAAATTGGTACCCCCTGTGTGAATAAAATGGTACTGCTTCTTCGTTACTCGCTGACATTTTTTGCTTTTTTGCAGAAATGGCACCAAAGGCACATATCTGATCTTTCTTCCAGGTGCCATCTGCTCTCTTTCGATCTACCATAAGCAAATTGACGGGAAGAGCATAAGATGACCTGGACCGCTAGAGCATTCGTAAGTTTTAACATTGGCCATATTCCGCCGACTGTTTTGCAGTTCTGCGTTAATGTCGTTTTTATATTGTGCAGGCTCATTTTCTGACAAATTATTGGGCACGGAAGTATGGGTATCTATAAGAAGACCGTGGATCCAGAGTTTAACCGGTCCCAATTTGACGACGTAGACTGTGGGGTGCATGCCTCATTAGCCATAGAGGAATACGTTGTCGCACCCTATCAAGAAATATGGCAATGAAGTCAATATGGATGTGTATCGTGCTTCTATGGACTTTACTTGATGAGCACAGTTGTATGTTAGATCTCTTTCGTTAAGTTATTTTACTTAGTTGTGAGCCTGTTTAGAGAATTTGTCATTTACGTTTATTGTGTAGTTCTATGAGGCTTCGTCCGTATTTTATGAAGTACCATATCTTTTTATATTAACTTACCTTTATTTATACATATATAATACCATAATCTGCAAGTTTATCGTACCATTATGTATATATATAGCATATCATACCTAGAACATATGAAGTATATCTTTTATATTAGTGTACCTTATCTTTTACATATATAGTACCATAATCTGCAAGTTTCCCGTACCATTATGTATATATAGCGTACCTACCTAGAATATATGAAGTACCTTATCTTTTTATAGTAACGTACCTTATTTTTATATATATATAGTACCATAATCTGCAAGTTTACCGTACCATTACGTATATATATAGCGTTCCATAACCAGAATATATGAAGTACATTATCTTTTATAGTAACGTACCTTATCTTTTACATATATAGTACCATAATCTGCAGGTTTATCGTATCGTTATGTATACGTATATAGTACCCTACTTTGCAAGTTTAACGTACCATTTGTTCTAATCCCCGTCCCCATCCCCGCGATACATTCGGGGACGAAATTGTAACGCCCCGTTTTTCTCTTTCCGTATTTGCGCAGCTAGAACATTTTTCGCATAAAATTTTTCGCTTTTCTTCCTTTCCATAAAACATAAACGAGGGCGTACATCTGGTCTATTCACTTTCACACATAGTGTAGATAATAATAACACATGTAATTATTTTAACAACATACAAAAATTACTAATGTTCCTTAAACTATATGCATACGATGAACTCTGGGAGTAGGATGAGAGTGTAGCCGACAGACCTGGAATCCATGCGCTACTAGAGAAGCCCTCTACGGCGCCTGTATCTACAAAACTGTGGACAGCATTCACTGAGTATGATCGCAACATGTTATTCTATAAAATAGTAATAACAAAAACTATAACTTGAAATAAATAATCTTTTCTTTTCTATCAATATTCACGTAAACAATTTCATCTTAATTTTCTATCATATCATCGAAGCAAATAAGTAATCTTTTCTGTCAATATTTACTTAAAACAATTGCGTGAGTACCATTCGTAAGATCAATAATAAAATAAAATAAATAAAATCAATATTTAGATTCCTTACCCACAACATTCACATAACTCATTTTCATATAATATTCCATCGTATACCATTGTCCATAAAATTATATAAAAACCGTTCATAAATTATTATTCATAAGTTCCTTATTTTATCATTCATAGACCCTCATGTACTAATCGTTCGAACTCCGTAAATCATTTACAACAAATAAACCGTAATCAATAAACTCCTATTAATTTCCACGTAGACTATCTTATTATCTATTCCATCGTAACAATTGTAACAACTAAGCAAATCCTTTCCATTCAAATTCATATAAACAATCTCATAAACCATTATAGTCAATCATTACATTTTCAAAAACATCGTAATATTCTAATCACATAAACATTTCTTTCCATTGAAGTTCATATATATTTCTCACGCTTCACTTTCATTCCAATCATAAACTCGCGTAACCATTGCGCATAGAACATCTCAATCACATGACCATAGTCCGTAGAATCCGTATATCGCATGCATTTCTTTCAATCAGATCCATAGATCATATGCAAGTAACATAATTATTCCTTTTCAATCAGATCTGTAGATCATATGCAAATAACATTATTATTCCCTTTTCAATCATATCCGTAGATCGTATGCAATACTGTATGCTCATGTACACTTGATACTACCGTTATGAACCAGCTAGACTCATATTACTGACCCCGTAGGGGCCCATGCATGGGACTCTGTAACTGTAAATATTTTTATGTGCCTGTACAGGACTCTGTATGTCCCCCGATTTGTAGAGACGTAAATAGTATCCCCCAATTTGTAGGGATATAACCGTAAGATGTAGTCCGAAGCCGTAGCAGTCATAACGGTTTCTCTTTTTTTTTTCATGTATGAATGCAGTACTATACATGAAACTTTATACGAAACAGCATATATCATAAGTTCTATAGTCACGTATATCACATAGAGACATATTGTAATCATACAATTCAAGTCACGTTTATCGCATAAAAAAAACTCGTAACCGTACAATCCCAATCAATTCCATATAAAACATAAATCACCAAGTTATCAATCATTCAATTCGTATAAGTCACATAGAAAGAACCTTCGACCAATCATAACAGTTTTTCCATTCTTTATTACGTATTTACACATATGCATTTAACCTTGTACAGCATATAGTCCGTACAAATCATTTGCATAAACCACATCGCCACCCATTATAGCCAAACATATTTATATAACAGTTAAACCATAAAATTATAGATCAATAAATTTATATAAAATATATAAACACATAAAACACATATAAAAAGGAACACATGTTGCATATCATACTCACTGTATGGTTTAAAACCCTCGTTCGTCAATCGACTTTGTCCTTGACTTTGTCAGAACCCTGACATATAGAGTTTTATTCGGTAATATAAACCCTTATAATGATGAGCATGCTTGATACGTATGTCACGTGATTAGGAATACTAGTTCTTAAGAACTCTAATAATATCAAATGAGCTTAGTTTCAAATTTAACTTGACCTACGCAATCATAGTTCCTTTAATCATTTGAGTTCAACTATATATGTCGAAAGTTAGCTTAGTTCAAAAATCCTTCTCATGCTTCGGAAATCTACAAATCTCACAATATAATTTCAAACTTAAGTAGCTTTCGCAAATGACTTGATATTACATAGTTCGGAGCTCCCACATATTATTATTTTGACGTTCAATTAAATTTTTGACCCCACATGAGTTCTTTCGAAACTTATCATTAGTTCTTCTCAAGTTTTTCAAAAGTCTGCATGGTTCGAGTTTCTCAATCTAATTCCAACAATTCAATGTAATAGTTACTTTCGAAAATGACCTTTACCTACTACGATAAATCCTTATTCTTATGATTCATTAGTTCTTTATTAAGTATCGCAAAACTGATTTGGAACTTGATGTTCGAAACTAACATGTTAGAATTTCTATTGATTATGACCTTTACCTAACATTGTTATGATATGAACATCCTTTTCTAATTCTTTTTAAAGCCTTCATTTAAACACTTCGAAACTCACGAATTCGTTGTCCAACTACCAAACATTCCAATTCGCGAACTCCACATAACCTATGCAAGGCTTCTACCTTTTATCAATTCGCACAACCTTCACTTCACGAACTTCAATTAAAGAACTCGCGAACCATTCCTTCAACTATCTTAAACACTATTTTCATTCGCTACTCTCAAACCATTCGATCAAATCTAATTTCTCAAGAACATTTAAAACTTACATGACACGAGCAGATATGAACTTTTTATTAGGAAACCCTTATAAACTTCGATCAAAATCATGATTAATTACAACTAAAAGAACCTCATAAAAACCCTAATTCAGTTTTCTAAATCTTCGAAAATTAAATACTACATGAAACATATATTTATACAACCTTCGTGATTCCTATACAGCTTAATATACTTAATAATAATTTAAAACATAAAATCTGAGTTAAGTTTCGTATTCTTCAAATCTTTCAGAATCCAATTTAATTAAACATGAATAGGTACGAATTATATGTATACTAACCCTTAAAACGTTTAATTCATAACTTAAAAGCATAAAAATTATAATAAAGATCATACCCTTCCTAAGCTTTCGGTTGATTATTTTACGAGCTTCTCTTCTTTAACCTTCACTCCAAAAATTGTGTTAATGGTCTCAATTATTGCACCCTTGGTATTTATGACTTTAGTTTAAAATTAAAATACATGACATCGATGTTTCCCACTCAAGTCTTTATTTTAGCCACCTTTAACAATCATTTCTACTAATTATTATTTTTCTCACGTTCATGTCACATTTAAGGTTCCACTTTCTAACATAAAGTAATTGACCAACTTCGTGAAATGCCCTCCCTTAATTCGTGACATTGCTCATTAGTGAAATAATACTCTCTCAATTTGTGACCTTACATCAATTCGCAAAGTAGTTCTAATTCGTGACATCAATTCGTGCACTATAGCATTACTTTCCACATTTTGGCGAATTCATCAATCAATCACTTGAATAACCCACTTATTTACGAATTCCTAACGTAACACCTTTCCAATTTCACGAATCCTTTTAATTTCACTTGTCCATCAATTCCACGAATCAATCTAATTTCACGAATCAACCCACTTCACAAATCCATCTCTTCACAAATTAACATTCTTCACGAATTAATAAACTTCAAATTATCACTCTTTCAAACATTCTTCACTTATATATATATATATATATATATATATATATATACACAATATATATATATATATATATATCACTAATTTCATTCAGAAGTCCACTTATTATACCTTAGTCCTTTCGTAATATTTATATTCATATACTTGAAACTGTTTATGCAAATACACACACACATATATATATATATATATTTGTATAATGCATATAATGATGTATGATTTTGGTTTCGGTTCCTGACAGAAATCGTCCCCGTCCCCATCCCCGCGGGGATCCACGCGGGGCGGGGATTCCCCACGGGGATTCTCCGCCTCTTAATTTTCTTTAAAAAAATAATATCTTTAATATAATATATAAATTTCAATATATTTTTGTTATAAATATTATGTAATTTATAATTTTATATATTATTTATATTAATTTAATATTTTTTAGGTTCTATTTTGATATTATTTTACTATTATTTAAATCATAATGTAATATTATATATATTATAATATATAAAAGAGGGTTCGGCGACGGGGCGGGGGATCCCACGGGGGGACATCATTCCCCGTCCCCGCCCCACGGGGATAAAATCTCAGGGATTCCCCGCCCCATTCGGGGCGGATCTCCGCGGGGACGGGGAATCCCCGCCCCATTGCCAACCCTACATTTAGGACTCACCAGATTTTTCAAAATATGTTGTAGGATCTTCTTGCTTTTATCCTTATATTCTAATGAATCTTGGAGTTTGAAGGTTTAATTCATGCGTATAAGGCCTAATGCACATAATTTGATATAAAAGGTAACAAATACTCTATATTAGTGTTTTAGGATGGTCCCAGATGAAAAAATAATTCGTACGGCCTCGAAAAAATACTAACCCTAATATAACGTAGCAGATATTTAAGGGACGCCGTACCTTTCTTGACTTTGTAGGGGTATCTACTTTTTTGTTTCAAGCGTACATTCTCAGACACGGTTGTAGTATCCAAAATTACATATGACATCAAAGATCTTTTGAAAGGCACCGACATGTCAGAAGAGCCGTCTTTCCTGATTTATTACCTCGTATGTCAGCTCATGTCCAGTCGTGACAGAAAAACGTCAAAAACTGTCTCTGACGGACTTTCTTTTACTTATGCAGGCTTGTTTCTTGACGATATATTTCCAAGTCATGTTACCGTACTCTTACTTCAATTTATGTGGTACATATTTCTGAAAGAATGTTGTACCCTCTATGGTATGTTTATAGTACCATGTTTCTTACTTATGTCGTATCATATATTACTTTGTTGGCATATATCACAGTACATTTTTATAACCATATTGCCTATATTATAGTACTTTGTTGACATATGTTACAGTACTTTGTTGGCATATATGCCCCAATACCTTGTTGGCATATATTACAGTAACTTGTTGGCATTTATTGAAGTACATTGTTGGCATATATTACAATACCTTGTTGGCATATATTAGTATACCTTGTTGGGATATATTATAGTACCTTGTTGGCATATATTACAGTACCTCGTTCACATATACTACAGTACCTATTGGCATCATTTGGACAAAATGAATGAGCCATATCCTATTGACACATTTGGACAAAAGAATGACCTACTGATCATTTGGAGAATGTGCTACAAAAGAGCAACAAAAAAGGTTGTTGGGACAAAAGCAATAAGAATGACTCCCTTTTATACTCACCAAAAGCAAATAACGTCCCGCCACCAGCCGAACTTGTAGTGGCAATTTCAGATAATATGACATGTTAAATGATACGTCTGTACAGTTACAATGTACTGCGTAAGTGGACATCTTGGTACGTTATAGACACTAAAATGGTTCGTAATAAAAATAACCAATGGTACATAATAAACATAACAAATGGTATGTAATAACAGTTATGTAAAAGATCCGAAATCCCGATGGATTAGTCTCAATAACGCTCGAATACCAACATCCCACTCTTACATCGAGCTCTTAGATCGCATTCAGTTTCCGAATTTGGGCTCAAGCTTGACCACATGAGCGCAATAGATTAATCGTGGCTAGAAAACTATTCCAAGTATTCGCTTCCGGAACGAAAATCCTAAATAGCCCGACCAAGGAGAAGGGCGAGAGAGTGTGGGAATCATTCTTGATGTTTTATGGCAACATGATTTATTGAGAAGAAAAAACTGAAAAAAGCTCTCATGGTGGTTAATGGTGGTGAGGAGAGAGAAATTGATGTGATGAAGAAGGCAACGATACAGACAATAAATAATATAAAATTATAAGGTCAGGGGTAAATTCGTCTTTTCAATTAAATGGGTATATGAGAGTGAAGCTTTTATCCCACTAGGTACCTCATGATAAAATAATTCTGACAAGATAGTGACTCGTTTTTTTTTTTTTTTTGCCACCGGGGATTTAAGTAGAGAAACCCGTTTATTTATATATCTATTATTTAATATAACTAACTAATTTTTTATGTTTTGACGGGCCTGCCCGTGGCCCGTGCGGGCTTACCGCACAGGCCCGATCTCTGGCGGGACTAAATTTTAGAGCCCGTCCCGCCACTTTGGCGGGCGGGCCACGGACCCGTTGGCAGTACTATTTCTAGGTAGACGACGTACTGTAGAGACGATAGCTTTTCTTGGTGGGCTAAGCCTGCGGCACTTTTAAGTTCGAGCGTAAAATATGTGCGGACGTCAAATTCCTGGGAATATAATAAATCATCAACATAAATAAATAATTGAAAGTATCAATCACAGTTTAAAATCTTGAACTTGCCATTGCAATTTTCAATAATGTTCTACTAATTCAGTTTTATATCTCTGTAGGTCAATGCAGAACATGTCGTAAGGGATAGAGAAGCCTTATCCGTATGGTAAATAAAACTTGGGTTGACGACCTTAGAGAACAAAAACAATTGTCCTCCACAAAACACACACCCCTATCTACGAAGCAAAAGCCAATCGAATCTTCATATATATAATTGTAAGAAAGAAAATAACATTTTGTCAGCTGTTGTTTTACTTGTTTCTTCATCTCTTTCCTGGCTATCACTGAAGGGTAAGTTTGACAAATTAGAAAAAAAAAAGACAAAAAAAAAAAATGGCGCAAATCTTGGCTCCTTCAGCACAATGGCAGATGAGAATCGATTCAAGCCGACTGAGCTCGAAGATGCTGAACCCCGTAAGCTTAAGACAGAGCAAGAAAATGGCGGCGGCTAAGAGCTTCCCCAAGTTTAACGTCCTCGTCGTCAAATCTGAGCACAGCACCGTCAACCGCCTGGAACAGATGCTAAACCTCGACGTCACTCCTTACACCGATAAGATCATCGCCGAGTATATATGGCACGTCTTCTACATCTTACTCGCTGCCTTCTCTTACCACACACACTCACACACGCATTTCGTCAAACACCTTATGCTCTGTTTTTTTTTTTATAGGATCGGAGGGTCGGGAATCGACCTGCGTAGTAAGTCCAGGGTAAGTCTTTTCAGTTCTACGTTAGTTTTTATTTTATGTATAAATGCAACGATGTATGTATGCAAGGAGATGTTAACCTCGATTGAGATGATGATGATTGAGCAGACCATATCGAAGCCTGTGGAACATCCCTCGGAGCTTCCCAAGTGGAACTACGATGGGTCGAGCACTGGGCAAGCCCCTGGCGAAGACAGTGAAGTCATACTATAGTAAGATCAATCAATCAATCTCATCTGTAATGAAATGCAGCTTTCTTTGTTTTCTCTAATATATCTCGAAAAAAAAAAAAAGCTTCGATCTTTAACTCCGATCTAACCTCCCCCAGCCCACAAGCCATCTTCAAGGATCCATTCCGTGGCGGCAACAACATATTGGTCTGCATTCTTCTTCTACAGAATATGATTATTACAGTGCTCTGTTCTTTACATAGATCTTGACCTTAAAAGTAAATCATTGTGGTTGGTGGCAGGTCATATGCGATACTTATACCCCGGCCGGCGAACCAATCCCGACGAACAAACGATACCGAGCTGCTCAGGTCTTTAGCGACCCTAAGGTTGCTGCTGAAGTTCCATGGTAAGCATCAAACTAATCTCTATATTCTTACACAAGACATATCAGTTCAGACAGAAGATTAACAGAACTTTATGTGTTGAGTTTAGGTTTGGGATCGAGCAAGAATACACGTTACTCCAAACCAACGTTAACTGGCCATTGGGTTGGCCTGTAGGAGCCTACCCAGGTCCTCAGGTAATTGAAAACTTTTCCCTCGGTTAATCAGCGAAAAAAGTTTTAAAAAAAGAGAACCGTTTATCGATTGAATTCTTGATGTTAATCCGAACGTTTTGTAGGGACCTTACTACTGCGGCGTTGGAGCGGATAAGTCGTTCGGGCGCGACATATCGGACGCACACTACAAAGCTTGCTTATACGCAGGCATCAACATCAGCGGCACCAATGGAGAAGTCATGCCTGGGCAGGTGATGATCTCTAGTGGAATACACATAAAGCTTTATGTAGTAAGTGACGAACAGTTTACCGATCGAAAAAATGCTTCATTACAGTGGGAATTCCAAGTCGGGCCCAGCGTTGGAATCGAAGCTGGCGATCATATCTGGTGTGGGAGATATCTCCTCGAGGTACTTCAAAAAATCGACAACGAAAGAGTACCCCAATCGTATTCTGTAGTAGAATTTCTGATCGACCATCTTTCTATTCTTCGAACAGAGGATCACCGAACAAGCTGGCGTTGTTCTTTCTGTCGATCCAAAGCCAATCGAGGTAATCAAATAACTATCGAATCAACTCAAAAAGGAAGCTAATTTGATCTCTGACATGGTTTTTATCATCCATTCAAAGGGCGACTGGAATGGCGCGGGCTGCCACACGAACTACAGGTAAAAACACCCATTCTAATCGTTATTGCAGATTCACCGAAGCTTTTGTTTAGAAACTAACGCTCGAATTCTAACAGTACCAAGAGCATGAGAGAAGAAGGAGGTTTCGAGGTGATAAAGAAGGCCATTCTAAACCTTTCCCTTCGTCACAAGGATCACATCAGCGCTTACGGAGAAGGAAACGAGAGGAGGCTCACTGGGAAGCACGAAACTGCCAGCATCAACACCTTCTCATGGGTACATTACATTATATAATAATACACACAACAAATTCCACCATTTTCTTGACTAATCAAATCACTAACGCCATGATGTAATATATTATACGCTCGTTCTTACAGGGAGTTGCCAACCGTGGCTGCTCAATCCGCGTGGGACGCGACACTGAGAAGAGCGGAAAGGGTCTGTAATAACTCAAACGTTATACCCGAAAGTTTGACTTATCTTCTTCGATTTTTTTTTTTTTGCGCAGGCTATTTGGAAGATAGGCGTCCAGCGTCTAACATGGACCCATACATCGTGACTTCGCTTCTCGCCGAAACGACACTGTTGTGGGAGCCGACGCTCGAGGCTGAAGCACTCGCTGCTCAGAAGCTATCTCTGAAGGTTTAACCGCCGTGTCTTTTGTAGCCCAGCCGAGCCTAGCCAAGAAAAGAGCTTGATGAGAGACTTGAGAGCTTCTTAGGCAAAAAAAAAAAAAAAAAAAAAAAAAAAAAAAAAAAAAAAAAAACATTGATCTCTAATGGTAAAAAATGGAGATGGACTTGTGAAAATGATGCTTGCTGGTTTGTTTCATTGCATTCAAAGTTATTGTAATAAGCCTGCTTTTATTACTTAAATGCTTTGTTGAGAAATAGTTACTCGATTAAAAGATAATTAATGTCCTTTATATACTCTAATAACGCGCCTAACAAATTGGATAACTTTGAGAGAATTGCAAAGGTTTAAAACTAGAATTACGAAACTAGATAACTTTTTAAAACTAGTGCAAAACTAATCGAACTTTTTAGATTTTAATTATTTTTATTTCTCTTTTCACCACAATACTATCTAAAATTACATTTTTCATTATTATTATCTAACATTAGCCTATAAATTATTAATAACTTTATTTTTAACCCAATTTATTTTTTGTAAGGTCTTATCCCTATAGCATATCTAATATTATTTATTATTTTGAGAATCATAGTATTTTATTATATGTAGAAAATTGAGCATTTGACGTATCAATTCAATTATATTTTACGTTCGACTAATTATTGCATATGCGTGGACTTATTCATTCGGTTAAAATATCAGAAACGAACTGACGGACAACGATTTCGGTTCAAATCAAAATCAAACCGTTGTTTATAATGGTTGTTTTTTTAGTTTCCTACATATACTTTATTATATGTAGGGAATTTGTTCGTTTATTGCTTTTTAACTAAACGATCATATGAATGCTTTATTTTTTTGTTTGCTTGTAAATATTGGAGACTTATTTTGGTTTTTCACACATTCTCGAATCTTTATCTGGTCTGTCTCGAATTTCCCTCAATTTTTTATGTTCGAAGTATAATTTTTTATATTTTAAAGAATTTCAAATTTAGTTTTCAATTACAATTGGAAAATAAACAAATATTCCTAAAAAATCAAAGCTAATGGTTTGAGATCAAAACCGACACCGGCTCCAACTGATTCCAAATAATAATCGAAATAGTGTTACCACATCTCGATTGACGTGAGGTTTTGGTTCAGTAGAAACGAGAATTTCACATTGGAAATTGGAAACGTTTAATACACCGAACTAGGTATTATTTTGAGGGCTTAAAACTTTTTAAATTGAATTTTGAGGTTAAAGTATGATTATAGCTAATTTATATGCTTATGTAATATAATAATGGTGAAGATTTAGAATTTTAAATAATTTGTGGTGACAATAGAAAATAACAATAATTAAAATTAAAAAAATTGATTAATTTTGCATTAATTTAAAATGTTATGCAATTCTAGTTTTAAAACTTAACTATTTTTACAATTCTCTTAGTATAACTTTTGCCTCTACTCGCCGAGGGGAAGCAAGAATATAAGGAGGAAAACGTCGCCCGTAATCGTTGGCGACGGGAAAAGAAATCTGCAAAGATGTACGGCTTCACAGGCTTAGGAAAAGGCCACGACGCTGAGAGCGATATTGAATCTGGGGGAACTTTGTACCCTGGATTGAGCTATGGCGAGAATCAGCTGCGATGGGGATTCATACGCAAGGTGTACGGGATATTGGCAGCGCAGATCGTACTCAGCACCTTCTCTCCACCGTGACAGTCCTCGATGCACCGCTGAACGATCTCCTGCGCGGAAACTCCCTGTTGTTGTTGTTCCTCGTCTTCACGCCTTTCTTATGTGAGATTCGTTTTGTTATTTTTCGCGGTTTTATGACTTATGAGCTGCTAAAATCTAAGTGGAAGGAAGACCGATCTACGATCCTGTTGGATTTTAGAAAATTCCTTTTAAACGCTTGCGTAATTTTGTTATTGTTTGATGTTGCTGCTTGATTTTTCTGTGTGAGAGCTAAAATTCAAGTCTGACCTTCAGTGGTCTGTTCGCTGCTCTATATAGTGATTCGCTTCGCACCATTTTTTCATGCTACTTGATGATCTCTATGAACTTCTACAGTGTTTGAGTCATCAAATCATTTTCGCCAGATCACCGGGCAAGGACTGCAACGAGTACTGATTTTTTTTTTTTTTACTTTGTGAAGAATGTTCATGCCACATTGATCTTCTATGCTGCTCTTTGTTGACTTTTTTCCAGTCGCCCCTTCGTTTCATCCATGTTAGCAATAAATGAGTTTGCGTTCTGTATAGGTCTCTGGCCCTTGCATGTCTAGCAGCAAAAGCACCCACTGAACTTCGTTTTCCTCGGGCTCTTCACTGCTTCTATGAGCCTAACTGTTGGTGTCAGCAGTGCCAATACCGAAGGTTGGTTAACTGTTGTATTACTTTTACGAACTTTGTGGTCTTGTTAAATTTTTGGTGCCCGCGCACATGCGCCACACGTGGGAGGAGAGGAAACGGTATGAGCTTGAGGGGTTCCTTGCTAAAGCCAATTGGTGATAGGATGAGTGACCCTCAAGCTTATATACCTGTTAGTTTTTCTTCTCGTAACCGATTTGGGACATTTGACATTTGACCACATGTGACGTTTTTCACACTCCCCCCTCACATGTGAGCCAATTTTTGTTCTTAATTGGACGGGAATGTCAATCTATTCGAACCCACCGTATATTTTTAATTTTTGAGTCGGTTGAGGAACGCCACTGTTTCGAACCTCATGAACCATTTTAGGATCGCCCGCTGTGATATCATGTTAAATTTTTGGGGCCCGCGCACCACACGTGGGAGGAGGGGAATCCATATAAGCTTGAGGAGTTCCTTCTTAAAACCAATTGGTGATAGGAGGAGTGACCATCAAGCTTATATACCAGTTAGTTTTCTTGTCGTAATAAATGTTGGGACATTTAACATTTGCCCACATGTGACATTCTTCACACTGTACAATTCAAATGAACTCAATTTGAGCGTTTCTGTCAGTCGAGCACTTAGAGAGAAGAGAGGATTTTCGGCGGTGGAAAGTTTCATGTATGAAAGTGCTAATATGATTTATTGCTTTGTACACGATTCAGAAAATAAAAAAATATAACGGACCGGCAAATAAAAAGTGATAGTAAGTCGAGATGTTGTAGTAGACGAAAAAAACTCGTGGGACTAGAACGATGAAGAAAATATAACAGAGGGAGAACCACTGAGCGTTGGCCGACTCAGAACAAGAAATTAACGAGGAGGACGAACCAAACAACCGAAGATGCGAAGCCTGCAGGACCTATACGAGACAACCGATGTGGTTCATTTAGTCTGCTTGTTGGCCGACTCAGAACAAATTTCGAAGATGCGGTAAGAAAAATAAAATGGAGGAGAGCAACTCGGTAGCGACACCAATGGAACTTGGAATAAAACTATTCAAGTTTGAGGGAGGACAATGAGCTGCTTTTCCAGCGAGCTGCTCATTACTATCAAACATCACTCTCACAGCGAGCTGCTTTTCCACATTCAAAAGCATAGCATATGCTTTTCGTACTTCAGGCCAAAGTTCAGATGCATGGATTTGATTCCTAACTCCAGCATATGTTTCATTCAACCCCATAAGAAACTGCATAAGCTTTGTTCTCCCTTCTCTTCTATTAATTCTCCCAACCTTGCATACACAGCCATTACAAGTACATTGGTCATTTTCCATGAGATGAGCTAACTTGTCCCGAAGTCGTTTTCAGTTTGCTGAAGTATTGTGCCAAGTCATGGTTCCCTGCGAGATCGAACATATTTCTCTGTTCAATTGATACACTTGCGGACCATTGCTCGTCGCATACTGAACTTCCAGCTCCTCCCAAAGTTCTTTTGCTGTTTCAGCGAGGCTGAAACTGTCAACTAGCTCAGCTGAGAGTTCAAAATCCATGACACGACATGTCATTCACCCGAGTCCATTGTGCGACATTTGCATCGCCGTCGGTAGATTTAGGAACATCACCATTGATGAATCCTAATTTCTTCTTCGCGCTGAGAGCTCGCTTCACCGAGTGACTCCGTGCCAGATAATTCAACTCGTTGAGCTTGTTCGAGACAATCGCCAATCCTAGACCATCTGAAGGCAGTAGCATTAGAGGATGGACATATCATCCGTAATTGATCGCTTCTATTCCATTCTGAGTCTGCTTTCCAATCGATTCTGAAATTCGTTGTTCCTCTTGCATAGCTTCAGCAAATCGCAAATTTGACTTTTTTTTATAAAAAATAAAATCTTCGATGAGTTGCTATTTCTCTACATTTGAGTTCTTCAATCTTCGACCAGATGCAGAATCGCCTGCTCTGACACCATGTACAATTCAAATCTGAGCTCAATTTGAGCGTTTATGTCAGTCGAGCAATTAGAGAGAAGAGAGGAGTTTAGGCGGTGGAAAGTTTCATGTATGAAAGTGCTAAAATGATTTATTGCTTTCATTGTATTTATACAAAAGCCTTAGTAAGAATATCTAGCTAAGTGTAAAATAGGAAACTAACTATCTTAACAAAACAGAGCAACAAAGAATAAATACTAAGCTAATGCGTACAGTCTCACTCTCAACTGAAGGGGTTAGTAGTTTGCAGGAAGGATTGTGCTTGAGGCCTTAATCTTGACATTTGGGCATCGGTCACTCTCTATCTCGACGTTCTCAACCTTTTCCTTGCGATTCTCACGATGCTGAACCAGGAGAGTTAGGGCTCTCTCTACTCATGATCGGTAAACTAGTAAAGCCTTTCCTAAGTGTTCATATTTCTGCTGGTTAACTGTCATTCTGGGCATTGTCTATATAATTAACTATGGCAGAATTTCTACCTCTGTCCACGCACCTTCGAAGTACCAGTTTGACCGTTTTTCGGTTATGAATTGTTTGCGTGAGAAAAAAAAAAAAAAAAAAAGTGTTTTCGTTATTGACATATTATTTGTGATTTGTCATCGCCATGGCAAAAACGTTCGAGCAGAAATTAAGCGTGAAAAAAATGCTTCAGTAACATGTGAGTCATGTAACGTAAAAATAATGTTACTGTATGGCAAATAACCATTTCATAAGGAAAAAATGTCACACTGATGTCGATCAAGGACCCTCGCCAATGGGTAAATATGATATGGACTTATCGATGCAGGCAATAATACATTTGGTAGCTTGGACTTTACTGTGTGTGTATATATATCATATAAATATATATGACACGTGAATGAAATTACTATGCAAACAAAACGCAGTATTATTTTATTGCCGTTGATGGGGACTGGGCTTCTGAGATCTCAATGTCACGACGAACCTGTTGCTAGTGTCCAATTTCCGACATGGAAAAGCAAGTTTAATTTGATGCAAGAAATTTAATAAAACAAATAAGTCTATGAGTTTTTACAGATAATCTTCGATGATTTCGTGAAATATGACACCATTAAACTACCTCTCATGTATTATATAATAGATTGCATCAGGGGTTTTTTTTATGGGATCTTTACACAAAAATACACATTCGGATAAAAACTTATAATTTAGTACCATGTTTGGATTTTTTATATGTAGGTATATAATGAATAATTTTTTTGCACATAGTTATCCGATTCGTCGCAGGTACGCCGTATTAGCACATCAAGGTATCCTATAGCATCGTATTGTGGTACGTAATACGTTAAGAAAATGGTATGCTGCATTAGCAGATTTAGGTACCCTATAGCAACCGTATAGGATACCATATAAAGCCGTGACATAGTACGCTAAGCACACATAGAAAACACATAAACTGGTACAAACATAAATCGAATACCTATCTGTAAAATTTCCTGACATGGGTAGTGATTTGTATCTTTTTTTTATTTAAGTTGGTATTTATGGATTACACTTTTTTTATTCAGACATGAGTAACGAATTAAATAGTTAAGATGGCAACAGAAATGTTTTTTCTTAAAAAAAAAACGTGAATATAGTAACAGCTCCTTCAGATCTGATGACATGACACATTACACTCTGTATGTCAGTCTTGATTTAAATTTCTTGTTTGTTCGTTTTCAGAAAAGGGCAGTGCAGTGAGTGGAGGGGTCATCGAGCATTGAAGAATGATCAGGTCGTATTGAACGCCATGTGTGCCACGAATAAATGATAAAGTATCTTTTAAATTAAATTGAAGCATATTCTTTAAATGGATTTTATTTAGGACCGGAAAATAATTAATACCGCTCCCTAATTTGGTGGATCGTGTCGTGTTCCTTTCTCCCCGCCCCATGCATTCAAGAATCTTGATTACTTCGCAAAAGGCACGAGCAATGGAAAAAGAAATGTAATGAAATGATGAAAACTAAAAAGCAAGAACATACAAGAAAAACTTCACAAGAAAAACTACGTTGACAGATCCTCACCTACCTATTCTTGAACCCTTCTTCAAAGAAAACAATGGAGGCAGACTGCTCCTTGGCTGCGCCGTGCATATGGGAACGTTGATCACCGGCCTTATCCTAATAGTAGCAGACTTTGTTCTTTCGAGCCCTTTCTTGTAAATCCTCTTCATAGTCTTGTCCTTACTACTACTACTCTCGCCATCTTTAATATTCTCATCTGAAGATGACGATGACACGTCGCCCAACGAGCTTCTTGAGGAAGAAGAAGACGAAGAAGAAGAAGAAGGTGAAAGAGTTGACGAAGGACGTTGCTGCTTCCTCAACCTCAGCAACTCTTTCCACAGAACAGTGCACTTAGGTGGTCTAGGCGACGGATCATCGTCCATAAACCAGCTCATTCTCGGCTCATCTTTGCTGCTATGAGAAGTTAATAATGCTTCTTCGCTCTTGGGCCCGATTTGTTCGACGTTGTTGACAGCATTAATCTCACCTTTCATCAACGCCACCTTGTTGAGCTTATCTGCGTAGTGCTTCTGCCAAAATGGCAGCAATTTGCCTTCGTAGAACAGCTCGTCGGCGGTGATCATATTGGTGCCGACGTTCCCAGACAAGAACTCGAAATCTGCGCTGCGTGCAAGCTTTGATCTGTCGCTTTCTGATGCATCGTTTTCGGCCTGATGAGGCGAAGGGTTATTTTTAGGGCATATAGAGATGAAGCTCTTCTCATCAAGAAAATCTGCGGAGAATGAAATTCGAGGGCTTGAGTTCGACTCGACGACGTTATTGGACGTCTCTTGAAGGGTTTCAAGAGAAACCATTTGTGATTGCGGAAAGAAAGTGAGGAAACTAAATTAGGGTTTTGATGATTTCTCGTATTTTGATGAGAGAAGACAATGCCTGTGCATGTATGAGCTTATAAAGAGTACTTATATCTTGTGGGGTTTGAGATTCTTTTTAGGGGCAATTTGAGGTGAGACCCAGTATAAGTTTCATTTAGGTTTCGGATCCCTGTCAGAAAATTTTTAATTTTAAGGACCTGATATACTTAAGTGTTTGTCATTACCACTTCATGGACCTGCAGTATCACTTCATGGACATGCAGTACCAATTCATCGTTATGTAGTACTTCATTTTTATGTAATAACACAAAATGATAATCTAATATTAGTTCATATATACTGTATAACACTAAAAAAATTTTGAAAGGGACCCTGAAACCTAATTTAAAATATGTTTTGGTGACTTGAAATTTAATTAACACTTCTTTTTATTTGTATTCTATTTACCGTTTTCAGCCTTTGACATGATTGATGTTAAATTATAACATCTCGAAGCAACTAGACTTGGACGGTGATGTGATTAAATTAAACAGTGACTGTCTGGTGAATATGAAACAAATGACCTAAGATTGCTTATTATCATCACATGGAGACAACTTCGAGAGCTAAACGACAAAATTGTTTGTAATATTCTTCGTTATTTACAGCAAAGGCAATCACAAGCTAAGAGCTGTCCCTCGATATTATTACAAGGACTCTCTTGTTTTTATTTTAATCGTCTTAGAGTCGAAAAAAGTGAGGAATAATAATAATGTGCTGGATCTTGAAGACAGAGATCATAATAACATGGGAGGAAGAGCCATAGATAACATGTGTGTAATCACATGAGCCTATAACAGTTGCATGCCATGTGAAAAACAGCTTTCTTGCCAAAGATTTTATTTATGATAAGTAGATATAATCCAATATTTGGTCATTACTATTCCATGACCTCGGAAACACGCCTAACGAAGGGTTAATCATGAAACCAAATAGCTTTGAAGACTCTTAATTATCTCCTCAAGCCATACAGCTAACCAAGAAATCCTGCGAATCTTGTTTTGATATTGTCTTGATGTGCTGTGAAAATATGCATTAATTAAATCAACAGCTTTGTATTCGAATTGATGACTAGTTAACAACGACCTTAAGATACGTATCGACTGTTGGACAGCGACCAAACACGAAGGAAAAGGACAAAATAAAGGGAAAAATGAAAAGAAAAGGGAAAAAAATCAGAGATTCATACGTCTATTAATGCATGCAATAATGCATTTGCTATGGCATGGAAACAAGTCCATATTATAATTGAAAATACTGACAATATAATAATCACGTTATTTTCATAACTATTCAAGCAGCTGCAGAGATATTTTTCTCAATTAAGTTACTTCCCTTTCATAAAATTTAATATACATACATATATATTGACGGACCCATATTAAAACAAACCCGACAAAAAATTGTTGTCTTCTTCCGACCAGGAGAAGGGTCAAAACGGACCCGCCTTAGGATATATATCAGGAATGAATGGAATGCAATGAAATGAAATATCAAGAATAAGCCCAAACGCACAAGGTATATATATCCGAAACTATATAACATTATTTCAATGCACATGCCACGCAAATGGGGGCGTTTGCTTGGTGGAGCGTCCCGCCTGGCCAGAACTTACGAGGAACACAGCCTGCGCAACATACTGCGCGCAGGCATATAGCTGGTCAGCGTGCAACAGACGGCGCGCTGGCTCGGCCATGACGGGCATGGCCAGTTGCGCGCGGGACGCACACATCACTCAGCATCGGGCATGCGCAGAGTAGGCATTGCGCACAGCACATAGGCACAAAGTTGGCATAAACGCGCGTGGCCCGCGCGGGCTTATGCGCGACGTGCGGGATCCTTGGGCAGGACTCGCGAGCTAAGGACATAATGGGCGAACATTGGGTGCTGGCTTGGTGCAGTGTCTAACCATGTGAGCGACATTCTTGGCCAAGAGCCAAGATGGCTCGGCCGGCCTGGCCCCGCAAGCAGTTGCGGCAGTTTCCAGGGTGGTTTGGCCTAGCCTGACGAGAACTTATCAGGGCGGTTGGCCTGGCCTGGCGAGCAGTTCCAAGACTCAGCCTAGCCGAAAACTTCCCTGAGCCAGCAAGCAAAAAACTGCCTGATAGAGCTGTCAAAACGGGCCTGCTCGAGCCGGCCCGTACCCCATCACTGGCGGGCCTGAGAAATGAAGGGCCGTCCCGCTTGCGAGCGGGTAGCGGGCCTGGCGGGCTTAGCCCGCCCGTTTTTTTTAAAAAAGTAATAAAAATAAAAATGAGAAAATAATAAAAAAAATAGATAAAAAATGATATAAAAATAGGAAATGATGAAAGAAAAAATAAAGAATTCAAGTTGGAAAATATATCTAATTTAATCAACTTTATAAATGTTAATTATTTACGTTATTAAAGTACAAAAAATATAAAAATCAATATATTTATAAATCTTATTATTTAATATAATTATATAATATATCATTTTTTTGTGGGCCTGCCGCTTCCTGGCGGGCCTGAAAATTAACAGCCCGTCCTGCCATCCTGGGCGCGGGCCCGTTTGACAACGGTGGCCTGGCAGTTTCAGTCCGAAAGGAACCTCCCCAAACCAGTTTCAGCTCTTTTGAATTTAGCCAATTGCAGGTTTGATGAAGTTTATAAATAGCTTATGTTGCCTTGTATTTTAGGATCTGATATAGTGCTATAAAGTGTGTTCTTGTGAGAGTCTTTGTAATCTTTTTGGGAATAAAAAAAAGCTTGGGCATTGCCCGTAACTTTGTTGTTGTTTGCTTTATTCACTTAAACGAAGTAAACAAACGAAGGCACTTTTAAGCATAAACACGAGAGTTCTGTGAGGAAAAGAATTCGAGTGAATGGATCAATTGAAGGGCTGACTAACTTGTAGGGACGAGTTGGCATCACGAACCTCCAACTTAGAACAATATTCTAAGCCCTTTGAAAGGGTCGTGACAACTAGCATATATGGCAATTCGAAACTAATGTATATCCACAAAATAATCTCTAGTATAAGATGATTCGGTGCCTTTTAATTGCTTAGTTTAACCTTGGGCCTTAAGAAACATCATATTGAAAAAGGAACTTTCTTTTGTGCGTAATAAATCAATTAAAACTCCCATAGAAAAGTTATTTGTTAGATGAAGATGCCTCTTATTTAGGGGGAATTTTATGTCACGCCCTAATAAAGATTTAACTTATTGTTCAGGCCTTGTCGGAAAAGAAATAAGTTTCAAGGACCTAGTTTTAGTAAAATTCGAGTAAAGAACCCAAAAATATGATTTGACGAAAATACCCTTACTAAAATGCTCTTTTTTCACATCGAAAGTCTATACGTGTTGTTCGTGGTCTTATATGGAGCGGTACTTTCACTTCATTTTATGTTACTCAGTTACAACATATTGTTACTTTAGAAAACAGACACGTTATGTTTCAATGATATTGTGTTAGTTTGCTATTGCAAAATGTTATCAACAGAAAATTTTTTATATTTAGTGATCGAATTCATTTTTCTTACACTGAATTGAGTACAAAAAAAATTCGACTGCTCCATCCAACCGATTTCGACATGTCATGTTAGAGTCATTAGATATTGACGACACACGGGGTAGAATTTGCTTGTCTAATTAGGGTGCAAATTCGAGAACATAATGGTAAATCGAATCTAGATTTCGACATAAATTGCAAGTAATCGGTATAAATTCGAGGTACACATGGTTTGGACGTTTACCAATTGCTATTAACGTCGAGATTTGAACGATTTTCCGCATTTGTCATTTATGGTTTTCTATAAAATCTCCGCCATCTCTTGCTTGAGTATTAATCCAATATAAACATCAATATTTTTCATTATTAATACCCATGAGAAATCGAGGTCTATTGTACCTTATTGAGTCAATAACGCCGAGATTTATGCAGTTTTCATCTGTTTTTCAGTATCGTTTGTGATTTTCGTTCTATTCCTCCGATCCATTGCTTGTATACAGAATGTGTTATTGACGACAAACAATACCTTTCGTTGATGTGTTATTTCTGAGTCAACATTTCTTATTAACCATAAGACATTTGTTATTTTTGCTATGATATAAGTATTTCTTTTTTTTAATACAATTTAGGAAAAATATAATATCCGTTTCTCGCAATTAATTTTTCATATATATTCTTTTCGTCCACCATCACCACCCAACCCTGCAGCAGACCACATTTGATGCATTATCGAGGGTTTATTATGATATTAGCGTTAAGACAAGTACAATTTCCGATGAGTTTTTCCGAAATCGTTCGACGCATAATAAAATATTTGTAGATCGAACCATGTTTTTAGTTGAAATTGAAGATAATACGTGTAGATTCGAGAGACCCATAGACTTCGTCGTGCCACCGTATTGGGTCGATTGTTTGTCGTTCAAGGTTTTTCGAATTGGAAATACAATCGTCGAATAATTTCAGCGAAAGTCATTGTTCCTTAAAGTGGTATCGAAGGTTAGGTAACTGTCTTCAAGTATCGGTGAAACAGTATAAAGTGGAACCTGTGTTGTATCAGTTAGACGAAGTGGTGTCAAAATGACTTTATGTTATACTGTTGGAGCAAATTTTGTTATGTAGGATCTTTGAATGTTGTTGACTGAATGGTGAGAACCGACGAATGAACGTTTTTCGCATATATTACATTCGTCAGTTCCACCACCGAACCATGCACAAAACCATATGGATTGTATATCGAGGGTTGTTATGATATTACGTTTCGAAAAGTACGACTTCAGATTAGTTTATTCTGAAATCTTTTGACGTAAATTATATAAATTCGTGGTAGATCGAATCATGTTTCCAGTCAAAATTGAAGGTAATATATACAAATTTGAGAGACCCATAGCCTTAGAAATGGGACATACTGTAATACCCGTAAAAATTTAATACGGGATTATTTCAATAAAGTTCGAAATTACAAGATTTATTTTCGAACAAGATCAAATTTCTTCATGAATTGGGCCAAAAATTCACAATTTGACCCAAATTTTTAAATGGGCCGAAAATAATAAAATAAAGCCCAAATATATAATTGATAGAATAAGAAACAAAACAAAGCAAAACAAAATAGAATAAAACATAACAAAACAAACAAAACAAAATAACCTAATACCACACTTTAATCCACAAAGACAAGACCTAATTATTTAAAGAAAGGAAAAGAGAAAGAGACAACAAGAATGGGAAGAAAAGGGGGAGAGATGGCGAGAGAGAGGGGGGGGAGAAAAGAAAAATAATAATAATAATAAATAATAATAATAATAATAATAATAATAATATGCATCTCCAAGAGCTTAAGGACAAGAACTAAGCCATCAATACACATCATAATGGTAACAAGTCAAGACCAAAAACACCTAATACACATGGAGGTACATGTGGAAAAAAAAATAAGGGAGATTGGAAAAGAGAAGGGGAGAGAGGCCGAGAGAAAGAAGAGAAGAAAAAAACAGAAAGAAAGGAAAGAAAGAAGAGGGAGAGGCCGAGAGAGAGAGAGAGAGAGAGAGAGAGAGAGAGAGAGGGAGAGAGGGAGAGAAAGAAAGGAGAGAAAGAAGGAAAGGAGAAGAAGGATGAGAAGAAAAATCTCCGAAACATCGGGATCGAAGCTCTCGGGTCGGGATCATACGGAAACACCCCGTGATTTAGCTTTCTACGGACGTAAGGTAGGTGAAGATCACCTACACGCGTAAACATTTTTTGAACTCGTGATTACTACGTGTTGCATGGTAATTTACGTGATCGTATGAAATTTGTGATTTACATGCTAATATATGCTCGAACGTGATCTCATGCTAGCTATATGAATACTTGTGTGTCGTCACTATTCTATGCAGTTCAATTTTCATGCTACTTGCGTTTAGATCGTAAAATGTTCGGGGTTTAGGTAGGAAGATTGGAAATTAGAAAATTTAGGAGCAAATTCGGGTATTAGTACATTAGGGTTTTCTAGGGTTTCTTTTAAATTCAAAGGTCTAAAATAAATATTTAAAACTCGGTCAGGGACTTCTTTGCAAAATTTCAGAATTTTTGGAGAGTTAAATAAATATTTAAAACTCCGCCAGGGGCTTCTTTGCAATTTTTAGAATTTTCAAGGTGTTAAATAAATAGTTTAAAGTTGATTGGGGCATTGGAGCAATTTTCTGAATTTTTGAGGTGTTAAAATAAATATTTTTAAAAGTCGATTGGGGCCTTGGAGAAATTTTCAGAATTCCTGAGGTGTTAAATAAGTATTTTTAAAGTTGATTGGGGCCTTAGAACAATTTTCAGAATTTCCGAGGTGCTTAATAAATATTTTTAAATTCGGTTGGGGTCTTTGTGCAATTTTCAGAATCTCCAAGGAGTTAAATAAATATAAAGAAAAAACTCAAAAGGGGTCTTTGTGAAATTTTCAGAATCTCCGAGGGGTTAAATAAACATTAAAAACATTCGACTGCGGTTAATTGTAAATTTTCTAAAGTTTGAGGACAAATCTGAAATTGCTAAAAATTTGGGACAGATTTGAAAATTGTATAAAAAAACCTGGGTAGATTTATAATTTCTGAAAATTTTGGGACTTAAACTAAAAATTTTATAAATCCGGGCAGATTTGTAATTTTAGGGACTTAAACTGAGATTTTAGAATTCGGGGCAGATTTGTAAATGTGAGAAAATTTTTGGGTCTTAAATAAATTTTGAGGACAATTTTCGGGTCATTTTATAATTTTCAAAGATTTTCGGATTTTAAGTTAAAATTTTCAAATTCGCGTCCTTAAAAGTAAAATTATGAGATTGTGGGATTTTAAGGGAAAAAATTTTGGAAAAATACTTTTAAATAAAGAATTTAAGTATTATATTAAAAACTTGGGACTTAAAGTGAAAATAATTAAATTTTGGAACCCTTAGTGAAATTCGGAGGGAGAGTTCGATGAGCAAGGTTTTGGGCCTAGTAATTCGGAATGCGGGCTTTGGGCCCGATTATTTAGAATTAAATAATTTTCGGATCGGGCCAAGCTGATACCTCGGGTCGATACGTGATATAGAGATTTGCAATTTTTATGTGTTGCATTTGCTTGCACGACATTCGCATACACGTGTTACGAGGGGTGAGGATTGTGCAGTCACGGTGACATTGTATAGTATTAATGAGTGGGGTATTTTATGACCGAATGATGGTCGTCGAATTGATGAGTAGTGAGGTTAGGACTAAGGCGCACTATATGATTGAGATGTGGGGAGTGGGCCTCCCGAGTTACTGACCCTTGTGGGAGTGGGGCCTCCCGAGCTACTGACCCCTGCGCGCGTGTTGCCTTTAGTTTCTAAGCCTCGGGCCCTGATTGCGATGAGATGAGTTGAGATGATGATGATATATGAGAAAAGAGTCGAGTGTGCATTTTGTGAGATGTGTCGGGATGGGAGTCGAGTGAGAGCATTTGCATTTGCATATTTTCATCTACTGGGCAAAAGCTCAGGGTTTACGTGTGTAGGTACGAAAGAGTCGGACGTTGAAAAGCGTCACGACTAGGCGGCTGATGGCGGTGACTCCACGGACTTTTGAGGGCAGCGTGGAGTGTTTAAAAATATGATTCGTATTTTTACTCCTTGGGCTTCGGCCCAATAAATAAAAGTGTGTTGTTAAACATTTATATTTTCGGATTTGGACTTTTGAGCTTCGGTCCATTACTTGGATATTGTTAGGTTTTAAGAAGTTTTTATTAAATGGGCTTCCCGCTGTTCACGCTGCGAAAATCCGCCAAAATACATAGTTAGGAAGTTCGGTCGTTACACATACCACCCTTTTTGCTCGATGGATCGTCGATGATGGTTTCTCGAACTTGCAATACAATCGCCAGTTAATTTCAGCGAAAATCACTGTTACTTACAATGGTAGAGGAGGTCACATATCCGTCTTCAAATAACGGTGGAAAGGTATATTGGCCAATATGTGGTATCAGATTCGACGAAGAGGTATCAAGTTGAGTTTAGGCGATACCGTTGGAACAAAATTTGTTATCTAATGATCGTTAAATGTTAATGAGTGAATAATGAGAACCCTCGAATGAACGTTTCAACGAAAATCAATGTTCTTTAAAGTGGTATAAGAGGCTACAAAACTGTTGTCAACTAAAGTAAAAAGGTATACTACGGCAATTATGCAGTATATGTTTCAAAAGAAAAGTACTAGAAAGGGTTTAATTCTTGGTAGCTTGAATTTTCTTTACAGTCGAAATTGAAGTTAATGTGGATAAATTTGTGATACCCATAGCTTGAGCATTTCGTTTCGCCACCATCCTCGCTCGATCGTTCATCGTTGAAGGTTAAAGAAACTAAAAATAAAAATCGGAGTAGTTTTGGTACCCTTTAAATTAAGTGGTACCAGAAATGGTTTAGGTGGTACCTGAGCCATTTATTTGGTATAACTTGAAGTTGAGTATTCTGGCGGGATTCTGATTTGACTAGAGTTTTGGCGGGAAATTATGATTCTATGTTGTGGCGGGATCTTAAAAAAATTTCTGGACAGTTTAATGTGGTGCCAGGAAGGGTTTAATTGTTACCAAAAGAGTATTATTTTTACAATTGCCGTCTATGCGCTAGGGTTTCTGGGTAATTTGTTACGAAATTGTCGTCGATGCGCTAGGGTTTCTGGGTAGTTTTTGGAGTTTATGACTTACGGGTTCGAGGTTAAGATTAAGGGTTTACGACATGAAATTCTGGGACTACAATTCATGGCTTGTGCAGTATAAGATACAACCTTAAAAAAAATTTGGGTTCGGGGTTTAGGGTTCCGGGCCTCGGATTTAGGACTTTGAGCTTAGTATTTTGTATTTGTGGTCTATTAATGTTATTCGTGTTGTTGTCCTTTGAACATATTTGTGATGCAATTCATAATGTTATGTTCCATTGAAAGAGATGATAGTCTATGTTTTGCAATGGAGGACTATATGTTTATATGGCATTGAGATCAACATTCGTCTATTGACATCAAATTTAGCATAATGTGTCTTTTAAAGCAATATGGTGATTAAACTTCATGGCATTACATATTTACATGAACATCCATATTAAACATCCGAAATAGAAGTGTATTTTTAAACGAAATTAATCGAATTATTGACGTGGTACTGAACAACTATTATGTAGTATCAGTATCAATCAATGTGTCATTAATTGATTTCGTGTTGTTTTTTTCTTACCTGACATGTGTTATTATTTCCAATTAATGTAGTACTGTTTTGAGAAACTCCTGTAAATATTATCTCACAATTCTGTTAAATTCTCTGACAGACCAGAACCTTCTAGAATATTCTCAATGAAGTGTTTATTTTACATATTGCTTGTGTTCAAAGACTAAAACCGCTGCATAAAGGTCCCGTTATCCGGGTGTCGCTTAGTTGTTACTTATTGAAATGTTTGTGTTCTTGATCGTCTATTACGTGGTACGCAGTTATCAATTAGTGTTACCTGACAAGCTAGTTAATTTGAGACGTTTCAATCTTCGATCCCGTCAAGTCGATATTGACTAATAGACATTTTAGTAATATACATTTACTATTTTGAAATATGATAAAATTCAGCCACTTTCACCTTGTTCGGCCGTTGACGTCGATATTGAATCGGTTTCACGAAATTTTCGATTTGGGAGTGGAAGCACGAATTTATTGAATTCATAAAATATTCGTCTTTATTAGTAAGACCCATCTGAATTTGAGGACGGAAAAACTTTATTCAGTCACAAATGTCGACATTTTCACGGCTGTATCTGGTTCTATGTCGTCGGCGGTTGCCCATTCATATTGCAACTCCTTTCTTGTATGCTGAATTCTTTACTAGAGAAATGTGTCGTTAATATGCGGTGTTTATTTGTTACCCGTTGATGTGTTTATGTTATTGGGTTTCTCTTAAATGGTACTCATGTATCAATTTGTATTACCTAACAAGCCTGTTAATTCGCAGACGTTTCAATCTTCGATCTCGTCAAAATACTTCGTCTTCCCATTATTAACATCAATACAATTCATTTAGTATTAGGTAATATGATCAAATTCAACCGCTTTCTCCTTGTCCGGCCGTTATTGTCGATATTTATCGATTTCCGAATATAATTTTCGATTTCGGGGTTGGATGCATGAATATAGTCGATACATCAAAATTTTTCTTGATTAGTAAAATTCATCCCAAATTGAGGACAGAAACGTTGACATTTTCACGGATTTCAGCTGATTATTTATGTCGTCAGTGGTTGTCGATCAATCCACTGCGCCTTGCGTGTATACTGAATTTGTTATTAGAGAGAAATGTCTCGTTATATGGTTTGTCTTATTTGTTACTAATTGGCATATTTGTGTTATTGCCTGTATATTAAGTGGTACGTATAGTCAGTTTGTGTTACCTGACATGCTAGTTCATCCGCAGACGTTTCAATCTTCGATCCCGTCAAAGTTCTTCGTCGTCCCATGATTAACATAATAACATTCATTTATTAGTAGGAAATATGATCAAATTCAGCCGCTTTCACTTTGTGCGGCCGCTAATGAAAGATGCGGTATTTATATGATTTTACTCACGGTTATATGCGACAGGGTTGGTATTAACAATAGTGGTCTTTATGCGATTTTACTCACGGTCCCTTGCTTGTGTACAGGTTGTGTTATTAACAATATATGAATCGTTATTTCTAATAGAAGATGTGGTATTTTAGTGTGAAGATTTGTTATTTAGTCAAAGAGGTGTCAAATGTGTTGTAGAATGTGTTACGCAGGAATCATGTAAATTAGCAATACAATATTGGCTTGTGTCAAAATTCTTCATTTTCCATGATTAACATCGATAACTCACATCCCTTAGTAAGATCCGTGATGAAATTGATTCAATTACATCATTCGACCATTAAAATCGAAAATTCGTCATTATTCAAAAAGATTATTGTTTGCATTTGAAGCATTATTTTTCAATAATCTTTAATAATTATTCTTAATTACTACGGCCCACGAGAAATTGACTCGATTTAACTATCGTCTACTCACTAAGATTTCAAGATTAGCTCGGTCATGAACTTTGATATTTTCGGCTACAATCTCAACGATTTTTGTGATTTATGTTTATCAATTTTTTTCTATAATTAGCATCCAAATATGCATATGTTTATAAGACCCATCACTCATCAGCGTTAACGAGTTCTGCAACTTTAAATTGACATCAATTCCTCCTTATTCGATCTGCAACACAATGTTCTACCCAAGTTGTGATAAGATATGCGTTTCGATCGGCTGTTGAAGACGATTGTATGTTCAGCGTAATTGTGGCAAAATTAGGAGGGTGAATATGTCATTTCTCGTCTAAATGATTTTTTTCTCTAACAAATTCAACCAGTTGGTCCTTATTACCGAACCAAACATAAATAGGGCCTGGATCCAAGTTAAAAGTATAAATAGGCCTGACACATAATTAACCCTATTATTTATTGTGAATTATATAATGAAATAACTAGTAATAAATTCCAACTTGCTCGCACGGCGTGCAGAATGGTCCAACAAGTCAACAAACAAAATAGAAGCTCGAGTCTATAATATGACCCCAACATTAAAATACTAAGAAATCTACCGAGGGATCTTCATCGTCAAGAAGTCAACAACAGTGGTGGACTCAACAAGTATATAAATCTACCGAGGGGTTCGGATACTTCTGATAACAGTACAGAGATTTGTGTTGTTTGTTGTTAAAGCACACATTGGTACTTCCACAATCAATTGTAATAAAAGCCTGCGTTTTCTCGATCATCGAAGAACACAAACTCATTACATTTACTTACTTATTCAGATCAAAACAAACACGAGGGAATGCTTGCCCTAGAGCTTGTGGGCTAATTTTCTTCAAGAACGGGGTTATGCTCGAAGAAATTATAAGGACGAAGCTCAAAAGACTCGCTCAAAGTAGGCATTATCGGAAAATCTTCTTGGCAAGGTACGTGGTGGAACCCTAACGTATACCACAGCACGATATCCTCGTTCTCAATGCTCCTATTCCTGCGAATACAAAACAGTTTTCAGCAGCAAATTTATCGATCGAAAATTAGAAGTTTAAAGGAATTAACTTTCAACCTTTGGCTCCAAGTATCCAAGTTATCGTCTCCTCTACTTTCATCCGTATACAATCCCCCAGCCCATTTCTCGCCCGCCTCATAAGGCGTAACCCAAACGTTGTACTTTGTAAACGCCGCTCGAATTTGAGCGTAGTCGTCTTCCGTCAGCAAAGGGCCAGCGGTGGGTCCCGGGTATAACCGGTACCCTATAAAGTTTCCCACTTTAGTCTTCTTACTAGGGTTTACGAGGGACAAAGCAACATTCCCCGAGCCAACCCTAACCCTAGCATCAGACTCGGTCTTGGCTACTTGGCTTCGAGCCCTCCAATAGCTTCTTCTCAAAGAGCTTTTCGCATTTACGTGGACCGTTTCGAGGTTGGTCTTTACGAAGGAATTCGATTCTCCGTCTACGTCTAAGTCGAGGCGGAATACGAGGAAATGGTCGTGGTTTACGCCTATCGTGTTTTCTGCTAAAATGGTGCCGTAGACCTCTTCTTGAATTTGATCCTTGTGCGTGTACGTGGTTCCTCTTACTTCGAGAATTCCCGTCATTCCAACCTGCAATTCTCAATGTGAAGAAACTCAGAAACATAGAAAACGAAGGACGATAAAAAACGATAACTTTTGGAGCGTAAAGTTTCGACCTACATTGACTTTGATAACTCCATTTTTCTTGAACTCCCAATCCATGATGTAGTCGTAGTTTCCAACGGTGGACACCGTTCTCACGACGAGCGTCACTTCTCTTCGAACTTCTCTTATCTGAAAAACCCGATAAGAACTCAAGCACGAACAACTCAGAATACGCAGAAACTCGAACTGAAAAAAAAATTTAGTAGATACCGACGTTTTTTCCTGGGATTGATAGCTCGGTGTGACGCCACATGATACCGCCAGCGTACCTTTCGAATATGCAGTAAGCGTTGGGAATTTGACCCATCGTACCATCGCCAGAAGTAAAATAGCCATCCATAAACACAGCGTTTTCGGGGCAATCCTTGAAAGGCTCGAGCGGCACAGTGCTGAGACCAAAACCGTACTCTCCTGCGTCGAAGTAAGTCCTATGGTACCATTCCTCGGTTAAGTCCATGTAAGGAACGAAGAGTTCTGAGACGTATCCTCTGTACATGACTTTACGGTACTCTTCTTTCTCAGAATCGTAGATTGAGGCCATCGATATGATCAAACCAGCCCTCATATCGAACGAAACATGGAACCTCCAATTCTCCCAGCTAAGAAAAAAAACAATCCACGGTAATAATGAACACTCAATCAATCAACGGTAATAATGAACACTCATATATGTTGATGTACCTCACTACATTCCCGTCCAAGGTGAAGCCTTGCTCGTCTCCTTGCAGAACTTCCGAGCCCAATTTGAGATTCGAATGAAATGAATCGTCGTCGATCTTTTTGGATCTTGTGTAATCAGTCCCCTGTGCTTTTGGGACAGGGACGAAAGCCCTATCACGAAACCCTATAATCCTCACCTCATCAAGGTCAACGGTCACCGTAATCCCTTCAATCGGCCTCATGTAAAGATTCACGGTTCCATCCAAGTAATAGCACATGACTCTTACGATTCTCCTCTCGTCTTCTTCGCCGAACCACCCAGCGGTGAAGGGCATGCACAGAACTTTGTCTACTTTAAGTCCTCTTTTCAAGATCGAGGCTTTGAAAGGAGGGTGGGACATGGCTAAGAGGCTGGCAGACACTAGTTCTCCGAGGTTGTGAACAGGGTAGCCATGGCCGTGGTAAGCCTTGGATGAGACGATGGAATTTGCCGACAAGTCGGCGACTATTTCGTGGCTCGTACGATTCGTCCGGGCTATGACGAATGCGAGCCGAGGGGGCGAAGTGTCGGCGGAGAAGTGGTCTTTGTTCGACGATTCCCATGAAGAGAGTGTGGATTTTTCTGGCTCGAGCAAGCCGACGTAGTGAAAGCTTACATTTTGGGTGAAGTAGCTGCGAATGATGCCTCGGACTTGACCGAGTTCGAGTGGAGTTAGGCTGTCTAGTGGATGGTTATGATAAGCTTGTGATGATGAGATGGCGAGTAAGAGCGAAAAGAGCACGAAAAGGGACATCGTCGCAAACATTTCCATGGCAGAAAAACGAGATCTCTTCGAGTTGACCCCGTATCTATCTCTCTCGAGTTGACCCCAAATAAAATGGTATATTTGGGATCAGACCCTATTAGACAAGTTTGAAACACATTTCAGGCCCTATAAGAGTTTATTTTGGGCAGAAGGACCTAAGTACCGAAAATATAAGTTTCAAGGACCCATGTTATAGGAAATGACAATACTATCATTCATAGTTGCCAAAAATTACAGCCATTTGCCATTGTCTTCTTCGTTCGATCTTGGGTTGCTTTGAGAACTGTAAACGGAGTGAAATATCGTTGTTAAGGTGCAAATAAGATGGAATCGACTTCGATTCCTCATGGGTAGTTATAATAAACAAATAATTTAAAGTGTAAGACGAAATAATTATGAAATTCCACGTCGAAAAAACGAGAATATAAATGGACCAAATATCAAATTTAATGGCCGATTAAGACAAATCTGAGTGAATTTGATAATGAGTCTTAATAATGAACGAGAATTATTGAGTTTAAGAAAGAAGTGGTGAAGAATTTTGAATCAAAATTTTGGTGCGACGTATATTGAAGATTTTGTAAACACGATATCTGGGTAACAAATCACGCATTTAAGTAACCGATGTAACAGATACAGTAACAGATGTGACAAAGACAATAACAGATGAGGCTCTATTAGTGACAATAACCCCCAAATCGATAACCCCATGTTAATCCAAGAAACGATTGAGCCATCCCACGAGTCGACGACGACCACGAGCAGCGACAACCACGAGCAGCGAGCCATACCACGACGACGGCCAAGAAATCGAAGAAAGCAGCGACGAAGAAGGAGAAAGGTCGAAACAGCCGAAGGGTTCTATTCAAAAATCTCGTTGAAACAAGGAAAAATCTGGACTTTAATATTGAATAAGGTGAAATTGATAGTCGGTCTTAATAATCAATGAAAATACTGATGTTAATCGCAAATAAATTTGATGCGGCCCATGATTGAAGCTTTTGCTAATAAAACTCTCGCTAAGTAACAATTTATGCATTCTGGGTAATTATGCATTCTGGGTAACACTTTATGCATTCGGGGTAACCCTTTACGCATTCTGGGTAACAGTTCATGCATTCTGGGTAACAGTTTATACATTCTGGGTAACAATTTATGCATTCTGCATTTCCCGAAATTAGCAACATGCACCTTTTGGAGTATAACTTTGGATCGTCAGTTTATACATGTAACAAATTATGCATTCTACATTGCCTTGATTCAAGCTCCCTCAAGTTCATTATGTATAACTTTATTCTTTACGTTATTTCTGAATCGAAATCCATTGACCTAAAAAATGTGTCCGAAAAATATTTACGGGTGCTTAGGGATGTTGTCCGAAAATGGCATTGCATGAATGATTCAACAAATTTAGAAACATCTTCAATTAATCTTAAATGTAAACCATATGTCGTTTACTGATTTCCTGCCGTAACAATTTAACAATGATCAGTAACAAATCAAGAGGAGAAAATAACAATGTATATTTCGGTAACACTGTCCTACTGTACTAGTAATAGAAACATATCAATTTCATATGTTACTAGTTTAGGTTATAATTTTCCAAATTTATATTGTAAACACGTTACATTCACTAAAATATATGAATTTGAGAAGTTTTAAACTAAAATATATTAGTTTATGTTGTGATTTTCGTGGAGCTTATGTTGGAGTTGAGAAGTTTGAGTATATAGTATGTCAAACAAGTATCATTCTTCTTCAAAGGATGACAATGCTTCTACAAAATTGATTCTACTTACTCAAAACATGTGATTCAACAAAATTAAAGACATCCTCAATTAATCTTAAACGTAAACCATATGTCGTTTACTGATTTCCTGCAGTAACCGTTTAACAATGATTAGTAACAAATCAAGAAGAGAAAAGAACAAAAATGTATATTTCGGTAACAATGTCCTACTGTACGAGTAACAGAAAACATATTCACAGTAACAATTTCATATGTAACTAGTTTAGGTTATGATTTTCCAAATTTATGTTGTAAACACGCTACATTCACTGAAATATATGAATTTGAGAAGTTTTAAACTAAAATATATTAGTTTAGGTTGTGATTTCGTGGAGGTTATGTTGGAGTTGAAGAAGTTGGAGTATATAGCATGAAAAACAAGTACCACTCTTCTTCAAAGGATGATAATGCTTCTACGGATTGATTATACTTACTCAAAACTCGTGGATATGAACTATTAGTTGTTTATTACAAACCTTATGGTCGACCTAACATAAATGATTCAACAAAATTAATGACATCGTCAATTAATCTTAAACGTAAACCATATGTCGTTTACTGATTTACTGCAATAACCGTTTAACAATGATTAGTAACACATAAAGACGAGGATATAACAGAAATGTATATTACGGTAACACGGGGATACAATACGAGTAACGGAATACATAGTCACAATAACAATTTCATATGTAACTAGTTTATGTTATGATTTTCCAATTTTATACTGTAAACACACTACATGCACTAATATATCAATTTACGAAGTTTTATATAAAAATATATTAGTTTAGGTTATAGTTTTAATCACAAACCCTAATTCACAAACTATAATAACTCTGGTAACACATAAATATGTAACTAGTAACAGTTTTACACATATCGGGTAACAAATAATCTATGCTTAATAAAATTTAGACTCCCGCCCAAAATTAATCTCACTGTGGTTTCCCGCCCGACATTTCTCCGACAATTTAGTAACAAATTTAGGCAACATAGTAACAAGAACGCATATACTAGTAACAGATCCTGATAATTTTAATTTAGTAACAGTTTTTCATCACCTCAATCGATGAACGTCTGGATCATTGCACTAACATCTGAATTTCTGTTTAATGTCGATCTCTCATACCGCATGCATTACACCACTTACGGTTTGGGAGTTAACAATTGACACATAATTTCGAATATAATAGCATAGTAAAAAATACCCAAATTATAGGGTCGATTATACTCTCGCGAAATTAAATGATGAATATCGGACGAAGGACCAATCAATGTGCCACACCGAGCTACCCATACGATGGGTAGTTCGAATCTGTACTTATTAGACGTAATTGTTGCCAAAAACGTATTTGATTCATCTTATTTTCGCAAATTAGAACCCAACACATGGTAACAATTGTTTACAGTTTAACAACGATTTTGATACTCTAAATAACAGATTGCATAATCCGAGTAACAGTGTTGGCACAGTAGAAATATACCCTAATTATTGGGGCCGATCGTATTTTCGCGAATCAAAAGATGAACGTCGGACGGACGAGCAAACAATGTGCCGCACCGAGGTGCCCATACTATGGGCACTTCGAATTTATCCATATTAGATGTAATCGTGTCAAAAACGGCTTTGATTTCATCTTATTTTCGCAAAATTAGACACCTAAATTGAAAGATAAAAACTCATAGAAATCTTACATCTTACTTCGTCAATACCACAATACATCCTACCTTACACGCCGAAATTGGTTGGTTAATGGCCATTCGAAATTTTGGAGCTCGATTCACTGTAAAAACGAGATTCGTAAAATAAATATTCCTAGTCGATAACAATTTTCTGCATCATAGTAACAGATAATGGATGAAAAATAGCAGTTCACCGGACATTTATAACAATATAATCTAACATATAACAGAAAGTCGCCGAAAAATAACAGAAAGCCACCGAAAAATAACTCTTAGTTCAGTATGTTAAGAAGGGTTTTTCGTCAAAACATATTTTTATCCCTTATCTCTGTTATTTTTTAAAAAGCTGGTCCTTTAAACTATTGTGTGATCTGACAGGGCCTGAACGATTTACAAACTTGATGAGTAGGGTCTTACTACAAATTTCCCCATAAATAAAAAGACAGTAAACTGTAAAAGAGAGGTTGAGAGAGACGGAGAGAGAGAGTCAAGTCGACCTCGTTGAGCTAAAAGTTCTGATTTTTTTCAATATTGTGGCATCAATTACGATGATATTCCATAGCAAAGCCCTCGTGATGCTGTCAGAAATTTCGTCAGATTTAGGCACAGTAAAATAGGTAACCCAACAGATTTTTTCCTTGCAAGAAATGGGAGGAACTTTCATTTGCAAGTCATTGTCGACATAGGCGCGTTTCATCATCAAGTTCATCAAAGGGGTGAAAGATGCATAGAGCAACATGGACAAATTTGATAGTAAAATAATGTAAAGATAGTGACATTAATGGAGAATATCGATCTCGTGAGAAGCATGTATTATGATTAAATTTAACTCTCAATTCTCAGTCATGAATTTGGCCTACAAAAATGAATATATAAGACGAAGTTGAACTCGCTATCTCTACGTAGTCTGTTCAACTATGTCTTTCTAAAAACTTCTCTATCACAACGGAGAATGCAGCAAAACCAGCACAACCTGCACATGCTGCTTTTGGACCCCCTGAAGAAAAAAATATCAAATATTTAACTAACTTAGAAAAAAAATAAAACACACACACACACACACACACATCAATTAGGCAGAGGAACTTTCAGGCATTTGGCAGAGATTCATTCAAATGGGTTTTCTTTTCTTGGGAAAAACAAGGAAATGGCTTATTCTTGATTTGAATAGAGAAGGAATTAGGGCTCATTGTGCAATGATTATCACAAGACTGAAATTATAGGAGCCAAACACTATCCAAAAAATGTCTAGAAATTACCTCTAGCTGAGATAGCACCGCCCGTTACACATCCAGCAACAACAGTATTCGTAATATCGTGCTTGGCCCGAGCCTTCAAATTACACATTGCACAGTTAAGTTTTACGGTAAATTCCTAGTTTTCAATGAAGAGAAACGCAAAGGACAGACCTTCTCAATGACGCATTCGGAAGCAGAAAAGATGAGGCCCATGACAGCAAAAGCCTTGCAAGAACTCCAACTCCTACGACCCATTTGCTTCGCTTGGTAGACTAACTGTTGCCTGCCCGTCATTTCCTCTTGCATTATTGGATTGTCAAGCGCACCCAGGAATAATCCCATGAACAATCCCAAACCCCCTCCTGAAAGAAAACCAGAAATACGCACATTCTCAGATGCTGTGTGCTTTTGTGTGTGATAAAAAGAAATAATGGGGCTATGGAAAATACCCATGACTCCACTAACAACACTTCGGACAGCACAATTGTTCCAAATGTCCTGTCCTCGGATTTCTTCCAATGTCGGCAAGCGGATTGGCTCTATTTGGGCCTTTTGGGCTTCTTCAGTGGTTGACGACGCATTCTGGGATTCGCTGTCCGAATTCGTGCTCATGAGGAATTTCTGCGGAAGCATACCGGTTGGTTAGCTCATTGACGTAAGGTGTAAGATTAGTAAAGATAACGAAGCACACAGATCCATCAACCCGAGGTGACACATGGTTTTGTGCAATTTAAGTTATCCATTGTGCTATGACATCAGACGCTAAAACAGGGCGAATGTCGATTAATAGAAACCGTAAATGGAAATCGAATACATCAACGTTGGAGCACCACTAGCGAGTATGAATGATAAGGGATAAAATAGAGGGAGCAGAATTAAAGCCATGTCTTTCTGGATGAAAGTTTCTTTTTATTCCCTACAAATTGTTTATCACACCTAACCCAACCGAAAATCAGAGAAACATACAAATTCCGTTGAGGACGAACGAACACAGCTAAACATGAAGTGCCAGGATAATCAAATCAAATCTAACCACCAACGACTTCGACTATCCCAATACTCGAGCAAAAATATCAAATCATGAACTAAAATCTAAAATCATACAGGATAAATTGAGTTGCATAACGTGCAATAGAACTAACATTGATTCGGAAGGTAACAATACCCAGTAAAAAAACCGTATAGAAGAATAATCTCGATATCAAGTGTACCTTCGAGCTGATAATGGTGATCCAACAGCTAGTTAGGGTTGCCAGCCAGCAGGAAAAGAAGGCGAAAGAATATTACACCAACACCCTTACAGTTTCAATAATTCCAGTTCGACCCCTTCAAATGTCGTCGTCCACGCTTCGATGGGCCAAATTTGACTTTTCAGCGGACAGAAGCTCAATATTAATTGGGCCACGATTCGGCCCAGTTAGGTTTTATTTTAAATATGGATGTCGAGCAAATTATATCGAACATGTAATAACATCTCCCAACCAAGAAAAGAAACTCAATACGATCATCCTAGCATTTTAAACGATGCATAAAAATTCAAAAGCATTATAATAAAAAGGGACATTGACATTTTTAGTCCATGGGCGTCCGTGGTCCCCGATGTTTCCGAGTTACATTTTTAGTTCCTAATGTCAAACTTTTTACTCTATTTAGTACCTCCGTCAAGTGGGACGTTAGTTTTAACTGAAAAACACGCGTGTCATGTTTGTACTCGGTCATAAAACTTAACAAAATATAACGTCGTTTATTGGAAAAAAAAAAGAATAAAAAATAAAACTTCACAAAAAATTAAGAAAATGTAAGATATTTCCCTCGCTCTCTCTCCTCTCCTCTCTCTCTCTCTCTTTGTGCTGGGCGGCGACGGACTACGAGCTGATTCCAACGAACTTCGAGGCACTGGCGAGATCGACGAAGGCTTCGAGGGATGTCGGCTGCGAGTGGCGGACGACATCAGATCTGGCGGTGGTGGTCGATTCCGAGAGCAGGAGGCGGTGGCTGGTGGCAGTGGTGCGAGAGTGGGTGGTGGATCTGGTGGTGGAGCGACGGTTGGGTTTGCTCGGCTTCAGTGGTGACGGATTCTGGCCTTGGTGGACGAGCGACAGCTAGGGTGGTGACGGATTCCGGCAGTGGTGGCACGACGAGGTCGGCGGTGGTGGACAGCTGGCTCAGCTTTATCGTTTTTCTTTTCTTTTTTATGAATCCTTTTTTTCTTCGAAATTTATTTTTTATATACTTTATAAATTTATAAATTTGAGGAGGAATGTAAGCATTACACGTGTTTTTTTCTGTTAAAACAAGCGTCCCACTTAACGGAGGTACTAAAATAGAGTAAAAAATTTAACATCAGGGACTAAAAATGTAACTCGGAATGGGGACCACGAACGCCCATAGGTTAAACATAAGGGACTAAAAATGTCAATGCCCCTAATAAAAACTATTCATTCTTTCCAAACGTAAAGGAGCAAAGTAAATCCGAGGCCCAAAAGCTTAGTAGATTCCTTCAAGCTCTCCGAGAAATTACAAGAAAACACAGAGAGAGGACGATAACGATGAATAGCAAATCATCGGGCTCGGGCCCATCCACATCTTCAGTGCCGAGAAACTCGTCTGAAACATGAGAACCACGCTCGCTGGATTCGACCGAAAAGGCAGTCATGAACATCCCAAAACACTTCGACTTGCAAACCATTGATCGCCATAGTGTTATGTTGCGAAATGGACAACGAAGCGATATTGGAAATGACTGTGAGAATAAAATGAACACGGGAATTTACGTGGAAAACCCATTTTTGACTTGGGGTAAAAACCCACAGGCGATGTAGAAATTTATTACTGGGGTAAAAATAGGGGTTACAACCTCTCAATCTACAAAGGAGAAAACACTCACTATCTCTCTTTATAGTTGGAGCAAATGTCAAACAAACCCTCTATTTTTTTCTCTTTTTCCTTCTTTCTTTCCTCTCTCTCACTTATTTTCTTTGTTTTTGGTGTGATTTCCTTTGCCTTCGTTTGCCTCTATGTATAGGCAAACCTTATTACTAATAGTAATATTATATTATTATAATTAAATACTAAATAATAGTAACCAATGAGCACACATGGTTTTGTAAACCATTTGCTCGAATCGTTTTTGTAAACCATTAGCTGACAATCTCCCACTTGAAGATTTGATTGAAGTCCAACCAGATCTTCACACCATTCTTCTAGCTCGTCATTGCATGTTACCTATGATCGATCAATCCACAGGATGAACGACACCATATAAACTTGTCCACGGTAATTGCCTTGGTCATGTAGTCTGCCAGATTATCCGCAGTGTGAACTTTGCGCATGTCCACTATTCCCTCTTCCACTTGTTCATGAATAAAGTGGTATTGGACACGTATGAGTTTGGTTCTTGAATATCATGCTGGATTCCTTGCAAGATGTAACGCACTCTGGCTGTCACAATAGAGAACAATATTCTCCTGTTTGTGGCCGAGTTCTTCCAGCAGCATCTTCAACCATATTGCCTCTTTACTGGATTGCGTAGCTGTGACATATTATGCTTTCATTGTTGATGTTGCAACGCTGGACTGCAGTTTTGAAACCTAGCTTACGGCACCGCCAGCAAGATTGAACACATATCCGATTGTGGATATGCTTTTATCAAGTTCACCTGCATAATCTGCATCAACAAAACCATGGACAGTGAAATCTGTACCTCCGTAACATAAGGCAAGATCCGAAGTTCCCTTGATATATCTGAGAATTCTCTTAACAGCACTCCAGTGCTCCCGACCAGGATTGGACATGTATCGGCTAACCACTCCCACTGCATTAGCAATGTCTGGTCTGGTACAGATCATCGCGAATATTAAGCTTCCTACCGCCGATGCATATGATAGTCGAGACATTTCTATCCTCTCGTCTTCATTGGTAGGACACATCTCGGAGGATAGCTTGAAATTAGCAGCAAATAATTCTTGCATGTTGAACCTTCGCAAGATCTTCTTCAAATAATTCTTCTGGGAAAGCCAAATCTTCCGCTTGCTTCTGTCTTGAGATATTAGCACACCAAGGATTTTGTTTGCTGGCCCCAAGTCTTTCATTTCGAATTCACTGGCCAGTTGAGTCTTTAAGTCGGCGATACGACTTTTGTTGGGTCCTGCTACTAGCATATCGTCGACGTACAACAGCATTATAATGATCGTCATCGCCAAATCTCTTGAAATATGCACAAGGATCTGAATATAGTCTGTTGTAGCCAAGACTCATTATGAAGGAGTCAAATCTCTTATACTAGCATCGAGGTGCTTGTTTGAGCCCGTAGAGGGATTTGATCAATCTGCAAACCAGATCTTCTTTTCCTTGTTCCTCGAAACCTTCTGGTTGAAGCATATATATTTCTTCATCCAGATCACCATGGAGAAAGGCCGTTTTAACGTCCAGCTGCTCAAGATGCAAGTCGAATGTTGCACACATTGACAAGACCACCCTGACTGTTGTAAGTCGTACCACCGGTGATAAAATTTCGTTGAAGTCAATGAGCATATCCCTTTACAACCAGTCTAGCACGGTAGCACTCTACCTGGTCATCACCATTCCGCTTGATTTTGTACACCCATTTGTTGCCAATGGGTTTCGTTCCTTGCGGCAATGGCACCAACTCCCATGTCTTATTTTTATAGAGAGCTTCCATTTCCTCTTGCATCGCTAAAATCCACAGACTCGCATCTGAATTATTCAGTGCTTCTTGGAAAGTGGTTGGCTCTCCATCCTCCGTTATAAAACAGTATGCAAGATTGCCCCCTATCTCATAATCTGAGTGCCAACTTGGCGGCCCACGCTCGCGTGATGATCGCCAGAGATTCGGCACTTCAAATTGGACTGGGTTGAGCTCTTCGTGCGCCAGTTCAGCTTCAGAAGAATTATATTGCTCGAATTTTTGTTTCACCGGTTTAGTCTTTGTCACGCCTTTTGAACTGCTGTCATTTTCGACTTGCTCTTGATCGCCATCCTCCAAGAAAATAACATCTCTGCTCATAATCACTTTGTGGTCATTGAGATTCCACAGGCTATACCCCTTTACTCCATCAGCGTACCCCAAGAATAGGCATTTCCTGGACTTTGGATCCAACTTCGTTGTTTCTTGGTTGTGGTACATCGCGTATGTTGAACTTCCAAATATATGGAGGTTTGAACAGTCTGCAGGAGCACCAGTCTACATTTCCATCGGTGTTCGTATCTCTATAGCAGTAGATGGAGCCCGATTCACCACATAACAGGCAGTACAGACCGCTTCCACCCAGAACTTCTTTTCCAGGCCAGCAGTTCTCAACATAGCCCTTGTTCTTTCCAACAGGGTCCTATTCAACCGCTCTGCCACTCCATTTTGTTGTGGAGTGTAAACCGTGGTTAACTGCCTTCTGAGGCCCACATCTTTGTAGAATTCAGTGAATTCTTTGCCAGTATATTCTCCTCCATTATCTTATCGGAGACATCTTTATTTGAATCGTACCCACCCCGACAATCTTCAGCGCTTGGTCATTACAGCTGTAGACATATCCTCCAAAGGTTGGCTCGTATTGATGAAACCATTCCCTTCGAGAGGTCATGTGGAAAGTAGCTACTGAGTCCATGAGTCACACGTCGTTGAATCTTTCGTTTTCAGCGATAGTGGTTGCGGCTTCACACACCAAGGCAATTCCATCATCGGTAGTGTTGGCGGCATTTCCTTGGGCATTCGGACTTTTATTTAGAGCCCAACAATCTTTCTTCAGATGACGTTTCTTGCCACAGTGGTAACACTTTATAGCCTTCTTATTTTTCGTAACAAGGTTTTGCCGTTTTCGGCTCACGTTTGGACAACGTGCTCCTGATCTTGCCCTCGTCACTGTCAACGCCTCTGTCTGTTGGGACATTATCAACTTGTCTTCTTTGTTATTGCGCCGACTTTTTTCTTCGAGAACCGCAGCTGCAATATTATCGAAGATAAGTTTTTCCGCAGCTTGGTTGTTGCTTAGATTGATGACGAGTTGATCGTAGGAATCTGGCAGGCTTTGCAGTAGAAGCTCAGCATGTTCACTTGGCTCTATTTTGTAGTCCAAGTCTTTAAGTTGAGAGAATAGAGTACTCAACTTGTTGATGTGCTCGGTCACTGAAGAAGATTCTTCCATTCGTAAATGGTATAATTTTCTTTTCAGAAAAATTCGGTTGTGGAGTGACTTGACTTGATACAGCTTCTCGAGATGATCCCAGGTTGCTTTTGCACTAGTTTTCTCTTCGACACTTGATAATATATCATCTGCTAATGTCAGATGAATATTGGCGATGGCCCTCCCGTCCATTTTCCTCCATTTGGCGTCACTTGTAATAGCTGTTGGTCTGCCAGTGATCGCCTCCAGACAATTTTCTTTGAGTAAAATTGCCTTTATCCTCATTTTCCATAGTGAGTAGTTCTTCCAGTTGAATTTCTCAATTTCATTTTTAGCTGCCATTTTTTCCCATGTCGCTATCGTCGAGAAATTCAACAGTCCAGCCAAATAGTAGTGATCAGATAATTTGCAAAAAGGGTAGCGATCATCTTTCTAACAAAATTACCCTTCTAAGTAAATTCCAGATGAGATCTGATGGGGTCACAATGTGTCCCGCTTGGCACCAGCCACCTAGACAGAACTTACTTACACAGTCTATTGTCATGACTTGCCAAAAAACTCTTCTGTAACGATAAACCTTTTCGATATCCTTTCCGATGTGGAAGATCAGACAAAGCTACAACCATAGAGCATAATCGGAATATCAATCGGCTGGCTCGGATACCACTTGTTGCGAAATGGACAGCGAAACGATATTGGAATGACTGTGAGGATAAATGAACACGGAAAATTACGTGGAAAACCCCTTTTTGACTTGTGGTTAGGGGTGTTCAAAAGTTGGTAAACCGACCGTACCGAACCGATACCGAAAGTTCGGTACAAACCGAATACCGAAATTTCGGTTCAGTTCGGTATTCGGTATAAAAAATTTGAACCGAATTTTTTCGGTAATTTCGGTACGGTAGTTCGGTTACCGACCGGTAACCAAATTACCAAAATATATATAATAATATATAATAATATATAATTACAGAAATATATATTATTATAATATATAGAATTTAAACATAAATTAAAATAAGAAAAAATAATAAAAATAGGGAAAAATAAGAAAAAAATAATAAAAATAGGAAAAAATAATTTAAAAATATAAAAAATGGAAATCGATTCACAACACAAGTGTGAAATCTGCGCTGAAGCAAAGATGGTAAAAGCACCATTTTTCTCTGTCGAGAGAAATAGTTCACCACTAGAACTGATCCATACTGATATATCGACAATTGCACGAAGTACTGTCCCGTGTATCTTTTAAGTAGAGACGAAGCTCTTGATGCTTTCAAAAGATATAAGAGTGAAGCTGAGAATCAGCTTAACTCTAAGATCAAAATAATAAGAAGTGACAGGGGAGGAGAATATGTGGCACCGTTTGTGGAATTTTGCCGAGAACATGGTATTATTCATCAGACTACGGCGCCATATTCACCTCAATCAAATGGTGTTGCAGAACGTAAAAATAGAACTCTTAAGGCTGCCCCAGAATTTGTGGGGGAAGTCATACTGTCATCAAACTGCATTCTAAATATTTTGCCACACAAGAAACGGGATAAAACACCGTACGAATTGTGGAAAAATAGACAACCTTCTTACGATATCTGAAAGTGTAGGGGTGTCTAGCAAAGTTCGAAGTACCTAAACCAAAAAAGGTCAAGATAGGACCGAAAACTGTTGACTGCATTTTTATTGGATATGCAGAAAATAGTAATGCATATAGATTTATGGTGCATAAGTCAGAAATTCCCGACATGAATTCTGGGATGATTATTGAATCAAGAAATGTTGTTTTCTTTGAGAACATCTTTCCAAGGAAGGAAAGAATTGAAATAAGTTGTAAGATAACTTATGAAGTCGTTGAAGTTTCGCCTCCAGAAGTTGAGGAACCACGGCAAAGTAAACGTAAGAAAATGGCCAAATCGTTTGGGCCTGATTTCCTAACATATATGTTAGACGACGAACCTAGGACAGTGCAAGAAGCTCTGTCGACTCCAGAAGCTTCGCTCTGGAAAGAAGATGTAAACGGCGAAATTGAGTCCATCATGCAGAACCACACTTGGGAGTTAGTAGACCTCCCAAAAGGGTATAAACCTTTAGGATGCAAGTGGGTCCTTAAAAGAAAATATAAAACAGATGGATCAATTATGAAATATAAGGCTCGTTTAGTAGCCAAGGGATATTCCCAAAAGGAAGGATATGATTTCTTCGATACATATTCACCCGTAACAAGAATTACGTCAATACGGGTTCTATTTGCTATTGCAGAATTGCATGATCTCGAGGTACACCAAATGGATGTAAAAACGGCACTCCTAAATGGAGATCTTGAAGAAGAAATTTACATGAATCAGCCTAAAGGGTTTGTAATACCTGGGCAGGAAAACAAAGTGTGCCGACTCGTAGAGTCACTTTACGGGCTTAAACAAGCACCAAAAGAATGGCACCAAAAATTCTATATGACCATGCTATCGAATGGGTTCAAAATCAATGAGTGTGACAAATGTGTTTACATTAAGGGCAAACCTGATGAATTCGTGATTGTCTGTCATTATGTAGACGACATGTTAATCACGGGAAGCAATCAGAAAATTATTGTAAACACGAAGACTATGCTGAAAAATTATTTGAGTATGAAGGATATGGGTTTGGCTAATGTCATATTAGGGATAAACGTCTATAAGACGCCCGAAGGAATTATGCTGACACAATCTCATTATATTGAGAAAGTGCTGAAGAAATTTAATGCCTTCGATGATCCTCCGGCTAAGACTCCTGTAGATCTAAATCTACACCTGGCCAAAAACATAGGAGAACCCGTATCACAGCAAGAATATGCTCGAGTGATTGGCAGTTTAATGTACCTAACTAACTGCACTCGACCTGATATAGCATATTCAATTAGTAAACCTAGCAGGTTTACGAGTAATCATGGGAGTAATCATTGGATAGCCTTGAGAAGGGTGCTGAGATATTTGAAGCACACTATTAATCAAGGCATACTCTACACGAGGTACCCAGCAGTTCTTGAAGGATACTGCGATGCCAACTGGATATCTGATAGCAAAGACTCCAAGTCCACGAGTGGTTATGTATTTACCATCGGTGGTGGAGCAATCTCTTGGAAATCCTCCAAACAAACGTGCACAGCTCGATCTACGATGGAATCGGAGTTTATTGCACTAGACAAAGCCGTCGAAGAAGCAGAATGGCTTCGGAATTTTTTGGAGGACATTCCTTGTTGGAATAAGCCTGTACCGCCCATTATGATACATTGCGACAGTATGGCCGCAATTGGTAGGGCTCAGAATAGTATGTATAATGGTAAGTCTTGACACTTCGTCGAAGACATAATACCGCACGACAACTGATCTCTAGTGGAATAATCTCTATTGGCTATGTAAAGTCTAAAGAGAACATAGCAGATTCTTTGACGAAAGGCATTGCTAGGGATCAGCACTGTAACGCATTAAGGAGAATGGGGCTTAAAAACCACACACCCAAGAACAAGCTCGGTGGTAACTCAACCATGATGAGTGGAGATCCCATAAACTTGGTTCAATGAGACAACTAACTTTAGTGTAGTTCAGTAGCTTACTTGGAATTTGTTAAGAAGCTCATTCTCATAAGCTGCCCAAGTAATTACCCGAAGATGGGTGATAAAAGGTAAGCAATTTTGTTTTTAATGATGGCTATACCTGATGGTGGAGTATTTCGGGATACTCTAGGATTAAAGTTCTAATAGTCGATCACCTATGTAAGTGAAAAGTGGGCCGCTTCAATAGTAACACTTGTGAATCCAAGATATGGTCCAAGGCCGAAATGGACACAACGTGAGGAATCGAAAGAAATTGATTTGTCACTGCGTGTACGTTGTTGTCTTAATTTACACAAAAGCTGTCAGTTCAAGACATCATGTTCACTGAACAACGAGTAAATTCGATTGCGTTTCACTAGGGAAGCTTCAAAGCTACAAGCTACCTATCCTGATGCGGTGACGAATCGTCGAGTTTTTCTTGCAGAGTCAGCATTAGCATTTGCATTAATTTCCATTCATGTTGGGGATTGTTGGGTTTTTGAGCCTAATGGGACATTGGGCCCAAATTGGGTAATTAGCCCATTAATAAATTTAGTTCCGATTTTAATTAAATCGGGAAGCCGTCGGATGTCAAAATGAGAAATCGTTGAAAGATTACGAATCTACAGTTCACGTGGAATCTAAAGAATATTAATACGCTCAAAACCGATATCGGGTGAATGAGAACTTAATTTTCAAAGTTGGCCCAATAACCATTAAAATGGTTGATAGTGTGTAAGTGGGGAAATTAAGTGTCCCACATTGGTTAGACACTAACAAAATCTTCACCATATATATAGAAACCCATGTGGCTTTAATCAAAAGGGCTTGCCATGTGTATGGGCTTGTGGGTTTAAAGTGTGTTTAAGCGGGCTTGAGAAACTTGTGTGAGTTTTGGCCCAAATAATAGCCCGGGTGCGAGTCGGTGCCTCGAAGCACCGAGCACCGAGCCCGTGCCCGAGGCCGAGGCCGAGCCGTGCCAAGTGTGTAATGGGCGCTTTGAGGCGCGCACTTTGCACTTCGCACGCCGCATCGGATCGAGGAGCATTGAGGAGCTTAATTTTTACTCCGGTGATGGCGAAGCCGGTGACATGTCAGTCGAGGTAAAGATGAGGTGGCGTTGCGTAAGTGCTATTGGGCAGCCCGGATGAGGTGGCATGACCCATTGGATCAATGGGCCGTAGTGGGCTATTAGACTTGTGCGGCCCAACACTAGGAAGTGTCGGTCGGCCCAATAGGAGGTGCCGGTAGCCGCCTCGGGCTGTCGATCAGAAAATCGGGCCACCATCGGTGGGTCATGCCGGAGAATCGGGCTATCGGCCCAAAAAACCGGGTCTGTCGCGGGCCGTCAAATTGACGACAGTCCAATAGTTATGAAATATTGCAGTCTAGTCCCTGGACTGAAAGTTAAAATAAAAGAAGCAGTCCAGGAAGTTCTTGAATTTGCAATTAAGCCCCTGCGAGAAAAAGTCTATAAATAGACCCCATATGAGATGGAAATTTTCATTTTCATTCCAACCCACGAAATTGCATATTCACTCTCCAAACTCCCCAGTTTCCAGAAGCAAGAAAAAACTCTGTTTCAATTACGATTCGCCGAAAAACTCTAGTCGTTGTGCTGCGATTATGAGTTAAGAAAAAGGTCGTTGTATCTTGGAGACGATCGCTGCTAATCGAAATCACTGATATCGGGGCGATTTCGTCTTACGGACAGTGTGTCCAACACACGCCTCGACTGTGTCTACATCGTCCAAAGTTATGGATCCGATGGAGAATTTCAACAGACTGTGGAACGAGCTATTCATTCTCATGTGCCTACTCGTAGTTGTCCTCGCAGTGTTTATGTACTGGGCCCTCACGCACTGCATCTGTGTTTGAAGACTGTCAAAGTTTCATTTTAGAAACTTTGATCAAATCTGCTACAAGGGATCGCTCGTCAATCACTGCAGAAGATAACACTACATCTTCTGACTATCTACCGTTGAAGTTCTATCTACTGCCGAATTTCTAATTGCCACCGACCAGACGCAACCGAAGAAACAACAGTACCATTGCCTGACAATAATGTAATCTTGTTGCAAGTCAAATCGGGTGGTAAAATTTGATTTCATTTAATCTTGTACAATGTTTCTAGTGTTATGGCGTTTTTAACTTAACAAACTTCTACGAAGCAATTTTGTGTGTTGCGTGACAATAAGCAGCGTGTGGAGAGTTGTTGTTAGAAGTTTTTAATTATTTTGACTAACTCTTTCAACTTCATTTATTACTTATATTCACACACATTTATTATATATAAATAAAAAAATAAAACACACGTGTGTATGATTCTGTGTGTATATATATACATTATATGATACTTCAATACCCTAATTTTAAGTTGATATTGCGATTTTATATATTAGTATGTGAAATATATTATAGAAAAATCAATACTGTTATATAATTTTATTCAATTATAATAGTGATTGCTAAGGGAAGACGTAATATACCCGTATTTTAAGCACTATGCATGTGCAATATATTAATATGAGTATATTACTTTATAGTACAAAATTCATTTTAAAATTAACTTAATTTTTATATTTATAAGTATATATAAGAAATTTGACTTGATGATATAACAGTAATGAACTTAATTATGAAGAATAAAATTGAAATTTGAATTAGCGCACCAATTAATTGAAAGATAGTTACTATGTGGTGTTGGACAACAATTAAATAGATAGATAAACATTTGAGAAAATATTGCTAAAATTTTAACTCTAACTATATAAATGAATTATTTATGTTTTGTTAATAAATAAGATAAAATAATATTGAAAAGTTAAAAACTATTAAATTTTGATAACTTTCGTATATAACTATATATAAATAAGCTAAAAGTAATTAAGGTACAAATATAGAATAAATTAATCAATTAATACTTATAAAAAATGTGACAAGAATTTTACTGTTCCAATGTACGAAAAAACCAAAAATGCTAAGAGAAGATAGATTTACTAACTTTAAGGAAATTATTTCATTTACGAAAGGATGCAAATAGCATTTTTCATACTAAAGGGGTCTTAATAGTAGCACTCAATTAGCGGGACAGAGTGACTACAAATTAATACTCGAATTCCTATCATATGATATGGCATCAATATGTATTTTAGATACTTAAAAGTTAAAGCTGTGCCGTTTTGTGTGCCGATGCAAATAGTAAAAAGGTTTTTTATTTTTGTTATATTTATAATCTTTTTATAAACTATTGCGTGCTATGCTAGTGAAAAAATTCTAAGCACAAAAATGAATAAATCCATAATGGAAACGTACATGGTAAAATGTGGGCGATAAATAAAGCCCATCAAGTATTCTATGATATGGGCTTCATATTTTTAGCCCAAATCTAAATGTATTATAGTCGTAATTGAAACTTGAAGCAACTTTCACCGAGGAAGTCAAGATTTATAGAATAAGTGTGCAATGGACCTATTAGCCTATTGTTCATTCAACTAATTCATAGTTCCCTTAGCCCTCTAGCTTCAAGCTATCAGTTAAGTTAGGAGGAGAGGAGGATTCAATCTAGACTGATCCGGAATCAGAGTTTGAATCTGTACTTCCTTTCCTTGCATCAAAACTTTCCTTGTCTGCCGGCAAATACGGGATTGTCTCTGTCGGAAAGAAGAAACAAGTTTCTAAAGCTGGGTTGTAAGGTTGTATGCGGGAATCCGGATATTCCTATACTAATTTAAAGAGGGAAAGACCGAGAGAGTTGAAGAGAGAGTGGTGAATTCATCAAAGAGTTTCCATTCAATATGCAATCAATTTTCAGAGAAGACAGAGGGTTCGTGTGTTCAACAATGGCCCCTACTACGACAAAAAAATCCACTATCTTGGAGGAGTTCATGAATCGCCAATGGAAGAGTCTTAAATCCGAAGCAAAGAAACTAGAATCTCAGAGGATTTCTCATTTCTTATTTTTCTTAGTAATGGTATATATATAGATATGTATCTTATTGATTATATGTATTATATAAGTCAAATCATTTATGTATATTCTTATAAGATATCATATGATAATTAATAACATCTAATACAATACATATCATAAAACACATAAATGATCTCGAATTGCTGGAGCTGGAGATACCATCGCGCCAGTCGATCAGATAAAACCGGTCTTGACATTACATACTTTAGTGGAAGATGACAATACGGGAGAGATTCGATAGTGGAAATCTAGACTTCTTATTTAAAAAAAGTATGATTTTATACCTAACTATGATTAAAAAAAAACTCGAAAGTATAGAAGTTCCGTTTACAAGTTTAAAATAATGGGTTCCACGAATTATGATGCATATTCAATCAAATTTCAAACGAGGATTAAAGAAACTAAAGGGCAACGAACCCACGTGAAAATCAATGACTTTGCATTACCAGACAACAACAACCAAGGAAAGCAACGCAAAAGCAAACTCATGAAGATTCAAATTTATATAGTGGGGATAACCAAGGAAAGCAACGCAAAAGCAAACTCATGAAGATTCAAATTTATATAGTGGGGATTCCTTAGAGTATCTCCAACCCATTGCATTAAACTAAAGTTAATTCTACACAAAAATACAGTCGCTACAGTGCTTTTGCTCCAACCCATAAACTTTATTTTGAACACTAATTTTTACTCCAACCCATCAACTCTATTTTCTACACTAAAAAATATTATATTTAAACAAAAATAACATAATTGTAATAAATGCATTCAACAAAAATATTACATGACCTAACAGTAACTTGACGAACCACGCCGTTCCCATAAATGATCTATTAATGCGTTCTTCAATTCAAAATGTGCATTTTTGTTCTTCACTTGCTTGTACCGAGCCAAGAATTTTTCAAACATGCTCTTGTCATTATTTATTATTTCTACATCTGGCTGGGGAGCATCCATGGCTTCTTTAATAGGTGCGTTGAGATCACGTTCATCCTCAATTATCATATTGTGCATGATAATGCAAGCAGTCATGATGTCATGCAATACTTCTTTCCGCCAAAAACGTGCAGGTCCTGCAATAATTGCAAATCGAGATTGTGGAACTCCAAATGCGCGCTCTATATCCTTTCTACACGATTCCTGTTTTTGTGCAAAATATCTCATTTTCTCCGTATGTGGCTTGTGGATACTTTGAACAATGGTAGACCATTTCGGGTAAATGCCATCAGCTAAATAATAACCCGTACAATATTCTTTTCCTTGAATGACATAGTGAGACGGAGGAGCAATACCTTGAGCAAGATTAGCAACTAAATGCGATGATTCCAGCACATTAATATCATTATTTGAACCCGGCATGCCGAAATAAGCATGTCATATCCATAAATCATAATCGGCAATTGCTTCAAGAATAATTGTTGGTGATCCGGAACGTCCTGAATATTGTCCAGCCCATGCAGTCGGACAATTTTTCCACTTTCAATGCATACAATCTATACTGCCTAACATTCCCGGAAAACCACGTTGCTCACCAATATAAAGTAGTCTTGCAATGTCATTGGCATTTGGTGATCTAAGATACTGTTTTGAAAAAATAGAAACAATGGCTCGACAGAATCTCTTCAAACTTTCTATAGTTGTCGATTCACCAATTTTAATGTATTCATCTGTAGTATCAGCAGGCATACCATATGCTAACATTCGAAATACCGATGTCGTTTTTTGTAGTGTTGATAATCCAGGTCTACCAAGGGCATCTACTCGTTGTTGAAAATAACTATCATGTTCCTTGACAGCATCGACGATACGAAGGAATAAATTTTTTGACATACGAAAGCGCCGACGTAACATATCATCATCAAATCTTGGATTTTCACCAAAATAGTCTGCCACTAAATTATCATGAGCAGCTTCACGATTGCGTTTGATCACTTTATGACCTGGAATAGATCCGCGATGACGTACATGGTTGAATTTTTCCTCGATGATATCATCTATTGCAACTTCATTACTTTGGATCATATATAATATGTTGCCTTGCTCTTCATCTATACTGCACGTCTGTAGCTCGAATTCATCATCACTTTGTGTTAGTAATGAAGATGATGAGGATGAAGTTGAAGATGATATCTTTTCTTGTGTATCGATATTAGCTGGACCTCCAATATCATTACTCATATTATCAGATTCTTAAGTGGGATGGCTGATAATGAAATATTGCATATATTTGTGTGTGGGTGTGTTTGTGTGTTGTGAAGATATAAATAGAATGGAATGAAATGTTGCCTATATAAAAGGATCCAAGTAGGACCAATGAAATATTTCCTTAAGGATCATGTAAGCAGGATCGAATCAGAAATTGCCTTTAGAAAAGGACGAAAATAGGATCGAATCAATGCCTGTAGAAAAGGATCATATAGATAGGATCGACTGAAATATAGCCTATAAGAGCATCTCCAACCCATTGCATTAAACTAAAGTTATTTCTACACAAAAATACAGTTGCTACAGTGCTTTTGCTCCAACCCATAAACTTTATTTTAAACACTAATTTTTACTCCAACCCATCAACTCTATTTTCTACACTAAAAAATATTATATTTAAACAAAAATAACATAATTGTAATAAATGCATTCAACAAAAATATTACATGACCTAACAGTAACTTGACGAACCACGCCGTTCCCATAAATGATCTATTAATGCGTTCTTCAATTCAAAATGTGCATTTTTGTTCTTCACTTGCTTGTACCGAGCCAAGAATTTTTCAAACATGCTCTTGTCATTATTTATTATTTCTACATCTGGCTGGGGAGCATCCATGGCTTCTTTAATAGGTGCGTTGAGATCACGTTCATCCTCAATTATCATATTGTGCATGATAATGCAAGCAGTCATGATGTCATGCAATACTTCTTTCCGCCAAAAACGTGCAGGTCCTGCAATAATTGCAAATCGAGATTGTAGAACTCCAAATGCGCGCTCTATATCCTTTCTACACGATTCCTGTTTTTGTGCAAAATATCTCATTTTCTCCGTATGTGGCTTGTGGATACTTTGAACAATGGTAGACCATTTCGGGTAAATGCCATCAGCTAAATAATAACCCGTACAATATTCTTTTCCTTGAATGACATAGTGAGACGGAGGAGCAATACCTTGAGCAAGATTAGCAACTAAATGCGATGATTCCAGCACATTAATATCATTATTTGAACCCGGCATGCCGAAATAAGCATGCCATATCCATAAATCATAATCGGCAATTGCTTCAAGAATAATTGTTGGTGATCCGGAACGTCCTGAATATTGTCCAGCCCATGCAGTCGGACAATTTTTCCACTTCCAATGCATACAATCTATACTGCCTAACATTCCCGGAAAACCACGTTGCTCACCAATATAAAGTAGTCTTGCAATGTCATTGGCATTTGGTGATCTAAGATACTGTTTTGAAAAAATAGAAACAATGGCTCGACAGAATCTCTTCAAACTTTCTATAGTTGTCGATTCACCAATTTTAATGTATTCATCTGTAGTATCAGCAGGCATACCATATGCTAACATTCGAAATACCGATGTCGTTTTTTGTAGTGTTGATAATCCAGGTCTACCAAGGGCATCTACTCGTTGTTGAAAATAACTATCATGTTCCTTGACAGCATCGACGATACGAAGGAATAAATTTTTTGACATACGAAAGCGCCGACGTAACATATCATCATCAAATCTTGGATTTTCACCAAAATAGTCTGCCACTAAATTATCATGAGCAGCTTCACGATTGCGTTTGATCACTTTATGACCTGGAATAGATCCGCGATGACGTACATGGTTGAATTTTTCCTCGATGATATCATCTATTGCAACTTCATTACTTTGGATCATATATAATATGTTGCCTTGCTCTTCATCTATACTGCACGTCTGTAGCTCGAATTCATCATCACTTTGTGTTAGTAATGAAGATGATGAGGATGAAGTTGAAGATGATATCTTTTCTTGTGTATCGATATTAGCTGGACCTCCAATATCGTTACTCATATTATCAGATTCTTAAGTGGGATGGCTGATAATGAAATATTGCATATATTTGTGTGTGGGTGTGTTTGTGTGTTGTGAAGATATAAATAGAATGGAATGAAATGTTGCCTATATAAAAGGATCCAAGTAGGACCAATGAAATATTTCCTTAAGGATCATGTAAGCAGGATCGAATCAGAAATTGCCTTTAGAAAAGGACGAAAATAGGATCGAATCAATGCCTGTAGAAAAGGATCATATAGATAGGATCGACTGAAATATAGCCTATAAGAGCATCTCCAACCCATTGCATTAAACTAAAGTTAATTCTACACAAAAATACAGTTGCTACAGTGCTTTTGCTCCAACCCATAAACTTTATTTTGAACACTAATTTTTACTCCACCCCATCAACTCTATTTTCTACACTAAAAAATATTATATTTAAACAAAAATAACATAATTGTAATAAATGCATTCAACAAAAATATTACATGACCTAACAGTAACTTGACGAACCACGCCGTTCCCATAAATGATCTATTAATGCGTTCTTCAATTCAAAATGTGCATTTTTGTTCTTCACTTGCTTGTACCGAGCCAAGAATTTTTCAAACATGCTCTTGTCATTATTTATTATTTCTACATCTGGCTGGGGAGCATCCATGGCTTCTTTAATAGGTGCGTTGAGATCACGTTCATCCTCAATTATCATATTGTGCATGATAATGCAAGCAGTCATGATGTCATGCAATACTTCTTTCCGCCAAAAACGTGCAGGTCCTGCAATAATTGCAAATCGAGATTGTAGAACTCCAAATGCGCGCTCTATATCCTTTCTACACGATTCCTGTTTTTGTGCAAAATATCTCATTTTCTCCGTATGTGGCTTGTGGATACTTTGAACAATGGTAGACCATTTCGGGTAAATGCCATCAGCTAAATAATAACCCGTACAATATTCTTTTCCTTGAATGACATAGTGAGACGGAGGAGCAATACCTTGAGCAAGATTAGCAACTAAATGCGATGATTCCAGCACATTAATATCATTATTTGAACCCGGCATGCCGAAATAAGCATGCCATATCCATAAATCATAATCGGCAATTGCTTCAAGAATAATTGTTGGTGATCCGGAACGTCCTGAATATTGTCCAGCCCATGCAGTCGGACAATTTTTCCACTTCCAATGCATACAATCTATACTGCCTAACATTCCCGGAAAACCACGTTGCTCACCAATATAAAGTAGTCTTGCAATGTCATTGGCATTTGGTGATCTAAGATACTGTTTTGAAAAAATAGAAACAATGGCTCGACAGAATCTCTTCAAACTTTCTATAGTTGTCGATTCACCAATTTTAATGTATTCATCTGTAGTATCAGCAGGCATACCATATGCTAACATTCGAAATACCGATGTCGTTTCTTGTAGTGTTGATAATCCAGGTCTACCAAGGGCATCTACTCGTTGTTGAAAATAACTATCATGTTCCTTGACAGCATCGACGATACGAATGAATAAATTTTTTGACATACGAAAGCGCCGACGGAACATATCATCATCAAATCTTGGATTTTCACCAAAATAGTCTGCCACTAAATTATCATGAGCAGCTTCACGATTGCGTTTGATCACTTTATGACCTGGAATAGATCCGCGATGACGTACATGGTTGAATTTTTCCTCGATGATATCATCTATTGCAACTTCATTACTTTGGATCATATATAATATGTTGCCTTGCTCTTCATCTATACTGCACGTCTGTAGCTCGAATTCATCATCACTTTGTGTTAGTAATGAAGATGATGAGGATGAAGTTGAAGATGATATCTTTTCTTGTGTATCGATATTAGCTGGACCTCCAATATCGTTACTCATATTATCAGATTCTTAAGTGGGATGGCTGATAATGAAATATTGCATATATTTGTGTGTGGGTGTGTTTGTGTGTTGTGAAGATATAAATAGAATGGAATGAAATGTTGCCTATATAAAAGGATCCAAGTAGGACCAATGAAATATTTCCTTAAGGATCATGTAAGCAGGATCGAATCAGAAATTGCCTTTAGAAAAGGACGAAAATAGGATCGAATCAATGCCTGTAGAAAAGGATCATATAGATAGGATCGACTGAAATATAGCCTATAAGAGCATCTCCAACCCATTGCATTAAACTAAAGTTAATTCTACACAAAAATACAGTTGCTACAGTGCTTTTGCTCCAACCCATAAACTTTATTTTGAACACTAATTTTTACTCCAACCCATCAACTCTATTTTCTACACTAAAAAATATTATATTTAAACAAAAATAACATAATTGTAATAAATGCATTCAACAAAAATATTACATGACCTAACAGTAACTTGACGAACCACGTCGTTCCCATAAATGATCTATTAATGCGTTCTTCAATTCAAAATGTGCATTTTTGTTCTTCACTTGCTTGTACCGAGCCAAGAATTTTTCAAACATGCTCTTGTCATTATTTATTATTTCTACATCTGGCTGGGGAGCATCCATGGCTTCTTTAATAGGTGTGTTGAGATCACGTTCATCCTCAATTATCATATTGTGCATGATAATGCAAGCAGTCATGATGTCATGCAATACTTCTTTCCGCCAAAAACGTGCAGGTCCTGCAATAATTGCAAATCGAGATTGTAGAACTCCAAATGCGCGCTCTATATCCTTTCTACACGATTCCTGTTTTTGTGCAAAATATCTCATTTTCTCCGTATGTGGCTTGTGGATACTTTGAACAATGGTAGACCATTTCGGGTAAATGCCATCAGCTAAATAATAACCCGTACAATATTCTTTTCCTTGAATGACATAGTGAGACGGGGGAGCAATACCTTGAGCAAGATTAGCAACTAAATGCGATGATTCCAGCACATTAATATCATTATTTGAACCCGGCATGCCGAAATAAGCATGCCATATCCATAAATCATAATCGGCAATTGCTTCAAGAATAATTGTTGGTGATCCGGAACGTCCTGAATATTGTCCAGCCCATGCAGTCGGACAATTTTTCCACTTCCAATGCATACAATCTATACTGCCTAACATTCCCGGAAAACCACATTGCTCACCAATATAAAGTAGTCTTGCAATGTCATTGGCATTTGGTGATCTAAGATACTGTTTTGAAAAAATAGAAACAATGGCTCGACAGAATCTCTTCAAACTTTCTATAGTTGTCGATTCACCAATTTTAATGTATTCATCTGTAGTATCAGCAGGCATACCATATGCTAACATTCGAAATACCGATGACGTTTTTTGTAGTATTGATAATCCAGGTCTACCAAGGGCATCTACTCGTTGTTGAAAATAACTATCATGTTCCTTGACAGCATCGACGATACGAAGGAATAAATTTTTTGACATACGAAAGCGCCGACGGAACATATCATCATCAAATCTTGGATTTTCACCAAAATAGTCTGCCACTAAATTATCATGAGCAGCTTCACGATTGCGTTTGATCACTTTATGACCTGGAATAGATCCGCGATGACGTACATGGTTGAATTTTTCCTCGATGATATCATCTATTGCAACTTCATTACTTTGGATCATATATAATATGTTGCCTTGCTCTTCATCTATACTGCACGTCTGTAGCTCGAATTCATCATCACTTTGTGTTAGTAATGAAGATGATGAGGATGAAGTTGAAGATGATATCTTTTCTTGTGTATCGATATTAGCTGGACCTCCAATATCGTTACTCATATTATCAGATTCTTAAGTGGGATGGCTGATAATGAAATATTGCATATATTTGTGTGTGGGTGTGTTTGTGTGTTGTGAAGATATAAATAGAATGGAATGAAATGTTGCCTATATAAAAGGATCCAAGTAGGACCAATGAAATATTTCCTTAAGGATCATGTAAGCAGGATCGAATCAGAAATTGCCTTTAGAAAAGGACGAAAATAGGATCGAATCAATGCCTGTAGAAAAGGATCATATAGATAGGATCGACTGAAATATAGCCTATAAGAGCATCTCCAACCCATTGCATTAAACTAAAGTTAATTCTACACAAAAATACAGTTGCTACAGTGCTTTTGCTCCAACCCATAAACTTTATTTTGAACACTAATTTTTACTCCACCCCATCAACTCTATTTTCTACACTATAAAATATTATATTTAAACAAAAATAACATAATTGTAATAAATGCATTCAACAAAAATATTACATGACCTAACAGTAACTTGACGAACCACGTCGTTCCCATAAATGATCTATTAATGCGTTCTTCAATTCAAAATGTGCATTTTTGTTCTTCACTTGCTTGTACCGAGCCAAGAATTTTTCAAACATGCTCTTGTCATTATTTATTATTTCTACATCTGGCTGGGGAGCATCCATGGCTTCTTTAATAGGTGCGTTGAGATCACGTTCATCCTCAATTATCATATTGTGCATGATAATGCAAGCAGTCATGATGTCATGCAATACTTCTTTCCGCCAAAAACGTGCAGGTCCTGCAATAATTGCAAATCGAGATTGTAGAACTCCAAATGCGCGCTCTATATCCTTTCTACACGATTCCTGTTTTTGTGCAAAATATCTCATTTTCTCCGTATGTGGCTTGTGGATACTTTGAACAATGGTAGACCATTTCGGGTAAATGCCATCAGCTAAATAATAACCCGTACAATATTCTTTTCCTTGAATGACATAGTGAGACGGGGGAGCAATACCTTGAGCAAGATTAGCAACTAAATGCGATGATTCCAGCACATTAATATCATTATTTGAACCCGGCATGCCGAAATAAGCATGCCATATCCATAAATCATAATCGGCAATTGCTTCAAGAATAATTGTTGGTGATCCGGAACGTCCTGAATATTGTCCAGCCCATGCAGTCGGACAATTTTTCCACTTCCAATGCATACAATCTATACTGCCTAACATTCCCGGAAAACCACGTTGCTCACCAATATAAAGTAGTCTTGCAATGTCATTGGCATTTGGTGATCTAAGATACTGTTTTGAAAAAATAGAAACAATGGCTCGACAGAATCTCTTCAAACTTTCTATAGTTGTCGATTCACCAATTTTAATGTATTCATCTGTAGTATCAGCAGGCATACCATATGCTAACATTCGAAATACCGATGTCGTTTTTTGTAGTGTTGATAATCCAGGTCTACCAAGGGCATCTACTCGTTGTTGAAAATAACTATCATGTTCCTTGACAGCATCGACGATACGAAGGAATAAATTTTTTGACATACGAAAGCGCCGACGGAACATATCATCATCAAATCTTGGATTTTCACCAAAATAGTCTGCCACTAAATTATCATGAGCAGCTTCACGATTGCGTTTGATCACTTTATGACCTGGAATAGATCCGCGATGACGTACATGGTTGAATTTTTCCTCGATGATATCATCTATTGCAACTTCATTACTTTGGATCATATATAATATGTTGCCTTGCTCTTCATCTATACTGCACGTCTGTAGGTCGAATTCATCATCACTTTGTGTTAGTAATGAAGATGATGAGGATGAAGTTGAAGATGATATCTTTTCTTGTGTATCGATATTAGCTGGACCTCCAATATCGTTACTCATATTATCAGATTCTTAAGTGGGATGGCTGATAATGAAATATTGCATATATTTGTGTGTGGGTGTGTTTGTGTGTTGTGAAGATATAAATAGAATGGAATGAAATGTTGCCTATATAAAAGGATCCAAGTAGGACCAATGAAATATTTCCTTAAGGATCATGTAAGCAGGATCGAATCAGAAATTGCCTTTAGAAAAGGACAAAAATAGGATCGAATCAATGCCTGTAGAAAAGGATCATATAGATAGGATCGACTGAAATATAGCCTATAAGAGCATCTCCAACCCATTGCATTAAACTAAAGTTAATTCTACACAAAAATACAGTTGCTACAGTGCTTTTGCTCCAACCCATAAACTTTATTTTGAACACTAATTTTTACTCCACCCCATCAACTCTATTTTCTACACTAAAAAATATTATATTTAAACAAAAATAACATAATTGTAATAAATGCATTCAACAAAAATATTACATGACCTAACAGTAACTTGACGAACCACGTCGTTCCCATAAATGATCTATTAATGCGTTCTTCAATTCAAAATGTGCATTTTTGTTCTTCACTTGCTTGTACCGAGCCAAGAATTTTTCAAACATGATCTTGTCATTATTTATTATTTCTACATCTGGCTGGGGAGCATCCATGGCTTCTTTAATAGGTGCGTTGAGATCACGTTCATCCTCAATTATCATATTGTGCATGATAATGCAAGCAGTCATGATGTCATGCAATACTTCTTTCCGCCAAAAACGTGCAGGTCCTGCAATAATTGCAAATCGAGATTGTAGAACTCCAAATGCGCGCTCTATATCCTTTCTACACGATTCCTGTTTTTGTGCAAAATATCTCATTTTATACGTATGTGGCTTGTGGATACTTTGAACAATGGTAGACCATTTCGGGTAAATGCCATCAGCTAAATAATAACCCGTACAATATTCTTTTCCTTGAATGACATAGTGAGACGGAGGAGCAATACCTTGAGCAAGATTAGCAACTAAATGCGATGATTCCAGCACATTAATATCATTATTTGAACCCGGCATGCCGAAATAAGCATGCCATATCCATAAATCATAATCGGCAATTGCTTCAAGAATAATTGTTGGTGATCCGGAACGTCCTGAATATTGTCCAGCCCATGCAGTCGGACAATTTTTCCACTTCCAATGCATACAATCTATACTGCCTAACATTCCCGGAAAACCACGTTGCTCACCAATATAAAGTAGTCTTGCAATGTCATTGGCATTTGGTGATCTAAGATACTGTTTTGAAAAAATAGAAACAATGGCTCGACAGAATCTCTTCAAACTTTCTATAGTTGTCGATTCACCAATTTTAATGTATTCATCTGTAGTATCAGCAGGCATACCATATGCTAACATTCGAAATACCGATGTCGTTTTTTGTAGTGTTGATAATCCACGTCTACCAAGGGCATCTACTCGTTGTTGAAAATAACTATCATGTTCCTTGACAGCATCGACGATACGAAGGAATAAATTTTTTGACATACGAAAGCGCCGACGGAACATATCATCATCAAATCTTGGATTTTCACCAAAATAGTCTGCCACTAAATTATCATGAGCAGCTTCACGATTGCGTTTGATCACTTTATGACCTGGAATAGATCCGCGATGACGTACATGGTTGAATTTTTCCTCGATGATATCATCTATTGCAACTTCATTACTTTGGATCATATATAATATGTTGCCTTGCTCTTCATCTATACTGCACGTCTGTAGCTCGAATTCATCATCACTTTGTGTTAGTAATGAAGATGATGAGGATGAAGTTGAAGATGATATCTTTTCTTGTGTATCGATATTAGCTGGACCTCCAATATCGTTACTCATATTATCAGATTCTTAAGTGGGATGGCTGATAATGAAATATTGCATATATTTGTGTGTGGGTGTGTTTGTGTGTTGTGAAGATATAAATAGAATGGAATGAAATGTTGCCTATATAAAAGGATCCAAGTAGGACCAATGAAATATTTCCTTAAGGATCATGTAAGCAGGATCGAATCAGAAATTGCCTTTAGAAAAGGACGAAAATGGGATCGAATCAATGCCTGTAGAAAAGGATCATATAGATAGGATCGACTGAAATATAGCCTATAAGAGCATCTCCAACCCATTGCATTAAACTAAAGTTAATTCTACACAAAAATACAGTTGCTACAGTGCTTTTGCTCCAACCCATAAACTTTATTTTGAACAGTAATTTTTACTCCAACCCATCAACTCTATTTTCTACACTAAAAAATATTATATTTAAACAAAAATAACATAATTGTAATAAATGCATTCAACAAAAATATTACATGACCTAACAGTAACTTGACGAACCACGTCGTTCCCATAAATGATCTATTAATGCGTTCTTCAATTCAAAATGTGCATTTTTGTTCTTCACTTGCTTGTACCGAGCCAAGAATTTTTCAAACATGCTCTTGTCATTATTTATTATTTCTACATCTGGCTGGGGAGCATCCATGGCTTCTTTAATAGGTGCGTTGAGATCACGTTCATCCTCAATTATCATATTGTGCATGATAATGCAAGCAGTCATGATGTCATGCAATACTTCTTTCCGCCAAAAACGTGCAGGTCCTGCAATAATTGCAAATCGAGATTGTAGAACTCCAAATGCGCGCTCTATATCCTTTCTACACGATTCCTGTTTTTGTGCAAAATATCTCATTTTCTCCGTATGTGGCTTGTGGATACTTTGAACAATGGTAGACCATTTCGGGTAAATGCCATCAGCTAAATAATAACCCGTACAATATTCTTTTCCTTGAATGACATAGTGAGACGGAGGAGCAATACCTTGAGCAAGATTAGCAACTAAATGCGATGATTCCAGCACATTAATATCATTATTTGAACCCGGCATGCCGAAATAAGCATGCCATATCCATAAATCATAATCGGCAATTGCTTCAAGAATAATTGTTGGTGATCCGGAACGTCCTGAATATTGTCCAGCCCATGCAGTCGGACAATTTTTCCACTTCCAATGCATACAATCTATACTGCCTAACATTCCCGGAAAACCACGTTGCTCACCAATATAAAGTAGTCTTGCAATGTCATTGGCATTTGGTGATCTAAGATACTGTTTTGAAAAAAAAAAAACAATGGCTCGACAGAATCTCTTCAAACTTTCTATAGTTGTCGATTCACCAATTTTAATGTATTCATCTGTAGTATCAGCAGGCATATCATATGCTAACATTCGAAATACCGATGTCGTTTTTTGTAGTGTTGATAATCCAGGTCTACCAAGGGCATCTACTCGTTGTTGAAAATAACTATCATGTTCCTTGACAGCATCGACGATACGAAGGAATAAATTTTTTGACATACGAAAGCGCCGACGGAACATATCATCATCAAATCTTGGATTTTCACCAAAATAGTCTGCCACTAAATTATCATGAGCAGCTTCACGATTGCGTTTGATCACTTTATGACCTGGAATAGATCCGCGATGACGTACATGGTTGAATTTTTCCTCGATGATATCATCTATTGCAACTTCATTACTTTGGATCATATATAATATGTTGCCTACTCTTCATCTATACTGCACGTCTGTAGCTCGAATTCATCATCACTTTGTGTTAGTAATGAAGATGATGAGGATGAAGTTGAAGATGATATCTTTTCTTGTGTATCGATATTAGCTGGACCTCCAATATCGTTACTCATATTATCAGATTCTTAAGTGGGATGGCTGATAATGAAATATTGCATATATTTGTGTGTGGGTGTGTTTGTGTGTTGTGAAGATATAAATAGAATGGAATGAAATGTTGCCTATATAAAAGGATCCAAGTAGGACCAATGAAATATTTCCTTAAGGATCATGTAAGCAGGATCGAATCAGAAATTGCCTTTAGAAAAGGACGAAAATAGGATCGAATCAATGCCTGTAGAAAAGGATCATATAGATAGGATCGACTGAAATATAGCCTATAAGTAGCAGGTGGAGAATAAATATTGCACTGAACTAGGATGAGAATTTGCCTATGTATAAGGACATAAATAGGATCGAATGTCTTTAATCAAAAATAAAAAATATGATCGGATGAAATATTTTCTATAAATTAGGACGAGAATGAAATATTGTCCCATACATTTCGCTCACCATCTCCTTGTCAAAACAAAAGCATGTCTCGATCCGCAGGATACAGCCCGAATGAAGATATTCATGTATGCGAGAGCTACATGCACATTTCCCAAGATCCAATAATAGGGAATAATCAATCTGTTGATGCCTTGTGGGGACGAATTGAAGAAGCATACAACAGTTCGGCCAAAGAAGGTTGGGAGAAACGCAGCAGGAGATCGTTGCAATCACGATGGCAGGTGATCGAGAAGGCCGTTCGAAAACTCCGTGCATGCGTAAAACAAATAGACCTCTTGCATTCTAGTGGTATATCCGAACTAGGCGCTGTAAGTAAAATCCTAAATATATATTCGTGAGTAATTTTTTACATCTACAATGATTTTCCAATCGAACTTGGTTAATATTTGCAGTTAAGACATGCAAAGGAACTAATGGCGCGGGATCCAAACTTTAAGAAGGGATTCAAATTTGATCATGTTTGGGACACCCTTAAGGATTTTGAAAAATTTAAGGACGATGCAGTGAAGAATGCAAGACAAATCTACCGAACCCAAAATCCTCATCATGCATCATCTGATTCTAGTATGCCAACTTCAGAAACTCAGGCACCAGACTCCTCAGGACTTTCTGATTTCGAAAGAAATTTGCATGAATCTGATGTTGGTGGCTCGGCATCTGAAAGACCAATTGGATCAAAGAAGGCTAAATCAAAAAGAAAAATGGAAGACTCATCTCAGTTAACTGAGCTTCGAGATTATCGTCAAAATCTCATTGAGATGTTTAAGAAATCCAGTGATGATAGACAAACATTACTTGATGCACAACGAGCTAGGATGGAAATGCAAAAGCAGAAGATGGATATCGAGCAACAGAAATTGGAGTTTAAAATTATGTCTCAAGACGTGAACAAAATTACAGATCCCATTCGTCGTCGTTATGTAGCAGCAGAACAAGCACGAATCACCGAAAAAAGAAGTGAAACTCCCGAACAGACTGCACCAAATGTTCTTTTTGGAGTTAATTTTGATAGTCTAGGTGGAGATGGAGTCGACTTGAATGACTATTAAACTCTTTGCGAATATTTTCATTCATTGTTGATAAACGTATGGCATATTTTGCGTATGCACGGCCTATAATATTATTATAGGTTCATTTTAGTTTTTATATCATTATTAACAATTTAAAATAAGTTTTCAAATAAAAAAAATGAATTAAAAATTAAAACTCTAGTTTTGTGTTGAAAATTGTGCGTACTCTAGATCTAGAGTTTCTCTGCAGATCAACACAATATTAGCGTTAGATATAGAGTCCCATTGGAGTAAACGCGTACTCTATTTTCGTGTTTTACACGAAATAGAGTACCCATTGGAGATGCTCTAGGTTAAGTCAAACTTCAGCAGACTTATATAACATCATACCATACCTATCGACTGTCGTTGACATTATTTGAACTTTGAAACCCAATATCAATAATGTCTATATAGTAGAATAAGAATCTCCATCTTCTTACACTAGGTATATGTTTACAAGGTGCCAGAAAAAAACAACTATGTAACTCCAAACTCGAAACTGTTTCATGGTACCTTTTTGCTATTTTTATCATAAACAAATCTACCATTGAAGATAGCGACTTGCGACTGCCATCACTTTGATATTTCTCTTGTAAGTTCACTCTTGAAATAGGTGCAATAAAATTCTATTTTATTCTTTTATTGAAAGTCGAGTAATAGAACAAACCCTAAAATCCAAAATGTAGTACTAGACGAATAGTTAATGTCCACTCCACGACCATAGTAATGATGACTAAAATACAAACCAGATAATGTAATGGCAGTAGCCAAGAACACACAACTGACTCTCGTGAAATAAATAAATATTATCAGGACAGCTTTTATAAATACAGAACCTTGATGGCTCAAAAACAAATTAATAAGAGGACAGAGTGCTAGACATTGTTAGGTACATGATTATGCGTGTGACTTTACTATTCCCTATAAAGTTTTGTAAGGTCTTTGATTCTCATCACATATATGTTAAAATATCATACTTTTGATTGACTTTCGATTATAATTCGGCTAAAGGACATGCATATTCCTACAAAATCCTCTGTCAGTGTTTGAAACCAATACATATAAGTTAAGTCAAGCACCATAGTTTAAAATATACTTACAAGAATATGCTTCCAAAACGAAGCCTCGTGATTTTGTCTAGGTTTTGGGATGTGAAATGAGAGAGTTGAAATGCAAGATAGAAGAAGAGAAGGATATATAATTATATATTTTGCGTCGAGTGTATATATTCCCATACTAACGTGGAGTTGAACTAAATAATAAATAACACTAGTCTAAATTGGGCACTCGTGTGCTACATAATATATAAATCATTTATTAAATATTAAATAACAATGACTACTAAAAATAGAAGGATAAATATCACTATGAGTGGTTTCTTATTTTTAATTTTATGTTAATTATTATATTTGAGAAAAATTATGTTTATCTGATTGATATACCAAATTGAGTGATTTTTAACTCCTGTTGAGCACTAATATAAGAGTATAGATAATAATGAGTCGTAATTCAATGTCAAATAATTTTATTTTCAATTAACATCACAAAAAAACCAATCCAAGCAAATGATATTAAAAACAAACTTGGATATGATCAATTTTCTCATTCAATAATAATTAATGATGTTCACCGTCACGACCACGCTGTCCTTATTTCCAAGTTGTTTCTCATCTCACGATATTTCACAACCCACTTCGCACGCAGTCTATTTTCTTCGCGTAATAAAACTTTTCGAGGAGGCATTAAAATTAAACCAATATAACAATTTAATACGATATGGAATCATCATTATTCTATTCAAATCAAAACCTCTGAGAAATAGACACGTGGCGCCTCCTCATTTGCGGAGAAACGATCGATACCAACCCGCCGAGCGGAGCCCTCATCTTCGATCGGTAAATCATCTCGTCGTACGGCCGCCGATAGAACTTCAAATACGCCGAGAACGATTCGCTCGAATTCTCCGCTCGCTTACTTTGCGGGTCCCACCTCTTAAAGAAAAGAGCGGGCGACTGAAGGAACGACGGCTTGGGCGTCCTCGACTGCCTAACGTTCGCCGGCGGGCCCCACTCTTGCGTCTTTTTAGGCAACGGAGTCGAAGGGCAAAACCCTTTTCTTGCGCTGTTGTCGTATAAGCCGAAGGAGAACGACCTGGCGTTGTGGGGAGATATCGCGGGGCCCACTTTAGACGATGACGTGTCGGTCAACGAGAGGTGCCACGGTTTGACCGAGTCGAAGTGCTGGGAGACCGTGAAGGCAAATCTAGACGACGGGCACCGCCCGAGCTTGGACGGGTCGAACCGCGGGTCAAACCGCGAGGATGGGTCGTTGTACTCTAGGGATTCTTCGAAGTCGAGCGACGATACGATATAGGTTAGCGATGAGAGCTCGACGAATGGCTTCATTCCCTATAATAGAAAAGCCATGGAAATCAACTGTGTAGTAAGCGTATAAATTGCTTAATTTTGAAAGTTAATGTTCGTCGTTTACGTAATGTCATCTCTAAATTTCGCAACCAACTTATCATAATTAGTAATCCATAAATAATACATAAGTAAAAGAATATTTAGTGTATGTGCTATATTACCTTCCACAGATAGGAAAATAGTGAAGGTGGGTCAATGATGAATGCCCTATGAAGACGACCCGGATAATATTCGCCTAAGATTTTCAATGTTGATATCAACATGTTCATGAAAGCTGAGGCTGATCTGAAAAAGCCTGCAAATAAAATCATATCGTATTTATTACGGTCAACGAGGATAATTTCAATTCAACAAGAATTTCAACAAAAATCATAAAACACGTCTCATGAATTCAAAAAAAGAAAAAAGTATGAGGGGGGCACATCTGACATGTACAAAAAAGAAGAATTATGTTTCCTTTTCTGAAAGCAATAATTCAACTGGGAGAATTTTGAGTGGGGCGCTTATGTGCCCTGACACTGTTTCAGACATCATTAATCTTTCTTGATTAACTTAACTAATAGACTCGTTAATTGAGTAGGCGTGAACGTCGGGAATTTAAGGATATTATTATTATCACTTTTAACGAGCAAATGTGTGTTTTGAAGGTATTTCAGACAGGAATTTAAAGTGAGGCCTGTGGTGGTATATGATATCTTTTTCGAATGTTATTTAAAATGGGACCTAAATATTATTTCTTAACGTAAAGGGGAAAATACGAGAACTTACTTGCATCAAAGAGGACGACGAACTGCTCAACGTTTCTTGCCATGGTTTGAATCGCTACTTCGAGGGTGAACACTAAGAGCCGACTAAATCTGCCAGGAACGAAAAAGAAAAAGAAAGATTGAAACCATTTTCTTAAAATTAACCTTACTTCACAAAAAGAAAACTGTACTCACATATTCTGTGAATGGAGTTTCTGGTAATCTTGCTTAATGCGAATTACCTATGATTGAATATTATATTTCCGTAGTTATGAACTTGAACAAATTATATAACTCATTTCATTTACATGAACTAAAAGGAAGAGTTAGCTAATAATAAAGTTTACCAAGACAGGTCTCGATTCATCATCGTGACCAGCAACATAAGCGACCCCCTCAGCAATCTCAGCAGAGAACTCATCAGCCATCAGAGTTTCTTAAAAGAACAAAAAAAGATAGGAAAATTAATTTCGAAAAAAATATATATCACTATTTTCGTGCTTTTGTTGACTAGCTTTACCAGTGCCTATAGTATCTCTCCAAGCAAGGCAGCTTCTGAGTTGCTTGGCTGCTTTTTTCACGTTGCCACCTTTCGCTTTCAGAAATCTCTCCACGCAAGCATTATTGCAAAACTTCTCCTGCAAAAGAAAAATATATATATCATTAAAACATAAATATGAGCATATGATGCATGTGAAGTAAACTTAGTAGAAACATCGTTGTTTAAGACCTGCTTGAGAGTGAGTTGAACTCTTTTCCTGAGCAGTTGAAGTACGGAATGAACTCTCTCTTTGTCTTTCTGGGCTTGATCTATTTTTCTACCCATGATTATATGACTATCAAGAACAAGAACGCACTCTGTAATAAATACTATGTTTTCTACAAGAACACACTTTGTAATAAAAAACCGTATGTTTTTCTTTGTTTGAGTACGAGGATTCTCTAGTGTACGAAACGATGGTGCTGTCTAAGATAAAAGCAGAGATACCACTCTTATGTTTCACGCAACCATGTTTTCAAATGGAGATTAGTGGAAGTGATAGTGTGTGGGGGAAAATATGTATATACATATGCATATATATACTAGTAGAGTAGCAACCACAAAATTGCCTAGCATTCTGTAGGGGTAGATTTGGTACTTTGCATATATAGTTTCTAGTGTTTCTCATTTGATATAGTGTAGATTTCAATGAGGTAAGTCGTTGTATCCATGTCATTCATCATTTACCCTTATGCTACATAACGCTTATCTTCATTGGCTTGCTTTTTTCTTTTCTCCTCTTTTTTTTTGCTAAATAACGATATTATAATTAAAGAAAAAAAATGACTCAAAAGTGCATCATATATAGTTCTTGGGAAAATTTCTTTCTCTTGTCTTGATTCAAGTACGTAGTTGATTCTCTTAAATTGAACCATGTCTAAAGTTGCTTGTAGGTAGCATAGTTATGTCTTCATTATCTTGGGGCTCGTTTGATATGTGTATAGGTGTGTATATGTGGTGATGGAATGCGTACGAATAAGTTATATCGTGTTTGCTATCTGTGTATAGCCATACATTACTTGTATGACTATACACACATGTTATAAGGATATTGGTTATAGGGCTTGTATATGCATACTCACCTCTAAGTTGGTTATGAGATGTGTATTACTAATCCATACACAGCTATATACACCCCAAACACATATATCAAACACAGTTTATATCATTACACAAATAATTAATACATACATATCAAGCACGTTAAAATACAATATCACAAAATCCTTTTATAGTCATACATAAATAACTTATACCCATGTTAACTGTCAAATCGTTAACATGGATATCAAATCAAATGACCCCATTCCAGTTACCAAAATATATTTAAATCTGTATTTAAAAAACTTGTCCTTTTGAAATGGCTTGGTTGATTTTTTTCTCGATTCACATACATAAATAGAAAAAGTCGTACTCACGTACGTGGCCAAGTTGGATTCATCTCACATATCTTAAAAATATAATATATAAATGAATATAAAGTCGGAATAATATCTTTACCTACTCTAAAATGGATTCAAAATTTGAACAACAGATCCTTTTTCCCCCACAAATAGCACGATTTATCCACAGTTCATCATATCATGGTTCAATGATTACTTTTTTCGCGATAAAATAAATAAAAATTATTCCAATAACGTAATCATTACATATTAATGGAACTCACTTTGTGTGCTTGTGGGGCACAACACAATACTTGCGCATATCCGACTCCTCACACTACTTAAAATGGAGAAAATAACAAAAGTAATTATAATATAGAAATAAAGAAGTAAATTAAATATACATGCATGTATTATTGTGTAATTGGAAAAAACGATATATATTATAGAATAAGATTGGTCGTAGTTTGTTAGTGTGAACCATGCATGACAACCGATTGAAAAAAAGGTCAAATGATATATGGTCTCCATAAACATTGAAAAAAAAAGTGAAATGAAGTTCATATTTTGCCTATTGTTAGTCCCACTTGATCATATAATCCAACTAATTTTGCTTTTCATCAACGTACCGTTGCTGAAAAAAGAAGAAGGAAAATGTGTACATAGCTTTAATGTAAAATTATAATATTTTCAGAGTGATTGAAGTAATGTTAAAAAGAAAGGCATGGCTTTAATTATTGTGTTAGATGAACCTTTTAATTATTACAGTGATGTCTATAGTTCTGATAATTACGTGTGTCCCTGCGCCGCAACACCACACTTAGTTCAAATTCAAACAAACCCCAAACTCAGTTTTTATTTTTCAATTCATATACTTTCCTCTCTTGTATTAAAAAGTAATCCATGTCTTATTTGTCTACCAACGGTTAGGAAGAAAAGCCAAATATTTATTTGAAAAAATAAAAAATAAAAAAGAAGCCCAATATTGACTGGCATCACAGGTTAGGGCCGAATGAATATGTCCGAGAGCCCATAAACAATCGCTAATTGACAATGGGCCGGCCCATTAAGGCCCATGTCGGGCTAATTTTCGACACTCAGTATAAACTATAAAGTGTTGCTAATATAAGCAGCGACTCTAATCAAGAAAGTCAGCAAAACTACTCTCTCTCTCTCTCTCTCGTGTATGGAGCTATTTCTTCCCCACCGTATCTCTGTCAAGCCGCACTTGAACAGCCGAAGCTTTTACTTCAGGCCACGCTTTCAGCTGAGAAGCAAAGGGAAGCTTCTTCAGCGCGAGGTTGGATTCTTGTCCGAGAATTTGGTGGGAAGCAACATGGGCTCTTCTCCGCCGCGCGCGTTCGACAATGGCTCGGCGTCGACTGAAGCTGCCGAGGGTGATTTTTAACTCTTAAAATCGTATTATAGTTTTTTTTTGGGTGGTCCTAATTACTGGGTATTTGCAGGGGTGAGAATTGGCGAGGTGAAGAGGGTGACGAAGGAGACCAACGTGAGCGTGAGGATTAATTTGGATGGGGATGCTGTGGCTGAGAATCATACTGGTATTCCATTTCTTGATCACATGCTTGACGTAAGTTTTTCTTATCATTTGATTTTGATTTTGATTTTGGTTTGTGTTGTTGTGAATGTAAGGATAAAAATGCTTACTTTATGTGTTTGTGTTCTTGTCCCTTTTGTCTTCTTGAGCTTGAATTTTGAATCTCTTTTCGTCATGCTTCGATTCAGCAACTTGCCTCGCATGGCTTGTTCGATGTCCGTGTGAAGGCCACGGGCGATATTCATATTGATGATCATCATACAAATGAAGATGTTGCTCTAGCCGTTGGAACGGTGGGTCTCGAATAACCCTAAAAAACTTCTCCGCTTTCAAGTTGCTTTCCAGTCAGTTGATTTTTTGGTTGAAAAACGATGCTCCGTAAGTTCTGAAGTCGGGAAGAATAAAGGTTCCTTTTTTTTATTGCAGGCTTTGTTGCAAGCACTCGGAGATAGGAAAGGAATAAACAGGTTTGGGGATTTCTCAGCCCCACTCGACGAAGCACTTGTTCATGTTTCCCTGGTATGTGTTTCTGTCATACAAAAAATGAAAGTTTTTTTTCGCTGTCATACGAAAATGTCATAATTTACTTCTCATTCATCTTTTAGGATTTGTCCGGGAGACCCCATCTCAGCTATGACTTACAAATCCCGACGGAGAGAGTTGGCACTTACGACACGCAGGTGATTCAACATATTTATACTCCATTAAAAAGTGTTGTTATTAGTTAATGCAAAGGTTTTCTATCATGCTATGCAGTTGGTGGAGCATTTCTTTCAGTCTTTGGTCAATACATCAGGGATGACACTCCACATACGGCAGGTGTATCGCATCGTTTCGTATATGAAACATCTGCTGCATCCTTTCAATCTTTTCTTACAATTCATCATTTTCTTGTGTTAGTTCTTGAATCATGTTACTACTATGGATGCCTTTATGCATACTATAACATATCTGAACAGTCTAAATACTTCCGAATATGAACAGCTTGCTGGGAAGAATTCTCACCACATCATCGAAGCAACCTTTAAGGCTTTTGCAAGGGCTCTTCGACAAGCAACAGAATACGATCCTCGACGCCGTGGAAGTGTGCCAAGGTATCACCAATTCTGTTTCTTTGCTTTACGAAGTTGTGTTATCATCATGGAGCTGTCTTGACTATGGGATACATCTTTCTGATCTGCAATAGACTGATCTTGGAAATGCGCGTTTTCTTGCAGTTCAAAGGGCGTCCTTTCACGCAGTTGATGGGCTCATCCCCTCATTTCATTATCCGTAAGTCTAAATTTTTTACGCCAAGTCCTCGTTTGTTACACGGGGAAAGAATGCTGCAAAAATGTTGATTTTCCCATACTATCAATTGCAGTCTATCCGATACATATTTGCCTGGAGGAGCTGATGATGCAATATATATATAGGCGAGACATTTATGTCCTACATTTACTTGATGTCTGTTTATGTTTCGAGCGAGCTAATGATGGTCAAAAACACATCCTATGGCTGTTTAAGACGGCGTTACTTTGCTTAGATTGTCAACATTTCTCATGCACTAAAATAGTTTTGTAGCATTTTGGAATTTCTCTCATAATGTAAGGCAAATCAAGGTTCTCAATTCCACCAAGACCATCTCCAACTGCAAACGCATTTTGCAGTAACAGTAATAGTTTGCAGTAACTCTTATCCAACAGTCAACTGCAAATGCAAACGTAAAAGAATATTCATGTAATACTCGATTTCATACCATCTTTTATAACTTTTAAATATCACCCCTATTTTTATTACTTTACAAACTAACCACAATATTCTTTTACTTTTGAAGTCATATAAACATATTAAGAACGTGAAACATAATATTTATTAAAGATATCGAAATTACACAACATAACAATTGAAATACATTGAGACACGTCGTACAAATAAAATATAAAAATTATATTTGTGGTCAAAACAATATTTAATTATATTACATATATAAAATATAAAAAATAATAATAAGATATAAAAAAAATTATTAATAAAATAAGTGCCAGGTTAAAATAATTATTTATTATATCAATATAATCGTCGTATACAATTTTCAAATTATTGTTATATGTTCGATTTAACAATCAATACACGTAAAAGGGCTTATTTGCAATTTTAAAGCATCAAACGTATTTTTGCGTTCGAAACAAAAGAGAAATCAAAAAAGTGCACTTTACGTTTGCATTTGCAATATTGTTGTAGCAGTTTTACTGCATTTTTTCGTTTGCGTTTGGGTTTTGCAGTACTATTGGAGATGGTCTAATGGTTGTTAGTACACAAGTGGTGGATAAAAGTGAGCTAAGCAACAAAACCCTCAGCGAAACAGAAAGTATCTTCATATTAGGCTTGGAACAGCTTAGATGAGCCTTACAGAAATAGATAAATATCACAAAAATTATTTCACTGATTCATCCATCAAATCTTGAGGAACCACCACCCTAAACACTGCGTAGTGATGATTCAAGCTTTTCTCTCCTTGTAATCTGTGGACGCTTCCCAGACCTCCATGGTTTCGATTTGGAAATGCGTAAAATACGCGTCGAATTCTCTGATGCACAATCGCCATCGCACACCTGAAAAAACAGAAGGGAACGGGGAAATTTAAAATTACGCCAAACAATTCGTACATTGATGTCCCGAGATAAAAGGTAGTAATGAGTTTTACATAATGCATGGCTCCCAGACGAAGTATATGTCATAACCAGTGCATAAATAAGGTCTTGTCGAATCGCAAGGCTGAACCTTCCATTGAGAACCCATTTCATCCCCGTCCTTAATCTGAAAGGTAAGTCCACAACACAAATTTCGGCTAATTACGTACAAATTGTCAGAAAGGAACGTAAAGAGATGAGCTTGTGTTTACGTTGATTTTCTGTCGTTTGAAAGGAGAGGCATTGTCAACCTCAGCCTGTGAACATTCAGCACAGCGTCCATCCACAAGAGGATATAATTTCCTATCCCTCGCAGAAGAATTATCGATAGCTACAATAGCAGCATGTCTCAGAGGATGCCAAGAATCAAGAGTCGATTGCAACTTTCGTTCGATCCAGCCCCAAGGATGCAAACAAGAAACGTTGCAGTTGTAAGATTCTGCTTCTAAGTTAACTGCTTCTGTGTTCTTAGAGGAGCAAGATTCAGCATTCGCCCTTGGAGAAAAGACCTCATCACATGAGCTTGCAATTGTTTCTCTCGTCGAAGGGTCCACGATAACAGCAGCATTAACAACCTGAAGGTGAAATTGCAAGGCTTAATGGGGTCGGTAGACCATATCAGGAGAAAGTTGAAATGTTGCTGTGAACCAATTAGTAGAAAGTAGTTACCAAGGCGCCGGATTTCGCCATCTGAATGGCAAGTTTCATGTTGTTGAGAACGTAAAGAGTGTCCTCTTCGCTAAATCCAGCTATACCATCGATATTGCTGGAATAGGAGAATCAAAGATTAACATTTGGACCCTAAAAAAAGCAAACTTTGGATGCAATCAGTAAAACTCACTATGTGGGAGGATGAAATGACGTTGGCCACAACTTGCATTGTTCCTGCCATTCTTCTTTTGTTGAAGCGGCATATTTGCACACCTGAATCAAATGACCCGTAAACGAAGTAAAACAATGAAAAAGATGAAGAAGGTAAAATCAACTTCAAAGTTTGAAGGCATAATGATGTGGAAATAAATAAACGGCGCAAAAAGACCCACTTTTGTGGAGAAAGTACTCAACTGGTATGAGTTCACCAGCTGCAATACATCTTCTGTCATGTTGCTCCCATCACCATCATAGCATAACATCACAAACAACTGACTACTTCCTGTCAGTAAAATGGAAAGTTAAACCACCATGGCTGAAAACTTTGTGTCCCCCAGAAACTCAATACGTATATAACTGAGAAGGGAAACACGGTCGATAAATTGCTTCACGGAAAACTAAAGAGCAAGTAATGCTGATGCACACACACACACAATAGGGTACATTAACAGAAAAAGATAATATAGATTACCATCGTCAAGAACTGTCTTGCGTATGCGCTTTACATGACGCAGACCTTCGAGCGGTGCGATATGGTTCAGTTTCCTACCAATACACAAAACAGAACCTTAATGAACCGATTATATAAATTGCCCGAAAAATCATCATGGTGCGCGACGACGACAAGTTTATGACAGTGGAATATACCTCACTAAGGTGTTTGCATGCTTAGGGTCGATTTCACAAGCTAGCACATCAACTGCACAAACACGACTACTCCGTAAACCAGCAAAAAAAAACTGGTAAAACACAGAAGGCAATAAGCTTTACGACCCATAAGTGACATACCAGTGGGTTGCTGGTGAGGATCGATCGGAGACTTTTCAGGGATGTGAATGATCCTGCAGCTCTCTGAAACACAGCAAATATATTCCTCATCTACGTGGCTATTCATTAGCTCCTGAAAGTTCACGTTTGGAAGGATTAAGGTTTTCTCTTAAGCAATGTAACTCAAGCTCGGAAGTTGAAACAATGAAAGTATAAGCGTCGGAAGTTAAAAGCAGACGACTTTACTTTGATGCCACACAAATTCGCGAATCGCTGCAAAATCCCGCAAAAACAAATGCACTGAAACTGTTTGCTTAAATACTTCAACGAAAACTAGAGGAGCAAAGCCAAGACAAGGTAAATTCGGCTATCACTTAAAAAATTGATTTTATTGAGAAAAAATATGGATTTTCTGCTTTGTATTGTCTCTTTGCATCTAAAATAATCCCTCTTAATCATAAACTGGGAAGTAATTGTAAATATAGAAACCGAAGGCCCAGCCCAGTCCATATACCTCATCAAGGGATATTTTTAACAAAACATATATAATCTAGAATAGAAATGTAGACAAATAAGCTAATCGGAAACAAGAGATTTGATCCACCGCTTTCTAATTAAACGAAGCTATTGGTTTTGTACGGACAATGCAGTGCAAGTTGTAGCATGGAACCATGGACTATGCTTTTGCTCTCAGAATTCTAATCTACTGTAATAGAAAAAGGGGAAATTTTTCTAATTTCCTACGGTAGTATAGTAGTTTAGTTAGTAAACAAGCAACCCTCGGAACCTCCAAAGATCATTTGAGATTGTTGGGGCCCACATACATAGTATTTTACGAGGAACAAGAAATTATATTAGTGATAAAAAATTAACGATAATGATATCATTTTCACGCCAATATATTTGACCATTGAATATGTAGATAAGATAAGTATATGTAATTAAGAGATGGCATTGGAAGAAATTAAACCGAGTCAAGGAGAAGCTCAGGGGCGGTTTCTGTAATGGCGCGTGGACAGCGAACCAAGGAAAGTACACGATGTCCTCTTGCTATAGATGGCAACTAGGCGAGCCGGTGAAGTACGAGATGTGCACTATCACATGGAACCGATTAAATGTGCCCAAACACAGCTTCATCATGTGGCTTGTATCACACAAGAAACTATACACATGGGACCGACTTAAGAGATGGGGATTGCCCGTGTCGAGTGATCTTTGTTTGTTATGTGGCATAAAGGCGGAATCAATTGATCATCTTTATTTTGAATGTGAATACAGCAAGAAGGTGTTGACATTGCTGTTTCGTGCTCTACACAGACGACGAAGCATTCCTTTTGAATTTGACAAGTGGCCAGAATGGATTCGGAAAAACAGAGACATCAAAGGGGCAAAACGGAACATTACAATCGCGTTTGTTGTTGCGTGTGTATACACGATCTGGGGCGAAAGGAACAATAGACAATATGGAAGAGGTAGGAATAGCGAGGAGCAAACTCTCGATGGAATTTTGAAGATTATGAAGGAAAGAATAGTATACTGCTATAGAAACAAACCTTCAGTTCATAACACTCTCTTATATCAAACAATTATAGGTTTCTAGTTTACTTACTTTGTCTCTGTGAATGCTTGGGGAGAAACAATCATGTAAGATGTAACATTTACCGGTGGGAATGATATATTTCTTTCTCAAAAAAAAAAGATAAGTATATGTACATTGTATATAGGCCAAAATCCAGACAATGTTCATTCGAAAATAGGAAGGAAATAGATAAATAAATCTCCACCATTTAAATGTTATATGGCATATTGGTAATATTTAACTATAAATATTGAAACTTCGAAAAAAAGAAAAAACTATAAATATTGAAAGTAACGGAAGGGACGTGCCAAATTGGTGACATTATTAACAAAAATCCATAGAGAAAAGTAGTGATATATTTTTTTTTTTCCTTTATCTTTATAAATAAATCTTGATTAGCAGGTTATTCGTTACTCTACTCGTCATTTCTAGCAGCTCAGAAAACCCCACTTGAATTTCTTAAGGTATTATTATGTTCGGTTTTTTTTTCTTTTTTTTTTTTTTGCGGTAATGGAGTATTCAGCTAGTTACGCGACCTCCTGTTCAGATCATGTAGGAACGCAGGAGAAAGGGAGATCTTTTTTTTTTCTTTTTTTCTCTCCGCGTAATACTCTTAGACTTAATTTGATGTGATGAGATTACGAGGATGTAATTCTTTATCGAGAAGCCAAAGTTGGAATATTTGTAAGGATTGGGTTGGTTGCTCGTAGCGATAGAAACCTTTTTTTTTTCAAATTATTATCGTGTTTGGTGGGAAGTTTGACGAAACCCATTAAGATATGATTGTTCTTTGTGGGTCTTCAAGGGGTTGCTCCATCATTATTAATCTTTTGACTTTCTACAAGGGCTGATGATTTGAGAATTAAGCTCAATTTCTAGGTGGTTTGATTTCAGGGAAAGGTACTCAAACATGGCCGAGGAAAAGGTTGGGATCGCAAAAGATGTTACTGAGGTAAGTGTCTGCAAGTTTGCTGTCATTACACTGTTTGATTTCTATTTTCTATTTTTTCTAAATCTTGTCTTGCTTTGCAGTTGATTGGTAAAACTCCATTGGTGTACTTGAACAACATCGTTGATGGTTGTGTTGCAAAGGTCGCCGCCAAGCTTGAATCGATGGAGCCGTGCTCTAGCGTCAAGGACAGGTAATCCAATCCACAGATCTGTTAGGATAATAGATTATCGAAATAATTTACGTTTCGTGAGCCTCTCTTATTCGTATAATCACATAGAGTGCAATGCCTTGACATATACCACATTTTGCAGCTCATCTTCGTTTTCTTTCTTCGTTTAGGATTGGGTATAGTATGATTGCTGATGCTGAGGCACAAGGACTCATCACCCCAGGAGAGGTACGCTGAAATTCAAAGTCATTTCGTTGTTTCTTTACGTTTGATTATAAAATGTTGCAATTTTTTGTCGTAGAGCGTGCTCATCGAGCCAACGAGTGGTAACACTGGCATAGGCCTGGCGTTTATGGCTGCTGCTAAGGGCTACAAACTCATCATAACAATGCCTGCTTCTATGAGTTTTGAGCGCAGAATCATTCTCCGTGCCTTCGGCGCTGAGTTGGTTCTTACCGACCCAGCTAAGGGAATGAAAGGCGCTGTCCAAAAGGCCGAAGAGATTAGGGACAAGACGCCTAACTCTTACATTTTGCAACAGTTTGAGAATGCTGCCAATCCAAAGGTTTGTTCGTATCAAATTCTCTCATCATGACCCAATGGAGGCTTTGATTGGTTTGTGCTATTAATCGAATACTATTATAGGTGCATTATGAGACTACTGGCCCTGAGATATGGAAGGGAACTGGCGGGAAAATCGATGCATTTGTTTCTGGGATTGGCACTGGAGGCACGATCACTGGCGCTGGAAAATATCTTAAAGAACATAACCCTGATATAAAGGTTAGATTTTTATGTTTTTTTTTTTCTCATATGCATAATGTGATAGCTTTTATACTTCGATTCACCGAAATACTTCAATTTTATTCATCCTTTTAGTTATATGGGGTTGAGCCAGTCGAAAGCCCAGTCCTTTCGGGAGGAAAACCTGGTGAGTTTCGATAGATCTCGTTATTGATTATTAGTATATGAATTTGATTTTTATTCACTCATAATTGATTTGTTTCTTGGATATGATGCTCAAGGTCCTCATAAGATCCAAGGGATTGGCGCTGGCTTTATACCTGGTGTGCTAGAGGTTAACCTCATCGATGAAGTAATCCAGGTAAATATTATGATCCTCTTCCTCAATGTTATTTTCCATTCTGAAATGTTATGTTAAACTTTAAATGGGATATATTTGTTTCGTTCTCTTTCGTTAATTGTTGCAGGTTTCGAGCGATGAGGCCATTGAGACCGCCAAGCTTCTTGCGCTGAAAGAGGGTCTTTTGGTAACTACTAAGAGTTCTTACGCAAGAAATATTTTATGACCATTTTTGCAACTCTTAATTGTTATATATGCTCATTTTTCTCACACTTGAATGCATTTGCGTTAAAGCTATAATCTTTTTACAGGTTGGAATATCATCTGGTGCAGCAGCGGCAGCTGCTATAAAGATCGCCAAAAAGCCAGAGCTTGCTGGGAAACTCATTGTGGTAAAAGTCTCAATCAATTCTTTGGTTGAATAATTAAAGAAACCATTGATGTATCAGTCAATGATTTCAGTAAAATTTGGTTTTAATCATATATATAAACGCAGGTTATATTCCCGAGCTTTGGGGAACGCTACCTATCCTCGGTGCTCTTCGACTCTGTCAGGCGCGAAGCTGAGAGCATGACTTTTGAAACTTGAAAGGCATCGGATCGTTGTCTTCACGGGAATGAATAGTTCAAAAAAACGCTTTCTTTCAGAATCCTGAGTTTTCGAATAATGTGGATTAGTTCCCCCAATTGTCTGAATTCTGGGACTTGTTGTCATAAGATGTTGCCTGTCAAACCCCTTTTTATTACAATTGCGTTGTTTGCTGCATATATTTCAGTTTTTTTCCCCATGTTTTGATCATACATATGTGTCTATCTCCTCTTCAAGGCCAGGCCAGCTAACGATCATCGATATACAAGATGAAAGATATCAAATAATATATATTTGAGACCTTGAAGGTCGTGAGAAGACATAGAGGTGGACTTCTATTATGTCACTACAACCTGGAAATTTGGCACTGACTTGTGATACTTCCTATCCATTCGCTTGCAGTGTTCAAAATAACAAAACAACACAAATGCTTACAGTCACTTATTCCCATCCATGTAATGTAAATCAAAAATTATGTAGAGTATCAATTTCACAGGGAAGATGATTGAGTAGTCCAGAGAAGGCCAGTTATTGGATTACTGGAAAAAAAAAATGGATTTCTTCGTGGGACAACAGCGTTTTATTTTATTTGTTTCCTCCTATGTGCTCAGGCCCGTTCTTGTTATTGGGCCTATCAATTGTTTCGTTCAAGCCCAATTATTTATTTAAGAGTAAATGACAAAAATGGCAACTGAACTTTGCAAAATTGTTCCCTTTTAGTTCTTTTACCTGTTCTTTAAGTCAAATGAACAAAAAACATGACACATTTTGCAAATTTTTAAGAACCAAAACGACACATTTAATAGTTTGGGCACCAACAGCGAAACTGTGGTATAGTTCAAGCACCATTTTTGCCGTTTACTCTTTATTTAAAGAAAATTATTTTAATCATGACTAAGGATTTTGAAGACCGAAAGGAACTGATCGGCCTTCGGGCAAGCAAGCTTGTATCAGTTAGAATTCGTAATTTATTCTCCAACGTTTGTCGTAAATTTCAAGATTCTTGAAAACTATCAATCATACACCAGCAAATGAATATCTTATCATTATTAATAATCGAACCCAACCAAACCACACCTATTATATAAATTAAGCATCTACTACAGCAACATCATTCAATAGCTTTCAGATGGTGGAGCAGGGTGGCGGCGGCGGTGGTGGGTCGGCGCCGGAGCATGGTGGTGGTGGTGGCGGCGGTGATGGTGGTGGTGGTGTCGGCGGTGGTGGTGGTGCGGTGCATGAGCGTGGTGAGGCGCCGAAGCATGACCACCTTTTTTGCTCAAAGAGTCAATGTCGAAAACATCGTCGTCTTCCTCTAAGATTTCGCCGCCTTCAGTCGAAGCAGTGAAGCCATCGATGTCATTATCTTCTTCGAAGCATTTGATGAAAGTTGGCGTTATGGTTAGCACCAAAAGGGCAAGAAGCAACAGCAAAGAACTCAAACGAGGCATTTTTTTTCTTTATGTTAGAATGACGGGCTACGCAGGTGTTTATATAGGTGAAAGGTCAATTTCCCTTTTTTATTTTAGTTAATGGTGTTCCATAAATGGAGTTGTGATCCAGATTTTTTCTTTTACTTAAATGGGGTTCTTGGAAATTTTGCCAGATTTTGTGTTAGTATATACAATCAGCTTTTGCTGGCATCGGATCAATTGGTAATAATGTTACGAACTCTACTTCAGATTCTGTAATGTATATAACAAGATTGGTATAACATTTGTTTCAATTTTAATATCACACGCATGATCTGCACTTTCTCGAGAATATATTTAAGTTTACTATTTTTTTTTATGTTTAACTATATCCATAGTGCATGCTCGTAGCTTGTATGAGACCAACGAGACGGTCACCTCGGGTCCAGCTTTAGAATGGGCCCAATATTTTTTATATGCACCCCACACACACTATATATGTATTAGCAAATTAAAAAAGATTGTTAGTTAAACACGCGCATTAAAGCTAACAAAAGGGAGCACATGCTTTACTTTTTATTAAAATTTTGCTCAAACAATAAATATTACTCCCTCCGTCCCATAAGTTTATGGACATTTGGGTATCGGCACGGGAATTAAGAAACTGAATATTTTAATAATATAGGGTGTTGGGAAGGTAAAAAGGTGTATATTTTGGCACGTCTTTTAAGAATATTTAATATTATTATATTGATTGTTTGTGATAAGTTTTTTGCTAAATAAGGAAATGTACAAAAGAAGTGGGACCCCGATTTAGTAAAATGTACAAAAACTTCTGGGACGGAGGGAGTACTTTTATCTTTAAAAAACGGCGTCATTATCTTCCTAAATCCAAATCAAAATTTCTCAAAAAAATTGTGTTTATATAACTATTTTAAGTATTTATTGAACTTCAACTACAAAACATACACTCTCTGTTGAAATACAAGTCGTTTAAGGTAATTGCATACATATTAAGAAATAAAACATACACCCATAATTAAATATCCTATTAATCTAATTATTTTTATTTAAGATTAGAGGTAAAGTTGTAATAGTCTCCAACTATTTTTCTTGAAAATAAGTAAAACAACTTGTCATAAAAAACAAAAACAAAGGTCTAAAACGACTTGTATTTCAAAATAGACAGAATATTTCTTTGTATTTCTTATTTAAGTTACACTTATGGTATAAATGTATGCTATATTTCGTATCTCATTAAAAAAAATTAATAAGGATTCCAGTCCAAATTTGAATTTCGCTTCATGCCGTCAACTACGGATCTACTGCCAGAATGTATTATATCTGAATGGAGATGGGGAATGAAATAATAGGATTTGGATAGTGCTCTTATGAATTTGCTCATGCGCCCATAAACTACTTCATATTGGGTGTGTTTGTTTCCAGTAATCCAACATCACCGTGATACTCACATCACCGTAATTTGAATATCACCGTGATGTAGATTAAGGTGATATATCATTACCGTGTTTGTTTTGGGTGATATTTCATTTTGCATATCAGTGTGATATTAGAATATCGTGTTTGTTTAATCATGGTGATGTGTGGGGTGATATTGCATAAATGTCATATTTAACCATGCGAATATTATATAAATTATGTGGATTACATATATACATACATTTATGTATATATATATATATATGTATATATATTGAGATGATATTTACAGAAAAATGATTACTATTTTAATATCGTTTATGAATTAATAATAAGTTTTTCGTATAGTTACGCAATATAATTATTTATTATTAAATATATTATTTTAAGATTTAAATAATCTAATTATATAATTTAAAGTATGAATAAGGATAAATTAGGAATAAATGCTAAATTAAGGGGTAATGTTGTCCAAATACAAATTTGAAAGATCACTCCATCACGGTGATGTAAGATCACCTAGCTTTTTTGGGGTGATCCAAAAAGTAGAATATCACCCCATTTTCATCACCTAAGTGATCTATCGTTACGGTGATGACTCATCACCTAGGCTAAACAAACATGGTGATGATAAAACGAGGTGAGGATCACGGTGATGTTTTGGAGGATCACTCCAAAACAAACACCCCCATTTTGTCATAAGCCCATGAATTAATTCCATTCCATGTTGTTGATGTTGAGCGTTCAACTGAAACAATGTTGGGTAACATTCTAGTCAACATCTGTTGGCCGAGAATGTTCCCTTTCCTAGTTTTATCTTTCATGCCCAAAACCTATTTTAATTATGACGTGGCATTTTTCTAGTGTTGCGCAGGTTATGGATAAGAGCTAGAACGGTTCAAACCGTGTAGAAAGAGTGTGGATAAGCTAGAGCAAAAATAGGAGTGGAGCATACTAAAAATAGGAAGCTTGGAGAACAAGTGAAGACTGAGCAGTGCGAGCTGACCAAGTCGATTTACAACGGTCACTAACTGTCCAAATACACTTAGTGGACGTTAGTGGACGTTGTGGGAAGTTGCAAGGGCGAGTGGCGAAGTCTTGGACAAATCGAAGGAGTATTTAAGTCGAAGACTTAACCATTTTCAAGTACGACGAACACGAGCGAAAACCAGAGCATTTTGAGCGAGAGTTATTTTCTTGAAAGAGTTTTCTTTTCATTCTAGTGTTGCTGAATTCTTTAGTGATTCGTAGGTTGTGGCTAGACTAGTTTTTGACTATCTTTTTCGGTAGTTTTTGTAATCCACATTTCTAGTGGATTTCACCCCTTGGGGCTCGCAGCAAGTTATTTGACTTGCTGCACAAAACATCGTGTGTGTTCGTTTCGTTTTTATCACTAAGTTTCTATCATTTCCGCTGTGCGTTTACAAGAGAGTGTGAGTGTTACCCCAACATCACGTCCAACATCAGTTTACAACTTAGTGTTTTTACATCCATTTAGTACGGGACCACCTTCAAAGTGGTATCAGAGCCAACGCTTGACGTCACTAAGCGCTTAACATCCTCTACAATGGATATTACCAGTTCAAAAAATATCGGCAAAGTTCCTGTTCTTGACGGCACCAACTATGCGTATTGGAAGGTCCGTGTTCGTCAGTGCATCAAGTCAATCGACGTGCGAGCTTGGGAAGCAGTTCTCCACGGTTATACCCCACCAAGGACAGAACCCGATGCAGATGGAGAAGTCGTCGACAAGCCTGTCGAACTATGGACAGCACTCGAGCGAAGCCTGGCAGAATTCAATGACAAGGCACTCAACGCAATCTTCTCGACGGTGGATATCTTTATGTTTAAGATTATCCAGAATTGTACAACGGCCAAAAATGCGTGGGATCTGCTCGAGAGGTACTGTGAAGGTGATACAACGGTGCGAGAAACCAAACTACGTCTCCTCTTAAGCCAATTCGAGAATATCAGAATGAAGGAAGACGAGGATATTACGACGTACTTTGGGAAGCTTTTGACCATCTCCAGCGAGTGTGCCAGCCTAGGAGATCCTCTGTCAAACAAGGTATTAAATTCAAAAGCAATTCGTACACTAACAGAAAAATTTAATATGAAGGTGTCAGCGATCGAGGAGTCTCACAACCTAGCTACCATGGACTTCAACGTGTTGATGAACATTTTGAAAAATTATGAAACAAATCTTGAAGTCCAAAAGAGAGCCTCTCGTGGAAAGAGTCTCGCTCTAGTCACCCAGCCATCCGATGAACTGATCGAGGTCGACCCCAGAAACGCAGAAGACATGGCCATGGTGGTAAAGAAATTTGCGAAGTTTTTCAAGAAGAAGAATGTTGTGCAAAATGCTGGCCCAACATTCAGAAAAGGGCAGAATGCCAAGGCTGAACCTTCGTCAGCTCCTCCGTTCCCTAAACGGAAACCTTTTGGGAGGCTAGACGGGAAGCCAAAGAAGAACATCAACTATGAGGCAGTTCGATGTTTTGAATGCCAAGGTTGGGGCCATTTTGCCAACGAATGTGCCAACACCATTCGCAAGCGTGGTGGTAAGGTCATGTGGATCGATCTGTCAGACGAGGAAGATGAAGACGAAGAGGAAGAGCCTAAGCAATCATTTGTGATCATCCAGTCATTTTCTGACGACGAAGAAGATGAAGATAATCAAATCGGACTTACTGCGGTAACTGATGTTGAGCCAACATCTGACTCAACATCTGTAAAACATATCATCTTTGATTATGATGATTCAAACTGTCTTGATGGTCTTTTGAGTTGTGATGATACAGAAACTGAGACAGAGTGTGGTGAAGAAGCCGTGAAGCAGTTGACCTCACAATATGAAGTAGAAAAGACGATCAACTCACAACTTCGTGCCGCGGTGAAATTACTAGCCGAGGAAAATGAGAAAAACGAGAAGGTCATTGAAGGTCTAATGGATGGCATGAACAAGTTGGAAGCCGCTTTAACACGAAAGGACAGGAAAATCGACTCACTTTAAAAGCGACTCAATGGGGCCGACAAAACTTTTGCTAAATGGAATAGGAGCAAAACCAGCCATGAAGAGGTACTATCTATTGGTATTACTGATAAACAAGGTCTAGGTTATAACCGTCAATCTGCTCATGACAGTACAAAACCCTTGACCCATGAGAAGCCTAAGATTGTGTTTGTTAAAGCTCAATCCATAAATGACGAAGTTACGAATCCTAAGGATAGTCCCGAGCATGTGACCCCAAAAACTCATGATAAATCCTTTTTGTGTGAACACTGTAAGAAATCAGGTCATTTAAAATCATACTGCTGGAAATTGAAGAGAGAGATTTCTGCTAAGAAATCGATGTCAGCTGAGATGTTACCCAACATATCAGTCAACATTGAGAAATCAGTGTTGAAGGATGTGTCTGGAGAAAAATCAGTTGGCGTTTCTTCGAAGTCTAGTAAACAGAATGTGGTTAAATCTTCTAAGAAAGCTTGGATTAGGAAATCAGGGGATAAAAGTCTTGTTGTGTACACCTCTTTGCGAGCTAACGTTACAGGTTCATGGTACTTATCGATAGCGGGTGTTCCCGACAGACGGGTACCAAAGAGTATCTCAGTGACTACACGCCTTTGAGGAGTGGATCTGTGACTTTCGGAGGTGGTTCCAAAGGTCGAATTCTCGGCAGAGGCAGACTTAATGTGCCCGATTTTCCCAAGCTTAGCAACGTACTTCACGTAGAAGGACTTGTCGCGAATCTGATCAGCATAAGTCAGCTGTGCGACGATGACCTTGAGGTAAGGTTTAATAAGGAGTGTTGTGAAGTTTTTAACTGAAATTCTGTTCTAGTGATGGCAGGTAAGAGATCTAGCGACAATTGTTACCTGGTTGGTGACAAAACTGGTGAGAAAGACGTGTGCCAGCTTTCAAAGGCCGAGGATGATGTTGTTCTTTGGCAACAAATTGGGCCACGTTAACTACAGGACATTGGAGCAACTTATCAAACATGACGCAATCAGAGGCATTCCTAAGCTTAAGGAGTTTGGTAAGGTTGTTTGCGAGTCGTGTTTGAAGGGTAAGCAAACACATGTTAGTCACAATGTTGACCAACAAGCTACCCAACATTTTAAAACTGCTCACTGTTTTCAGTTGATTCACATGGATTTGATGGGTCCTATGGAAGTGGATAGCATAGGGGGTCGAAAATATGCTTATGTGCTCGTGGATGATTTTTCTAGATATGCATGGATTTTCTTTCTTAGGGAAAAATCAGAGTCGCTCGAGTTTTTCAAAAAGTTCTGTGCTATGATCCGAAACAATTTCAGTGCTACTGTTTTTCGCATTAGATCTGATCATGGTAGAGAGTTTGAGAATCAATTATTTGATGAATTCTGTGATAAGAAAGGAATTGTGCATGAATATTCGTCTCCTAAGACACCCCAACAAAATGGGGTTGCCGAAAGGAAGAATAGGACTTTACAAGAAATGGCTAGGGTTATGTTACTATCTAAGAATGTGTCTAAACGTTTTTGGGCTGAAGCTTTGCATACTGCATGTCACATTTCGAATCGTGTATTCTTTAGGCATGGTACAAAGAAAACCCCGTATGAGCTGTTGAATGGTAAAAAGCCTACGATTAAATATTTTCATGTCTTTGGATGTTTTTGTTACATGCTGAATGATCGTGAATATTTGACTAAGTTTGATTCGAAGAGTGACAAATGCATATTCCTAGGATATTCGTCAAACAGTCGTGCTTATCGAGTCTATAATTTACATTTAAAGACTGTTCAAGAATCAGTTAACGTTGTGTTTGATGATGCTACTGATCTTAGCAACATGCCTCCTCAAGTTGACATTGCAGATGTTATACAAGCAAGAAACGAATCAGAGGAGTCTGCGGATGACAATGTTGAGCCAACATTGGACTCAACATCTGAGCCAGAACAGAACGATGAGGCTGGTCCCAGTGAAGTGCGACGTGATCCACCAGCTAAGGTTTAGAAAGATCATCCTACTGATCTTATAATTGGAGATGTGAACGAAGGAAGGAAGACCAGAGACAAACCACGAAAGAACTATAAGTCTATGGTAAGAAATGCATGTATGAATTCGCTATACGCTGAGGTACGTTTTAACTGCTTTGTTTCTGAGATAGAACCCAAGAATGTCCTTGAAGCTCTCAAGGATAATTGTTGGATAAATGCGATGCAAGAGGAACTCTTGCAGTTCGAGAAAAACCAAGTTTGGACATTAGTGCCACGGCCGAAAGACATTAATGTCATAGGCACTAAGTGGATATTTAAGAATAAATCTGATGAACTTGGTAGGGTTGTTAGAAATAAGGCACGTTTAGTAGCTCAGGGTTACACACAAGTAGAAGGTATAGACTTTGATGAGACGTTTGCTCCCGTTGCTAGGCTAGAATCTATTAGACTTTTGTTAGCTATTGCATGTTGGCTTAACATTACATTACACCAAATGGATGTTAAGGGTGCTTTCTTAAATGGGTTATTGGTAAGGAAATCTATGTCGAACAACCTAAAGGGTTCGAAGATCCCCATTATCCTAACCATGTTTTTAAGCTGCAGAAAGCACTGTACGGGTTGAAGCAAGCGCCTCGAGCGTGGTATGCAAGGTTAGCAACATTTTTGCTTGAGTTTGGTTTTACTCGAGGTGAGGCGGATCGCACTCTTTTTGTTAAAAGGGTCGGATCCGATATTTTGATTGCTCAAGTGTATGTTGATGACATTGTTTTTGGTTCAAGCTCACAAGTTTTACTAGATCAGTTTGTGCAGGCAATGAACACTACTTTTGAGATGTCGATGATAGGCGAATTAACCTATTTTCTAGGTTTGCAGATTAAGCAAAGCAGTGACGGGATCTTTATGTCCCAAGAGAAATATGCCAAGAACACAGTAAAAAAGTTTGGTTTGGACACTGCAAAGGTAATGAAAACGCCCATGGGTTCTTCGCAGAAGGTAAGTAAAGACAGTGTTGGGCCGAATGTTGACCCAACATTATACCGTTCTATGATTGGCAGTTTATTGTACTTATCTGCGAGTAGACCTGATATCATGTACAATGTTTGCGTTTGTGCTAGATATCAATCCGAACCTAAGGTTTCGCATTTGAATGCTGTTAAGCGAATACTACGTTATGTGAGTGGATCGTGTAGCCTAGGACTATGGTTCTCCAAAGATACTAATTTGAGTCTTGTAGGCTATAGCGATGCTGACTGGGCTTGTGACGAGGATGACCGCAAGAGTACAAGTGGTGGCTGTTTCTTCCTAGGTAATAACTTGGTTGCATGGTATAGTAAGAAACAAAACTGTGTGTCTTTATCTACTGCTGAGTCCGAATATGTTGCGGCGGGTAGTTGTTGCACGCAATTATTGTGGTTGAATAGTATGTTATGCGACTATGGGTTAGAGTGCGAATCTGTACTTACGTATTGTGATAACCTTAGTGCCATTAACATCTCTAGGAATCCCATCCAACATTCTCGAACAAAGCATATAGATATTAGGCATCATTTTCTGAGAGATATGGTCGAAAAAGAGTTAGTACGCATTGAGCATATAGACACTAAGAATCAGTTAGCAGACATTTTTACGAAAGCATTGGATTCTGAAAGGTTCTCGGACCTTAAGAAATCCATAGGTTTGCACATGTTAGTTTAAATGTTGGTCCAACATTTGGATCAACATAGCATATGTCGAATTTGATAGTTACAACTTTAATGTTTGATTTAATATTCTGTTCTGTTTTCCTGAGAAATGTCTTGATTCTTCTTGATTGGTCCCTAAATGAACCCGATCCCTCTTTTATAGGCTCTTGGTAATACGTCCTTAGGTACACGGCATTCGCTGTGACGATGTACTCTTTGCGACTAAAAACCAATCCTTTTTATTGTGATTAGCATGCTCATAAACTCTCGGCTAGATATAGGTATTTGGTAATAAGTTTCCTTAGGTACACGGCATTCGCGGTGACGATGTATACTATGCGACAAAAAGCCGAACCTTGAGGCTGAGGGTATAAGGGCAGTGCATAAATGCGTAGTGGGTACATGAGGTGAAAGGGTAGAAATAAAGGGAACTGATTTTGAGAAGGATTAAGCAGATAAGTCTAGGATTACGGAATTAGAATGTTGAGTCAAATGTTGGGGCAACATGTGTGACTGTCAGTTTGATATTGCTACATTATGTGCTTTCATCTTTATTTGTGTCTGTCTTTAGTACTGTTTTTGTTAGTCTTGTGTGTCTAGTTTTGTTATCTCTCAGAAATGCATTAGAAACTCTCGAAGAACGGCTCTTTACACTTGTCTCTATGTGTTCATCAACGTCGCTCAATCGGTTAGTATTTCTTGATTCTACCTTGACTTTTGACTTAGTGGTCTTTTTGGTAGAAACGTGGTCTAAAACACTCCTATTTACTCGCATGACTTAGTCTCAAACGTGCTCCTATGTGGTCGAATAATTGGATTTGTCATATACTATTTTTAGCTTCATGTTTTGAAAAATCATGACTTAGTTTAGACTTATCCAATTTATGCGGTTTTCTCCTCTTATGCCCAACGGTTACTTTTATGCCCATTAACTCCATGATTAGCTTAAAAATAACTGCAGTAACCGTTGTGACTAGCTCGAGTTTTAAGTGGTAGTTTATATGATTATTTTTAACTTGTCATATCATCCCACTTGCTTCACTTCGATTTCTCTCTCTCTGAAACTGCTTTCGTGATCTTTAGTTCATTAGGGTTTTCTGATTTTCGATCTTGATTCACTTTTCTCAGTAGAAATCATGTCGAATTCTCCTCCTCAACCGAATGTTGACCCAACATTCGACCCTAACTTTGTATTTCCAGTCCCTCTGCAAGTTATCCCAGGTCCGATGGATATAGTGGTGTACAGTGGTCCTTTTCAGCCGCTCCGGCCGGCCAGACCACCGCCTCAGATCACCGGTGAACAAGCGGCGACACCACAGCCCTCATCAGCGGATCCCCCAACAGCGAATCCTAGCCAAGAAACTCCAGCGACGAGGCCAAGTCGAGACGATGATGATGATGTGCCTCTTGGAACCCGACTCCAATCGCTCCAAAAACGGCAAAGAAACCGCAGGGATGAAGCGCCGCCGAGCTCATCTGGTGCTATTCCAGAATCCGGAGCCCCGATTGGAAGTGAAGAGCCCGTAGCGCCGAACCCAGTGGTGGCTGAAACCCCTGTTTCAGTTGATTCTTGTTTTCCGGACCCAGCCGTTCTCAGAAGAAATATTCCGCCGCCGGTCTTCAATTTCGCCGACGTACCGCTCGGTGCACCTCCGACTCAGTCACGGCCTGTCCAAACAAGTCTGGTCGGAGGCGCTATCAACGTCACGGCTCCATCCTCAAACCCTCCTCCACCACCTGCTTCTTCCAGCTCAATTCAGGGCACAAGAAGTGTCCCCAAGTCAAAAAAATCTCGGCCCGGGAGCTCCAAGAAGAAACAGAGCAAAGACCAGGCGACGAAGTCTGCTCCTGTGAAGAAGCGACGAAGCGGGCGTATACGACGAGCGCTGAACCCAACTTCCAACGCAGATGATCCCATCAATCTTTCCAGCGACTCGGTTGATACGATCGTCGACTCTACGACTTATGACAGCTTCGACTCAGAGGTCTCAGACGAGGACTTCAAGCTTTCAGGGGGAGAAACGCCTTCCTCTGACTCAGAGTCCTTCACCGCCTCAGATCACTCACAAAGCATCGATGTTGTCGGGGCTGATCTTGCTGAGACTCTGGAATCTTTAAGGAAAAGGGTGGAGAAGCGCGCTGGTAAACGACCCATGAAGAGTGACGACCAGCCTTCGAAGCGTGCCAGGACTGACAGCTCTCCCCAACAAGATCAAAGTCACCGTGCCGTCTCACCAGTCCCAGCCTCAGATGAAGATGTTGAGTATGATGTTGAACCAACATTGGAGGATTCTGACTGGGAAAATCCACTGCCCGACCAGAAGTTCTACCGCACAGCCAATGCGGAGCTGTGGGATTCCATTAGTCGGCGAATTCTTAGGGTGGAAAGAGTGGTGGACGAAGAAAGCTTTAGGAAGCACGGGGTTCTGCAGTTTCTGGAGTCACGTCACTTGGGCCGAATGGTGAAAGAACTTGGGACTTACTGTGACTCAGTCGTCCGTGAGGTATATGCGAACCTTTTCTCTAATATAGCTGAAGTAATTCTAGGAAGTATGAGAAGGTCTTTTTAAGGGGGAGACTCTATGATCTTTCATCTCGTGGTATAAATGAGTTTCTTGGAACGCCTGAGGTTGCTATGGGCTATGAGTATGATAATGATGAGGTGGTTAGATTCCTTACTGGAGGGATAGTGTCTGTATGGAAGAAAAATTGTGCGAGTACTGCTTTAACTTCCTTGTACTCAGTTCTTTTTAAGATAGGTGTCTTTAGTTGGTTGCCTACCTTGAATGATACACGGGTAACTGAGCAAATGGCTCATCTTCTGTACGCTCTTGGGCGCAATCTGCCGCTGAACTGGGGAGAGATCATCCTCAAGCACATGTCTAATCAAGCAGAGAAGGTTAGCAAAGGGATCCTGCCATACCCTTCCATCATCTATGGAGTGTTGGTTCAAGGAGGGTTTCAACCCACTCGGAAGGATAAAGTAGTCACCCACAGGATGCCGTATGCCATACAGCCGAGTCATATTATAGGACCTGATAAGATTGTAGATCTTCCTTGGCGCACACCAGAGCAAATTGCACAAGATGTTGACCACGGTGTTGGGTCAACATCTCTGGCAGAGCAGGCTGTTCGAGTTCTTGACGAATCCATAGCGGCCTTGGTAGCTCAAAGGGATGCCCTGAAGAGATTCATTTCTTCCCAAAAAGGGGGAGATAGGGCAGAAGCAGCAAAAGGAACTGAGAAGCCTAGAGCTGAAGAGCCAGAGCCAAGGGTCGAGCCGAGAGTTGATGAACAGGTTGGGACGAGCGGAGCAAGGATGGAAGAAGATCAGAGAGCTCAAGAAGTTGAACATCAAGAAGGAGAAAGAGAATAAGCTAGAGCAGTTGCTGAAGAAGAAGTTGTGCATGCGGTTTTTTGTTTTGCCTTGTTTGCATGCCTAACTTCTTATTTTTCTGTGTGTCATTTATTTTGGACCATGTCTATTTCTTTCTAAAGGCATTGTACTTTTTCTAGTACTTTGGATAGTTTTTGTTGCTATTCGGTCTTTGCATAAAACTCTAACCATTTTGCGTTTTGTGGTTGAGTTGGTGTGATCTTTAGGGGGAGCTTTGCTAAGGCTGACTTCTGCATTGGTTTTGGGAAGAAAGATAAAAAGGGGGAGATTGTTGATGTTGAGCGTTCAACTGAAACAATGTTGGGTAACATTCTAGTCAACATCTGTTGGCCGAGAATGTTCCCTTTCCTAGTTTTATCTTTCATGCCCAAAACCTATTTTAATTATGACGTGGCATTTTTCTAGTGTTGCGCAGGTTATGGATAAGAGCTAGAACGATTCAAACCGTGTAGAAAGAGTGTGGATAAGCTAGAGCAAAAATAGGAGTGGAGCATACTAAAAATAGGAAGCTTGGAGAACAAGTGAAGACTGAGCAGTCCGAGCTGACCAAGTCGATCTACAACGGTTACTAACTGTCCAAATACACTTAGTGGACGTTAGTGGACGTTGTGGGAAGTTGCAAGGGCGAGTGGCGAAGTCTTGGACAAATCGAAGGAGTATTTAAGTCGAAGACTTAACCATTTTCAAGTACGACGAACACGAGCGAAAACCAGAGCATTTTGAGCGAGAGTTATTTTCTTGAAAGAGTTTTCTTTTCAGTCTAGTGTTGCTGAATTCTTTAGTGATTCGTAGGTTGTGGCTAGACTAGTTTTTGACTATCTTTTTCAGTAGTTTTTGTAATCCACATTTCTAGTGGATTTCACCCCTTGGGGCTCGCAGCAAGTTATTTGACTTTCTGCACAAAACATCGTGTGTGTTCGTTTCGTTTTTATCACTAAGTTTCTATCATTTCCGCTGTGCGTTTACAAGAGAGTGTGAGTGTTACCCCAACATCACGTCCAACATCAGTTTACAACTTAGTGTTTTTACATCCATTTAGTATGGGACCACCTTCACATGTAATCAAGAATAAAGATTTCACGAGCCATATGTCTTCCCTGGCCTATCATGTGGCTGTCGCCTCTCGTTAATGCGAAATCATGTCCAAATTCAAGAAATTCAAAACCCAAATTGAAAAAGGAAAAAAAAAAAAAAGAATCTGCTCAAAATTAATAGCAATAATTGTTCTCTGTCCTGATTAGAGTAGAGCTTTCACCAACCATCATCTCCGTGTAATAAATAAGCTGATAAAAAAATTAATGATATGTTTTAAGGCTTCGTCAAAGCTGAGTATTATCATTAAGTAAGCAAAAAGTGGATCATCATCATCGTCAAAGAGGTTGCCAAGAACATATTCATTCAAACATCCAATCATCCTCTTTGGATTTCCAGTCTGATGTGGGGCTCTCCCACATCAAAGAATTTAATATTTGTGGGGAAATTTTATATAGCCGGTAGGTTAAGTATAAAGTTGTAGGTGGTGCGTTGGGTGCTTAAGGAACGTGAAAAGGGACGTAAACGGAAAAGGCACAAGATATACGTGGTTCAGACCTTGTAAGGTCCTACGTCCACGGCGCTCCAGAAAATACTTCTTTTCACTATGTTAGACAGATTACATGCTCAGATCGCTCATTCTCACGTGAAATATACTAAGTACTTGAAAAGAGAATATTCTATGTATTTTAGAGAGAATTATGGAGTGTTCTTCGTATTTTGACATGATGATGATGCTGAAAATTCCCAAGTGCTGCTTTTATAGGAGCTTCGCGGGGCTAGGGAGGTCTAGAGGCGGGTTTCCTGGGGGAAGTGACGTCCTGATACGATGTACAGCAAAAGTGGTCCTGTCAGGACAGCTTTTGCACAGTGGTCACATCTGACGCAGTAATCCCAGAGACACAGCCAATTCCTGGATCGACACGTATTTTCCCGCCTCCTTCCTTCTTCATGCTGTCCTTTCAGATGTCAAAGCGCCCAGGAGACATTGTTTTGCCCAGTGGTCATTAGCCGTCCTCTGAGGTCTTCGCAGCTCCCGATAGATGTGAAAAAATCCTGTTTTATTGGGCCTTTCCTGTTGGGCCTAATTTCTTTTATTTTTTCAGCCCACTTACTTTCTGGACCGTATCAACCACTCCCCTGTCAACCGCCAGGAACAGCCCCACATCCCGGAATCTGTTCCTGTCACGCTGGCACCAGAGACACCGATCACTCTAAAATACATAGAATATTCTCTTTTCAAGTACTTAGTATATTTCACGTGAGAATGAGCGATCTGAGCATGTAATCTGTCTAACATAGTGAAAAGAAGTATTTTCTGGAGCGCCGTGGACGTAGGACCTTACAAGGTCTGAACCACGTATATCTTGTGCCTTTTCCGTTTACGTCCCTTTTCACGTTCCTTAAGCACCCAACGCACCACCTACAACTTTATACTTAACCTACCGGCTATATAAAATTTCCCCACAAATATTAAATTCTTTGATGTGGGAGAGCCCCACATCAAATGGCGCCGTCCGTGGGAAATCCAGAGTTGGAGGCGTGAGTGACCTTGCAAACGGTGTGTGAAGTTGTACTTAAAATCACCACTCTCTCTTTTCGTTCTTGCTGATTAAAAACGAAAGGCGTAAAGATTCGATGGAAGAAGACCCCCCGATACGAAATAACGTAGACCCGCAATTTGCGGAAACAGAAGGAGTCAACCGCCAGGAACAGCCCCACATCCCGGAATCTGTTCCTGTCACGCTGGCACCAGAGACACCGATCACCCTAACCGCTGCCCAGCTGGACCTTCTGATGCGCAACACCATCAGCACGACGCTGGCTGAAAGACGAAGGAAGCGAAGGCAGCGAGAAAGCTCAGTCACCAGCTAGAACGGAACAGGTCGACGGCCAGTTTACGGAAGCAACCGGGGAAAATGAAGCAGAAATGAAGTCCCCGGAGTCACCCGCAGAGCCTTGGAAAACCCACAGAAGGCAGTCAGAATCAGAGAGCGGGCCGCGAAGAGACGGAGAACTCCCTGGAGCTCCCAGGCGAACTGAGGAACGACCAGGGCATGACAGGCAAGCCCGCGCTGGAGAAGAAGAGCAAGACGATGTTGATGGGTCAGAAAAGGATCCCAGGACACCTACGAGGACCTCTACTAGCTCCGCTAGTGAACCACCCAAAAACACGAGGAAGGCTGGAAGTTCCAGGAGGAGAAAGCGAGCCGAGCCCCGCCCGGAAGCAAAGGAGGATGCGTGGGCGGTAAAAGAAGGAACTACGAAATCAGCTCGAGGACCTCAAGCAGGTCGTGGACGGGATGCGAAGCCGCACCATGCAGCCAAGATTAGGAGAGGGGCTCGTAACGGGAACTCCGTTTGCGAAGGAGTTGTTAGTAGGAGAAGTCTCCTCCAACTTCAAACAGCTGCCATATGAATATGATGGAACCACGGATCCAGTGGAGCACGTCCTGCGATTCCAAAATACAGTCTTGCTCCACGATTTCTCCGATGGGGTCAAGTGTAGAGTGTTCCTGACCACACTGGTCAGGGCTGCCCAACAGTGGTTCAGTCAACTAGCTCCGGGATCTATCAAGTCCTTCGAGGAGTTTCAACTCATGTTCATAACGCAATTTGCTAGTGCCCGAAAACAACCTAAATCTGACATGTCGTTGTTCCAGGTAAAACAGGGGGAGAATGAAGGTCTCCGTGGGTATATAAGTCGGTTCAACATCGCGGCCCTCGGGGTACCAACGGCCACCCCATCTGTCAAGGTGAGCGCCTTAGTCAACGGACTTCGAGATGGGGATTTCTTCGCGTCCCTCTCAAAGAAACCTCCCCAATCATTCGAAGAGTTGTTGCTGAGGGCCGACAAGTACATTAACTTAGAAGAAAGCAAAATCGCTAAGCACAGGAAGATAAGCAAGTCGTCACACAGAATGAGAGAGAGCCTTGCCTCGTCCCTGGAACATATCTAACTTGAAAAAGTTTTATGTGTAAAATCCCTATGTACTAAGGGAGGGGACGTACTCTTTTTCCTTATTCCAGGATTTTACCTCAAGGGAGGTTTTGCCTGGATAAGGTTTTAACGAGGCGTACCTCCTTGTCGGAATATAAGGACTTTATTATATATATAAGGTGCACCTAGTAATATAATATAATTGATGCCAAAGGTCGACGGACCTGCGGTGTACAGGACGTCAAAGATGATATATCTGCGATGTGATGATGCCAAAGGTCGACGGACCTGCGGTGTACAGGACGCCAAAGATGATATATCTGCGGTGTGATGATGCCCTTAGGGGTGTACAAGATACCGCCGCCGACGGGCTGCGGCGTACAGGACATCAAAGGCTCTCGGTAAGCCTGCGACGTGAATGGTACCGGGGATCCCCATATTTCCAAGGACTTAAAGGTCCTTACTGAATTTGCTAAGGACCAAGAGAGCCTAGCATCAAATAGCGCCTGAGGACAAGGACGACGATCCTTGCAACCCAGGACGCGTTCAAATTCGTACTTGGCTTACGAATCAATTAAGCGTGCCGGCGCTATAACCGTGCTTCAAATTCGTACTGGGTTTACAAATCACTAAGCGTCCCGGCGCTATAACCGTGCTCAAAACTCATACTTGTCTCTAAGCGCCTGGGAACTATAATCAGGCTCAGAATAACAGTCAGGAAACAAACATATGTGGAAAATGGCGAGACCCTTATCAGGGAAGTCACAGGATTTAAGAAGTAGTCATAAGCAACAAATGGTGCATATATTACAGGGAAAAAGGGGCATCCAAAAAACATAAACGTCAAGGGGAGTTAAGCTCCCCAAGAAAGCAGCACAAGTCCTAATAAGTCCGAAAAATAGGAAAAGATGTTCAGTACATCACGACGTAAGAAGAACATAAATCAAGACGCTGGAGGGTCCAAGGAGAGGATAGGTTCCAGGAAGTTAGAGGAAGGGTAGCTTCCGGGAGATCTGAGATGTCAGCATGAGCCAGGACTTCCATATGCTTCTCCACCGCAAGGACCCAGAACTTAGGGTTCTCGGGAACTCTGGGATCTCCCAGGAAATACGAAGGAAGGGAAGCGCTTGCAGAGCGGCCACCTCTTCATCTCCTGCCGGACCCGCTTTATAACCTCCTTGGAAGTCCCCTGAGGTCCATGACGGGGACAACCTCGCTTCACCTCCCAAAGAAGCAGGGAGCATTTTCTTTTTCGTTTTCCCATCAGGTCAGTGGGAAGCAGCGGCTTTCCTTTTAGCGCCAAAAGTGGGCACGACGCCCCAAAAACAACGATAAGACAAGGGAGCTCACGGGACAGGAAGTAAGCCCACCTCCCTACTTATTTTTACTCTAATTAACTTTGTACCGAAAATAAATTAGAGTAGGGGAGTGGTTGATACGGTCCAGAAAGTAAGTGGGCTGAAAAAATAAAAGAAATTAGGCCCAACAGGAAAGGCCCAATAAAACAGGATTTTTTCACATCTATCGGGAGCTGCGAAGACCTCAGAGGACGGCTAATGACCACTGGGCAAAACAATGTCTCCTGGGCGCTTTGACATCTGAAAGGACAGCATGAAGAAGGAAGGAGGCGGGAAAATACGTGTCGATCCAGGAATTGGCTGTGTCTCTGGGATTACTGCGTCAGATGTGACCACTGTGCAAAAGCTGTCCTGACAGGACCACTTTTGCTGTACATCGTATCAGGACGTCACTTCCCCCAGGAAACCCGCCTCTAGACCTCCCTAGCCCCGCGAAGCTCCTATAAAAGCAGCACTTGGGAATTTTCAGCATCATCATCATGTCAAAATACGAAGAACACTCCATAATTCTCTCTAAAATACATAGAATATTCTCTTTTCAAGTACTTAGTATATTTCACGTGAGAATGAGCGATCTGAGCATGTAATCTGTCTAACATAGTGAAAAGAAGTATTTTCTGGAGCGCCGTGGACGTAGGACCTTACAAGGTCTGAACCACGTATATCTTGTGCCTTTTCCGTTTACGTCCCTTTTCACGTTCCTTAAGCACCCAACGCACCACCTACAACTTTATACTTAACCTACCGGCTATATAAAATTTCCCCACAAATATTAAATTCTTTGATGTGGGAGAGCCCCACATCACAGTCCATCTACAAAGACTTTAACCACAGAGAAAAACATGAATTCTAAGACAGATGATCACTGCTAAAATAAGAAGGCCATGCATAAATCAGTAAGCATCATCATCGTCGTCGAAGATAGAAATTCCCAGATCGTCTTCTTGCAACATCATCTCCTTGTATCGACACTCATTGCTACAAAAAGCTTTCTCGCCCCTGAATTCAGGCAAAAACCTTAGCTACTTGCAAGAAAAAAGACAGGCTTTAGCAACTGAATGGATTGAATTAAAACTAACCTGTACATGTAAATGTCTTCACCTAGACCAAGCTGCTTCTTGCAAGTGCAGCAGAAGCTGAGGAAACCATCAAAAGGATAGCTCTTTGCCTCCCCGCTTACGAATGATCCTTCGTCGTTTCTTGATTCAGACAACTTCACGACGCTGCTCTCAACGATAATGCAGTCATCGAATATGTGTTTGGTTTGAGGGTTCGGCCCATAAGAGATCACGCGCGTATAGTCCTCAGATAGCTCCATTTCTCGGCTGCTAAAAGCACCAGAATTTAAAGACCCAAACAGGGATTTCCTCAGGGGAGAAGGAGACATTAATGCAGGCGAAGATGGACCTACGTGAGAACAATTCTTGGTCTTGATGCCAAAATCACAAGGTGGGACGTGGATCTTCAGCTCTGAACCAAAAAGAACCGTTCTTTTATGAGGTTCAGGCGAGTTAGAGTCATCTGCTAACGCATCTAAGAGGCCTTTCGAGTCTAGTTTCTCCCTAAGATTCTTACTACTACTCTCTGCTGTCTTGGTGGGTTTTCTTGAGGTTTTGGTATCAGAGTGAAAAGGGTTCTTCAGGGCAGAGAATGATGGTATAGCAGCGTCAAGAACTGAAGTTGGGCTGCCCATAACTGATTCAGTTTCACTTGAGACCTTTGAGGCAAAACCAGAGAACAACCTAGGCGAGCTTAGAAATGAGGATGTTATTTGTCTGTAGCTGAGATTAGGGTATCTTAAGGAACCATTTTCTGCCATTGATGATGGTGATTGATGTAATGTTTATAACCTTTCTGCAGAAGAAATTAAAAAGATTCAATGTAGCTATCAAAAAGCAAAAGCAACACCAAAGGTTAAATCTTTAGGGTGTGTCTACACTCTACACTTCACAGCCTACCCAAGATTCCCACTCGTTTACAGAAACAGAGAGATAAGGCTTAAATCTCACATATCTCTCGGAAGAACGCAGACAGAAAAAACAATAGCCCAGAAAAAGGATCAAAACGGATATCAAAAGTAGAATCAGAAAGCCTTACTAAATTTCTCCGAATTGTGCTTTCAGTCTTCCTCTTCTCTCAGTATAAGCCTCTCAGAGCCTTCATATAAAGACAAAACCACAATAAGTCATCATAGCACATTTGGTGCATTGAAACAATAAAGATGGACGTAAAGCTTCTTTTCTTTTACCTTTTTTCCTTTTCTCCCATTTGTTTCTTTGCACACGTTTTTTTTATAGTCCTCTCTTTTGTTTGTTTCCTCACAGCCCACGTCCCCACTATTATTTATTTTGAGCAGACGAATAGGGGTCGCTATTCATCATAAAGATTCAGTGCCTTACGTGCAGACAAGGCCCATACTTCTATTTCATAGTACATGAAAAGATAACAAGGAAAAAAGAAAATGAAAATGGGATTTGCTTTATAATTACACACTTTCAAGTTTCTTATCTTCGTGCTAGAATTAAATTATGCATATCTGCCTTACATTTGCTCTTTGGATCAGTATTCAGTATTTCAGAATTTTATTAGTACCTAAGAGTATTAGGTTGCTATTTCTAGCTTTCTCAACTTCGAGAGGAAAAATGTCCATATTTTGATATATAATATAAGAAGTGATGTAATCACATTGAATTTAGTGAAGTGGTAGGGTCCATATAATTTGCTAAGATTAATGGCAATGAATTTGGGGCCTTCTTCACCGCACTGCTCAGTCAGCAAACGTCACTGTCTTTGAAATACAAATAAAAATTCTTAATTTATTTCCTGCCCCACCCACCTAACCTAACACACTTCGAAAGAAATTAAAAAAAGAAATTAAAATTAGAACTACAGAGAGGCAGATCAAGAACTGTTCTTTAGCTGTGTAAAGAGGCTCATAAGGATGTAAGAAAAGGCTGGGATTTGCGATTGAAGGAAGGAAGGTGTTCTTATTTCGAACGAGTACAAGGTTGTGAAGGGGAAAATTAGGGACAACGTTGTTTTTAGCCTTCTATCTTTATCTGATTCTTGATCAATTGTTAGATCTATCTATCTGTATATACATGAAGCTGTTTCTTTTCTTACTAGAATCTTCAAGAAGTGTTCAGCATAAAGAGCAAAATTCTTAGCCGATCGATTCTTGGTAGAAAGAGGTTCAAATCTTAACTCAAATTGCATCTTCAACTCGAAAAGGAAGAGCCCCTTTATCTCTCTACATCAAAGCCATTAGTGAAGGTCACTCCTCAAGAAACTGTAAATATACATATCTCTGATCTCCCCTTTATTGAAGCCGTACTTCCTCAAAAAGCCTTCCTTCGCAAAGCCAACTTTCTCCAACACCCTTTGAGACCCTCTATTCTCTTCCTCAACTAAAGCCTCCAACCTTATTACACAAGGTAGATCGTCGAAAACGCCATGGACAGCCATTCTTAGAGCTGTAGTTGCAATTCCTTGTCCCCAGTGATGGCTTCCAATGGCATATCCCACGTGGGCCTTGTGCTTATCTTCTCCATTTTCTGGCCATATGCTGACGTAGCCAATCGAACGATCGTCGAGGCAGATTGATCTGCGCCATGGATGCGGTATTGCAACTTGTTGAATGTGGTTTAAAGCTTCTTCTTTGGATGTAAGAGAGTTCCATCTGAGGTAACGTGTGACTTTATCGTCGCTGGCCCATGTTAGAAAGTCGTCTGCATCTGAGAGCTTGAAGGGCCTGAGAGATATTCTTGAAGGATCCATTTCTTCATAATCTGATGCAAAGTTGTAACGAAAAAAATCATGAGTAAGAAATAGATAGCGTTAGGTCGTCCCTAGTAGCGGCGATTTTTTAATATTCCTTATTTATAATAAGCGCTTCGGTAAAAGGTACAATCACCTTTCTACGGCGCACACACACACACACACCGCCACCAAAGCGGCGATGGACCCACTCACCCTTCTCCGCGACTACACCATACGCAACGCCCTAGATGCCGTTACCCGCCTCCCCACCGGCGAATACCGCTTCCAAGGCGGCGGATCGGCGGAGTACGTATTTCCGGCGAACTACGAAATCCCGTACCTCTCCAAGCACACGCCGCGTCGCTACACCCTCGAAACCCTAGTCCATTTCATCACCCACCGTCACCTGAAGCACACGGAGTACATGCAGAACGCGCGCTCGCATCGAATCAGCCCCGTCGTCACCTTGCCCGATCGGAAACCCCTTTTGGACTATCTCACCGGCGCATCGGACTCGGTGCCGACCACGATTGACCAGATCATTCCTCCTCCGAGCTCCACCTTTCAGAGCGACGGCGCGCCGCATGCGAAAAGGAAGCTTGAGCAAGATACCGTTTCGGATGTCAACGCAATTGAGCTGATTAGGGCTAGGGAGAGGCCAATTAGGGACAGGGAAGCTATGCTGGTGTTCAAAAAGAGGGATTTTTATGTGGTCTTGACCAATGCGATTAGACGGGATGAGGAAAGGTTGAAGCTCGAGTCTTTGCAGAGGAAGGATAACATTGTAGCTAAGAATAGGATAGAGAGTAGAGGATTGGGGTTAGGAGAGGAAGGGAAAATGATGAGGAAAATGGGCGATGGAGTGCCGATAATTTTGGTTCCTAGTGCTTTTTCGACGTTGATTACTATATACAACGTGAAGGAATTTTTGGAGGATGGTGTCTTCGTGCCCACTGATGTGAAGTTGAAGCAGATGAAGGGAGGTAAGCCCGACTGTGTGACGGTACAGAAGAAGTTCAGTAGGGATAGAGTTGTTCAAGCTTATGAGGTGAGGGATAAGCCTTCTGCATTGAAGAGCGAAGATTGGGATAGGGTAGTGGCTGTGTTTGTGCTCGGAAAGGAATGGCAGTTTAAGGACTGGCCTTTTAAGGATCATGTCGAGATTTTTAATAAGAGTGAGTCGTTATCGTTGGCTTTAGAGCCGTTATTTCGTTGAGAATCGCGAGCATGAATTCGAACAGCAATTCGTATTTGACAGAGAGGTATTGTTTACTGATGACATTTATATTGCAGTTCTTGGATTCTTTATGCGCTTCGAAGATGACAGCCTCGAATCGGCAAAAACCGTAAAGCAGTGGAATGTCAAGATTATCTCTGTAAGTGCTTCTTTAGTCACCACAACTATGTTCCAGTCAGTTAATCCTCTCATGAAAAAATTCGATTGAAAAATGGGAGCTGCTGCTATCACATCAGATTATCTCACTCTTCATCTAATTGTGTTTACACTCAATTTTCTACAGATCAGCAAGAACAAGCGTCATCAAGATAGAGCTGCGGCTCTCGAGGTGTGGGATAAACTCGAAGAGTTTATGCGCTCTCGATCTCGATAAGGTGAGCTAAAAATGTAACGGCCCACCTTTTTTTCCTTTTACATCTTCTCACTTTTCTTGATTATCCTTCAATTTCTTGGATAAATCAGATCATTGCTTCTGGTCAGAGCTTCCTCCTTCCAAGCCCAGAGGATCAAATCAAAGCAAGAAACAGAACAGTAGGTCTCATTTGTAAAATCGACAATTGTGTTTTATTATTATACTTATCCTCATTCGAACACGAGCAGAAGCATGTCTATTTTTATGGAGTGTAATATTATTCGACCAAAAACAATCACATCTTGATGATGTTCCAGCAGTTAATGAATCTGTGGTATGCTCAAATGTACTACTAGTAAAATAGTGAAAGCAGAGCAAACCAAACCAAAGCAAACCAAAACAGAGTATTACTGATCTTGGAATGTAATGCTTCTGATGAATTATTATTTCCTGAAGATGGCCCAGCGTTTGATCCACTCCCTGGAGGTAATTAAGGAGAAGAAGAAGGCCCTCTTTGAGAATCCATCGCAATTGCAAGAAAAAATCATAAACAAAGAAAAGAAAAAAGAAATCTCAACAAGGTAGTTGTTATTTGATTACCCTTGCATTGGCTTTTCTTAACGTTGCAAGCTTTAGGCAACTCCGTGGCCTGAGCCTGGTCGACGGTGAGGCCCAAGTTCGACGCGCCGCCGTCGAGCACCTGACACAAGCAGTGTGGCCTAGAGCTGGCCACAGAGGCTAACTGAGTGCAACACGCAGTAGATGGGACCGAAGAATTGCTCGAGACATAATTCAGACACGGCGACATCACCAAGACAACGTTCGTGCAGTCGCTGCCGTTGTTCGGCTGTGCAGTTGCGACGCCGGAGAATGCGGCGGCGGCGAGGGTTATTAGAAGAGATAGCCGTAAGACGACGACGCCACTGATGGAACTCTTCGAAGAAGCTCGTCCCATCTTTTTTCTTTTTTCTTTTTTTGCTGTGTTTTGCGTTGATGAGACTCATGAGAGAGAGAGAGAGAGCTGATATATGTTGAGGTATAGTTTTCGGAGCAGTTGACCAACTTCCTCCTACTCTTGGATTTTTTCTTCGAATTCTAACATCATAATTATTTCGTAAGACTTTGGTTTTTCGATTTTCTTATGGGTGTTACTATTCAGCGTCTCTTTTTACTTGTTACCGCCCCTAAAAGACTGTAAAAAGACAATTTTGCCCTTATGATATTGGGGATTCAACACTTAAATACCTACATTCAAAAAAATTAGACAGATCAGTCCCTAGTCAGTGTAATTTTTAACCTAGGTACCTAGTTGAATTTTATTTTGCTGATAGGTACCTAACTGACGGATGTACCCCTACTAGAACTGGTTTTTTACATCTCTTACCTTATTTCTTATTTCACGATCGATCGCTCCTAAAAAAGAGAAAAAATCGCACAGCCCCAAACCAAATCGCGCTATTGCTTGCCAGAAATCGACCCGAGTTTTTTTGGCTTCAGATTCTACGTCGTTTGTCCACTCGTTCGTCGTTGTATTCCCTTTTGAAATCGATTGGTAAGTCATTCACAGTATTACCGTAAGTGGTTGCATTTCGTCAATATTAGGGTTCTTTTGTGCGTGTTTTTGGAATGACATTGATTTGTTGGTCGATTAGGGTTTTTTTGTGCGTGTATTTCGTCATGGCTGCTTGATTTGGGGTTTTTTTTGGAATGGGTCGATTTTGGTTTTTCGAATGGGGTCAATTTGTTGTGGTACTACATCGTAACTGCATTTGGTACCCTCTGTTTTGGCATATCGGTACCCCTTGTGTGAATAAAATGGTACTGCTTGCCAAAAGTGGTCGAATGGGGTCAATTTATTTGGTACTACATTATCACCGCATTAGGTACTCTCTGTTTAGGCAAATTGGTATCCCTTATGTGAGTAAAATGGTACTGCTTGTTAACATTGGTTTTATCGACTGAGGTCAATTTGTTTTGGTACTGCATTATCACTGCATTTGGTACCCTATGTTTGGTCAAATTGGTACCCCTTATGTGAATAAAATAGTACTGCTTGCTGACAGTGTATTTTTTGCAGAAATGCCTCCACGGAACATATTTGAGCTGGCTTCCCGGTGCCATCATGCACAGTTTCGATCTACCATAAACAATTTGAAGGGTAGCATGACCCCAGATCAAAAGAAGCTCTAAGAAGGTCCCCGTTTCATTTTTTTTAGATATGCCTAATATGAGCCATTCGTTTGCTCGAATCATCCGGCCCGATAATGAACGGGTGCACTATTGGGCTAATGGTAATACTCTCCGTTACGGTATGAGTTTACCTTTTTTGCTTATGTATTTATTGATGAATTCAATGCTTTGGGAACTTTCAGATTTGGGTGTATGAGCATGTGCCCTCGTTGGCGCAGAAGCGGGAGATATAAAATTTCCAACTTTTTATGTATTATTTGCTTTGTTTCTAACTGTTGAATGAATTATGTGTTGTTAAGGTTGATGGAGGAGTTGGCGGATCTCATTTGGAGTGGACTGCTCGCGTGGAGAGGTTGGAAGCCGAGTTGAGATTGAAGGACGAGGTTATAAGAGATCTAAGGTCAAATGTTCGGACGTCGAAGGTTGATATGTCCAACTATGATGCGAGGGAGGAGGTAGAGGCTGAGGATACTGAACGAGTGGATGATAAAGAGGCTGAGGCTAATGATAGGGATGTGTGCAAGGATGGGGGTGATGATAAGGCCGAGGATATGGTTCACAGTGAGGGTGATGATGTGGCCGAGCAGATGGTTCATAGCGACGGTGAGAAGGCCGGAGAGGACAAGGTTCAGGATACGGGTGAGGATAGGGCCAGGGATATGGCTCATAGTGACCGTGACGATATGACCGAGGTGATGGCTCGTAGCGACGGTGAGAAGGGCGATGAGGACAATGTTGAGGATAGGGATGAGGATGAAGCGGAGGATCAAGAGGAGGATCAGGAGGATAAGGGCGCGGAGGATCAGGTTATCGATGGGACTGTTTGGAGACCTTTGTTTGTTTATGTTGGTTTTTCTTTTGTGCATGGACGGTTATTGCCAAGTGTGTGCGTGTTGTGTTGTTCTATGACTGTCCGTAATTTATGCAGTACCATATGTTATATATCGCACATGAAGTACCTTATCTGTTGTACACTAAGGTACCTTGTGTTTTACAGAAGGTACCTTATCATTTACATATATAGTACCATAATCTGCAGGTTTACCGTATCCAGAATTATACATATACAGTACCCAGATTTCAAAGTATATCGTACCATTTGTTATACGATCGAAAAATAAATACATTCCTAATCGAATCGCGTTGTCCTGCGTGATTTTGACAATACCTAACAATAACGAAATGAAAAAAATGAAAGCCTAATGCTCTAAATTCGCAGATGTAGCACGCACCAAATTATTCAAATTATATTGTAGATGTTCTTGCTTCTATCCTTATACTATAATGAATCTTGGTATTCTAAGATTTAATTCATGCGTGCGGGGCCTAATGCACCGAATTTGATTTAAAACGTATTTATTACTATATTTTACTGTTCTACGGTGGTTCGAGATGAAAAAGTAATTCGTACGACCTCGAAAAATACTAACCCTAGTATGACGTATCATATATTTAAGGGACGCCGTACCAAAAATAGCTTTGTAGGGGTACCTATCGTTTTGTTTGAAGCGTACCAACTCAGACACGCTTGCAGTACCATAAATTACATATGACATGAAACATCTTATGAAAGCCACCGTCCTGTCAGATACTGCTGTCTTTTATGATTAAATACCTCGTATGTCAGAATCTGTCCAGTCATGACAGAAAAATTCAGAAATCTGTCCACTCATGACAGAAAAATGTCATAAAAGTGTTCAATCATTACAGAAAAATGTCAGAAATTGTCTCTTCCTTTCTCCACATCAACATCTGCTGAAATGCTTCGTTTGTGACGAAAAATAGCCAAGTCTTACTTTAATTTAAACGGTACCTACATCTGAAACGATACAGTACCCTATGTTGTACACTTAGGGTACCTAAATGACCTAAGTTACAGTACCAAACTTGCGTATATAAACGTACCAAATTGGCATACGTTACAGTACCAAGTTCGCTTATATTACTATCATGTTGGCATATCTTACGGTATCAATGGTATATTACAGTACCAAATATGCATATTACAGTACCAACGTGACATATATTACAGTACCATAGTTGCGCATGTTAACGTACCAAATCGGCATAGTACCAAAGTTAAATATCTTACGGTACCAAAGCGACATATATTACAGTACCAAAGTTGCGTACATTAACGTACCAAATTGGTATATATTACAGTACCAAGTTCGCTTATATTAGTACTATGTTGGCATATCTTACGGTATCACCGGTATATTACAGTACCAAAGTTACATATTTTAGGGTACCAACGTGGCATATATTACAGTACCATAGTTGCGTATATTAATGTACCAAATCGGCATATATTACAGTACCAAGTTCGCTTATGAAAGACTATGTTGGCATATCTTACGGTATTACTGGTATATTACAGTACCAAACTGGCATATATTACAGTACCAAACCAGCATATAATACGGTATCAAATTTGCATATATTACGATATCAAACTGGCATATTATTACAGTACCAAACTGGCATATATTACGGTATCAAACTGGCGTGTATTACAATACTAATTTTGCATATATTATACGGTATCAAACTGGCTTATATTACAGTACCAAATTTGCATATGTGACAGTACATTGTTCACATCATTTAGACAAAAAGAATGAGTCATTACCAATTGACATACAAAAGAATGACCAGTTGGCATCATTTAGACAAAAAGAATGAGCCATGTCCTATTGACACATTTGGCATATATTACAGTACCTTCTTGGCATATATTACAGTACATTGTTGTCATATATTACAGTACCTTGTTGGCCTATATTACGGTACCTTATTGGCATTTATTACAGTACCTTGTTGTCATCCATTACAGTACCTTGTTGGTATATATTACGGTACCTTATTGGCATTTATTACAGTACCTTGTTGTCATATATTACAGTACCAAATTAGCATATATTACAGTACCTTGTTGGCATATAATACAATACCTTATTGTCATATATTACAGTACATTGTTGGCATCATTTGGATAAAGAATGTGCCACATACAAAAGTGCAACAAAAATGGTTTTGGAACAAAAGCAATAACGAAATACATGGCAAATACGGACCCTACGTCGATACGGCCTCTCTACAAGTACGACGATTATTCCTGTATTTTCCACATCTTTTGCACTTGTTGGATCTTTTATCTACCTGAGAAGGAATCTTCCGCATCTTTCAGCAACCAAGAAGAACACAAATGCTCGGGTCACGAATAAAATTCCCGCCATCGGTTTGAGCATTCATCTCGTGCGTCGTCGCTTCATGATCGATACTAAGAATGACTCCCTTTTATACTCACACAATGCAAACAATGCCCCGCCACTAACCGAACTTGTAGACGGCATATTTTCAGATAATATGACAACCTGTATAAATGGTACGCCTGTATAGTTTACAATGGTACAGCGTATGCGGACATCTTGGTCCCGTATAGACACATAAAATGGTACGTAATAAACATAACAAATGGTACGTAATAACAGTTATATAAAGAAAACTGAAATCCCGATGGATTAGCCTCAATAACTGTCAAGAATCGACATCCACCCTTACATCGAGCTCTTAGATCGCATTCAGCTCCTAGATCTGGGTTAAATTTGATCTCACGAGTGCAATCGATTAACCACACCCAAAACAAAATAAAAGCTTACATGACAAAATCGAGACCCTAAATCGAGAACCCAATGTGGAATAGGCTCGTGCTCGTCGTCCGGTGCCACCACGAGCGGAAGGTAATCGTCAATTGCAGAGATGGAGCTGAAATTTTGTCAGGCGTGATCGTCCGGTGCCAAAATCCATTGACCAAACCCAAACCAAAAGAAAAACTTACCTGACAAAATCTACCCCCAAATCGAGAACCCAACGTTCAATAGGGTCTTCGATCCTTGTCCGGCGCCGGCACGAGCAGAAGGAGTTGGTCGGCAAGAAGAAATCATCGACGGCGAGCTGAAGGTCGAATTTTGCAGAGAAAAAAAACCTGAAATGAAATTCTAAATCATTTAATAAGGGTATTTTCGTAATCTTAGGTGATTAGGTACCTAAGTGTAAAAATTTTATTCAACTAGGTACCTAGCTATAAAATAGTTCTGACAAGGTACCTAAGTGGCTGATTTTTTTCCTGTTGGGTATTTATGTGTAGATTTCCGTATGATATTTAAATTAATTAAAAAAAAACTAACGTCTAATTTAATTCATGTACGAAATAGTGAAAACTACATACATAAATAAATTCGAACGATCTTCGGCAATGAATCGAAATGCGGTAACAGAAAAAAATTCGATTTAACATCTTAGGACCGATCTATGGACAATTTCGGTCCAGCAGTGCACGGGCCTAACGAAATTTTCGGCCAAGCTGTGCGCCTGTCGATCGATATTTTCGGTCCTGACACTGCCTGTCCGAAAATGTCGTTCGGCCCTGCAGTGTACAAGCCGACCGATATTTTCGGCCCTGACAGGTCTGGCCGAAAATATCGATCGGCCAGTACACTGTAGGGCCGAAAATTTCGTTGGTCCGACGCACTGTCTGGCCGAAAATCTCGATCGACCGTTTTTTTCTAAGTTTTTCGGAATAATTATTTGTATTAGTATATTTTTTGTGTTATAATTTGTGACTATCTATTGTAAAAAATTTCAAAACGGTCTACAAGTTCAAAAAAATATTCCAAAAATAAACAGTACGCGTCCCATACATAAACGAACCATAAAAAAATAATAACACATCATGGGGCCTGGCGCCACCGTTCGTTGAGCTCGTCGAGCCTCTCTCTGAACGCTGTCCAGATGCATCCTAGATAGCATATCGCTAGTCAAGGTGTACATCGAGCTGTACCACCGTACATAGAAATAATAATATAAAAAGTGATTAAACATATAAATATAAAAAAATCGACATAAGATTAAATTACATACGTAGTCGCCGTGGCTTCGTGGGGGTATGTCGCCCGATGAGGATCCCGGCTCCGACGAAAGTAGGCGAGGATGAGAATGCCGCTGACACCAGTCCATGTACCCTTGAACGGTTCACCAAGGTACTCCGCGGCGGCCCGATTGATGAGCACGTCAGGTCTGCTGGCATGACCGCTTTCTGTGGGGTACTCATCGGTGGCGGGATGACCTGCACGTACCCCAGCTGGCTCAACACTCTCGAGGGTGCATAGGGCTCAACGATATCGCGATATCTAACCCACCCCATGAAAAGCGTCCTCGGGTACTGCGACGCTGGATCGGGACCGTACGGCAGCCAAGCAACCTGATAACAGTTCACAATTTTTAAATAATTGTCTTAAATATAGAATATAAATTGTTAAGATACCTCGCTGGAGGTCATGACATCTATCTGACGGCGGATCTCAACCAAACGGTTCACCGTCTTCTCGTGATGAGATACAGACCCATGCGTGATTGTGCCTGGCCAGGCTCCACATGGTGGGAGAGACGGTGGGGGCGGAAGCATGAGAAGTACTCGTAGATCCACGCCTGTAGTACGAGAGGCACCCAGCTACATCCCTCGCATCTGCCCTGCTTGCGAGGTCAAGCTGGCGATAAAGGTACGCAGGTGCGGCCGATCCCCACGATACTGATTGGCAGAGGCCAACGAGCGGTAGAACTCGTGCATGATGTTGGACTTCACACAGATCCCACTTTTGTCGACGAACAGCGTCGACCCCAAGTGAATCCACAACCAGGCGCGCCGGCCGACCCCCCGCATCCTCTGCATCACGTCTTTCGTCACAACCCCACCCTTCTCATAAGAACTCATCAGCGCGTCCGCGGAGATGCACATTATCTCCCTCGCCATGATCTGCCCATCGGCGACGTCTGGGGTGCCCGATACCGTCGCCCCGTTGATCGGGATACTCAGGATCTGCTGACATCGTGAAGCATGATCGTCATATCTCCGAATGGCATGTGGAAGGTGTTCGTGTCGGGCTGCCAATGCTCCACAAAAGCACACAGTAGAGGCTGGTCCATGTGACCCACCATGGCATCTGTGAGGTGCCCAAGCCTCGTGCCATCGATCTGCCGCTGCGTCTCCGGCGGGAATTGGGAGTACCAATTCTTAAGCTTCCCAACCATTAACGCCCGCTACTCGCACTTCAGCAGGGCCTCTCCTGCTCATCCATCCAGATGCGGGGCGCAATGTGCCCCGGATAATTAGGGATCACCTCGTCATCATCTGGACCACCGGGCTGTGGCCCCTGCACCCTCCAGGAATCGTCATCTACGACCCTGGAGCGCTTACTCCCTATTTCATATTTACGAATAACGCAAAAATAAATTTAATTTCTTTTACGTATATTACGACACGATGTCAATTTATAGAGGAGAAAAATACTTACCTGAGGAGGCCGGTGGCACATCATCATCGGATGACTGAAACGATGCTGCATCATCCAGTACGTCATCATTGCCTGCTCCACCCCACCCCGCATGCGGATCGTAATCCGCATATAAGGACTGAGAACAGCAACTCATTGCCGCCTCTCCTCCTCCCGTTCTCTACGAACGGATACATGAACGCCGCGCGTCCTCGTGTGGCGCTCTCTAGATCCCTCCAACGGGGGGATCTACTGCTACCTCCGGATAGGAACTTCCCTCCCCTGGTCTGCAATTAAATATTTAATAAAAAAAATTAGGGTCGAACAATATTTTTGGCCGCCTATAGAGGCAGCCGAAAATGATTTTCGGCCGGTGCAGGCGCGGATCTGTATCAGCTGGCGCAGCCTTGACCGAATAAAATTTTCGGCCCATTCTGCAATGGCCGAAAAAAATTTTCGGCCTCCACAAGGCATGGCCAAAAAATATTTTCGGCCCTGCCCTGTGGCGGCCGAAAATGTGTTTCGGCCGTGCCATGCGCCGACGTTCGATCGAGGCTTTTGTCAAACTATTCCGACCCGTGTTCGATAATCATCTACGTACGATCGATTTTTACGATAATTTGCTTACCAGTCGTGCGAATAGTCCCCTTCCCTTCCCCTGTCCATGTCGTCGATCTATTGCGATTTGAGTTTTTTGTTTTGTTTGAGTCTGATTTGGGTGCGATATGGAAAGTGTTGTCTGGAAAAGGGCTTTAAATAGAAATTTTTAATTAAAATGGCAAAATCGTCTTTTTATCGTCCTTTAGGGGCGGTGACTAGGAAAAATGGGGCGTTGAATAGTAATCCAGTTTTCTGATCTTTATCATGTCATGATCAAAAATAGAAAATCATCTAAAAAACAACCCTAAATTTATATTATAATATATTTAGTACGAGACATCCCATCCAAACGCAGTCACACACAACAAACGATATATTATTACACACCCAAACATACATATATGATTTTGAAATTACATGGCATAATAAACAGAAGCATAAGAAGCTACGATGATGAGAAGAAACGACGAAGCAACAAGCTGAAGATCAACGCTCATCTTCTATCCACTTTAGGACTATGTCCCTACTTTGGATCCTACAAAAATAATATTTCGATTGGACGATCATACAATATATAATATCCTATATACATAAAGAAAAACAAACCAAAAACCCATACATAGGATAAATAATATCCACTGACACAGGGCCGGATTTGGGCCCGTGCAACCAGGCCTACAGCACAGGGCCACAAATCCGGCCCAGTGCATATAGGGCCAACAATCTTTTTTTTTTCTTATATAAGGGCCAAAACAGAAGGGAAATTTTTTTAAAAGGGCCACATAATGACCAATTTCTACATGGGCCGACTAATCAAAAGACCCACGGAGCAGGGCCACCTAAAATAGAAAAACGGCCCTGCACTGACATAATCATTTTACCTGACGATTTCGGCGACGGAGCACTCGCCGGCGAACCCAAAGGAGACATCGCTTCTACACACAATAAATTTCCATAAAAAAAAAAAAGAATTCAAGTTTGCGAGTTTCGACTCGATAAAAATAAAAATTTACACAATCGGAAATTTACGAATAAGCTGCAATAATAATACTAATAATCAATAGAAAGAGTAATTATTTTTACCGCTGCACCTAGCAATGGGTGGTGTCTCAACTTGACACGCTCGAGGCAAGCCAAGGGCTAGGGTTTGGTTGATGGTGAACCCACCTATTGAGCCACCGTTTCCATTTTTCACTACGGTGCAAAGGCATCTCGGCTGAGTCTTGACCACATTGGACAGAGCCGAGCAGCAATCCGTGGTTGGCGTGGCTGAGCCGCCCGTCACATAGTTGAGGCACGGAGCCATGGTTAGGATCACGCTGGTGCAATCGGTCGATGGTTGAGCTTCGATGGTAACATAATTCGATGTAATGATCATAATAATGCTAATAATAGCCGAAAGAATTAGGGTTGTATTATTATTACCTTTCATGTTCATTACGTACGTATGATCAGTGTGGATCATAGGCACGGAAGATATCTGTCATCAGGGTTGATATATTTATAGACGACGTACTAAGTTTTTTCTTTAGTTAGATTACGTTGTTTGGTGAACTATAAGGGTGGCTATATGAGGTAATAAGCCGCGCATGCAGTTAACTAGAAATCTAAGGACGTGTAATGTACAGTACTCAGATATTTATGAAGACTGTCGGCTCATAACTCTCATTAATCATGGAATCATGCTGCACTTAATTTATGAAGCTGATGACCTAACTATAGGACACAAATTTGACTTTAGTTTCAACTTGATTTATTATGTGAACTAGCAAGTCAGATGTTGGTCGATATATTCTTGAAGCTCGAAAATGTTTAGTGGGCTTAAGACATATATCTCCAATAAATGGGCCTATTGGGCGAATGTTTTTAGACTTGGTATTAGACAACTGGTATGTGATTTACCCACCAGTTTGAAACGAGAGTAGTAAATTGCGTTTCCACTCTGAAAATCATCATTGAGCTCTGATAGTGCTCTCCGCAGCTGGTGCGATTTCTGCTGCTCTTCCTTTTCTTTGGTTTGCGGGCTTTCTGTTTTCGTTTCCGTTGAGCTGTTTTGAGTCGGAAATTTTTGTTTGTGTGGACACTTTTGCTTCTTTTTCTCTCAATCAGGTGAGCTTCGACGGTGGAGAATGAAGATGTTGTGATCTGGGCTTCGGTTTTACTGAAGAAAGGTGCTACCTTTTGGGAGATATTTGCTTGTTCGCTGTTGTGATTTCCTCAATTTCTTGGTTGGTCGATTACGTGTTCAGCAATGTGTTTTCACTTCCCCCAATTTATTGATTCGAATAAAATGTGAACTGTAAAACATATATGCAGCGCAGCTTATGCGTATGGAGTTCAATGGGCAAGTAGAGGAGATTTCATCCGACGATTCTTCCTCTCAGACTGAACATAATCAGCAGAAGAATGGACCCTCCATCGAATCATCCACTGAAGGTAATAATCATTACATATCATCGTTTCCAAATTCCATGTAATAACCGTCGCAATCGTTGCATAGCCGATTAAAGTAAAGTATGTTTTGAAATTACGAAACATACGCAGAAAGGTTGTTTAGGACAGCACAAAGCTACCAAGCACTCATCAAGATGATCCCAATACCAACCGAACGTGGCACTGTAATTCCCTGTAATTCGTGGGTCGGGCTCGGGAAATCCATGAAGCAGATTTACAAACAACCCCTTCACTATCTCACCAACATCCACTTGAAGAGATTGGACGAAGCGAGGCTCGGGGCAGAAGACGAGGACGTTCCCCTTGACATGACGATTCATCCCTGCAAAGCTGAGGCGAGCATTTGGATTATAGAAGAGACCCATCGCAGAACTGCTTCCCCTCGTTCTCTCGCCAAGCTGTGGAGCGCTGATCCCATGTTCGATGCTTACATTGATGGCATTCTTCATTAAAGCTGATTCTTTTAACGGTTTTCTGCTCTTTTTCATGTTTAAACGTTAGGCTTGTTGACATTTGGGTCTTGCTGAGATTGAAACAGTAACAAAATGTTCTTCGATTCGAAGATAGATATATGGCCAATCGCCAAGGTTGTTTCGCCCAAAGGCGAAACACATCTGAAAACATACTAGGGACAGAAAGGTCTTTTTATTACAAGGCCCGTGCCTCGGAGAAAAGCAGAAACACCCAGCTTTGTCTTCGGGCATCATTCCACCTCCTTTGCTCGTGCCGATGGCTTCTAATAAAATCTCGCGACTTCGTCCATTTCTGGCCTTTTTCTGAGGGTTTGCGTCCCATCACTTCTTCATCATGTCCGCCAGAGGATTAGGCAGCACCGAGGTATGTCTGGCCTCAGTTTCTACCAATAGAAGAAAGAAAGAAAATTAATTATTACATCCTCAAATTGTGTCAAAGTGATTGATTGCTTACATGCCGGAAAACAGCTGAGGAAAGCTTCGGCGAAGCTGAGGTTGACATAAGGGAGATCGCAGCAATATATTTCCTACAAGCATATTCCAAAGCTGTAGACACATGGCATTTTCTGTTGTAATGCTTCCCATCAAGCACCTAAATCTGCTATTACCTCGGGCGCCATGTATCAACATTATTTTTAGGTTCCTCTTTACGTCCAAAAGCATGTTCTCGGCCTTCACATTGCGGTGCACTGTCTTCATCGAATCTAGTTAGCTTAATCTGCCAGTTAATTAACACAATTTGTTAAAACTAACAGAAGAATTATTACAAGTTTATTTTTTTTTTCTCTTACTTACTTACCCTCTTCGTTAGGGTTTGCGTTGGGGAGTTTGAATTGGGAATAAAGCATGAAGAATGAGTGTGGTACTGTTCCGTGCATCTACCTACTAACTAGAAGTAACCGGTCATGATAGTCTATGTACCCAAAATGCCCTGCTTTTAGTATTATTTATTATATTTATTTGGATAATTTTGGCTTAAAAGACGTTTATATATATCCACTCGATTTTGATGGACCTTAACGTGTTTTATGTTTTACTTTTTTTTTTTTTCATTTTAAAATTTATATATGTTATATACTATGTTTCTTAAGTAAAGATTCCTAAATATCCAAAAACAAATTGCATTAGAGGAAGAGAGAACGCAAGCTCCTTGAAATTAAAAGAAAACATGAAGTCAAGTATCATACTATGAAAATTGAAACCAAAGATACATATCATATTCATCAAAATCCAGAAAACGACGACAACAATTGTCACGTAAAATATAAGTAGGGACCTTTACAATTCAGCCCCACATAGCAAGTTTCGTTTGGATTCAGCCCCTGTCAGAAAAAGCAATTAGTTTTAAGGACCCGATTTTTCATACCACTTCATCGGTCTGTGGTACCACTTCTTTGTTCTGTAGTACCACTTCTTTGTTCCGCAGTACCACATAATTGCTCTGCAATACCACTTCTTTTGTTCTGCAGTACCACTTCATTTTTACTGCAGAACAATTAAGTGGTATTGCAGAGCAATTATGTGGTACTGCATAACAAAGAAGTGGTACTACAGAACAAAGAAGTGGTACCACAGACCGATTAAGTGGTATGAAAAATCGGGTCCTTAAAACTAATTGCTTTTTCTGACAGGGGCTGAATCCAAACGAAACTTGCTTATGTGGGGCTGAAACGAAATTAACTCATATAAGTATCATATACTATCATTTTCTCTTTATTAAGAAATCATTACAAAGAAAGTACAAATTAAGATTCAAAACCACGAACAAAAAATAGCCACTCCAATACTTCGATATCGTTAAGTATAGCAAGTAATTAGTAATAGTAAGGTGGTGGCGGCGATTGTGGTGGAGGCGGTGGTGGTGGTGGTGGAGGCGGCGGGGGCCGCGGAGGAGGTGGTGGAGGCGGCGGCGGCGGAGATGCGACACATCCATATGCGCTACAATTCACTGAAGGACGTGAATAAAATGCCTTACATTCGTCAAGAGATCGCTGTTTAGGCCTATCAGGTATACAATTCTCCTCATCGTCAACATCTTTCAGCTTCAGACACACCTTCGGTTCGCCGCACAAGTAATTTTCGCTGTAAGTAAAGTTCTGCAGATTGGGCAAAGAGCAAATACTCTCTGGAATCTCGCCTGAAAGTTCGTTCTGCGCAATATTCAGCTGCTCAAGCTTCTTCATCTCCCCAAACGATTCCGGCAAACTCCCCTTCAAACTGTTCGACCCCAAATCGAGCACGGTCAACTCCGTCAGCTGCCCGAGTTCTTCGGGCAGACAACCGTTCAAGCCCGAGTTCAACAGCAATAACTGGTTCAAAGTCTTCCCCATCCTCCCTATGCTCGAAGGCAGACATCCTTGGAGTTTCGTATTAGCCAAGACAAGAACAGAAACGGTGGAGTTTCCTATATTCTCGGGCAGCGTGAAGTCGAACTTATTGTTGTTGATGAAAAGTGCGTCGAGGGTTTTGTCGAAGAGAGAAGAAGGGACTCTTCCCTCGAACTGATTGTACCTTATATCGAGGTACTTCAAAGAAGGCAGCGAAAGAACAGCGTAAGGAAATCCACCGCATAAGAGATTGTTGCTTACGTCGAGCTCGTAGAGCAAACAAAGGTTGCGAAAGCTCTCTGGGATTTCACCGCTGAATCGATTCGTATTGATATGGAAGAGGGCTAAATCGGTCAATAGCCCTAGCTCTTCGGGCAAGGTCCCAGATATGTTACCATGGTTAAGGTCAATTCCGGCGACCGTTGTGGTGTTGTAAGGGTCGTTCGGCGCTGGTGCACAGTAAACGCCGGTGTACTTGCAGACGTCTGATCCGTACCAGTTCGAAGTTACGCCTTTGGGATCTTCGGTGATGGCGTGTTTTAGGGCTTGGAGAGCTGTGTAAGCATTGAAGAGCTTAGGGTTTTGTATGGCTGTGGTGGATGAGTTGTATGATTGCTGGAGAGATGGTTTGTTGAAGAAGATGATGAAGAGTGAGGTGAATAGTAGGGTTATTGGGATGTTCTTCATTTTCAGTGGTTTGATGGCGTCGTTTGAATTTCAGACATATCGTGTAATAAGAACTTGTGTGGCCGCAAAGATGCAGCCTAGCAAATTATATATATATGAAGCCAAGAACATGTATTGAGTAAGGAATTATAAAGCGTGTAATAACAAGGTATAAAAAGGAAGGTGACTTTGAAGCTTCTTTTAGTAATCTACTTGTATATTATTTAACGTATATATAACATATATGCATATTTATTTATAGGCGGATGAAGATTAGATACTAATTGCACCAAAAACACGGCGTGTAGTTTTTTGAAGGCTTTAGAAAAATCGATATATATCAATATTATAGTGGTACCATCGTTTTCACGCTGATTATTATCTAGGAGTGTTGCAGACCGATTCTATAATAGAAGCAAATGTTAAAGAAATAACTATTGCTTATTCTTTATTATAGTGATATTTAATTGATCTTAGCTACGTTTTTTCTTTATAAGACCAAACACTAAAAGTAGTTACATATAGCATTAACAGGTTGAAAATTCAAACTTTTATCCTTGTGTATGGTCTAGCTCTAGACTATATGATGCAATAAATATTATATATTCCGTTGTTGCTTATCATTGTTAATTAAGATACGTTGGTTGAGAATTCTCAGCAGCAAATATTAGTCAATTACGCTTCTTATATATATATATATATATATATATATATATATATATATAGCAACAATTATTTAAATTCCTTTGTAAGATCGATTACGGGCTCGATAACATCCCCTAGTTTTCCTATATGTTGGAAGATTAGAAGATCACCTAATTAATATTAAATTACCAAAACGCCTGCTATTATATATATATATATATTATAGTATTATTAACTGTGGCTAGACAGCTAGCATTGAATCCAATAAGATTAGACGTACATTGGCAACATATAGCGTTATTATTGACGTATATATGTGTATGTCTATATTATATAATAAAGGGTCATATACGGAATAGCAAGGCATGTGAAGCGTTCAATGATAAGACTCCGTCCTTTGTTCTTACAAATCTATTTAGTGACGTATTTAAGCTTACCTACTTCGGCCTTGTAAGATCGCAGTTGGTAGATAATAATAGCACAAGAAACGTCATATAATATAAATTAGAAAAAGAATCATTAAAAATATTCTAAACTAAAACCCCAATAAGTTTTTTTCAATTATGGGTGGACATAAACTAAGAAATTATGACTCTCCAACTCGAATCTTGCCATGGAAAAGGTCGAAGTCGCATAGTTGACATTACGAGGTAGCCTTAGAAGACGTACGAAAGTTGATGTACATAATCCAACTTCAGTATGTAATTTTATATATAATCTGAAACATACTAGAAAAAAGGCCAAATTATTAAATTATGTCACTAACTTTAGCCGTTTTCATTTTTATCACTATGTTTTATAATTGCAAACTTAGGTCACTAAGTAACGTGTCTGATTTTTTTTAGGTCACCAACGAATTTTTCGGCAAAACTCGCTGGAAATTCAACATGGCCAATGACACGTCAGTAGCCACGTCGGCGACCAAGTCGGATTTCCGACAATTTTCGCCGGAGTGAACAAAAAAATCAGTTTCATTACTTAGTAACCTAATCTTACAATTATGAATTTAATGATAAACAACACGAGACCCATAATTAGAGACCTAATTTAGTAATTGGCCTAGAAAAAGTGTAATCTTTTTCCCTTCGTTGACCGTGTAAGGGAGGTGTTTGACTCCGCGCAAAAAATTAAAATTAAAATTTATGGGCTGAAAATGCCATAAATGGGCCGACTGTAAGAAATGGGCTTATATAAAGCTATGGTAAGGAACTTTGTGGCCCAGATAATATTATTCAACTGAAGCGAAAAAAAGGTAAAAAAAAAAAGAGAAAGCACTGTGCAGTGCCTAGCTGTCGCAGCTACGTCAGCCATTGAAGTTGAAATGTCGGTAATTATTTCGATGAAACTGTAATTTCTTTGGAACCATTTTTTTGTGAAGTTGTGATCTTGATTTATAATTACTATTATATTATTTAATTCTTGAGTCTTGACCGTAAATTATCCATCCTCCTTCAACGTGGGATTTACCGACATGGTCCCATGTAGACAAGCTGTATCAAATCAAAGATCTCTTCTTCAAATAATTATACGAGGGCTCGTTTGATATGGGTGTGTATGGCTGTGTATAGGATGTGTATGAATAAGTTGTGTCGTGTTTGATATCTGTGTATAGCCATACATGCTTTGTATGACTATATACGTCTATTACAAGGTTTTTGATTATAGGCCTTGTATATTCATACCCACCTCTAAGGTGGTTATGGGGTGTGTATCACTAATCCATACACACATCTATCAAACACAATTTATATCATTACACAAATAATTAATACAAACATATCACACATGTTAAAACATAACATAACATAATCCTTGTATAGCTATACATAAATAACTTATACCCATGTAATCCTTACTTATCGATATCAAAAGGAGCCCTAGTGGACTAAAAAAAGAATATTTTTCTTTACTAAATTACTTAGAAAAAGACAACCAGGATGTACTGTGAATAATGGTCTGGGAATGGGCGCCTGACTTTGACGTCTGTGTTTCTTGAAAATATAGGTGTCTGTTTAAGGCTCAGTCCCATGTGTTAGACTATCTTGTCTATTACCATTATTATTTAATAAATCTGAAAACTATGATTAACATAATTTCAGATTTAACAGTATCAATGGAGGATTAATTTCATTGTAATAAGAAAAGAGAGAGTTATACATTCGTGGGCTTTCAGAATAATTCTTTTCCAATTCGAGAAATTAATCATAGCAACTGTGTGACAACCTAACATGTTCTGATTGTAAGAATTTTTCCTACGATCAGAACTGTACAAGAAAAAAAAGTTATATAATTACTGTACATGCTTTGGTATGGTACAGACACGCACGTCAAAACGTTGTATAGTATCCATATTTATCTGTAAGTCATTATGTTAAAATATATTTCTTGAAGACATAATAATAGCAGAGTTATTAATTACGTAAACACAACATTTACAGAAATCAGATGGAGTAAAACAAAGTATAGCTTAAACTGAAATCCATGCGATGCTACTGTGCTGACATACTAATGTAGCGTAGTAGCGAAATGATTAAATAATTAATGACGAGTAAATTAAAGTAAACCTACACAAATTCCGGCGATGAATTCATAAGAATAATTTCTTCACACACAGTCTAAGGATTGTAGAGCCTATTACCACATTTGCACCTCCAAGCTTCTGGGTAATACTCCAATGGCGTGTTCAAACCGGGCTGAACCGGCATGTGAACCGCTTTACAAGGCGAACACGGCCCACACTTTGACCAGCACGACGGCGGCCATGAGCCCAGCCGCCCCAGTCGCCGCCGGCGTTGGCTAACAGCGATCCCATCGTCGACTCCTACTAGAGATTATAATATTCTTAAAACTTCTCAAACATATATATGGTGAGTATTCCATCCAAAAAGTACCTACCGAATGGGCGGGTCGGGTCGGATCCAACCGCTAAAAACACCATGACTAGCGCAAGAAGCACCAAGGTGGCGATGGAAAGTGCCACGTGGCGTCGTTGGAGATGCATATCTCGCCGGAGCTTTTGTGGTCGTTTTTCTGAGATACGTACAGAGCGAGTGACTGAGAAGAAGAAGAAGAAGAAGGGAGAAAAGCTAAGTGTTTAATGAGGAGAGAGATCTAAGCTATTATACATAATTGATGAGAGTGATTCTTGCGTGTACTTTGCGAGAGAGAGAGAGAGGGGGGGACGACGACAGTGGTAGTCAAAGTCAAAGAGAGAAATGTATGTTAGAACATTGCAATAAAAGGGTGAAACCATTGTTTAGCACACGCACACTGTTGGAAGGAGACTTTTTATAGGGATATGATTTTGACCGGACATTGAGATGAATGTGATACAATGTTTTATGTTTCTTCATGATTAGTTTACGTCAATTTATGAGAATTTTGTTATTAATATATCTAGAAATTGCATTTCATCTCTTACCGTCGTGTTGTTGAAGGCATTTAATTTGCTACACATGGTATGTTAATGTTGACACGCACACTACTTCACAATGTGTAAGAACAGAACCCATGTTGGCGTGCTAAGTTATTGAAACATAATGACAACAAAAGGAAACCCTAGTTTCCTTGCATTCTTATTTTGTTTGCAATGACGCGTTTTATGGTTCTATTAGACTACGATTTGCAAATGGATTATAAATAGGAAACCTAAAAAAATTAACAAAGATCGTCGGACGAATCATGTGTGAGCATTTATATATATGTTTGAAATACATTTTCATAATGAGATGATAAAACTACCATCATTTTCGTATAACCTTGGAAGATTGAAAAATAAATGGTCAAATCTCCATCTATTTGAACAAAGCATATATCATCCGTAGTAAAGATAGATTCACTGCGTACGACTGTCCCGTACAGTCATGATTTTACCAGAGACAAATAAATGAAAACCCACCAGCAAAAGTAAGCCATTCTAATATATATAATTTCAATCCATTTAGAGGATTTAATTTTATGAGGTATGTAGCTAGTCTAGGAACGTACATTTGCAGCAGATAAAGCACCATTGACCATGCTCTAGTGTTCTTTATGCACACGTGAAAATAAGACTACCTGATAATTGTAAACATTATTCGAAGATCATGATAGACAATTTTAATAACATGAAATATTATATTATCTCTACAGTATTACTTTTTATGTATTTTAGATACTTATTACTTAAAAGTTGCCTGTATATGTCGACAGATCAAACTCCATAGATGATAAGTGTAATTGAATAAAATTCAATAATCTACAAAAGAAAAGAAAAAAAAAATGAAAGAATAACATAAAATTGTGTGCCTTCTTGATAATGGGTTTGAGTCAGTTTCTGACTGAGGAACCTTTCAAGCAAAAATCAGAAGGAAAAAAAGCCACTAAACTGTTTATTTCTGCAACATTATTAAATTTGAATTTGAAGTCAGACAAAGAAATAAGCAGTCAGATGTGTCCGAACCTTTGGGACAGGTAAACCTTTGTTTGTGCATGATCCAAAAGTTGTAATCTCAATAGAAAGATATAATTCATCAAGCTAATTCTTACTTCAACTAAGTTCTACTTCTAACATGCCTTTCCTTATCTCTGACATTTAGTTATCTTACGTAAGGCTTATGTAAGAATATCTTTATTAGATCCGGGGCGACACGTGGATGAATCTATATCAAGAAATTATATAATCTTTTATTGCCTAAAGTTAATAAGATCCTCAACTAATATGATTAAACTTACCTTTTCCGAGCATATCTTGAAACTTTGTTTCGATTCTAGTCATTTGCCCACCTTCTCAAACAATAAACTACTTCTGCTCCCTTCAGACCAATAACCCTTTTGGTGTAAAAAGTCCGACTCATTTCCACTATACGTACGTAATGCACCATATATCCTAATAAAATTAATAATTTAGACAAGAGAAACGAAATGAATACATGATGTAATGATGTAATGTAACGATATAATATGTCCCAAACCTTATGGTCTGCTGGGTATATTACGGGTCTTTTTAAAAAATGGCCTTTGACGCGGTCAAGTTTAAAAAAATAGCACTCTTGACTTTTTTTTTTGGTCAATAGCACTCTTTTTAATTAACACTTAATCATCTTTTCGTAATCCCTTATTATTAATAAAAAAAAAAGAAAAACAAAAATAAAATACAACGCCTGAAATGAATTAAAAGTTGCACGTCCATTTTGCAGCAGAAAGCATTCATTCCACTCCACCTCACCGAATTATTCTTCTTCTTCGTCCTCGTCCTTAAGAGAAATTCCCCGACCTCATATCGCGCTTCTTCACAGTCGAAGGAAACTGGAAAGTCCTCGGCGAACGAAAGATTCGAACCTCACGCTTCAGTGTAAGTATTTTTCCGGGTCGTATTTTGAATATAACCATCTAAATCTGTAACTCTCAGTCCTAAACCCTTCCAATGGGTTCTCAAAGCTTCGGAAATTCCGGTTTGGAAGGCCGAACATGTTCATTGTTTTTACTTCCAGTTGATCCGGGGACCCTGCTTGAAAGCAGAGCAGGCCACCCGCACGTTCCGCGCGTTACAACGTGGGACCCCACATTAAAGCAGGAGTCCCGCACATTAGTGCGGCGAGTAAATCACGGGACCCGCACATAAATTCACGGGACCCGCCCATAAATTCACGGGCCCCACGCATCAGTGCATTGTCCCCGCACATTAGGGCAGGCCCATTAGATCATGGGACCCGCGCATAAATGCAGGGTACCTGCGCGTAAACACAGGGGACCCGCGCATGCTTCATGCAGTAGAGCTTGGGTCCCGTGCACAAGAGCTTGGGTCCCGCGCACTAGAGCTTGGGTCCCGTGTACTAGAGCTTGGTCCCGCGTTATATGTTATGGTTTTGGGAAGCTCTTACGGCGTTTTGCAAGCTATATAAGGCTTGGATTTATCAAACACACAGCATCTAACATTTTTAAAAAATAATCCCAGAAACAAAACAGGAAGAATGGTGATGGACGCCCAAATCGTCGCCCGCCTCCACGAAATCGTCCGTCACTCGGACCCCTGGACTACCACGGCCGCCGCCGTCCGCCGCCGTCTGGAGGCCGACCTCGGTGTCGACCTCTCCCAAAGGAGGGCGTGGATCGTGGCCGAGATCGACAGATTCCTAAACGGCGACGACGATGCTCTCGAGGTCGACGACGACGATGTTATGAGCGAAGTTATCGAAGGACAAGCACCCGAGGCTGTCCGAAACGACGACGACGAGGCTGAGAGCGAAGTGATCCAAGGCCCAGGTTGGATCGAGGTTGTCCGAAACAACTCTGTGCAGAAGGATGTCGACCAAGTTTGGTGGTGGATTGCACGCTACACCGCCCGAGTTTGGTCAGTTTTTATGCTTAATTTTTTAATTAGTTGCGCAGATTACTCAACAGTTACTATTTACGATGTAGATGTCGATCCAAACGAGTTTGCTAGTGGATCGCACGCTTCACAGCCCGAGTTTGGTGGTGGATTGCACGCTACACCGCCCGAGTTTGGTCAGTTTTTATACTTAATTTTTTAATTAGTTGCGCAGATTACTCAACAGTTACTATTTACGATGTAGATGTCGATCCAAACGAGTTTGCTAGTGGATCGCACACTTCATAGCCCGAGTTTGGTGGTGGATTGCACGCTACACCGCCCGAGCTTGGTCAGTTTTTATACTTAAGGACGTGAAAAATAATTTATAGTTATTTTCGAATTTCTTGTATAGATTACGATGAGAGATGGAGGAACACATCGTACATGGGACCGGATGGCTATATTCCGAGCCACGAGGCATGGGACGGTCACAGTCCGTCTGAATGGGCGCAAAATCGTTACGATGAATATGTCGCACCGGCTCGGTCCGATGAAGAGAGACCGCCCGAGGTGGTCGACCCATCGTCGTGGAGGGGCGCTTATGGTCTCGGGGTTCACGAGGCAGTGACGGACATAGAGGCTCAAGAGGACCACGCTGATCAGTTGGAGACGCACGCCGAGGCTTCGGTTTCTGTCCAAGCGACCGACAAAGGAAAAGGCGTCGTCACAGAACAGACCCCTGAGCGGACGAAGAAGCCATCTTGGTACACCACGACGCCGTTCACCGATTTCCCCTCGACGAATACAGTCAAACCTCCAAAGCTTTCGGCGTTCGAGCGGCATATCCAGTTCAAGGCTCAAAACTTGTGGCCAAAAGTCGAAAGTCAGCTAAAAACGGCTTTGCAGATTACCGGCATGAAAGTACAAGGGATCCTAGGACAACACGACCCTACATGGCTCCTGAACCTTGCGACTGAGGGTATTAAACTCGATGAGATGGTACGTATATAAATTTACCAAATACCTTTCGTCACCTTACTTGAATGTGTTGAAAACCGGTTTGCTTTTATTGCAGCATGTCGATGAATGCCTCGCTGGGATCGAACGCATGCAGAAATTTAGCAAATCGGTTGCGAGCAAAGTCGCGTACATGCCCCATACGTTTAAGACGCTCGTCGACGAGCGAGGGGTGCTAAACCTAATCGGGAAGCCGTGTGGGAAAGGCTTCAAGAAATTGCTCCCGTTCGCGAGGGGGGAGGACGAAGATTGGAAATGCAGGTCGTGGGATCTAGCGACCAAAGTTGCCATCCCCATGCGTACGTCAGGCCGATGGGTGTTGTTCGTTGTTGATGTGCGGGGAAAGGAGTATACGATTTACGACTCCGATGCGCCTCCTGGCTTCGAGCTGCGCTTTATCGCCGACGACATCAACAAACTTCGGATCGTAATCCCGGCTATTTTCAAGGAACTGAAACTGATAACACGCATGCCTAACAAGGGCAAGAGCTGGCCGGCTAGGTGGTGTCGCGAATTCAGGAAACAAAATCAGTAAGTTTTCATGAATGATGCGTTTTATTACTTTGTCGTCGTGTTTAAAAATAAGTGTCTTTTTCGATATGATTTTCAGGGGAGAAGATGGCGTGGCGATGTTGCGGGCGGCAATGTCGCTTATGATGAAGAAGGACGACGTCTCCCGCCTCAATCAAACTCATATGCAGGCGTTTAGAAAATACCTCGCATCTTCTATTTTCAATAATGATTGGGACACTTTTTAGTATACCCTTTTTATTTTAATTAAAATTTGCGATGTTCACGAACTATTTCATGTGTTGTTGAATTTCTCCCTTGAATTTTAATTTTACTTGTTTGATTTGTGCATATTGTTTGGTGGATATGAATTTAGGGTTTAGAATTGTGAACGATTGAGTTTCTCTCTGTTTTCCAACTTTTTGTCAGTGAGACTGATGTGTGATTTGACGTAAAAATAAAAAGAACTGAATTTTAAGTGATTTGAAATCTTTCTAGTTTTCTTCTGTTGTTGAATAAATGTTCTATGTGTTGTTTGTGATCTCTGTTTAATTTTAATTTTAGTTGTTTGATAGAAGTCATCTGCTTTACGTGTGTTTGATATCAATTTAGGGTTTAGAAATTGTGAGAGGAGATTTTGTCAGTGAGAGTGATGTGTGAGTTGACATAAAAATAACGCGAATGACATTACTTAGCGGGTCCCCTGAATACAAGCGCTGGTCCCATGCTCATAACGTACAGGTCCCGTGACCTTTACGAGCGGGTCTTCTGCTTAAATCAAGCGACATTTCGAAGGGACCAGTCGGGCCCCGGCAATGACATGCGGACAATTTTGACGGGACCACGACTGACCCGGACATGTCAGTGTGGGGACTATGCAATCATCGCGGGTCCCCTGTTTTGAAGAGTGGGTCCGCTGTTCAAAAAATGTGGGTCCCCTATGTTCATGTGCGATTTTTGCAATGTTAATTCATGGAAGTAAGCGATTAATTGAGCGTATTTATACTTTGTTTATCGTAGACTACAATATAAAGTCATCATAAAATAGCACAGAAAAAAAAAAATGGAGGTAATCAAAAGAATTACGTTCACTTTATAAGATTGTTACAGCCTACATAAATCACAAACATGAGTATGTTTTATCGGTGTGCTCTCTTACTAGATTCACGTCAATGATCGTACGACTCGAAATACATGTTGTAAAATATATTTTCTTTTTTCTAAACTTGGAGTTAGATATTGTTAATCGAGTGGTTATTTAAATTTATTTTTTTTACGCACACTTAATTTTTTATTAATTTTTATCTTACTAACGAATTTAATAATATATTAGATTTTCACAACATTACAAGCAAATCGGGAATAAAATGTCAAGTCATCTGTCCTGTACATACTGTATAGTAACACTGCTCTGACATGTCACTTTTGACGAATAAATAGGGACACTGCTCTGACATGTCAGTTTTGACCTATAATTGAGCAATTATTGGTCCCACTCAATAAGCGAACATCACTAACCCTAATGTGCGGGTACCGTGTGGTAATCGGAAGGTCCCCTGCCTTTAAGGTTTGAGTCCCATGCTCGTAACGCGCCCTCCCTGCGCGCAAGACTCATGGGACCCCGCATTACTATCACGGGACCCAAACCTTAATATCATGGGACCTTCACGTTATGGGAAGGGGACCCGGCGGGAACCGCAAAGATGCGCCGGGGTCTCATGCGAATCCGTGCGCGCTTCGCTGCATATGCGATGCGGACCCCTGCGCATCTGTGCATAAGAGTTTTCTATTTCCATATTCGTACCGTAATTTTCTAAAGGGGCTACTATTCACACCCCCTCTTGAATAAAAAATACGATTTTAATCTTATAAATAAATATAATTCATATAAAAAAATATAACCCATACTAACGAATTTTTTAATTTTTTATTAATGACTATCTTATTAACGAATTTAATAATATTAGATTTTCGCAGTGGACAATATTATCTTATTCACGAATTTAATAATATTAGATTTTCGCCGGGGACAAAAAAGTGGAATCGGGAATCAAATGTCAAGTCATCTGTCTCTGATGAACTGTATAATGACACTGCTCTGACATGTCACTTCACCAATAAATGAAGCACTGCTAGATGTCACTTTTCATCAATAATTGAATAATTATTGGACCAACTTAGTAAGCGAACGTGACCAACCCTAATGATTTGGGGTACCATGTGCTAATCGGCAGGTCCCCTCCCTTTAACGTTTGGGTCCGATGGGAGTAACGCGCCCCTCCCTGCGCGCAAGGAACATGGGACCAGCGCGATTTTTTCACGGGACCCAAACGTTGAAGACAGGGGACCCGGCGGGGACCACATTCATGCGCAGGGGTCTCATGCGCGTCCGTGCGGGATTCTCTGCATATGCGATGCGGTCCCCTGCGCATTTGTGCATAAGGGTTTTCTACTTCCATATTCACGCAAAAGCTCGCCTAACACAACCTTACATAACATAACACAAATGGCGACGTATAAGCCACTCTGAATACGAAAACTACATATTACAACGTTATCTCATACCAAATTCACCCGTCGAAGGAAACCTATTTTTCTGGGGTCGTCCACGTTGTGAACCAACACGAGGCGGCAACATGTCCATACTACTTTCAATGCGGTCCGTTACCGGGCGTATAGTACCTTCGTATGCCAGTTTCCAGAACTCCAAGGTATAATAATCGTGCACTAATGAATATACCGGCACTTGGGCAGAACCACAAGCTGCAACCGCATGTGGACATGGGATACGATCGATGTCAAACATCATGCACGTGCATGTGCGCAGCCCCAAATCGACCACCTCGTTCACATGCTGCCCGTATACGTTATATGTTAGATGCCCGACTTCCGACACATGAAATTTTTGCGACTCGGTGAAATTCTCTCGTATGATCGACTCTACCTTCGGCGTAAACCTAGTCATGTTCGAGGCGATTGAAGCTTCCGCAGAGCACCGATGCTTACTGAACCGTGATGATGTTAGTCGCTGAATCGAGCCCAACAGTCCAATAATTGGAAGCTCTCTGTCCTTACGTAGAGCTGCATTTATAGACTCCGATCCGTTGGTCGTCATTATGTTGTATCTTGATCTGGGGCAATATGCTCGCGTCCACGTTTCCTTTGGGACTTCGTTAAGATACCTCTGCACGTCCGCATATTTTCCGTCAAGCTGCCTAAAATGACGGTCGGACTCGCTCTTCGTGTAGGCAGTAGCGGCACGCCAAAAGATTGGACAAGCACCTTTCTTCTTCATTCTCGTCTTCACGTTTTGTTGAAGGTGCCACGCACAGAAACCATGAAACGCGTTTGGGAAAATGGCCGGAACTGCATTCTTGATTCCAGGGTTCCGATCGGAAATTATTACGAGATCGTCGCCATCCGCAACAAAACGTCTTAATCTCGAGAGAAACCACGTCCATGGGTCGGTTCCCTCCGACCCGTCGGCAATACCCCATGCTAAAGGATATTGATGGAAATCGCCGTCTTGCGCAGTGGCAATCATCATGAGTCCCTTATACTTCCCCTTCAAAAAAGTGGCATCGATAGAAACGACTTTCCTCATGAACGTAAAGCCGCTGACGCATGCTCCGTATGCCAAGAACATGTACTTGAACCGGTTGTCTTCGTCCATCTCCCAATCAGTGATACTTCCCTCGTTGGCTTGCCTCACCGCATCTAAGTAAGACGGCAGTAAACCGTAGCAAGCGTCCCTGTTACCAACTAGTTCGTCGGTCGCAATTTGTTTTCCTCTCCAAGGCTTGTATTATGAAACTTCTACTCCCCTGCTCTGCATCATCGACTGTATGGAACTGGGAGCGGGGATGTCTTTAGGAGCCCTGAAATTTTCCAACAACGTGCTCGATACGAGCGACGAACTCCCTGGCGATGTCTACGGCGTCGATGAGACACGCCGCACGTGTGCGTGTTGACGTACTTTCGGATTGAGAAAAAGGGGGAGTCCTTATCCTGTGCACCTCGTATGCGCCATTCGCAGTTCTCCTTCGCACATTTCACTACGTACAGGGTTTTGTTTGACCTATCCACTTGGAGTTCGAAGCATGCAGCGACAGCGATTTTAGTGATTTCGTCCTTCAATTCTTTCTTGCTACGGAATTGTTGTCCAACATATAGGGTCGAACCATCCGTAAACGAATAGGTACCATCGTCGGCCACATCAGTTGCGTCGTCGTGCACATCGACGTCAAAATCGTCATCATGTGCGTCATCATCATCATCATCATCATGCATTAAGGCACCTTCCTCGTTCTCATTTTCGTCGTCCCGTCCGACTTGCTCGTTCTCATTATCATATCCTTGGCCGCAGATTCCGGAGTAATCGCCTACATAGCCACTGCTTTCATTACTTTGGTAAGGAGGGTTGTAAGATGTGCTGGGAAAACCCTCAAATGGTTGGATTTCGGCGTTTGTATCGCAATGCGCTATAAGGCCGACGTCGAAACCAGAGAAATCATTATCATGAGGTTGATGTGGCGGTGACGCAATGATGGCTAATTCAAGTTCCACGTGAAGAGGTGGTCTTGATCGTGGGCAACCACCTCCAACGTACGCACGTACGCCGTAATCGTTCTCGATGTAGATGGGGCGCACATAATTGTAGTCTATGCAAGGCATGTAGCTTATCCGTAGTTTGGTATTGTCGTTGCGTAACGACAATGCATTCAATATCTCGTTAGTGAGATCCACTAACGTGCATGACTCCTCGTCGACCAAGATTGATTGCCAACGGCAAGTTGGATCCGGAACCCAGTTCGACGTATTGTCCTCGCGAATTACCCACTTACCATCGACTTGAAAAACAATGCTGGTGATCGTCATGATTATCACCGAAAGTGATCGTACGACTGTGGAATGTATGCTTTCTGTACCAAAAAATGGTCGTGCATTATTTTAAAGGTTTATCAAGTCATATGGTGGGTAACGTGCTAAAGGGACCATAACTTAAAATCATGGGAAATGCACGTAAAATCAGAGGACCAAAACATTCTCAGGGGACCCGTGCTTATTGCGTTGGCGCTGATGGGACGCGTCCCGTATAGGTATGTATATGAACGGGTCGCTGTCCAATTTAGGTTTCTCTTTAGTCGTACCAATAATTGAACAATTACTGATTATTTGGTCAAAATATTTTCCTCAGTAACAAGTCAAATCACCCATCACGTTTCGTTTCATACAGAGAATCAATTATTCAACAATGGAAAAAGTTTTATCAAGTCATATGGTGGGATACGTGCTAAAGGGACCATAACTTGAAATCATGGGACCTGCACGTAAAATCAGGGGACTCGCACGTAAAATCAGGGGACCCGCGCATATTGCTGAGTATTTGGTCAAAATAATTTCGTCAGTAACAAGTCAAATCACCCATCACGTACTTTCGTTTCATACAGAGAATCAATTCATTCAATAATATCAAAAACTTTTAGTTCCATAAACCTACAAACTACACCAAGTCCATTAAACCTACAAAGCCACTTACAATTAACACTTCCAAACTACCCCAAACAAATCAATTCGTACAGCTATGCGGGTCACGCAATATCCGTGCAGCCATAGTGGCTCGATACGCCGAAATATCAATCTGCCGTTGATATTCATCAAACTCGGGCGTGTCAACCATAATCGTCTCCACCGTCAACGCCGCATGAACCCCGCAATCCAAGCTGTCAGCCTTCTGCTGGCGATTCATTTTATTATTCAACTTCGGCTTCGTCACGATGTCGAACTTGAAACGCCAATATGCGGAAAGAAACTCCGCCTGCAAAATATAGCAAACACCGAACATGTCACTAAATAAATAAAAATGATAGACAAACGGATTTCAGCTACTTACGAACACTCTCCCGGCGAACTGCACACCATGCGCGCCCAATGAATCGTGAAGGACGAAGGTTTGCGTTGACGCGTCAAAAATAAGCACTGCCCAGTGGGCCCGTGCGCAAACAGGAGAGATGATGTACTTGCATCGTAGCAATTCATCCTCCGTGAGACGCTCCAACCAGCTCCGACTGCTTCTCGACAATCCATTCACGAAGCTCTCCATATCATCCACCCCGACTTTCGCCTTCCTATTCAACTTCTGCGCCTTCCTAAAGTGCTCGTCTTGCACGTAACTTGGAAAGACGAAGACGCGAGGATAATGGTCATTGTCCGCATAGATTCGCCTCAAGCAATCTAGATATGCGTCAAGACAATTGGACTTGAGCATATCATGGAAGAGCAGCATGTAGAAGCCTTGGGCATCCACGTCGCACATGTCAGACGACCAAACGTTATCACTGCATAAAAAGAAAAATTATTACGTGTTTAGGTACGATAACTGAGATTGACATCGAAAGTAAACATTTACCTAAATCTTGCCGCTTGAAGGTACATGTCAATGAGCACGCGATCGTGCTCATGAATCAGCTCACGCCCGGAGAAGTCCCATCGCCCGAGGTACTTCTTGCTCCACTTCTCATTTCTATCTGAGCCAGAATCCTCATCACTTAGATCAACAACATCTACAGGCGCTTTGCCTCTTCTTCGAACTCCTCGGGCACTCGATGAAGCACCAACGTCTCCCGAACCACCTCCACAGGTGTGGAAAAATCTTCAACAGGTACGATCGCTAAATGATCGTCGTCGCCACGATCGAGGTGGACAGGGGAACACCTAACCTCCACTCCCCGTGTGAGTAGGCCCGTCACACGGTCGAATATGTCGTGTGTCGCCCCAACGTCGAAAACGCTGTCCCTAAAGTACGCCGCCTCCAACTCTTCCGCTGACGGCACTAACAACCCTCGTACAAAATCGCGGTTGACGGCATCTGCGACCGTCCTAAGAGTCGGGCATGCTTTGCGACCCCAATTCTTCGTCGCCCACCTGAGCATGCGTGGCGTGAAATCTTCTTCCTTGCGAACCGCAAACTGGTCTGCACCCCCGGCATGCACTCGTATGCTAGTATCTGAATACAAATAACGCAAAAAATCTTACAAACGTCCCTCAAAACATGGTATGCAAGAAGCTTAGTTATAATTCACCTGAAGTGGTTGTACGAACCCACTGATCAGCCAGTCCCGTGGCCTCTCCCGTAGATTTACCTTAACACTTCGTATCATCTCACGGAAAGCCACGGTGCCCCAAGGATACTGGGAGCATGCAAATCGATCATCGACGAGACTAAGGACCGTCGTACTGACGACGGTGTCCTTCTTCGACGGTCGAGGCATCAACACGGCGGTGGCGAAGTACACGTCCGCCAACTTCAGCTTCTCGAAGTCGACATCGTCCTCGTCGCCAGACAACTCCTCCAACACACGCTTGACGTCCGACATGCGGACTGTTGAGCTGTTGCCAAAATGTCTTGCGGTGAATTGTGAGCCGTCGTTTACCGGCGGTAGCTCGGCTGCGAACTTCAGCCCGGTGATTAGGCAATAATCCGACTTTGAAAATCGGAGTGGTTTTCCGCCAAAAATCATCCACAGCTCTTCCCGGTTGTGCAGCATCGTCTGGTTCTGCATGAGGTACCACACCAACTGTCCCGAGAGGTTAAAATCAGGCTCAGCCATAACAAGGCGGCCGAACGGACTCTCGTTCCTAAAAATCTCCCACTCGTGGTGGTTCAGACACTGTCTTATCAGCTCGCTGGCATCCGCGTATAACGAGCTCATTTTTACACTCAAACGGGGAACTTCGTCCACTGTGTCGAACTGCTTCTGCATCACAACCTAATTTATGCGTAAAACACATTTTAGCTAAATTACGTGGTATGAAATAATTAAAACAGAAAACCCTTATGCATAGATGCGCAGGGGACCGCATCGCATATGCTGAGATTCAAGCACGGACGCGCATGAGACCCCTGCGCATCGGCGCGGTCCCAGCAAGGGTCCCCTGCGTATAAGCGCGGGTCCCCTGGTCATAGCGCGCGGGTCCCCTGCTTATAACGCGCGGGTCCCCCGAACTTGCGCACGCGCAGTGGCACAGGACCCGCCCGTTAAGGTAAGAGGACCCGTGCGTTTAAGCAGGGGAACCGTGCGTATAAGCACGGGTCCCCAGCGTATAAGCGCGGGTCTCCTGGGCATAGCGCGCGGGTCCCCTTCTTATAACGCGCGGGTCCCCCGCTTGCGCACGCGCAGTGGCACAGGACCCGCCCGTTAAGGTAAGAGGACCCGAGCGTTTAAGCAGGGGAACCGTGCGTATAAGAGCGGGTCCCCTGCGTATAAGCGCGGGTCCCCTGGGCATAGCGCGCGGGTCCCCTGCTTATAACGCGCGGGTCCCCCGAACTTGCGCGCGCGTGACCCATGTCCTATGCTTGCAAGCACGGGTCCTATGCTTGCAAGCACGGGTCCTATGCTACCAAAGCTCTGTCCTATGCTTGCAAGCACGGGTCCGCACCAAATTAGGGTTCGATGGGTCGTTCCCAGATCCCCTCTCGCGTTAAATTGAAGAAGACGAAGAGTAGAACACATACCTCCACGTTCGCGTTGAATGCCATTGTCGAATGAGTCGATTTGCAGAGAAGACGACGATTTGCAGTGCAGGGGCTGGAGAGCACACGCTTGTTCTTTTACTGGAAGTGAAAGTGGAGACGATTTGCAGTGCAGGGGCGGGAGACACGCTTGCTTTTTTTACTGGAAGTGAAAGTGGTTGCTTTTTTTTACTTTTACCCCACTCTTCTATAACGGGTCTGATGTTTCATATTCGCTACAGTGTAACATGTAAACCCTTTAATTAATTTTATCGTTAAGTGTTGTTGAGGTTGTTGATTGACATTAAATAAGGGTAAAATAGTCTTTAGAGCAGAGTTAGTAAGGGTACAAAGGTAAAGTCCGATTTTGGGTGCTATTTTTTAAAAGATGACCAGCTCAAGGGCTATTTACTTAAAAAATCCGTATATTACTCACTATAACCAGGCGATTAGTTGGAGTTTAAAATGAATTTTTCAAGGAAACGTGTCGTGAAATTACTTGAGCAAGCTTAAAATTATGGTTTCCATTTAACATGTCTAATTATGTTGTTCTTTGACCGAAAGAAGAAGAAGAAGGAGGAGGAGGAGGAGGATGATGATGATGAGGAGAAGGAGAAGAAGAAGAAGAAGAAGAAGAAGAAGAAGAAGAAGAAGGGGGAGGAGAAGGACGGGAAGGAGAGAAGGAGAAAGAGAAGAAGGAGAAGGAGGATGATAAGAAGAGGAAGAAGAAGGAGAAGAAGGAGAAGGAGAATGATGAGAGGTGGGAGGAGGAGGAAGAGGAGAAGAAGGATGAGAATGAGGAGGAGGAGGAGGAGGAGGAGGAGGAGAAGAAGAAGAAGGATAAGAGAAGGAGAAGAAGGAGAAGGACGAGGAGGAGAAGAAGAAGGAGGGGGGAGAAAGAGGAGGAGAAGGAGGAGGGGAAGAAGGATGAGGAGAAGCATAAGGAGAATGAGGAGAAGAAAAAGAATGTGATGGAGAAGAATGAGCATGAGAGGAAGAAGAAGGAGGAGAATGAGAAGCAGGAAAAGGAGGGTGAGGAGAGTAGTTGGAGAAGGGAAAGGAGGAGAAGAAGAAGAAGACGAGAAGGAGAAGGAGAAGGAGGAGGTGAAGAAGGAGGAGAGAAGAAGGAAAAGAAGTAGTAGCAGGAGGAGGGGGAGGAGGAGGATGAGGAGGAGGAGAATGCGGAGAATAAGTCGGGGAGGAGAAGGAGGAGATAGAGGAGAATGGGAAGGAGATGGAGAAGTAGGAGATGGAGAATGAGAACGAGTAGAAGATGGAGGAGAAGAAAGAGAAGGAGAAGATTAAGATGGAGAAGGAGAACGTGGAGAGGAGGAAGAGGAGTAACGGGAGGGGAAGGAGGAGGATGAGGAGGAGAAGAAGGGGTAGTAGGAGAAGAAGAATGAGAAGAAAATTGAGGAGGAGAAGGAGGGGGAGGAGGAAGAGGAGAACGAGAACGAGGGGAGGAGGAGGTGGAGAAGAAGGAGGAGGAGAATAATGATGAGAAGAGGAAAGATGAGGAAAGTAGAAGGAGAAAGAGGAGAAGGAGAAGAAGGACAAGAAGGAGGAGAAGAATGGGGAGAAGGAGGAAAAGAATGAGAAGACGTAGGAGGAGTAGGAGAAGAACAAGGAGAAGGAGGAGAAGAAAAATGAGAAGGAGAATGGGGAGATGGAGAAGGAGAAGAAGGAGAAGGAGAGAATGAGAAGGAGAAGAAGGAGGAGGGGGCGGAAAAGGAGGAGGAGTAGCTGGAAGAGGAAGAGGAGGAGAAGAATGGGTAGTAGGAGAAGGAGGAGGATGGGAAGAATGAGGAGGAAAAGGAGGAGAATAAGGATAAAGAGAAGGAGATGGGGAGAAGGAGATAGGTGAATAGAAGGAGGAGGAGATGGGGGATGAGGAGGGGGACGAGGAGAAGGAGGATGTTTGTGTTTGAAGAAAACTGATCGTCTATTTCGTATACTTCTCATATGTCATAGCTAAATAAGTAAACTAATTAATTACAGAATAACTAATTAAAGAATAAGTAATCGCATCCTCGATATTAAACTGATTTCCTTTGATATGAGAATCAATCCCCGATATTATGTATATTTCCTTTAACACTCCTCCTCAAGTTGGAGCATACGCATCTAACATGCCCAACTTGTTACAAATATCATTGATATGTGCCCTCCGAAGTGGCTTAGTTAAAATATCGGCGAGCTGAATGTCTGTTCGAACATGAACTAGTTCGATGGAAGGAGGTTGACAAGTTGTACCGATAACAAGATCTCGTACGACATGGCAATCGACCTCTATATGTTTACTTCGTTCATGAAAGACCTGATTCTTGGCAATATGGATTGCTGCTTGATTGTCGCAATGTAATCTCATCAAGCTATTATGCACAATACCAAACCCTTCGAGCAAGCGTTTCGTCCATATCAAATCACATGAAGTGCTTGCCATTGCACGGTATTCGGACTTTGCACTTGATCTTGCTACAACTGTTTGTTTCTTACTCTTCCAAGAGATAAGATTACCACCAAGGAAAATACAGAACCCTGTGGTGGATCTCCGATCTGTAGGACAACCTGCCCAATCCGCATCAGTGAAACCTGCAATCCTGTTATGCCCTTGATCTGAGTATACAAGTCCTTTTCCTGGAGATCCCTTGAGATATCTGACGATCCGAATAGCAGCCTCCCAATGGGTAGTGCGAGGAGCTACCATAAATTGGCTCACAACACTTACTGGATAGGAAATGTCAGGCCGAGTGACCGTAAGATAATTTAGTTTACCAACCAACCTGCGATATTGCTCGGGATCATGTAGTAACTCTCCACCTTCTGGAATGAGTTTGGTGTCAGGGATCATTGGTGAATCAACAGGTTTGCATCCCAATAATCCACTTTCTGTAAGCATATCGAGCACATACTTTCTTTGACAAATGAGCAGCTTTGCATAAGATCGTAATATCTCAATACCAAGAAAGTATTTGAGCTTACCAAGGTCAGTAATCTGAAATTGCTCACCTAAGAATTTCTTCAAGGAAAAGATACCTTCGTTATCATCACCTGTAATAATAAGATCATCCACATATGCAACCAAAATAATGGTCCTTCCTTGCTGATGTTTATAAAACACCGAGTGATCGTTGGTACTCCTGGTCATACCGAACTGACTGAGAGCTTGAGACTGACACACTCAAATACTAGCAAGTGTAATAGGTCGTGCACGTAGTAAAATGGAAGAAGTCCGAGTATCGATCCACGAAGGCAGTTCGATTAATTCTAAGAAAATATTCTTAGTCTTAATTTAGACTGACAGAGTTTTTATAGTTTTGATGATTTGATAAAATAGATAGAAGACGCAAATAATTAAATAATCGCAATTAAAATAGATGAGGATAAAGCAGTTGATGACGACATGATCAAGACACATGCTCGGCACGAACTATTCCTACGTCGTCGTGCAATCTAACCTATTTAATCAACATGAATCAAGTCAAGGTGGAATTTCCTAATATATGTACTACCTATTTTCACGTAACTAGCAACCCTACATGAATAGTGAAGCAATCAACTATATTCCTATATGACTGTAGTTCCTACACGTGCATTTGATCTTCTTGAAATTCCCCGAGTTTAGGCGCTTAAGGTGTCGAAAACCACACATACGAAATCGAATTCCATCTCTGGTCGATTTTACGTAGTGGCGTTCGATATTTTTATCTAACCTTTCTAATCACCTTTTCGGTCTCATGTACTAGGTCAAGAATCGTGTGCGGTGGCCGATCACACACACGTCAGTAAGCTCAAATAAAGAACACATAACTTAAATCATATGATTAAATAAGATAGTAATAACATTAATACGTGTCATAATCCGGCCTCATACGGCCTCAATCACAAAAGAAATTAAGCTAGCATATTATACGAAAACGACAAAGAATTGGAAGAAAACATTGTCGAAAACGAGATATTAAAAGGTAAGAAATTCGCCATTTTCCGGTGCTCAACTTGTCTCGCTCTTGGCCGTCTTTGCCTCTGTTCGCTCCTTTTTATTTTTTTCTTCTCAGTTCTCCTTCGCTGTCTCTATTTTAGCCGTCGAAGCCCTCGGCTCTTCGTCTCCTCTCTTTACTCGCTGCCCAAATCTTTTATTTTCAGCCGTCACTAGCCCCCCTCTTCGTTTGCTGCTTCGGCACTTTAAATAGAAACCAAAAGATTTGTATCTTCTTTTTCCCCAATAAATCTCCTTTCTTTTTGGATTTTAAAATCAAATCTCTACCTCCCTCTTCTTGTTTACCACCTCAATGAGCTTTTCAAATTAGAATCAATTGGCTTGCATATCTGCCCCAAAGTGCTAATAGGCCAAGCGTGCATTCCTTCTTTATATGGTTCACATGCTTGCTTGAGCTGTCTGCTTGATTCTCAAGATAAAATACTCGCATGAACTAAGCTGCTTAATTGCGACGTCGTGAGATGATCTCATGTGCGTGTTGTTTTGTCGGCTTCTTTCCGTACCCATTCATTTTAGCTCCATTTTACCTCGATATCTATGAAATAAGATATGCAATATAAATATAAGATATTCGAAGACATTTCGAATATATAACAATCAAAAAATGCGCTTTTAATGGGTATAAAAATGATGTAAAATCCTAACTCATTAGAGACAGACGACCAAACCAAGCTCGAGGAGATTGTTTGAGGCCATATAATGATCTACGCAACTGACAGACTTTGGAGGCCTCCTCCCGAACAACAAATCCAGGTGGCTGAGTCATATATACCTCCTCCTCAAGGATGCCATTAAGAAATGCATTCTTGACATCAAGTTGGTGTAACGGCCAATGACGAATGGCAGCAAGGGCTATGGAGATGCGTACAGATGCCATCTTGGCAACAGGAGAGAATGTCTCATCATAGTCGATCCCGTAGGACTGTGAAACCCTTAGCAACCGGTCTTGCTTTAAGTCGATGAAGAGATCCATTTGGATGAACTTTAATCGCGAAAATCCACTTGCAACCAACCGCATATTTTTCCGGAGGAAGGAAACAAATATCCCAAGTTTCATTTTTCCATAAGTCTGACATCTCTTCTTTCATAGCACTAAACCATCCCGGGTGTCGCAGAGCCTCTGTCACATTCTTGGGAATCGAGTAACTATCGAGACTGGTAGTAAAGGAACGATGATCTGTAGATAACGATGCATGTGTGTGGAATTGATCAAATGGGTACCTAGTACTACGACAATTACGTGGTTGTTTACGGAGAGCAATGAGAAGGTCAACGTCAGATGCATATGGTGGAGAACAAGTGGCTAGAATTGGTGGACTCGGTGGTGTAGAGATAGCAGTGGATGGAAGAGGTTCAATGGGTATGTCAGATTCGACGGTTGTAGGTGATATATGAGATACACAAGTTTCATTACCCTGCATAGGTTGGAGAGAGTTAGTATCAACAGAATTATCACCTGAGTAGTAGGCGTAGGAGGTATGGGTATCTCCTGATTCCCGAACGATGAAGATTCTACCGAATTACCAGAATATTTCAGAATAGACTTGAATGGTTCCGGTGTGGATGGTGCAATGGACTCCTAATATTGTGCAAACTCTATAAAAATAATCACATGATAATACCACCTAAGAGAAGGATTGTAACACCGATAACCCTTTTGAGTACAAGAATATCCTAAAAAGATACATCGTAAGGACTTAGGATCGAGTTTTGTACGACTTGGGCGATTATCATATACGTAACAGATGCAACCAAAAACCGTAGGTGGTACAGAGAATAAAGGCATAGATTGATATAAGACATAATAAGGTATGTCACCATCAAGGACAGACGAGGGCATGCGATTTATGAGATAACAAGCAGTTAGGACTGCATCGGCCAAAAATCGATGAGGAACAAGTCCATGAGTCATCATAGTGCGAGCCACTTCAAGAATGTGTCTACTCTTTCGTTCAGCTATGCCATTTTGCTGTGGTGTGTATGCACATGATGATTCGTGGATGATACCCTTATTAATTATGTATTGCTGAAATTCTTTTGAAAAATATTCTTTCCCGTTATCACCACGAAGAGTTTTGACATTTGTTTTGAATTGAGTTTGCAAGAGAATAAAACGTAGAAAACTTTTCAAAAACTTCTTGACGAGATTTCATAACAAAAATCCAAGTTGCACGAGAAAAATCATGCACAAAGATGACAAAATACCGAAAACCAGAGACAGATTCGACAGGACACATGTTATAGTATTTATATATAATAAGATATTTTCATTTAGTTTATAGATTTAATAGTTAGGTTGGTTCGGGAACACCTTTAAGGTGTCTCTTTGAATTAAAAAGATGCATGACTTCATTTAAGAGTTATAACTCTTGAATGGAGGCAACCTTTGGAGAGAAGGAATTTTCTTTTCATGGAAATCCTAGGAGTATTATAAAAACTCCATAATTAAATCCATACAAAGTAATATAGAAACACAATTCATAGAAAATCATTAAGTTCGAGTCTTTCATTACATACACTTGGTCGAGTTTTGTTCTTTATTTTTTCGAGGTAGTGTAAACTTGAAAAATCGTGATTAGGTTTTGTATACTGAGAAGTGGATTTTCTGAGAACTACTTACACTTTCAGTAGGGGAAATCTATACTTTTAAAGATAACATCTTCAAAAGGTGTGCCTAACCAACGTTCCATCTGGAAATAAAATTTATATATAACAGTTTTAAAAGTATAGATTCTTCCGACATGGATTCTATTTTACTGAAAGCATAATTACATGATGGAGACAAATTGGAGCGTCTGAACGGGTTGAATTACAAGCGATGGAGTTTGAAGATGGAATACCTTTTAACCATTGCAAAGGTATATTATGTTCTGTCCGTTCCATGTCCCGAGGAGATCAAAGATGATGCGGTTCTGGAAAAGGATAGGCTTGAAGCTGCAAATCTCGTGAAGAAGTGGAAGGATGACGACTTCATATGCCGATACACGATTCTGCAATCTCTCAACAACACGCTATGGAATGTATTTCACATCCACAACACCGCGGCTGAAATTTGGAATGCTATCAAAACGTAGGTATGTTAATGAGGATGCTGGAAATAAATCATATTTGGTTTAATAAGTACGTAGAATACAGGATGTCCGATTCCAAGCCTGTCATTGATTAAGTGAATGAACTCAATGACATAGCCACGGAGTGTGCGGATGCTGGTGAACCTATTTCTGAAACTTTCCAAGTTTCTACTATCATTGGTAAACTTCCGCCTTCTTGGAAGGATTACCAAAAGAAATTGAAACATAAGAAGAAGTCGATCTCTTTAGATGAACTTCTTCAAGGCATTCAGATTGAATCTGAAAGTCTTAAAAGAGATGGTTCAATTCGGGTTAATGATGGTGTGAACAATGTGGAAGAGAAGAACTTTTCTGGTTATCCTAAGGGAAACCAAGGAAAATCTAAGAAAAGAAAGAACGAACAAAAGAAACAGAATGATGGTGTCACCAAGAAAAAGAAGATTGTTTGCTTTGTTTGTGGAAAGATTGGCCACATAGCAAAAGAATGCCATTTCCGAAAAGGAAAAGCCAAGAACGAAACTAATCTCGTGGAAGATGATCTTGTGAATGTTCTTGAGGAAATCTGCCATATTGGTCAAGAGCAATCCACTTGGTGGATAGATTCGGGTGCAGCATGTCATGTTACACCTTTCAAGCATCTATTCAAAACCTATGAAGAGTTGAGCAAAACAAAAACAGTGTTTATGGGTAACTCTTCGACAAATGTTGTTCAAGGCAAAGGCTCAGTTCTTCTTCCCCTCACATCAGGAAAAACACTTACTTTGAGAGATGTGTATCATATTTCCAGTATGAGAAAGAGTCTTGTATCTGTCCACAAGTTGGACGAAAATGGTTTTAAAGTAGCCTTCGAGTTCCAAAAAGTCGTCATAACTAAGTTTGGACAATTTGTTGGAAAAGGCAACAAGAAAGACAATATGTACTTATTGAGTATTGATAATAAAATTTCTAGTTCTGATTATTTTTTCCCTTGTTTAAATTCTTTTATTATTGATCATGATGTGAATGATCTTTGGCATGATAGATTAGGACATATTGGTATGAATGCTATGACTCGCATGATTAACTGTGATTTAATTCCGAAGTCTTCAAAAGTCTTATCTATGAACACTTGTGAATGTTGTACCCAATCTAAGATAACTAAGACATCATTTAAAAGTGTTTCAAGGTCTACATGCTTACTTGAATTAATTCATTATGATATATGTGATAATAAAGAGCATATAACTAGAGGTGGTAAACGTTATTTTATAACATTTAGTGATGACTATTCTAAGTTTACGTCTGTGTATTACTTCGAACAAAAGATGAAGCTTTTAAAATTTAAAATCTTCAAAGAAGAAGTTGAGACAAAGCGGATTAAAAATTAAACGATTAAGATCCGATAGAGGTGGTGAATATTTATCAAACGAATTTCGGAACTTTTGTTTACAAAATGGTATCGGTAGAGAATTTTCAGCACCTAACACTCCACCTCAAAATGGAGTATCCGAGAGGAAAAATCGTTCTTTAGTGGAAATGGTTAGTGCCATGATAATTCATTCAAAATTACCTATGAGTTATTGGAAAGAGGCACTATTAACTTCCTGTTACATTACTAACAGAATTGTGCACAAAAAGCATATGAAAACGCCATATGAATTAATGTTTTCGTTCTAGCATTAAACATTTGAAGGTATGGGGTTGTGTTTTAGATGCAACTTTTAAGAGACCTAAATTAGGAAGCAAGGCTGTGAAGTCTATATTTGTTGGTTATTCGTTAATGAGTAAAGCATATAGATTTCTGAATATTAGAAGTAATAGTATATTTGAAGCAACACATGCTATCTTTTATGAATATTTGACTATTAAGGATGCTGTTGTGTTACAGATAGATAATAATTTATTACAAGATCTTGATTTCTATTCTAATATGCAAAACATGGCATCTAGTACTTCTAATCTGCATGATACGTGTCTTGATGAAAATGTTGACGGGGTTGCAAATGATAACGAAATCGAGTTGAGAAGAAGCAAAAGACGTAGGACTGAAAAGAATTTCGGTCCTGACATATATACATATATATTGGAAGAGGATCCAAAAACATTTCAAGAAGCTATGTCCTTACCCGACTCAAAATGTGGACAAGAGCCATGGATGATGAGATCAAATCGATTCATGATAATAAAACATGGACCCTTGTGGATCTTCCTTCTAATGCTAAACCGATTGGCTCCAAATGGGTCCTGAAAAAGAAACTCAATGTTGATGGTACTATAAATAAGTATAAAGCGAGATTGGTAGCCAAAGGTTTTAGTCAGAAGGAAGAAATTGATTATTTCGACACATTTTCTCCCGTTACTAAATTTGGATCCATTTGAACAACGTTCGTGATAGCTTCTATATACAAATTACAAGTTCATCAAATGGATGTAGATGGCTTTCTTGAACGGTGATCTCAATGAGGAGATATACATACAACAACCGCAAGGTTATGTTCTTAAAGGAGAAGAACATAAGGTATGTAAATTACACAAATCATTGTATGACCTTAAGCAAGCGCCGATGCAATGGTATATGAAGTTCAAGAAAGAAATTAAAAAGTTCGGATTCAAAAGTAGCAAAGTAGAAACTTGTGTTTTTACTAAAGTTACATCCGAGTATAAAGTGGTCATCACATTATATGTCGATGATCTACCTATCTTTGGTACGAATATGGATTGCATCCATGAGACCAAAAAATACTTGGGAGAGACATTTGACATGAAAGACTTAGGTCCCGTAGATGTCATTTTAGGAATAAAAGTCCTAAAGGTTGATTGAACTTATATATTAACACAATCTCATTATATTGAGAAAGTGTTAAGAAAAATTAATTACTTTGATTGCAAAGTAAGTAAATCTCCGATTAACCCTCACGTAAACTTAGTTCCTAAAAGAGGAGATGCCATTAATCAAGATGAATATGCCAAAATCATTGGAAGTCTCATGTACGCTGTGAATCACACAAGACCTGATCTTGCGTGTGCAATTGGCATATTAAGTAGATTTACGAGCAATCCGAGTGAGGAACACTGGAAAGAATTATGGAGAGTACTGAGGTATTTGAAATTTACAATTAATTATGGCTTGCATTATAAGTGTACAACATCTACACTCGAATGCTATAGTGACACAAATTGGGCATCTGATGCATCCAATTCAAAATCAACAAGTGGTTGGTTGATCACTATTGGAGGAGCCGTAGTTATGTGGGCTTCCAAAAGGCAAGCATGTGCTGCGTTATCATCTATGGAATCTGAATACATATCTATGTCTACCGCTAGCAAAGACATAATATGGTTTAGAAGATTTCTTAGATCAACTCCTTTCTTAGATTCTACGAAAGGACCAACTACTTTGTATTGTGATAATCAAGGTGCGATTTATAATACAAAGAACGAGAGGATATCAAATCATAGTAAACATATAGCTATGAGATATAATCATATAAGAGATGTGATGAAAAGGGAAAGATAGCGGTTGAATATCTTCCTACAAGTCAAATGTTAGCCGATCCAGTAACAAAACCTTATCGGGAGAAAGGATTTTAAAGATCATGAGAGGTATGGGACTGTTACCGATTAAGTAAATATCTTGATCGAAACTAACTCTATTTTTAGATATAAGATACATACTTATCATCTTAACATATGAGTTAAAAAGGAAATTGAATATAAGATATTGTGAAATGGAAAAATGGATACATTTCAAAGTGCATAACCTGGAAATAGTGGGAGTGTCACTATTTTGAAAGTTCCATATCTGATCTATGCACTTTAATTTCCACAAACATGAACGAGGATGGAAATCATTTCCTTAATAGACTTATAGCAAATGTAGGATGCATTGTGGACATTCTTTATAAGTCCTATGCAAGTATAGAAGTGAGAGGCTGCTTCTTAAGGGATTATCATCGGTAAAATCATAAGAGTACTTGTGAGATCAGGATTCAGCATAAGGCCCATTCAACAAATGTGCTGTCGTATAGAAGAGAACAAGAACTAATATATAGTGAGATTATGTTTCATTCGTGATTCATTTTCAACCATAAGTTTAAGGTTCGTCCACTTGATGGCTATTCACTATGTAACGACCAAGTGTAATGTATTTTCTCTTGATTATTATATATAAATAAGTGGGGATTGTTATATTATTTATATATAATAATATCTTTTCATTTAGTTTATAGATTTAATAGTTAGGTTGGTTGAGGAACACCTTTAAGGTGTCTCTTTGAATTAAAAAGATGCATGACTTCATTTAGGAGTTATAACTCTTGAATGGAGGCAACCTTTAGAGAAAATGATTTTTCTTTTCAATGCAATCCTTGGAGTATTATAAAAACTCCATAATTAAATCCATACAAAGTAATATAGAAACACAATTCATAGAAAAGCATTAAGTTCGAGTCTTTCATTGCATACACTTGGTCGAGTTTTGTTCTTTATTTTTCGAGGTAGTGTAAACTTGAAAAAATCGTGATTAGGTTTTGTATCCTGAGAAGTGGATTTTCTGAGAACTACTTACACTTTCAGTAGGGAAAAATCTATAATTTTAAAGATAACATCTTCAAAGGTGTGCCTAACCTAAGTTCCATCCGGAAATAAAATTTATATATAACAACACGGACACCAAACATCTGAATGTACTAAGGAAAAAGGACTTGCTGACCTCTTATTAACTCTAGGTGGATGAGAAACACGAATATGTTTACCCTGAATGCAAGACTCACAAATTAATTCTGAAACATACTGAAATTCAGGCCGAACCTTCTTCAACACGGGGAGAGAGGGATGACCCAGCTGAGAATGAACCTCCTTAGCACTAACAGTACTCGGGTATGCCACTCGTTGAGCTGAACTCTCCATACGATACAATCCCCTCTCCTTATATGCAGTGCCAATCAACCTGTTCGTCCCCAATTCCTGAAATATACACTTAGTTGGTGTAAAGGTAACTGAGCAATATAACTGTTCTATTATTTTGCTTATAGATAAAAGGTTTTCGGGAAAAGAAGAAACGTATAGGACTGATGATGAAGGTACATTTTGGGAGATCTGAGTAGAGCATGTCCCCTCTACAGTGCATGACATACCATTAGCTATTTGAACATGCGGTTTTGAAGAGTTGTGAAGTCCCGACAGTGAACTTTTATTCCCTGTCATGTGATCAGTAGTACCTGAATCAACAATCCATGACGGTTTTGATGCAAAAAAAGTTCGAAGTCATACCTGCATGGGCTAAAGTAGCCCTCGGGGTCTGTGGTTGAGTGGCTGTAGAGACACGAGAGAAACCCAATTGTTCAAGTCGTTGAACTAGCATATCATCTCTTTCGGATTGCTCACCGGGAGTTTGATCAACAGTTGACACTTGAGCACGAGGAGGATGTGGTGAGTCTTTGGGGCGCTTTGGATAGTCCCATTTCGTGTGACCCCATTCCTTACAATAGCGACACTGTCCATTCTTGTTTGTGGAATAAGACCCACCATTTGCCTTTTTTGTTTGTTTACCCGCACCTTTGTAGGATCCGACAATTAGAGCTGAATTTTCTCCCTGATGTGTTTCAACATTACCCTCTGATGGAAACATATCACGTAGGAGATGATACGTGGCTGCTAGGTTTGGTTACTGTCGGTTGCCCTAGTAGAATTGGCCGAGCTGTAGCATATTTAGTAGACATACCTCCAAGAAATGTGTGTCAAGCTGGTCCCATAGTTGTTCATAAGTAGCATGTTCCGGACAGTAGGGAAATAATTCTCTCATTTTATCGGACTTTTTCTTAAAGGATGCAAAGTATTCGGTAACAGCATAAATGTGAGCCATACTTGCCTTTCCACCAAGTAAGTGGCTTGCAGGTGGTCCCACATGTTCTTCGTGGTTTTGAATGTATGCACCGTTGACAGAATTTGTGGTTCCATTGCATTCCACAAAATCATACGAATGGTGTTGTCTACCGTGGTCCATATTTTCAGATCGTCAGGTGCAGTTGGTGGTTCGTCGGTTAGGTATTTCTCCTTTTCAATTGCTTGCAATGTAGTTTGTACAAATATGGACCATTGTTCCCAATTCGAATCAAATAGGCTTACCGGTATCTTCAACCATTTTTCGAATTGTGGGTATGTCTGAGTCGATTGTGCCATCTTCGGAGATTACAGATAAGAGCGAACTTCAAGCAAGAGCGGGACAAATCAGAACAGATCAGGGCAAAAGGGCGAAGCACACAGCTGTTTTAATCTGAAATAAGAACTCACGTGGAAAAGTGGGGAAACCTTAGAAATCCAATATTGGCTCTAATACCATGTTTGTGTTTGAAGAAATTGAATGTCTGTTTCGAATACTTCTCATCATACATATAGATACATGTCATAGCTAAATAAGTAAACTAATTAATTACAGTATAACTAATTAAACAATATGTAATCGCATCCCTGATATTAAGTTGACTTCCTTTGATATGGAAATCAATCCCCAATATTATGTATATTTCCTTTAACAGAGGAGAAGGAGAAGAAGGAGAAGAAGGAGAAGAAGAGGAGGAGGAGGAGGAGGAGGAGGAGGAGGAGGGGAAGAAGAAGGAGGGGAAGAAGGAGAAGGAGAAGGAGGAGGATGAGGAGAAGAAGGACAAGGAGAAGAAGGACAAGGAGGAAAAGAAGTACGAGGAGAAGGAGGAGAAAAAATAAGAACAGGAAGAACAAGGAGGAGGAAGGGGAGAATGATGAGGAGAATGATGAGAAAGACAATGAGAAGAAGTAGGAGAATGAGAAGGAGGAGGAGGCGAAGTCGAAGGAGAAGAAGCAGAAGGTGAGATGATTACTTTGAGGAGGGATAAGGAATTCCTATTGACTGAACTTGTCAGGCTCAGACAGCAGCAGCAAAGCACAAGACCTTACTTACATTCATTACCATGGAACAAAGGCTGATACAAACTAGCTTAGACAGAAGAACACTATGAGTTTCCTATTGAAGGCTATGCGAAATCCCGCTTAGCGATTGTAGGGGACGATGCATCAGAAAGAGAACTATCGATGGCTAGCCCTCGATATGAAGTAATTGGCAGAATTAAAACTGAAATGTTCTTGGAAGGGCTCAAACCCAGGTCAACCATAGTATATCTAGTAATAGGTAATGATTCGTTTGGATGGGGTCAATGGACCCTACATGTCCCAACGTAGGTCGGTCCCTGTCGATGAAAATGGAAGAACAAGTTATAATCACAGCTAAGGAGAATATAATATCGATCGATGAAGAATCGTTTTGGAAAGATTTGATTAACAGACGGATCGAAGATGAGGTTGGTGCATTCGGTAATTAATGTAGGACACTTAGATCATGACCGAACATTCTCCGGTTCAAGTCCATGATAGGTCTGAAGCAGTACTCAGTTTGTTCACTAGTCATTCCTTTGTTACCATTGTTTTGTTGTTTATATAACTTTTCCTAGCTTAGTTTTGTTTAGATTTTGATTCCAAGAAATTTAAAGATAAATCTTGATGTATTTATACAGGTGAATAGTTGACAGGATCGGTGTTAAATTATGGAATAATGAGAGATATTATACAGTGATGTAGCCGAGTAGAGTAGATCAAATAGAAAGATTCTAATTCATTACCACACACACAGACACACAGTTACAGTTCATTTATGATACTAACCAACAAACCAAACTTTAATAATAAATACTTGAATAATAAATGCTTGTCGTTAATTAATCACACAATGAGTGCACTGCCTTTGAGGTACTCAGTGAAGGCAAGCGCCACCAACCCAATCATGGCGAACCTCCCATTCCACAGCTCGGCGTCGGAGGTCATCAGGCCGTCGGACTTCGACTCCGCCGCCACGCCCCTGTCCCTGAAGATCGGAATCAGCGACGCCACCGAAAGCAGCGCGGTGGTTCCCAAGAACCACTGGCCGCCGCCGTTCTGCACCTGGGACAACAGTCCTTGGCCGCTCGCCAGCTCCACGGCGACGGCCGCCGCGAATCCGATCATCGCCAGCCGACCGTTGATCCTCTCCGGCGCGGGACCGCTGAACGAGAATACGTCCGTGAAGCTGGTCTTCGCCTGATGACATCATCGGTCGTTGTCAAAATTACGGACTTGTAAGAAAATCAAGGCAAGAAATAGGAGAGGCCATTGCTCAGCTCAAATTACCTTAGGCTTCGGAGGCGGGCTAGGCTTGGGTAATGGGTCGGGCGTGACTGACCCGGCGACCCGTTCTTTCTCCTCGTCCTGCGTAGTAGTTCAATAAACACCATAGTTTACTAAACAGCTCCACATAGACATCAACATGCATGTACACGAGAAATTAGAAGAATGACATGAAAAAAAAATCTCATCTTTATTACCTCAGACATGCTTCTGACTGTAAACTTAGCGTTCCTCTTCAGACACGAGTGTTGGGTCGATGGCCCGAAAAACATGTTCTTAGGACCAACCCTTACGAGTTTAGTTTGGTTTCCGCAAGGCACTGTAAGCATAGCGTTACAAGAAGCAGCCATGGTGTAAATAAATTCTTGGCTAAGGAAAGGGAGTTTAGCAACGTGAGTCTTTCAAGGACGCTTCTTTTCAATAATATAGCTAATGTTTCTCGTTTTGAGTGAGTGTGAAGACGGAGTGAACGAGGAGGGAAATTTATAGTGCAAGGAAATTGGAAAAGAAAGAAGACAAAAAGGAGAGGGCATTCTTGCATCCACGTAACATGGCTTTGGCCCTTTGAATGTATTTGTTATGTTCACGTGGATGAATTACAGGGTCACAAACTTTTTTCGATTTTGTATGTAGACATAAGTATTTGTTGGGGGAGAAAAGAAAAAGAAAATTAATTGTGGGTTTTTTAAGGATAGGAAGTTTCTAGTTCTTTTGTTTGGTCATGGAACTAGAGACGTGTGCTCATTGTGTTTGAGTAGTTCTCACCCTTTCATTCGTTGCCTTGCCGTGTATTTAATTAATACTTTCGTTTTACTGAGAGGTGTAATAATGCACGTAAATATTGATTATTAAATTTTGAGGCTGATAATCCCCAAGGCTACAGTAGTAAACTGAGATACCTTTGCTCATCATATAAAGATTTAACCAAAGTTCATAGCTTGGACCTATCGTTTGGGACCGCATAATCATTTTACGTAGAGTAAACAAAGGGGATTACTATTTACCGCCCCTTTTTACTTGTTACCGCCCCTAAAGGGCTAGAAAAAGACGATTTTGCCCTTATAATATTTAAATTAATTTAAAAAGAGAAAATTATAATAAACAAGAAAAAATATCTATTTAAAGCTCTGTCTAGACAACACTTTTCAAATCGCATATCCAAATCAGACAAAAAAAAAAAAAAAAACTGAAATCGCAATGGATCGCCGACAGGGACTAGGAAAGGGAAAGGGCTTTTTTTCACGACTGGTAAGCCAAATTAACGTATTTTTGTTCGGCGAAAAAAAAAAAAAAAACGACCGAAAATTGATTTCGGTCGATTACAGTGCCGACCGAAATCATGCTTCGGTCGGTTACAGTGCCGACCGAAATCATGCTTCGGTCGGTACAGTAGAGACCGAAATCAGGTTTCGGTCGGTATAGTACCGACCGAAATCAAATTTCGGTCGGTTACAGTACCGATCGAAATCTTATTTCGGTCGATTTTTTTTTAAATCTTTTAATTACAGTATATTTTATTTATATTATTTATTTATATTATTTATTTGTATTATTTATTTGGGTTATTTATTTGTATTATTTATTTGTATATTTTATTTATATTATTTATTTGGTTTATTTTATTTGTATTATTTATTTCGGTTATTTATGTGTATTATTTATTTGTATTATTTATTTGTATATTTTATTTGTATATTTTATTTATATTATTTATTTGGTTTATTTTATTTGTATTATTTATTTGGGTTATTTATGTGTATTATTTATTTGTATTATTTATTTGTATATTTTATTTGTATATTTATTTATACTACCTCCGTCCCGTTATTTTTATCACATGTATTGGTGGGCACGAATATTAAGGTGGTATTATTATATTAATATAGTATAATGAAAAGGTAATAAAGTGTGTATTTTGACACGTCTTTTAAGAATATTTAATATTATTTTATTGATTGTTTGTGATAGTTTTTTATTTGGATTATTTAATTACAGACCAAGGGTGGAAAGACCCTACCCGGAGGAAGCAGTAGACCCCCCCCCGGTTGGATTATGGTGTGCCGGATGATGGAGCATCGTTTGAGTCATCCGGCGACGATCTGCCACCGGCCTCCTCAGGTAATTCCATTCTCCTCTATAAACTGACGTGCGATGTCGTGTCGTAAAATACGTAAAAGAAATTAAATTTATTTTGCGTTATTCGTGAAAAATGAAATAGGGAGCAAGCGATCCAGGGTCACATATGACGATTCGTGGAGGGTGCAGGGGCCACAGCCCGGTGGTCCATATGATGACGAGGTGATCCGTAGTTATCTGGGGCACATCGCGCCCCGCATCTGGACGGGTGAGGAGGAGAGACCCCTGCTGAAGTGCGAGCAGCGGGGGTCGGTGCTTGGGAAGCTGAAGAATTGGTACTCCAAGTTCCCGCCGGAGACGCAGAGCCAGATCGATGGCACGGGGCTCACGGATGCTATGATGGGTCAGTTGGACCAGCCTCTACTCAGCGCTTTTGTGGAGCGCTGGCATCCAGACACGAACACCTTCCACATGCCGTGGGGGGAGATGACGATCATGCTCCACGACGTCGAGCAGATCCTGCGTATCTCGATCGACGGGACGACGGTATCGGGGACACCAGACGCCGGCGACCAGAAGATGGCGGCGAGGGAGATTATGGGCATCTCCGCGGACGCGCTCAGGGAGGGTTGGAGAGGCGGTGGGCTTCTGATTAACGACGTGATGCAGCAGATGTTGGAGAGGCGGCCGGCGGGGTTGCAGGCGATCGCTTGGTTGTGGATTCTGCTGGGGTCGACGCTGTTCGTCGACGGTAGCGGGAGCCGGGTGAAGCCGGACATCATGCACGAGTTCTACCGGTCGTTGCCCTCTGCCAGTGGTTACTCGTGGGGTTCGGCCGTTCTCGCTTACCTTTATCGCCGGCTTGGAATGGCAAGCAGGGCGGATGCGAGGGGATTAGCTGGGTGCCTCTCGTTACTGCAGGCGTGGATCTACGAGTACTTCCCATGCTTCCGCCCACACCGTCTCCCCCATCATGTGGAGCCTGGCGAGGCACGATCACGCATGTGGTCTGTATGTCAGCCAGAGCGGACGGTCCACCGCTTGATTGCTATCCGCCGTCAGATAGATGTCATGTCTGCAAGCGAGGTATCTTAACAATTTAAGTCTATATTTTCGTGGGATGATATACAATTTTAAATGTTTTCAGGTTGCTTGGCTGTCGTACGGTCCCGATCCAATGTCGCAGCAGCTGAGGACGATTTTCATGGGATGGGTTATATATCGCGACATCGTTGAGCCCTACTCGCCCTCGAGAGTGTTGCGCCAGTTGGGGTACGTGCAGGTCATCCCGCCGCCGATGAATCCGCCACGGAAGGCGGTCATGCCAGCAGACCCGACGAGGTATAAGGTGCATCATTCTATCGATGCAGCAGAACATGCTTGGCGTCAGTTCCCGTACGCCTCCATCCTCAACCTCTCGTACCTCAATCGTGCCACCGCGCAGTACCTTGGTGAAACCGTTGGAGGGTACATGGACTGGTATGAGATGCATTCTCATCGTCGCCTGCTTTCGACGGAGCAGGGATCCTCATCGGCATGCATACCCCCGCGCAGCCACGCCGACTACGTACGTAATTAAATCTTATGTCGATTTTTTTTATATTTATATGTGTAATCGTACGTATTATTGCTATGTGCAGTGGTACAGCACGATGTACAGCTTGAGTTCGGACATGCTAGCCAGTCTGCATCGTGGTGAAACGACGCGTACGGACGAGTTCCGACAGAGGCTGAATGACATCAACGACCGGTGGCGCCAGGCCCCTTGACGCTGTTGCTATTGTCTTTTTTATCTTTTATTATATCGGACGGATTTTATATATGTTTTCAATATTTGTTTGCATATTTATTTCATTTCGAATATAAATATACAAATAAATAATTCAAATAAATAATAAAAATAAATTATCCAAATAAATAATACAAATAAAATATACAAATAAATAATCCAAATAAATAATCCAAATAAATAATATAAATAAATAACCCAAATAAATAATACAAATAAATAATCCAAATAAATAATAAAAATAAATAATCCAAATAAAATATACAAATAAATAATCCAAATAAATAATACAAATAAATAATCCAAATAAAATATACAAATAAATAATCCAAATAAATAATACAAATAAATAATTCAAATAAATAATATAAAAAAAAATTCGACCGAAAACAATTTTCGGTCGTTACAGTACTGACCGAAAATTGATTTCGGTCAGTACTACAGCGACCGAAAATTTATTTCGGTCAGTACAGTACAGACCGAAACAAGATTTCGGTCACTTCTGTACCGACCGAAACATGATTTCGGTCGGTGCTGTACTGACCGAAATCGATTTTCGGTCATATTTTTTTTTTGGTCGATTTGAAATTCGAACAATGTTTTACGTTAATTTGGCTTACCAGATGCGGAAAATAGGCCCTTTTCTCTTTTTAAATTAATTTAAATATCATAAGGGCAAAATCGTCTTTTTCCAGCCCTTTAGGGGGCGGGGACTAGGAAAAAGGGGGCGGTGAATAACAATCCAGTAAACAAATTCACAAAAAGATCAAAGGGCATTTATTCGCTTTATTTCTTTTAATGAATAAATCTCATTATCTGTACTATCTATATAGGAGTATTATATTAAGGGGAGGAGTGGCTATCAAGTGTCAATTTGGTCTGTAAAATATTTACAATTTAACCACTTTATTTCTAATTTCATTAATTAATAATTATTATATTTACCCCTCAATTTTTAGTTATTATACTTATACTTCTACTCATTTTTCTTTTAGTACTTTTTTGCACACCCAATGTGTGCGCCTTAAAAATTATTAAAATTATTTTAAATTTTGAAATTATATAGTTTAATTTGAAAATTTTTAATTATATAAAAAGAAACTTAGTTTTAGGCATAAGTACAAAAATAAAAATTAGGAGTGAGATGAAAATAATTACAACTAAAATTACACATCAAATTTTGTCAGTTTATCCATTCCAAACAAATTATTATATAGAATAGTATAGATAACAATTATATTTCATCTATTAACATAAATAGATTTTAAAATTAAAATTAGAATAATTATAGTTTAAGCACAACTGTGCAAAGAGTACTAGTTAGATATTAGGGTTAATTCCTTATCAGTACCTTTTGAGTTTTCAAATTTCTCTTAAATACCCCTCGAATTATTTCTTCCTTATAACTACCCATTTGAAAATTTCTTCCTGTTCAGTACCTAAAAAGGTCTTTTCAGGGTTAAAAAGTCAAAAATACCCTAGTCTCACACTTCAAATTGGACATTTATACCAACTGATTTTGAAATTATACCAGAAATTATAAAAATTATACTATCTGTTTTGGTTATCGTACCAGTAAATAACGTTATTATGATTTTATACAGTGAAATTGGACATTTATACCAACTGATTTTGAAATTATACCCGAAATTACCGAAATTATACCATATGTTGTGGTTATCGTACCAGTAGATAACGTTATTATAATTTTATACAGTGAAATTAGACATTTATACCAACTGATTTTGAAATTATACCAGAAATTGTAGAAATTATACCAACTGTTGTCGTAATTATACAATATAATTGTACACTATACCAGTTGGTATAATAATGATAACAGTTGGTATAATCAGAATGACAGTTTGTATAATAATCGAAGCAGTTGGTTAATTAACGTTATTATAATTTTGTATAGCGAAATTGGACATTTATACCAAGTAATTTTGAAATTATACCAGAAATTGTAGAAATTATACCGTCTGTTTTGCTTATCGTACCAAAAAATAACGTTTTATAATTTTATACAGCGAAATTGGACATTTATACCAACTGATTTTGAAATTATACCAGAAATTATATAAATTATACCAACTGTTGTCGTAATTATACCAACAGGATTGTACACTATACCAGTTGGTATAATAATGATAAGACTATAATTATCGATGACCCGGACAACCGGTCATCATAATAAAATATTAATTTCTCTCTCCTCCACATACACAACCTACATCTCAACCCAACCTCAATAATTTTCAACTTTATCAACAACCCAACACAACTCATGATATTTATATTTTAGAATTATTTAAAGTAGTAATTGAATGATATAAAATTTAGATACTTTAGTCACTGTAGAAAAAAATAATATGAATTTATTATAGATTACAAAATGTGATAGTGAAATAAATAATTTAAAATTGTGATTCAAAATGTATCAATATTAGCATCTATTTGTAGAGAAAAAAATCATATTTTGGTAAAAAAATAAAAATTAAATTTTTACAGATAATTAAATGAAAATTACAAAAAATAGTAAACAGTTTATCGAGAACATTGCACAACCGGTTGTGACCCAGGTTGGTCCACCAACCGGTGTTGGGTCACAACCCGTTGTGGGAGTTATTTAATTTTTTGATTTATTTTGATCAATTTTATTGCACAACCGGTCGTGCAATCCACCGATAAAGATAGTCTAACAGTTGGTACAATTAGGATAACAGTTGGTATAATAATCAAATAAGTTGGTATGATGTCCAACTTAATTTCAGGAAAGGGTATTTCCGTCAGATCATTATTTGGGGTATTAAACACACAACGTTTTGCAGATGGGTACCGAACAGGAAATTTTTTTTGTAGGGGTATAAGGAAATTTAGTTTCTGATAGGATCTGATGAGGAATTTACCGAGATATTAAGACGTGGAAAGAAATCGAATATTATATCAAAATCAAATCCCAGAGAATATTTAAATATATACCTAACAACGTTCTTTGCTTTCTTCGATTCAGGACACAACAGAAGAACGAAGAGCAAAAATGTTAGCAGTTTTCGACAAATCCGTGGCTAAATTTCCCGATGCATTGACTGAGGGTCATCAACAAAGCGATGAATCATCATCGGTGCTAAAAGATGGAGTATCCAGCGATCACTTCTCGTCCGTACACCCTAATTCCGTGGTCATCAATCTCACCTCTTCGGGATTCATGGCTTACTCCTCCGATCGTCAGAATCCTCTTCTTCCAAGGTCTTCCTCGATCTTAATGTTTGTGTTCTTTTTATTTTTTTTTCCTGTTGTGGTTCATTAGGTTTACGGAGTCGTAATAGAAATTTAAGGTCTTTCGATGCCTTTGGGCTTTTTAGGGATCTTGAATTTGAGAGGCGATTAGCTACTCAAAGATCACACCTCTTGAGATGAGGGACTTTTGCTTGTCGATCTGATGAGTAATGGGTTATTTCCGATGTATTATCTCAGGCTCTTTGCAGTGGTAGACGACATGTTCTGTATGTTCGAAGGCCACATAGAGAACGTGGCCCATCTCAAGCAGCAGTACGGTCTAACAAAGACGGCAAACGAAGTGATGATCGTCATCGAAGCTTACAGAAGCTTAAGGGACAGAGGTCCCTACCCCGCCGATCAAGTCGTGAGAGACATTCAGGGGAAGTTCGCATTCGTTCTCTTCGATAGTTCTTCGAAGCAGGCCTTTATTGCTTCGGTGAGTGAATCTTGGCATTCCCCTTGTCTTCGCTCTGATATGCTCTAACTGATCTCATTGTAATAAAGGATGCTGATGGAAGTGTTCCTCTATTTTGGGGAACTGATGCTGTAAGCCACCTCGTTCTTTCGACCGACGGGGACTTGGTTAAACAGGCTTGTGGGAAAACCTATGCTCAATTTCCCAAAGGTATATATTTTATAAATAATGATGGCCAGGCCAGGCCAGGCCAGCCACCCTTCTGTTGAGCTTGATTGTTCCTTTGGCAGTAATTTACTGTTCGTTTTCTCATAGGATGTTTCTTCACATCTTCGGGGGGACTGAGGAGCTACGAGCACCCAGTGAATGAGCTGAAGGCTGTGCCGAGGGTCGACAGTTCAGGGGAGGTTTGTGGATTGACTTTTAAGGTGGACGAAGGCTCGAAGAAGCTCAAGGCTGGGATGCCAAGGGTTGGGAGTGATGCAAATTGGTCGCAGCACTACTAAAATAGAGCAACCTACTCGTCTTCTTTCGGTTGGTTACCGCTATTACACTGTTTCCAGACTGTATTATGTTATTGACTGCTGCTGTTATGGACATGCGATGGCATTATGAAATAAGAGGTTTATTAAAACCTAACTGAGATTGATACCTGCAAGCCAGAGTACTTTTTTTTACAATCCTGAGAACTGAGTTCGAAAATGTCGGGGTTTAAGGTCGAAAGCTACTTATCATACATCAAACTTACAGTGGTCTTAGTAGCTGCTACCGATTAGTTATTGCAGGAAAAGGTAATAAAATCAGCAGTAAAACATAACTCTCTTTACATTTTCCTTGAGCGCTGGTAATGGGCGAACACCGTTCTTGCCGACATGTCCATTCTCTTGCGAATTATCCGTAGGTTCCATGTAGAATCTTGCTCGAAAAGCAGCCAAGTGAGCATAGTAAGCAGGTGGCACTGTACGAAAAAACAAGAAAAAAAAAAAGTAAACAATCGACGAAGGAGATGATGGATCAGTAAGGTAACAACACAAGAAAATTTTGTTGCATACCAACAGATACAGAGCGCGTGCATCTTGCGTATGTATAGCAGAGATTATTGGTTAGGGATTGAATCCCATCTGCAGTGAAATTGTTTTCGTCCCAAAGCACGTGATAGTGAGCTGGGCGACTTGTCCCCTAAAAGTAGATTAACATATTATTATGCCTCTGTATATCAGATTTCTTCAACAGGCTATTTATTCATTCACTTGCCTGAATGCCAGCGTGGCTGCAAAGGTAAAAGTCGAACTCGGTTGGATGGCAGATTTTAGTATCGACCACGGTTCCTGAAGGTAACAAAATTTCTTCATGACATTCATTTTACTTGCATGTAATGATGGAAGTGAAAAGATGCAAAAACATATGCACAAACCTGGCAATATGTTTCCACTCTTGTCAGTGCTTGTCTTGTCCCTGTGATTGTTGGCGAAAAGCCTTGTGTGGTGCCTTTTCTGAACCACTATGAATGTGACCGGCGGCTGATAGTTTGGCTCCAACGAGGCACACGCCTGCAATGAAAATGCTAATTGATTTTTACGATCTCCAATGCTCTGTTTAAGCAATCATTCAAGAAATGTAATAACCTCAAGAAGTAAGTGCCACTTGCCTTACGAATGGCGTCTAATTCGAACAGCAGAACCTGGTAAAACTGCCCTTCGCTGACCCCATCCCTGCATACATATAAACTCCGATTAGAAGCAGTATAAAACGCAAACGAAAAAAAAGCTAAGAACTTAGACCTGTAGAATATTATCCTCTGTGGCTTTTGCCCCGTTGCTTTCCGAAAAGAAACAAGAAGATCCCTGAAAAAGCCTCTTCTGTGAACCAAGAAATCACAGCCCGAAAAAGGACAAAAATGTCAATTTACCTAATCATGCCTCCGCTGACGGGCCCACGGACGGGATCTTGCCATGTCTTGTACAAATCTTGGATCAGCTCTTGCCTCTGAGCTTGTGCACAGACCAAACCAGCGTATTTCGTTATCTCGGGCCAATCTTGTGAGGCCACAACCTTCATATTACAATATATATACACATATGTATAGTATATGCATGATAATTATAACATGAGACTATTAAGTATATGATATTCAAGCATCGTACAGCAGCAATGGATGGGCTCGACTCTTCCCCGTTCTCAGGATGTGTTACGTCCGCGCCAAATATAATCGTAGGTATGTCGCTGACCAATGGTATTCTGCAGCTTATAGCATCCATGAGAACTGTGTTTCTTCCTCCCATCTGTCGAATAGAACATGAACTTCCGAAAAAGGCTGAATGATACGAGATGCTCTACGAGACAGAATAGGAGTTTAAATCACACCTTAACGTTTATCTTCAAGGAAACGTTGGCGAGGTACTGCTTGTTGATCTTGAAAACGTGCTTGGTGAGGCAGCACTGGGATATTAAGCCAAGGTCGGTCTCACATATTCGCTTAAGGTCACCTGTAAGAGAATGTAGATACATACTTGGACAAAGTTGTCTGAATAAAGAAATTTCGGGTTTTAATCTGAATGGCAGACCGTATAGGGAGCCATTGTTGTCTGGCAAAATAGCTAGCAGAAGCTCGAGTTCTTTCCCTTTTAGTTTGTTCGTGCATGCGTGATAAACGTGCTTCAGAGCCTTCTCTACTTGGTCAGAACGAGCGTTGTATATAGGGATAACTGGCTCGGGATTGAATTCCTGTAAGAAAAAGATTCTTTAGCAATTCGTCTGAAAATTTCAGTACCGTAAAGGAAAAGGCTAACCATCCCAGAGACTTGACACATCTGAGCCAACTCATTACAGAATCCACGAGCCACGCTGTCTTGGACACTCCTAGAGAAGTTAATGCACGCCCATCTGCTCACAGTCATTCCGTTGATCATTTTCTGCGTAATGAATAACGATTCAAGAGAATGGGTAAGTTATCAGCATTTCATCGTAATAAAATCATAAGTTCAGAGAGTTAAGCTGTTCGTAAAAAAAAACAACCTTGTTCATCATATTCCATTGGCCAACTTGAGGCAGGCAGTCCTTTTCCTTCCCAGTCTCGTGATACTTAAGCTGTTCGTTGCATATAAACACATCTCATGACGATTAGAAATTTAAAAAAAAAAAAAAAAAAGAAAGCATATTTTCGAGGGCCATACCCATGGAGCAGGTAATACTCTTGCCTCCACCGAAGCCATTCTATCGCTGATTTTGAGTCCAAACTCATTCGCAAAAGGGTCTTCTTCGTAAGAATTGTGATGGAAAGTCTGCATTATATCATGCTCGCGGTCTCTTGGTCTCTGGCACGTAACCTTAAGAAGGGCTGTAATCTGTTTCTCGCTCAGCCTTTTCGTGTATCTTTGGCCCTCCACGATCTTACAAGCCTGAGAAGAAGAAGATGATGTTACTACAACAGTTCAAAGTGTAAGGTTTTCGCCAATTGAAAACTGACCTCCATAGGCAGGTAGTTGGCCTTCTTCTGATTTCCTACTTGAAGGCAAGGGAGATGACCGTACTGAATCTTAAAGCCATACATGTCTTGAAAGTACTCGACGACCGACTTCATGGTGCCTTCATCATCGACGGGAAACCTAAAGTCGACGCCAAAAAAACAGGAAATGAATGGCCAATGCGTCCTTTTTTTTTCTGAGAAAAAACGAACGACGACAGTCGTGTGAGATGGAATTCTTACACGAGCTCACGAGTAGGTTGAGATGTAATGCCAGAAACTCTGTACTTCCTTCTTACGTCTCCCCTGTGAGTTACCTCGACTTTGACTCCTCTCAGGGCCTTTTTGACCTGAAAGATGACAACAAAAAAAAGCAGAGGAACTTCATATCGAAGAAAGAAGATAAACGAATCGTATTATTATGACGTCAAAGTTTATCGCAGCCAACCTTAACGCGGTCGGAATCAAACAAAGGCCTCGACAGGACGTCTTTTCCCAAAAGCTGGGCGACGAATTCTATCACTGGAAGTGCCTCAATAAATGCAGCAGATGCCATATCTGAAATACGATTGAACAAAAAATCATTGTAAGTTTCCACGTTTTACGGAGACATTGAATGGAGAATTTTATTACCAATGTTGAGGGAAAGTCCCATCTGAGTCGGTCTGATGCTCTGATAAAAGCCACACCATGCCTCCAAACCGTCGCCGAGCTTTTGTGGTCTTCGAATATCAGGCGAAAAGAATGATCTCCCAATAGGACAAAACCTTGATTTGCCGCACGTAAAGGAGACAAAAATCGGTTGGATCTAACGTTCTTTAATTAATGCGGTAACGACAAATGAAGCGTAAAACAAACCACATATGATTTCGCATCTAATTTTTTTCCCATACCTTTTCATTGAGAGCTCTCTCAACACAATGTCGAGGATTTGAAGCGCTTCCTTCGGCCCATCCGTGCGCTTGCCGGCGAGAAATTGTCCCAAATGATGTAAGTTCGCTCTCGCGACAAACTTAACGACTACTTTGTATTCCCTCTCTCGCCTGAGAATCAAGCAAACCGCTCGTATCTTAGAAGCATAACACTATCGTTCCAAGTAACTTAAATTTGACATTTTATATCAGATGAGACGCCGGTCAGCATACGATTTTTACACATGAAATGATACGCTTCTGATTCCAACTACGCAGAGTTTATCAAATGCATACATCTATGTAAGAAATAGATTATTAGCAGCGTCGAAAGGCGAATAGTAACAGTCATACTTAGGACCATTGACATTGTCCTCTTCATCAATGAGCTTAACAATGAACTCTTTCCAGACAAAAGGGAGTTCGCCAGCTGTGTACAAACTCTTTCTACCATCATAAGCAGGTAATTTCATCCCAAGCTCAGATTCTTTGTACTGCCTCACTAGTTCACCAATAATAGCTCTGTTCAAAGGCCTTGATGCAACTTCAGGGCTAATAGTTACCTGCAATTGAAAACAAAAAAAGTTAAAAAAAAATAGAGCAGTAAGATAGTTAACTAGCTATAATGCAAACAACAGCATTATGACCCACTGGGGAAAAATAAAAGACCCATAAATGCAAGAGCAAAGCAAAAGGACAGAAAGGCAGAGGTTTTCACTTGATGGTTGTACCTGCAAGAAGATTCAGAGATCATGCAAGAAGTAAAAAGAAACATCATTAAGCAAAATGAATGTCAGCAAAAAGGGCCCCACGTGTTCATCGTAACATCCCTCTCAAAAATCAAGCACTCGTCAAACAGACTTGAATAATAAAAGAAAATATCTTACATCATAATGGTTCAACTCCTTGTCTGGCAACTCAGCGAAGAAATGGTTGGCCTTGACAATACATTTTGTCCCAAGCTGACCAAAGCCAGGCCTTGTAGGGAAACTCAAAGCCTTACTCGAGCTAGGAAAGCTTCTATTGTTTGCATCTCCACAGAAGCTATTATTAGATAAGACCTCAACAATGGCTCGTGAATTCTCAGCTTGAGATGGCTTGTTGGCCACAGTGCAAGGCCTCGAGCTTGGCCTCATAAAAGCATCGCCTTGGTCCGATTTTCGAGCTCCTCGTCCCCTTCTTCTCCCTCTATTTTTCGACGGTGGAGATGAGCTGTTGCTAGGTTTGGTTGAGCTGAGGTCTTGACTTGGTGCGCCTTTGCCATTTTGCGTATTCTTTGGAGGGTATTTATGAGCTGAGTTCTGAATATTGGGTTTGAACACTACGTTTTGCTCTGAGTTTTCTTTCATTTGCCTCATAGGCATGATATGATGGTGGCTGTGACGAAGATGCTGTAAAGAAGACGACTTTGAGCTCGTTCGGACAAGAGGCTATGGCGGCTTGGAGAGCTATTACCTTACTTTGTTGCTTCAAACTTCTTTATTACAGTTTTTCAGAGGGCGATGAAATGCTGGGAAAAGAAAGCCCATGAACAGATTTAGATTAGAACATGTCAGCAAATCGGAGAAACTATATGAAATTGGAAAGTTGATACTCACGAAGCAAAAGATCACACAGAAAAAAAAAAAAAAAAGCGAAGAATTGGACACGTGAGTTTCAACAATTCATGACAGAAGTGAGCTTGCTTGGCGAGGATGAGAATCAAAATCATTGCACCACGAAACTGAAAAAGAAAAAAGGAAAAAAAGATGACTTTACTTCCTCACAGCACAGCTATATATGATGGATATATTTTAAAAAAAAAAAAAAAAGAAGAGGAAACATTTCTGACAAAATAAATATCCTAAATCTCTTTTGCAAGGATCGATCTGAAACTGGGAAAGAAAATCCATGTTGGAGAGATGAACTCAGAAGCCTACATTGCATGTGGAGACAAAAGAATGAGCTACAAAGAGATCAAAAACCCCTCTTCTTTGCTTCTGTTAGCAGCCCAATATGTGGAAACAGGCGGAGAAGAAACCAAAAAAAAAAAAAAAACAAATAAATTGTTCTTGAAAACTAATAAAGGAGAAGCACATGTGAAATATATAAAAAAAAGTGGGTTACTATTACATCAATAAAAATGTAATCAAATAGTGGAAATACCCAGAAGACTAAACCATAGTCCATCTTGTCCCCTAACCAAAATCAATACTTGTAGCAGGAAAAAACAGAAAAAGCTGTGAATAAATCCAAGATAGTAAGGACGCTACCAACAAATATAGGTACATGCACACATATGTGTGTGTGAAATACGTGTGTGTGTGTAAATATATGTGTATATATCCAACAAAACAAAGCCTAAATAAATGTGAGGACACAAAACATTACTGCTCAAGAAAAGAGAATAATAACGCCTAGAAAGCTACGAAAGCAAACACAAAACAAATCCATCCAATTAAAAGGAATAAACATTGAAAGACTCACTGGGAGATCAACGTCTCAAGCAGATATTGCTTCAAAGGACAACGACATTTCAACACAGAGGGGCTTTTTATTACAGAGGAAAGAACAAAACTATCGTGCTCGAAATATTTAAACACTGAACTCACCCACCATGAAAGACTCGATTTTAACGAACATAATCTATGAATCTGAAACACGGCCGTAGTCAGCAACGCAAGAAAAAAAAAAAACTTTCAAATCGACCAACAACACACACCATATTAGTAATAAACGAGGTTCCTTTAATATATTCAGACACCTAACTCACCTTGAAAGGTCTCAACTTTCGTAAGCGTAAGCTTTGATCAGAAGGATGGGCTTTTATCAGCAACGTAAAAAGACCCTTTAAAAGATTAAAGAAGCTCGATAAAACTAAAAGAGGTGGGAAGAAAGAGAGAGAGGATAATAAAGTTTGGTACTTTTCCCTTTGTGGGGATGTGTTTCAGCAAACTCAGATTGCGTGCAAAACAACACTGTTTACTGTGTGTGAGTGTGTGTTGGGATGTATCGAAGAGTAGAGAGAGAAAGAGAGAGAGAGAGATGGAGATGATGGTAATGAATCTTTTATACACGCATGCAAGTGCTTTGGCTTCTCTTTATCACGTGTAAAGAGGGCTTTCTTTGAACGATGGACTCACTTACCTTTGCTTTTTTTTTTTTTTTTTTCTTACACTTGTAACTGCACGACTATAAAAACACAAACACTACTAACACCTAACGAGCTTTTTTCTCTTGCAGCCTCGAGTCTATCGATTCAATCCTTAAAAGCTTTAAGGCTCAGCAATTTTTTAAAACGATGAAAGAAAACAAAGAATATAGGTGCAAAGATCCTCACGCAACAAGACATAGGTGCATCTAAAATATTCACATCTCATTTATGGCTTTTGGTGGTAGACATAATTGTGGGACGTGGGAGTTGGAAATCGATTAAAAAAACACTTAAAGAAGCTGTTATATATAAAAAATGCACGGCCACATTATTTATATTTATATAAAACCAATGAGGAACAGAAGGAGAATAATTCGAACTTGCAGTGCTCTCACCACTGCAGAGATTTCAATACATGCTTCTTCTTCAATCTCTCTCTCTCTCTCTCTCTCTCTCTCTCTCTCTCTCACACACACTTTAGTATTCTTTGTTGTTTCTCTAAAGCAGTCAAGCATTGGGGGAGATGTAACGGTCGGTTTGAGTTGAAGCTCACATAACACAAGACTTTGTAATAGCAGTAAAAGAAAAAGAAAAAACGCCAGAGATGGGCCCCACGCAAACAAGTGTTGGTAAGCGCTCTGTCTGGGCTTATCTGTGTTTAATCTTTTTTGGATTTATGGAAATGATTAGATTTTTATGTATTTATTCAATTATTAACTAACCAACTGGTTTAAAATTTAGCTCGTAGTAAATGTTCTGAGCCAGCAAAAGAACAGAAGCTACTCATCGAAAAAAGCTGATTTAGAGGTTTTTACTCCTTTGGAGTTTACTACGATTTCATATTTGTACTTTAACTTAGGTTACATCTCCTTCATGTGTTAATTTGAATTGATATGAACAAGAAAAAAGTAAATAACTAAATACATTCTGATAGTAATATTAGGGTGAAAGATGGGGCAAATTTTGTGTCGGGCCCTATTATATTTTGAAATTAGAAATCAGGCCCTGTCAGAATTTTCTTTATTTTTAAGGACCTATTTTTTCAAAAAATAAGTGAAAAGGACCAAAAACTGTGATTTGACGAAATTACCCTTAATAAAAGTGATTTCTGAATGGTATTTGACGTCAGTTTTATGTTACACAGTTATACTGATTTGTCATCGTAACAACCGCAAGTGTTATTTTAACGTCATAAGACGTTACTTATCGAGTAAAATGTTATTAACAGACATATTTATTACATCGAACTATCGAACCCCATTTTTTCACACTGATCGAGCACAGTCGATTGTTAATACCTTGTTTTGTTTTTCATCATGCGTTATTACACCATAAACCCTAAACCGTAAATCCTAAACTCGACGCGACGACCATTAGCGTTTTTCTATAAAAGATCGAATTATTAGCGTTCCGATCTTATTACACGTTTCGAGATTGAAAATTGGTAACCCATTATAGGAGCATTGCTCCCTATAATGATGAATTTTCTGTCTAAGGAAACAGGGGAAGGATGGTCGGGTGGAGGGTTCAAGAACAATTATAACTGCTACACAATTATACTGATTTGTTATCGTAAAAACCATAAGCGTTATTTTAACGTCATAAGACGTTACTTATCGACAGTAAAATGTTATTAACAAACATATTTATTACATTGGACTATCGAACCCTATTTTTCCAACTGATCGAGCATTGCTCCCTATAATGATGAATTTTCTGTCTAGGAAAACAGGGGGATGGTCAGGTGGAGGGTTTACGAACAATTATAACAGTTTTGCGCTAAAAAAACACTTCCTTTCATTTGGATAACAAAAGTCTTGTATGAGTACCATATGACATCTATTTAGTAACAAACGAAGTCGTAGAAGTACAACATCATTCAAAAATAATACCGATTCTTGCAGTAACACATTAACAAATGATGTTGCAGGAAGCGGTATTATTTTTTAATGTTGTGTTATTTCTGCAACGTTATTTGTTACTAAATAGACGACATATGGTTCTCAATACAAGACTGTTGCTATCCACGTGAAAGTAAGTGTTCTTTTTCAGCGCTGAACTGTTATAATTGGCTGGAACAGATTATTTAGGTATACAACGTAATTTTGGCATATGTCAGGGTTAAATACGTCTTTTTGTGTCATTTTAGGGCCTGACCCCTGAATTTTTCGAAAAGTAGGTCTTTAATCCTAAAGTCCAATGTAATGGGGTCTGAACTCAAAACTAAAATACTTAATGGGGTCTGATCTTTAATTAACCCTTAAAGATGAACCGTACTGTCTCGACCAGAACTCGTATCGAACTCATGATTGTCAATTTGCGAGATTTTATTTTTATAAATTTATGTTAGATTTTTTCAATCCCTATTCATTTACGCACATGAACGAGTACAAAAGCGTAAATGCACATTTTTAACAAGAGTGTTAAAATAACATGAGTTTTATATATTTTGACATGTCATAATCATCTTTTTCTTACACATTTAGCCATTCATACGCACTATAAATAATTACTAGAAAATGGCTCCACCAAGATCCCGAAAAAGTCTGGTTGTGTTATAATGGTTATTGGGGTCCAATGGTAAAAAAATAAAAATAAAATTTATGATCGTAATAGGCATCAATCAATGGAACGGAAAATTTTTTGGGAAAAAAATGAAATTTGCTCATAAGAAAAATTGGTTTATTGTAATTGAAAATTGATACATGTTATCATTGCACTTTTGAAATTCATGGTCTCATTATTATACATATCACCTTTATAGTGAGGATTTGGCTTATAGTTAATAAGAAAAAAATTGAATTCTAAGCTGTTTCGTACTGAAAATGGTGATGTCAGTGCCTTGATGATTTTACCTTTACGTAAATTGTCTTTATACATGGATTTATGAAATTTCACGGGGTAAAATTGTAGTTTCCAATATTTATTTATATATATTTTTCTTTGTTCAGTTTCTTCTACAACTGAAATGCCATGCATATTAAGGACAAGTCCTTTTCCCTCGAGACAAGTCATGAGTAAGTATGACAAGGAAATTGCAATAGGAAATATAGGAATTTTCAGAACCTTGTCGATATATATAGTTCACAGAAAGAAAATACAAAAAAATAATTCTATGTAGATCAATATTAATACTTTTTATATTTATCTTGAATTTTTAACTGCACACGATATCCTGGAACATTTTATAGTCGATGACATGATAATAATATAGATGGAGCTGGATGGACGATATTTGTTTTCTTACTGTTAATATTTTTATGAATTATATCAATTTTGTTTTTGTGGTTGCATATTCAAATGATAGCAAAGATTTGGCATTATATTGGTTTCGGACAAAACAAAAGGATATTAGTTTGGGATTTACGATAGAAGACCATAATAATTGTTACAGTAAATTACAACAAATAAATGAAATACGACCAAAACCATGAAATGCGGCACCACCTTACTTTGTTTGTCTATATAGTTTCTTGATTTGAGTTTATTTTTAAATATATTTTATTCAAACTATATAATATACATATTGTAGAGAGATGCCGTATTGTTCATATATGAAACATATAGAACTCATGTGTTTAGCAACATCAAAGATTAAAATTTGTTAACTTTAAGGAATTCGACAGTGACAATCTAAATTAAATCGGCCCACCACATAATAAAAATTAAGATCAACTTTAATATTATTATTATCCTTTTCTATAACATATAAACTTGATATATGCAAAGCACGATTTGTCCTTTTGTACAAGTTAAAGGTACTGTCCAAGCCACGTTAGTCCCACTTACTACTTTTTTCTTCTTTTTTTTTTTCTGTTTTCTTATTTATCCTATGAACTCATACTCATAATACTTGAATGATAACAATAGGACCCGAATTGCCAAAAAGAAAAAATAATAGTATGATTAGATATATTGTGGAACATGGAAAAATATTTCAGAATAAAGGTAATTAATATACAGTGTTCTGTCAGGTGGGTGGTGAGTGAGTTGGCTTCAATACTCTTGAGATTTGTAAAGTTGAGTCTTCATGCCGACTATAGGCGTGCAATTAATCATTAATTTTTTTTTTCTAAAAATAATTCGATTACGGGTTCATAGCATAGCCCAATTGCTCAATTATCAAATGAAAACTGAAATATTGAAAGGGCTTATCTATGCGTCGCCACTTTGTGCTTTTATTATCGATAAGATGAAACGCTTTCGAAAAGGTTGTTTTGTTGGGACCGAACGACTATGATTCTACAATTCATGACCAATAATTTCTTTTCTTACGGAGAAATAGAAAATAAATGATTTTGACTGGTAAGCTTTTGCGGGCTTTACAGTAATAATTAGTTTCTTTTTACAATAAACTTTTTTTTGCACTTTGTGTGACACATCTTATTCCGAAGTTTGCATATTGGGAAACATGCTCAGTCTTCACTTTTGAAATATATAGGTATCGAAACCGCGCGTTGCGCGGTATTAGTGTAACGATAGCCCGGATACAAATTTATCGGGGAACTGTGTTCTGATATGAACACAAACATATTCATGGTCACACACACCTATATATATAAATACAGTCATGACTTTTTAACTTAACAATTTTTAATCAGATTATAAGGTACTACTAACCAAATTGAAAAATACAGTCACAATTCACAGCTACCCTCTATCTGCAACAAAATGATGGAAAAAACATTAACTAATGCAAACAACACAATTAATTTTTCTAAGCTTGCAATTGTATTTACCATTCTACCGGAGCAGCTTTGAACTGAAGTGTGCGATATTATGCATTCCTTCCTCGTCTACTTTATTATAACTTTTGACGAGCCATGAGGATATTATTGAAGGAGAATGCATTTGGTACATAATCGATAACGTTAGTGGTACACATCTTCGATGAGGATAACAAGCCTTTATTACTTGGAACTTAAACACGAATTGACAAGGCATTTTCCAATGAACAGCAGACATAATATTCCACGGAGGAATATTTACTCAAGATTATTGTTAACATAAGCAAAACTTAGTTGACTTCTGCTGCTGCGAGAACTTCATGGTAAACAATGTTTTTAGTACGGTTGTTTCTTTCTGCTTGTGGGAATGGTGGCCTAATCAATATTTTCATTTCGTTAACTGATCTAGCTCTTGATAACGCAACATAAAGCTGTCCATGGGAGAAAACGGGTTCTTTCAAATAGATACCAACAAAATCTAATGTTTGTCCTTGTGCTTTATTGATTGTCATTGCAAAGCATAAACGTACTGGAAATTGTTTCCTTTTAAAATGGATAGATGAGAAATTATTTTGCGGTGATTCTAAGGATATACGTGGAATAAACACAGGCTTCCCAATATGTGCTCCAACTGAAATTTCAGCATAAATTACATTGCTATTAAATTCTTTACATATCAGTCGTGTTCCATTACAAAGACCTTCTGTGGGATTAAGATTCCGAAGCAATATAATGGGTGCATTTTTCTTCAAAGCTAACTTATGCGGCGGGAGTCCGTTCGGTGTTAAAGAGTGAAATAGTTCTTCCTGGTCTGGGACAGAGCAGGCACCGAGACTCTCGTCATTACTTAAGTATATTGTTTCTTCACCAGGAAATTTATTAAGTAAGACATTATTTATTTCGTGTACAAAATCATTTCTCGTTGTCAATATTGCTCTTTTTACAAATGATTGGGGGTTAAAATTATGTTCGACACTCGGAAAAACTGCATTTATTAGCTTATTTAACGAGGTTTCATCATCATCGAAACATATGTTTGATTGTAATGGAATCTGAATCTGATCATCCTCATCAACATCCTCAGTCCCGTTGCCCACATTTAACAAATAAGAGGAAAATTGAGGATCAAGCAATGCTCTCATATTTTGGTGGAGCTTCAATTTCTCAAATCGATTCCACAATGGCGACATAACTATTGAAGCATCAATAATATCTTCTTTGCTACCCCTTGTAACAACTGGTAATGTTTGGCGAAAATCACCTCCAAACACTATGACCTTGCCACCGAATATACAATTTGCATCCATAACATCTCTCAACATTTCGTCAAACTTCTCGATAACAAAGCGTTTTGCCATTGTGGCTTCATCCCATATAATTAGTTTTGATACTCGGAGTAAATAAGCTAGCGCACTTTGTTTGCTTATATTACACGATTTTGAGCCATTCTCATCTAACGGAATTTTGAATCTAGAATGCGAAGTACGCCCCCCGGGAAGTAGAGAAGCAGCAACGCCTGAAGTGGCTGTTGCGAGAGCTATATGTTTCGAAGACCTTATTGTTCCGAGTAGGGCTTTGTAAAGAAATGTTTTTCCGGTACCCCCAGGGCCATCGATAAAAAATACTTTTGGTATATTATTATTGACGTGGTATAGTATATTATCATAAGCGATACGCTGTTCTCTATTTAGTTTCGTAAATGCAGAAACATCTTCCTCAGTTACGGTAATGTTTTGTTCAGCCTGCAATTCCTTTGCTAGATTTGTGGAATTCAACTCTACATCTTCACTTAGAAAAGGAAAATCTTCTATTTTTTTGCCCATTGAATATAAGTGATAAGTGATAGACTCAATTGTTTTGAGTTTTATTAATTTCGAAGTAAGGGTTCTATCCTTCCTAAAATCCTCCGAAAGATAATTCTCGAATTTTAACCATAGCTCTTTAGGATTACTTGGAGAACAATAAATAAGTAGTGTGGCAAATAATTGTCGCAACGCAGCAGGCATCAAGTATGCTATACTTTCTCCAAGACATTCATCACATGTATTGTTGTCATCCATGAGTCCCGACATTTGTGCAGCTTCCCGGAATGTTTTGAGTTTTTTTCCTTTAACAGTTCTTAAATGTTCGAACGAAGTCGGACCTCTAACATGCATTAGAAGTAACCTTAAATAAAATCTCTCTCCATCGGATGGATGACATGTTAATATACGCCCGATAACAGTTTGCCTTTTACGCAATTTCCATTGCTTTATATTATAGTGCCAGGTAAAATGTTCTGGAAACTCAATATATAAAAGTTTTTTGGAACGCGCATAGTCATCATACTCATTCATGTAGAAGAATTGGGTCAACATAGTATTTTGTACATTCGATTTGTTGATAATTGCTTCGAGTTGTTGATCATGCGAAAATGATACCATTTGTTCATTATCTAGATGGATTGGTAAAGATATGACAGAAGGGTGTATGTGGTTAAGCTCGAAACTGAAAATTCTCCATACTGCCTCTGGCGCCGATATCCATCTGGCACGTTGAAAATTTTTTATTTCGTCGAGTATTGGTTCATCATCGTTTGTGTTAAAAGAATATAAGATTTTATCATGACCTTTGTAAATATATTTGTAGATATACTTGATAGCCTGGATTGTTGAGCAAATCTCAACATTGATGTGACAATTAAACTTTGCAAGTAAATACGGGTTGTATGGTACGACCCAACGATTATCAAGATGAGACCCTCGTATATTAACGCTATGGCCATTGTCTCTCCGACGATATATTGGGTAAGAGTTCTCTCCATATTTTGTCGTTTCAGAAAAATCTTTAGGATACTTAAACTTACAACAACCATTTCTTTTCATACATGGACATTTTGGATTTAAAGCTCCACATGGTCCATGCATCATGTGTTTCTTCACTAATTGATGTAAGTATGAATCTGTAGATGCATCAGGCAGTTCGGCACAAACTAACGTATCGAATGCCTCTGGAGCAAATATCTTCGATGATTGGTTTAAAATTAGCAGAAAATGAGCGTGAGGCAGACCTCTTTTTTGGAATTCGATCACATAAGCATATGCAACAATAGTACCAAAAATTTTATTTTTAAATAACTCATTCTTTAAGACCTCGAGTTTCGCACGAAATATTCTTGCCACAGCATCAGGTCTATTTTGAATTTCATCAGAAGACAAACATAATCCTTTTATTTCAGGCCAGTTGGGATTTGTTGTCATGGTTAAGAAGATATCTGGTTTTCCATATCGTTGAACCAAGGACAGAGCATCCATGTATCTTTTACGCATATCTCTAGGTCCGCCAATGAACGAAGTCGGTAATATTATACGCTTTCCGACTTCAGAACCCATCTGGCAGCCTTGAGCTACACTATCCAACAAACCTTGATAGACCTCCTTTCGCAATCGTTTTTGCATATCTTCATTTCTAAAAAAATCTAGTCTTGACGTCTCGATTTTAATGTACATGTCTATAACATATTGTTGTAAGAGTCTACCGACATGTAATAAATACGAAAAATCAGTTTCTCTTACCTGCAACTTGAAGCAATAATATTCGCGGCATGATATAGTTGTCTTCCCAACAGCAGTTCCAGTAGAACCTATTAAAACAGATCAAATAACCCAACTGCTAATTAAAAAAATTATTAAAGCGCAGCTGAACTCGCCAATTGAATATACCTTGAAGCTCGCTCGTTAGACTATCAGCAACACCCTGGCACAACTCTACGTCCGGCATAACTTTACCAACCTCTATTTCGTTTAAACCCTGGTGTTTATTTGGCCGACTTAATCGTTCTATTTTTCGATGCCATCCTGGTTCGCCGCTTGGAAAAATAAGAGGATATTGTAGCGGATCGTAACAACCGTAATAATGTTTTATAATTTGGGCCGGATGATCTTTTGGATATACTTGTATATGAGGGCTTGCATCTTGATTCGCAACGTCTGATTCGAGCCATACTCCAGCAACTTGAGACGTATTTGGCCTGTTAAAGACACGTTCGTCTACTGTAGGGTCACTATGTAAAGCTATTTTATATTCACTTAAATCATGAAAACTTCTTAGATTCTTGAAGAATTCGGTGTAGGGATTACACTGCAATATTTCGACTATTTTTTCAACAACCGCTTCTTTAAAATTAGAATTAGCTAACATACGATGCGAGATTTCATGGTCGGTATCATAAAAATACAGTTGAATGTTTCTAGGGATGCCATTATTTGTTGGAATTAATGGATCCAAATAATGGTAGAGTTGACCCTGCACACGAAATGTGTAAATTCCGTTGTTTCTTTTTGCCAAAGAGCTATCATAGTGTACTCCTAAGGACGTAAACCCGAAGACATTGTTGTAATGACGGACATATTGGCGAAAATGTTTAGCTTCATCAGAACGACCCAAGTATAGATCTACTAACTCAAGCGGCATCTTTGTCTCGCATAATCTCACTTCCCCCGATGAACAACAAAATCCAGGCGGCTCTAGGTAAACACGCCTAGCGCCACAGAACTTACAGCCGGCAACATTAGGTAGAACATCGGGTTCTGTGACTATGCACCGTAAGCGTTCAAGACGGGAGTTTATATTAACATGTGTTCTGTTCTTCTCAAAGCGACGTTCATTTTTTTTTCGTCTCCTGTCTTCAACAGAAGCATATTTTCTCTTCCGGTCTTTCACCATTCTATTTAGTAGATATATAAACGTAGCTTAAATAAAGATTAGAACCTAACCGAGTGCCACAATGCCGACAACAGAATATTTCTTTCTTCACAACAGTAGCTCAAGTACCTAAAGTAGAACAATCTTACAAATTGAAAGGAAGGCACTTACAACCCACCAGCTTTACATTATAGGAAGTAACTAAACTTAAAATTAGATCTCTGATTATGATAACAATAAATACGCACTAAATTCATAATCATATCGAAACTTAAAACATACCTTCGTTACCGAGTTCAAACATGCTATAGAAAAGCAAATAACATTAGAACATAGAACGAAATGGATAATGAGCAGTATAATTTAAGCACATCATAAATGAGTAACAAAAAGATACAGATATAGGTTAGAGGCCTCTTTATATATTATATCAAGGTTAGAAAATAGAACTCTAAGGAATATCAAAATAGTACACGTAGTAACACTTCTATACCGTAAATAGTCTCCATCGTTATTTTTTTGGGAAAATAGTATCCATCGTTGCGATCATCTTTCCCAGTTCATGCATTAACTGTAGACATTGAGATCACGTCAGACCTACGGGCTATACAATGCCATACGCATTTAGTGATCATACAATATGCCCCATATAGATCTACCTAGTAAGTCATACAGTATGCCCCATATTAATCTACCTAGTAACTCAAAGGTGAGTACTTGACCAGCAATTAAAAGAACTCGAATCTCTAAACAAAAGACACTAACTATATGCACATCACGAAAGACACCATATCCAGCTACCTCTTAAAATCACAACTGTTTGCTTGAAAAGAAGAAAGGATTTGAGGAAAGGCTAGCATATTTTAAGTTCACTATTATAGTACGTAGAAAAAAGACCGAATGGGATAGAGAAGAAGAGAGAAACAACCACATGTTAGAGACATAACTACAGATGTGCTTGTATTGTATGTATTAATCGCGTGATTACAGTAGGAAAAGAACAGATAATAAAGAAAGGAAAAATAGCACCACACATGGAAAAAGGCATCATCCCATCAGGTTCTCTCTCTCACACACTCGATCAAAATACGGTTTGTAACGATTAATCTTTGACGAGTGAATATGATGAAGACACAACTTAATATTAAACAATGAAGGACACAAGAATTACCTCCAATGAACATGAAATGCCATACGCATAACCACTATAGACACATAGGCAGGCAGATAAAGACACCTTAATGCTACTCTAGAAAAAAAAGGTCGTAACTAACCCTTGTTTCCGCATGAAAAACAGAGCAGAAGGTGTGTATCGTTGTGCCACTCTGCACAGGTCGGTCATGTTTGATCCCAATCAGCAGCTCTGTCTTCTTCGGATGAACATATCGAATTTTAGGTGGTTTTTGGTCTCTTAAGGAATAAAGAAATAAACATACCGCTGGCTTGAGCTTGATGGTCTTCTATGGTGATGGAATATGTTTAACAACTACAATGTATAGGTGCTTATTTCTTTTGTTCTTGTGCTTGTGGTTGGAAGGAAAACGTGCACTCAAGTTAATAAATAGAAAACTTTGGAGGGTAGTGCTCTAGACATGATTATAGTGTAGTGGCAGGAATGATGATTGCCTCTATATAATGATTATTGCCTATATGTGTTAAGTGATAGACTTTTATCTTTAGCAGTTTTAATAAGTTTTTGTTGCTTGTTTTTGTTGCTTTAGTTGTTTCTAAGAGATCGACAAACTGAAATGTTGTCAGAATATAATATGTACCTATGTTTATATTGTTTTGATGTCTGAATAAAATATATATACAATTCCTACTGGCATATCTTTTCGCATCCCTCTATGCACTCTTTATTGTTGTTAACGTGTTTGTCAGTCGTGTCATTCACTACTCTTGACAGCAAATAAATAGTGAAAAGCCAGCTGGAAACCGACCACCGATAAATGCAAGTTACATGCAATAAAGTATGAGACTAAATATATGACGGGATACCTACATGTGAAACTGGCCATGACGACGCTTTTATAATAGTAGTAGATATGTGGGATTAAAATTAAATAATCAATCGATCGAGTATAGATGAACATAAAAATACGTGAAGACTACTGCTTTGTAATATAAAAATATTGTGGGCTTTTAATGAGCCGAACTATAGTTAGGCTTAAGCCCGGCCAGCCCATTTTGTCTCTAATTGGTTGATTTATGTGCAAAGCCTAAAAATATGTTCACTTCTCATTACATAATCAGAGAGTGACAAGATAAAATGGAATTAAAACGAAGTTGACTTCCAAAAATGATTAAGAGGTCAACGGAATTTCATATAAAAAAATTAAAAGAATACAAAGCATATTAATTCGATTTCAAATTAATGATGAAACAATAATCGGAGATTATCTATCATCCGATGGCCCTCATTATTTTCACAAATTCATCATAATTAATGTGACCATCTCCGTTTAAGTCAGCTTCTCTAATCATCTGCTGAGCATCTTCATTTGTTAATGCTTCTCCAAGATTCATCATCACTTGTCGGAGCTGCAGTTAGATGTTTAAGACAACATTTTGTTGATGTTAATTACCAAATTTAATGATGTGATTTCCAAATATGTTAGTCACCTCAGTAGCAGAGATGTAGCCATTTTGATCCTTATCCAGCACTTTGAAAGCTTCCTTGAGTTCATCCTCAGCATCAATTTCCTACACATACACACACATATTATTAAAGTCATGCCCTAAATGTATAGTTGTAAGTATTAAGTGTACCGTGCTGTGTAGAAATACACGCACACACACACACATATATAGTATATATATATAAATATGTATTAGTTAAATTACTTCCATATTTTTGGCCATGAGATTCAAGAACTCAGAAAAATCAACGGTCCCATTTCCATCAGAATCGACTTCATTGATCATGTCACGCAGCTCTTCGTCAGTAGGGTTTTGGCCCAAAGATCTTATAACAATTGCTAATTCTTCCTTTGTAATACAACCTGCAATTCATTATTCCAAACATCCTCATCATCTTAAACATATATATACACAACATATATATATTAACTGCTACGTCGCCATGTGACGTATTATACGGAATTTAGGAATATTTATTACAAAATATGAAGGACTAACCATCACCGTCTTTGTCGAAAAGACTAAAGGCTTCATAGAACTTAAGAACCCGTTCATTTAGCAATTCTTCCATGATATCCTTTTCCGTTTTCTCCTTTCTTCTAATTTTCGCTTAACAATCAAAGTTTAGGTGACGGTAATTTTTCTTTTCCTACTCTGTTATGGAGAGAGAGAGAGAGAGAGAGAGAGAGAGAGAGATGATACTAATATCGACTTAGGTGGGGTATATATATATAGGGGAGGAGACATGAAAGCCTCTTAATTTCGGTTTTCATCGTCATATTAATCCGATTCGGTATAAGTCAATTCTAAGTACTACAGTAGGAGTAGTCAAACTACGCCGTCGATGATGTGTGTGGCTAGGATCGATCGCGCAACATTTAGAAGGGACCTCATGACCATTAGAGCTTCACAAACAATCACACACACACACACACTACTGTACGTAGAGAGGTGCACAATATAAATATACTATGATAATTTTTAGCATAAAGAATAATCATTTAAGATAACACATCCATACCCTACATGGGGAGGTATATATTTAATTTAATAACTAGTAAAAAGCTATATTAACTACATAATTTAATTACGATAAACGTTATTAAGAGACAAACATAAGGACGACGATGTGATTAAGACAGTATGTCCTATTAAAACCTTGAAAGACCCATTTGTACGCGTTTTCGTCTGTTTCCGTACGCGCATATTTCACTTTACGTAAATAATCCAACTTGTAAATTTCAATCTTCAAGCACAAACAGACATAAACACGACCACAAATATATATATATATATATATATATATATATATATTATATATTTCCATAATATTCCAAAAGAAAAAGAACGTAATTTCATCATCCTTGTCTTTAATGTCCGAATTTCCTTGTCCACCACCCCAACATACTTAAATTCGGACATTCAACTAAAACCTGCCGAAAGTAATAATAGTTGAACGAAGATTTAATGTCCGAGTTGACTTTAACGATAAAATGACTCGTTTGATGATCTACAGATTCTCTTCTCATCAAAACGTGACATTTCAAAACACACCCACCCACACACTAATCTCAAGTCAACAACTAATATCGTGAGATGCAAGGAGATATTCTTTACTAGCTATATTAAGAGTGAGTTGGTAGCTATTAACTGTTAATTTAGTCTTTAAATAAAAATTTAACCTCTTTATTTCTAATTTCATTCATTAAATATATCACAATTAACCCTTTAATCTTTATTTATTTTACTTATATTCCTAATTATTATTTTCCTTATATAGATATAAAAATTATATTTTACTTACGAAACATAAATTATAGATTTTAAAATTTAAAAACAATCATATCTTAAGCACATACATAGAGTGGACAGATAATATTAGTAAATAGAAACTCAATTCAGGTTGAAAAATCAAACTCACCATAGTCAACATCAAGCTACCATAGGATGTACAACATATTATAGTACAAACCCCATCACCTATATAGTAGATGGACAAGGCGAAGGCCCAACTTCATTTACCATCGGGCCGGATCAGATATGACGGGCCGTGGTCGGGCGCCCGTATGGGCTCAACGTGCGGGCCATGCGTGGGAATTGCCTCGGGCTGAACCGCTGGGTCCGGGCCTAGGTCGGGACAGCGTGGGACTGGTGAAGGTTCGGGCGGTGGAGTCGGGTCGAAGTTGGGCAGGGTCGGGTCACGTGGAATATCCGGCGGAGATTTTCGAGGGAAATATGTCGGATCATGGGCCTTGACAACGCCCGTTATGGGCATTACACGGAGGCCGTGGTGGTTTATTAGGGTGAAGAGTGGGATAGTTTTCTTCACCGAAATGACTGATGTGATTGTCGACATTCTCTCTTTCGCTTCTTTTTCTTACTAAAAGCTAATAAGATTTTGTAGTTTGATCATGTTAGAAATACAAAAACAAAAGAGATATATCTTTATGCGATATTGCGATGGATTGTCTATTAAATTATTGGTTCTTGCACTGACATGACACGTGGACTACATGCAACAGCGGACAAGCTGTGTTCCGTGGAGTTTCTTGATCCCATGCCGATCTATTTTTTTTTTTTTTTTATTATTATTATTTCTTAGTAATTATCGAGTTAACATGAGGATAAACTGCAGAATAATTCGCGTTGCAGTTGTTCTTCGTCTTCATACTCCATATACGACAGAATCAAGAATCAGCTCAGCTCAAGCTCCCAAAATCACCCCAGAAACTCGCTATAAATCGCGGTAATTATTCTTCCCCAATCCCAGGTTTCAATCCATCATATTCCTTACACTGGTAAATCATCACCTAGGAACAAAAATCAATGGCAGCAATCACCACATTCAGCGAAGAACACACTTCGCCAGTTGCTCCATCAAGAATCTTCAGGGCCTCCATTGTAGACTCGCACAACCTAATCCCAAAGCTCATGCCACAAGCCATCAAAAGCATAGAGTTCGTCCAAGGCAAAGGCGGCGCTGGTTCCATCAAACAGATCAACTTCGCCGAGGGTCCTAAACATATATACTCATCCCCATTACAATTTTTTTTATCAACTTAATGACATATAATCGTTTTATTACATGCATTTGCAGGAAGCCCTTTTAAGTACGTGAAGTATCGCATAGACGAGCTCAACGAGGAAACCCTAACGTACGCCTATACGATGATCGAAGGCGATACTTTGTCCGACAAGATTGAGAAGGTGACCTACCATGTGAAGCTCGAGCCTTCGCCGGCCGGCGGGTCCATATCTAAGGTTACGAGCAATTATTACACCAAAGGGGATTTCAGTCTTAAAGAAGAGGATGTGAAAGCTGGGAAAGAGAGAGTTCTTGGGATTTACAAGGTTGTCGAGGCTTATCTTCTTCAGAATCCAGACGCATATGCTTGAAAAAAAATATATCAAATCTTATATCAAAGTGTTGTGTGTTTCTCTTCTGTGTTGGTCAATGTTTCAATAATGGGTTATTTATTTTGCCTGCGTGTTTGCATGATTGAATAAAGTGTGTTATAATACTTGTTGTTTTCTTTATTTTAACTCGATTTTATTATTGTTCTTATTATCATACCAGATACTCTAATTTGTGCTACTAATAGTATCATGTCTTAGAATTCAAAGATCGAACTATTACATTGTCAAAAAACATTTCCGAAATTAATTAATGAAAACAATTGCTTAGCATGTCATCTTCATAGAGAACGTGAAATAATTAATAATTATCGGACCCATGATCATGAAATAAATTGACTCTGCTCCTGATTTTCCTTATGATCCCCTTCTTATTAATTATTTTTATAAATAAATTTAAATGATGATTGAAACGTGTTTGTGTGATAAATCAAAGTTGGAGGCAAATGACTTTGGTACCCTCTTTGAAATGTGAAGATATATGTCCAATTTATGAGGTATCCTAAAAGTAAAAGTATATCGTAATTTTAATCGAAGAGAGAAGGTTTATTATCAATCAATATTAGTTTCACTTACCCGAGACAAAATGTCGAGACGGTGTGTGCATTGAGTCACCATGGCAAAGGTACAATAAGGGATTTGAGATATAACCTTTTCTCACTCTTGATTAATGACGAATTATATGTGAGGCTATCCATAGTAATACAAAATCTTATCCAAAACGACATTTGTTTCTTATTACGTAAGTAACTTAATCATCAATAGAGAATCTATATATATAAAAGTTGGATGGACTCTTTCTTGTGCTGACACGTGTGCAACGGTTTCCCCCCCATCCAATCAGAGTGCGCTAATGTAGTTCTGATTAATATTCTGAGTTTAAGTTATTAGTTTCCGACTTAAATTTGCCTGGAAGTGCTTACGTGGCGTTATAGGAATGAATTTATATTTTATTTCGGGCGATTTCACTATATAAGACGCTATTGTCTGGCCGGAGATATTAATTATGTTACATTAAGTTGCCAGTATTCATGATCCATTAACGATTCATATGCTTGACTGTTCGAATCTTAGATTCATACGTCTATGCTATTAATGGTCTGGCAGGTGTACGGTCATACGATTTCTAGATTGCCTTGTATGTAGTCAAAACCTTTTCAACTCCTGTAACAATAGCCGACTATGGAATGATGGAATAAATGATCCATAAAGACGTTACATACAATAACTTCTTATTCATTGATATTGCAAGACTGTTCATATTCGCGGGTGACCTGAACGGTAATGAGGAATAGTAATGGACGCATTTAACCCCACTATATAATTGTCTGTCCGGTGGGTTGAATTTATTGAAATGTGCTTTGTGTAAAATGAGTCTTCCAACGAAACATTCTGCTTTAGGTGAATTAAAGGCTAGGACCAAATGTGGAACAATTGTGGTGCGCGTCCTCCGTTCATGGACCGCAAGAAACACTAAGAAGAATGGAGAGCCCATGAGCCTAGATATGTTGTTGTTGGATGAGAGGGTATTTGTTCAATATGCTTGCGATGTTGTTTCTTTTTGTTCTATATTGTATTTTGGGTTCTTATCGTTTAAATTTTTTTTATTTGGTGTGGGCAGGATACTGTGATGCAGGCGTCTATCCACGTCGAAAGGGCTGATCGATATGCATCGAAGCTAAAGGATGGCCATATTTATTCAATAACTGACTTTGATGTTGTTGATTCCCCTAGGAGCTACCGTATGACTGATGTTGAGTGTATGGTTAGATTCACTGATCGTACTGTAGTGGCTGAGGTGGATGACAAGTCGCGGTCAATAGGTGTCGACAAATTTCGATTCATGTCGTACGAGGTCTTGATGCAGCTCGCCAACCGCAATAAGGAATTACCTGGTATTCCGTCGTGTTTCGTTCGTTACAATTATATTTTCCTGTTTTGTCTGTGTTATACAGTATTTCCTTTATGTTGCCTATATAGATTGGTATCCATGAGTGTTTGCTGACATTTTACAGTGTTGGCTCTGTTTTACAGGCATCCATTTTACTGTCTATCATTCTTTGGTGATGTGTAGCTTATACATGCGTGTTTACTATTAGATTTTACTGTATTATCTCTGTCGTACAGTCTTGCAGTCTTTGTTGCTGTCTGTTTTACGGTCATGCAATGTAATTTCCCGCGCATGCTCAATGTTATTCGATGATACAATATTCCTTTGCTATGTTGTCCATGTTGTACTGTCTATCATTCTTTGTTGATGTGTAGCTTATACATGCGTGTTTACTATTAGATTTTACTGTATTATCTCTGTCTTACAGTCTTGCAGTCTTTGTTGATGTCTGTTTTACGGTCATGCAATGTAATTTCCGTGCATTTATCCCCGTGCATGTTTACTCCACAGTCATGTCTATTCAGTGCGTCGGATTTTTCCATGTGTCCCTTGAATAATTTGTTTGATCCGCCATGTAGATGTTATTGGATTGTTATCTCAAGTGGTAGAGCCAGATGTTGGTGACAGCAGTAGTTCAAAACGTGCAGAATTGAGGATTTTCTTGAAGGGGTACATGCTGCTTCTCTGCTTCATATTAGGTTCTTCCAGTTGGTTGGTAGTTTGGATATTTGAAAATTCCTAAGCGTTACTACACATCGTTCACGATATTGCAGATATCTTAACGCCACTGTTACTGTTTGGTCCGACAAGGCCGATGAATTTTGCGAGACTGTTCGGTCCAGGATTGGAGAACAAGTGGTTGTTATTGTGACAAGTATTAACCCAAAATTCTTTGGGCGTAAGTGTCTCTGTTTATTTTTTATGTCTACTTTTCTCTATCTTCACGTAAAATGTTCGTGCAGAAACCCTATACTTGAATACCACATCCGCGTCGAAACTGTATGTTGACCCTGAGATTGATGAGGTCTGGCAATTTCGCAAGAGGTGATTGTCTTGGCTAAGACATTGACTCCGCTGTAGTTAAAAGGGTTGTCTGATGTCGTTATTTGCCAATTGCAGCATGTCTGTTTTGGACCGGCCAGTCGCACTGTCCCTTGGCACAAAAATGCCTGATTTGCAATCGTGCCGCATTGCTGACATCTATGAATTTTTGCACAAGGAAGATGAACAGGTATGGCCTTGTCTGTTTTGCAGTTGGTAGAGGTAGAAGTTGCAAACTCATTGGTGATATATGGTTTGCAGGTCAAAGATTTTATTTGTGTGGCTAGAATAACTGAGATCCTAACCAGAAATGGATGGCATTATATATCATGTTCAAAGTGTTCGAGCAAGGTGGCGAAGACTGGTGGGGCTTTGATATGTAGTAGGTGCTCTGATGTGAGAGCTGTCGGTATTCTGCGGTATTCTACTGCCTTGGTGCATGTCTCTCTATTGTTTGCTTCGTTAATCCATCGATTATCAATTGTTTAAATATTATATCGTAGTTTCCGAATAGAATGCATGGTCGCTGATAACGCTGATACAGCTACGTTCGTTATATTCGATGGGCCTGCAAGAAAGTGTACAAACACTACGGCTGAGGAGATTCTTGGTACTCTGGTATGAGATGTGTATGTTGATTGTGTTCAAACATATTTCTTACAATGGCAACAAATGTTCAGGCTGCAGATTCTAATGTGGAAATACCTGATTGCATATCAAGGTTGGTTGGGAAGACCTTTAAGTTCTTCATAAAGGTTAAGCCTTTTGATTTTCGCAGCATGTTTCGAAGCTTTACTGTCTCGCGCATGTTGGAGCAGACCAGTGAGCATTTGGGCGATACCTTCCTCGATAGTTCAAAGGTAGTTGATTTTTTGCACCCTGCATTCGAATTATGTGATACCCTATTTTGTTTGTATGGTGATTTGTTAGGACAGCGCTGTCGGTGGTGATGGGTCAGTCATAGCAGGTGCTATTGATGAAACTGGTAATGTTAATGAAATCTCCGCACTCACGGATGTTGAAAAGGATGTTGACCCCGGCCATGGAGGTAACCGTACGACCGACAAGTTTAGTTCGGAATCGGCTGCTTGCGATCACGTCGACGACAATTCTATTGGGGATGTCGGTAGGCAAAAGGGTGACGGTATCGGGCGTGTTAGTTTAAAAAAGCGGAAGCTGAGTTTTGAATAGTTCGTTGTATGGAACTGCTTATAGGGCATGTGCCTTGGTTTGTATGTCTGCTGAATAAATGGAAGACCTTTCTCTTTATACAATACCTTCGAATCTTCTATCTAAGACATAGAATTGTGACATTATATTGTGTTCGCACATTCTACAATATCAAAATTTTCTAACTGTCTCCATGATTATGTGCAATAACACAACGTAAGAAAGTATAGTATCATAGTATATGGAATATAATATAATCCGATATTCATGTAATATTAATATATCATGTTAGAATGGAAGACATAATTCTGTGCAAGGTTTTAAGAAATCTCCGTACATTACATTATTATTAAACATTGTATGGAAGTCTAAGAAACCTACCCACGTTATCAACAGACGGTTAGTACAAATAATTAGAGGTTTTATACTGTGTGACTGTTTCTATAATCAATATTTCAATAATTAGATTTGTTGGTCAAAATATACTGCAAAATATAGTTAAATAAGTTAAATATTGTAGTGCCATATAATAGAAATGTAATATAAAATATATAATATAATTATCACTACGTTATAGTATAGCCTAATGTGGTATAAGTAGTATTACTTTGCTATAAATTATTTAGTGCAATATAATTCATTATGCATAATAGTCCTATATAATATGTTTGATATGCGCATTATAACATACAACAATATTCGTTCTTTTCTGTAATATTTCGGTCAATAATATAATGTTCGAAGATACATCATAACATAATACAATATTATACTATCATTTTATGTTATATTTCTAATCCTTTTGTTATCGCTTATGCAACATACAATGTTATGCATTTTATAGCGTACTGATTTTGGTAAGAAAAATAATATTATTTTTTCGCGTCTTCAGTTTCTTGCATTGACTTCACCCCAAAAAAATTAACGTTAGGCCCCTTATTAATTATGAAAATGATTTTCCAATTGGGTCAGCCCATTGTGAATTTGAATTGGTTGCCTTCATCCTGTGTACCCTAAATTATTATGTCTTTATGCAATCGATGGCCCAGCCCATTCAATGAGAAATTATATTATGTCATTATTGTAATATGCATTTTATAGCGTGCTGATCTTTAGAAGAAAAAGGATTTTTGCATTGACTTGGTCCAAAAAAATTATTCACATTAGGACCGTCACTAATTCAAATCTAAATGATGCATGTGGTTCAGTCGTTTTTATCTTTGCCAGTACTAGATTACTCAGCAATCCTAGCCATTCTGTTAGTAGTAATTGTACGGAAGGCTGTGTCTTGCATGACTGTCACTACAACCAATATTTCACAACTTTAGTCGCGTGACTGTGGTACACATCTCCATTTTTACTACCAAAAGTGAATAACTGCCCGTTCATTGTAAGTTAGCCCCGTTCTATACATGAGGTTTTTTTGTTTTTCCCAATATAAATATAAGGTTTATATTTAAATAAGTGAAATATTGTAGTGCCATATAATAGAAATTTAATATAAAATATATAATATAATTATCGCTTCGTTATAGTAATGCCGTACAAGTAGTATCACTGGGCTATAAATTATTTAGTCCAATATAATTTGTTATGTATAATAATCCTATATAATATATTTGATATGCGCAGTATAACATCCAACAATATTCGTTCTTTTATTGTAAAATTTTAGTCAATAATATAATCTTCGGTAATACAGCATTACGTATTACAATGTTATACTATCATTTTATATTATATTTTGTAATCCTTTTGTCATGGCATATGCAACGTAAAATGTTATGCATTTTGTAACAAGCTGATTTTTACAAGAAAAATAATATTATTTTTTAGTCTACTGATTTTGTTGCATTGACTTGGCACGAAAAACAATTAATCGCGTTAGGATCGTCCCTAATTATGTAAATGATTTCCCTATTGGGCCAGCCCATTGTTAATTTGAATTGATTGCCTTCGTCGAAATTGATGCCTTCGACGTGTGTATCTTAGATCATTATGTCTTATGCAATTGATGGCCCAGCCCATTGAATGAGAAATTACAGTGGTTATCAACGAAATAAATAATTCTAAATTTCATCCTCCTTCGTGTAACCTGATTTCAAAAATCGCAGTACCGCATCCTATTTAATTCTTGGTCATACAGTCCACAGGTGGCCTCTAATTCATCATACTATTTAGGAGTTGTTCAAGTTGTTCATTTCAAGTCTGCTACATTTGCCTGTGAGGTATTTCCAACTAATATCCAACGATCGCACAGGCGGCAATGGCGGAAACTGGTTTAGAGGTATTGTCTGTGTTTAACCGTCTGTTCAATGTTTACTGCATAAGTTTCATTTGGCCTGCATATGTCACGTTTGTCCGTCTAAATTGACGGTGCCTTCTCCTTTAAGACAGCCAAATGTTGCATGACCATTGATTTCCCCCTTTATAAGTGGGCTACAGTTCTTTTGTAGAAATATTGTGCACCCTATTAGAGACGAATGATCTTCAGATGTTCGTCCATGCTATTCTATATTCTGTGTATATTCGGAATATATCGCTGTGTATATTTCTTTTGTAGGTGTTTTATGCAATCTGTTGTATGGCGGTCAAATTTCTGCATACTGCTCTTCCATATTCTTACATATTTTAAGTAATAATACGATTCTTTTTATTTTCAGCCATTGTTAGACACTCAGCTTCCACAAGACAATATTTTGCCATGCAAACTAACCATATGTGCTGACTATAAAGGAGTCAGCAAACTGATACGGGATGTGCTAAATGCAGCAGAAATTGCGGAGTTTGTTGCACGATCTCCATTTGGCCAGCTCATATCATGTGCAGATAGGTTCTATCTGTCGAATCAGCTCATTTGGTACATGATGCAAGCTCAAACTCCAATAAATCGTAGAGATGAATTGTGGATGGTCATCAATTGCAGGCCTATACGGTTTTCGCCTACGGAATTCTGTTTGATTACTGGTCTGAAATTCTCGGTCGAGCCACAGGTCGTCGAGAATCATGCTTTTGCTAGGAGGCACTTTCCAAGTTCGCAAAAGATCACGCTGCAGGATGCAATTGATAAATTGAGCGAGATGGGGTGTCGGGTATCATCCGGTGTTGATGTTGAAAGATTAAAAATGGCCAGTGTTGTGTTTGTCGCAGGAGTACTCGATCACCGTGCCTGTCGAACAGATGTGAAGATAAATCCAATGATACTTCACTTAGTTGAGGATTTCGACGCCTTCAACAACTATCCCTTTGGAAGTTATGCTTTCAAGATTGTTCTGGAGTCACTGAAAAGGGACTGTTGGTCCCGAAATGCACCAAACAAGGAATCAAAGAAGCTAGATGGAATGAAAAGGGAGAATTTCTCACCTTGTAGTGTGTGTAGTGTGTGAAAACGAATTTTAGCTTTTTGATCTTTGATTAACCTTCAAAGTGAGTTGGTAAAACCTTATATACCACATTAACCCTAGGTATATTAAGGCCCAATCACTAATAATAAAATAATTACACTCTAGTCCAAAGCCCAAGCTAAAGATAATTACATAATAAGTCTCAAGACTTAAACTATTGACACAACAAATTAAATATCCTAACAATCTCCCCCTTTGTGTCAATTGTTGGGAGTCTTGAATCTTGGGCGTTGGAAGGTGGATTAGCGTGTGAGTGTTTCACGAAGCCCTAGCTTGAACTCGAAGGCGCGGAGATTCCTTCGAAGAACCATTCTGTCAGCAATAGCGTCAATGAGCTTCGCGAACTTGGATCGGCAGAGGGGATCTTCTTCCGAAAGGATGCGGCAAATTCTCATTAGTTTGTCTTGGATGACTGTGAGCGTCCCATCTGAGAATTTTGCCACCTCGGAGCAACGCAGGAGCCTCATCTTTCCTTTGTAGTTCGAGTAGGCGACTGCCGGATCATCTCCGTCGATCACATCGCCCTCTCGATAGTCGTCTGCATTCTTGAAAGATGGGCGCGTCAAGTTCACCTTCTTGAGATTATGTTCCACCGCCATCTGCAGATCGTGGGTGGCGTAGAATCTGACCTGTCGGAGCATGTGGCGCTTGATGGCCACATATCCCATGGTGACCGGTTCAGCACGTACGAGATGTCCAGAGCTTCTGGGGACGAGTCTGAACTGTTTCAGGGATTCCAGCATGCTGTATAGGTCACCCAGGCGCAAAAACTTGAAGTCCGCCTCACTGACTTCACTGTAGCTCTCATCCTGCCTCATTACTGTGAAGACTGGGTAGTGGACAGGTCCTTTTGACTCGTGGCGGAGGTCAGTGACTTTGCAGATGGGGGCACGATTCATTTCCTGAGTGATGTTTTCCTCATCGGACAGCGTCCTATCTGTGCATTTGTGGCACAGAAGGCTCCATCGATAGAGTTGCTTCTTTCTCTCGCTCCAACTTTGGATGTTCATCAGCTCATACTCGTCGAAGGTGGTAACGATCTTCTCCTTGCGTCGCCAGATCCTCTTCCTGATCTCTTCCTGAAATGGCGCGGTGATCTTTTTATTTTCCCACGGTGCTTCCGGTATATCCACCGTGGGCACATCCGTTTGAGCAGCAGGAGCCTCAGTCTGCTGCGCTTGGAACTGAAGGATGTTCTCGAGCTCGGCCGGTTCCGCGTCGTACTCCTCTCCGTTCTCGTCGTCTGCGGTGTTGATCAGCGTGAGCGAGGCTTCCTTTAGCAGACGTCGAGCGTTTTCCACCAACTTCCTGGCTGCTACTGCGTCGGCGGGTGTGTACAGCCATTCATCGTTGAAGATGTAGGCCTCAATCTCATTTTGTGCGCAGTAGACGTCCTCGACAGCCAGGTTGGAGTCGATGTCGAGAGGGGTGTGGCTATGTGATGGCGAGGGTGTTGCTTCGGAGGAGTTAGTGGATTGTGGGGATGGACTTGGTGGAGATTCTGGTGGTTCGGTTGAGGTGATGGTTTTGGCAAGGATGATTTGGGTGACGGGCGGCGTAGATGTGGTGGTGGCCTCTAGCGTCGATGTGACAGCTAGAGGCTCCGAGGGTGGAGATGATGTTGAGGTGGTCTCTAACGTCGATGTGACGATTAGAGTTTCGGAGACGGTAGTGGGTGGTGGTGAGGGTGATTTGGCTAGTGACTCAGGGTGAACAGGGTGGGATTTTTGGCTAGTGGGTTGTGAGGTTTCTGGTGCGGACGTCGTTTCAGGTCCAGAGGAGGAGGGCGGCGTCGATTGCATGAATCCTTGTGAGCTCAGCTGCCTATTCTCCCCCTCGCGGCGATCTTGATCATCATCTTGATCGTCGCGTCTGGTCCTGCTAGTCTCGCCTTGAGTGCGGCAAGACAGTGGTTGTGTCATGATCTTCTTCATCTGCTGTTCCTCCTCGTCGAGTTCTGTCATGGACTCGAATCTTGCTCTGAGGATGTAGAATAGTTCCTTGGCAGAGATGGAGGAGAGAAGATCATCGGCGTCCGTCTGTTGCATGGGTGGTGGCGTCTCCGGGGCCACACCTTTGCCTTTGTCGACGGTGGACGCATCGAGACGCGCGTAGACTTGATCGAGAATCGACGCCTCAAGAGTCTTTGCAAACTCTTGAAGACGTGTCTCTAGCGCGGTCTCGGTGACGAAGTGGGGTAAATCTAACAAGTTGGAGTCACGAAGAACTCCAACTGACACCGACTCGGTGAATATCGCCGATCGGCCGCCCGTTTGCACGGGACTGGAAAAGACGGGGTCACTCAGACTTCCCGTTAGCATCATCGATGAGACAGACTCAATCGAATGATGGCCTAGACTCACGGTTGTTGTGATGTTGGCCGTGCTAGGTCTTCCGCTCTCAGTCACAGAGACATCACCGAGCGTTCTGACAGAGTCACGAAGACTCTGTGGTGCGGTAAGAGGTGTATGTGTCCTAGAAACGGAAGGAATTATGGGGAGTGAGGGCACTAGACTCGATGTGCATGAAAAGGATGCAGTCTGAGGCGAGGGACTGCTTGATTCAACATCGATCATCTCCAAGTGGGATGTCGATGGTATACGTGGCTCCTCGTGGAATGAAATACCTTCCTGTAGAGAGGAAGATAAGTGGGTTGGTGGGGTTGTTTGCGTGGTTGAGCCAGATGCCACGACTTCTACTCGGGAGGTGAACACATCACCTCCTGTACCTATTGGTTCGGCTCGGCTTATTTGTGGCGGAGGAGGTCGATCGTGTTTTTGTTTCGATCGACGCTCCGTGGGACGGCTTACGTCATCCTTACGCGCCCGTTTTTTCGGAACGCGGGTGGAAGAGGATGCGGCGTGACTCGATGACCTTTTGGAGGTGGTGGTGGGGGTTTGGCTAGTCCCGAGGTTAGGAGCAGGGGGGTTGATCTGCTCCGTAGGGACAGTGGATAGAGGGTGAGGGGTTTCACGGAAGGATGCGGTTGAGGCCCGGTATTCTTGGACGTGCGGGTTGGTCTGGTTGGCGTAGGCGAGCACGTCGTCCGGAATCACCATTGCGTGTCGATCCTTCGCCGGGGTGTTCTTCTTGGCGAACTTCTCGACAGTTGGGATTTGGAAGTGCTCTGCTGCCGGACGGATGCGGATGTTGGTTGAGTGCAGGCGGAAGTGCTTGATCAGAGCTGGGAGCCATCGCATGTACGGGATGAACCGGTTCGTGACTCCCTTGGCGATTTCCCGGTCGCGTCGCTGGATCATCGAGACTAGGTCCACCCAGATGATGTCGGCGTAGTTGTACTTGCGGTTGTGAGCGATGCCGGTCATGATTGTGAGGATTTGAATGTTTCCTCGATCCTGACCAGCATGCTTTCCAGACATACACTTGTTCACCAGCAGGTACAGAGTCCGCCAGGGTTGTGGTAGATTGCGGGTCGTGACTTCACTGAGGACAAGTGGGCCTTTCTTCTTCTTAGCATCTGGTTGATAGCCCAGTCTGTCGATGTCTTCAATGAGTTGGTCGTGAGTTGGTGGTGGATCGTATGGTGAGTAGACCGGGAGTTGAAGAACTTCTTGGAGTATTCTGGGAGTGAGGACCACCGTTTCTTGGTCGATTTGGGCTGATAAGGTCTTGGCAAGGCGTAGCGGTCCAGCAATCTGCAGCGTGTGCCAGAATTGTTGAAGGTACACCTGTGCTTCTGGTTCGCCAAGAGTGAGGGCGTGGCGAAGTGGGTGCCCTTTGAGAATCTCTACAATAACAGGGGCATCGCACCGAAAACTGTCCAAGTCCACCTTGTAGTTGTTGGGTACCAGGGCCGCCCATTGACTTAGTGAAAAAATCTCCTCCGGTGGTGGGACATAGGTACGCGCAAGGAGTTCGATGCGAGTGACCTCTCTTTGGATTGCAGCCTGCTCAAGTGCCTCGAGTGTACTTTGGTCTTTGTCCGTCATTTCGAAAAGCTGATTTGCGATGATTGAATTAGCAGGAAATGAAGTTTGAATGCAGATTTGACGAAGACGACGATGCGAGGTGTTGCGAATTTTTTGACAGAGGGGTTGCGAATTTTTTACAGAGAGGTTGCGAATTTTTTTTTTTTTTTTAAAAATTTCTCGGGATCTTTAGGATAATGAGAAAAAATGTTAAGGGTTTTGGGGTTTTACGATTGGAGAGACTGTATATGCGAATTTTTGAGTAAATGGGCCGAAAATTCGCGGGCTTGGTCAAAACCTTAAGTTAGCTGAATTTCGCGGTCTTGGACCCAATTTTGACCCTTTTTGACCAGAAATTAGAAATTCAACCCAAAATATTTTAATTGGTTCGATTTTGACACAGTTTGGCCAAACTTTTAAAATTTCAACCCCCTCTTTTTTTTTTTTATTTTAAATAATAAAAAAAGAAGCTCCCCCTTAATCGCAAAACTCCCCGTTTTAAATAATGAAATATCAAAGACTCCCCCTTAATCGAAAAACTCCCCCTCAAAAGACATAATCCAGACGACACATAGAAAATGTAGTGAAGTGGAAAGGAAATATGTACACTTGATCAAAGTTCATGTAGAGACGATTGATCACAACTGAATATTCAACATGCCCAACATAGTCACTAGGTGTTGGAATCGTTTGACATCCAACGGTTTTGTGAAAATGTCGGCCAATTGATCTTCGGTTGTGACGTAGTGCAATTCAATTGTCCCTTGTTCTACATGTTCTTTGATGAAGTGGTGACGAATATCTATGTGTTTTGTTCTAGAGTGATGTACAGGATTACTCGTCATCGCAATAGCACTTTTTGAGTCACAATAAATGGGAATTTTATCAACGTGAATATTAAAATCTCGTAGTTGGGTTCTCATCCACAAAAGCTGTGAACAGCAACTAGCGGCGGCGACATATTCTGCCTCCGTCGACGAAGTTGAGACACAGTTTTGTTTTCGAGACGACCAACTTACGAGTTTGCCGCCCAAGAAGTGTGCAGCTCCAGAGGTGCTTTTTCTGTCCATCTTGCATCCTGCATAATCCGAGTCAGAGAATCCAGCCAGTTTGAAGTCCGATAGAGTGGGGTACCACAAGCCCAGATTGGGTGTTCCTTTGAGATAGCGGAGAATCCTTTTGACAGCAGTGAGGTGGGATTCCTTTGGTGTTGCCTGAAAACGAGCGCAAATTCCTGTCGAGAGAACGATATCCGGTCGACTAGCAGTGAGGTACAGAAGAGAGCCTATTATCCCTCGATAGACGGTTTGGTCAACGGGAACACCAGATGGGTCTGCGTCGGGTCGGCCAGAGGGTGACATAGGTGTAGCAGCAGTCTTAGCATCCTTCATTCCATACTTCTCGAGGATGTCATGGATATATTTGGACTGATTGATGAAGATTCCGTTGGGGAGTTGCTTTACTTGAAGACCAAGAAAGAAATTTAGTTCGCCCATCATACTCATTTCAAATTTCTCTTTCATCAATTCTGCGAACTCTTCGCACAGTTGAGGTTCAGTCGATCCAAAAATGATGTCATCGACATAAATTTGTACAATCATGATGTCCGGGCCACTCCGCTTAGTGAAGAGAGTTGTATCCAGAGATCCTTTCTTGAATCCAGACTGAACAAGGAAGTCTGAAAGGACGTCATACCAAGCTCGGGGAGCCTGTTTTAGTCCGTAGAGGGCCTTGTAGAGTCGATATACGTGATGAGGAAACTCTTCGCTCAAGAACCCTTCAGGTTGATCAACGTACACTTCTTCTTTGAGAAATCCATTCAGAAATGCAGTCTTCACGTCCATTTGGTAGACTTTGAAGTTCTTGTGAGCAGCAAAAGCAAGGAACATTCGTATGGCTTCGATCCTGGCAACTGGGGCGAAAGTTTCATCGTAGTCGATGCCTTCTTGTTGATTGTACCCCTTAGCCACAAGTCTTGCTTTATTGCGAATAACAACACCATCTTCATCCTTTTTGTTCTTAAAGATCCATTTTGTGCCGATAATGGATCTATTGTGAGGTCGTGGTACGAGTTCCCAGACCTGCAATCGTTCAAACTGATTTATTTCCTCCTGCATTGCAATCAGCCAATCAGGATCGTTGAGAGCTTCAGCTACTCGTGATGGTTCGACTTGACTGAGGTAGCAAGCAAACAAGCTTTCATTCATCGTAGCCGAACGTGTTGAAACACCGGATGTGGGATCCCCAATAATCTGATCGGTAGGGTGAGAGCGAGCCCAAAGTGGCACGTTGGTTTGTGAGGAGCTGGCCGCATTAGTGTCTACTTGAAGCTCATTAGATTGGGGCTCGGTGTCTGAAGAAGAGATCTCAATCGTATTGAATTGAGAGGGTTCTGCATCAGAATCAACAATATTCCCCGGGTTGGGTATTATGTCGTCTTCATTGAGATTGAGAGCATCCAGGTTTGGAGGGACGACGTTATTGCCGGTAGCTGGTGGTGTATGTGGAGTGGGTGCAGCGGTAGGTTGAGTGGTGGCGACGGGAGTCTTGTGAATTGGGTAGAAGTACTCGAAGAGCAGATCGAGATCCAGTTCGCCACAATTGCCCTCAGATGAGGACGTTCCCGCCGTTGAAGATTGACCTTTTGTCAACGTCTGTAGAAGACCTGGTTCTGGACTGATATGGCCAGAAGCTATTAGATCGCCTTCGCTTTCGTCAAAAGAGACATTCGTGCTTTCTATTACTGACCGTTTCTCCTTAAGATAGACTCTGTATGCCTTTGAATTTAGTGAATATCCAACAAAGATGCCTTCAAGAGCTTTTGGATCAAGCTTCCCAAGATGTTGGCGATCATTGGCCACAAAACATCGGCAACCGAAGACCCTTAGATAAGATATATCGGGAATACGACGGTTATTCAGCATCTCGTATGGGGTGCGGTTGAATCTCTTGTGAATGGAAGCCCGGTTCTGTGTGTAGCAAGCCGTTTGAATAGCTTCACCCCAAAGAGAATGAGGAAGTCCGGATTGGATGAGAAGAGTCCTTGCAGCTTCAACTAGTGTCCTGTTCTTGCGCTCAACGACACCATTCTGTTCCGGTGTCTTCACAGCTGAGAACAGCTGAGTGATGCCCTGACTGGCATAGAAATCACTGAGCTTTTTGTTCTTAAACTCAGTTCCGTTGTCACTTCTGATAATCCGAACCTTCTGTTGATGGAGTGTTTGGGATGTAACAACAAACTCAATGATTATATCAGGAACTTCATCCTTTGTACGAATGAGTTTCGTCCACGTGTAGCGTGAAAAATCGTCGACTATCACCAGAATATACCGTCTTCCTCCGAGTGTGGCCGTAGGCATTGGGCCACATAGATCCATATGTAAGAGTTCGAGGATGAGCTTAGAGGACGGTGTTTCCTTAGAGACATGGACGAGCGCTTCATCTTCCCCAATTCACAGGCAGAGCAGAGGTGTTCCTTATGATATGTCAGTTGGGGTAGACCGTTGACGAGTTTATTCTGACGCAGTTTGTTGATGGTCTTGAAGTTGAGATGTGAAAGACGACGGTGCCACAGATCGTTCAACTTGGGTGCGGCTCGAGAGAGAAGGCATACTGGTCGAGAGGTCGTGAGGTTGAGCACGTAAAGGTGAGACGTGCGTGTTCCAGAAAGGAGAGATTGTCCTGAGGCATTCATAATGCTGCAGATGTCAGATTCGAAGAGAACCTTGTATCCTTTGTCGCAGAATCGACCAATGCTGAAGAGATTGTAGCTCAAACCCTCGACATAGGAGATGCCCTTGATTGTCAGTTTATCGTGCACGAGATCGCCAGTTCCTAGAATTGGCGCCATTTGACCGTTTCCGAAGGAGACCCTTCCGAGATAGCGCTCGGAGAAGTTGCTCAACAGCTCCATATTCCCTGTCATGTGTGTGGAGCAACCCGAGTCTAGATACCACACATGACAGACCTGCAATTATCAGCAGACGTTGGATCCCCGTATTCGGACGGGGCTATCTTGTGATACAAGTAAAGTTTTCATGCGCTTAAGGGGAAATGTGGTTTCTAAATCAGATTGCGTCGATTCTAATTTAGCTTTCCCTTTGTTCTGTTTGGTCTTAATGGTGAAAGATCGTTCATTGGTTTTGTTCGAGAGGAGTGCCAGTGGGTCGACTCGAGTGTTGGTGGACTGAGGTTGCACGTAAGGAGCATAGGCAGACAGACTGTCATAAAGAGCATGGATGGAAGTGTTGGAGAGGTCCTTACTTTGAATCATCATCACGATTGCATTGCCCCAATGTGGTTTGAGGCTACCAAGGAAGCGGTTGTTGATATCGAATTTGTCCCTCGAGATCCTGGCTTTCTTGAGTTCATTGATGACCTTCAAGTATCGGAGGTATGTGTCACGCAGTTCCTCCCCTTCATAGGCCTGAAAGTGTTCGTACTGTGAGAGACATGCTGATTTCCTCCCCTGAGCACTTTCAGTTGTGCCTGCCATAATTTCTGCAAGTTCATCCCATATTTCCTTAGCAGTTGTGCAACACTCAACGTGACCATAGACCTCGTTTCCTAAAGCCTGGAAGAGGTATCCTTTGGCAGTCTCGTCGGCCTGTTCGCGAGCCAGTTCATCCTCATTGATGGGACCTCTAGGAGTGCGGCGTTCATCCATGGGAGGATTTGCATTTGGCTGTGCAGGGACGATTGTCCAGAACTGTGCTGGGCCATTGAAGATGGAGTCCAAAAGGTATTGAGAGAGTGGTGCGCCTTTGTTCCTGATGAACGTGAGGAAGCGGTTTGTCCATATGCTGTAGTCGCCTTGTCGCAGCATCGGAGGCCTGGTGTCGGAGCCCACTATGGAGATGTCATTCGTGGTAGACATGGTTGGTGCAGTCGAATCGTCCGTGTTTTGATCCTTTTAGATAAGAAAGTTAGTAACGAACGAGATGAGAAAGATGAGTTTAACGAGCAGAGTTTGTGAAAAATTGTTCAAAGAATTTCTTAGAACTACGTGAGCGTGTGTGATGGTCGATAATGTATGAACGAGAAATATATCTTGAAATTAGGGGAAGTCTTAGAAATTTTAAATCGAGACTTGTGGGGCGAATTTCAACACGAGAAATTTTTGGACATGAGAGTAAAATTTTGGACCCGAGAAATTTTGATGATGAGAAAAATTTGGTATATGCGAAAAAATTTTGTACCCGAGAAATAAAGCTGACTCTAAAATTTAACACATCAGAAAAAATTCGTATATTGTGTAGGTGCGAAATTTTCAGCTAAACATGTGATCGTATGAGGAATTACCCAAGGAATTATGTTTTGAGAAATTTCGGTGTTTGAGAGTTTTAAAGACTTCTCGGATTTGAAAGAGACGTGGATAAATTTTCTCGACTTTGAAAATTTCTCGGATTGAAAACTTTCGTGAATTTCAAAACTTTCTCAGTCAAAGAAAAAGAATTCTCAGGTGTAAGGTTTCAAAAATTCTCGGCTTTGAAAACTTTCTCGGGTGTAAAGATTTTCGTGACTTTCAAAAATTTCTCGGCCTTAAAAATTTCTCGGATGTAAAAATTTTCTCTGAGTTTAAAAACTTTCGCGGTCTTGAGACAAATATCTCGGATGTAAAATTTGTCAGAAAGTTCTCGGCTGAAAAAAAATTCGCGGCTTTGAAAGATTCGCGGGATAAGCTTTCTAGGATATGGATTTTCTGAAATTCTCGGCTTAGTAAAATTTCTCAGATTTTTGAAAATTTCGCGGCTCGAGAAAAAAAATTCTTGGAAAAAAACTTTCTCGTGTATAAAGTTTCTCTGATTTTAAAGAGTATGGACTTGAGAAAGATTTGATCTTAGAGAAATTTTCGCGGTTTTTGGAAATTCTCGGATTTTATAGAGTATGAAGTTGAGAACAGAAAATTTGGCCTAAGGAAAAAAAATTTCGCGGAGTTAAACTTTCTCGGATTTTGGGCATAGGTCATTGAGAAAAAATACAGTGAAAGTGAGTTTTTCGCGGTTTGAAAATTCGCGGATTTTGAAGATTCTCGGGATCGACTTTCTCGGACGTGGAAAATTCGCGGACTTGAACGATCAAGCTCAAAGTTTCGCGGTCAAGAACACGTTAGTACTGTTCCATTGCTTTTCACGCGATTTCCCAGAAAAACGTCCCGTTCTTGCTCAAATCTCAACCAAAATCGCTGAAACTTGTTCCTAAACTTCAGAAATTCTTCCCTAAACACATAATCGACCGATTTGTGAGCTAAAAACAACAAAAAAGGGTCAAATCGACCAAAAACAGAGAATGGCCGAGATGTCCTTTTCTGAAAAATTTCTGCTTAAATCTTGCTCAAAACTCGTTAAAACTGATCCAAAAGTGTTCTAAAAACATTTTAGGCATATACTTGATCTGGGGGAGGGTTTTAAACACAAAAATGAAGCATCAAAAGCCCCAAACCAAGCTCAAAGTGCCGAAATCTATTTTTTGCTCAAAAACACCTTTGATCTTTGATTGGAATCGAACGAAACTGGATTCAAATCAATGAAGATCGATCCACGTTTGCTCTGATACCACTTGTTGGTCCCGAAATGCACCAAACAAGGAATCAAAGAAGCTAGATGGAATGAAAAGGGAGAATTTCTCACCTTGTAGTGTGTGTAGTGTGTGAAAACGAATTTTAGCTTTTTGATCTTTGATTAACCTTCAAAGTGAGTTGGTAAAACCTTATATACCACATTAACCCTAGGTATATTAAGGCCCAATCACTAATAATAAAATAATTACACTCTAGTCCAAAGCCCAAGCTAAAGATAATTACATAATAAGTCTCAAGACTTAAACTATTGACACAACAAATTAAATATCCTAACAGGGACTTCTCTTCGTTAAACAATATTCTGCCTGTCAGGGCTTCAAGAAAGTACCATACCTTTTGCTTGGGTGGATTCGTCCACCCAATTCAGGTAATATTACCCGCCTCTACACACGTGATCCATAGCCTTGCTTATTTATGATGTAATGTCAGGTTATTCACTGTTACTTTCAAACAGATCCTTGCGTACGAATGCTTGCCAGGCGTTGCACGGAAATATGCAACGAATTTCGGCGACACGATCGACACAGTCCCCCGTATGTGCCGATGGAAGACAACACCTTGGCTAACGAAGCGAGCACCGCGACTACAAGATATTGATGACGCTGTTAGGAAGTCAGAGGTTGTCAATAATCTCTTTATTGCCGCTGCTGAAGAGGCTGTTGCAGGCTATTTTGCCAATAGCAACTTTGATGTCGTTCCTGGCGGCAGCGGTCTTCAGCAAATGGCTTCATCGTTGTTGAGAAACACCGCTGAAAGTGGTTTGCCACAGACCACCGTGGTGGACAATGAAGATGGGCAAAATGTGGTCATCAATAGCAATGACGAAGGTTCGCATTCCCCAATATTACAAGATTTTGTCGACGGACTCCTGGCCAGTCGCAAGTCCATGCATCACATTGCAAATGTCGGCACAGAGAACAATGCCAACATTGACTCACACCCTGTAGGACAGGTGCAATTACCTTATCATCTGCATTTAGATGTTGTGCCTCATATGAATAGTTCATCACCCGTGTTTCACGAATTGCAGCAACAGGCCACTAATATGGACAATGCGATTGTGCCGTCTCAGACTGCAAACGACGGTATGGACACTCATGATGATTTCGTCGACGTTGTGGAAGTTGACACAGGTAGGACTTCGCATGTCGAGGCGCCGTATGTTGTACATGAGTTGGATATTGATCAAGGAATGAGCAAGGTTAATTCTCACGCGTCGCAAGGTAAATCAGAAGGAATGGAGAAGGTCTTGCAACAGCTGGAAACGCTGAGTACAGTAGTCGAATACCACACTTAGCAGGTTTTCCGGATGACCACCCAAATGAAAGAAGGTTTTTTTGGATTGAATGTACGGCTGACTGATATTGAGCATTGTCAACCGCTGGAAGATGTTGCCAGATCCTTTGGTGACCAGTTACAGCATCTAACGGAAAAGATAGGGAATATACGAGGCACGGATCCTGGTACAAACATCTTTTTGTGCCATTAAAATTTGTATTGTCATTACTCTAAATGCTTCATCATATACCACGTATAGAGTCAGCCGGGGCCAAGGCAATAGACGAGGGGACTGAGCTTCCACCAACAAAAAGGCAAAAAGCATTGGAAAAGACTGTTCAGCCCTATTCCGTCGCTCCCAGAATTCCATATGGAAAGGCGAATATTGACGAGCATGTTCTCTACAAACTGAAAATGTGGCCAAAAGCAGCTGAACGTATAGAGCGAATGGCCACGACCCACTACGTCGTAGGGCTTTGTGGGACAGAGCTGAAACAAGATTTCTTCAATGAACTAAAGACGCGTGGCATTTACCTACGAGACGTTGTAAGTTTCAAATTGTGTATTAAATTTTGAGATATTCCTCGCTTAACGAATTTGTGAATATCCGTGTTTTTCTCAACTTTGTAACGCAGCATATTGATGAATGTATGCGCGGATTCATCGAAACGCAAAGAAGGTGTGCCAGCCCTCTTAAGACAGTTGCATTGATGAACACTGTTTTCAGCCAGTTCATCAAGACACTTCCTGTTGTTGATAAAACAGCTGACCTAACAGAACTAATGCCCTATGTTCTTGGAAAGTCCATCAATTGGCCGTCGTGTAGTTGGAAACATGCGTCAGAAATTGTGCTGCCCGTGAACGTGAACAACAATCATTGGGTGTTGGCCGTTATCTTTCTTAGGCAAAAAGTATTTTTGGTCATGGATTCGGATAGATCAGTCGATAAACACTTCACAGAGACGCGTCTTGCGTTGGGGAACACAATCATTATCACCAAGATGTTGCTACGAGAACTAGACATTGAACGCAATGATTTTCAATTCGACTTTAGGCGTGATAGTCGAATCTCGCAGCAAGGTTACAGGTGCCATATACAAATTAATCAATTCACGTGCTTTATTGTACACTTTATTTACCTAATCATATGGACATGTTTTCAATGTAGTGGAGAATGTGGCGTACACATGTTGCGGAATGCATTTGGTATCATGTTCCCAGGTGACAATCTGTATAACATAAAACCGTGCCAGATAGAAGAGTTCCGAAAATATTTGACGGCTTCTGTGTACTACAGTTTTTGGCATTGGCCTCCTTATAATGAATAGACATGTTGAATACAACTGTTATTTTATGGGTTTTGTCACCAACAATATTAGCTTTCTCGACAAAATGATCCATGAGGTTAGTCGTTCTCCCATGGAAGGCTGTATGGAAACTACTCACATTAACAAATTACATTTTGTATAAATATTGCTTTTATTGTACGACTCACGCGATAACCTGTATTGCTCATCAGACTGATGCAACGATATGGGCACAACACTTCACAGGATAAGTGAAACAGTTGGTAATGTAACTACTAAGCATATGACTGGTCCTTCTCTCGGCTGACTGTTACAATATGCAACTCCTTCTTATTAGTACATTCTCATTGTTGATCTATTTAAAATAATATTCCCAAGACACTTCAATAGGCACCATCATTTTGCAAGACTGTTCAACTAATTTAATTGGATAGTCTAAGGCGTCTGTTGAGCTGCCTATTAAATAAATTCATAGAATAGAATATAACGCAATATAATACAATATTATATAACATAATATAATGTAATATGTAATATAATAGAATATAATGAAAGATATTACAGTCTAATTATATCTGATATAATATCGTCTATAATATGATAGAATAAAATATAATAATATTTTATGATAATGTAGTATAATATAATATAATATAATATAATATATTATAATATAATATAATATAATATATACAATAACATATAATGTAATGTAATATGTTCTGAAGTGAGTTAATGTAATATAATATCATATAAAATATTATTTATAGTATAATATAATAGAATCTCATCTAATATAACATAATAGAATATAATATTGCACCTCATGCTCATTTTGACTGTCGTATATGGCTGAATAATATAGAGAACTATATATATAGATAGCACTTATGCATTAATATACCGTTGCCAAAAGACACGCTAATACTTAATGTTATAGTGGCAATCAATCTTCATTCAATACGATTCAATGCAGGTACGATAACTAATTATTTACATATAGATTCATTGAATGTAGGAGTGGCCGTTCAAGTATTCCTTCATTAACAATGTAACATATATTATGCAGCTGACGTATGGACTAACTGTTGCTTCGAAAGTGTTTGCATCAAAGGGTTTCTGGCTGGCGTAGATCATTTATGTTGCACAACACCTTAACCTTGAAAGAAAATACAAATCTGGTGTTATGGACGCAAATCTGTCTAAACTTCTAAAAAAACGTTCTGCCGATCTTCGCGAGACACTTGCCAAACTGTCAGAACGAATTGATCAGAGGATAAATTATTGTATAGGCTATGAAGAGCAAGCATGCAGAAGATCACAGTGGAATTGTGACAGTCTTGCGGTTCACCTTCGAGGGACATTGGCGGGGTTTGACAACCAATGCACTGATGTGAGCTCAATACTTCACAAGATAAATGCAGCAGTTGGTAACGCAACTATAATATTAGTTGATTTTACTCTCCCACTACCATACATGAGCATATGAATATTAGTTTGACATTTTCTTACTGTTTATATTCAGCAACCATTGCCAATGTCCAGCACCAAACCACATGCGTAGATTTTCGTATGTATGCTGCCTCAGGGGTTATCAAGAACGACAAATACCATGATAATATTCAACGTTATCAGCGAGGGAATAAGGAAGACAACCCGCATTGCCAATCAGACAAAACAAATATTGGTAAATTACTTCAATATAGGTGTTGAGTGCTTTATGTGTTGCAAATATATATTTTCTCTTAATAAAATTAGAACAACTACTCATTTGATTAGTTCTCTTCAGGTGATATGGTATACGATCAAGCAAAACACGCAAGGCACATCCGCTTCAAACTTTTAAAGAACAAACGTCGTTTAAAGAACAAGCGCCCTGAGCATACAAGTATGGCACAAGGTTGAGCATATTTATACGTGAAATAATTCCCAAGATACCTTAAATAGCAGGTTCATTATGTAACCAAAATTTTAATGCTTTCAGACGACTTTAACACGTCGCGTGCCAAATTATTGAAAACTCGAACCAAAAGGCAAAGACCAGCAATTGCTTCACAAAGAGGTTCGCATGTTTGCAAAATCATTATTCATCGAATAAGTTCTCCAGAATTGCTTGATATATGCTAACTTCTATATTATTTTGCAGAACATCTCGATACACATTACGAAAAAGAAGAACTTATGCAATGCTATTTTTGTAATGCATTGGTTTGGAGAGCTGAGGCAACGAAGGGGACAGGAAAACTTAATAATCGCCAATTTTCTATTTGCTGTAGCCAGGGCCGTGTGTCATTACTCCCAGTACGTCACGCGGCTCAATATATAATAAACAAGTTCTCAAACCAAAGTTTCCGCCAGTATATCAGGGTCTACAATCAATTCTGGCATTCACGTCTATGGGAGCAAAAGTTGACTCATCGGTTACCCAGAAGTCAGGCGCACATGTTTATCGGATTCACGGTCAAAACTATCATAACATAGGTTCGTTGCTGCCTGCTGAAGGCGACAGACCGAGATTCGCTCAGTTATACATTTACGACACCGCAAATGAAGTTCTAATCGTATGAATACGTTGACACGCACGAGTTCTGAGGCTTTAGATGCAAACGTTGTTGCACAACTAATCAAGATTATGGATGAAAATAACGAACTTGCCAAAGTGTTCAGAATGGCAAGAGACAGGTACGAAGCAGGGGAAGCTGCGGAATTTTCAATTAGGTTGGTAGGTTGTGCGCGCCAGCGCAGACAATACGATCTTCCAGCTTCAGAAGAAATTGCTGGACTTATTGTTGCCGACTTGCCCATGACAAATGGGCAACGCGATGTTATTGTTCAAATGAAGACAGGCCAGCTTCAGAGAATAAGCGAGTTGCATCCTTCATTCATGGCAATGCAATACCCGTTGTTGTTCCGTATGGCGAAATAGGATTCCACAACCAGATTCTATATAATGAGGAAGTCCTTCCGCCATTAAAGAGGAAGTTCGTAACCATGCGTGAATTTTATGCTTACCAACTACAAACGAGGTTGACTGAAGGGAGAGGAATCATTCAAGGAGGTCGTTTATTTCACCAGTATGTTGTCGACGCATACACGGCCATCGAACAAGAACGATTGCGTTGGGTAAGAAATAACCAACAAACATTGAGGGCGGACGTTTACAACAACATATGGGGTGCAGTATCAAGAGGAGAAACAAACGCAAAAACTGTGGGGAAAAAATTATTCTGCCATCATCTTTTACAGGATCTCCGAGGTATATGGTAGAGAATTATCATGATGCACTTGCTTTATGCAGATGGTATGGAAACCCTCATCTTTTCATAACCATTACTGCCAACCCAAAATGGGACGAAATTGGTCTCCATTTGCAAAAGTATGGAAACGACATTTCAAATGACAGGCCGGACTTACAATGCAGATTATTTAAGATAAAACTGGAGCAGTTAATAGAAGATATCAGACGAGGACGTTTCTTCAAAAGTTGCAAAGCAGGTTTGTAATGCAAATATGTTTAACATTCATTTGATTTATACACGTCTTTTTTACCACCATGCTTAAAGTCATGCATGTTATTGCCAATTCTTTTCACGTGTTTCTTTGCTTGCACGTGAAATGTTGACAACGTTTTCCACTGTTTTTATTTTTCCAAAACAATGCAGTTTTGTATACAATTGAATTCCAGAAACGTGGATTGCCTCATGCACATATATTGGTATGGTTGAATCGAAGTGGAACAGAACCGACTCCAGCAGAGGTCGATGAAATAATTTCCGCAGAAATCCCTGACCGTCAAGTTGATGAAGAAGGTTATGCTTTAGTTGAACAGTTTATGATGCATGGACCCTGCGGTTTTGAAGGCCTGAACTCGCCTTGCATGGAAAATAACAAGTGCAAAAAACATTTTCCAAAACAGTACAGCAGCCGTACGACTGTTGATGATGCTGGGCATATCTGGTACAAGCGAATGAGAAATGAAAGCAGGTATGTAATGAAAAAGAATGTTGTCATGGACAACAGATATGTAGTCCCACATAATATACAGCTACTGAAAAAATACAAGGCGCACATTAATGTAGAGTGGTGCAACACGAGTAGAGCTATTAAGTATCTATTCAAGTACATCACGAAAGGGGTAGACAAGGCCACAATGATAATTGAACATCTGGTGAATCCAATTCAGTCTCCTGCTGAACCGACTGCGCAGAAATGTGATGAAATAGCGAGATACCTTGACTGTAGATATCTGTCGGCCTGTGAAGCTATGTGGAGAATATTTAAATTTGACGTCCACTACAGAACGCCAGCAGTACAGAGATTAGCACTCCATTTGGAGGTGAACAAAGTTTAGTATATGATGAGTCTGTTGATCTCAGCAATATGTTGACCAGAGATGGCGTACACAAACAATAATGACGCAATGGATGGAAATGAACAAGCACAGTGAAGAGGCTAAAAACCTTACGTATATTCAATTCCCATCAAAATTTGTATGGAACGCCTCGACGAAGAGCTGGACACCCCGGAAGAAAGGTTTCGTCATTGGAAGGGTAGTTAACATACATCCCACTGCCGGTGAGATATATACATGAAGATGTTATTAACAATTGTTAGGGGACCCACGTCGTATGAAGATATACGTACGGTAAATGGTGAAGTCTTACCAACTTTCAAAGAAGCATGCTATAGGAGAGGATTATTAGATGGAGACTCAGAGTGGCATCATGCCATGGATGAATCTGCGCAATGGGCTACTCCGAATCAGCTTCGGCAACTTTTTGTTACGTTACTGATTTTCTGTGAAGTAACCAACCCTCTGAATTTGTGGAATAGCTTTTGGAAAACTCTATCAGAAGACATACCAATGCGCCAAAAACGTCTATTTGGGTTCACAGAAATGCATCTTACAGACGACCAAGTCAAAAACTATGCGCTGGCTGAGATCGAAAAACTAATGATACAGAACTCGAAGACTCTTTCTGACTTCCCTCCAATGCCACTGCCGTCGAAGAACGTGCTAAAAGATCTCAACAACAGGTTACTAATGGAAGAAAGCTATTACAACACTGAGGAGAACGACGTTGAACATCAGCGTCTTATTGTGACCTTGAATGAAGAGCAGCGTAACATATTCAACGAAGTAATCGACTCGATTGCAAACGACAGTGGACACCTGTTCTTTCTATATGGGCCTGGAGGAACAGGGAAGACACATGTTTACAAAACAATCATTGCCAAATTAAGGTCTGCAAATCAGATTGTAATACCAGTTGCATCATCAGGTATTGCAGCTTTGCTGCTGCCAGGTGGAAGAACTGCGCATTCAAGGTTCAAGATCCCTCTTATACTACAAGAGAATTCCATGTGCGACATAAAGCAAGGGACGATGTTGGCTGAACTGTTGGCGCAGGCAAAATTGATAATCTGGGATGAAGCGCCGATGACAAACAAGCATGCTTTTGAGGCATTGGACAGAACTATGAGGGACCTGATGTCCAGAAACTCTGAGAGCTGTGAGGGCAAACCGTTTGGTGGAAAGACCGTGCTGTTAGGAGGCGATTTCAGACAATTACTTCCAGTTATACGTAATGGTTCCAGACAAGATACGGTTGAATCAGCCATAAACAGGTCATACTTATGGCAACATTGTCGTGTGCATACCTTACACAGAACATGAGATTACATCGTTCAGAAATAGAATTTGTAGATTGGATTTTGCAAGTGGGCAATGGAAATGTGCAAGCTTGATAAACGTATTTTAATACGTTTATTGTTATGTTTATTTGGGTTATAATAGGAAAGTTTTGATCATTCTATGCATTTATTGGCTCTATTACACCCATTTAAATATTGTAGGACCTTCGAATGATTATCGAGCGAAAAGGAACGAAAAACGAGGCGGAAACGACGCGAAATTGGCCAAGTATGAAGATGTCAGGCAACAGTCACGGCCGTGGCTAATCTCGAAGGAGCCGTGAACATAGGCAGCATACACGAGGACAAGGGGTCACGGCCGTGAGCTTTACCTCAATAGGCCGTGAATCTCGGCAGAAAAGTGGGATATCGATAATGTTCACATTCACGGCCGTGAACACTTTGCAACGAGCCGTGAAAAGCGGCAGAGAGTAAAGTAAGTGACCTTCACGGCCGTGATACATCATGCGATTGGCCGTGAACTTGGGCAGTATATGAAGATCTGGAACATGTACACATTCACGGCCGTGAAGCTTCAAGCAAGGAGCCGTGAATCAAGGCAGTAGCTCAAGGACTTAACGTCACGGCCGTGAACGATTATGCACGAGGCCGTGAACCTGGACAGAGAGCGAAGTTGGAGAAAACCTCATTCGCCACGGCCGTGACACTTCATGCAAGAGGCCGGACTCATGCCAGAAAGTCAAGAAATAGGGTTTTTAGCCGCCGTCACGGCCGTGAAGGCCCGTTAAGAGGCCGTGAACGTGCCAAATTTCAAGGTTTGGCCCATTTTCGAAGGATAAAAGGGGAACCCTCCTTAGAACTCAAGAACAACTTGATAGGGACGAAAAATTTAGAGCAAAGAGGAGAAGGAAGAACACTAGAAGCAGTCCCGTGATCGAGAAGCTCAAGGGACGATCCGACGACGAAGCTACGCTCACACGATCGAGGAACGAGAGCTCCACCTCGAAAACGCCATATTCACTTCTTAGGGAAGTTTTTATGAGTTCTCTATCCTCGTTACCTTAAATCTCGTTGTTGTGACGTTTAATATGAGTAGCTAATCCTCTTGTGTGTTCGGGAATAGATGAACGTTGGGTTATGTCGTAGTTAAGGCGTAAGATAATCGTGAACACGTGTATTCGACTTTTTATCGCTCTATGATATTGTTTCTTCGTATCAATATGTCTATGTGTTGATATGAATGTGTGATATATCGTTTAGGGCGACAGCTAAATAACGATTAGGTCGTTTATAGACGTTAGGATTCGAGTATAGGGCGACAGCAAATACTCGATCCTCGCAATCTAGTAATCGCTGAACTTAGATCCCCACGAACGTTTAGGGCGACAGCAAATCCGTAAGTGGGTAGGAAATTACTGCGATTTAGTCGATAATCACGTCGGAGCGATACTCTGTAGCCTTAGCCGACAATACCCTTCGGGATTCGAACCTCGAACACATATTTGTCACCTACACCTCAAGTCACTCTTACTATTTCTAGTTGTGCCTCCTTGTCTTCCAATACTTTAAGTTGCTTTGTTAAATTAGTTCATAGTATAAACAAATCCTGTTATTTTATTTAGGTTAAATATCGAATCGATAGGTCAATACTAGTAATCAATTTATTCCTCGTGTTCGATACTCGGATATTCACTATAGCTATATTACAAACGATAGGTACACTGCCTATCGCGCGTGATTCTAGTTATAATATATTCGTTTTAATTATTACTTGACGTACTCGCACAAACATTTATTTAAACATACACGCACGCGATCAAGTTTTTGGCGCCGTTGCCGGGGAATAGATTGATATTAGGAACACCCTAGTTCGGTAATTTAGCCATTTTATTTTACATTTTCTCAATTTTTCGTTAATTGCGTTATTGTTTCCTACATTATTAGTCCGTTACCTTTTCAACATATTTATCTAGATCTTCGCTAATTTTCAGTTTCGCTCATTGAAGGTACTGTTTGATAGTGGATGACCCGAAGCCACCCTTCAGGTCCCATTGTTGAGGAAGATCCAGATTTCGAGCGAAAGTTACGAAGGCAGCTCAGATACAATTCAGAAGGTACGGCTAGTAATTATCAGGAAGCACTGGTTAGCTACTCGGAGGACAACTCTCAGGAGTCGGCAGACAATTCTCGAACAGAGACGTCCAAAGACAATCGAGAGACAGAAATCGATATGGCTGAACGCAGAGTACCGGTCCACCAGGACCAAGAAGAGGAACAATCCTACAGGACCTACTTAAGAACGCCTCCCTCGGCGGAACTGAATCGGCAATCGTTATTCCTCCAATCGCGAACAACGATTTCGAGCTGAAGCATGCTTGGCTTCAGATGATCTTTCAGACGGCTCAATTTGAGGGGAACCCTGATGATGATCCGTACTCTCACCTGAAGGCATTCCTGACAGTAACAGACACCATCAAGATCAATGGGGTCCCGAGTGACGCGATTAAGCTAATGTTGTTTCCATTTTCACTCAAGTACAGGGCGAAGGACTGGTTGGAGATGCTACCCGCCCAGATCAATCACTACTTGGGAAGAACTGAGAGCAGCATTCATCGGCCATTACTTCCCACTGTCAAAGGTATTGCGACTGAAGACGGAAATATCTCTTTTTCATCAGAAGGATTCGGAGAATCTTTACGGGGTGTGGGAGCGATACAAGGCGCTGACTGAAGAGGTGCCGCAGCACGGGATGTCGAAGGCAGCCCAGATAAACCGATTTCACGAGGGGCTCAACGATCAGACTGTCCACATGTTAGACGGAGCCGCAGGAGGAGGGCTCGTGAAGCTCAATGCGACCGAGGCTTGGAACCTGATCGAGGATTACTCAAGAAACAGCTTCATGAGGGGTAACACGAGGTCAAGACGCCAGGCGTGTTCGGAGTTAGCGAGGAGACGGCCACGAATGCCAAATTCGAAGCGCTCCAGCAACAAATTGCTGCAACAAACTCTCAGTTGCAGACAGTCATTGGCGCACTCCTACCGAAATCCGGGCAGACACAGCCCGTGAACGCCGTGGTGACCACCACGTCATCGACGCAGCATACGCCATACATACCCTTGTGCGGGGTTTGTGGAGCAGCCCACGAGACCTCAGAATGCCAACTTGGGCAGCCGCTGGAGCACGTGGACTATATGGGCAATTACCAAGGTGGCCAGCGAAACTTCCAGCCTCGAGCACATCCAAACTTGGCGTATGGGAATCAAAACCACCAGGGGCAAGGACCGCCAGGATTTCAGCCTAGACCATCCGGTTTCCAAAACGGGGCGCCACGTCAATATCAGAATGCACCCGCCGGAGGATCTGAGGATATGAGGGAAATGAAGGATATGATGAAGACACTCCTCACCAATTTCAGCCAAACCACCGCAGCCCATGAGAGCCGAATGACGAAGATGGAGGAGTACATGGAGGCGAACGACGTGCGTGCCCAGAACAGGACGCCCTCACTCAAGAAGTTGGAGCAACAGGTGGGGCAGATGGCGAAGCAATTGGCGGGGCGTCCTCAGGGCTCACTCCCAAGCTACACCGAACCGAATCCAAAGGAGTACTGCAAGGCGGTGACTCTGAGGAATGGACGAGAACTGCAAGAAGTGCCCACCAAGAAGAAGACCAAGGAGAACGCCAACTTCGAGAGCCACGATGAGCCCGAAGTGGAGGAGATCAGAGGCGATGATATTGAAAAGGCCGAAGCTGAGAAGGAAAAGGTCGAGCCTGAGAAAGAAAAGGCGAAGGAGATCGAGCGGCCGCCGGTGAAGCCATACCAGCCGAAGATTCCTTACCCGGCTCGACTGAAGAGGACAAAGACGAGGCACAATTTGGTAAATTTATGGGTATGTGTAAGAATTGCATATTAACCTACCTTTTGTTGAAGCCATTACGCAGATGCCCAGCTTCGCCAAATTCTTGAAGGACCTGTTGACGAACAGGAGGAAACTCGAACATGTTTCCACGGTGTGCTTACGAGGGGAATGCTCGGCGATACTTCAAAATAAGATGCCGAAGAAGCTCAAAGACCCAGGGAGTTTTACGATTCCCTGTCTTATAGGAGACTTAGTTGTTGAACGCGCTTTAGCTGATCTAGGAGCTAGCATAAATTTAATGCCGTATTCCATGTTTAAGCGCTTAGGACTAGGTGAACCACGACCCACTAGGATGAGTCTTCAATTAGCTGATCGTTCGTTAAAATACCCTAGGGGTGTCATTGAGGATGTCCTAGTAAAGGTAGGTAAATTTGTGATTCCCGCCGACTTTGTTATCTTAGACATGGAGGAGGATGAGAACGTTCCATTGATTCTAGGTAGACCATTTTTAGCTACCGGTGAAACTATGATAGATGTTAGAAATGGGACGTTAACTTTGACGGTAGACGGTGAAAAAGTTACGTTCAATATGGCGGAGTCAATGAAGAAGACTAATGAGCATGATGATAAGTGCTACTACTTAGACGCTATTGAGCATGATTTTTTCTTTTCTGTACAAGGTCTATCACAGTTCCCCTACGAGCAGGATACACAGCAAATTTTGGCAATTGACGAGTGTGGGGAGGAAGTCGACGAGCCCATCATAGCTATCGACGAGAGTAGCGAAGAAGACAAGGAAAAGAGCTCGGTCGAGGAGCCACCCGTCCTAGAGTTGAAGCCGTTACCTGACCACCTCGAGTATGCGTTTCTCGGAAACAATGGAGGGCTACCAGTCATCATTTCATCGAGTCTCGACGACGGACAGAAGGGCCAGCTTTTGGAAGTGTTGAGAGCACACAAGAAGGCATTGGCGTGGAAGTTATCCGACATCAGAGGGATCAGTCCGAGCTACTGTACGCATAAGATCCTGATGGAGGACGAGTTTAAGCCAGTCGCCCAACGTCAAAGGCGACTCAATCCGAATATGAAAGATGTCGTGAAGAAAGAGGTTATTAAGCTATTAGACGCGGGGATGATCTACCCTATCTCAGATAGCGCTTGGGTAAGTCCGGTCCAAGTGGTCCCGAAGAAGGAGGAATGACGGTCGTCACTAACGATAAGAATGAATTGATTCCAACAAGGACCGTTACTGGGTGGCGTGTGTGCATCGACTACAGAAAATTAAACGATGCCACGAGAAAGGACCATTTCCCCTTACCATTTATTGATCAAATGCTAGAAAAATTATCTGGTCATTCATTTTATTGCTTTCTCGATGGTCTTTCAGGATATCTGCAGATTCCCATTGCACCTGAGGACCAGGAGAAGACCACATTCACTTGTCCCTTCGGTACGTTTGCGTATCGAAGGATGCCATTCGGTCTATGCAACGCTCCGGCCACCTTCCAGCGATGTATGATGGCAATATTCGACGAGTTGGTAGGTGAGGTAATGGAGGTGTTTATGGATGATTTTTCGGTATTTGGGTCGTCGTTTGATGTATGCCTTGCTAATCTGAAGCTTGTACTCGCACGCTGCGAAGAACGACTTGGCACTTAATTGGGAGAAGTGTCATTTCATGGTTCGAGAGGGTATAGTTCTGGGCCATAAGATTTCCTCTAAAGGAATCGAAGTGGACCGAGCTAAATTAGAGACAATAGAAAAATTACCTGTCCCCTCGAACGTGAGATCAATTAGGAGTTTTCTAGGACATGCTGGCTTTTATCGTAGGTTCATTAAGGATTTTTCTAAAATTGCTCGACCCATGTCTAGATTACTTGAGAAAGATGCTCCGTTTGATTTTAACGATGAATGTTTGCATGCCTTTAATTTGCTTAAGGAGCGATTGATCGCAGCACCTATCATGGTCGCCCCTGACTGGGGGCTGCCCTTTGAACTAATGTGCGATGCTAGTGACTATGCAGTTGGGGCCGTGCTAGGGCAGCGTAAGGACAACCATTTCAGGCCGATATATTACGCGAGTAAGACACTAGACGCAGCCCAAGCTAATTACACGACCACCCGAAAAGGAGCTGTTGGCTGTCGTGTTTGCTTTCGACAAGTTCAGGTCATATCTTATCCTATCCAAAGTTATTGTTTTTACTGACCATTCTGCTCTTAAGTACTTGTTAGCAAAGCCCGACGCCAAGCCACGGCTGATCAGATGGATCCTACTACTGCAAGAGTTCGATATTGAGATTCGGGATAAGAAAGGTGCGGAGAACCTAGCGCGGACCACCTCTCTCGACTGGAGGAGTCCGAAATATACCACAAGGACGGAAAGCCGATACAAGATAGGTTCCCAGACGAGCATCTTTACTCAATACAGGTGGTAAGTGACAACACTCCCTGGTTTGCAGATTACGCTAACTATCTTGTTGCGAGGGTTCTACCAAAGGGATACACAAGTCAGCAAAAGAAGAAATTCTTTTCTGACTTGAAGTATTACTTTTGGGAAGATCCATATCTGTTCAGGCGATGTGCAGACCAGATGATACGACGATGTGTTGCTCCCCCTGAGACGACGAAGATTCTAGGGCATTGCCATAGCGGACCTACTGGAGGGCATTATGCAGCCAATCGAACAGCTCAGAAGGTGCTGGAAAGCGGGTTTTATTGGCCAACGATTTTCAAAGACGCCCAACGGTACGTTGACATTTGTGATCAATGTCAGCGCACAGGTAATATCTCAAAACGTGATGAAATGCCTCAAAATTTTATTCTAGTTTCTGAGATTTTCGATGTTTGGGGTATAGATTTCATGGCCCGTTTCCTAGTTCGTATAATAATAAGTACATTCTGGTTGCTGTAGACTATGTGTCTAAGTGGGCCGAGGCGCAAGCTTTACCCACGAACGATGCTAGGGTTGTTGTGCGATTTTTACGAGCATTAATTTCACGATTTGGGGCACCTAGATGCATCATTAGCGATAGAGGCACCCATTTCTGTAACACCCATTTGCACGTACCTTAGATCGATATGGTGTTAAACACAGTCTGTCCACCCCTTATCACCCTCAGGCTAGCGGTCAGGTAGAAGTCGTGAACCGCGAGTTAAAACGTATTCTTGAGAAAACTATAGCTGGGAACCGTAAGGAGTGGGCTAATAAGCTTAATGACGCACTTTGGGCGTATAGAACCGCGTATAAGACACCAATAGGTACTACACCGTATAGATTGGTTTACGGGAAGGCATGCCACCTCCCCGTAGAAATCGAACATAAAGCCTATTGGGCAATTAAGTCATTAGATATGGATTTGGGGAAAGCCGGTGAAAAGCGGCAGCTCCAAATTAATGAGCTTGACGAGTGGCGTTTATCAGCTTATGATAACGCCAGAATGTATAAAGAGCGTTCAAAAGCCTACCATGATAACAAAATTAGGCACAGACGAGAATTTCAAGAAGGGGACCAAGTCCTCCTCTTTAATTCTCGACTTAGGCTTTTTCCTGGTAAGCTTAGGTCACGTTGGTCAGGACCGTTCACTGTTACTCGTGTTTTCTCATACGGTACTGTTGAGATTTCAGGTATGGGACAGGGTACTTTCAAGGTGAATGGGCACCGATTGAAGCATTATCATGGAGGCGAGGAAAATTTGAGCGATAAGGAGGTATTATACCTCGATTTCAAGCCAGCATAAGAGCCTAGGAAGGACGTCAGGCTGAGACGTTAAAAGAAGCGCTCCTTGGGAGGCAACCCAGGTATTTCTATTTTATGTTTTAGGTATATATATATATATATAAAAAAAAAAAAAAAAAAATCTAAAACTATATATATATTAAATTAAATAAAACATAATAACAACAATAATAATAACAATAATATTTAATTATATAAGTTTATTACAAACATTGAAGATGGGTACAACGCAGAATCGAAGATGAGATAGGAACATAGTTTTACTACATAAAAGATGGTTACAACACCATTACAACATGTGAAAGACCAAGACAAAAGCAAATTAAAACAACTGCGAACAAAAGACAGAACAATAGTTTATTTTGCTTCATAAGGGCGGGTTACTCACAAGTGCACCTTGTGAGAACCCAACACACGAAAGCGAGTAAAACTGCGAACAAACCCACAAGAAGAGTGAAGTAAAGTGACAGCATATCTAAGTTGCGTCGAACCCTCACGTATTCTTCACTCTCATTCTCACGGTCTTGCTGCTGTCCCCAATACATAGTGGCTAGCTAACCCAGAAATTTCAAAAATAAGATTGTAAAGACGTAGGATTTATGGTAGATGATGCTATTGTGTTGTTCCACCAATGTCTATTTATAGGCATGAATGGCACAAAAATATCATTATCCATACCCGGCAAATTCCCATAAATGATACAGACAAATTTTTGACTTGGATGATCTGACGCCGCGCGAGAAAGTGATATTCGTTTGTCGATTATCAGATTTTTCCTTGCGCCAATCGTTCTCGAAAATTCGTTGATTGCGTGTCAATCATAGTTTAAATATATATATAATAAAACAAAAAAAAAATAATAATTATAACAAATAAAAAAAAAAAAAAAAAAAAAATTTGAAGTCACGGCCAATGATTCGCCAGTCACGGCCGCGACTGTGCCAAACCATGTGCCACTGCCTGCATTCACGGCTGTGCTTAGACACTCACGGCCGTGAATATTTGGGCATCATTTCACGTCTCACACTGCCTACCTTCACGGCCTGTGACCTACTGAGTCGCGGCCGTGAACGCTGCATTACTCATACACTGCCTGCGGTCGGCTTGTGTAATGACATTCACGGCCGTGACTTGAGTAAAAATAAATATAATAATAATAAATACAATAAAAATAAAATAACAATAATACAATTAAATAATAAAATAATAAATAAATAAATAAAATAATATAAAAAAATTATATATAAAAAAAAAAAAGAAATTAATTATCAAAAAAAAAAAAAAAAAAAAAAGGTTGTCACGGCCCGTGTCTCGTGAGTCACGGCCGTGATTCCTGCGAGCTTGACTCACTGCCCTACTTCACGGCCCTAGACTTAATTGTCACGGCCGTGAATATGTCGAAAGGAGCTCTCTGCTCCACTTCACGGTTTGTGGAATAAGCAGTCACGGCCGTGAACTGTCCGATTTCAACCTATATCAACGTATTTTTTCGTCTATTTCACCATTCAACCCACACAACATTCATAAAATCTCGTCTATCTCCCCAAAAGAGCACGTCGCCGCCGTGTAACCGCCTACCGTCGGACTAATTCCGGGAACCTCAACGAACAACACCGATTCCCACTCTTAATTCGGTAAAATCAAAAGTATGGACTATTACCACCCTAACTTTCGGTTTAAAGGCGAGCTTCGAGATTGAGGTCGATTTTTCATGTTTACATTGCTCTCTTCATTACTAGATTTATGCTATAAACATTGTTGGGGTTGACGGAATTGCATTTTTCATGTGTTAATTTCGATTTTGGGCGATGACCCTAATTTCCGAAATTGGGGCTTTTACAATTTGGGTCAAGTTTGGTGTTTTGTATTGCTCCTTATGGTTACTATATGTTTTGAATGAAATGGGTGTGCTTAATTTCATGATTTCGTCGGTCAATTTCGACTTGGGAACGATAACCCTAATGACGATATTTTTGGAATTTGGAAAATTTTTGCCAAATTGGTTGCTTTTCATGGATCATTTTGCGTTGGATAATCGTCTAATGTTTGAGGAATGTGCTTGATTGATGATCATTGCAATTAGAAGGAGTATTTTAGATTGTCTTGTATGTGTTTCGACAAAATGCCGCTTTGAAATTGTAAATGCTCTTGTTTTACGAATTGTGAATTTTTGTCGCGACGTTGGTCGAGTCGAGCTGTGTTGATTATCATTTTCTCGCCAACTAACATTGGACTTCTAGGTACCATGGGTAAAAGCAGAACCGCTGCAGGACGTGCTCACGATTCACCATCAACGAGCGTCCACGCGAGGCCAACGCACGGACGACACTGCTAGAAGCTATGGGGCAGTTTGACGATGAGACACACCAGGCCCTTTACAACCGGCTAAAGAGCGGAATTCATTCTGACTGATCAGATTGCCACGACACGCTGGAAAATATCACATCGACAGCAAGTGGCGGCTACGCGTCCCTCAGCGGATGGCTCGACTTCTTCCACATTAACGAGCCTGCCTATAAGGAGCTGAACCTTGGAGTTTCTTATCCACCTACCAATTTCAACGAGCACGGGCGTGACCAAAATCAAATTCAGGCGTTTAATACAGAGCATACCGTCGATGAAGACGATATTTTGCACGGCGCTTGGATTGCATGTACCAGACTTTGGAGAACAGGCCGATACCCAGATGCATATTACAAGGAGTACCTTAGCTATCCGCCGCAGCCCAGACCTATTGGAGGAACTCGTGCGACCCCGGCGAACCTGACTTTAGTGTGAAGACCTCGAAGCGTCTTCGCTCAGGAGCCCTGTTTACGTTACATCCACCGGTTGCTTTCGCCTCGCTCACCCAGGGGCGACTCTCACGGCGCTATTGGACTTCGCGATCTGTACTACTTGGTCAGGATGCAGCATGGTCACTGGTGGCACTTAGGATTGGGCATGGCACACGCCTTCAGTGCCCAGGCTGATGTTCGTAGTCACGGGAAGATCGCAGTGGGGGCCGTTTATTACGAAGGTTATCAAGGGGATGAGACTTGTGGCCAGCGAATCCACCAGAGATGACGATTGTGGTGGGCGAAACCTGGTGAATGAGGACATGATGCTCAAGATGAAGATGCTGATCAAAGCGCCGAATTGGTCCCGTTCCGAACAAGGTCTATGTTTGGCACGCAGTTTACCGTGGGCACACGGACCTCGGTGACGCATTCCCTGAGCCCGGAAATTGAGGGTGCGGGCCATTCCCCGTGCACCCAGACGCCGGCACTTCCCATTCCTCAGGCTACACGAGGGGGAGTCATCAGGGGTCGCTCCTTACCGCGTCAGCCGCAGACCTTCACACACTGCGCGAGGACATGCTCCGCTACCATCAGGAGGCCATACAGCGTGACGAGGAGACACGACGCCGTCAGGACGAGTACGAGCGTCGAAACGAGGAAGCCCACAGACGCTATCGCGAGGAGCAAGAGCGATATGAGATGGCTCTTAAAGCCATGGAAGACGCGGTCAGGCGATCACAGGAGTCCTGGCGTTCTTCGCCCTCGGCCGCCCTCACCACCACCTTAGTTCCAACTGCAGTTGGGATTTTTCTTTTGTAAAACACTGTCTGTTTGGTCTAGTCATCCAGACAACTTTTGATGATTATGACTCGTTTTGCTGTTTACTTCTTATTTCCATCGTACGTTTAAATTTTCTTTTCAGTGTTTTCAGGAAACGTGTCACAATTACGCCACTACAACCCAAAATATTCACAATCAGTGAAGCGACCATGTTCAAACTATATCAAATGATGGAGGCGGGCCACGCCCAATTTTTCAGGGGAGTCCGTTCTTTCACTTCTTTTACCTTCCTGTTATTTATTTTACACGTGGAGGACAACGTGAATCTAAGTGTGGGGAGGGGGAATTGTGATTGGGAATTTGTTGAAAAGTTACGTGAAATTTTTAGGTGCCGTGGCTATTAATCTATGAAATATGGCATGATTGTTTGCGTTCATCTCAATGTGGATTGCATATTAGGGAGTCTAGTGAGCGATGAAGACATGCATCAGTGATTTAGTCATAAGCCCATGAATTAATTCCATTCCATGTAATCAATAATAAAGATTTCACGAGCCATATGTCTCCCCTGGCCTATCATGTGGCTGTCGCCTCTCGTTAATGCGAAATCATGTCCAAATTCAAGAAATTCAAAACCCAATTGAAAAAGGGAAAAAAAAAAAGAATCTGCTCAAAATTAATAGCAATAATTGTCTCTGTCCTGATTAGAGTAGAGCTTTCACCACCATCATCTCCGTGTAATAAATAAGCTGATAAAAAAATTAATGATATGTTTAAGGCTTCGTCAAAGCTGAGTATTCATCATTAAGTAAGCAAAAAGTGGATCATCATCATCGTCAAAGAGGTTGCCAAGAACATATTCATTCAAACATCCAATCATCCTCTTTGGATTTCCAGTCCATCTACAAAGACTTTAACCACAGAGAAAAACATGAATTCTAAGACAGATGATCACTGCTAAAATAAGAAGGCCATGCATAAATCAGTAAGCATCATCATCGTCGTCGAAGATAGAAATTCCCAGATCGTCTTCTTGCAACATCATCTCCTTGTATCGACACTCATTGCTACAAAACGCTTTCTCGCCCCTGAATTTAGGCAAAAACACTTAGCTACTTGCAAGAAAAAGACAGACTTTAGTAACTGAATGGATTGAATTAAAACTAACCTGTACATGTAAATGTCTTCACCTAGACCAAGCTGCTTCTTGCAAGTGCAGCAGAAGCTGAGGAAACCATCAAAAGGATAGCTCTTTGCCTCCCCGCTTACGAATGATCCTTCGTCGTTTCTTGATTCAGACAACTTCACGACGCTGCTCTCAACGATGATGCAGTCATCGAATATGTGTTTGGTTTGAGGGTTCGGCCCATAAGAGATCACGCGCGTATAGTCCTCAGATAGCTCCATTTCTCGGCTGCTAAAAGCACCAGAATTTAAAGACCCAAACAGGGATTTCCTCGGGGAAAGGAGACATTAATGCAGGCGAAGATGGACCTACGTGAGAACAATTCTTGGTCTTGATGCCAAAATCACAAGGTGGGACGTGGATCTTCAGCTCTGAACCAAAAAGAACCGTTCTTTTATGAGGTTCAGGCGAGTTAGAGTCATCTGTTAACGCATCTAAGAGGCCTTTCGAGTCTAGTTTCTCCCTAAGATTCTTACTACTACTACTCTTGCTGTCTTGGTGGGTTTTCTTGAGGTTTTGGTATCAGAGTGAAAAGGGTTCTTCGGGCAGAGAATGATGGTATAGCAGCGTCAAGAACTGAAGTTGGGCTGCCATAACTGATTCAGTTTCACTGAGACCTTTGAGGCAAAAACAGAGAACAACCTAGGCGAGCTTAGAATGAGGATGTTATTTGTCTGTAGCTGAGATTAGGGTATCTTAAGGAAACCATTTTCTGCCATTGATGATGGTGATTGATGTATGTTTATAACCTTTCTGCAAAAGAAATTAAAAAGATTCAATGTAGCTATCAAAAAGCAAAAGCAACACCAAAGGTTAAATCTTTAGGGTGTGTCTACACTCTACACTTCACAGCCTACCCAAGATTCCACTCGTTTACAGAAACAGAGAGATAAGGCTTAAATCTCACATATCTCTCCGAAGAACGACAGAAAAAAACAACAGCCCAGAAAAAAACGATCAAAACGGATATCAAAAGTAGAATCAGAAAGCCTTACTAAATTTCTCCGAATTGTGCTTTCAGTTTTCCTCTTCTCTCAGTATAAGCCTCTCAGAGCCTTCATATAAAAAAAAAACACAATAAGTCATCATAGCACATTTGGTGCATTGAAACAATAAAGATGGACGTAAAGCTTCTTTTCTTTTACCTTTTTTCCTTTTCTCCCATTTGTTTCTTTGCACACGTTTTTTTTATAGTCCTCTCTTTTGTTTGTTTCCTCACAGCCCACGTCCCCACTATTATTTATTTTGAGCAGACGAATAGGGGTCGCTATTCATCATAAAGATTCAGTGCCTTACGTGCAGACAAGGCCATACTTCTATTTCATAGTACATGAAAAGATAACAGGAAAAAAGAAAATGAAAATGGGATTTGCTTTATAATTACACACTTTCAAGTTTCTTATCTTCGTGCTAGAATTAATATGCATATCTGCCTTACATTTGCTCTTTGGATCAGTATTCAGTATTTCAGAATTTTATTAGTGCCTAAGAGTATTAGGTTGCTATTTCTAGCTTTCTCAACTTCGAGAGGAAAAATGTCCATATTTTGATATATAATATAAGAAGTGATGTAATCACATTGAATTTAGTGAGTGGTAGGGTCCATATAATTTGCTAAGATTAATGAGAAATGAATTTGGGGCCTTCTTCACCGCACTGCTCAGTCAGCAAACGTCACTGTCTTTGAAATATAAATAAAAATTCTTAATTTATTTGCTGCCCCACCCACCTAACCTAACCCACTTCGAAAGAAATTAAAAAAAAAATTAAAATTAGAACCACAGAGAGGCAGATCAAGAACTGTTCTTTAGCTGTGTAAAGAGGCTCATAAGGGTGTAAGAAAAGGCTGGGATTTGCGATTGAAGGAAGGAAGGTGTTCTTATTTCGAACGAGTACAAGGTTGTGAAGGGGAAATTAGGGACATCGTTGTTTTTAGCCTTCTATCTTTATCTGATTCTTGATCAATTGTTTAGATCTATCTATCTGTATATACATGAAGCTGTTTCTTTTCTTACTAGAATCTTCAAGAACTGTTCAGCATAAAGAGCAAAATTCTTAGCCGATCAATTCTTGGTAGAAAGAGGTTCAAATCTTAACTCAAATTGCATCTTCAACTCGAAAAGGAAGAGCCCCTTTATCTCCCTACATCAAAGCCATTAGTGAAGATCACTCCTCAAGAAACTGTAAATATACATATCTCTGATCTCCCCTTATTGAAGCCGTACTTCCTCAAAAAGCCTTCCTTCGCAAAGCCAACTTTCTCCAACACCCTTTGAGACCCTCTATTCCCTTCCTCAACTAAAGCCTCCAACCTTATTACACAAGGTAGATCGTCGAAAACGCCATGGACAGCCATTCTTAGAGCTGTAGTTGCAATTCCTTGTCCCCAGTGATGGCTTCCAATGGCATATCCCACGTGGGCCTTGTGCTTATCTTCTCCATTTTCTGGCCGTATGCTGACGTAGCCAATCGAACGATCGTCGAGGCAGATCGATCTGCGCCATGGATGCGGTATTGCAACTTTTGAATGTGGTTTAAAGCTTCTTCTTTGGATGTAAGAGAGTTCCATCTGAGGTAACGTGTGACTTTATCGTCGCTGGCCCATGTTAGAAAGTCGTCTGCATCTGAGAGCTTGAAGGGCCTGAGAGATATTCTTGAAGGATCCATTTCTTGATAATCTGATGCAAAGTTGTAACGAAAAAAATCATGAGTAAGAATAGATAGCGTTAGGTCGTCCCTAATAGCGGCGATTTTTTAATATTCCTTATTTATAATAAGCCTTCGGTAAAAGGTACAAACACCTTTCTACGGCGCGCACACACACACACACTCACCGCCACCAAAGCGGCGATGGACCCACTCCCTTCTCCGCGACTACACCATACGCAACGCCCTAGATGCCGTTACCCGCCTCCCCACCGGTGAATACCGATTCCAAGGCGGCGGATCGGCGGAGTACGTATTTCCGGCGAACTACGAAATCCCGTACCTCTCCAAGCACACGCCGCGTCGCTACACCCTCGAAACCCTAGTCCATTTCATCACCCACCGTCACCTGAAGCACACGGAGTACATGCAGAACGCGCGCTCGCATCGAATCAGCCCCGTCGTCACCTTGCCCGATCGAAAACCCCTTTGGACTATCTCACCGGCGCATCGGACTCGGTGCCGACCACGATTGACCAGATCATTCCTCCCCCGAGCTCCACCTTTCAGAGCGACGGCGCGCCGCATGCGAAAAGGAAGCTTGAGCAAGATACCGTTTCGGATGTCAACGCAATTGAGCTGATTAGGGCTAGGGAGAGGCCAATTAGGGACAGGGAAGCTATGCTGGTGTTCAAAAAGAGGGATTTTTATGTGGTCTTGACCAATGCGATAAGGCGGGATGAGGAAAGGTTAAAGCTCGAGTCTTTGCAGAGGAAGGATAACATTGTAGCTAAGAATAGGATAGAGAGTAGAGGATTGGGGTAGGAGAGGAAGGGAAAATGATGAGGAAAATGGGCGATGGAGTGCCGATAATTCTGGTTCCTAGTGCTTTTTCGACGTTGATTACTATATACAACGTGAAGGAATTTTTGGGATGGTGTCTTCGTGCCCACTGATGTGAAGTTGAAGCAGATGAAGGGAGGTAAGCCCGACTGTGTGACGGTACAGAAGAAGTTCAGTAGGGATAGAGTTGTTCAAGCTTATGAGGTGAGGGATAAGCCTTCTGCATTGAAGAGCGAAGATTGGGATAGGGTAGTGGCTGTGTTTGTGCTCGGGGAAGGAATGGCAGTTTAAGGACTGGCCTTTTAAGGATCATGTCGAGATTTTTAATAAGAGTGAGTCGTTATTCGTTGGCTTTAGAGCCGTTACTTCGTTGAGAATCGCGAGCATGAATTCGAACAGCAATTCGTATTTGATAGAGAGGTATTGTTTACTGATGACATTTATATTGCAGTTCTTGGATTCTTTATGCGCTTCGAAGATGACAGCCTCGAATCGGCAAAACCGTTAAGCAGTGGAATGTCAAGATTATCTCTGTAAGTGCTTCTTTAGTCACCACAACTATGTTCCAGTTCAGTAATCCTCTCATGAAAAAATTCGATTGAAAATGGGAGCTGTGCTATAACAATCATTCAGATATCTCACTCTTCATCTAATTGTGTTTACACTCAATTTTCTACAGATCAGCAAGAACAAGCGTCATCAAGATAGAGCTGCGGCTCTCGAGGTGTGGGATAAACTCGAAGAGTTTATGCGCGCTCGATCTCGATAAGGTGAGCTAAAAATGTAACGGCCCACCTTTTTTTCCTTTTACATCTTCTCACTTTTCTTGATTATCCTTCAGTTTCTTGGATAAATCAGATCATTGCTTTTGGTCGAGCTTCCTCCCTCCAAGCCCAGAGGATCAAATCAAAGCAAGAAACAGAACAGTAGGTCTCATTTGTAAAATCGACAATTGTGTTTTTATTTATACTTATCCTCATTCGAACACGAGCAGAAGCATGTCTATTTTTATGGAGTGTAATATTATTCGACCAAAAACCATCACATCTTGATGATGTTCCAGCAGTTAATGAATCTGTGGTATGCTCAAATGTACTACTAGTAAAATAGTGAAAGCAGAGCAAACCAAACCAAAGGAAACCAAAACAGAGTATTACTGATCTTGGAATGTAATGCTTCTGATGAATTATTATTTCCTGAAGATGGCCCAGCGTTTGATCCACTCCCTGGAGGTAATTAAGGAGAAGAAGAAGGCCCTCTTTGAGAATCCATCGCAATTGCAAGAAAAAATCATAAACAAAGAAAAGAAAAAGAAATCTCAACAAGGTAGTTGTTATTTGATTACCCTTGCATTGGCTTTTCTTAACGTTGCAAGCTTTAGGCAACTCCGTGGCCTGAGCCTGGTCGACGGTGAGGCCCCAAGTTCGACGCGCCGCCGTCGAGCACCTGACACAAGCAGTGTGGCCTAGAGCTGACCACAGAGGCTAACTGAGTGCAACACGCAGTAGATGGGACCGAAGAATTGCTCGAGACATAATTCAGACACGGCGACATCACCAAGACAACGTTCGTGCAGTCGCTCCGTTGTTCGGCTGTGCAGTTGCGACGCCGGAGAATGCGGCGGCGCGAGGGTTATTAGAAGAGATAGCCGTAAGACGACGACGCCACTGATGGAACTCTTCGAAGAAGCTCGTCCCATCTTTTTTCTTTTTCTTTTTTTGCTGTGTTTTGCGTTGATGAGACTCATGAGTGAGAGAGAGAGAGCTGATATATGTTGAAGTATAGTTTTCGGAGCAGTTGACCAACTTCCTCCTACTCTTGAATTTTTTCTTCGAATTCTAACATCATAATTATTTCGTAAGACTTGGGTTTTTCGATTTTCTTATGGGTGTTACTATTCAGCGTCTCTTTTTACTTGTTACCCGCCCCTAAAAGACTGTAAAAAGACAATTTTGCCCTTATGATATTGGCGATTCAACACTTAAATACCTACATTCAAAAAAATTAGACAGATCAGTCCCTAGTCAGTGTATTTTTAACCTAGGTACCTAGTTGAATTTTATTTTGCTGATAGGTACCTAACTGACGGATTTACCCCTACTAGAACTGGTTTTTTACATCTCTTACCTTATTTCTTATTTCACGATCGATCGCTCCTAAAAAGAGAAAAAATCGCACAGCCCCAAACCAAATCGCGCTATTGCTTGCCAGAAATCGACCCGAGTTTTTTTGGCTTCAGATTCTACGTCGTTTGTCCACTCGTTCGTCGTTGTATTCCCTTTTGAAATCGATTGGTAAGTCATTCACAGTATTACCGTAAGTGGTTGCATTTCGTCACTATTAGGGTTCTTTTGTGCGTGTTTTTGGAATGACATTGATCTGTTGGTCGATTAGGGTTTTTTTGTGCGTGTATTTCGTCATGGCTGCTTGATTTGGGGTTTTTTTGGAATGGGTCGATTTTGGTTTTTTCGAATGGGGTCAATTTGTTGTGGTACTACATCGTAACTGCATTTGGTACCCTCTGTTTTGGCATATCGGTACCCCTTGTGTGAATAAAATGGTACTGCTTGCCAAAAGTGGTCGAATGGGGTCAATTTTTTTGGTACTACATTATCACCGCATTAGGTACTCTCTGTTTAGGCAAATTGGTATCCCTTATGTGAGTAAAATGGTACTGCTTGTTAACATTGGTTTTATCGACTGAGGTCAATTTGTTTTGGTACTACATTATCACTGCATTTGGTACCCTATGTTTGGTCAAATTGGTACCCCTTATGTGAATAAAATAGTACTGCTTGCTGACAGTGTATTTTTTGCAGAAATGCCTCCACGGAACATATTTGAGCTGGCTTCCCGGTGCCATCATGCGCTGTTTCGATCTACCATAAACAATTTGAAGGGTAGCATGACCCCAGATCAAAAAGAAGCTCTAAGAAGGTCCCGTTTCATTTTTTTTAGATATGCCTAATATGAGCCATTCGTTTGCTCGAATCATCCGGCCTGATAATGAACGGGTGCACTATTGGGCTAATGGTAATACTCTCCGTTACGTTATGAGTTTACCTTTTTTGCTTATGTATTTATTGATGAATTCAATGCTTTGGGAACTTTCAGATTTGGGTGTATGAGCATGTGCCCTCGTTGGCGCAGAAGCGGGAGATATAAAATTTCCAACTTTTTATGTATTATTTGCTTTGTTTCTAACTGTTGAATGAATTATGTGTTGTTAAGGTTGATGGAGGAGTTGGCGGATCTCATTTGGAGTGGACTGCTCGCGTGGAGAGGTTGGAAGCCGAGTTGAGATTGAAGGACGAGGTTATAAGAGATCTAAGGTCAAATGTTCGGACGTCGAAGGTTGATATGTCCAACTATGATGCGAGGGAGGAGGTAGAGGCTGAGGATACTGAACGAGTGGATGATAAAGAGGCTGAGGCTAATGATAGGGATTGTGCAAGGATGGGGGTGATGATAAGGCCGAGGATATGGTTCACAGTGAGGGTGATGATGTGGCCGAGCAGATGGTTCATAGCGACGGTGAGAAGGCCGGAGAGGACAAGGTTCAGGATAGGGTGAGGATAGGGCCAGGGATATGGCTCATAGTGACCGTGACGATATGACCGAGGTGATGGCTCGTAGCGACGGTGAGAAGGGCGATGAGGACAATGTTGAGGATAGGGATGAGGATGAAGCGGAGGATCAAGAGGAGGATCAGGAGGATAAGGGCGCGGAGGATCAGGTTATCGATGGGACTGTTTGGAGACCTTTGTTTGTTTATGTTGGTTTTTCTTTTGTGCATGGACGGTTATTGCCAAGTGTGTGCTGTGTTGTGTTGTTCTATGACTGTCCGTAATTTATGCAGTACCATATGTTATATATCGCACATGAAGTACCTTATCTGTTGTACACTAAGGTACCTTGTGTTTTACAGAAGGTACCTTATCATTTACATATATAGTACCATAACCTGAGGTTTACCGTATCCAGAATTATACATATACAGTACTCAGATTTCAAAGTATATCGTACCATTTTTGTTATACGATCGAAAAATAAATACATTCCTAATCGAATCGCGTTGTCCTGCGTGATTTTGACAATACCTAACAAATAACGAAATGAAAAAAATGAAGCCTAATGCTCTAAATTCGCAGATGTAGCACGCACCAAATTATTCAAATTATATTGTAGATGTTCTTGCTTCTATCCTTATACTATAATGAATCTTGGTATTCTAAGATTTAATTCATGCGTGCGGGGCCTAATGCACCGAATTTGATCTAAAACGTATTTATTACTATATTTTACTGTTCTACGGTGGTTCGAGATGAAAAAGTAATTCGTACGACCTCGAAAAATACTAACCCTAGTATGACGTATCATATATTTAAGGGACGCCGTACCAAAAATAGCTTTGTAGGGGTACCTATCGTTTTGTTTGAAGCGTACCAACTCAGACACGCTTGCAGTATCATAAATTACATATGACATGAAACATCTTATGATAGCCACCGTCCTGTCAGATACTGCTGTCTTTTATGATTAAATACCTCGTATGTCAGAATCTGTCCAGTCATGACAGAAAAATTCAGAAATCTGTCCACTCATGACAGAAAAATGTCATAAAAGTGTTCAATCATTACAGAAAAATGTCAGAAATTGTCTCTTCCTTTCTCCACATCAACATCTGCTGAAATGCTTCGTTTGTGACGAAAAATAGCCAAGTCTTACTTTAATTTAAACGGTACCTACATCTGAAACGATACAGTACCCTATGTTGTACACTTAGGGTACCTAAATGACCTAAGTTACAGTACCAAACTTGCGTATATAAACGTACTGAATTGGCATACGTTACAGTACCAAGTTCGCTTATATTACTATCATGTTGGCATATCTTACGGTATCAATGGTATATTACAGTACCAAATATGCATATTACAGTACCAACGTGACATATATTACAGTACCATAGTTGCGCATGTTAACGTACCAAATCGGCACAGTACCAAAGTTAATATCTTACGGTACCAAAGCGACATATATTACAGTACCAAAGTTGCGTACATTAACGTACCAAATTGTATATATTACAGTACCAAGTTCGCTTTATTAGTACTATGTTGGCATATCTTACGGTATCACCGGTATATTACAGTACCAAAGTTACATATTTTAGGGTACCAACGTGGCATATATTACAGTACCATAGTTGCGTATATTAATGTACTAAATCGGCATATATTACAGTACCAAGTTCGCTTATGAAAGACTATGTGGCATATCTTACGGTATTACTGGTATATTACAGTACCAACTGGCATATATTACAGTACCAAACCAGCATATAATACGTATCAAATTTGCATATATTAGGCCATCTCCAACCATTCCCTCTATATATAACGTTGCTACAGTTAATTTCCTCTATACATACAGTTTAAACAGTACTGGACAACTCCAACCATCTCCTCTATATTTCCTCTAAACTAATACTATCATTATTTTACTTATTTTATGTTATATTTAATATTTAGTTAATGATTAAATTATCAATGATACTTCATCGGCTTAATTATAGAATAATTACCATCATTAAAGTTCACAAAAAATTATAATATTGACTTATTATTTAATTAATTAAATTCTAAATTGAAATCATATATTTATAAAGAACTAAAATTTTAATGAAAATTACTGGAAGTAACAAATTACAGTGATAAACCCCACATGCCATTTTAAAACTACAACTTTACTTTAAAATAAAACCTAAAATAATAGAGGAATAAAAACAAAAATAAATTTAAAAAAATAATAAACCCACATCCACAACTATGTTAAAATCATTATTATTAGAATGGCAGTTTCGCAATTTTATCTAGTGTATGTGTCAAAGTAATTGCAAAAATTCCCCAATCATCAGTCGTCTTCTTCGTCCAACTCCACCATCGTTCCCATTTTCAATTCAGAAATCAGAAAATAAAATCAAAATGAAAAAAAAAAAAGAAAAGTGGGATAGCGGGTGAACATTGCCCGCTACAGATCGCGGGGCACTGTGGACTCCGCTGATTTTAGCGTGGCGTTTGGCGGGCGGTTGGAGCTCCACCAACGGCCAAATCTCCAGCGGAACACCAGCTTTGGCGTCCCGTTTGGAGATGCTCTTACGATATCAAACTGGCATATTATTACAGTACCAACTGGCATATATTACGGTATCAAACTGGCGTGTATTACAGTACTAAATTGCATATATTATACGGTCTCAAACTGGCTTATATTACAGTACCAAATTTGCATATGTGACAGTACATTGTTCACATCATTTAGACAAAAAGAATGAGTCATTACCAATTGACATACAAAAGAATGACCAGTTGGCATCATTTAGACAAAAAGAATGAGCCATGTCCTATTGACACATTTGACATATATTACAGTACCTTCTTGGCATATATTACAGTACATTGTTGTCATATATTACAGTACCTTGTTGGCCTATATTACGGTACCTTATTGGCATTTATTACAGTACCTTGTTGTCATCCATTACAGTACCTTGTTGGTATATATTACGGTACCTTATTGGCATTTATTACAGTACCTTGTTGTCATATATTACAGTACCAAATTAGCATATATTACAGTACCTTGTTGGCATATAATACAATACATTATTGTCATATATTACAGTACATTGTTTGGCATCATTTGGATAAAGAATGTGCCACATACAAAAGTGCAACAAAAATGGTTTTGGAACAAAAGCAATAACGAAATACATGGCAAATACGGACCCTACGTCGATACGGCCTCTCTACAAGTACGACGATTATTCCTGTATTTTCCACATCTTTTGCACTTGTTGGATCTTTTATCTACCTGAGAAGGAATCTTCCGCATCTTTCAGCAACCAAGAAGACACAAATGCTCGGGTCACGAATAAAATTCCCGCCATCGGTTTGAGCATTCATCTCGTGCGTCGTCGCTTCATGATCGATACTAAGAATGACTCCCTTTTATACTCACACAATGCAAACAATGCCCCGCCACTAACCGAACTTGTAGACGGCATATTTTCAGATAATATGACAACCTGTATAAATGGTACGCCTGTATAGTTTACAATGGTACAGCGTACGCGGACATCTTGGTCCCGTATAGACACATAAAATGGTACGTAATAAACATAACAAATGGTACGTAATAACAGTTATATAAAGAAACTGAAATCCCGATGGATTAGCCTCAATAACTGTCAAGAATCGACATCCACCCTTACATCGAGCTCTTAGATCGCATTCAGCTCCTAGATCTGGGTTAAATTTGATCTCACGAGTGCAATCGATTACCACACCCAAAACAAAATAAAAGCTTACATGACAAAATCGAGACCCTAAATCGAGAACCCAATGTGGAATAGGCTCGTGCTCGTCGTCCGGTGCCACCACGAGCGGAAGGTAATCGTCAATTGCAGAGATGGAGCTGAAATTTTGTCAGGCGTGATCGTCCGGTGCCAAAATCCATTGACCAAACCCAAACCAAAAGAAAAACTTACCTGACAAAATCAACCCCCAAATCGAGAACCCAACGTTCAATAGGGTCTTCGATCCTTGTCCGGCGCCGGCACGAGCAGAAGGAGTTGGTCGGCAAGAAGAAATCGTCGACGGCGAGCTGAAGGTCGAATTTTGCAGAGAAAAAAAACCTGAAATGAAATTCTAAATCATTTAATAAGGGTATTTTCGTAATCTTAGGTGATTAGGTACCTAAGTGTAAAAATTTTATTCAACTAGGTACCTAGCTATAAAATAGTTCTGACAAGGTACCTAAGTGGCTGATTTTTTTCCTGTTGGGTATTTATGTGTAGATTTCCGTATGATATTTAAATTAATTTAAAAAAAACTAACGTCTAATTTAATTCTTGTACGAAATAGTGAAAACTACATACATAAATAAATTCGAACGATCTTCGGCAATGAATCGAAATGCGGTAACAGAAAAAAATTCGATTTAACATCTTAGGACCGATCTATGGACAATTTCGGTCCAGCAGTGCACGGGCCTAACGAAATTTTCGGCCAAGCTGTGCGCCTGTCGATCGATATTTTCGGTCCTGACACTGCCTGTCCGAAAATGTCGTTCGGCCCTGCAGTGTACAGGCCGACCGATATTTTCGGCCCTGACAGGTCTGGCCGAAAATATCGATCGGCCAGTACACTGTAGGGCCGAAAATTTCGTTGGTCCGACGCACTGTCTGGCCGAAAATCTCGATCGATCGTTTTTTTCTAAGTTTTCCGGAATAATTATTTGTATTAGTATATTTTTTGTGTTATAATTTGTGACTATCTATTGTAAAAAATTTCAAAACGGTCTACAAGTTCAAAAAAATATTCCAAAAATAAACAGTACGCGTCCCATACATAAACGAACCATAAAAAAAATAAACACATCATGGGGCCTGGCGCCACCGGTCGTTGAGCTCGTCGAGCCTCTCTCTGAACGCTGTCCAGATGCATCCTAGATAGCATATCGCTAGTCAAGGTGTACATCGAGCTGTACCACTGTACATAGAAATAATAATATAAAAAGTGATTAAACATATAAATATAAAAAAATCGACATAAGATTAAATTACATACGTAGTCGCCGTGGCTTCGTGGGGGTATGTCGCCCGATGAGGATCCCGGCTCCGACGAAAGTAGGCGAGGATGAGAATGCCGCTGACACCAGTCCATGTACCCTTGAACGGTTCACCAAGGTACTCCGCGGCGGCCCGATTGATGAGCACGTCAGGTCTGCTGGCATGACCGCTTTCTGTGGGGTACTCATCGGTGGCGGGATGACCTGCACGTACCCCAGCTGGCTCAACACTCTCGAGGGTGCATAGGGCTCAACGATATCGCGATATCTAACCCACCCCATGAAAAGCGTCCTCGGGTGCTGCGACGCTAGATCGGGACCGTACGGCAGCCAAGCAACCTGATAACAGTTCACAATTTTTAAATAATTGTCTTACATATAGAATATAAATTGTTAAGATACCTCGCTGGAGGTCATGACATCTATCTGACGGCGGATCTCAACCAAACGGTTCACCGTCTTCTCGTGATGAGATACAGACCCATGCGTGATTGTGCCTGGCCAGGCTCCACATGGTGGGAGAGACGGTGGGGGCGGAAGCATGAGAAGTACTCGTAGATCCACGCCTGTAGTACGAGAGGCACCCAGCTACATCCCTCGCATCTGCCCTGCTTGCGAGGTCAAGCTGGCGATAAAGGTACGCAGGTGCGGCCGATCCCCACGATACTGATTGGCAGAGGCCAACGAGCGGTAGAACTCGTGCATGATGTTGGACTTCACACAGATCCCACTTTTGTCGACAAACAGCGTCGACCCCAAGTGAATCCACAACCAGGCGCGCCGGCCGACCCCCCGCATCCTCTGCATCACGTCTTTCGTCACAACCCCACCCTTCTCATAAGAACTCATCAGCGCGTCCGCGGAGATGCCCATTATCTCCCTCGCCATGATCTGCCCATCGGCGACGTCTGGGGTGCCCGATACCGTCGCCCCGTTGATCGGGATACTCAGGATCTGCTGACATCGTGAAGCATGATCGTCATATCCCCGAATGGCATGTGGAAGGTGTTCGTGTCGGGCTGCCAATGCTCCACAAAAGCACACAGTAGAGGCTGGTCCATGTGACCCACCATGGCATCTGTGAGGTGCCCAAGCCTCGTGCCATCGATCTGCCGCTGCGTCTCCGGCGGGAATTGGGAGTACCAATTCTTAAGCTTCCCAACCATTAACGCCCACTACTCGCACTTCAGCAGGAGCCTCTCTTGCTCATCCATCCAGATGCGGGGCGCAATGTGCCCCGGATAATTAGGGATCACCTCGTCATCATCTGGACCACCGGGCTGTGGCCCCTGCACCCTCCAGGAATCGTCATCTACGACCCTGGAGCGCTTGCTCCCTATTTCATATTTACGAATAACGCAAAAATAAATTTAATTTCTTTTACGTATATTACGACACGATGTCAATTTATAGAGGAGAAAAATACTTACCTGAGGAGGCCGGTGGCACATCATCATCGGATGACTGAAACGATGCTGCATCATCCAGTACGTCATCATTGCCTGCTCCACCCCACCCCGCATGCGGATCGTAATCCGCATATAAGGACTGAGAACAGCAACTCATTGCCGCCTCTCCTCCTCCCGTTCTCTACGAACGGATACATGAACGCCGCGCGTCCTCGTGTGGCGCTCTCTAGATCCCTCCAACGGGGGGATCTACTGTTACCTCCGGATAGGAACTTCCCTCCCCTGGTCTGCAATTAAATATTTAATAAAAAAATTAGGGTCGAACAATATTTTTGGCCGCCTATAGAGGCAGCCGAAAATGATTTTCGGCCGGTGCAGCCGCGGATCTGTATTATCAGCTGGCGCAGCCCCGACCGAATATAATTTTCGGCCCATTCTGCAATGGCCGAAAAAAATTTCCGGCCTCCACAAGGCATGGCCAAAAAATATTTCGGCCCTGCCCTGTGGCGGCCGAAAATGTGTTTCGGCCGTGCCATGCGCCGACGTTCGATCGAGGCTTTTGTCAAACTATTCCGACCCGTGTTCGATAATCATCTACGTACGATCGATTTTTACGATAATTTGCTTACCAGTCGTGCGAATAGTCCCCTTCCCTTCCCCTGTCCATGTCGTCGATCTATTGCGATTTGGGTTTTTTGTTTTGTTTGAGTCTGATTTGGGTGCGATATGGAAAGGTTGTCTGGAAAAGGGCTTTAAATAGAAATTTTTAATTAAAATGGCAAAATCGTCTTTTTATCGTCCTTTAGGGGCGGTGACTAGGAAAAATGGGGCGGTGAATAGTAATCCAGTTTTCTGATCTTTATCATGTCATGATCAAAAATAGAAAATCATCTAAAAAACAACCCTAAATTTATATTATAATATATTTAGTACTAGACATCCATCCAAACGCAGTCACACACAACAAACGATATATTATTACACACCCAAACATACATATATGATTTTGAAATTACATGGCATAATAAACAGAAGCATAAGAAGCTACGATGATGAGAAGAAACGACGAAGCAACAAGCTGAAGATCAACGCTCATCTTCTATCCACTTTAGGACTATGTCCCTACTTTGGATCCTACAAAAATAATATTTCGATTGGACGATCATACAATATATAATATCCTATATACATAAAGAAAAACAAACCAAAAACCCATACATAGGATAAATAATATCCACTGACACAGGGCCGGATTTGGGCCCATGCAACCAGGCCTACAGCACAGGGCCACAAATCCGGCCCAGTGCATATAGGGCCAACAATCTTTTTTTTTTCTTATATAAGGGCCAAAACAGAAGGGAAATTTTTTTAAAAGGGCCACATAATGACCAATTTCTACATGGGCCGACTAATCAAAAGACCCACGGAGCAGGGCCACCTAAAATAGAAAACGGCCCTGCACTGACATAATCATTTTACCTGACGATTTCGGCGACGGAGCACTCGCCGGCGAACCCAAAGGAGACATCGCTTCTACACACAATAAATTTCCATAAAAAAAAAAATTCAAGTTTGCGAGTTTCGACTCGATAAAAATAAAAATTTACACAATCGGAAATTTACGAATAAGCTGCAATAATAATACTAATAATCAATAGAAAGAGTAATTATTTTTACCGCTGCACCTAGCAATGGGTGGTGTCTCAACTTGACACGCTCGAGGCAAGCCAAGGGCTAGGGTTTGGTTGATGGTGAACCCACCTATCGAGCCACCGTTTCCATTTTTCACTACGGTGCAAAGGCATCTCGGCTGAGTCTTGACCACATTGGACAGAGCCGAGCAGCAACCCGTGGTTGGCGTGGCTGAGCCGCCCGTCACATAGTTGAGGCACGGAGCCATGGTTAGGATCACGCTGGTGCAATCGGTCGATGGTTGAGCTTCGATGGTAACATAATTCAATGTAATGATCATAATAATGCTAATAATAGCAGAAAGAATTAGGGTTGTATTATTATTAGCTTTCATGTTCATCACGTATGTATGATCAGTGTGGATCATAGGCACCGAAGATATCTATCTTCAGGGTTGATATATTTATAGACGACGTACTAAGTTTTTTTCTTTAGTTAGATTACGTTGTTTGGTGAACTATAAGGGTGGCTATATGAGGTAATAAGCCGCGCATGCAGTTAACTAGAAATCTAAGGACGTGTTACGTACAGTACTCAGATATTTACGAAGAATGTCGGCTCATAACTCTCATTAATCATGGAATCATGCTGCACTTAATTTATGAAGCTGATGACCTAACTATAGGACACAAATTTGACTTTAGTTTCAACTTGATTTTATCATGTAAACTAGCAAGTCAGATTTTGGTCGATATATTCTTGAAGCTCGAAAATGTTTAGTGGGCTTAAGACATCTATCTCCAATAAATGGGCCTATTGGGCGAATGTTTTTAGACTTGGTATTAGACAACTGGTATGTGATTTACCCACCAGTTTGACGCGAGAGTAGTAAATTGCGTTTCCACTCTGAAAATCATCATTGAGCTCTGATAGTGCTCTCCGCAGCTGGTGTGATTTCTGCTGCTCTTCCTTTTCTTTGATTTGCGGGCTTTCTGTTTTCGTTTCCGTTGAGCCGTTGAAATTTTTGTTTGTGTGGACACTTTTGCTTGTGTTTCTCTCAATCAGGTGAGCTTCGACGGTGGAGAATGAAGATGTTGTGAATCTGGGCTTCGGTTTTACTGAAGAAAGGTGCTACCTTTTGGGAGATATTTGCTTGCTCGCTGTTGTGATTTCCTCAATTTCTTGGTTGGTCGATTACGTGTTCAGCAATGTGTTTTCACTTCCCCCAATTTATTGATTCGAATAAAATGTGAACTGTAAAACATATATGCAGTGCAACTTATGCGTATGGAGTTCAATGGGCAAGTAGAGGAGATTTCGTCCGACGATTCTTCCTCTCAGACTGCACATAATCAGCAGAAGAATGGACCCTCCATCGAATCATCCACTGAAGGTAGTAATCATTACATGTCATCGTTTCCAAATTCCATGTAATAACCGTCGCAATCGTTGCATAGCCGATTAAAGTAAAGTATGTTTGAAAATTACGAAACATATGTAGAAAGGTTGTTTAGGACAGCACAAAGCTACCAAGCACTCATCAAGATGATCCCGATACCAACCGAACGTGGCACTCTAATTCCCTGTAATTCGTGGGTCGGGCTCGGGAAATCCATGAAGCAGATCTACAAGCAACCCCTTCACTATCTCACCAACATCCACTTGAAGAGATTGGACGAAGCGAGGCTCGGGGCAGAAGATGAGGATGTTCCCCTTGACATGACGATTCATCCCTGCAAAGCTGAGGCGAGCATTTGGATTATAGAAGAGACCCATCGCAGAACTGCTTCCCTCGTTCTCTCGCCAAGCTGTGGACCGCTGATCCCATGTTCGATGCTTACATTGATGGCATTCTTCATTAAAGCTGATTCTTTTAACGGTTTGCTGCTCTTTTTCATGTTTAAACGTTAGGCTTGTTGACATTTGGGTCTTGCTGAGATTGAAACAGTAACAAAAGTTCTTCGATTCGAAGATAGATGTATGGCCAAACGCCAAGGTTGTTTCGCCCAAAGGCGAGAAACATCTGAAAACATACGAGGGACAGAAAGGTCTTTTTTATTACAAGGTCCGTGCCTCGGAGAAAAACGGAAACACGCAGCTTGGTCTTCGGGCATCATTCCACCTCCTTTGCTCGTGTCGATGGCTTCTAATAAAATCTCACGACTTCGTCCGTTTCTGGCCTTTTCTGAGGGTTTGAGTCCATCACTTCTTCGTCACGACCGCCAGAGATTCTACAAATATAAGAAAGAAAGAAAAATAATGATATGATAGAAAGAAAATTAATTATTACATCCTCAAATTGTGTCAAAGTGATTGATTGCTTACATGCCGGAAAACAGCTGAGGAAAGCTTCGGCAAAGCTGAGGTTGACATAAGGGAGATCGCAGCAATATATTTCCCACAAGCATATTCCAAAGCTATAGACACATCGCATTTTCTGTTGTAATGCTTCCCATCAAGCACCTAAAAATAGATCAATATGATCAGTATAATATGTAATAAACTTGAGTAACGACATTATTACCTTGGGCGCGCCATGTATCCAGCGTCCCGTTTCGACAGTCATCTCGCTAGGGTTTATAGACCGAAATGCTATTTTTAGGTTCCTCTTTACGTCCAAAAGCATGTTCTCGGCCTTCACATATCGCGGTGCATAAAGCAGAAGAATTATTACAAGTTTTTTTTTTTTTTTTTTTCTTACCGCTTACTTACCCCTAGCAAGGTCTAGAGCTAGCTTGATCACTTTCTTAAAGGCGAGCTTCTTACACGTATTGCGCTGGAAACTCTTCAAAGTCCCGCACAGCAAGACATCGAAGGAAAGGTGGCGAAGAAGCCCTCTTCGTTAGGGTTTTCGTTGGGGAGTTTGAATTGGGAATAAAGCATGAAGAATGAGTGTTGTACTGTTCCGTGCAGTGCATCTACCTACTAACTAGAAGTAACCGGTCATGATAATCTATGTACCCAAAATGCACGGATTTTTTAATTAAATAAACCAAAAAATCACAATTAACAAATAAACGCTATTGTAAAGGTAATAATAAAATAGGCAGTTTCGTAATCCTAGATTACGAGTTACGTAACTCGTAATATGGGATTACGAGTTATATTTGGCCGCTGACTCGCTGACCTGACTTGGCCGTAACTCGTAATGTGGAATTACGAGTTACGTACTCGTATATGAGGATACGAGTTACTCGCTGACCTCGCTGATCACATCGTGGCAGCTGACTTGGCAAAATAACTCGTATCCCCAGATTACGAGTTACTTTAACTCGTAATCTGGGATTACGAGTTAAGTTGTGGCCGACCAACCTGCATGGCCATGCAGTTGTCGTCAATAATTCCAGTATCTCGTAATCCTGGGATACGAGTTACGTGAATTATTGCAATAATTCACATAACTCGTATCCCAGGAGTGCGAGTCAATTAGCTCGTATCCCTATCTTACGAGTTAAAGTTTCTATATAAAGTCGCCCCATCCTACCTCATATTACCATAACCCTTATCGATTTATTTTAATAACTCAAACAATGTGTCGAGTCGCGTACAAGTCATAGTATATTTCGGCGGCGAAATAATTCAATCATCTGATTCTACCATCAAATATAATATCAGTCCTGTTGGGTATAGACGAATTCGTCGCAACACAAGTTTTTTCGAGTTTACTTCGTTATTGTTCGAAATTACGGGTGCAGATCGCAGTCGTTGTTCGTTGATTATCCATGTAAAAATGAATACTTTCAACATTCTCGTCACTTTCATCAGCTTTTTCAAATCTCCAACGACAACGATTTACTATTTTTCATACATCCCGATTCGGAGAACAATTGTGTTGAGCTTTTTGTTGAAATACTTGAAAATTCAAACTTCGATTTGAACGAAGAGCCTCATCGGAATTTTGAAGTTGGTTCTTCGAGTTACACATGTCCGGACTTTCCCGACATTGTCTCATTACAGCAGGGTTCAGTAATGTTTCTCTGGAGAGGCCGACCATTGTGTTCCATTCAGTATGCCGGAATCCGTGTCAAATCCGGAGCCAGATTCGTGCCAGAACCAGAAGAAGACCTTGATGTTAGTAATTCGGAAGCGAACGATGAGGATCCACTGTCCGATTACCCGATCCCAACGAGGATGACGAGAACGACGACGCGCCAGATGATACCCCTCCGCTGGACTCTGCTACTCCAGTGCTTTCAGCCCGTCCCATTTTTCCAAACGTACCAAATGCAACCTCCTAGTGGTGACGACTATGGTGGTTACGGGGAGTTTTACGACAGAGATAATCCTATGCTTTGTCGAGGTATGATTTTTCAAACTAAAAAACATTTACAACATCGACGATTTTTCGATCAGGGTTGCTAGACGCGAGTATCACGTCAACGATAGCAGTAACACACGTTGGAGTGCCCAATGTAATCATACGACTGATTGCCCATGGAAACTGAGGGCAACCTTCAAGCCCAAAAAGGTTACTGGTCTGTTACAAAATTTGAAGGACCTCACATATGCCCATGCCTAAAACAAATAATTTGTTCTAAATAAATGTTTTAAAATATCTATATACTTAATCATATTTTCAATAAAATTACCTGCAACAGCCGTAGGGGTCCGCCTATATTTAGTTTGTTCGGCTCGATTGCCGAACAAAGCTCTCTGTATAGGAATGCCAGCACCGCACTACCCCAACTAAATGTCCTCACCTCCTCAATATCCTCCACAACTGAGGTAAGTCAATGATACGGTGCTGGCGCTACAATCGGGGAACATGCCGTACGAAACAGCAGCATCGCATAACCCCGTGCTGAACATTCGACCTCTTCCTCATCACTATCATTCGTTATTGGATGGTCCAACAACCAACTCGCCAATGACTTCACGATAGCGATGACCCCCTAATTCTATCAGCAGGCGGTCTAAAACCTAGCAACCGCTCACACTCGTCCATCCACTGTGCGACCGTCCTCGAAACGATCACACCGGAGACACAACTACCATCCACAGGCAAAACTCCACAAAATACCTACGTCATGTAAAGTGACCGTCGCCTCCCCAACAAAAAAATGAAAAGTATGGGTCTCTTTTCTCCAACGCTCTACCAACGCTGTAATCAAATGAGGGTCAACCCTCTGCGACATACAGCTGTAGACGCTGTACAGACCCATATCGTTCAACTTTCCTAATAAGCGACCGTGTAAGATATTCGGTGCTTCTCTCGTACCACACACTACATTCTCTAAGGACCTAATCTTAATAGTTCTATCTAAGGCTGTCTCATCCAACAACAAATCACGACTACGGTGATTTGACTGCATCGTCAACACCGAACTATCACAAGGCCCGTAACAAGAATCGAAAATCCATTCTACATTTAAAAAAACCAACAAATCAGCAATCAATAAAAGCATTTGATAATGAGTAAATTAGCACAAAAATTCTTATTTCGGATCGTAACGGGGTACCCGAACTAATCGCGCATAGTACGTCGAACGCGACGGGCAACGTATCGGGGTGGCGGGGCAGTGGGGATCGTCGGGGCAGCGGGCTAGTCGGGCAGTCGGGCAGTCGAGCAGCGAGCAGTCGGGCAATCGGGCAGCGGGCTCGTCTGGCAGCGGGACGACGACGGGGTGGCGGCCGGCGAGGCAGTGGGTCGCGGCGGCCGGCGGGACGGCGATGGGGTGGCGGGGCAGCGTTCGGGGTGGCCGAGCAATGGGGCAGGGCGTGCGGGCGGGGCAGTGGGGCAGGGCAGGGCCGGCGGCGGCGGGGCTGTGGGTCGCGGCGTGTGGTGGGTGCGACGGGGTGGCCGGGCAGTGGGGGAGGGCTGGCCGAGGGGCAGTGGGGCAGCGGGCCGGCGGGGCAGTGGGGGAGGGCGGGACGATGGCGCAGTTGTGCTCGCGGGCGGGCGGCGGGCGTGGTGGCGGCGCGACGCGACGGGGTGAGCGGGATGGTCGCAGTTGCGGCGGGGCGGCGTCGAGGCACGGGGTGAGCGGCGGCGTGGAGGTCGCGTCGGCTTCGTCGTGTGGTTCGTCGTCGTCGTCGTCGTCGCTTCCTCGTCGCGGTCGTTTCTATCTATCGTCGTCGTATCATCTTCTTCGCGACGTAGAGTTTTTAAAAAAATCAGATCTAACTCGTAGTCCCAGATTACGAGTTACTCTAACTCGTATTCTGGGATTACGAGTTACTCCACGTGTGCGAACGCGCCAGCTGGATTGTAACTCGTAACTCCAGATTACGAGTTATAGTAACTCGTAATCTGGAATTACGAAATCGCCTATTTTATTTTGTTTTTTGTTTTACGTTTATTTTGTTAATTGTTTATTTTCTTTGGTTTATTTAATTAAAAAACCAAAATGCACTGCTTTTAGTATTATTTATTATATTTATTTGGATAATTTTCGCTTAAAGACTTTATATATATCCACTCGATTTTTGATGGACCTTAACGTGTTTTATGTTTTACTTTTTTTTTTTCATTTTAAAATTTATATATGTTATATACTATGTTTCTTAGTAAAGATTCCTAAATATCCGAAAACAAATTGCATTAGAGGAAGAGAGAACGCAAGCTCCTTGAAATTAAAACAAAACATAAAGTCAAGTATCATACTATGAAAATTGAAACCAAAGATACATATCATATTCATCAAAATCCAGAAAACGACGACAACAATTGTCACGTAAAATATAAGTATCATATACTATCATTTTCTCTTTATTAAGAAATCATTACAAAGAAAGTACAAATTAAAATTCAAAACCACGAACAAAAAATATCCACTCCAATACTTCGATATCGTTAAGTATAGCAATTAATTAGTAATAGTAAGGTGGTGGCGGCGATTGTGGTGGAGGCGGTGGTGGTGGTGGTGGAGGCGGCGGGGGCGGCGGAGGAGGTGGTGGAGGCGGCGGCGGCGGAGATGCGACACATCCATATGCGCTACAATTCACTGAAGGACGTGAATAAAATGCCTTACATTCCTCAAGGGATCGCTGTTTAGGCCTATCAGGTATACAATTCTCCTCATCGTCAACATGTTTCAGCTTCAGACACACCTTCGGTTCGCCGCACAAGTAATTTTCGCTGTACGTAAAGTTCTGCAGATTGGGCAAAGAGCAAATACTCTCTGGAATCTCGCCTGAAAGTTGGTTCTGCGCAATATTCAGCTGCTCAAGCTTCTTCATCTCCCCAATCGATTCCGGCAAACTCCCCTTCAAACTGTTCGACCCCAAATCGAGCACGGTCAACTCCGTCAGCTGCCCGAGTTCTTCGGGCAGACACCCGTTCAAGCCCGAGTTCAACAGCAATAACTGGTTCAAAGTCTTCCCCATCCTCCCTATGCTCGAGGGCAGACATCCTTGGAGTTTCGTATTAGCCAAGACAAGAACAGAAACGGTGGAGTTTCCTATATTCTCGGGCAGCGTGAAGTCGAACTTATTGTTGTTGATGAAAAGTGCGTCGAGGGTTTTGTCGAAGAGAGAAGAAGGGACTCTTCCCTCGAACTGATTGTACCTTATGTCGAGGTACTTCAAAGAAGGCAGCGAAAGAACAGCGTAAGGAAATCCACCGCAGAAGAGATTGTTGCTTACGTCGAGCTCGTAGAGCAAACAAAGGTTGCGAAAGCTCTCTGGGATTTCACCGCTGAACCGATTCGTATTGATATGGAAGAGGGCTAAATCGGTCAATAGCCCTAGCTCTTCGGGCAAGTCCCAGATATGTTACCATGGTTAAGGTCAATTCCGGCGACCGTTGTGGTGTTGTAAGGGTCGTTCGGCGCTGGTGCACAGTAAACACCGGTGTACTTGCACACGTCTGATCCGTACCAGTTCGAAGTTACGCCTTTGGGATCTTCGGTGATGGCGTGTTTTAGGGCTTGGAGAGCTGTGTAAGCATTGAAGAGCTTAGGTTTTGTATGGCTGTGGTGGATGAGTTGTATGATTGCTGGAGAGATGGTTTGTTGAAGAAGATGATGAAGAGTGAGGTGAATAGTAGGGTTAATGGGATGTTCTTCATTTTCAGTGGTTTGATGGCGTCGTTTGAATTTCAGACATATCGTGTAATAAGAACTTGTGTGGCCGCAAAGATGCAGCCTAGCAAATTATATATATATGAAGCCAAGAACATGTATTGAGTAAGGAATTATAAAGCGTGTAATAACAAGGTATAAAAAGGAAGGTGACTTTGAAGCTTCTTTTAGTAATCTACTTGTATATTATTTTACGTATATATAACATATATGCATATTTATTTATAGGCGGATGAAGATTAGATACTAATTGCACCAAAAACACGGCGTGTAGTTTTTTGAAGGCTTTAGAAAAATCGATATATATCAATATTATAGTGGTACCATCGTTTCAAGCTGATTATTATCTAGGAGTGTTGCAGACCGATTCTATAATAGAAGCAAATGTTAAAGAAATAACTATTGCTTATTCTTTATTATAGTGATATTTAATTGATGTTAGCTACGTTTTTTCTTTATAAGACCAAACACTAAAAGTAGTTACATATAGCATTACAGGTTGAAAATTCAAACTTTTATCCTTGTGTATGGTCTAGCTCTGGACTATATGATGCAATAAATATTATATATTCCGTTGTTGCTTATCATTGTTAATTAGATACGTTGGTTGAGAATTCTCAGCAGCAAATATTAGTCAATTACGCTTCTTATATATAGCAACAATTATTTAAATTCCTTTGTAAGATCGATTAATCACGGCTCGATAACATCCCCTAGTATTCCTGTATGTTGGAAGATTAGAAGATCACCTAATTAATATTAAATTACCAAAACGCCTGCTATTATATATATATATATATATATATTATATATATTATAGTATTATTAACTGTGGCTAGACAGCTAGCATTGAATCCAATAAGATTAGACGTACATTGGCAACATATAGCGTTATTATTGACGTATATATGTGTATGTCTATATTATATAATAGGGTCATATACGGAATAGCAAGGCATGTGAAGCGTTCAATGATAAGACTCCGTCCTTTGTTCTTACAAATCTATTTAGTGACGTATTTAAGCTTACCTACTTCGGCCTTGTAAGATCGCAGTTGGTAGATAATAATAGCACAAGAAACGTCATATAATATAAATTAGAAAAGAATCATTAAAAATATTCTAAACTAAACCCCAATAAGTTTTTTTCAATTATGGGTGGACATAAACTAAGAATTATGACTCTCCAACTCGAATCTTGCCATGGAAAGGTCGAAGTCGCATAGTTGACATTACGAGGTAGCCTTAGAAGACGTACGAAAGTTGATGTACATAATCCAACTTCAGTAAGTAATTTTATATATAATCTGAAACATAGTAGAGAAAAGGCCAAATTATTAAATTATGTCACTACTTTAGCCGTTTTCATTTTTATCACTATGTTTTATAATTGCAAACTTAGGTCACTAAGTAACGTGTCTGATTTTTTTTAGGTCACCAACGAATTTTTCGGCAAAACTCGCTGGAAATTCAACATGGCCAATGACACGTCAGTAGCCACGTCGGCGACCAAGTCGGATTTCCGACAATTTTCGCCGGAGTGAACAAAAACATCAGTTTCATTACTTAGTAACCTAATCTTACAATTATGAATTTAATGATAAAAAACAGGAGACCCATAGTTAGAGTCCTAATTTAGTAATTGGCCTAGAAAAAGTGTAATCTTTTTCCCTTCGTTGACCGTGTAAGGGAGGTGTTTGACTCCGCGCAAAAAATTAAAATTAAAATTTATGGGCTGAAAATGCCATAAATGGGCCGACTGTAAGAAATGGGCTTATATAAAGCTATGGTAAGGAACTTTGTGGCCCAGATAAATATTATTCAACTGAAGCGAAAAAAAGGTAAAAAAAGAAAGAGAAAGCACTGTGCAGTGCCTAGCTGTCGCAGCTACGTCAGCCATTGAAGTTGAAATGTCGGTAATTATTTCGATGAAACTGTAATTTCTTTGGAACCATTTTTTTGTGAAGTTGTGATCTTGATTTATAATTACTATTATATTATTTAATTCTTGAGTCTTGACCGTAAATTATCCATCCTCCTTCAACGTGGGATTTACCGACATGGTCCCATGTAGACAAGCTGTATCAAATCAAAGATCTCTTCTTCAAATAATTATACGAGGGCTCGTTTGATACGTATATATGGGTGTGTATGGCTGTGTATAGGATGTGTATGACTAAGTTGTGTCGTGTTTGATATCTGTGCATAGCCATACATGCTTTGTATGACTATATACGTCTATTACAAGGTTTTTGATTTATAGGCCTTGTATATTCATATCCACCTCTAAGGTGGTTATGTGTGTATCACTAATCCATACACACATCTATCAAACGCAATTTATATCATTACACAAATAATTAATACAAACATATCACACATGTTAAAACATAACATAATAAATTCTTGTATAGCTATACACAAATAACTTATACCCATGTAGTCCTTACGGACCGATATCAAAAGGAGCCCTAGTGGACTAAAAAAAGAATATTTTTCTTTACTAAATTACTTAGAAAAAGACAACCAAGGAAGGATACTGTGAATAATGGTCTGGGAATGGGCGCCTGACTTTGACGTCTGTGTTTCTTGAAAATATAGGTGTCTGTTTAAGGCTCAGTCCCATGTGTTAGACTATCTTGTCTATTACCATTATTATTTAATATTTTGAAAACTATGATTAACATAATTCATATTTAACTGTATCAATGGAGGATTAATTTCATTGTAATAAGAAAGAGAGAGTTATACATTCGTGGGCTTTCAGAATAATTCTTTTCCAATTCGAGAAATTAATCATAGCAACTGTGACAACCTAACATGTTCTGATTGTAAGAATTTTTCCTACGATCAGAACTGTACAAGAAAAAAAAGTTATATAATTACTGTACATGCTTTGGTATGGTACAGACACGCACGTCAAAACGTTGTATAGTATCCATATTTATCTGTAATTCATTATGTTACAATATATTTCTTGAAGACATAATAATAGCAGAGTTATTAATTACGTAAACACAACATTTACAGAAATCAGATGGAGTAAAACAAAGTATAGCTTAAACTGAAATCCATGCGATGCTACTGTGCTGACATACTAATTTAGCGTAGTAGCGAAATGATTAAATAATTAATGACGAGTAAAAATAAAGTGAACCTACACAAATTCCGGCGATGAAATCATAAGAATAATTTCTTCACACACAGTCTAAGGATTGTAGAGCCTATTACCACATTTGCACCTCCAAGCTTCTGGGTAATAATCCAATGGCGTGTTCAAACCGGGCTGAACCGGCATGTGAACCGCTTTACAAGGCGAACACGGCCCACACTTTGACCAGCACGACGGCGGCCATGAGCCCAGCCGCCCCAGTCGCCGCCGGCGTTGGCTAACAGCGATCCCATCGTCGACTCCTACTAGAGATTATAATATTCTTAAAACTTCTCAAACATATATATGGTGAGTATTCCATCCAAAAGTACCTACCGAATGGGCGGGTCGGGTCGGATCGATCCAACCGCTAAAAACACCATGACTAGCGCAAGAAGCACCAAGGTGGCGATGGAAAGTGCCCCGTGGCGTCGTAGGAGATGCATATCTCGCCGGAGCTTTTGTGGTCGTTTTTCTGAGATACGTACAGAGCGAGTGACTGAGAAGAAGAAGAAGAAGGGAGAAAAGCTAAGTGTTTAATGAGGAGAGAGATCTAAGCTATTATACATAATTGATGAGAGTGATTCTTGCGTGTACTTTGCGAGAGAGAGAGAGAGAGGGGACGACGACAGTGGTAGTCAAAGTCAAAGAGAGAAATGTATGTTAGAACATTGCAATAAAAGGGTGAAAACCATGTTTAGCACACGCATACTGTTGGAAGGAGACTTTTTATAGGGATATGATTTTGACCGGACATTGAGATGAATGTGATACATTGTTTTATGTTTCTTCATGATTAGTTTACGTCAATTTATGAGAATTTTGTTATTATATATCTAGAAATTGCATTTCATCTCTTACCGTCGTGTTGTTGAAGGCATTTAATTTGCTACACATGGTATGTTAATGTTGACATGTACACTACTTCACAATGTGTAAGAACAGAGAATAAACCAAGTTGGCGTGCTAAGTTATTGAAACATAATGACAACAAAAGGAAACCCTAGTTTCCTTGCATTCTTATTTTCGACGCGTTTTATGGTTCTATTAGACGACGATTTGCAAATGGATTATAAATAGGAAACCTAAAAAAATTAACAAAGATCGTCGGACGAATCATGTGTGAGCATTTATATATATGTTTGAAATACATTTTCATAATGAGATGATAAAACTACCATCATTTTCGTATAACCTTGGAAGATTGAAAATAAATGGTCAAATCTCCATCTATTTGAACAAAGCATATATCATCCGTAGTAAAGATAGATTCACTGCGTACGACTGTCTCGTACAGTCATGATTTTACCAGAGACAAATAAATGAAAACCCACCAGCAAAAGAAAGCCATTCTAATATATATAATTTCAATCCATTTAGAGGATTTAATTTTATGAGGTATGTAGCTAGTCTAGGAACGTACATTTGCAGCAGATAAAGCACCATTGACCATGCTCTAGTGTTCTTTATGCACACGTGAAAATAAGACTGCCTGATAATTGTAAACATTGTTCGAAGATCATGATAGACAATTTTAATAACATGAAATATTATATTATCTCTACAGTATTACTTTTTATGTATTTTAGATACTTATTACTTAAAAGTTGCCTATATATGTCGACAGATCAAAACTCCATAGATGATAAGTGTAATTGAATAAAATTCAATAATCTACAAAAGAAAAGAAAAAAAATGAAAGAATAACATAAAATTGTGTGCCTTCTTGATGATGGGTTTGAGTCAGTTTCTGACTGAGGAACCTTCAAGCAAAAATCAGAAGAAAAAAAAGCCACTAAACTGTTTATTTCTGCAACATTATTAAATTTGAATTTGAAGTCAGACAAAGAAATAAGCAGTCAGATGTGTCTGAACCTTTGGGACAGGTAAAACCTTTGTTTGTGCATGATCCAAAAGTTGTAATCTCAATAGAAAGATATAATTCATCAAGCTAATTCTTACTTACTTCAACTAAGTTCTACTTCTAACATGCCTTTCCTTATCCCTGACATTTAGTTATCTTACGTAAGGCTTATGTAAGAATATCTTTATTAGCTCCGGGGCGACACGTGGATGAATCTATATCAAGAAATTATATAATCTTTTATTGCCTTAAGTTAATAAGATCCTCAACTAATATGATTAAACTTACCTTTTCCGAGCAGATCTTGAAACTTGTTTCGATTCTAGTCATTTGCCCACCTTCTCAAACAATAAACTACTTCATATGCTCCCTTCAGACCAATAACCCTTTTGGTGTAAAAAGTCCGACTCATTTCCACTATACGTACGTAATGCACCATATATACTAATAGAATTAATAATTTAGACAAGAGAAACGAAATGAATACATGATGTAATGATGTAATGTAATGATATAATATGTCCCAAACCTTATGGTCTGCTGGTATATTACTCACTATAATCAGGCGATTAGTTAAAATGAATTTTTCAAGGAAACGTGTCGTGAAATTACTCGAGCAAGCTTTAAATTATGGTTTCCATTTAACATGTCTAATTATGTTGTTCTTTGACCGAAAGAAGGAGGAGGAGGAGGAGGAGGAGGAGGATGGAAGAAGAAGAAGAAGAAGAAGAAGAAGAAGAAGAAGAAGAAGAAGAAGAGGGGGAGGAGAAGGACGGGAAGGAGAGAAGGAGAAGAAGGAGAAGGAGGAGGATAAGAAGAGGAAGAAGAAGGAGAAGAAGGAGATGGAGAATGATGAGAGGTGGGAGGAGAAGGAAGAGGAGAAAAAGAATGAGAATGAGGAGGAGGAGGAGGAGGAGAAGAAGAAGGATAAGAGAAGGAGAAGAAGGAGAAGGACGAGGAGGAGAAGAAGAGGAGAGGGGGGGGGGAGAAAGAGGAGGAGAAGGATGAGGAGAAGCAGAAGGAGAATGAGGAGAAGAAAAAGAATGTGATGGAGAAGAATGAGCATGAGAGGAAGAAGAAGAGAGGAGAAGAATGAGAAGCAGGAAAAGGAGGGTGAGGAGAGTAGTTGGAGAAGGAAAGGAGGAGAAGAAGAAGAAGACGAGAAGGAGAAGGAGAAGGAAGAGGTGAAGAAGGAGGAGAGAAGAAGTAGAGGATGAGGAAAAGAAGTAGTAGCAGGAGGAGGGGGAGGAGGAGGATGAGGAGAAGGAGATGGAGAAGGAGGAGATAGAGGAGAATGGGAAGGAGATGGAGAAGTAGGAGATGGAGAATGACAACGAGTAGAAGATGGAGGAGAAGAAAGAGAAGGAGAAGATTAAGATGGAGAAGGAGAACGTGGAGAGGAGGAAGAGGAGTAACGGGAGGGGAAGGAGGATGAGGAGGAGAAGAAGGGGTAGTAGGAGAAGAAGAATGAGAAGAAAAATGAGGAGGAGAAGAAGGAGGGGGAGGAGGAAGAGGAGAACGAGAACGAGGGGAGGAGGAGGTAGAGAAGAAGGAGGAGAGAATAATGATGAGAAGAGGAAAGATGAGGAAAGTAGAAGGAGAAAGAGGAGAAGGACAAGAAGGACAACAAGGAGGAGAAGAATGGGAGAAGGAGGGAAAAGAATGAGAAGACGTAGGAGGAGTAGGAGAAGAACAAGAAGGAGAAGGAGGAGAAGAAAAATGAGAAGGAGAATGGGGAGATGGAGAAGGAGAAGAAGGAGAAGGAGAGAAGGAGAAGGAGAAGAAGGAGGAGGGGGCGGAAAAGGAGGAGGAGTAGCTGGAAGAGGAAGAGGAGGAGAAGAATGCGTAGTAGGAGAAGAAGGAGGAGGATGGGAAGAATGAGGAGGAAAAGGAGGAGAATAAGGATAAAGAGAAGGAGAATGAGGAGAAGGAGATAGATGAATAGAAGGAGGAGGAGATGGGGGATGAGGAGGGGGACGAGGAGAAGGAGGATGTTTGTGTTTGAAGAAAACTGATCGTCTATTTCGTATACTTCTCATATGTCATAGCTAAATAAGTAAACTAATTAATTACAGAATAACTAATTAAGAATAAGTAATCGCATCCTCGATATTAAGCTGATTTCCTTTGATATGAGAATCAATCCCCGATATTATGTATATTTCCTTTAACACTCCTCCTCAAGTTGGAGCATACGCATCTAACATGCCCAACTTGTTACAGATATCATTGATATGTGCCCTCCGAAGTGGCTTAGTTAAAATATCGGCGAGCTGAATGTCTGTTCGAACATGAACTAGTTTGATGGAAGGAGGTTGACAAGTTGTACCGATAACAAGATCTCGTACGACATGGCAATCGACCTCTATATGTTTACTTCGTTCATGAAAGACCTGATTCTTGGCAATATGGATTGCTGCTTGATTGTCGCAATGTAATCTCATCAAGCTATTATGCACAATACCAAACTATTCGAGCAAGCGTTTCGTCCACATCAAATCACATGAAGTGCTTGCCATTGCACGATATTCGGACTTTGCACTTGATCTTGCTACAACTGTTTGTTTCTTCTTCCAAGAGATAAGATTACCACCAAGGAAAATACAGAACCCTGTGGTGGATCTCCGATCTGTAGGACAACCTGCCCAATCCGCATCAGTGAAACCTACAATCCTGTTAGGCCCTTGATCTGAGTATACAAGTCCTTTTCCTGGAGATCCCTTGAGATATCTGAGGATCCGAATAGCAGCCTCCCAATGGGTAGTGCGAGGAGCTACCATAAATTGGCTCACAACACTTACTGGATAGGAAATGTCGGGCCGAGTGACCGTAAGATAATTTAGTTTACCAACCAACCTGCGATATTGCTCGGGATCATGTAGTAACTCTCCACCTTCTGGAATGAGTTTGGTGTCAGGGATCATTGGTGAATCAACAGGTTTTCATCCCAATAATCCACTTTCTGTAAGCATATCGAGCACATACTTTCTTTGACAAATGAGCAGCTTTGCATAAGATCGTAATATCTCAATACCAAGAAAGTATTTGAGCTTACCAAGGTCAAGAATCTGAAATTGCTCACCTAAGAATTTCTTCAAGGAAAAGATACCTTCGTTATCATCACCTGTAATAATAAGATCATCCACATATGCAACCAAAATAATGGTCCTTCCTTGCTGATGTTTAAAAAACACCGAGTCATCGTTGGTACTCCTGGTCATACCGAACTGAGTGAGAGCTTGAGACTGACACACTCAAATACTAGCAAGTGTACTAGGTCGTGCACGTAGTAAAACGGAAGAAGCCCGAGTATCGATCCACAAAGACAGTTCGATTAATTCTAAGAAGATATTCTTAGTTTTAATTTAGACTGACAGAATTTTTATAGTTTTGATGATTTGATAAAATAGATAGAAGACGCAAATAATAAAATAATCGCAATTAAAATAGATGAGGATAAATCAGTTGATGACGACATGATCAAGACACATGCTCGGCACGAACTATTCCTACGTCGTCGTGCAATCTAACCTATTTAATCAACATGAATCAAGTCAAGGTGGAATTTCCTAATATATGTACTACATGTTTTTACGTAACTAGCAACCCTACACGAATAGTGAACCAATCAACTATATTCCTATATGACTGTAGTTCCTACACGTGCATTTGATCTTTTTGAAATTCCCCGAGTTTAGGCGCTTAAGATGTCGAAAACCACACATACGAAATCTCCATCTCTGGTCGATTTTACGTAGTGGTGTTCGATATTTTATCTAACCTTTCTAATCACCTTTTCGGTCTCATGTACTAGGTCAAGAATCGTGTGCGCGGTGGCCGATCATACACGCGTCAGTAAGCTCAAATAAAGAACACATAACTTAAATCATATGATTAAATAAGATAGTAATAACATTAATACGTGTCATAATCCGGCCTCATACGGCCTCAATCACAAAAGAAATTAAGCTAGCATATTATACGAAAACGACAAAGAATTGGAAGAAAACATTGTCGAAAACGAGATATTAAAAGGTAAGAAATTCGCCCTTTTTCGGTGCTCAACTTGTCTCGCTCTTGGCCGTCTTTGCCTCTGTTCGCTCCTTTTTATTTTTTTCTTCTCAGCCATCGTTCTCCTTCGCTGTCTCTATTTCAGCCGTCGAAGCCCTCGGCTCTTCGTCTCCTCTCTTTACTCGCTGCCCAAATCTTTTATTTTCAGCCGTCACTAGCCCCCCTCTTCGTTTGCTGCTTCGGCACTTTAAATAGAAACCAAAGATTTGTATCTTCCTTTTTCCCCAATAAATCTCCTTTCTTCTTGGATTTTAAAATCAAATCTCTACCTCCCTCTTCTTGTTTACCACCTCAATGAGCTTTTCAAATTAGAATCAATTGGCTTGCATACGTGCATTCCTTCTTTATATGGTTCACATGCTTGCTTGAGCTGTCTGCTTGATTCTCAAGATAAAATACTCGCATGAACTAAGCTGCTTAATTGCGACGTCGTGAGATGATCGCATGTGCGTGTTGTTTTGTCGGCTTCTTTCCGTACCCGTTCACTTTAGCTCCATTTTACCTCGATATCTATGAAATAAGATATGCAATATAAACATAAGATATTCGAAGACATTTCGAATATATAACAATCACAAAATGCGCTTTTAATGGGTATAAAAATGATGTAAAATCCTAACTCATTAGAGACAGACGACCAAACCAAGCTTGATGAGATTGTTTGAGGCCATATAATGATCTACGCAAATGACAGACTTTGGAGGCCTCCTCCCGAACAACAAATCCAGGTGACTGAGTCATATATACCTCCTCCTCAAGGATGCCATTAAGAAAGCATTCTTGACATCAAGTTGGTGTAACGGCCAATGACGAATGGCAACAAGGGCTATGGAGATGCGTACAGATGCCATCTTGGCAACAGGAGAGAATGTCTCGTCATAGTCGATCCCGTAGGACTGTGAAACCTTAGCAACCGATCTTGCTTTAAGTCGATGAAGAGATCCATTTGGATGAACTTTAATCGCAAAAATCCACTTGCAACCAACCGCATATTTTTCCGGAGGTAGGGAACAAATATCCCAAGTTTCATTTTTCCATAAGTCTGACATCTCTTCTTTCATAGCACTAAACCATCCCGGGTGTCGCAGAGCCTCTGTCACATTCTTGGGAATCGAGTAACTATCGAGATTGATAGTAAAGGAACGATGATCTGTAGATAACGATGCATGTGTGTAGAATTGATCAAATGGGTACCTAGTACTATGACAATTACGTGGTTGTTTACGGAGAGCAATGAGAAGGTCAATGTCAGATGCATATGGTGGAGAACTAGTGGCTAGAATAGGTGGACTCGGTGGTGTAGAGATAGCAGTGGATGGAAGAGGTTCAATGGGTATGTCAGATTCGACGGTTGTAGGTGATATAGGAGATACACAAGTTCCATTACCCTGCATAGGTTGGAGAGAGTTAGTATCAACAGAATTATCACCTGAGTAATAGTAGGCGTAGGAGGTATGGGTATCTCCTGATTCCCGAACGATGAAGATTCTACCGAATTACCAGAATATTTCAGAATAGACTTGAATGGTTCCGGTGTGGATGGTGCAATGGACTCCTAATATTGTGCAAACTCTATAAAAATAATCACATGATAATACCGCCTAAGAGGATTGTAACACCGATAACCCTTTTGAGTACAAGAATATCCTAAAAAGATACATCGTAAGGACTTAGGATCGAGTTTTGTACGACTTGGGCGATTATCATATACGTAACAGATGCAACCAAAAACCGTAGGTGGTACAGAGAATAAAGGCATAGATTGATATAAGACATAATAAGGTATGTCACCATCAAGGACATACGAGGGCATGCGATTTATGAGAACAAGCAGTTAGGACTGCATCGGCCAAAAATCGATGAGGAACAAGTCCATGAGTCATCATAGTGCGAGCCACTTCAAGAATGTGTCTACTCTTTCGTTCAGCTACGCCATTTTGTTGTGGTGTGTATGCACATGATGATTCGTGAATGATACCCTTATTAATTATGTATTGCTGAAATTCTTTTGAAAAATATTCTTTCCCATTATCACTACGAAGAGTTTTGACATTTGTTTTGAATTGAGTTTGCAAGAGAATAAAACGTAGAAAATTTTTCAAAAACTTCTTGACGAGATTTCATAACAAAAATCCAAGTTGCACGAGAAAAATCATGCACAAAGATGACAAAATAGAGAAAACCAGAGACAGATTCGACAGGTCACATGTTATATTATTTATATATAATAATATATTTTCATAGTTTATAGATTTAATAGTTAGGTTGGTTCGGGAACACCTTTAAGGTGTCTCTTTGAATTAAAAAGATGCATGACTTCATTTAAGAGTTATAACTCTTGAATGGATGCAACCTTTAGAGAAAAGGATTTTTCTTTTCATGGCAATCCTTGGAGTATTATAAAAACTCCATAATTAAATCCATACAAAGTAATATAGAAACACAATTCATAGAAAATCATTAAGTTCGAGTCTTTCATTACATACACTTGGTCGAGTTTTGTTCTTTATTTTTTCGAGGTAGTGTAAACTTGAAAAATCGTGATTAGGTTTTGTATACTGAGAAGTGGATTTTCTGAGAACTACTTACACTTTCAGTAGGGGAAATCTATACTTTTAAAGATAACATCTTCAAAAGGTGTGCCTAACCAACGTTCCATCCGGAAATAAAATTTATATATAACAGTTTTAAAAGTATAGATTCTTCCGACATGGATTCTATTTTGCTGAAAGCACAATTACATGATGGAGACAAATTGGAGCGTCTGAACGGGTTGAATTACAAGCGATAGAGTTTGAAGATGGAATACCTTCTACCATTGCAAAGGTATATTATGTTCTGTCCGTTCCATGTCCCGAGGAGATCAAAGATGATGCGGTTCTGGAAAAGGATAGGCTTGAAGCTGCAAATCTCGTGAAGAAGTGGAAGGATGACGACTTCATATGCCGATACACGATTCTGCAATCTCTCAACAACACGCTATGGAATGTATTTCACATCCACAACACCGCGGCTGAAATTTGGAGTGCTATCAAACGTAGGTATGTTAATGAGGATGCTGGAAATAAATCATATTTGGTTAATAAGTACGTAGAATACATGATGTCCGATTCCAAGCCTGTGATTGATTAAGTGAATGAACTCAATGACATAGCCACGGAGTGTGCGGATGCTGGTGAACCTATTTCTGAAACTTTCCAAGTTTCTACTATCATTGGTAAACTTCCGCCTTCTTGGAAGGATTACCAAAAGAAATTGAAACATAAGAAGAAGTCGATCTCTTTAGATGAACTTCTTCAAGGCATTCAGATTGAATCTGAAAGTCTTAAAAGAGATGGTTCAATTCGGGTTTATGATGGTGTGAACAATGTGGAAGAGAAGAACTTTTCTGGTTATCCTAAGGGAAACCAAGGAAAATCTAAGAAAAGAAAGAACGAACAAAAGAAACAGAATGATGGTGTCACAAGAAAAAGAAGATTGTTTGCTTTGTTTGTGGAAAGATTGGCCACATAGCAAAAGAACGCCATTTCCGAAAAGGAAAAGCCAAGAACGAAACTAATCTCGTGGAAGATGATCTTGTGAATGTTCTTGAGGAAATCTGTCATATTGGTCAAGATCAATCCACTTGGTGGATAGATTCGGGTGCAACATGTCATGTTACACCTTTCAAGCATCTATTCAAAACCTATGAGAGTTGAGCAAAACATAAACAGTGTTTATGGGTAACTCTTCGACAAGTGTTGTTCAAGGCAAAGGCTCAGTTCTTCTTCCCCTCACATCAGGAAAAACACTTACTTTGAGAGATGTGTATCATATTTCCACTATGAGAAAGAGTCTTGTATCTGTCCACAAGTTGGACGAAAATGGTTTTAAAGTAGCCTTCGAGTTCCAAAAAGTCGTAATAACTAAGTTTGGACAATTTGTTGGAAAAGGCTACAAGAAAGACAATATGTACTTATTGAGTATTGATAATAAAATTTCTAGTTCTGATTATTTTTTCCCTTCTTTAAATTCTTTTATTATTGAGCATGATGTGAATGATCTTTGGCATGATAGATTAGGACATATTGGTATGAATGCTATGACTCGCATTATTAACTGTGATTTAATTCCGAAGTCTTCAAAAGTCTTATCTATGAACACTTGTGAATGTTGTACCCAATCTAAGATAACTAAGACATCATTTAAAAGTGTTTCAAGGTCTACATGCTTACTTGAATTAATTCATTATGATATATGTGATAATAAGGAGCATATAACTAGAGGTGGTAAACGTTATTTTATAACATTTAGTGATGACTATTCTAAGTTACGTCTGTGTATTTACTTCGAACAAAAGATGAAGCTTTTGAAAAATTTAAAATCTTCAAAGAAGAAGTTGAGAACCAAAGCGGATTAAAAATTAAACGATTAAGATCCGATAGAGGTGGTGAATATTTATCAAACGAATTTCGGAACTTTTGTTTACAAAATGGTATCGGTAGAGAATTTTCAGCACCTAACACTCCACCTCAAAATGGAGTATCCGAGAGGAAAAATCGTTCTCTAATGGAAATGGTTAGTGCCATGATAATTCATTCAAAATTACCTATGAGTTATTGGAAAGAGGCACTATTAACTTCCTGTTACATTACTAACAGAAATGTGAAAAAAAGCATATGAAAACGCCATATGAATTAATGTTTTCGTTCTAGCATTAAACATTTGAAGGTATGGGGTTGTGTTTTAGATGCAACTTTTAAGAACCTAAATTAGGAAGCAAGGCTGTGAAGTCTATATTTGTTGGTTATTCGTTAATGAGTAGAGCATATAGATTTCTGAATATTAGAAGTAATAGTATATTTGAAGCAACACATGCCATCTTTTATGAATATCTGACTATTAAGGATGCTGATGTGTTAGAGATAGATAATAATTTATTACGAGATCTTGATTTCTATTCTAATATGCAAAACATGGCATCTAGTACTTCTAATCTGCATGATACGTGTCTTGATGAAAATGTTGACGGAGTTGAAAATGATAACGAAATCGAGTTGAGAAGAAGCAAAAGACGTAGGACTGAAAAGAATTTTGGTCCTGACATATATACATATATATTGGAAGAGGATCCAAAAACATTTCAAGAAGCTATGTCCTTACCCGACTCAAAAATGTGGAAAAGAGCCATGGATGATGAGATCAAATCGATTCATGATAATAAAACATGGACCCTTCTAATGCTAAACCGAATGGCTCCAAATGGGTCCTGAAAAAGAAACTCAATGTTGATGGTACTATAAATAAGTATAAAGCGAGATTGGTAGCCAAAGGTTTTAGTCAGAAGGAAGAAATTGATTATTTCGACATATTTTCTCCCGTTACTAAATTTGCATCCATTAGAACAACGTTCGCGATAGCTTCTATATACAAATTAGAAGTTCATCAAATGGATGTAAAGACGGCTTTCTTGAACGGTGATCTCAATGAGGAGATATACATACAACAACCGCAAGGTTATGTTCTTAAAGGAGAACATAAGGTATGTAAATTACACAAATCATTGTATAACCTTAAGCAAGCACCGATGCAATGGTATATGAAGTTCAAGAAAGAAATTAAAAAGTTCGGATTCAAAAGTAGCAAAGTAGAAACTTGTGTTTTTACTAAAGTTACATCCGAGTATAAAGTGGTCATCACATTATATGTCGATGATCTACTTATCTTTGGTACGAATATGGATTGCATCCATGAGACCAAAAAATACTTGGGAGAGACACTTGACATGAAAGACTTAGGTCCCGTAGATGTTATTTTAGGAATAAAAGTCCTAAAGGTTAATTGAACTTATATATTAACACAATCTCATTATATTGAGAAAGTGTTAAGAAAAATTAATTACTTTGATTGCAAAGTAAGTAAATCTCCGATTAACCCTCACGTAAAATTAGTTCCTAAAAGAGGAGATGCCATTAATCAAGATGAATATGCCAAAATCATTGGAAGTCTCGTGTACGCTGTGAATCACACAAGACCTGATCTTGCGTGTGCAATTGGCATATTAAGTAGATTTACGAGCAATCCGAGTGAGGAACACTGGAAAGAATTATGGAGAGTACTGAGGTATTTGAAAATTTACAATTAATTATGGCTTGCATTATAAGTGTACAACATCTACACTCGAATGCTATAGTGACACAAATTGGGCATCTGATGCATCCAATTCAAAATCAAAAAGTGGTTGGTTGATCACTATTGGAGGAGCCGTAGTTAGGTGGGCTTCCAAAAGGCAAGCATGTGCTGCGTTATCATCTATGGAATCTGAATACATATCTATGTCTACCGCTAGCAAAGACATAATATGGTTTAGAAGATTTCTTAGATCAATTCCTTTCTTAGATTCTACGAAAGGACCAACTACTTTGTATTGTGATAATCAAGCTGTGATTTATAATACAAAGAACGAGAGAATATCAAATCATAGTAAACATATAGCTATGAGATATAATCACATAAGAGATGTGATGAAAAGGGAAAGATAGCGGTTGAATACCTTCCTACAAGTCAAATGTTAGCCGATCCACTAACAAAACCTTATCGGGAGAAAGGATTTTAAAGATCATGAGAGGTATGGGACTGTCACCGATTAAGTAAATAGCTTGATCGAAACTAACTCTATTTTTAGATATAAGATACATACTTATCATCTTAACATATGAGTTAAAAAGGAAATTCAATATAAGATATTGTGAAATGGAAAAATGGATACATTTCAAAGTGCATAACCTGGAAATAGTGGGAGTGTCACTATTTTGAAAGTTCCATATCTGATCTATGCACTTTAATTTCCACAAACATGAACGAGGATGGAAATCATTTCCTTAATAGACTTATAGCAAATGTAGGATGCATTGTGGACATTCTTTATAAGTCCTATGCAAGTATAGAAGTGAGAGGCTGCTTCTTAAGGGATTATCATCGGTAAAATCATAAGAGTACTTGTGAGATCAGGATTCAGCATAAGGCCCATTCAACAAATGTGCTGTCGTATAGAAGAGAACAAGAACTCATATATAGTGAGATTATGTTTCATTCGTGATTCATTTTCAACCATAAGTTTAAGGTTCATCCACTTGATGGCTATTCACTATGTAACGACCAAGTGTAATGTATTTTCTCTTCATTATTATATATAAATAAGTGGGGATTGTTATATTATTTATATATAATAATATCTTTTCATTTAGTTTATAGATTTAATAGTTAGGTTGGTTCAGGAACACCTTTAAGGTGTCTCTTTGAATTAAAAAGATGCATGACTTCATTTAAGAGTTATAACTCTTGAATGGAGGCAACCTTTAGAGAAAAGGATTTTTCTTTTCAATGCAATCCTTGGAGTATTATAAAAACTCCATAATTAAATCCATACAAAGTAATATAGAAACACAATTCATAGAAAAGCATTAAGTTCGAGTCTTTCATTGCATACACTTGGTCGAGTTTTGTTCTTTATTTTTCGAGGTAGTGTAAACTTGAAAAAATCGTGATTAGGTTTTGTATCCTGAGAAGTGGATTTTCTGAGAACTACTTACACTTTCAGTAGGGAAAAATCTATACTTTTAAAGATAACATCTTCAAAAGGTGTGCCTAACCTAAGTTCCATCCGGAAATAAAATTTATATATAACAACACGGACACCAAACATCTGAATGTACTAAGGAAAAAGGACTTGCTGACCTCTTATTAACTCTAGGTGGATGAGAAACACGAATATGTTTACCCTGAATGCAAGACTCACAAATTAATTCTGAAACATACTGAAATTCAGGCCGAACCTTCTTCAACACGGGGAGAGAGGGATGACCCAGCTGAGAATGAACCTCCTTAGCACTAACAGTACTCGGGTATGCCACTCGTTGAGCTGAACTCTCCATACGATACAATCCCCTCTCCTTATATGCAGTGCCAATCAACCTGTTCGTCCCCAATTCCTGAAATATACACTTAGTTGGTGTAAAGGTAACTGAGCAATATAACTGTTCTATTTTTGCTTATAGATAAAAGGTTTTCGGGAAAAGAAGAAACGTATAGGACTGATGATGAAGGTACATTTTGGGAGATCTGAGTAGAGCATGTCCCCTCTACAGTGCATGACATACCATTAGCTATTTGAACATGCGGTTTTGAAGAGTTGTGAAGTCCCGACAGTGAACTTTTATTCCCTGTCATGTGATCAGTAGTACCTGAATCAACAATCCATGACGTTTTGATGCAAAAAAAGTTCGAAGTCATACCTGCATGGGCTAAAGTAGCCCTCGGGGTCTGTGGTGAGTGGCTGTAGAGACACGAGAGAAACCCAATTGTTCAAGTCGTTGAACTAGCATATCATCTCTTTCGGATTGCTCACCGGGAGTTTGATCAACAGTTGACACTTGAGCACGAGGAGGATGTGGTGAGTCTTTGGGGCGCTTTGGATAGTCCCATTTCGTGTGACCCCATTCCTTACAATAGCGACACTGTCCATTCTTGTTTGTGGAATAAGACCCACCATTTGCCTTTTTTGTTTGTTTACCCGCACCTTTGTAGGATCCGACAATTAGAGCTGAATTTTCTCCCTGATGTGTTTCAACATTACCCTCTGATGGAAACATATCACGTAGGAGATGATACGTGGCTGCTAGGTTTGGTTACTGTCGGTTGCCCTAGTAGAATTGGCCGAGCTGTAGCATATTTAGTAGACATACCTCCAAGAAATGTGTGTCAAGCTGGTCCATAGTTGTTCATAAGTAGCATGTTCCGGACAGTAGGGAAATAATTCTCTCATTTATCGGACTTTTTCTTAAAGGATGCAAAGTATTCGGTAACAGCATAAATGTGAGCCATACTTGCCTTTCCACCAAGTAAGTGGCTTGCAGGTGGTCCCACATGTTCTTCGTGGTTTTGAATGTATGCACCGTTGACAGAATTTGTGGTTCCATTGCATTCCACAAAATCATACGAATGGTGTTGTCTACCGTGGTCCATATTTTCAGATCGTCAGGTGCAGTTGGTGGTTCGTCGGTTAGGTATTTCTCCTTTTCAATTGCTTGCAATGTAGTTTGTACAAATATGGACCATTGTTCCCAATTCGAATCAAATAGGCTTACCGGTATCTTCAACCATTTTTCGAATTGTGGGTATGTCTGAGTCGATTGTGCCATCTTCGGAGATTACAGATAAGAGCGAACTTCAAGCAAGAGCGGGACAAATCAGAACAGATCAGGGCAAAAGGGCGAAGCACACAGCTGTTTTAATCTGAAATAAGAACTCACGTGGAAAAGTGGGGGAAACCTTAGAAATCCAATATTGGCTCTAATACCATGTTTGTGTTTGAAGAAATTGAATGTCTATTTCGTATACTTCTCATCATACATATAGATACATGTCATAGCTAAATAAGTAAACTAATTAATTACAGAATAACTAATTAAAGAATATGTATCGCATCCCTGATATTAAGTTGATTTCCTTTGATATGGAAATCAATCCCCGATATTATGTATATTTCCTTTAACAGAGGAGAAGGAGAAGAAGGAGAAGAAGGAGAATAAGAGGAGGAGGAGGAGGAGGAGGAGGAGAGGAGGGGAAGAAGAGAGAAGGAGAAGGAGAAGGAGGAGGATGAGGAGAAGAAGGACAAGGAGAAGAAGGACAAGGAGGAAAGAAGTACGAGGAGAAGGAGGAGAAAAAATAAGAACAGGAAGAACAAGGAGGAGGAAGGGGAGAAGGAGGAGGAGAATGATGAGAAAGACAATGAGAAGAAGTAGGAGAATGAGAAGGAGGAGGAGGCGAAGTCGAAGGAGAAGAAGCAGAAGGTGAGATGATTACTTTGAGGAGGGATAAGGAATTCCTATTGACTGAACTTGTCAGGCTCAGACAGCAGCAGCAAAGCACAAGACCTTACTTACATTCATTACCATGGAACAAAGGCTGATACAAACTAGCTTAGACAGAAGAACACTATGAGTTTCCTATTGAAGGCTATGCGAAATCCCGCTTAGCGATTGTAGGGGACGATGCATCAGAAAGAGAACTATCGATGGCTAGCCCTCGATATGAAGTAATTGGCAGAATTAAAACTGAAATGTTCTTGGAAGGGCTCAAACCCAGGTCAACCATAGTATATCTAGTAATAGGTAATGATTCGTTTGGATGGGGTCAATGGACCCTACATGTCCCAACGTAGGTCGGTCCCTGTCGATGAAAATGGAAGAACAAGTTATAATCACAGCTAAGGAGAATATAATATCGATCGATGAAGAATCGTTTTGGAAAGATTTGATTAACAGAAGGATCGAAGATGAGGTTGGTGCATTCGGTAATTAATGTAGGACACTTAGATCATGACCGAACATTCTCCGGTTCAAGTCCATGATAGGTCTGAAGCAGTACTCAGTTTGTTCACTAGTCATTCCTTTGTTACCATTGTTTTGTTGTTTATATAACTTTTCCTAGCTTAGTTTTGTTTAGATTTTGATTCCAAGAAATTTAAAGATAAATCTTGATGTATTTATACAGGTGAATAGTTGACAGGATCGGTTAAATTATGGAATAATGAGAGATATTATACAGTGATGTAGCCGAGTAGAGTAGATCAAATAGAAAGATTCTAATTCATTACCACACACACAGACACACAGTTACAGTTCATTTATGATACTAACCAACAAACAAACTTTAATAATAAATACTTGAATAATAAATGCTTGTCGTTAATTAATCACACAATGAGTGCACTGCCTTTGAGGTACTCAGTGAAGGCAAGCGCCACCAACCCAATCATGGCGAACCTCCCATTCCACAGCTCGGCGTCGGAGGTCATCAGGCCGTCGGACTTCGACTCCGCCGCCACGCCCCTGAAGATCGGAATGAGCGACGCCACCGAAAGCAGCGCGGTGGTTCCCAAGAACCACTGGCCGCCGCCGTTCTGCACCTGGGACAACAGTCCTTGGCCGCTCGCCAGCTCCACGGCGACGGCCGCCGCGAATCCGATCATCGCCAGCCGACCGTTGATCCTCTCCGGCGCGGGACCGCTGAACGAGAATACGTCCGTGAAGCTGGTCTTCGCCTGATGACATCATCGGTCGTTGTCAAAATTACGGACTTGTAAGAAAATCAAGGCAAGAAATAGGAGAGGCCATTGCTCAGCTCAAATTACCTTAGGCTTCGGAGGCGGGCTAGGCTTGGGTAATGGGTCGGGCGTGACTGACCCGGCGACCCGTTCTTTCTCCTCGTCCTGCGTAGTAGTTCAATAAACACCATAGTTTACTAAACAGCTCCACATAGACATCAACATGCATGTACACGAGAAATTAGAAGAATGACATGAAAAAAAAATCTCATCTTTATTACCTCAGACATGCTTCTGACTGTAACTTAGCGTTCCTCTTCAGAGACGAGTGTTGAGTCGATGGCCCGAAAAACATGTTCTTAGGACCAACCCTTACGAGTTTAGTTTGGTTTCCACAAGGCACTGTAAGCATAGCGTTGCAAGAAGCAGCCATGGTGTAATAAATTCTTGGCTAAGGAAAGAGAGTGTAGCAACGTGAGTCTTTCAAGGACGCTTCTTTTCAATAATATAGCTAATGTTTCTCGTTTTGAGTGAGTGTGAAGACGGAGTGAACGAGGAGGAAATTTATAGTGGAAGGAAATTGGAAAGAAAGAAGACAAAAGGAGAGGGCATTCTTGCATCCACGTAACATGGCTTTGGCCCTTTGAATGTATTTGTTATGTTCACGTGGATGAATTACAGGGTCACAAACTTTTTTCGATTTTGAATGTAGACATAAGTATTTGTTGGGGAGAAAAGAAAAAGAAAATTAATTGTGGGTTTTTTAAGGATAGGAAGTTTCTAGTTCTTTTGTTTGGTCATGGAACTGGAGACGTGTGCCCATTGTGTTTGAGTAGTTCTCACCCTTTCATTCGTTGCCTTGCCGTGTATTTAATTAATACTTTCGTTTTACTGAGAGGTGTAATAATGCACGTAAATATTGATTATTAATTTTGAGGCTGATAATCCCCAAGGCTACAGTAGTAAACTGAGATACCTTTGCTCATCATATAAAGATTTAACCAAAGTTCATAGCTTGGACTATCGTTTGGGTAGAGCTGTCAAAATGGCGGGCCGGGCCGGGCCGGGTTGGCCGCCGCCCGCCAAAGCCCGCCCCTTGGCGGGGCGGGGCGGGCTGGCCCGCCACCTGGCGGTACAAAAAAAATCAGGGACCGGCCCGGCCCGCGGCGGGCCACGGGCCGGCGGGCCAGGCCCGCCCGCATATAAAAATATTTATTTTTTTGTATTTTTATTTTATAATTTAATTTATTAATTAGTTTTAGTTAATTAAGGTATTTAATAATAATTAAGGATAAATAATGTATTAATTATATATTTATAAATACATATGTTATTAATTATGGTATAATTAAGGAATCATTAACTATTAAATTAATATATTTAACATAATATATGATATAAATATATATATAATTTATTTAAACTGGCGGGCTGGCCCGCGGGCCAGCCCGCCCGCCCCGCCAAGCCCGCGGCCCGTGCGGGCTGGCCCGTTTAGGCCCGCCTCTGGGCGGGCCTAAAATATCCCAGCCCAGCCCGCCCTTTTTGGGGGGCGGGGCGGGCCGACCCGCGGGCCACGGCCCATTTGACGGCTCTACGTTTGGGACCGCATAATCATTTTACGTAGAGTAAACAATTCACAAAAGATCAAAGGGCATTTATTCGCTTTATTTCTTTTAATGAATAAATCTCATTATCTGTACTATCTATATAGGAGTATTATATTAGGGGAGGAGTGGCTATCAAGTGTCAATTTGGTCCGTAAAATATTTACAATTTAACCACTTTATGTCTAATTTATTAATTAATAATTATTATATTTACCCCTCAATTTTTAGTTATTATACTTATACTTCTACTCATTTTTCTTTTAGTACTTTTTTGCACAGCCAATGTGTGCGCCTTAAAAATTATTAAAATTATTTTAAATTTTGAAATTATAACTTTTAATGTTTAATTTGAAAATTTTTAATTATATAAAAAGAAACTTAGTTTTAGGCATAAGTACAAAAATAAAAATTAGGAGTGAGATGAAAATAATTACGACTAAAATTACACATCAAATTTTGTCAGTTTGTCCATTCCAAACAAATTATTATATAGAATGGTATAGATAACAATTATATTTCATCTATTAACATAAATAATTTTAAAATTAAAATTAGAATAATTATAGTTTAAGCACAACTGTGCAAAGAGTACTAGTTAGATATTAGGGTTAATTCCTTATCAGTACCTTTTGAGTTTTCAAATTTCTCTTAAATACCCTCGAATTATTTCTTCCTTATAACTACCCATTTGAAAATTTCTTCCTGTTCAGTACTAAAAAGGTCTTTTCAGGGTTAAAAAGTCAAAAATACCCTAGTCTCACACTTCAAATTGGACATTTATACCAACTGATTTTGAAATTATACCAGAAATTATAAAAATTATACCATCTGTTTTGGTTATCGTACCAGTAAATATCGTTATTATGATTTTATACAGTGAAATTGGACATTTATACCAACTGATTTTGAAATTATACCCGAAATTACCGAAATTATACCATATGTTGTTGTTATCGTACCAGTAGATAACGTTATTATAATTTTATACAGTGAAATTAGACATTTATACCAACTGATTTTGAAATTATACCAGAAATTGTAGAAATTATACCAACTGTTGTCGTAATTATACAACATAATTGTACACTATACCAGTTGGTATAATAATGATAACAGTTGGTATAATCAGAATGACAGTTTGTATAATAATCGAAGCAGTTGGTTAATTAACGTTATTATAATTTTATATAGCGAAATTGGACATTTATACCAAGTAATTTTGAAATTATACCAGAAATTGTAGAAATTATACCGTCTGTTTTGCTTATCGTACCAAAAAAAACCAGCGAAACTGGACATTTTATACCAACTGATTTTGAAATTATACCAGAAATTATAGAAATTATACCAACTGTTGTCGTAATTATACCAACAGAATTGTACACTATACCAGTTGGTATAATAATGATAAGACTATAATTATCGATGACCCGGACAACCGGTCATCATAATAAAATATTAATTTCTCTCTCATCCACATACACAACCTACATCTCAACCCAACCTCAATAATTTTCAACTTTATCAACAACCCAACACAACTCATGATATTTATATTTTAGAATTATTTAAAGTAGTATTTGAATGATATAAAATTTAGATACTTTAGTCACAGTAGAAAAAAATAATATGAATTTATTATAGATTACCAAATGTGATAGTGAAATAAATAATTTAAAATTGTGATTCAAAATGTATCAATATTAGCATCTATTTGTAGAGAAAAAAAATCATATTTTGGTAAAAAAATAAAAATTAAATTTTACAGATAATTAAATGTATCATAAAATTACAAAAAATAGTAAACAGTTTATCGAGAACAGTGCACAACCGGTTGTGACCCATGTTGGTCCACCAACCTCTTGTGGGTTGGGTCACAACCCGTTGTGGGAGTTATTTAATTTTTTGATTTATTTTGATCAATTTTATTGCACAACCGGTCGTGCAATCCACCGATAAAGATAGTCTAACAGTTGGTATAATTAGGATAACAGTTGGTATAATAATCAAATCAGTTGGTATGATGTCCAACTTAATTTCAGGAAAGGGTATTTCCTTCAGATCACTATTTGGGGTATTAAACACACAACTTTTTGCAGATGGGTACCGAACAGGAAAATTTTTTTGTAGGGGTACTGATAAGGAAGTTTAGTTTCTGACAGGGTCTGATAAGGAATTTACCGAGATATTAAGACGTGGAAAGAAATCGAATATTATATCAAAATCAAATCCCAGAGAATATTTAAATATATACCTAACAACGTTCTTTGCTTTCTTCGATTCAGGACACAACAGAAGAACGAAGAGCAAAAATGTTAGCAGTTTTCGACAAATCCGTGGCTAAATTTCCCGATGCATTGACTGAGGGTCATCAACAAAGCGATGAATCATCATCGGTGCTAAAAGATGGAGTATCCAGCGATCACTTCTCGTCCGTACACCCTAATTCCGTGGTCATCAATCTCACCTCTTCGGGATTCATGGCTTACTCCTCCGATCGTCAGAATCCTCTTCTTCCAAGGTCTTCCTCGATCTTAATGTTTGTGTTCTTTTTATTTTTTTTCCTGTTGTGATTCATTAGGTTTACGGAGTCGTAATAGAAATTTAAGGTCTTTCGATGCCTTTGGGCTTTTTAGGGATCTTGAATTTGAGAGGCGATTAGCTACTCAAAGATCACACCTCTTGAGATGAGGGACTTTTGCTTGTCGATCTGATGAGTAATGGGTTATTTCCGATGTATTATCTCAGGCTCTTTGCAGTGGTAGACGACATGTTCTGTATGTTCGAAGGCCACATAGAGAACGTGGCCCATCTCAAGCAGCAGTACGGTCTGAAAAGACGGCAAACGAAGTGATGATCGTCATCGAAGCTTACAGAAGCTTAAGGGACAGAGGTCCCTACCCCGCCGATCAAGTCGTGAGAGACATCCAGGGGAAGTTCGCATTCGTTCTCTTCGATAGTTCTTCGAAGCAGGCCTTTATTGCTTCGGTGAGTGAATCTTGGCATTCCCCTTGTCTTCGCTCTGATATGCTCTAACTGATCTCATTGTAATAAAGGATGCTGATGGAAGTGTTCCTCTATTTTGGGGAACTGATGCTGTAAGCCACCTCGTTCTTTCGACCGACGGGGACTTGGTTAAACAGGCTTGTGGGAAAACCTATGCTCAATTTCCCAAAGGTATATATTTTATAAATAATGATGGCCAGGCCAGCCACCCTTCTGTTGAGCTTGATTGTTCCTTTGGCAGTAATTTACTGTTCGTTTTCTCATAGGATGTTTCTTCACATCTTCGGGGGGACTGAGGAGCTACGAGCACCCAGTGAATGAGCTGAAGGCTGTGCCGAGGGTCGACAGTTCAGGGGAGGTTTGTGGATTGACTTTTAAGGTGGACGAAGGCTCGAAGAAGCTCAAGGCTGGGATGCCAAGGGTTGGGAGTGATGCAAATTGGTCGCAGCACTACTAAAATAGAGCAACCTACTCGTCTTCTTTCGGTTGGTTACCGCTATTACACTGTTTCCAGACTGTATTATGTTATTGACTGCTGCTGTTATGGACATGCGATGGCATTATGAAATAAGAGGTTTATTAAAACCTAACTGAGATTGATACCTGCAAGCCAGAGTACTTTTTTTTACAATCCTGAGAACTGAGTTCGAAATGTCGGGGTTTAAGGTCGAAAGCTACTTATCATACATCAAACTTACAGTGGTCTTAGTAGCTGCTACCGATTAGTTATTGCAGGAAAAGGTAATAAAATCAGCAGTAAAACATAACTCTCTTTACATTTTCCTTGAGCGCTGGTAATGGGCGAACACCGTTCTTGCCGACATGTCCATTCTCTTGCGAATTATCCGTAGGTTCCATGTAGAATCTTGCTCGAAAAGCAGCCAAGTGAGCATAGTAAGCAGGTGGCACTGTACGAAAAACACAAAAAAAAAAAAAAAATAAACAATCGACGAAGGAGATGATGGATCAGTAAGGTAACACACAAGAAAATTTTGTTGCATACCAACAGATACAGAGCGCGTGCATCTTGCGTATGTATAGCAGAGATTATTGGTTAGGGATTGAATCCCATCTGCGGTGAAATTGTTTTCGTCCCAAAGCACGTGATAGTGAGCTGGGCGACTTGTCCCCTAAAAGTAGATTAACATATTATTATGCCTCTGTATATCAGATTTCTTCAACAGGCTATTTATTCATTCACTTGCCTGAATGCCAGCGTGGCTGCAAAGGTAAAAGTCGAACTCGGTTGGATGGCAGATTTTAGTATCGACCACGGTTCCTGAAGGTAACAAAATTTCTTCATGACATTCATTTTACTTGCATGTAATGATGGAAGTGAAAAGATGCAAAACATATGCACAAACCTGGCAATATGTTTCCACTCTTGTCAGTGCTTGTCTTGTCCCTGTGATTGTTGGCGAAAAGCCTTGTGTGGTGCCTTTTCTGAACCACTATGAATGTGACCGGCGGCTGATAGTTTGGCTCCAACGAGGCACACGCCTGCAATGAAAATGCTAATTGATTTTTACGATCTCCAATGCTCTGTTTAAGCAATCATTCAAGAAATGTAATAACCTCAAGAAGTAAGTGCCACTTGCCTTACGAATGGCGTCTAATTCGAACAGCAGAACCTGGTAAAACTGCCCTTCGCTGACCCCATCCCTGCATACATATGAACTCCGATTAGAAGCAGTATAAAACGCAAACGAAAAAAAAGCTAAGAACTTAGACCTGTAGAATATTATCCTCTGTGGCTTTTGTCCCCGTTGCTTTCCGAAAAGAAACAAGAAGATCCCTGAAAAAGCCCCTCTTCTGTGAACAAGAAATCACAGCCCGAAAAAGGACAAAAATGTCAATTTACCTAATCATGCCTCCGCTGACGGGCCCACGGACGGGATCTTGCCATGTCTTGTACAAATCTTGGATCAGCTCTTGCCTCTGAGCTTGTGCACAGACCAAACCAGCGTATTTCGTTATCTCGGGCCAATCTTGTGAGGCCACAACCTTCATATTACAATACATATACACATATGTATAGTATATGCATGATAATTATAACATGAGACTATTAAGTATATGATATTCAAGCATCGTACAGCAGCAATGGAAGGGCTCGACTCTTCCCCGTTCTCAGGATGTGTTACGTCTGCGCCAAAGATAATCGTAGGTATGTCGCTGACCAATGGTATTCTGCAGCTTATAGCATCCATGAGAACTGTGTTTCTTCCTCCCATCTGTCGAATAGAACATGAACTTCCGAAAAAGGCTGAATGATACGAGATGCTCTACGAGACAGAATAGGAGTTTAAATCACACCTTAACGTTTATCTTCAAGGAAACGTTGGCGAGGTACTGCTTGTTGATCTTGAAAACGTGCTTGGTGAGGCAGCACTGGGATATTAAGCCAAGGTCGGTCTCACATATTCGCTTAAGGTCACCTGTAAGAGAATGTAGATACATACTTGGACAAAGTTGTCTGAATAAAGAAATTTCGGGTTTAATCTGAATGGCAGACCGTATAGGGAGCCATTGTTGTCTGGCAAAATAGCTAGCAGAAGCTCGAGTTCTTTCCCTTTTAGTTTGTTCGTGCATGCGTGATAAACGTGCTTCAGAGCCTTCTCTACTTGGTCAGAACGAGCGTTGTATATAGGGATAACTGGCTCGGGATTGAATTCCTGTAAGAAAAAGATTCTTTAGCAATTCGTCTGAAAATTTCAGTACCGTAAAGGAAAAGGCTAACCATCCCAGAGACTTGACACATCTGAGCCAACTCATTACAGAATCCACGAGCCACGCTGTCTTGGACACTCCTAGAGAAGTTAATGCACGCCCATCTGCTCACAGTCATTCCGTTGATCATTTTCTGCGTAATGAATAACGATTCAAGAGAATGGGTAAGTTATCAGCATTTCATCGTAATAAAATCATAAGTTCAGAGAGTTAAGCTGTTCGTAAAAAAAAACAACCTTGTTCATCATATTCCATTGGCCAACTTGAGGCAGGCAGTCCTTTTCCTTCCCAGTCTCGTGATACTTAAGCTGTTCGTTGCATATAAACACATCTCATGACGATTAGAAATTTAAAAAAAAAAAAAAAAAAAAAGCATATTTTCGAGGGCCATACCCATGGAGCAGGTAATACTCTTGCCTCCACCGAAGCCATTCTATCGCTGATTTTGAGTCCAAACTCATTCGCAAAAGGGTCTTCTTCGTAAGAATTGTGATGGAAAGTCTGCATTATATCATGCTCGCGGTCTCTTGGTCTCTGGCACGTAACCTTAAGAAGGGCTGTAATCTGTTTCTCGCTCAGCCTTTTCGTGTATCTTTGGCCCTCCACGATCTTACAAGCCTGAGAAGAAGAAGATGATGTTACTACAACAGTTCAAAGTGTAAGGTTTTCGCCAATTGAAAACTGACCTCCATAGGCAGGTAGTTGGCCTTCTTCTGATTTCCTACTTGAAGGCAAGGGAGATGACCGTACTGAATCTTAAAGCCATACATGTCTTGAAAGTACTCGACGACCGACTTCATGGTGCCTTCATCATCGACGGGAAACCTAAAGTCGACGCCAAAAAAACAGGAAATGAATGGCCAATGCGTCCTTTTTTTTTCTGAGAAAAAACGAACGACGACAGTCGTGTGAGATGGAATTCTTACACGAGCTCACGAGTAGGTTGAGATGTAATGCCAGAAACTCTGTACTTCCTTCTTACGTCTCCCCTGTGAGTTACCTCGACTTTGACTCCTCTCAGGGCCTTTTTGACCTGAAAGATGACAACAAAAAAAAGCAGAGGAACTTCATATCGAAGAAGAAGATAAACGAATCGTATTATTATGACGTCAAAGTTTATCGCAGCCAACCTTAACGCGGTCGGAATCAAACAAAGGCCTCGACAGGACGTCTTTTCCCAAAAGCTGGGCGACGAATTCTATCACTGGAAGTGCCTCAATAAATGCAGCAGATGCCATATCTGAAATACGATTGAACAAAAAATCATTGTAAGTTTCCACGTTTTACGGAGACATTGAATGGAGAATTTTATTACCAATGTTGAGGGAAAGTCCCATCTGAGTCGGTCTGATGCTCTGATAAAAGCCACACCATGCCTCCAAACCGTCGCCGAGCTTTTGTGGTCTTCGAATATCAGGCGAAAAGAATGATCTCCCAATAGGACAAAACCTTGATTTGCCGCACGTAAAGGAGACAAAAATCGGTTGGATCTAACGTTCTTTAATTAATGCGGTAACGACAAATGAAGCGTAAAACAAACCACATATGATTTCGCATCTAATTTTTTTCCCATACCTTTTCATTGAGAGCTCTCTCAACACAATGTCGAGGATTTGAAGCGCTTCCTTCGGCCCATCCGTGCGCTTGCCGGCGAGAAATTGTCCCAAATGATGTAAGTTCGCTCTCGCGACAAACTTAACGACTACTTTGTATTCCCTCTCTCGCCTGAGAATCAAGCAAACCGCTCGTATCTTAGAAGCATAACACTATCGTTCCAAGTAACTTAAATTTGACATTTTATATCAGATGAGACGCCGGTCAGCATACGATTTTTACACATGAAATGATACGCTTCTGATTCCAACTACGCAGAGTTTATCAAATGCATACATCTATGTAAGAAATAGATTATTAGCAGCGTCGAAAGGCGAATAGTAACAGTCATACTTAGGACCATTGACATTGTCCTCTTCATCAATGAGCTTAACAATGAACTCTTTCCAGACAAAAGGGAGTTCGCCAGCTGTGTACAAACTCTTTCTACCATCATAAGCAGGTAATTTCATCCCAAGCTCAGATTCTTTGTACTGCCTCACTAGTTCACCAATAATAGCTCTGTTCAAAGGCCTTGATGCAACTTCAGGGCTAATAGTTACCTGCAATTGAAAACAAAAAAAGTTAAAAAAAATAGAGCAGTAAGATAGTTAACTAGCTATAATGCAAACAACAGCATTATGACCCACTGGGGAAAAATAAAAGACCCATAAATGCAAGAGCAAAGCAAAAGGACAGAAAGGCAGAGGTTTTCACTTGATGGTTGTACCTGCAAGAAGATTCAGAGATCATGCAAGAAGTAAAAAGAAACATCATTAAGCAAAATGAATGTCAGCAAAAAGGGCCCCACGTGTTCATCGTAACATCCCTCTCAAAAATCAAGCACTCGTCAAACAGACTTGAATAATAAAAGAAAATATCTTACATCATAATGGTTCAACTCCTTGTCTGGCAACTCAGCGAAGAAATGGTTGGCCTTGACAATACATTTTGTCCCAAGCTGACCAAAGCCAGGCCTTGTAGGGAAACTCAAAGCCTTACTCGAGCTAGGAAAGCTTCTATTGTTTGCATCTCCACAGAAGCTATTATTAGATAAGACCTCAACAATGGCTCGTGAATTCTCAGCTTGAGATGGCTTGTTGGCCACAGTGCAAGGCCTCGAGCTTGGCCTCATAAAAGCATCGCCTTGGTCCGATTTTCGAGCTCCTCGTCCCCTTCTTCTCCCTCTATTTTTCGACGGTGGAGATGAGCTGTTGCTAGGTTTGGTTGAGCTGAGGTCTTGACTTGGTGCGCCTTTGCCATTTTGCGTATTCTTTGGAGGGTATTTATGAGCTGAGTTCTGAATATTGGGTTTGAACACTACGTTTTGCTCTGAGTTTTCTTTCATTTGCCTCATAGGCATGATATGATGGTGGCTGTGACGAAGATGCTGTAAAGAAGACGACTTTGAGCTCGTTCGGACAAGAGGCTATGGCGGCTTGGAGAGCTATTACCTTACTTTGTTGCTTCAAACTTCTTTATTACAGTTTTTCAGAGGGCGATGAAATGCTGGGAAAAGAAAGCCCATGAACAGATTTAGATTAGAACATGTCAGCAAATCGGAGAAACTATATGAAATTGGAAAGTTGATACTCACGAAGCAAAAGATCACACAGAAAAAAAAAAAAAAAAAGCGAAGAATTGGACACGTGAGTTTCAACAATTCATGACAGAAGTGAGCTTGCTTGGCGAGGATGAGAATCAAAATCATTGCACCACGAAACTGAAAAAGAAAAAAGGAAAAAAAGATGACTTTACTTCCTCACAGCACAGCTATATATGATGGATATATTTTAAAAAAAAAAAAAAGAAGAAGAGGAAACATTTCTGACAAAATAAATATCCTAAATCTCTTTTGCAAGGATCTGAAACTGGGAAAGAAAATCCATGTTGGAGAGATGAACTCAGAAGCCTACATTGCATGTGGAGACAAAAGAATGAGCTACAAAGAGATCAAAAACCCCTCTTCTTTGCTTCTGTTAGCAGCCCAATATGTGGAAACAGGCGGAGAAGAAACAAAAAAAAAAAAAAAACAAATAAATTGTTCTTGAAAACTAATAAAGGAGATGCACATGTGAAATATATAAAAAAAAGTGGGTTACTATTACATCAATAAAAATGTAATCAAATAGTGGAAATACCCAGAAGACTAAACCATAGTCCATCTTGTCCCCTAACCAAAATCAATACTTGTAGCAGGAAAAAACAGAAAAAGCTGTGAATAAATCCAAGATAGTAAGGACGCTACCAACAAATATAGGTACATGCACACATGTGTGTGTGAAATACGTGTGTGTGTGTAAATATATGTGTATATATCCAACAAAACAAAGCCTAAATAAATGTGAGGACACAAAACATTACTGCTCAAGAAAAGAGAATAATAACGCCTAGAAAGCTACGAAAGCAAACACAAAACAAATCCATCCAATTAAAAGGAATAAACATTGAAAGACTCACTGGGAGATCAACGTCTCAAGCAGATATTGCTTCAAAGGACAACGACATTTCAACACAGAGGGGCTTTTTATTACAGAGGAAAGAACAAAACTATCGTGCTCGAAATATTTAAACACTGAACTCACCCACCATGAAAGACTCGATTTTAACGAACATAATCTATGAATCTGAAACACGGCCGTAGTCAGCAACGCAAGAAAAAAAAAAAACTTTCAAATCGACCAACAACACACACCATATTAGTAATAAACGAGGTTCCTTTAATATATTCAGACACCTAACTCACCTTGAAAGGTCTCAACTTTCGTAAGCGTAAGCTTTGATCAGAAGATGGGCTTTTATCAGCAACGTAAAAAGACCCTTTAAAAGATTAAAGAAGCTCGATAAAAACTAAAAGAGGTGGGAAGAAAGAGAGAGAGGATAATAAAGTTTGGTACTTTTCCCTTTGTGGGGATGTGTTTCAGCAAACTCAGATTGCGTGCAAAACAACACTGTTTACTGTGTGTGAGTGTGTGTTGGGATGTATCGAAGAGTAGAGAGAGAAAGAGAGAGAGAGAGATGGAGATGATGGTAATGAATCTTTTATACACGCATGCAAGTGCTTTGGCTTCTCTTTATCACGTGTAAAGAGGGCTTTCTTTGAACGATGGACTCACTTACCTTTGCTTTTTTTTTTTTTTTTTTCTTACACTTGTAACTGCACGACTATAAAAACACAAACACTACTACCTAACGGCTCAGCCTCGAGTCTATCGATTCAATCCTTAAAAGCTTTAAGGCTCAGCAATTTTTTAAAACGATGAAAGAAAACAAAGAATATAGGTGCAAAGATCCTCACGCAACAAGACATAGGTGCATCTAAAATATTCACATCTCATTTATGGCTTTTGGTGGTAGACATAATTGTGGGACGTGGGAGTTGGAAATCGATTAAAAAAAACACTTAAAGAAGCTGTTATATATAAAAAATGCACGGCCACATTATTTATATTTATATAAAACCAATGAGGAACAGAAGGAGAATAATTCGAACTTGCAGTGCTCTCACCACTGCAGAGATTTCAATACATGCTTCTTCTTCAATCTCTCTCTCTCTCTCTCTCTCTCTCTCTCTCTCTCACACACACTTTAGTATTCTTTGTTGTTTCTCTAAAGCAGTCAAGCATTGGGGGAGATGTAACGGTCGGTTTGAGTTGAAGCTCACATAACACAAGACTTTGTAATAGCAGTAAAAGAAAAGAAAAAACGCCAGAGATGGGCCCCACGCAAACAAGTGTTGGTAAGCGCTCTGTCTGGGCTTATCTGTGTTTAATCTTTTTTGGATTTATGGAAATGATTAGATTTTTATGTATTTATTCAATTATTAACTAACCAACTGGTTTAAAATTTAGCTCGTAGTAAATGTTCTGAGCCAGCAAAAGAACAGAAGCTACTCATCGAAAAAAGCTGATTTAGAGGTTTTTACTCCTTTGGAGTTTACTACGATTTCATATTTGTACTTTTACTTAGGTTACATCTCCTTCATGTGTTAATTTGAATTGATATGAACAAGAAAAAAGTAAATAACTAAATACATTCTGATAGTAATATTAGGGTGAAAGATGGGGCAAATTTTGTGTCGGGCCCTATTATATTTTGAAATTAGAAATCAGGCCCTGTCAGAATTTTCTTTATTTTTAAGGACCTATTTTTTCAAAAAATAAGTGAAACGGACCAAAAACTGTGATTTGACGAAATTACCCTTAATAAAAGTGATTTCTGAATGGTATTTGACGTCAGTTTTATGTTACACAGTTATACTGATTTGTCATCGTAACAACCGCAAGTGTTATTTTAACGTCATAAGACGTTACTTATCGAGTAAAATGTTATTAACAGACATATTTATTACATCGAACTATCGAACCCCATTTTTTCACACTGATCGAGCACAGTCGATTGTTAATACCTTGTTTTGTTTTTCATCATGCGTTATTACACCATAAACCCTAAACCGTAAATCCTAAACTCGACGCGACGACCATTAGCGTTTTTCTATAAAAGATCGAATTATTAGCGTTCCGATCTTATTACACGTTTCGAGATTGAAAATTGGTAACCCATTATAGGAGCATTGCTCCCTATAATGATGAATTTTCTGTCTAGGGAAACAAGGGAAGGATGGTCGGGTGGAGGGTTCAAGAACAATTATAACTGTTACACAATTATACTGATTTGTTATCGTAAAAACCATAAGCGTTATTTTAACGTCATAAGACGTTACTTATCGACAGTAAAATGTTATTAACAAACATATTTATTACATTGGACTATCGAACCCTATTTTCCAACTGATCGAGCATTGCTCCCTATAATGATGAATTTTCTGTCTAGGAAAACAGGGGGATGGTCAGGTGGAGGGTTTACGAACAATTATAACAGTTTTGCGCTAAAAAAACACTTCCTTTCATTTGGATAACAAAAGTCTTGTATGAGTACCATATGACATCTATTTAGTAACAAACGAAGTCGTAGAAGTACAACATCATTCAAAAATAATACCGATTCTTGCAGTAACACATTAACAAATGATGTTGCAGGAAGCGGTATTATTTTTTAATGTTGTGTTATTTCTGCAACGTTATTTGTTACTAAATAGACGACATATGGTTCTCAATACAAGACTGTTGCTATCCACGTGAAAGTAAGTGTTCTTTTTCAGCGCTGAACTGTTATAATTGGCTGGAACAGATTATTTAGGTATACAACGTAATTTTGGCATATGTCAGGGTTAAATACGTCTTTTTGTGTCATTTTAGGGCCTGACCCCTGAATTTTCGAAAAGTAGGTCTTTAATCCTAAAGTCCAATGTAATGGGGTCTGAACTCAAAACTAAAATACTTAATGGGGTCTGATCTTTAATTAACCCTTAAAGATGAACCGTACTGTCTCGACCAGAACTCGTATCGAACTCATGATTGTCAATTTGCGAGATTTTATTTTTATAAATTTATGTTAGATTTTTCAATCCCTATTCATTTACGCACATGAACGAGTACAAAAGCGTAAATGCACATTTTTAACAAGAGTGTTAAAATAACATGAGTTTTATATATTTTGACATGTCATAATCATCTTTTTCTTACACATTTAGCCATTCATACGCACTATAAATAATTACTAGAAAATGGCTCCACCAAGATCCCGAAAAAGTCTGGTTGTGTTATAATGGTTATTGGGGTCCAATGGTAAAAAAATAAAAAAAAAATTTATGATCGTAATAGGCATCAATCAATGGAACGGAAAATTTTTGGGAAAAAAATGAAATTTGCTCATAAGAAAAATTGGTTTATTGTAATTGAAAATTGATACATGTTATCATTGCACTTTTGAAATTCATGGTCTCATTATTATACATATCACCTTTATAGTGAGGATTTGGCTTATAGTTAATAAGAAAAAAATTGAATTCTAAGCTGTTTCGTACTGAAAATGGTGATGTCAGTGCCTTGATGATTTTACCTTTACGTAAATTGTCTTTATACATGGATTTATGAAATTTCACGGGGTAAAATTGTAGTTTCCAATATTTATTATATATATTTTTCTTTGTTCAGTTTCTTCTACAACTGAAATGCCATGCATATTAAGGACAAGTCCTTTTCCCTCGAGACAAGTCATGAGTAAGTATGACAAGGAAATTGCAATAGGAAATATAGGATTTTCAGAACCTTGTCGATATATATAGTTCACAGAAAGAAAATACAAAAAAATAATTCTATGTAGATCAATATTAATACTTTAGCACCTTATTTGGGCACCTATTGATGTTGCGTCGATTCGTACCATTTCAACATTCCGCATCGACATCTAAAGTATGTCGTATTAATTAACACCTTCTAGGTTGCATTAATCGACATTTTGGATGTTGATGTGGCATATATATATATATAGTGAAAGATATATATAAGAGTAAATTCTGTTTCAGGCCCTTTTAAGCTATTTTCATTTGAATTCAGGCCACATTGCTTTAAATTTAAGTTTAAAGGACCTATCTCAAGTTTGGCTTAGAGTTAAGGATCCATTTGTGCAGAAAAGACTCATTTGCCCTCAAGTGTTGCGAAAAATTACATATCCATGCCATCATCCTCACTTCCGAGTTAGAGTAGATCGACGATTCTTACAACACCAAAAACGCCCTAAAATCTCAAAAGTATTCGACGTTGTTGAGCGAAATAGGTAAAATCGAGCTCAATTTCTCATGGGTCATCGTAACCAACGAATAATTTCGATGTTATGTTGTAATAATGCTTCAAACTCAATTCGAAAATTTTGCTACAAACACAAGTGAAATCTTGACTTTTGTGCTTGAATAATGTGGATTCACACACCAATTCGAATGTGGGTTTGAGTAATCGACACGAAATACAACAAATTTTGCCGCGACCTATGATCCAAACATTTCACTTTTAGTAATAAATCACTTTATCTGGGTACTATTTTCTGCTCAACCAATACCAGATTCTTAACATTGAGGAATAAATGTTGCCTTAGTAATAACAAATAATTTCAGTAACACGTCACTTCATCTAGGTACCACTTTCTACTATTTTGGAAACCCTACCCGAAAAAACAATAACAGATTCCTAACATTAAGGAATAAATGTTGCCTCATTTATAACAAATAATGAGAAGACAATAACGGTTTGTTTTCCTATAATAACTACATGCAAGTAGTACGGACTAGGGCGTCAATGGGAAGATCAAAAATTCGTACGACACCCAAAACTCTCTAAAATCGCATAAATCTTCAAAGTTAGTAATCGAAAAAGGTAAAACCGATCTCAATTTCTCATGGGTCCTCATAAACAAGGACAATTTTTGATGTTAAGTTGGAAATAATGCTTCAAACACAATTCGAAATTTTGGTAAAAAACGAGTGGAATCTCGACTTTTATGCTCGAATAATGAGTATTCACACCAATTCGAATGTGGGACTTAGTAATCGACATGAAATTACAACGATTTTTGCTGCGAACTAAGATCGAAACGCTTTCAATTTCAGTAACACATCACTTTATCTGGGTACCATTTTCTGCAAGTACCAAAGATCTACCTTCAAAAATAGTAACTGATTACTAATAAACAGTAAGAAGTCTTGCCTCATGTATCACAAATAATAAAAAAAAATAACACTTTGTTTCCTATAATAACTAGATGCAACTGGTACGGACTAATGTGTCAAGAGGAAGATCAAAATTCGTATGCTACCCAAAACTCCCCGAAATTGAAGAAGTAATCGAAAAAGGTAAAATCGATCTGAATTTTTCATGGGTCCTCATAAACAAGGAAAATTTTCGATGTTATGTTGGAATAATGCTTCAAACCCTATTCAAAAATTTGGTAAATAAACTAGTGAAATCTCGACTTTTATGTTCGAATGATGTGGATTCACACCAATTCGGGTGTGGGTCTTAGAAATCGAAAACAATTATCGATGCTAGTCACGGAATAACAACTAATTTTGATGCGATCTAAGATCGAGACATTTTCAATTTCTGTAACACATCATTCTAGTTTATTGGCAACCTAAGATCGAATGTTGAAGTGATTAGTTTCATTATCTATCTTAATAATGAACGAAAATTTTTGATGTTAATCGAATAATACAAAAATTAGCTTTCCTCCAAATTAAAAATTTCTGAACTGAATAACACTTCTTGTAACATTTATAACACATGTACCTGCAAAGAAAACACTTTATTAAGAATATTCTAGAAAGTTCTGGACTGTCAGAGAAGCTAACAGAAACGTCAGAAAATTATAACATGATTTTTTTAGAATAGTACCACATTACCTGCAAATAATACCACATGTCTAATATAAAGAAACAATATCGACCGAATCTTGTTGGCTTTGAGCGGTAAATATTTAATTTCGGGCCAGCGGTAGTTGTATTTGGACCAGCAACAATTTATCGGGATATTAATTAAAGTCGAAATGACACAGAAAGAACACTGAGATTTTTACGTGGTTCAGCCAATTCCGCCTACATCTACGGAGAGACAATAGTTTTACTATATTTGAGAATATTACACTGTACAAAATAACGCTCGTGTTTCAACCCAAAACCCGAGACCCCTTACCCAGCCGGGTAATGTTTTTGTACTCACTCTCAACTACCCAGTAAAACTACACCCGCTCTTACCCTTATCCGCCCGGACAAGATTTTTTTTCTTTTCCCTCTCATTTTCTCTCTCTCTCTCACTCGCTCTCTTTCTCTCAATTTGGGGTGAGATTTACACCATCGCTAATAGCCTATATATAGGCATATCATGTAGCAAGAGTCCAAAAGAAATTTCCTCATTGCATTCGTCATACGAATAGCTCTCCTATTTTACTTCTTCCTATATGTTGAAAAGTCAACAATTCTCCCCCTTTTCAACATCTGCGTCTTCTTTAGAGATCACTCCAGCAACCCGAGAATAAGAGTAACCCGTTCGTAAATACCACGAACGTTCATTGGCCTTCCTTGTAGCACCTACACATAATTCGATCAAGAATTTCGATCCTACCCCACTTGATTCATTCAACGGCCAATCTTATGTGCAGCTATGTTGAACCAACTCGACCCGTCGATTCCCGAAGAGGGACTTCGATGCAACTCCTTCTCCAGCAGGATTTTCCTTCTCACCATCGTCTGCTTTTATACCACGCTAGCGATTTTCGTGAACCCATCGAAGTCTGAGTATTATATATCATACTCACATCCAGACGATACAAACCTTTGCACTCTTCTCCCTCTGGTAGGACCATTTCCGCCAATGTGTGATTTTCCAGACTCCCCCTGCTATGAAACCCCATAGCCCTGGATTCTGACCGGCTCGAGAATATTAAATTCTACGCAACTTTGGGACAACGCCACACCACCCAAAATGCGTACTGCTCCATCAACCATTTTGATCTTCCCCGTTCCAATACACCGAACAACACAACGATATCCATCGGCCCATGGAGATCGAAAAATTGTTCGCGTTTCCCTGAACGTATCAAAATATACTCTTGGAGCAAACCCGAATTTAATATCCTTCTTCCTGAGAACGAGCGCCATCATTAGAGACTGTGAGAACGTCTCTAAGATAAACTGTGTGCTACCTCCGTTGTGGAATTTTCCTAGCCGCTTGTCCTTCTTCCTCCAAGTCGGACAATTTCTCCTGATGTGTCATGGCTCACCACACATGCAACATCACATGCCCTTCCCGCCACCTGGATTTGGACCTGCTACCGTCTCCAAATCCCCTGGCGTATCACCTTCCTCTATGATTCACTATGAAAAATAGCCAATGTCCGGCTATCACCATAATTTGACATTCTTCTCTTTTCATGCTCCAAAAGAGTGACTCCACCATCCACCGTCTGCACCGTCTCGTACCAGATAGTTGTGATCAAATTATCATCCGAATTAGGAAGCGAGGTAAGAAGTAAAAGGGCCTTACTTCTTCCTCTCCGACACATCTTGACCCCAAACTATCGTCATTTACTCCGACTTTTCCTCGTCTCCCACAAAGCTTATATCCCCAGCCTTGACAAACGAGCACATCCTTCACTCTTCTCTGCCGCAGAGTGAAAACCTCCCGCATCAGCACAATGTCGCACTTTGCTGTCATCCGTTGCTATTATCTTTGCAGAGATTTAACAGCTCGGCCCAAATAGTACTCATCAGATATTTCCCAGGAAAAGCGAACGACCTGCCTCACAGTAACTATTGCCATAACTCGCCAAAACTGCACCGCCGCACAAGCTCCGCCCATACCGAGCATCCCATCAACGATAACCATCTTGTACCATTATTTCTAGCACAAGGCATTACCTCGTTGAACCTCGCTCTGACACTGGCTCCCCCGAACGACATTCCCTTCTGATATCTTTTCTGATGTGGAAGATCAGACACAGCTGCAACCACAGAGCATACTTAGAATATCAGTAGGGTAAGGCTCTGATACCACTTGTTGGGGTTGAGCGGTAAATATTTAATTTCGGGCCAGCGGTAGTTGTATTTGGACCAGCGACAATTTATCGGGATATTAATTAAAGTCGAAATGACACAGAAAGAACACCGAGATTTTTACGTGGTTCGGCCCGCCTACATCCATGGAGAGATAATAGTTTTACTATGTTTGAGAATATTACACTGTACAAAATAACGCTCGTGTTTCAACCCAAAACCCGAGACCCCTTACCCAGCCGGGTAATGTTTTTGTACCCACTCTCAACTACCCAGTAAAACTACACCCGCTCTTACCCTTATCCGCCCGGACAAGATTTTTTTTTCTTTTCCCTCTCATTTTATCTCTCTCTCACTCGCTCTCTTTCTCTCAATTTGGGGTGAGATTTACACCATCGCTAATAGCCTATATATAGGCATATCATGTAGCAAGAGTCCAAAAGAAATTTCCTCATTGCATTCGTCATACGAATCTATGACACATTGTTTGGTATAGATACCACATAATACGCTTTTCAGTATAACATCATTAATTAGACTAAATTTGTTTGTAAATTCACTTTTTGCCAAATGTATAATATTGATGTTCATGTACGTATGTGATTTCACTAAATTAACAAACCAAATTCCCTTAAAAGACATGTTATGCGAATGTTGATATCAATATGTTAAAGTTGTGATCAAAAGTCATGTAAGCATATAGCTCTTCTTTCACAAAATATACTAGTATCTCTTTTGATGAGACATAACGTATATGAATTCCATCACAAACATCTTCAAATTTCAACATTAAAGTCCAAACAACATTTAATAGACCATAAACTCAAAATTCGAGACCCCGAACCGTAAACAAACAAAATAATGGATTTGTGAGCGAAATTAATGATATTTGTATCAATATCTACAATAGTGTTAAAATTTGGGTTTGTACTGTTCTTTTATATCGGACATTCGGAATTATTGGCAAGTAATGTGGTAACATTCCTTGAGAATATAGAACATTCCAGAATATTCTTAATGAAATATTTTCCTTTATATAGTGTTATTTTATTTGCAGAAAGTGTTACTCACCTTGAAAACCTTTCAATTTCGAGAAAGAAAACCAAATTCGCATTGCCTTCCCTTAGTAATCCAATGTTGATATCACTAGTATTGTAATCAAGATCACATCCATTGCAATGTATATACTACACCCTATCCTTATGTTGTTAATCAAGATCCATTGTATACGTTTCACATTAAGACGTTAGTAATATCAACATATCCTCCGAGAAATACCTAGGATCCATTGACGTTAAAACCCTAAACCTGAATCCATAAGTCTAAAACGTAATTTGAAATGAGTGACCTGGTACCGAATAAGCCATGTTTTATACATCTTATTAGAGGGATGCACCACATTATTTGACGAGCTCCCTTATTGCCAAATATTGCAATTCCCGGCTAAATTATTGAGATCCCGGCTAAATTATTGAAATCCCGCCTAAATTGGATAACACAGGTTACATAGAGAATAACAATTAATAACTTACTGGTACCCCTTTCTTATTTCAGAAAATTAGGCAAAAATCCGGCGATTGTATTTAAATTTTGGCAACCTTGAGCGATGAACAATAGAGCCAACATGGTGTCTCTATGATTTGATCAGGATATGGGTCTCTCGAAGTTGTACGAGTATCTTCAATTCGACCGAATCGGGATTCAATACACCTATTTTTGTTATTTGCGTCAAAATAATTCCAAAAAATATACCCGTAATTGAACATTTCGAGACCTCAATAACGTAATAAACCGTCTAGAACACACCCAACTTGGTTTGGTGCAGGATGTGTGCAGATGGAAACAATATATACGATAATTGTTTCGATCGAGTTTCCATTGTTATAATGATACTAGGTAATAGGAATTTGGCACCAAATACAGCTTACAGCTACCTTTAAATCAAACCGTATACCAAACGAGAGTTTTTCAATACCTATTAACTGTTTTACTAGAGCAGATGCTTGACCGTCCATACCACATTTCTGGAACAGTGGTTTAGGCAACAATCCGGTGATTGTATTTAAATTTCAGCAAACTTTGAGTAACGAGAGCCAATACGGTGTTTCGGTGATTCGTTTAGGATATGGGATTATCCAATTTGGACAAAATATCTTCAATTTCGACCGAATCGGGATTCAATTTCACCGTGTTTTTATTATTTGCATCATAAGAATTCGAAAAATTTAACCGCAAAATCGAACATTCGAGACCTGAATAACATGATAAACCGTCTAGGACACACCCAACTTGGTTTGTTGCAGGATGTATGTTCATGTGATGGAAATAATATATAGGATCGATTGTTTCGATCGAGTTTCGACTGTTATAGTGATACCAGATGATATGCATTTGGTACCAAATCCAGCTTATCGTTACCTTTAAATCAGTATATATACCATATGCCAGCTTATTAATACCTATTAGTTGTTTTACGATGACAGGTGCATGACCATCCATACGACGTTCCGGGAACAGTTGTTTAGGCAACAATCCGACGATTTTAAATTTCAGCAAACCATGAGCGACGAACAATAGAGCCAATACTGTGTTTCAGAGATTTGTTCAGGTTATGGGTCTCTCGAATTTGTATAAAATATACCCGTAAAATCGAACATTTCGAGACCTAAACCCTCATGGATAGATCGAGTTTCGTTTCCGAGGATCGTTCGAAAGAAAATAGAAATCTGCGAATTTTTTATCGTCAATTTTTTTTATTTACTTAAATATGGTTAACGATGTTAATAGAAAACATGTTCTGGATACCCTAGCTTTTGTAAGGGTATTTTGGTCAGATCAAGTATTTGGTTCTTGTCTCTAAAGCTGAAAGATATTGAGTCTTTTATACTGAAATTAATACTGACAGGGCCTGAGTTGTGTTATGAAACTTAAAGAGGGCCGCATACGAAATTGCCCCTATATATAATGCTAATTAGATAAGTATGTTGTTACATATCTGGAGTGAGACCATGTTATCGAATATAGGAGTCTGATATATAATGGCTATGGACTAACCCATTGACCTACATAGAACACACCCACCCGTATGAACTACCATAGTAGTTCTTTCAAAATAAGTGGGGTTTTTACGGGTCTTTGATTAAAACTTTTTTTTCTGTCTCGAGGTATCCCACACAGCCTGGCTATGGGCTAACCGCTACACAATCTGGTGGTGGAATTAATCTCCGGGGCCAAATGGATACGTCTCAAACCCATCCGACAAAGATAGTCACGGGCCTTAGGCCCATGAGGACTTTTCAAGGAAATGTGAGAGGTGAGATCCGATCACTTGACCTCCTAGCCGCACGCTTTGATGCCTCTCCCTCAACCACTAGGTCAATGGGTCGGCTTTGATTAAAACTTCAACGAACTAAATTAAATTTATCGTATTTCAATACACACACACACACACACACACGCACACATATATATATATATATTGTTATTTGTATGACGTTACTACCACCAATGATTAAATGAACTTAAAAAATGCACCCATCGAAGGTGGGGTGCAGTGGGGCCCCATTTCTTGCTACTATAGATGGTGAGTCATAGCAATGAAATAGGGCCCCACGGCACGCCACCTTCGGTGGATGCATTTCTCTTAAGCTCCCTTCTTTTGGTAGATCTTAGAGCTCCAAGTCTATAGTTGCAATGACTCACATCTATAGTAGCAATGGTAGTAGCAATGAAATGGGCTCACCGAAATGGGCCCACTGCACGCCGCCTTTGTGTGGGTGCATTTCATTGCTACTATAGATGGTGAGTCATTGCTGCTGAGTTATTGCAACTATAGATTTGGTTGGACTATGACGAACCTCAAACAATTTATTCATTTTGGTTTCTTGCTAGTAGCCATCCAGATAAACAATTCGATAGTTTCTTTACCTTTCTATAGCTTCAAAACAAAAGTCATACTCATACCTACCCAACAAATCAAAAACAAGCTAAAAGTCTCTTGATCATCACAACAGTTAAAAGCCCTCAAAAGAAAAATGCCGATGAACGAGTATAATAACGATATCGAGAAGCACCTCGAGGCTCCAATGCCATGGATAGGCATCTACGTGGCATCGGCTTCACTCATCTGCACAGTGCTAATATCCGCAGATCTATTCGTGGGTCTCCGGAGAAAAAAGCTATGGTTTCCGAGCAAATTATTCTCCCTAAACGCCACGTCACTAACTTTGTTGGCCGTGTCCATGAAGCTGCCCGTCGACCTAACAACTCGGATGTGGGCCGCCACCGATCGGCTAGCAAAGATAAGCAGCATGTTCTTCCTCTCAACTGCCATGGGCAACTTCATCATATGCTTGGGGTCCATGGACGATAAGGAGATCCTCGTCAACGTAACTGCTTTAGGCATATTTGTCATCACAGTGTTGGTCAACGTTGGCGTACAGATCATACAGATGCGCGTTTTCCTCAAGGGTCGAATTATGCTCGCCGAAGAAGTATTGGCGTCTATATCGATGCTCGTTTTGTTAGTCATGACTTTATCGACCGCCGTAATGGTTCCAACAATCAAGAAATACCTCGAGTCGAAGTACCGCGAGATGCTGAAAATATCCTCAAACGAACAAGCCCTCGAATCTATGGAGGAAGGTTTTGACTCCTCCTCATCCTCCTCGGTTCAGAAGCTGAGGTTAATGATTCAGAAATATTGTGTCATGGCCGAGACGAGTAGCCCTCAGTTTGCTATCGCACGTTCGTCCACGTGCACTGCTTCGGGGATCGTCTGCATTTTCGCGGCTGTGGTTTTGATGCAAGCCGAGGTTAGAATGATACTTGAGTACAGGAGAATCGATGTGACGGCCTCGAAATACGGTTGGTCTGTTAAGTGGATCGTTCTCGCCCACACTATTGCGGTGTTGGTTGGTACCATTGCGCCTGCGTTTAGGTTTTTCACCGCAATAAAGCTTAAAATCGACGAGAGGGGATATGCGAGCTTTAGGGACGAGCTGAGGGTGGAAGCGTATTGGAAACAGAGACTCGTGGATTGGAAAGAGAGTTCGTTGCTGCCTTTGCAGATTAGGGAACGCAAGTGGAAGAAGATTCTCCACGGGGCTAAGTGGCTCGTTCTTGATTTTCTCATAAGGGTACAGATCTGCGTTGTCCTCATGAGCAAAGTGATTAGTTTTGCCTCGATATGCCTCTCAAAGCCATTGTTGATAAGCTTTCGCCTCACGACGAGGAGGAGTTCATCGTCATCGCTTGTCCATGACATCTCGTCGGAACCCGAGCGTAGGGAAAATCTTACACCACGACGTTATGTACTCTTGCTCGAAGGCGAAGCTGAGCTTCCTCGGAAGGTTCGAGAAAGCATCTGCGCTGAGGTGGATGAGCTCATCGAGAAGGGTAAGAAACGGAAACCGAAGAACCTCATAAATCTCTTACATAAAATCGGAAACTTCAGAGGGCTGAGGGAAGTAAACCAGAACCAAGTCCCGAGCCTGCACTCGAAAGAGCCGCCCAACTGCTGGTCTTTGCCCCTCGTGACGCTAACGAGCATCGCCGTGGCACTGCCAAACATTTCGAAAGACAAAATCTGCTCTTTACTGACGAGCATGGGCGAGGGAATGTTCTACGTAAAGCTCATCGAGAAAACGCTCGACAAAAAGGGTAAGCTAGCAGGCAGTAGAAATGCAGCGGACGTGATGTGGGTTGGGGTCGAACTCTATCGCAAGTGGCAAGACAGCGACTTACACGAGGCGTCTCTCAGGGGAAAAAGCTCAGAGGAAACTCTTCGAGAACTCTGCAGTAAAGCTGAGAAAACCATCCTTGAGTTTAAGAGAGAAGAAGAAGTGAAGGACTTTGTAATGGAAAACCCCCTAAATTGGCCGGTAAGCGCTGTGGCTGCTAACTCGATGTACCGTATATCTCAGAGGCTTTTAGTGGCGGGGGATTACCTGCAAAGAGATGAGAGGCTGTTCGAACAGTTGTGCAACATGATAGCGAATATATTAGGGGCTTGTCTGACAAATTTGATGCAAGTGATTATAATCAAATGCCATCACAAGGACATAAAAGTGAAGGCGAAGAGCGTACACCAAGCTGCTCTCTTGTTGGGCGAAGCTGAGGAGATTCTTGAAATTCTTCAGCAACAAAGGGCCAACTTATCGGATCCTTGCGAAACCGAGTTCATCGATAAATGGTGCAATTTGTTCAAAAAGAAATTGTAACATTTTCGTGTACACCTCGTCATCTACTATATGTCTACTGCTGGTCCTGGATGAGGAACTGACAGATAAAAACTGATATCTTCACTTCCACATATGTATGTATAGAAGCTGCATCGTAGATAATTTTTCTATCTTAGGAGAGGGCTAGTGATGCAAAATGATTAGCTCTGGCGAATGTCAACTTCTTTGAACAAAATCCAGTCACCAACAATTCAGTAGTTGAATATGAATTTACCATCCCCCCACAAAAAAAAAAAAAAGAATGACTTTACCTCGATGTGAATATTCACAGTTGATACTCGAGAGCATTGTAGCCTTCAGGCGGATAATATAGCAGAAGGTAATATAAGAACCAAACACCATTCAAGGCACACCTCATACATAGACAGATCCAAAGTCAGGGAATGAATGATGATACGCATATTATAAGGTGATTTTGGTTAAAAAACCAATATAAGACATGGTACATATCATTCAACCTCAAAAACATAGCAGCACTTCCTACGGCAAAATACACTATTTTACGAGTTTTACACAAGTAAAAAAACCAGCACACTCTTATATCTAAGGAAAATTCCTAGTGACGTTCTTCATATCACCCTCCCTGATAGAACTTTGTTTCCGTTAGAAATGTCATGTCAATTTTGCGTGAAGCTTCGCACTTGCCCTTCTTCTACTTGTTTAGCTTTTTTCTCTTCAAGTGTCTGTCTCAATACTGCCGCACTACTGCTGGACATTCTGCGATTCAGCTTCAATTTCACCTTCATTTGCTTTTTCAACAAGCTTCAAATGAAGCCAGCCTGATAAGAAACAGATATATGTCAACAGAGAAATTCTTGATGATATGATTAGATTCACAGTCCAAATGAAGTAAAAGAAAAAGTCAAGCAATAATGTCAAATCACACCAGATAGATTACGCAAAAGTAGACTAATGGAAGGCAGGAACTGTTAACGTAAAAGTAATGATGACAAACAAAGAACGTATAGAACTACGGCGGCTTACATAGCATTGCAACCACAATCCAATGTCATAAACGAAAAAAGGTACGAACGTTTAGTCAATCAGATGAATAACTTCTACCGCAAAAAAATCCAAGAATGGCATAAGTTACTACTAAAGCACTACAAAGCACAAGATTTTTCCTACCAATGATCTTATGTTGAATACATTAGTACGCCTACATGTATAGCAAGGCAAGATTTACATAATTCAAGAAAGCAGAGGTAAAGACTTAGTGCACAGACGAAGAGTAATGCTTTTAGTTTTACCGAGAGGAAAGCATATTGCTGCTGCGAGAGCTGACCCCAACATAGCATTCCTTAACCGCCACCGGAGTGAACCAGGCACTGTAGACATCATCATGAAACGAAGCATAAATAAGAGTTGTTAAACTACTACACAACATAGAGGGATGGATATCTGATCCTACGTTGCAATATTATTACATCATATAAATTTAAAGACATACAAACTAGACCAAAGGTCGAAGCAGTAGCAGAACCCGCTCCAACCACGTTATAAACATCGTTTACGCCTCGCTTTTCTGCGAGCAGATTTTGCAATCCGTAGAAGCTAGCAGTAAACATCCCAAGGCGAATACCACCTACTATTGAACCATGAGTGACTCGAATAAATCTTTTCTCCATTGCATCTCTCATGATTCGATATTGTTCACGCTTATCTGCAGTGCTTCCAAGCTTCAACATCACCTCTGCATCTTTGCTCTGACGCAAATATACAATGACCATCAATAGAGTTCCCCCATAAGACAAGTCAAAAAAGCATAAAGCCACTATGAATGCACCAAACGAAAAATGATAATCTAAAGTAGATGGATGAAGCAATAATCTGCAAAAAGAAATAAAATACTCACAACAGAAGCAGAAGCCTCTTTGCTACCTCCATACAACATGCCGGCAAAAACTCCAACCACCGTTGCAGTACCCCAATTGACAGTGCCCGCAACTTTCGAAGTTCTCTGTCATAGATTTGTCATCTTCAGTTCACAATCCAAATATAGATTACAGAACAAAAGAGGACAGGTTTAGTAGAAGAAAAAAAAAATCGATCGCAATTGATCATTGCATAAAACGCTAATCAGAGTAGAATATACTTAAACCAGAAAACAATCTCGCAATTTCATCAACACAGTAATAGACGAGGCATACTTCATCATCACCGAAAAGCGGCTTAATTTGCACTAACATTTTTAATGATTACAGCAACTACCCAACAAGTTAATTTACAAAACGCGTCGTAGGAGAATTTGTCAATGAAAAACAGATGTATATGTTTAAACAATGTTCACGTATTTACATGACCTACCGATTCTTCTTGTATTTCTTGAGCTTCCATTTTTAATGAGTTGTTTTTGTATAATTGTATGATCTTATAGATGGAAGAAGTGAAGATGTAGAGGAGGAGACGCAGAACTATCACAGAACAAAGATGTAATACCGATTTGCGAATGGGGAGAGAACGATTAACGAAGTGAGAATAATTTGCAGCTTAATTCCGGACAGAATAACAAGAATAGTATTACTTTTAAAATGCAATTACAAAATTAATTAACTTTTTAATAATATTACTTTTTAATTCAAACCGTCATTATTGTTATTTTTAACCACAAACTTTTTAAAATTGTAAACTTTCTACCGTCATTATTGCAAATTACTAACATAATTATTACCACATATGTCCCACTTATTTCTTCACATCTTTCTATTTCAAGCGTCCCACATAATTCTTCTCATTTCCATTTTTGGTAAAAAATTATTCTAATAATTAAACTTATTACACCATTTATATTAAAAAAAAGACTTCTTAATTTGCGTGCCCACTATAAGTTTTCTCTCTCGTACCTTAAAACACTATAATATTAAAATAACGTAGTTTCTTAATCCTCGTGCCCACGAATCTTTGGGAAGAATTAAATGGGACTGAGGAAGTAATACGTAAAATTTTAATCACAATCCATTTTAGCCACTTAAGTTATCTGTAAAATAATATTGAACTCACTTCTACAATAACTGCATTTCCAAATCGAAGCCAGTGAATATCTCACCTCCAAAAGTAGAGAACAGTTTGTCATATTGAACATCGCCACAAATGGCTCGTCGTTTCCGTTGTGGATCGGGACTTTGTAAAGGAGAAAACTAATTCTGACCTATATGCACTTTGCATAATCTGCAAATGTTTTTACTCGTTCGAATTTTATATTAAACTAAAATATGTATTTTTTTAACAAATCTACTCAAGAATATGAGTGACGCTTGATTAAATTTACTTGTATAAAATGCTATCTAAAAAGATTGCGATATAGTATGCCACCAACGGTGGAGGCCGTCTATCTATTCATTGAAACTTGTGAAAAGAGTTGCTCCAAGCTAGTCAGCCAACGCTTTCACAAAGGCTCACGTTTTTCCGCAATCATTTATGAGATGAGACATCATGATTAATACACCAAGCAAACTAATTCATTTAACAATCAAACAGAGAAGATATTGCGAGTAATTTCACTCTTATGGTTAAAATTTTAATTGAAAATAATTATGTTCGTAATTTGCAATAATGACGGTAGAAAGTTTACAGTTTTAAAAAGATTTGGGATTAAAATAATAGTAATTATAGTTTAAGTTAAAAAGTTAACTAGTTTTGTAACATTATTAAAAAGTTAACTAGTTTTGTAATTGTGTTTTGAAAATAACACTATTCTTGTCATTCTCTCCTTAATTCTGATGGGTGTTTTAGGGCGAACAATATTTTTAGTCCCCAATGTTTGAGGCTTGGGCGTTTATGGTCCTCATGTTACGAAGTGTCACTTTTAGTCCCAAATGTTACCGATTTTGTACTGTTTTGGTCCATCGATTAATTCATTGCTAATTTAGACGAAATTTATCACGTGATAGCCCGTGATCTCCTTTTACTCTACGTAAAACCTCATAACATATTCCTCTTATATTTAAACGCACATGAACATCATTACACATCACATTTAGTAAATGATCGACAACCTTGAAAATGAGTTAAATGTGATACGTAATGATGCTCACGTGCGTTTTAGTTAAAGAAGATGATGATTCATGAGGTGTTAAGTCAAGTTGGAGGAGATCATGTGCTCTCATGTGTTAAATTCCATCTAAATTAGTGACTACGTTAATCGGAGGACCACAACGGCCCAAAATCGGTGGGACTAAAAGTGGCAGCTCAAACATGGGGGACCTAAAACGCCCATGCCCCAAATATCGGGGACTAAAAATGTCGTTCTCCCGGTGTTTTACATGATTTCCATACAAGATACAAATAGCCGGTTATTTATTATTAAGGCTTAGTAAATGCAAGACACTACTCATGGCCTAATCTCCGCTTTATTAGCTTTACATCCAATCAAAATCTAGGCCCATTGAGTGAAATCTTTTGGCCATCGTTGAACGTATGTTTTAAGAACCATATTTTCCATACTTGCCTTCATTTAGTTCCTTTCAATAAATCGTCTTAAATCCAATGGTGTGTTTGGTTTATGAAAATTAGTATAGAAAAGAAAATAAAAAGAAAAAGGATAAATTAGGTTTCATGATGGAAGAAGATAAGGAAAAGAAAAAAAGATCTAGTTGAAGTTATTAAAGCGAAAGAAAAAGTAACTATAAAATTTTCTCCATTTTCTTTTCCACCCTACTTTCTTCAAAACAAACACAATATTGGTGCTTATGGTTGCACTCGCCGTGTCGTGGTGGTAATATCTGAGTTTGTTGGATTATAATATCCGGGAATCTAGTTTTGATAAACAGAAAACTTATTATTTTGTTGCTAATATATTTAATTAAGTGTGTAGATGAGCTGGGTTCGAAAAATAGATATCAAATATGAGCCCAGGGCAAAAAATCGGGTCGTTCAACTGTCGATCAATGCTGGTCAACGCGGTCAGCTGTCGATCAAACCGTTCTCGATCTGGTCAGTCTGGACTGGTCGGTATCGATCTTGACTGACTAGGCGATCTCGATCTGGACTGGACTGACTGGTCAACTACTGCAAGGAAGGCCCTTACTGCAGCAGGTACAAACGACTGAACTGACAACATTGCGTTGACCATGTGAGAACAAAAGCTTCCAACCACTCCTTTATTGTGTCTAACGGCTACATCAATGTTGGAAAGCAATAAATATCCAATAGAAGGGTAGGAAAACAAAAGGATCCTAAAGCATACAAACACCCATTCAAAGACAGACAAGGAAGAAGAACAAGAGTAAAGAGCACAAAATCAAGAGAGTTCTTCCCAAGTGTGTGGTTACGAAGGAGAGAGAGCTGGAATGATCAAACCCACACATCATTCACACAAAAGAGAGATGAGCTTAAGTAGAACAGTTGAGTGCGAGTCTATGCACAAAGACATAAAACTATGAGTTTGTAGTCTTTGCACATAGAGGAGTGTCTTTCGTAGGGTCGCGGCCTACGAATCGTATAGCAATAAACTCTAGCGCTGGACTTTAAAAAGCTAACGGTAGAGAGACATTTTGGTACACTTTGATAGTGGCCGACACCGGTGGACTCTAAAAGGCCGTCGAGGTGTACTAGGAGTTTAGTTAGCGGAATATTGGTTAGTAAGTTATGTGTAAGTCTAGCTACAGAATGTTGCACATCGTAGTATGTAAACCGAGCCTTTTTGTGAGAGCCTTCCTTGCGGGGAAGAATGGGAGACGTAGGAGTATTTAGACTCCGAAGTTCCATAAACAAATCGAATGTCCCTTGCATCGCATTCATCCAAATCTGGCAATCATTTTTGAAGCACTTTAAGTGTTCGATAAAATGCTTCAACCAAACCAGTTTCCAACTTGCATAGTATTGAAACTTTTTCAAGTGGCTTTTATACACCAATTTCAAGAGGATTAAGTTGAGTATTTTCTGCTTGGTTTAAAACTCATACTCGCTTAATTTTTCGATTTCCAAGAATAATAGTTGTTGCAACACAAGTATTTTTTTTGAAATTTTTAAAGTGTTTATTGTAATCCCGCAATAATTTAATACGGGGTTTTAGATGTAATTAACAATATAGATGATAGAATGGAAATTTTAAGATTTGAGTTAGATGAAGAATTCGAAATTTTGGGTAAGAATGTAAGTGCTGGAAGTTTCGAATTTTATAGAAATAAATTCTAAATTCGAATGATTCATAAAGAAGGTACCAGAAAATGAGAAATATTCAAAGAATGAGTTGAAAGGCAAAATACGGACAAGAGCTAAATATCAAGTGAGACCCCCCCAATTTTCGGATGATGACTATCTTTCGGGCACCTTTATATAAATGGATAGATACTTATGTGTTGGGGTGGGCCCAATTTATCGACACCACCCCCGAGCAGTGCAACGTGGCGAAAGCAGAAGCACGTTTTGACCCGAGCGGCGTAGGGTGACGAAGTTTCAATTTTAAATTCTAAATTTGACCTAGCGCCCTCGCCTTCTCCCGAGGGCCCAAGATACCGCCATGAGCCTCAGGAGATCACGTCTAGTTCGAATTTCCTAAATTCGAATTTAATACAAATTTATTTGAATTGATAATTTGATTCCAAACTAAACAAAGCGGCATTCAGCATGTTTTCGACTGTTTGGCGACCGAAAAGATTTCCGATCGACACCAAATTTTCCAGAATAATTCTACACTTCCCAACATTCTCAACAGGGGTCTTGTGAATCGTTCCAATGTCGATTGGTATTTTCGTAAAATCAAAATAGTGGTTTTAAATTCGAGTAAAGCGACAATCTGCCGTCTTTCGTCAGTTTGATAACCGAAAGGATTTTCGTTCGATACCAATTTTCCAGATTGATTCTACACTTCCCAATAATTGCAACGAGTTTTCTTTCGAATCATTCCGATGTTATTTGGTATTTTTCGTAAATCAAATCAGTAGGTTCGAAACATACCGTCAATGTACGTGATTACACCTTGGATGGACGTCGTGGCACCTCGTTCCTAGGGCCTCCGGGATAGATCTTCACGTCGGTATGTCCTTGATCGAACCTCCGAGACTGCTCCCGATGGCTAGACGCAGTTCGGTTCGGGCGTCAGGACTCGTCAAACGATCCCGTGGCTTGAAGTATGTGGCTTTAGAAATTTCACAACTCACCACATGTTTTTCTCTAGCTTTTATTGTTGAGTAATTTGTACCAATTACATTTGGCTTAGAGCATGACTCGTGTTTCTTTTTCTTTTGTTAAGTACCAAGTACCCCTTTTTCTCTTAGCCAAGAATTCTTACTTTTTTTTTTAAGCAAGTGAGGTGTCATGTTATTTCATGTATTAAAAATCCACAATCATTAGTTTATTGTTTTTCTATACCACTTGTCAAGTTCCTAAAGTGTACTCATATGCCACCACAATTGATGTGCTAGAAATTGTACACATGTCCAAGACCAAGTCAACATGCAAATATTCCATTTTGCCCCTTAGGTTTCTAAATTCCCAATTTAGTCCCTCAAAAGTATCAAAATAATTAAATCCAATTTAGTTTTATTACTATTGAGCCTCACTTAGTTAATTAATTAAGCACTTCAGACAATCTTAAGTCCTAATTCATTCCGTGACTCTCACCAAAACTTAACTAAATCGTCGACACCTTGTATCAACTATGCAACAACCTCAAAGGATCTCATTTGTTAGGTTCTAGAGAAAAGCCCGCCGTTTTCGTTCGAGGTCATTATCATTTTTAAGCGCGACTCTCTAGGTCCGTCTCAACTGGCACTGGAGGAATCCGCAAGTCCCGATATTCGCCTAGCCTATCCTGCGGTATCGGACTAATCCCAAAGAACGAATTATGATCTAATCGAAATTCACGCGAACCGATTATAGTGTATACATTTAAATACCATTTACGCCTTTCCCTTCCGTCACGGTTAGGTGAGAGCCATCTTAATGGCAAACTCACTAACCTAACTCTATGTTATAATCGAGAGGAACTCATTATTTAAACTCCGCTCCTATCTAATACGAGTGATTTTCTAAGCTCCGGCCGAAGGCTTTAAATCGTCGTTCTCCGATTACGTCATAGGACGTTTACCTATATGAATATAGGCGGTGAATCTGTTGGGAATCCCCGAGGGTCCCCAGACCCACGTTCGGAACGGCGGAATTTTTGAAAAATTTACGGGGTTTCCCGTTGTCCAAGATTGCTCGTCTACAAACACAGAGAACATTTTTGACATAAAGAGATAAGGATCAGCCATGATACCTTGTTGAAATCTCTCGATGATGGCTAGCTTCGAATCCTTGAATCCCCGAGGCGTAGTGCCCCTCTCCTATGCCAAGAGCACACGAACGGGATGGCAAGGTACGCCATAATCATGCGGTAGCCCACGCCGGTTGCGCCAGGTCCTCCTTCTGCACACAATCTCAACCCTATGGTCTTACACCCCGAGTAGTGTTCCACTAAACTCGGGTAGACAGGTCACTCCACGCCTGGCTGCCGTCACTGTGCCAAATATATATCCGGTGGTGTACACCTTGGGCTGCTCAATCCCGGGTAGACAGGTGTCGCTAACCATATCTCCCACCAGGTGCCCAATCGAGTCTAAACCTGACTGCCAAAATCGGCAACTCTACCCCATTCATCCGACACCGTAAGGCGTCACCATTCAAATACGGTATAACAATCTCTCACGTGCATGTCGTGAAATGCACACAGAGTCAATCACATGCAACACATATGATCGCGTGCGTGTACGTTAATATATTAAATAAAAGTTCGTGCAAGTACGTCAAGTAATACTTAAAACGAATATGTTATAACTATCACCACGCGATAGGCAGTGTACCTATCGTTTGTAAAATAGCTATAGCGAGTATCCGAGTATCGAACACGAGGAATAATCTTGATTACTAGTAATAACCTATCAATTCAATATCTAGCCTAACAAATGATTGAGATTTTTATATTTGAACTAAGTCACAACAACTTAAATAACACAGAAAAATGATCAAAACACAACTAAAGATTTAAGAGTAACTTTGAATAAAGGAATGTGCTTGGGATTTCGAATCCCGCTAGATATCGTCGATGAAGTCGTAACTACCGTTACCACATGATTAATGACTATGTCACGATAATTCCTACTCGTTTCCAACTTAGATTTCGCCCTAAATGGTAACGAGAATATATAGTAGTTTATCTAAATTGAGGGTCGACTATTTGCTTTCGCCCTATAGTCGACGCCTAACGTTTACGATAGAACGAACCGTCATTTAGCTTTCGCCCTTAACGGTCTACTAAACATCACACCAACACATAGACATGCCAAATGTGATTCTCAAACAATACATAGACATATTGAATCGAATAAAAGCTGTCATAAACGATACAAAGCCATATCATGTGTTCACGAGTATTTTACGTCCAAACTAAGACGCTATCTAGCGTTCTTCTCATCCCAAACACACAAAATGAAGGAAGAAGCCACGAAATGTATACGAAACAAAGCAGAGAAATACATAGATTCTTCCCTATTTAGCGAGCTCAAGCTTATCCCTCGTACTTTGTTCGATCCTCCGGTGTAAATGAGCTTCAAATCTTCACTTTAGCACCTAGAGATCATTTAAGATTGATCTCTAGGGTTCTTGAGTCGTCCTTGAGGTGTTTTTGGTGATTAGAAATGAGTTGTGGCGGCTTAGATCCTCTTAGGGCTTCAAATTGCGGCTTAAGTAGAAAACAGGGTGAACATGGCTTCAAACACGGCCATGTATCCTTCGGGCTTAGGGTTTAAGGCCCAACACTGTTGGTCAACACGGCCATGTGTCCGGCCGTGTTAAAGGGCCGCAAGTGTGTTTTCTTTTCTGCTGACAAACATGGCCGTGTTAAAGGCCGTGTTGGGAGGCCGAATCTAGAGTTCTCCTTCCTTCTACTAGACATGGCCATGTTGAAGGCCGTGTTGATTAAAAATTGTAATTTCTGCTCCATGTTTACGCGGTTCGTCTCAAAAATCGCCTCATATACCTTTGACATCAAAATATATAAAAATTAAGACTAAATGCACGAGACAACTCACATAAACCAAATATTCAACATGAAAATGATGGAGATAAACGAATGAAAATGCGTTTATCAAACCTCCCCACACTTGAGCTTTTGCTTGTCCTCAAGCAATTTAGGCTAACAAATCAAAACATGTAATACATGTCCTTTGCACATCATCGTTCAAATAGAAAAACATGAAACGGAATTAATCAAGAAATTCGAAACATGACACAATGACTACCTCGAAACAACAGGAACTTCTTTAGCAATATTAATCAAGATCCGTACTATGCAGGAATTCACTCGAATAACTCGGGGTATAGGCTAAATGTCGGTGAATTCCCTCAATTCATGCAATAGTCTAGTCCCTACTATAAACCGCAAGTGGATCATACATCTACTACTCTCGGTGATAAGGCGTGAATCAGAAGGTCTTTTTTCGGGTTATAGTAGGCTCAACTGACTATAATGGAGAGTAAACTTCAATCGAAAATATCAAAGCGGTCATGTCGGTGTCGTGCCACTATTCGATAGCGCGCCGCATACGTCGCGGTTAGCTATTGCCGTCTTGGACTTTTTTTTTCTATATATTTTTTTTACCTATGCTAAGCCCTTCTTCTCTCTGACTTTTATTTTTTTTTTAGCGTGAGAGATTATCGAAGGAAGGGTTCTTAACATCTTTTCCACGTATCTAAGCTCCTCTTCTCGTGTCGCTAAGCCCCTCTTCTCTCAGTCCCTTTGCGGGTGAGAGATTATCGATGGAGGAGTTCTTAACGCCAGATTATCTAAAGGAGATATATATTTTAAACAACGGCCGGGCTACGCTTTTCGACATTGGCACTCAACCTCCACTTTTTCTATTAGTCGGGTAAGATGATATCTGAAAGTTTCGTAGGTCAGCGGCTTATAATTCCCCGGGCTTTCTCAAATAAAAAGACTCAGGCTCAAAGTGGCTAACTACGGTGATCAGACGTGGTCAGAAACTTTGGCTATGGACTTATCTCCTAATGCCTCCCTCATTTTCACGCAGTCTCACCTTAGTAATTTTCAACATGCACCACGAGAAAGTTTAAGAGAGAATTAAACTATGCACTTTACACAAGCAAAGAGGTGAGCAAAAAGCTCTTCAGCTCACAAATCTCACAAAGTGGGTCATGAATACGAATCTTTCATAGTATCACCAAACTCGTTCGTGTCGGAAGAAATCAATCATTGTGCATGTCCTAATTTTCTCACATAATTCCCTAGCATGCATTCTATTTTTAAGATAATGAACAACTAATTATGCCAACCATTAAAAGAACATGCATTTTCTCAACGGATCATGCACATTTGAAACAAAAAAAAAAAATCTATTCACGCAAAATTCCCCCTCCCCACACTTGAGGAAAACGTTGTCCCCAACGGAAAATTAGAAGCACAAAAGGAGTGGAAAATTATTGAAAAGCGTGAACTCCCCTGATTATACTAGGTGAGCATGATGACGAAGTGTGACGAGGTTGAAGCATGAATGTTAAGTCCTCCTCCCCACACTTGAAGTTGTGATTGGGTGGTTGATTCCAAGATCCAAGTAAATATGTTGCATGCGAGCTTTGCATACTTAACGTTGTTTGCCCTGTAAGCCGACGATTTAAACAAAGCACGTTAAAACAAAGTGTCGAGAAACATATAGTAGCATAACAAAGTATTAAAGTCTTCAAAATAAAATCTAGAAATCAGGGTCCCCGAGGATGCTAGGCGTCATCCTCGGGGGACGATGGCTCATCGCCTTGATCAACCAGCTTGCGGGACTCTGCACGCAACTTCATGGCATCTTGGACTTTCTTCAGCGCTTTCTCCTGACGATCCATCCGTTTCTGGAGTTTCCGTTCGGCTTCCTCGCGTCGGTGATGGGCAGCGGCATTCTCCTCCCGATCTGCGGCTCGCTGTTGGGCTAGTTCTCCGCGGAGGGCGGCGACACGATCATCGACGTAAGAGGTGACACCAGAAAAATCTCGACGATTAAACGTGGACGGGCCGGCAGAATCAGTATGACTACTAGCACTCTCGTCGATTGGATGCAGGAGCGGGCCTTCCATGGCAAGAGGCAACGGGATATCGGTGTATGCGCGGTAGTCTTCGTGCCATCGATAGAAATAGTTCTCCTTCTTCCACCCAGGCAGCTTTTCGATCATCTTCATCATGTGAAGTGTCGTGGCATCTAAGTGCTTCGATCCATCAAATATTGTCATGTTGTGCTCCTCGTCTGGCCAGTAACCCAATCCTTTCACCAACTTAGTGATAAACGGTCCCACCGTGATTTTTCCCTTCTCGCGTCCCTCGCATTGCTGCCGGAATCCGTGGGCCATAGCTAGTCCGAGATGGACCTTGTATCCATTGCGAATGCGGTGGAGGTAAAAGAGATCCCGTAATGTGACCACACCGTGTGACTCGCCTCGTGCGGTGACGGAGGTGGTGCAAAGCCGATGGATGTATCGTAGACCCGGCATCATTAGCGAGGAAGCCTTCAATTGGGTACTTTTATAATCTGCTTCCGGCTGGCCTAGAAGTTGGGGGTGTATCATCTCGCGCCAAATTTCATTCCGCACGTCCGTCCCATCGAGCTTGAACTTGTAATGATCGGTGGCATCGGGTTCGCCGTGTACGTAGCTTGGGACTTTGAGACCGAGCGCTCTACACAAATTATCAAGACTGACCACATGCTCTTTGTTGAAGGAACGGAAACGGACGACCCTTTTGTAGTCGTGCTCATCGAATGAGAAGGTGGCGAGGAACTCCAGTGTGAGCTCTACATATGCTGGCTCGTCGATGCTGAAAAGTGCGTCCCAGCTACTCGTTGAAAGATAGTGGTCGACCTGGGTCACAATTCCGAGGCGTTGAAGGGTCTCTCGGTGGAGTCGATCGGTGCGCATGAACTTCATGCCTTTGAGACTATCGTACCGCTGTCCACGGGCATCGTCACTAGTGAAAGTGGCCATAGAGGTTAGCAAATCCACCGTGTCCGTTGGCCCGCGTCGCCGGTTGCGTGCAGGTGGGCTAGAGGTGGTGTTGCGTGGGTGGCGGGAGGAGCTAGCACGTGTGGGGTTTCGTCGAGACATCGTACCTACAAAGTGAATATGATTCTCGAGAAGAAAAGAAAAAAAAATTCAAATCAAAGCTAGCTCAACTAGATCAAACATCATCTTCATAATCCATACAAAGAGACAAGCTTTTCTTCATCAATTCCAAAAAAGTAGGTAACAAATCAACCCCAACCCAAGTGAGTCATTTCATCGAACACGTGCTACGCGCAAAAAATGAACATGAAATTAACGAACAATATTGTTGAAATTAGCTAACCCATCATGTTTGCATAGCAATATATTGCCTCCCAAACCGAAAACCCGCATGTAAACAACAACATTAACGAAAATCATGCATGCCCAAATCTCTAAATTAACGAAAATCATGCATGCCCAACATTTACCTTCCTTGCTTAAATCGATGTTAATAGATGTTAGATGCTTCAACGGAGCTCGTCGCCGGAATTCTTCACCGGTCGGAGAGACGTATTTGGTGAGAATGACGAAATTGTTTTTTGTGTGTGTGTGGCAACGTGCGTTGAGTGAGTGTGTGTGGTGTGTGGAACTTAAAAGGAATTTTTTTTATATATATAGAGAGAGTGAGTATCACACAGCCATGTTAAAGGCCGTGTGCAGTTGCCGTGATGTTGAATTGAGCGAACACGGCCATGTTCCGTGGCCGTGTAGGAATCGTTTTTTTTTTAATTATTTTTTATTTTATAATTTTTCTTCTTTTTCTTTTTTTTTTTCTACTTAATTCTCTTTCTATTTTTTTTTTATTTTAGAGAGAAGAACACGACCATGTGCGTAGCCCTGTACAAATCGCGGTTTTTTTTTTTTTATATATAAATATTTTTACTTTATTTTATTTTATATTTATTATTTTAAATTTTTTTCTTTGTTTTTTTTGTTTTTGTTTTTATATATTTAATTATTATTATTATTATTACTATTATTAATTTTTTTTTTTGAAGTTTTTCATTTCATTCATCATTTTTTTTTAACCAAACACGGCCATGTCAGTGGCCGTGTGTGTAGGCCGTGAGATTGTCTTGCCTCTACACGGGCAGACACGGCCATGTTTGGTGCCGTGTAAGAAGGCCGCAAGGCGGTCTAGTCCCTACCCAGATAGACACGGCCGTGTATGGAGCCGTGTAGGACTGCCTCCATGTTTCTTTCACGAACATGGCCGGAAACGGCCGTGTAGATGGCCGTGTGCAAACAGTGCGTTTTCTCTTTTTTTTTTTATATTTTTTTATTTATTTATTTTTTTTAAAGAAAGCAATTAATCTTAAGGTACACACTTAGCTTAAATAATAATGCAATTACCTGGGTTGCCTCCCAAGAAGCGCTTCTTTAACGTCGTGAGCCAGACGTACCTTTTCGTTCTACGGTAGTTTGAAATCGAGGTACATGACCTCCTTTGTGCCCGTGTCTTCTCCTCCACCATAATAATGCTTCAGTCGTTGGCCATTAACCTTGAAAGTTCCCTGCTCAACATTTGAAATTTCGACAGTACCATATGGAAAAATGCGAGTAACCGTAAAAGGCCCAGACCAACGAGATCTTAGCTTTCCGGGAAAAAGTCTAAGACGAGAATTGAAAAGGAGGACTTGATCCCCCTCTCGAAATTCTCTATGTTGCTTGATCTTCTTATCGTGATACGCTTTTGAGCGTTCCTTATACACTTTTGCATTGTCGTATGCCGACAAACGCCATTCATCAAGCTCATTGATTTGGAGCTTACGTTTTTCGCCGGCTTGCACCAAATCGAGGTTTAAAGACTTTATCGCCCAGTAGGCTTTATGTTCTAGTTCAACAGGAAGGTGACATGCCTTTCCGTAAACTAGTCGATATGGAGTAGTACCTATTGGTGTCTTATATGCAGTCCTATAAGCCCAAAGTGCATCGTTAAGCTTATTCGCCCATTCCCGTCGATTCCCATCTATGGTTTTCTCTAGAATGTGCTTCAACTCACGGTTAACTACTTCTACTTGACCACTTGCTTGTGGGTGATAAGGAGTAGAAGTGCTATGCTTAACACCATATCTTTCTAAGGTACGTGCGAATTGGATGTTGCAAAAATGAGTACCCCTATCACTAATAATGCAATTAGGTGACCCGAACCGTGAGAACAATGCTCGTAGAAATCTAACAACCACCCTAGCATCGTTCGTGGGTAAAGCTTGAGCTTCCGCCCACTTGGACACGTAGTCAACAGCCACAATAATATATTTGTTGTTGTACGAGCTAGGAAATGGACCCATAAAGTCTATGCCCCAAACATCGAACACTTCGCAAAGTAAGATAAAGTTCTGAGGCATTTCATCGCGTTTAGAGATGTTACCTGCTCGTTGACATTGATCACATGTGTTGACATACATATTAGCATCCTTAAAAATTGTCGGCCAATAGAAGCCGCATTCAAGTACCTTTTGGGCGGTTCGATTAGCTGCATAATGCCCTCCAGTTGGTCCGTCGTGGCAATGCTCGATAATCTTCATTGTTTCGGAGAAAGCAACGCACCTTCGGATTACTTGGTCTGCACATCTCCTGAAAAGATAAGGGTCTTCCCAAAAGTAGTACTTCAAGTCAGAAAAGAATTTCTTCTTTTGTTGACTCGTGTACTCCTTAGGTAAGATCCTCGCAACAAGGTAGTTAGCTAAATCTGCAAACCACAGGGTTTCTTCGCTTACTGTTCGTACGGCGTACAAATGCTCATCCGGGAACGTATCAACGATTGTCCTTCTGTTGGCATCTTGTATTTCATGCTCCTCTAGTCGAGAGAGGTGGTCCGCAACAACGTTTTCTGCACCTTTCTTATCCCGAATCTCGATGTCGAACTCTTGAAGGAGTAAAATCCATCTAATGAGTCGAGGCTTTGCATCCGGCTTCGCTAGCAAGTACTTAAGTGCAGAATGATCAGTAAAAACAATAACTTTCGTTAAAATAAGATATGACCTAAATTTGTCGAAGGCGAACACGACAGCTAGGAGTTCCTTTTCGGTGGTAGTGTAATTGGCTTGAGCTGCATCCAACGTCTTACTTGCATAGATTGGTCGAAAATGTTTATCCTTTCGCTGCCCCAATACAGCTCCCACTGCGTAGTCACTAGCATCGCACATTAGTTCAAAAGGTAGCCCCCAATCAGGAGCGGTCATAATGGGTGCGGATACAAGTCTCTCTTTAAGCAACATGAAAGCATTAATACATTCATCATTAAAATCGAACGGAGCATCTTTTTCTAATAACTTAGACATAGGTCGAGCGATTTTTGAAAAATCCTTTATGAATCTACGATAAAATCCCGCATGACCTAGAAAACTCCTAACAGCCTTTACGTTTGAGGGGATTGGTAGTTTTTCTATTGTTTCGATCTTAGCTCGGTCCACTTCAATCCCCTTAGAGGATATCTTGTGTCCCAAAACTATGCCCTCCCGAACCATAAAGTGACATTTTTCCCAATTAAGTGCTAAATTCGTTTCCTCACAACGTTGTAACACACTCTTAAGATTAGTTAAGCAATTATTGAAAGAGGTACCGAACACTGAGAAATCATCCATGAACACTTCCATAATGTCGCCCACCAATTCATCAAAGATAGCCATCATGCATCGCTGAAATGTGGCAGGGGCGTTGCACAGTCCAAATGGCATCCGCCGATAAGCAAATGTTCCGAACGAGCAAGTAAACGTGGTCTTCTCTTGGTCCTTCAGTGCTAGGAATCTGCAAATAACCTGACAGGCCATCAAGAAAAATAGTAAAATGCATGTCCAGATAACTTTTCAAGCATTTGATCAATAAAGGGTAAAGGGAAATGATCTTTTCTTGTGCGTCATTCAACTTCCTGTAGTCGATGCATACACGCCATCTGGTTACTGTCATTGTCGGAATCAACTCGTTCTTTTCATTGGGGACGACCGTCATGCCTCCATTCTTTGGAACCACCTGAACTGGACTATCCCATGCGCTATCTGAGATCGGGTAAATCACTCCAGCATCTAGTAGCTTAATAACTTCCTTTTGACAACGTCCTTCATGTTCGGGTTTAACCTTCTTTGTCGTTGGGCTACAGGTTTAAAGTCGTCCTCCATGAGAATTTTGTGCGTACAAAAACTCGGGCTGATCCCCCCGAATGTCTGTTAATTTCCACGCCAAGGCTTTCTTGTGCTCTCGCAGCACTTCTAATAGTTGATCTTTCTGCTCATCATCGAGGTTTGAGGATATTATCACCGGTAACTTTGAATCGCCGTCTAAAAATGCATACTCAAGATGCTCGGGCAATTGTTTGAGTTCAAGGATCGGTGGCTCTTCGATCGAGCTCTTCTCCTTATCCTCCTCTTTACTTTCGTGGACAGTCGTTACGGGCTCATCAATGTCGTCGTCATACTCATCAATGGCCATCACTGTGGATATTTGCTTATCGTTTCCATCAATAACCTGCAATAAGTCCTCCAAAGAAAAGAGAACATCTTGCTCAAACACATCCACGTAATAACATTTATCATCGAGTGAGCTATGACTTTTCATAGAGTCTGCCATATTAAAAGTTACTTTCTCACCATCTACTGTTAGAGTCAAAGTGCCATTTCTGACATCTATCATCGATTCACCGGTGGCTAAAAAGGGTCGGCCGAGGATAAGAGGAATATTTTCGTCTTCCTCCATATCCAAGATGACAAAATCAGCGGGGATAATAAACTTATCCACCTTAACTAGGACATCCTCGATAAAACCCGAGGGTATTTTAAAGATCTATCGGCCAATTGAAGGCTCATCCTAGTGGGTCTGGGCTCGCCGAGACCTAGTCTCTTAAACATGGAGTATGGCATTAAATTTATACTAGCTCCTAGATCGGCTAAAGCGTGTTCGACAACAACATCGCCAATAAGACAGGGAATAGTAAAACTCCCTGGATCCTTAAGCTTCTTCGGCATCTTGCTTTGTAGTATGGCTGAACATTCTCCTCTTAGGCACACAGTGGAAACATCCTCAAGCTTCCTCCGGTTGGTGAGCGAGTCCTTTAGAAACTTCGTGAAACGAGGCATCTGCGTAATGGCTTCAACAAACGGTAAGTTAATATGCATTTGTTTACACATACCCATGAATTTACCGAACTGTTCCTCGTCTCGATCCTTCCTCAGTCTAGCTGGATAAGGAATCTTCGGTTGATATGGCTTTGGTCGGCTAATTTCCTTCTCATTCTCCTTTCCAACTTCCGGTCTTTCGGGCCTTTCTTCTTTATTTTTTTTTAAAACTTGCTCTTCATGGCCCTCGACATTAGTCTTCTCTGGAGATTGCTTTCTTACAGTCTGCTCCCGCTCTTGTAGCTCTTTTCCGTTGCTTAAAGTGACGGCCTTGCAATGTTCCCTAGGATTCGTCTCGGTATAGCTGGGAAGTGAACCTTGAGGTCGTTCAGCCAATTGCTTTGCTATTTGGCCAACTTGCAACTCCAATTTTCGTACAGACGCATCTGTATTTTGAGCTCGGAGATCAATGGATTGGAATTGTTCTTCCATCCTTGTTAATAGACTCTCATGGGCTTGAGTAGTCTTGTCGAAGTTTGAGAGGAGTCTCTCCATCATACCCTTCATATCCCTCATGTCATTTGATCCTGAACCCTGAGCCGTATTCTGATAGTTATTGCTTGATCCTCCGGCTTGAAATCCCGGTGGTGGCCCTTGTTGGAAACCGGATTGCCTTTGCACTTGATGGCCTTGATTTCCGTAAGAAAGATTCGGATGTGCTCGAGGTTAGAAGCTTCTCTGTCCTTGATAATTTCCCATGTAGTCAACGTGTTCCACCGGTGGTATGGCTTGACATTCCGACGTCTCGTGGGCTGCACCACAATTACCACAATGCGGTATGTAAGGTATCTGTTGCGGTGGTGCGGCGGTCATCGGTGTCATTACAGCATTAACGATCGGTGGTTGGGTAACTTTTGGTAGTAGCGCATTGATCATCGTGTGAAGTTGAGTTTGCGTCGTGGCAACTTGTTGTTGAAGAGCGTCAAACTTAGCATTCATCGCCGTGTCCTCACTTACTTCGAACACTCCAGGCACCCTCATTCTTGTGTTGCCTCGTATGAAGCTGTTCCTTGTATAATCTTCAATTAGGTTCCAAGCTTCTGTGGCACTGAGCTTCACAAGTCCTCCGTTGGTGGCCCCGTCTAGCATATGGGCCGTTTGATCATTGAGTGCTTCATGGAATCGATTAACGATTGAGGCCTTTGTCATTCCATGCTGCAGACATCTCTTTAGTAAGGTTTTGTACCTCTCCCAAACTTCGTAGAGGTTCTCCGTGTCCTTTTGGTGAAAGAGTGAAATCTCAGTTTTCAACCGAAGTACCTTTGATTGCGGGAAAAAGTAGCCAAGGAAAGCTCATCATAGCTCGTCCCAAGTAGTGATAGACCTAGGTGGTAATAGCTCCAACCACTCCTTTGCTTTGTCTTTGAGAGAAAATGGAAATAGCATAAGCTTGATGGTGTCGTTTGGAACTCCATTGATCTTGATAGTGTCCGTAATTGTTAAAAATGCCTTTATGTGTTTGTACGGATCATCTTCAGACCTTCCTTCAAATTGAGCCGTCTGAAATATCATTTGAAGCCACGAATGCTTCAACTCAAAGTTATTGTTCTCAAAAGGTGGTATCACGATTGCCGATTCCGTACCACCAAGTGTGTCGTGCTTGAGCAAATCTTGCAGTGATTGCTCCTCGTTATTAACTTCTTGATCTGCCATCTCTTTTGGTGTCCCTGAACTATCAACCGACGTCTCGACGTGAGAAGTGCTTGCCGTGTCCTGAGAACCTTCTGTTGTGTCTTGAGAATAATCAACTAGCTGAAATGAGTTGTCGGACGAAGAACTTCCAATTACTTCCTGCCTTAGTCTTCGTCGCAACGTATGCTCGAAATCCGGAGGTGCTTCAATGAGTGGATACGATGGATGATTTCGGGTCATTCACCGTAAAAGTACACCTTGAAGACCAACGAATCTCGTTAGTTAATTAACAAATCACAACCGGGAAAACAATCGCAAATCAAAGAAATTAAAACTAGAATAAAATAACAAATAAGTGAATGGCTAAATTACCGAACTTAGGTTTTCCTAATATCAAATTATTCCCCGGCAACGACGCCAGAAACTTGATCGCGTGCGTGTACGTTAATATATTAAATAAAAGTTCGTGCAAGTACGTCAAGTAATACTTAAAACGAATATGTTATAACTATCACCACACGCGATAGGCAGTGTACCTAGCATTTGTAAAATAGCTAAAGCGAGTATCCGAGTATCGAACACGAGGAATAATCTTGATTACTAGTAATAACCTATCAATTCAATATCTAGCCTAACAAATGATTGAGATTTTTATATTAGAACTAAGTCACAACAACTTAAATAACACAGAAAAATGATCAAAACACAACTAAAGATTTAAGAGTAACTTTGAATAAAAGGAATGTGCTTGGGATTTCGAATCCCGCTAGATATCGTCGATGAAGTCGTAACTACCGTTACCACATGATTAATGACTATGTCACGATAATTCATACTCGTTTCCAACTTAGCTTTCGCCCTAAATGGTAACGAGAATATATAGTAGTTTATCTGAATTGAGGGTCGACTATTTGCTTTCGCCCTATAGTCGACGCCTAACGTTTACGATAGAACGAACCGTCATTTAGCTTTCGCCCTTAACGGTCTACTAAACATCACACCAACACATAGACATGCCAAATGTGATTCTCAAAACAATACATAGACATATTGAATCGAATAAAAGCTGTCATAAACGATACAAAGCCATATCTTGTGTTCACGAGTATTTTACGTCCAAACTACGACGCATCTAGCGTTCTTCTCATCCCAAACACACAAAATGATTAGCTACTCATAGTGAAGGAAGAAGCCGCGAAATGTATACGAAACAAAGCAGAGAAATACATAGATTCTTCCCTATTTAGCGAGCTCAAGCTTATCCCTCGTACTTTGTTCGATCCTCCGGTGTAAATGAGCTTCAAATCTTCACTTTAGCACCTAGAGATCATTTGAGATTGATCTCTAGGGTTCTTGAGTCGTCCTTGAGGTGTTTTTGGTGATTAGAAATGAGTTGTGGCGGCTTAGATCCTCTTAGGGCTTCAAATTGCGGCTTAAGTAGAAAACAGGGTGAACATGACTTCAAACACGGCCATGTACCTTCGAGCTTAGGGTTTAAGGCCCAACACTGTTGGTCAACACGGCCATGTGTCCGACCGTGTTAAAGGGCCGCAAGTGTGTTTTCTTTTCTGCTGACAAACATGGCCGTGTTAAAGGCCGTGTTGGGAGGCCGAAGCTAGAGTTCTCCTTCCTTCTGCTAGACATGGCCATGTTGAAGGCCGTGTTGATTGAAAAATTGTAATTTCTGCTCCATGTTTACGCGGTTCATCTCAAAAATCGCCTCATATACCTTTGACATCAAAATATGTAAAAATTAAGACTAAATGCACGAGACAACTCACATAAACCAAATATTCAACATCAAAATGATGGAGATAAACGAATGAAAATGCGTTTATCAACATACACTGAATCACATACTAATACAACTATCAAACTAGGCCAAACTTTTTAAAATCCCAAATAACCTTACAATATTAAAATATGGGTTGACTCGAAAATCTTAGACAAAATATGAAAATATTCAAATCTAAAATGATTTGGGCTGAAAATAATATTGAAAATAGTTTGGCCTGAAATAGGGCAAAAGCCCAAAAATTAAAACTGTTGGTCAACACACCCAAGTTCGGTCAAAGCCCAAATCTGAATCGCTTGATTCTCACTTTAAAACACTGGTCAACCCTCGAAAGTTCGGGTCAATGCCAGATTCCGCGAAGCTTTCGCCGAGTTCTGAATCACCGGATTGGACGCGCGAAGCCCGATTGAACTCGCGATCGCCCGATTGCTCTCACAGGAATCACCTCGAGAAAGTCATTCGGCCCGCGAAACTCAAAGTCGGCCCGCAACGACTTTCACAGGAATCACCCTAGCCAGCCCGGGAAAGATTAAGCCCGCGAGATATCAAATTTTGGCCCGTGAAACCTATTTTACACATACTGGAAAAAATCCTTGGGCCCGGGACAAGATTTCGCGACCCGAAACTCCATGTGGCCGATTCTCTCCTACCTATTATACACAACTTGCGAAATACGTGGCCCGCGATTTAAAATCGTCCTATTCTACAAATCGACTAACTGTTCATACAATGTTCAATTCTTTCATATTGAAACCCTAAGTTTTCCAGAAAATCCTTGCATGATCATCACACCGAATCACATAAGAACAACAATAAAATACAGAACCCATATATTGAGCTCAAGAAACACGTAATAACACATAGCATCACAAAAATTCCGAAAATCGTAAAATAAATACTTTTGAACTCGGATGACCTTTCATCCGAATTCTAAACATTTCTAAGACTGTTATATGGCTTAAAAGATCTGTAGGGGTCCTACCATTCCTCCTAGCTATTTTTTTTATTAATCTCCTAGGCTGAAGTTTGCTCAAGCTTGCCAAAGTTTGCTCTCCTTCGTTGTTCGACTTCCTCCTTAGCTGCACTTAAACGATATTATGGTGTTTGAGCTTTCCAACAATTCCCTGTTCTTGGCTTCTTTGTTCGTCACCTCCTTTCTTCTTTATCTCTTTGATTCTCACGTTTAGTGTTAAAAGAGGTTAAGGTTTATCATGTAAAGTGACCTAAAGGTGACAAGCTGCCAACGTGCTTTACCCCTTAAATTAAGTAACGTTATTCTTATCCAAAGTCTTTGGGCTAATATTAACTTTATACTTGGGCCATATTCAAATTGATTTGGGCCATATTGTCTTTGGCCTCTCTACCCAATTTAATCATTATTTTCCTTCTTGGGCTTTCTAGTCTTCTCCGTCCATATTATTTTATTTAACCCTCGGGCCTAATAATTATTTTCGGCTCAATTCCAAAAAATCAAGTTTTGTTCGAAAATCGACTCCATTATTTTCGAACACTACAAAAATAATCCCGTATTAATTTCATGGGTATACATCATCCCCCTAAAAGAAATTGCGTCCCCGAAATTTAAGTCGTCGAAAAAAACTCGGGGTGCTTCACTCTCATTTCATCCTCTCGTTCGCAAGTGGCTTCTTCCATTGTCTGGTTCCGCCACAAGACTTTCACTAGGGAATGTTCTTATTTCGAAGTCGCTTCACCTCATAAATTAAATCTCTACCGCCTTTCTTCATAACTTAAGTCCGCTACAACACATGAACTACGTGAGCTAATTGCTCAGTAAGCGAATCTCGTAATAGTAATAAACTCGTGTAAAATATGCTCGGAACTATATCGGCCTGTGATATGAATTCCTCGAATGATTCAATGCAACATGGTATGCTATATGCCACTCATGCTCTCGTAACTATGCAGTCGCACCCTCATAATGATTCACTCAATATGGACCCTAAGACCGAATACTACGATACCGAAGAGCTCAATCAATATCAAGGAGGCCTATAAATATCAACGCTAGCCGGCCTTTTTCACCCGCCCAGCAATATCTGCACGGTCTTTTTCACCCGCCAGGAAATAGCTATACTGTCCTTTTCACCCGTCCAGAAAATAGCTGCACGGTCTTTTTCACCCGTCCAGAAAAGACGTTGTCACGTCAGGCCAATAAGGGCGTCGTACAACCAAAAGGGGAAGGGCTCGAGTGGACCATCCCGTTAAAGGCGGTCTTCTCCACTACGAGATTCCCTCGCATATCGTAGTATCGTCTCACACACATAATGCTCCTCAACAAGATTAGTCTCCCCAAAGCGACTATGTGAAAATCCCCACATGCTCATTACCTGTCGTCCAGAGCGACATAAATGACTCGATGTAAAAGAAACAATGCACAATATGCAAGGAATATCACACTCATATTTGAGACAGTAATTTGTGCCCAAGGACATACATCACAATTACTTGAGCTAACCAATAGTTAAACTCAAATCATATAAGGTCATGTCTCAACAATGAATTAAAACACGCATATGGCGACTCGCGCCTGAGGTACAATTTTTAATACCAAATAATTCGTACCTTCCAAATAATCAATCCCAAATAATCAAATAAATAATAGCACATATATCACGACAAAACAATTAAATCTAGTTTCATGTGTCGTAGTTGCATGGGACAGTCGCTTACATGTCGTCTCTAACCTTTTTGTTATACCGAGATTGTGAGTCGTAATTTAAACTACAAAGTAAGCCTAAGAGCATATAAGTACGCCTAAATGATCGTTGTAGCATTATGTGGTTCCTAAATAATAATAGCAAATGAGTCAGTTGAAAGGCACGAACCTTACATGGCCTATTAATTCTTCTATGTTGTGTGTATATATATGTATGTGTACCAAGGATTAATTTACTAGACTTTCAGCTATCAAAAGACAATCCTTTAACTGAAATATTTTAATTATTCTGAGAATAAAGAAAATCTAATTGATAAAAAGTGCGACCAAGCCTTAAAACCCTTACTCAACGAATACCAAATAGATAAACACATGTAGTATCGTTTATATGCACTAGTATGCAATATAATCCTCACATAAGGTTTACCTAGATGATCCTTCGTGGCTTACGTGTACAGATATGAGACTGAGGTTTTTTGGTGGAGAAAATATGTTAGAAAATACACCCAAAAAATATGTTAGAAAGCAAGGCTGAACCGATTGGGGTGATGATATAAGTAATTAAGTCTGTTAATGTTTTCCTTGCCATTCACGTTAACTAACACTTATCATATTAATAGTTAACACATAATATCATTTTATAAACACTAAGAGTTCCTAATGAGCTTATGAGGTATAGTCACGTACCTATACTTTCATTCATAATATGTTATGCATTTTAATATTGAAACTAGGATACTAAGTGAAATATTGTACTTTGAATAAATAATTTGCATAGTTTAGTATATTGCTAATAATACTTATGAAAATCTACTCACATGAATATTGAATAATGTATTACGCATACACGTGTAACTAATTACACCTAGCAATCGACACGTGTTAATAGCGGCATTTACCCGCAGACACGTATAATTAGTAGTACTTGGTAATTGACACGTGTATTATTACTTGACCCATATCACACACGAAAACAACTAAAGTAACTAAGCTAGATAATTCTAATTTATTAATTAATTTATTTATTAGTTATTATTTATTAATATTTATTTATTATATTAATATTATAATAATTATTAGTATGAAGTTTTGCCTATAAAAAGGCATCGAGTGATTCATTAGAAATCACACCAAAAGAAAGAAAATAAGAGAGAGAGGGAGAGAAAAGAAAAAAAAAAAATAGAGGGTTTGTTCAGTATTTGCTCCAACTATAAAGAGAGATAGTGAGTGTTTTCTCCTTTATAGATTGAGAGGTTGTAACCCCTGTTTTTACCCCATTAATAAATTTCTACCTCGCCCGTGGTTTTTTACCCCAAGTTAAAAAGGGCTTTTCCACGTAAATTCCCGTGTTCCATTTATCCTCACAGTAATTTCCAATTTCGTTTAGCTGTCCATTTTGCAACAAGTGGTATCAGAGCCAGACCTGATTGATATTCCAATTATGCTCTGTGGTTGCAGCTTTGTCTGATCTTCCACATCAGAAAGGATATCGAAAAGGTTTATCGTTACGGAAGAGTTTTTTGGCAAGTCGTGGTAATAGACTGTGTAAGTAAGTTCTGTCTAGGTGGCTGGTGCCAAGCGGGACACATAGTGACCCCACCAGATCTCATCTGGGAATTTACTTAGAAGGGTAATTTTGTCTTGAAAGCCGGTCGCTACCATTTCTGCAAATTATCTGATCAGTACTATTTGGCTGGACTGTTGAATTTCTCCGACGATAGCGACGTGGGAAAAAATGGCAGCTAAAAATGAAATTGAGAAATTCAACGGGAAAAACTACTCACTGTGGAAAATGAGGATAAAGGCAATTTTACTCAAAGAAAATTGTCTGGAGGCGATCACTGGCAGACCAACAACTATTACAAGTGATGCCAACTGGAGGAAGATGGACGGGAGGGCCATCGCCATATTCATCTAGCATTAGCAGATGACATATTATCAAGCGTTGAAGAGAAAGCTAGTGCGAAAGAAATCTGGGATCATCTAGAGAAGCTGTATCAAGTCAAGTCACTCCACAGCCGAATTTTTCTGAAAAGAAAATTATATCATCTACGAATGGAAGAATCTTCTTCAATGACCGAGCACATCACTAAGTTGAATACTCTATTCTCTCAACTTAAAGACTTGGACTACAAAATAGAGCCAAGTGAACGTGCTGAGCTTCTACTTCAAAGCCTGCCAGACTCCTACGATCAACTCGTCATCAATCTGAGCAACAACCAAGCTGCGGGGAAACTTATCTTCGACAATATTGCAGCTGCGGTTCTCGAAGAAGAAAGTCGGCGCAATAACAAAGAAGACAAGTTGATAACGTCCCAACAGGCGGAAGCATTGGCAGTAACGAGGGCAAGATCAGGAGCACGTGGTCCAAACATGAATCGAAAACGACCAAGACCCGGAGAGTCTGGTCCAAGTGGGAGTCAAAAACGGCAAAGCCTTGTTACCAAAAATAAGAAGGTTATAAAATGTTACCACTGTGGCAAGAAAGGTCATCTGAAGAAAGATTGTTGGGCTCTAAATAAAAATCCCAATGCCCAAGGAACGCTGCCAACACTACCGACGATGGAATTGCCTTGGTGTGTGAAGCCGCAACCACTATCGCTGAAAATGGAAGATTCAACGACGTGTGGCTCATGGACTCCGCAGCTACTTTCCATATGACTTCTCGAAGGGAATGGTTTCATCAATACGAGCCAACCTTTGGAGGGTATGTCTACAGCTGCAATGACCAAGCGCTGAAGATTGTCGGGGTGGGTACGATTCAAATAAAGATGTACGACGGCACTGAACGTACCATCCATGCTGTGCGACATGTGGAGGGCTTGAAGAAAAATCTGTTGTCCGTGGGGCAACTGGATGATCTTGGTTTCAAAATTGAATTGGAGAATAAAATCATGAAGGTCTCCAAAGGAGCACTGGTGGTGATGAAGGGCGAAAAGATAGCTGCAAATCTATACAAGCTGAAGGGAGAGACTCTGCAAGAAGGGCAAGCATCTGTTGCTACGACAAGTTCAAATGAAAAGTCTACAATGACTTGGCACAAGAAACTTGGTCATATATCTGAACAAGGCATGAAAATTCTTGCGCAAAAGAATCTACTTCCTGGTCTCACGACGGTGACGCTACCATTCTGTGAGCATTGTATTGTGAGCAAGCAGCATCGCCTGAAGTTCTCCACTTCAAATTCTAGAAGCAAAGAAATTCTAGAATTGATCCACTCTGACGTATGGCAAGCACCGGTTTCATCCCTGGGAGGAGCCAACTACTTCGTATCATTCATAGACGACTACTCCAGGAGATGCTGGGTGTATCCAATCAAGAAGAAGGACGAAGTGTTTCCTATCTTCAAAACATACAAGGCGCGAGTTGAACTTGAAACCGACAGCAAAATCAAGTGTCTCCGGTCAGATAATGGAGGGGAATATATTGGCAAAGAATTCACTCAATTCTGCAAAGGTGCGGGCATCAGAAGACAGTTCACCACGGCGTACACTCCACAACAGAATGGAGTGGCAGAGCGGTTGAATAGGACCCTGTTGGAAAGAACAAGGGCTATGTTGAGAACTGCGGGCCTGGAAAAGAAATTCTGGGCGGAAGCGGTCTGTACTGCCTGTTATGTGGTGAATCGGGCCCCATCTACTGCTATAGAGATGCGGACACCGATGGAAATGTGGACTGGTGCACCTGCAGACTATTCAAACCTCCATATATTTGGAAGTTCAACGTACGCGATGTATCACAACCAAGAAACGACAAAGTTGGATCCAAAGTCCAGGAAATGCATATTCTTGGGGTACGCTGATGGAGTAAAGGGGTATCGCTTGTGGGATCTAACTGACCACAAAGTGATTATCAGCAGAGATGTTATCTTCCTGGAAGATAGCGATGAGGAGCAATTCGAAAATGACAGCAGTTCAAAAGGTGTGACAAAGACTACACCGATGAAAAGAAAATTGGAGCAATATAATTCTTCTGAAGCTGAACCGGCGCACGAAGAGCTCGACCCAGTCGAATCTGAAGTACCGGAACTCTGGCGGTCATCACGCGAGCGTAGGCCGCCAAGTTGGCACTCGGATTATGAGATAGAGAGCAATCTTGCATACTGTTTTCTAACGGAGGATGGAGAGCCAACCACTTTCCAAGAAGCACTGAATAATTCAGATGCGAGTCTGTGGATTTCAGCGATGCAAGAGGAAATGGAAGCTCTCTATAAAAATAAGACATGGGAGTTGGTGCCATTACCGCAAGAAAGGAAACCCATTGGCAACAAATGGGTGTACAAAATCAAGCGGAATGGTGATGACCAGGTAGAGCGCTACCGTGCTAGACTGGTTGTAAAGGGATATGCTCAGAAAGAAGGGATTGACTTCAACGAAATTTTCTCACCGGTGGTACGACTTACAACAGTCAGGGTGGTCTTGTCAATGTGTGCTACATTCGACTTGCATCTTGAGCAGCTAGACGTTAAAACGGCATTTCTCCATGGAGACCTGGATGAAGAAATATATATGCTTCAACCAGAAGGCTTCGAGGAAAAAGGAAAAGAAGATTTGGTTTGCAAATTGATCAAATCTCTTTACGGGCTCAAACAAGCACCTCGATGCTGGTATAAGAGATTTGACTCCTTCATAATGAGTCTTGGCTACAACAGGCTATATTCAGATCCTTGTGCATATTTCAAGAGATTTGGCGATGACGATTTCATCATGTTGCTGTTGTACGTCGACGATATGCTGGTGGCAGGACCCAACAAAGGTCGTATCGCCGACTTAAAGACTCAACTGGCTAGTGAATTCGAAATGAAGAACTTGGGGCCAGCAAACAAAATCCTTGGTGTGCAAATATCTCGAGACAGAAGCAAGCGGAAGATTTGGCTTTCCCAAAAGAATTATTTGAAGAAAATCTTGCGGAGGTTCAACATGCAAGACAGTAAGCCAATATTTACCCCTCTTGCTACTAATTTCAAGTTATCCTCTGAGATGTGTCCTACTGATGAAGACGAGAGGATAGAGATGTCTTGACTGCCATATGCATCGGCGGTAGGAAGTTTAATGTTCGCAATGATCTGTACCAGACCAGACATTGCCCATGCAGTGGGAGTTGTTAGCCGATACATGTCCAACCCTGGCCGAGAGCACTGGAGTGCGATTAAGAGGATTCTCAGATACATCAAGAGAACCTCTGATCTTGCCTTATGTTACGGAGGTACAGATTTTACTGTCCATGGTTTTGTTGATGCAGATTATGCAGGTGAACTTGATAAAAGCAGATCCACAACCGGATATGTGTTTAATCTTGCTGGCGGTGCTGTAAGCTGGGTTTCAAAACTGCAGTCCATTGTTGTAACGTCAACAACGGAAGCAGAATATGTCGCAGCTACGCAAGCCAGTAAAGAGGCAATATGGTTGAAGATGTTGCTGGAAGAACTCGGCCACAAACAGGAGAATATTGTTCTCTATTGTGATAGCCAGAGTGCGTTGCATCTTGCAAGGAATCCAGCATATCATTCAAGAACCAAACATATCCGGGTGCAATACCACTTTGTTCGTGAACAAGTTGAAGCGGGGACTGTTGACATGCAAAAAGTTCACACTGCGGATAATCTGGCAGACTACATGACTAAAGCAATTCCTGTGGACAAGTTTATTTGGTGTCGTTCCTCATGTGGATTGACAGAATCTAAGTAACATGCAAAGGTGAGCTAGAAGAATGGTGTGAAGATCTGATTGTACATCAATCAAATCTTCAAGTGGGAGATTGATAGAATGGTACGTTGAGTGGGTTGGTGAAACAACCCACTTCAACTACCCTATTAATAATATATTATATTAATATTATAATAATTATTAGTATGAAGTTTTGCCTATAAAAAGGCATCGAGTGATTCATTAGAAATCACACCAAAAGAAAGAAAATAAGAGAGAGAGGGAGAAAGAAAAGAAAAAAAAATAGAGGGTTTGTTCAGTATTTGCTCCAACTATAAAGAGATAGTGAGTGTTTTCTCCTTTATAGATTGAGAGGTTGTAACCCCTGTTTTTACCCCATTAATAAATTTCTACCTCGCCCGTGGTTTTTTACCCCAAGTTAAAAAGGCGTTTTCCACGTAAATTCCCGTGTTTCATTTATCCTCACAGTAATTTCCAATTTCGTTTAGCTGTCCATTTTGCAACAATAGTCACGTACCTATACTTTCATTCATAATATGTTATGCATTTTAATATTGAAACTAGGATACTAAGTGAAATATTGTACTTTGAATAAATAATTTGCATAGTTTAGTATATTGCTAATAATACTTATGAAAATCTACTCACATGAATATTGAATAATGTATTACGCATACACGTGTAACTAATTACACCTAGCAATCGACACGTGTTAATAGCGGCATTTACCCGCAGACACGTATAATTAGTAGTACTTGGTAATTGACACGTGTATTATTACTTGACCCATATCACACACGAAAACAACTAAAGTAACTAAGCTAGATAATTCTAATTTATTAATTAATTTATTTATTAGTTATTATTTATTAATATTTATTTATTTATTTATTATTATTATTATTATTATATAAAAATATTAACTAGACACGTGTCACTATTCGCCTCTAATGACTTCTATACTATTTCTCATACCAAAATTCCTAGGAATTAAATTATTAAAATGTTGGAAGTAACACATACTAGCAAATAATTGTATTAAAATATGCGACTCCTAAAAATGCACATAACATGAAAAGCATATAATTCAAATAATATGCCTTACAAGCACACATTATATTAGCACGTAATTCGCATAAGATGAGAATGCAATGCATGATTCATATTGGCCAAACAAGGGCTAGGAATTGTCCGGGTATGACATCCTCCCCTCATAAAAATTTCGCGAAATTTCACTTACTGAATGGGCGAGGGTATTTGGTTCGCATCCTCTATTTCCCAAGTAGCCTCTTCCGTCAGTTGATTCTGCCAACATACTTTGACTAACGGGATTTTCTTATTCCTAAGACGTTCACTTCTTGGGCTAGTATTTCCACGGGTTGTTCTTCATAACTCATGTTCGGGTTTAATTCCAATGGCCGTTCCTTTTAACATGAGACGGATCTGAGATATATTTCCTTAGCATCGAGACGTGAAAAACGTTGTGAACTTGGGGTATAGATGGTAGATCAAGCTTGTAGGCGACATCCCCAATTCTCTCGATTATAGGGTAAGGGCCTATCTATCTTGGACTAAGCTTTCCCTTTTTCCCAAATCGCATGACATTGTGCCACCTTAGAAACACCTGATCTCCAACTTCAAATTCTAACGGTCTTCGCCTTCTGTCTGCGAAACTCTTTTGTCGACTTTGTGTTTGTTGAATTCGACCGCATCGCTCACCTCTTGAATCAGGGCCCAAAACTTTTCTTTCACCAACTTCATCCCGGTGAATTGGCGATCGGCATTTTCTCCCATACAATGCTTCATACGGAGCCATTCCGACACTTGCGTGGTAGCTATTGTTGTGTGAAAACTTGATCGTTGGTAGGAACTTACTCCAATGCCCTTGAAAATCAAACACGCAAGCTCGTATCATATCTTATAAGGTCTGAATTGTCCACTCCGATTGCCCATCAGTTTGAGGGTGATAGGCAGTGCTATAAGTCAACCTTGTTCCAAGTGCCTTCTGTAGACTCTTTCAAAATTTAGACATAATTGAATCTCGATCAGAGACAGAAATAGGCACTCCATGTAGTCGTATGATTTCCTGAATGTAGAGTCGTGCGTATTGATCAATCGGATACGTTGAAGCAATTGAAGTGAGCAGATTTCGTAAGACGATCCACCGCAACCCATATGGCATCATGATTCTTTGTTGTCTTCGGCAGCCCAACCACAAAATCCATTGTAAGCTTCGTATTTCCATCTAAGAATGTCCAATGGCTGAAGTACTCCACTCTTTGATGTTCTGCCTTCACTTGCTGACAAGTCAAGCATCGTTCGATAAAAAGTGCAACATCCCTCTTCATGCCTGGCCACCAGTAGTATTATTTCAGGTCTATACATCTTGGTTGATCCTGGATGTACTGAATATGGTGTCGAATGAGCTTCCGTTAGGATTTCTTCTCGAAGAGTCTCCTCGTTTGGTATGTAAAGACGCCCTTTGAATCGCAGTACATCGTCCTTTGATAAATCTAAGCCAGTCTGTTGCCTTGCTTCTACCGAGTTCTTCATTTGAATTTAAAATTCACCCTCTTCTTGTCGTTGTTTGATTCTTTCAAATGGAGTCGGCTGAAGTGATAAAGCGGCCAATTTGACTTCTAATTCGCCCCGTTGTATAACCTCAATGCCCATCTTGTGCAGATTACAACCCCCAAACTAGCTTCGATCGTCCTCGATCATAAAAGCGAAATAAAACCAAATCAGGTTAGGATTATATAACATCAGTCAATGAAATTCTCCTGTTTCATCTCAGAAAAATTAAAAGCATAAAGTCGAGATAATCATCAACTAATGAACGATCTAGTCGAAACACGAGGCATGGAGTAATATGTCGCTATGTCATCATAGCATGAAAGACATTTCTAGAATTATACCACTATCAATCCACAACTCTCACAAGGATCGTTCAAGTCGCTCGGGTGTTTTCGAAGGGATCTGTATAAAGACGCTCAACTGAAAAGATATTACTCTATGCTTGCAAATATATCACATCATAATCACATAGTAGAAGTCATGCACGAATCAAAGGGTCTTTCATCGAAGGTTGTAATGGGGCTCGGGTATTGAAAGGTGCGTCATATAGGAAAGTGAACTAAAGGTATCAAACGTGTCAATCATCGAATCACTCTTCTCACCACCTATTTCGCTCTTCTAACGCCGTCTCTATTTTTCACTCGACCCATCCTTTCACCTTTTCTAGCTCTTCTCGATCGCTCTTTTATTTTTTTCGCTACTTTTTTTTTCTTTTTTTCTTTTTTTTTTTCTTTTTTTTTTCTTTTCATAACTAGCCCCTCCTTTTCTTTTTTGTTTTTGTACTTTTTATCGAATGGAGAGGTTTCTAGTCTGTTGCAATATTACGACGAGAGATCCATATCATAGGGCGAGTTCATAACTAACATGCATCGACGATTAGCTCCTTCTCAATCAACAAGCCACTTTCACGATATCGATAAATTAACACGTTGATACGGGTCGTATAGGCTAGAGGCAATCAGGCTACATATCTGGGCTCCAAATCAACAAATAAGTCAAATAAGGCTCAAAGGGGCTCACTAAGTGGTAAATACGTAAGGTAGGGAAATATTTAGGCCAATGACTCAATCCTAGTGCACTTTTCATTTTCGCACATAAAAATCCACATAGTAACTATTGACATGCATAACAGAGCAAGTTCGAAAATATTCAGTCCATGCGTGTCACACGAGAATAAACATCGAGCATAATGAGTTGCTCTGAATTCATCTCTGAAGGCTCAAAAACTCACATGTATAGCTGGGTTTGTGCTTCATGATACGCAATACTCCTAAAGCAGTCAATGTAGCCAAATAATCATGCTAATATCACGACAATGCAACATGTAAGACTATCTCACTCAACTCGTCGAATCATATCACGACACGGTAAAAATTTAAAAATTTTCATCATTGACAGGAGATTCCACAGATGGCGTTCAAATCGCAACTTTCATCAGTTCTACCCCACTAAAAGACCGAAGCACGTCGATACCTAAACATGTGAGCATATTAAATCTAGCATGTGTCACACCCCACCCCCAAACTAAATATCACATTGTCCTCAATGTGTAAAATAAAAGCGAAGAGAGAGTTGAAAGTGACACTGCCCTGAATTTTACGTCGGTCGCTGTAGAGGAATTGGTTGATCGATAGTACACAAGCAACCATCGCGAACGGGCAACCCCCAAACTAGATATGAGCCTGCGAGAAGGCGTGACTAGGCGGCACCGTGAGAGCGAATTTTTATTAAAAAATGAAATAGAGAAATAGGACTAAAATATAAATAATATATATGCATCAATAGGCCTTGGGTTGCCTCCCAAGAAGCGCTGTTTTTATAGTCGTTAGATCGACTCTCGTTTGTGTTGAAGGCACAACTCTGCATGTTCAGTAAAAGTACAGAACACCTTGATTTCATCTTTTTGGAGAGAAGTTTGATCTCAGAATGGTACAGCTTTGCATGGTCGCAATCTTTAAACTCTCTCCATGGGCGACTTTCGGCTCCCAAATAATATCGAAATCAATGATCATAGATGCCTTGAATTCCTCAGCGAATATGCTATCCGAATGATATGTTGACTTCGTAACCAAGCGTAGAATCGGATCGAAAGTCTCAGGCTCCATCTTTCTCTTTTCCACGACATCATATACTGCGAAATTCTTGCTTTCATGCTCACTAGTTTCTTGGTGATTCTCCAATTCCTCAAGAACTTCTGGGAGATTCGGCTCTGCTGGAACGAAATCTACAGTAGCCTCTGCGGGTTGATCGGTTTTTTCTAACTCGATCTCATCGTTAGCTTTACTTGGTTCCAACACCGGTTCTTGAGTTATTTCATAATTCAATGGAATGGCTTCTATGTGCTCTTCTGGATTTGGCTCAATGTGGCTCGAGGGTACTTCTCGTTCGCGTTCAGACACTACATTTTTTAGCTTTTTCAATTGGGCCGTCAGATTCTCCATCTTCGCTTTTATACTCTGAAAACTCGTAGAAGTAGTTGTACGACTACTGTCTTCTTGTATCACTGCCATCTTCTCGAGCGCTATCTCCCAAGCGCCTTTTTCTTTTTGAGGTGGAGTTAATCATACGAGGGAGAATGTGAATAATCGCTTGTGTAAGAGTAGCAATTCTCCCCTCATCCATCATACCACGATCGTGGAGGCTTGTAACGACTGTACTTGCATTCACTAGTGAGATGTCGGCATCCGCAAAAATCGCACTCCAGTTCATCATCGCATGTCGCATAGATCTCGGGAGAATATGCGAGTATCGCTGCATCCCTTATCCTACAAAACACAAAAGAGAAAGATGAGAGTATCAATGTATATAATAATAAGAATAATAATAATAATAATAATAATATTATATAACTAAAATATCTAAACTAAAATTTAGAATAACTCCTAGAACTGATATACCGCTGTTTCCGGCAACGGCGCCAAAAACTTGACACGCTCAAATACTAGCAAGTGTACTAGGTCGTGCAAGTAGTATAAAACGGACGAAGTCCGAGTATCGATCCACGAAGACAGGTCGATTAATTCTAAGATATTAATTCTAATTTTAATTCAAACAAAGGAATTTAGTAGTTTTTAATGATTTGATAAATGAGATAAAAGACAAATAATAAAATAAACGCAAATAAAATAGGTGAGGATAGAGCAATTAACAACGAACGTGATTAAGACACATGCTCGGCACGAAATATTCCTACGTCTTCATGCAATATCATCTATCTAATCAACATCATCAAGTCAAGGTGGAATTTCCTAATATATGTGCTACCCGTTATTCACGTAACTAGCAACCCTACGTAAGAACCAATCAACTATATGTCTATATGACTGTAATTCCTACACGTGCATTTGATCTTCGTGAAATTCCCCGAGTTTAAGCGCTTTCGGCGCTTAACGTCTCGGAAATCACACATACGAAACCGAATTCCATCTCTGGTCGGTTTTACGTAGTGATATTCAATGCTTTGTTCTAATCGGTTTAATCACTTAGTCCGTCTCATAAACCAATCAATAATCATACGCATGGAGGTCAATCACACGTACGGATATGAAGTGCAAACAAAGAATACATAACTTAATCATATGATTAAATAAGATAATAATAGCATTAATACGTAGTCATAATCCGGCCTCACACGGCCTCAATCACAAAAGAAATTAGCCTAGCATATTAATATACGAATACGACAACGAATCAGAAGAAAACATTGTCGAAAACGAAATATTAAAAGGTAAGAAATTCGCCCTTTTTCGGTGATCGAATTGTCTTGCTCTTGGCCGTTGTTCGCCTTCTTATTCTCAGCCGTCAAAGTCTGTTATTTTTATTTCAGCCGTCACCCTCTCTTCTTCGATGTATATCCTTCCTCCAAATATAAAGAAAGGGTAACCGACTTTATTCTTCAAAGTTTCCCCATCCAATTTGAATATTTGACCAATTATTTAATATTGAATATCTTTCTCCCTCAATGTCCGTGATTCTTGGCCAAAATATCAAGCTCTCCCTTGACTTAGTGTTACGTGATCTTCTATCCAAGAATAGGAAAATTCTGTCAAACTGCATATTTGCCCCAAGTACTTCTGAAAATTGCAAAAGAGACCCATGGTGCTAAATATGCCAAGTGTGTGTTCGTATGCTTCACGTGGTTGCTTGAGCTTGACTTATTATGTGTGAATTCCATGGTTTTCGCTCTTGATCTTATTGGTCCGCTTCGCGTTCATCTTTTTGATATATGTGCTCGAATATCTACAAAACACGAAATAAACGCAAAAGTAGGATATTCAAGTATATTCAAATAAACAACGATCGAAAATATGCTTTTGTGGGATATAAAATTAACGTAAAATCCTAACTTATCACAGATCATCCCGTTCTGGCTTTTGAACTGATTTACGGCTTAGGGCATCTGCTACGATGTTTGCGTTTCCAGGTGATGGTTGATAGTGCAATCGTAATCCTTGACAAGTTCTAGCCATATTCTCTGCCGCATATTTAACTCCTTATGAGTGAATATGTATTTCAGGCTCTTGTGGTCTGTATAGATATCACAGTGCTCTCCATATAGGTAATGCCTCCAAATCTTCAATGCGAACACTACAGCAGCCAGCTCCAGATCATGTGTTGGATAATTCTTTTCGTACTCTTTCAACCGCCTGCAATAACTTTACCATTTTGCATAAGAACACCTCCAAAACAATTCTTCGACGCATCAGTGTAAATCACGAACCCTTCATTAGTTGTGGGGATGGAGAGAATGGGTGTTGTTGTAAGTCGTTGTTTGAATTCTTGAAAGCTTTGTTCGCAATCTTCATTCCAAATTAATGGAATACTCTTCCTTGTCAACCTTGTCAGTGGAGTTGCGATTTTTGAGAATCCTCAATTTGCTTGACTTAAGGAGAGAGCAGAAATAAGTTGATGTAATTCTGTACTTATTTGTTGTCGAGATTGGGTTGGTGTTCCAAATAGTTCTTCTAAAGAACTGAATGAGCCGAGTAAAGAGTTGTAGATTCGGGATGGGAATATGGAAATTGAAAATTCATTTACCTTTCATCCTAGTTGTTCTCTTTCCTCTAGGCTAGAGAATATCTTCTTTCGTTATGTATTTATTACTTAAAGCACTGGGAGAGAAAAAATAATCTTCGATAATAACCCGCTAAGCCAAGGAAACTTCGCACCTCTAAAGGAGTCGTTGGTCTGCTCCAATTAATAACAGCTTCGGCTTTGCTAGGGTCTACTGATACTCCAGCTGCTGAAATAACATGTCCAAGGAATGCTACTTGATTGAGTCATAATTCACACTTCTTTTATGTTGCATATAGTCGTTTCTGCCTCAACGTTGTACCACTCGCAAGTGTTCACTATGATCATCCTTTGTTTATGAATAGATTAGGATGTCACGATAAATACAATGGCGAACTTATCGATGAATTCTTAAAATACTCGATTCATCAGGTCCATGAATGCTGCTGGCGCATTTGTAACTCCAAATGGCATTACAAGAAACTCCCAATAACTCCAAATGTCTTTTCCAGTACGAGATTCTCTCGCATATCGTAGTATCGTCTCACACACATAATGCTCCTCACAAGATCAGTCTTGCCCAAAGCGACTATGTAAAATCCCCACAGGCTCATCACCAATTGTCCAAAGCGACATAAATGACTCGTTGTAAAAGAAACAATGCACAATATGCAAGGAATATCACACTCATATTCGAGACAGTAATTCGTGCCCAAGGACATACATCACAATTACTTGAGCTAAACAATAGTTAAACTCAAATCATATAAGTCATGTCTCAACAAATAAAAAACACGCATATGGCGACTCGCACCCGAGGTACAATTATTAATACCAAATAATTCGTACCTCCCAAATAATCAAACAAAGAATAGCACATATATCACAACAAAACAACTAAAGCTAGGTTTATGTGTCGTAGTTGCATGGGACAGTCGCTTACCTGTCGTCTCTAACCTTTTTGTTCTACCGCGATTGTGAGTCGTAATTTCAACTACAAAGTAATCCTAAGAGCAAATAAGTACGCGCCTAAACGATCACTGTAGCATTATGCGGTTCCTAAATAATAATAACAAATGAGTCAGTTGAAAGGCACGAACCTTAGACGGCCTATTAATTCTTATATGTTGTGTGTATATATGTATGTGTACCAAGATTAATATAGTAAGAAACGTGACTGTCAGCTATCAAAAGACAATCCTTTAGCTGAAATATTTTATTTCTGAGAATAAAGAAAAATCTAATTGATAACAAGTGTGACCAAGCCTTAAAACCCTTACTCAACGAACACCAAATCGATAAATACATGTAATATCGTTTATACGCTCTAGTTTGCAATATAATTCTTACATCGTCTACGTCGGCATCACTATACATGGGCCATAGCCCCACAATCTCAAAAATCAAAACCCTACGTCGCTCCACAGGTCGCATCCATGTGCAGCCCCGCCCTCAGAAGTCCGTGGAGCACCGCCGTCAGCCCGCCTCAGCCGCGACGCGCAGCGTTGGGCTCGGTACCTAGAACATGTAAAACCCTGAGCTATCGCTCAGTAGGTGAATATGCAAGTATGCAGCGTGCTCTCGATCCCATCCCATACACCTCTCAATATGCACACTCGACTCTTCTTTTTCTATCTCAACCTATCAGGTCTCAATGCACTTAGACACTACGTCTAATCTCACAGAATCGCTCACGCCCATCTCCCATCTCACTCACCTATCACCTATGACGGTTTACACCTCAGTATCTGAGTAGACAAGTGGCTCACCCCCGTCTCCCGTCTTAACAGTTTGCACCCCAGATATTGAGTAGACAAGTCGCTCACGCCCGTCTCCCGTCTCACTCGCCTATCCTCTAAGATGGTTTACACCTCAGATGTCCTCATGCACCCGAGTAGACGAGTCGCTCACGTCCGTCCCCCATCTCACTTACCTATCACCTATGATGGTTTACGCCTCAGTATCCGAGTAGACGAGTGGCTCACCCCCGTCTCCCGTCTCAACGGTTTGCACCTCAGATCCTAAGTAGACGAGTCGCTCATGCCCGTCTTCCGTCTCACTCGTCCAACCTCTAATATGATTTACACCTCAGATGTCACTCATGCACCCGAGTAGACGAGTCACTCACACACGTCTCCCGTCCAACTCATCTCTCGCCCAATACCCTAGTACTCATCCCGACTTTACCTCAAATGATACTCCGCTCATCGACGTAATAAGACATTATCGTTTTGTACGGTGCTCAACCTCCCCCTGACGTGATATGCATGTGCAGTGCAAATAATGTACATATGACGTACAACACATATAAAACATGTAAAACATGTAATTTACCAAATCACAGTAATTCATTACACATAAAATACAACTCCAAAACACGTACACATATATTCACATAATCACATAAGTATCATATAATAATACAGACAACCGTTTACGAGTCGTAGGTGGATTTCACCTACCTGTCGTCCAAGCTAATTGTACTTATTGCCTTGCCTTGTGAAATTCCTATTGTTCAACCCTTGGATAGAAATATTATAATATCAGTGACATATTTAATTTAAATAATTACAAACTAATTTGTTTTGACTATTATTATTTGTTAACCCTTAGTCCCGATACTAGTCTAGGCTAAATTAGGGTTAAACCATCTAAGTTCTCTATATGTATCTAGGTTCGTCCGATTTGACATATGTCATGGTTCACTTCCGTTCGATCATTACGGCTCCTAAATCGCTGGTTAAGCATTAAAGCTCACATTCACCAAATTGCCTCAAGTCGCCCGATTCCTAATGTATCATAACATATTTTCGCCCGATTGGTTGTCTTTTAAGTCGTCCGATTTGACAAGGCTTGAGCTAACTTTCGTCGTTTCATCATTTCGCCCGATTGGTTGTGCATGGAGGCAAGTTTTGCCCGATTTGTATAACTCGTGGCAAGGGTTTCGCTTGGACATCTAATCGCTCGATTCCATGCACGGTATTCCTACTTTAGCCAAATGATAAGTATGACATCCAATCGCCTGATTGCACCATGCATGGGAGTGAGTTTCGCTCGATTCCTTCTAGCTCCCAAATCGCCCGATTGGTGCAATGCCCACATGAGTTTCGCCCGATTGCATGGTATTAGGGTCCTCAAATCGCCGAGTTCTTACTACCTCCCACAATCGCCCGATTGTATCATGTCCAGAACTAGTTTTGCCGAGGTCTCTAATTGATCGATTTCTTGGTCCTTTCGCCGATTCCAGTTTACAAGTACATCTTCCATTCGCCCGATTGCTCATGTGGCTTGTTACATTCGATCAAAATTATATCAAGCTGCTTTCCTCTTCATATTCTGATTTGTACCTTACTACTCTTTCCAGATGTATCATACTCAAATCAAAACTCTCATGTTAGCATGATTTATACTTGAAACCCTAAATTCAGTACTAACATAAAAATCGTAATCCTCCTACACTTCGCCGAGGGTCCTAAACATATATACTCATCCCCATTACAATTTGTTTTATCAACTTAATGACATATACTCGTTTTATTACATACATTTGCAGGAAGCCCTTTTAAGTACGTGAGGTATCGAGTGGACGAGCTCGACGAGGAAACCCTAACGTACGCCTATACGATGATCGAAGGCGATACTTTGTCCGACAAGATTGAGAAGGTGACCTACCATGTGAAGCTTGAGCCTTCGCCGGCCGGCGGGTCCATATCTACGGTTACGAGCACTTATTTCACCAAAGGGGATTTCAGTCTTAAAGAAGAGGGATGTGAAAGCTGGGAAAGAGAGGGTTCTGTTGCGAAATGGACAGCTTAACGAAATTGGAAATGACTGTGAGGATAAATGGAACACGGGAATTTACGTGGAAAACCCCTTTTTAACTTGGGGTAAAAAACCACGGGCGAGGTAGAAATTTATTACTGGGTAAAAACAGGGGTTACAACCTCTCAATCTATAAAGGAGAAAACACTCACTATCTCTCTTTATAGTTGGAGCAAATACCGAACAAACCCTCTATTTTTTTTTTCTTTTCTTTCTCCCTCTCCCTCTCTTATTTTCTTTCTTTTTAGTGTGTTTCTAACGAATGAAACCATGAGGTATTTATAGAATGAGATCAATGCTATAAGCCAAATATCTAGTTGTCATCCCTTACGTCACCTAATCATTATAATATTAATATAACTAAATATATTATTAGGTGAGTGTGTAGGTGGGTTAATGCACCAACCCATTCAACTTATCAATCTCCCACTTGAAGATTTGATTGATGCCCAATCAGATCTTCACACTATTCTTCTAGCTCGCCTTTGCATGTTACTTAGATTCTGTCAATCCACATGAGGAACGACACCATATAAACTTGTCCATAGGAATTGCTTTGGTCATGTAGTCTGCCAGATTATCCGCAGTGTGAACTTTTTGCATGTCCACAGTCCCCGCTTCCACTTGTTCACGAACAAAGTGGTATTGCACCCGTATGTGTTTGGTTCTTGAATGATATGCTGGATTCCTTGCAAGATGCAACGCACTCTGGCTATCACAATAGAGAACAATATTCTCCTGTTTGTGGTCGAGTTCTTCCAGCAACATCTTCAACCATATTGCCTTTACTGGCTTGCGTAGCTGCGACATATTCTGCTTCCATTGTTGACGTTACAACAATGGACAGCAGTTTTGAAACCCAGCTTACAGCACCGCCAGCAAGATTAAACACATATCCGATTGTGGATCTGCTTTTATCAAGTTCACCTGCATAATCTGCATCAACAAAACCATGGACAGTAAAATCTGTACCTCCGTAACATAAGGCAAGATCCGAGGTTCCCTTGATATATCTGAGAATCTTCTTAACAGCACTCCAGTGCTCCCGACCAGGATTGGACATGTATCGGCTAACAACTCCCACTGCATGGGCAATGTCTGGTCTAGTACAGATCATTGCGAACATTAAACTTCCTACCGCCGATGCATATGGCAGTCGAGACATCTCTATCCTCTCGTCTTCATCAGTAGGACACATCTCGGAGGATAGCTTGAAATTAGTAGCAAGAGGGGTAGATATTGGCTTACTGTCTTGCATGTTGAACCTCCGCAGGATTTTCTTCAAATAATTCTTTTGGGAAAGTCAAATCTTCCGCTTGCTTCTGTCTCGAGATATTTGCACACCAAGGATTTTGTTTGCTGGCCCCAAGTCCTTCATTTCGAATTCACTAGCCAGTTGAGTCTTTAAGTCGGTGATACGACCTTTGTTGGGTCCTGCTACCAGCATATCGTCGACATACAACAGCAACATGATGAAATCGTCATAGCCAAATCTCTTGAAATACGCACAAGGATCTGAATATAGCCTGTTGTAGCCAAGACTCATTATGAAGGAGTCAAATCTTTTATACCAGCATCGAGGTGCTTGTTTGAGCCCGTAAAGAGATTTGATCAATTTGCCAACCAAATATTCTTTTCCCTTTTCCTCGAAACCTTCTGGTTGAAGGATATATATTTCTTCATCGAGATCACCATGGAGAAAAGCCGTCTTTACATCCAGCTGCTCAAGATGCAAGTCGAATGTAGCACACATTGACAAGACCACCCTGACTGTTGTAAGTCGTACCACCGGTGAGAAAATTTCGTTGAAGTCAATCCCTTCTTTCTGAGCATATCCTTTTACAACCAGTCTAGCACGGTAACGCTCTACCTGGTCATCACCATTCCGCTTGATTTTGTACACCCATTTGTTGCCAATGGGTTTCCTTCCTTGCGGTAATGGCACCAACTCCCATGTCTTATTTTTATAGAGAGCTTCCATTTCCTCTTGCATCGCTGAAATCCACAGACTCGCATCTGAATTATTCAGTGCTTCTTGGAAAGTGGTTGGCTCTCCATCCTCCGTTAGAAAACAGTATGCAAGATTGCTCTCTATCTCATAATCTGAGTGCCAACTTGGCGGCCTACGTTCGCGTGATGACCGCCAGAGATCCGATACTTCAGATTCGACTGGGTTGAGCTCTTCGTGCGCCGGTTCAGCTTCAGAAGAATTATATTGCCCCAATTTTCGTTTCATCGGTGTAGTCTTTGTGATGCCTTTTGAACTGCTATCATTTTCGACTTGCTCCTCATCGCTATCTTCCAGGAAGATAACATCTCTGCTGATAATCACTTTGTGGTCAGTGAGATCCCACAAGCGATACCCCTTTACTCCTTCAGCGTAGCCCAAGAACAAACATTTCCTGGACTTTGGATCCAACTTTGTCGTTTCTTGGTTGTGATACATCGCGTACGTTGAACTTCAAATATATGGAGATTTGAATAGTCTGCAGGTGCACCAGTCCACATTTCCATCGGTGTCCGCATCTCTATAGCAGTAGATGGTGCCCGATTCACCACATAACAGGCAGTACAGACCCCTTCCGCCCAGAATTTCTTTTCCAGGCCCGCAGTTCTCAACATAGCCCTTGTTCTTTCCAACAGGGTTCTGTTCAACCGCTCTGCCACTCCGTTCTGTTGTGGAGTGTAAGCTGTGGTGAACTGCCTTCTGATGCCCGCGTCTTTGCAGAATTCAGTGAATTCTTTGCCAGTATATTCTCCTCCATTATCTGACCGGAGACACTTGATTTTTCTGCCAGTTTCAAGTTCAACTCGCGCATTGTATGTTTTGAAGATAGGAAACACTTCGTCCTTCTTCTTGATTGGATACACCCAGCATCTCCTGGAGTAGTCGTCTATGAATGATACGAAGTAGTTGGCTCCTCCCAGGGATGAAACCGGTGCTTGCCATACATCAGAGTGGATCAATTCTAGAATTTCTTTGCTTCTAGAATTTGAAGTGGAGAACTTCAGGCGATGCTGCTTGCTCACAATACAATGCTCACAGAATGGTAGCGGCACCGTCGTGAGACCAGGAAGTAGATTCTTTTGCGCAAGAATTTTCATGCCTTGTTCAGACATATGACCAAGTTTCTTGTGCCAAGTCATTGTAGACTTTTCATTTGAACTTGTCGTAGCAACGGATGCTTGCCCTTCTTGCAGAGTCTCTCCCTTCAGCTTGTATAAATTTGCAGCTATCTTTTCGCCCTTCATCACCACCAGTGCTCCTTTGGAGACCTTCATGATTTTATTCTCCAATTCAATTTTGAAACCAAGATCATCCAGTTGCCCCACGGACAACAGATTTTTCTTCAAGCCCTCCACATGTCGGACAGCATGGATGGTACGCACAGTGCCATCGTACATCTTTATTTGAATCGTACCGACCCCGACAATCTTCAGCGCTTGGTCATTGCAGCTGTAGACATACCCTCCAAAGGTTGGCTCGTATTGATGAAACCATTCCCTTCGAGAGGTAATGTGGAAAGTAGCTGCTGAGTCCATGAGCCACACGTCGTTGAATCTTCCATTTTCAGCGATAGTGGTTGCGGCTTCACACACCAAGGCAATTCCATCGTCGATAGTGTTGGCGGCGTTTCCTTGGGCATTGGAATTTTTATTTAGAGCCCAACAATCTTTCTTCAGATGACCTTTCTTGCCACAGTGGTAACATTTTATAACCTTCTTATTTTTGGTAACAAGGCTTTGCCGTTTTTGACTCCCACTTGGACCAGACTCTCCGGGTCTTGGCCGTTTTCGATTCATGTTTGGACCACGTGCTCCTGATCTTGCCCTCGTTACTGCCAATGCTTCCGCCTGTTGGGACGTTATCAACTTGTCTTCTTTGTTATTGCGCCGACTTCTTCTTCGAGAACCGCAGCTGCAATATTGTCGAAGATAAGTTTCCCCGCAGCTTGGTTGTTGCTCAGATTGATGACGAGTTGATCGTAGGAGTCTGGCAGGCTTTGAAGCAGAAGCTCAGCACGTTCACTTGGCTCTATTTTGTAGTCCAAGTCTTTAAGTTGAGAGAATAGAGTATTCAACTTGTTGATGTGCTCGGTCATTGAAGAAGATTCTTCCATTCGTAGATGATATAATTTCTTTTCAGAAAAATTCGGCTGTGGAGTGACTTGACTTGATACAGCTTCTTTAGATGATCCCAGATTTCTTTCGCACTAGCTTTCTCTTCAACGCTTGATAATATGTCATCTGCTAATGCTAGATGAATATTGGCGATGGCCCTCCCGTCCATCTTCCTCCAGTTGGCATCACTTGTAATAGTTGTTGGTCTGCCAGTGATCGCCTCCAGACAATTTTCTTTGAGTAAAATTGCTTTTATCCTCATTTTCCACAGTGAGTAGTTTTTCCCGTTGAATTTCTCAATTTCATTTTTAGCTGCCATTTTTCCCACGTCGCTATCGTCGGAGAAATTCAACAGTCCAGCCAAATAGTACTGATCAGATAATTTGCAGAAAGGGTAGCGACAGCTTTCAAGACAAAATTACCCTTCTAAGTAAATTCCCAGATGAGATCTGGTGGGGTCACTATGTGTCCCGCTTGGCACCAGCCACCTAGACAGAACTTACTTACACAGTCTATTACCACGACTTGCCAAAAAACTCTTCCGTAACGATAAACCTTTTCGATATCCTTTCTGATGTGGAAGATCAGACAAAGCTGCAACCACAGAGCATAATTGGAATATCAATCAGGGCTGGCTCTGATACCACTTGTTGCGAAATGGACAGCTTAACGAAATTGGAAATGACTGTGAGGATAAATGGAACACGGGAATTTACGTGGAAAACCCCTTTTTAACTTGGGGTAAAAAACCACGGGCGAGGTAGAAATTTATTACTGGGTAAAAACAGGGGTTACAACCTCTCAATCTATAAAGGAGAAAACACTCACTATCTCTCTTTATAGTTGGAGCAAATACCGAACAAACCCTCTATTTTTTTTTCTTTTCTTTCTCCCTCTCCCTCTCTTATTTTCTTTCTTTTTAGTGTGTTTCTAACGAATGAAACCATGAGGTATTTATAGAATGAGATCAATGCTATAAGCCAAATATCTAGTTGTCATCCCTTACGTCACCTAATCATTATAATATTAATATAACTAAATATATTATTAGGTGAGTGTGTAGGTGGGTTAATGCACCAACCCATTCAACTTATCAGGTTCTTGGGATTTACAAGGTTGTCGAGGCTTATCTTCTTCAGACGCATATGCTTGAAAAAAAATATATCAAATCTTATATCAAAGTGTTGTGTGTTTCTCTTCTGTGTTGGTCAATGTTTCAATAATGGGTTATTTATTTTGCCTGCATGTTTGCATGATTGAATAAAGTGTGTTATAATACTTGTTGTTTTCTTTATTTTAACTCGATTTTATTATTGTTCTTATTATCATAGCAGATAATCTATTTGTGCTACTAATAGTACCATGTCTTAGAATTCAAAGATCGAACTATTACATTATCAAAAAAATATTTCGGAAATTAATTAATGAAAACAATTGCTTAGCATGTCATCTTCATAAAGAACGTGAAATAATTAATAATTATCGGACCCATGATCATGAAATAAATTGACTCTGCTCCTGAATTTTCTTATGATCCCCTTCTTAATTAATTTTATAAATAACTTTAAATAATAAAACGTGTTTGAGATAAATCAAAGCTGGAGGCAAGCGACTTTGGTACCCTCTTTGAAATGTGAAGATATGTCCAATTTATGAGGGTATCCTAAAAGTAGAAGTATATCGTAATTTTAATCGAGGAGAGAAGGTTTATTATCAGTCAATATTAGTTTCACTTACCCGAGACAAAATGTCGAGACGGTGTGTGCATTTTTGAGTCACCATGACAAAGGTACAATAAAGGATTTGAGATATAACATTTTCTCCCTCTTGATTAATGACGAATTATATGTGATGCTATCCATAGTAATACAAAATCTTATCCAAAATGAGATTTATTTCTTATTACCTAAGTAACTTAATCATCAATAAAGAAATTACAATTAATTTACATACACGAGAAAATCAAATGAGAGGAGAAAATTTTTAAAATAAATGCACCATCCAAGCCGTTAAAGATAATCCAACGCCACGATGGTTGCCACGTGTCCATTCTCTCCCAAATGGTTTCCAATATAAATCTTCCCACACACATCAGTCGAAGGACGTACAGTTGCAGGTGAAAACTGAAACACGAGAGAAATCAAGTTAGACATCGCCGGCGTATGAGTTTCCCGGCCAACATTTCCGATTCAGATTACTGAACTTTACCTTCTAGCATGCATTTTCCGCTGAGGATCCAACCAATCGACGATTCCCAGAATGACGTCGTGTTTCTGAAGCAGCTACCGCCGTCTGCGTCGAAGTCGAGGCTGAGGCGTCTCTTCGACTTTCCTTTCAGAAGGGAAGACGACGTCGTCGGGGCGCCGCCATCTACGGCGTCTGATCCCAGCTCGATTTACTTGGATAAGATGGTACGTAATTTCATCGAAGGCAGCTATGAGAAAGCCGCTAAATCTGGGAAGAGTCGATGCAATTGCTTCAACGGAAACGGTAACAATAGTTCGGAAGAAGAGGATGAGTTTGATTCCATATCCGACTCTGTAAAGACAAACTCGTCGTCTGCTTCCGATTCTTCTGATAGTACTATAAAGGTGAATAGTTCTTCAACATTTCAAAACGATGGATTACTGATTCCTTCTTTGATGCCTTCGATCTTCCTCGATTGCTGATTATTTGTTTACTTTTTTGGTGCTTTAGAGTTTGATACCTTCTCCGAGTGTCGTCGAAAGAAATCTGCTAGCAAAGACATCGAAGATCGTCGATAAGATTGGCAAAGCTGATAACAAGGAAGTTGCAGAAAGTCTGATATCTCTCGGTTATGACGCATCCATTTGTGTGTCTAAATGGGAGAAATCTTCATCAATTCCAGCTGGTAATAAGCTTGATTTTCCGATTCAATCGGCAATTTCTTGTTCAGGGAAAAAAGAAAAGAAGTTTGGATTTTGACGGATTTAGAATTCGTCCGCAGGAGATTACGAGTACATCGACGTGGTAATCGACGGCGTCGACCGTCTGATCGTCGACGTTGACTTCCGATCGGAGTTTGAGGTGGCGCGGCCCACCACCTCGTACAAACAGATCGTCCAATCTCTTCCGCCCATCTTCGTCGGAAAATCCAACCGTCTCCTTCAGATCGTGACGATCGCCGCCGAAGCGGCGAGGCAGAGCTTGAGGAAGAAGGGGATGCACGTCGCTCCGTGGCGCAAGGCTGCCTACATGAAGTCGAAGTGGCTCGGTCCGTACACACGAAAGCTGGCCGTGCCACCACCGTCAAGAGTCGACGGTAATGCCGATCAGAACGGCCGCGTTGTTAAAGAGAAAGAGGTAAGACCGGTGTGGTGACGTGGCAGCTGCCCGCGGGCAGGCGCCGGGATTTGGATAGAGCTGACGCTGCGAATGGATTGGCTTCGATGTTCAAAGAAAAGCAAAAAAGAAAGCTGTTTTGTGAATAGTGAGGTGGAAAATGAAAGTTTATATTCTTAAAGAGATTAATCATTTTAATTTTTTTTTTTGGCGGATAAGGAGATATCATGACGATGGCGACAAGATTAATGTAAAATGTTTGGGGATTGTTTTATAGATTTATATCATGTGGACATCTATAGAGAAACGTCCTGTTGAATAAAAAATTACAAATCAATACCTATGTCAAAATTTTTTACAGATAAGTATCATTTTGGTGTTTGTACCAATTTTCTCAGTCTTGACGTACCTTTTTATGTTGTATCGCATACCTTATCACGCGTTTATACGGTACCCTATACGTTTTTATGGTACTTTAATGTGTTATATGACCGGACCATTGTCTCAAAGTATTACGTACCATGTTGATCGATGACCGCCGTAAGACTCGTATTTGGATGTGCTTTCAGTGTGTGTATCACTCGTGGATCTATTCGATCAATTTCTTGCTCAAACTGACCGAAAACAGTGAAGAAAACGCATACACTCTGAACACGGTGTTTAACATGGTTCGGCCGAACTTTGGCCTACGTCCACGGATCAACCGAGCACCTTTTCAATAATCCACCAACACAAAAGTTACAGATTGCCACACCGTCTACAACTCTCGTGTTTACACTCACCGGTGATTTCACTCTACAAGAAGATATGTGCTCGTAAAGATGGCTAATCGAACTACTAAAACTGGTATTTATAAGTCTGAATCACACTTAACACATGTTCTGTGATTTATCAGCGCCGTCCATCGTTTTTGATCCAACGCACCAGGTCGCGCCAAGTCGCCCTTGCCTTTACGCGTGAACCAGCTTAAGTCACATGCGACTTTATAAGTGAATTAGCAACTTCATTCAGAGTCGTCCGATTTCAGATCTAACGGACACGATGCATCATCCGCATCAACACTTGGATTCTAATATGGGCCGTCCACAAGTTTCGCGCGCCATCCTACGATCTCCATTCAATCTCATAACTTTGAATCAGGATCCGTTTGATCTGGACGCCATCGCGCCAAACGGTCTAACGACAGCTGTAAATCGCGATAATCACTTCAGCTATTCTTCATCTCAGCTTCAGTTCTTCACCTCAGTTCGACCGGCCGACTTCTCCGGCCTATTCTGGCGGCTCCGGCGAGTTTCCGGCTCGCAATCCTCAACAAACTCCACCTCGAGACAACAAATTTGCAATCACAATTCCTGGAATCCTCATCGCAGCCCAAACTCACCCCAAACCTTACCAGAAATCAGATTCGTCACCGTCTTCTTTTCAGCTGCAAACCATTCACCCGAGCTCTGTTTTCTCGTCCCAAAGCTCCCACTCGATTCGCAGCCCCTCTCGATTGATCATCCAGCTCCTCCAAGAGCCCCGAGCCTCGAACGAACCCTCGTCAACTCCAAGCGGGCTTGAAATTTTCCACATGAAGTCGACTTGGAATTTTGGAGCTCACCGTCTTCGTCGCATGAAGACCCTTTGCTCCTAGCGCCATGAGCCCTTTTCCCAACCCATCTCTGACTAGCCAGCACCTACATCTCGGCCTCCTTCTCTCCCGAAGCCTCAGCAACCTGCAGCACATCATCAGCTGCAGCCACAGAAAAAATTCTGCTACAGCAGAATTCTATGATCCCTGTCGAACTTTCGCCTGACGTTTCGACCCCGGCCTCCGTATCTCTTCCACCTCCGAGCTCACCCGCTCTTGTGGCCTGAGAATACTCTGCATCCGAGGTAGAATGGCCTCCACCTCAAGCTCGGGTCAATCGTAGATCGAGCTCCAACACAGCTACTCGGAGCAGTTTTGACAGAAAACTGCTCCAACCAAGGGTCTTGCCCGCCCTCGCTCCACCTCAAGACAGGTCCCCGTGGCTTTCCTCGAGCACCATTCGAGCCACCACATTCCCTACTTCACGTAGGACTAGTTGCCTCCTCCGGACAACCCTCCGAGACACAAAAACCATACCTCTGAAACCGGCCGAAATCAGCATGCTCTGTCTCCCGGCGTTGATCCGTTCCCCCGCAGTTCTTGCTGATAAACGCATTTCAATGCGTTTATCGTAATATTTATTCAAGGTATAATAGAGCTTTAGCAATTAAATTACGCATTTATTCGATATATTTACACTTGTTTGATTGTTGAAGGGGCTTAGGACGAGTTTCGGGCGAAAACGAGCGAAAACGAGGCAAAACGGAGCGAAATGGGCAACACTGCCCTCGGTCACGGCCAGACGCAATACGCGTCACGGCCGTGACGAGGGACAGTACGCGATAGAGAAGAACGCTGGTGATGGTCACGGCCGTGACGCTTAACGCGTCTGGCCGTGACGCGAGGCAGAGAGGTCCGCTGATCATGGTCACGGCCGTGACCTCCAATGCACTTGGTCGTGACCTGGGGCAGAAAGTGACGAGACGCGAACATTGATGGTCACGGCCGTGACGGCCCATGTCCCAGGCCGTGACCGACTCGGGAATCAGTATAAAAAGCCCAAATCCGACCCAGAATCGACACAACTCACCAGAGATCAATTCCCAATCATCCAGAGACGAAATTAGGGCGAAAAGAACAGGAAATCCCGTCCCAGAGTGCAAGAGACGGATCAACGAAGAATCCACGGCGAATTAACGAAGAACGAAGATCTTTCCCCGAAATCACACCAGATTCATCAGTAGGAAAGATCATGAGTTCTTCGGCTTTATCTTTCAATTCCTTCGTAGTTTTTCCCTTTATTATGAGTAGCTAAATCCCGTTGTGTTTGGGATTAGATGAACGCTAGAATAATTCGCAGTTAAGACGTATATTATCGTGACTTTGTGCTATTGACTATTTATCGTTCTATGAATATGTTTCGTTGCTTTAATATGTCTATGTGTTAAAGTGATTGCTTGGAAAAACGTTTAGGGCGACAGCTAAATAACGTTTAGGCCGTTCATAGAAGATAGGATTCGGGTATAGGGCGAAAGCAAATACTCGATCCTCGCGTTAGTAATTCGTGAATTTTAGATTCCCGCGAGCGTTTAGGGCGACAGCAAACTCGCAAGCGGGCAGGAAATTACTGCGATTTAGTCTTAAGCACTTAGGAGCGATTTTATTGTCTTAGCTGTAAATACCTAGCGGGATTCGAATCCCGAGCACGTCTTTATCATCTGAAAACTCTCGTATCAGTTAGTCGCGTCCTTTGAATTTCTGATTGAATTAGGAGTGATCTGTTAGGTTGATTCGTCAAACAATTTGCGTATTTTCTTTAGGCTAAATATCGAGTCGATTAGGTCATTACTAGTACTTGATTTTTTCCTTGTGTTCGATACTCGTTTACTCACTTTACTGCACTACAAACGATGGGTTCACTGCCTATCGCACGTTGGTGATAGTAATTAGGTTTACGTTTTATTTTATCACTTGTCGCACTTTCATCACTCACTACGTGTCGATCAAGTTTTTGGCGCCGTTGCCGGGGAATAAATTGATATTAGGAACACCGTAGTTCGGTACTTTAGCCACTGTGATTTCGACGTTTTCTTTGCTTTTACTGTTTGCGTTAATTATGTTATTTGCATTAGTTGTCTTCCTGCGTCGTTATTGATTTCGTATTTTTATTCATCGTATTTGTTTACTTTTCGCTAATCTTTATTTCTCACTCATTGAAGGTGCGATTCAGCGGTGAATGACCCGAGGCCATCCATCGGGCCCCATCGTTGAAGCCGACCCGGATTTCGAACGAAAGTTGCGAAGAAAACTGAAGTACGATACTGAAGGAGCATCCACTAGCTCTCAGGACCACTTAGTTAGCTATTCAGAGGATAGTTCGCAGGAATCCATTCAGAATTCACGTGTAGAGGCAGCCGTAGATAGTCCCTACACAGAGGTGGACATGGCGGACCACCGAGTGCCCGTCCATAACATTCCCGAGGAGGAACCATCACTTCAGGACCTCCTCAAGAATGCCGCGCTAGGCGGTACGGAGTCGGCGATAGTCATTCCGCCGATCGAGAACAACAACTTTGAACTGAAGCACTCTTGGCTTCAGATGATTTTCCAGACGGCCCAGTTCGAGGGCAACCCCGATGACGATCCTTACTCCCATCTGAAGGCGTTTTTGACGGTCACCGACACCATCAAAATCAATGGTGTTCCGGGCGACGCGATTAAGCTCATGTTGTTCCCATTCTCTTTGAAGTTCAGAGCCAAGGATTGGCTTGAGATGCTGCCACCCCGCTCGATTACCACCTGGGAGGAGCTGCGAGCCGCGTTTATCGGCCATTACTTTCCACTTTCGAAGGTGCTACGATTGAAGACAGAAATCTCTTTATTCCATCAGAAGGAGTCTGAAAATCTCTACGAGGTGTGGGAGCGTTACAAGGCGTTATTGAAGAGATGCCCACAGCACGGGATGTCGAAGGCGGCCCAGATCAACCGATTCCACGAGGGGCTCAACGATCAGACGGTCCATATGTTAGACGGAGCCGCAGGAGGAGGGCTCGTGAAGCTCAACGCCACCGACGCGTGGAATTTGATTGAGGACTACTCGAGGAACAGTTTCATGAGGGGAAATACCAGGATGAAGACGGCAGGCGTATTTGGAGTGAGCGAGGAGACGGCCACTAACGCTAAGATCGAGGCGCTCCAGCAACAACTCGCCTCGACGAACTCTCAGTTGCAGACGGTAATTGGTGCATTGCTTCCCAAGTCCGGGCAGACTCAGCCCGTGAACGCCGTGGCCACTACCACACCGACGCAGCACACCCCTTATGTGCCCTTGTGCGGAATTTGCGGAGCAGCCCACGAGACCTCAGAATGCCAGCTTGGCCAGCCGCATGAGCATGTTGATTACATGGGTAATTATCAAGGTGGGCAGCGAAGTTTCCAGCCTCGGGCACATCCTAACTTGGCGTACGGGAATCAGAACCATCAGAGCCAAGGACCACCAGGATTTCAGCCCCGACCTTCCGGATTCCAAAACGGGCCACCACGACAATACCAGAACGCGCCCGCGGGAGGATCCGACGACATGAGGGAGATGAAGGACATGATGAAGACGCTTCTCACGAACTTCAGCAGCACCACCGCAGCCCACGAGAGCCGAATGACGAAGATGGAGGAGTACATGGAGGCGAATGACTTGCGTGCTCAGAACACGGACGCCTCGCTCAAGAAACTGGAGCAACAGATGGGCCAGATGGCGAAGCAGTTGGCGGGGCGCACTCAGGGATCGCTCCCGAGCTACACCGAGCCGAATCCCAAGGAATACTGCAAGGCGGTGACGCTGAGGAACGGGCGAGAACTACAAGAAGTCCCCGCCAAAAAGAAGGCCAAGGAGAATACCAACTTCGAGAGCCACGACGAGCCCGAAGTTGAGGAGGTCAGGGGTGACGACGCCGAGAAGGCCGACGCTGAGAAGGAGAAGGTCGAGCCCGAAAAGGATAAGGTGACGGAGATTCAGCGGCCACCGGTGAAACCATACCAACCGAAGATCCCGTACCCGGCCCGACTGAAAAAGGACAAGAACGAGGCACAGTTTGGTAAATTTATGGGCATGTGTAAGGAATTACATATTAACTTACCTTTTGTTGAAGCCATTACGCAGATGCCTAGCTTCGCCAAGTTCTTGAAGGATTTGTTGACGAACAGAAGGAAGCTCGAACACGTCTCCACCGTCTGCCTACGAGGGGAGTGCTCAGCGATCCTCCAAAGCAAGATTCCTAAGAAGCTAAAAGACCCAGGGAGTTTTACTATTCCCTGTCTTATAGGAGATTTAGTAATCGAACGTGCGTTAGCTGACTTAGGCGCTAGTATTAATCTCATGCCGTATTCTATGTTTAAGCGTCTAGGTCTAGGTGAACCGCGACCCACTAGGATGAGCCTCCAATTAGCTGATAGATCATTAAAGTACCCTCGAGGTGTTATCGAGGATGTCTTGGTTAAAGTAGATAAGTTTGTGATTCCCGCAGATTTCGTTATCTTAGATATGGAGGAAGACGAAAATGTCCCCTTGATTTTAGGTAGACCATTCTTAGCCACGGGGGAGACCATGATAGACGTTAGGAACGGGACGTTAACCTTGACGGTAGATGGGAAAAAGGTTACCTTTGATATGGCCGACTCAATGAAAAAGAGTAGCGAGCAGGATGATAAGTGTTATTTCTTAGACGTATTTGAGCACGACTTTCTCTTTTCCGTGCAAGGTCTGTCACAGGTCGGCGATCACGACATACACATGCTTATGGCAATCGACGAGTGTGGGGAGGAAGTCGACGAGCCTATTGTAGCCATCGATGAAAGCAGCGAAGAGGACAAGGAGAAGAGCTCAGTTGAGGAACCGCCGGTCCTAGAATTGAAGCCGCTGCCCGACCACCTCGAGTACGCGTTTCTGAACAATAATGGAGGGCTGCCGGTCATAATCTCCTCAAACCTCGATGATGGGCAGAAGGGTCAGCTTTTAGACGTGTTGAAGACGCACAAGAAGGCCCTGGCATGGAAGATATCCGACATAAGGGGTATTAATCCCAGCTACTGCACACACAAGATCCTCATGGAGGATGACTTCAAACCGGTCGCTCAACGTCAAAGGCGCCTCAATCCCAACATGAAGGACGTTGTCAAGAAGGAAGTAATCAAGCTGCTAGACGCGGGGATGATCTATCCCATCTCAGACAGCGCATGGGTCAGCCCGGTCCAAGTAGTCCCAAAGAAGGGAGGCATGACGGTCGTCACCAACGATAAGAACGAACTGATCCCGACGAGAACCGTAACCGGATGGCGCGTCTGTATAGACTACAGGAAGTTGAATGATGCGACGAGAAAAGATCATTTTCCCCTACCTTTTATTGATCAGATGTTAGAAAAATTAGCAGGTCACTCATTCTATTGTTTCCTTGATGGTTTGTCAGGTTATCTACAGATTCCTATAGCACCCGAGGACCAGGAGAAGACGACGTTTACGTGCCCGTTCGGAACGTTCGCGTACCGAAGGATGCCATTCGGATTATGCAATGCCCCAGCCACCTTCCAGCGATGCATGATGGCCATATTCGACGAACTGGTAGGTGAGGTAATGGAGGTATTTATGGACGACTTTTCTGTTTTCGGTTCCTCGTTTGATGCATGTTTATCGAATCTGAAGCTCGTGCTCGCACGATGCGAGGAAACGAATTTGGCACTTAATTGGGAAAAGTGCCATTTCATGGTTCGAGAGGGTATAGTTCTCGGTCATAAGATTTCTTCTAAAGGAATCGAAGTGGACCGAGCTAAGTTAGAGACGATAGAAAAATTGCATGTTCCCTCGAACGTGAAGTCGATTAGAAGTTTTCTAGGACATGCGGGATTTTATCGTAGATTTATCAAAGACTTTTCTAAAATCGCACGTCCTATGTCTAGATTGTTAGAGAAAGATGCCCCGTTTGATTTCAATGACGAATGCCTGCATGCTTTCAATTTATTTAAGGAGAGACTTATCGCAGCACCTATTATGGTTGCCCCCGATTGGGGGCTACCCTTTGAACTAATGTGCGATGCTAGTGACTATGCAGTTGGGGCCGTGCTAGGGCAGCGTAAGGACAACCACTTCAGGCCAATCTATTACGCGAGTAAGACGTTAGACGCAGCCCAAGCCAATTACACGACCACTGAGAAGGAGCTGTTGGCCGTCGTGTTTGCTTTCGACAAGTTCAGGTCATATTTAATCCTGTCTAAAGTTATTGTTTTTACTGACCACTCTGCTCTCAAGTACTTGTTAGCAAAGCCCGACGCCAAGCCAAGACTAATTCGGTGGATCCTGCTACTGCAAGAGTTCGATATAGAGATCCGCGACAAGAAGGGTGCGGAGAACCTAGCGGCAGATCACCTCTCCCGACTGGAGGAGTCCGAGATATACAATAAGAACGAGAGGGCGATACACGATCGGTTCCCAGACGAGCACCTCTACGCGATACACGTGGTAAGTGACGACACCCCTTGGTTTGCAGATTACGCTAACTACCTTGTTGCGAGGGTCCTACCAAAGGAATACACGAGTCAGCAAAAGAAGAAATTCTTTTCTGATTTGAGGTACTACTTTTGGGAAGACCCGTATCTTTTCAGGCGATGTGCAGACCAGGTAATACGGCGATGCGTGGCTGCCCCGGAGTCGACGCAGATCCTTAGACATTGCCACAATGGACCAACCGGAGGGCATTATGCAGCAAATCGTACCGCTCAGAAGGTGTTGGAGAGCGGATTCTACTGGCCCACGATCTTCAAGGACGCGCAAAGGTACGTTGACACTTGTGATCAGTGTCAGCGCGCAGGTAATATTTCTAAACGCGACGAAATGCCCCAGAACTTCATCTTAGTTTGCGAAATTTTCGATGTATGGGGTATTGATTTCATGGGTCCATTTCCTAGCTCATACAATAATAAGTACATCCTAGTTGCGGTCGATTATGTTTCTAAATGGGTCGAGGCGCAAGCCTTACCCACGAATGATGCTAGGGTAGTCGTTAGATTTTTGCGAGCATTGTTTTCACGTTTTGGGGCACCTAGATGCATCATAAGTGATAGAGGCACTCACTTTTGTAACACCCAGTTTGCACGCACGTTAGAACGTTACGGTGTTAAGCATAGCCTATCCACCCCGTACCATCCCCAAGCTAGTGGTCAAGTCGAAGTAGTAAATCGCGAGTTAAAACGTATTCTAGAGAAAACCATAGAGGGGAACCGTAGGGAATGGGCAAATAAGTTAAATGATGCACTTTGGGCATATAGAACTGCATATAAGACTCCCATAGGCACTACACCATATAGATTAGTCTATGGAAAAGCATGCCATCTTCCCGTGGAAATAGAGCATAAGGCATATTGGGCCATTAAGTCCTTGGATCTTGATTTGGGGAACGCCGGCGGAAAGCGGCAACTCCAAATCAACGAATTAGACGAGTGGCGTTTATCGGCCTACGATAACGCCCGCATGTATAAGGAACGCTCCAAAGCCTATCATGATAAAAAGATTAGGCAAAGACGAGAGTTTCAGGAAGGGGACCAAGTCCTTCTTTTTAACTCTCGACTTAGGCTTTTTCCTGGCAAGCTTAGATCACGCTGGTCAGGACCGTTCACTGTTACCCGTGTTTTCCCTTATGGTACTGTTGAGATTTCAGGAATGGAGCAGGGTACTTTTAAGGTGAACGGCCATAGGTTGAAGCATTATCTCGCAGGCGAGGAAGACGGGACCGAGAAGGAAGTACTGTACTTGGACTTCAAAAATTGAGCGATCAACGTAGCGTCCGGCTAAAGACGGTAAAGTAAGCGCTCCTTGGGAGGCAACCCAGGTATTTTTATTTATGTCTTAAGTCAGTTAAAAAAAAAAAAAAAAAAAAAAGGGGCTGTCACGGCCAACTGCTTAAGCAGTCACGGCCGTGACGTGCATATCTATGCACACTGCCTGGTGTCACGGCCAGAGGCTTAAGCCATCACGGCCGTGACCTCGCCCATACACGATTAGGCATTCACTGCCTGGCGTCACGGCCAACGGCTTAATCCGTCACGGCCGTGACCCGTATATAAAAAAAAATATATATATATATATATATATATAAGGGGCGGTCACGGCCAACTGCTTAAGCAGTCACGGCCGTGACGCACATATCTACGCACACTGCCTGATATCACGGCCAGAGGCTTAAGCCATAACGGCCGTGACCCAAAGTAAAATCTCATCGAGACTTCTGCCCAATGTCACGGCCAACTGCTTAAGCAGTCACGGCCGTGACCAAGATCAGAGGCACTCACTGCCCCTTGTCACGGCCTACTGCTTAAGCATTCACGGCCGTGACACCTTCGAAAAAAAAAATAATAATAATAAAATAAAATAAAATAAAATAAAAAAAAAAAATTTGATCGATTGGGTCACGGCCTGTGACGAGACGTCACGGCCGTGAGATAGGGCAGAGGAGCCTACTGCCTGCTGTCACGGCCAAGACCCTTAAGGGTCACGGCCGTGACGAATGCGGATTTAAGATTAAAAACGCCCTTTTTCCCTTATTTTTTTTTCCCTCTTCTCCTCTTTCTTCTTCCCTTCTCTCCCCTCACGCGATTTTCACCCTAAAACACCAAAAATTCCCGGCCATCACCACCCAAACTCGCCTCATCCCTCCCCCAAGCCGACGATCCACCACCTAAACCTCACAATCCTTTCCCCCCTATCATCAAAAAATTCGAAGGTATGATTTTCTTACTCTTTGCACTATTTCGTCCAAGTTGTGGGGAATATCGTCAAAATTGTTGATCTTTTGGGTAGGATCGTTCGTTACATGATATATGTACTATTGGGTATGTTAAATTCGTTGAAATTAGGTGCGATTTTTCGAATTTTGTGACGAACCCTAATTTTCAAATTGGGGCTTTTTCGAATTGGGGTTTAATTGTTGTTTCTATTGCCCTTTATTGATAGATATATGCTATGAACGCTTTGAGTATGCTTGATTACATGAATTCGTGGTTCAATTTTGGGGATTTTTACGACGAACCCTAATTTCAAAATTGGGGATTTCTGAAATTATTTGGTACATTCAGTTGCGTTGACGATATTAACTAACCTCGATTCATAATATGATATATTTGGGTGCATTAGCATATTCAATTTTGGATTTGGATGAAGTGATTTTGGTTGCACGCCACGTGTTCGATAAAATGCCAATTTGAGCCTTTCATGTGTTTGCATATGCGAGTTACTACGTCGCCGTTATTTTGGTCGAGTCGAACTGCTTTGAATTTAATTGCGTTACTCTCGTTGAACTCACATCTTTTCTTTCAGACACTATGGGAAAAAGCCGTGCCCCAGGTTCGCATGCATCCGCAGTGGCCTCGTCCTCTCGCTCGAGTCGCCGCGGGCCCCCGACGACAATGCTGGAAGCCATGGGCCAGTTCACTGACGAGGCCCAGGCGGCACGCTACAACAAGCTGAAGAGCATGGAGTTCATCGCCATGGACCAGATCGATCACGAGACACTGGCGAAGTACAACATCGACCAGCAGGTCGCCCATTACCTATCGACCAGTGGTTGGAACACTTTCCTGGCGATCGACGAACCGGCGTACAAGGAACTCACCCTGGAGTTCCTCGCCACGTTCTCCTACGACGAATCCGGCAACCAGGTAATCCGTTTCCGGGCGTTCAACGAGGAGCAGGTCATAAGAGCCGAACGTCTGTGCAATGCACTTGGAGTCCCCGAGCCCCCACACCAGCACTTCGCGACATTCTTCCAGACACCAGAAGGACAACGGGGGTGCTGGGAGGAAATCGCTCGACCTGGCGAGCCGGAATACAGCGCGAAGACGTCGAAGGCATCCGCGATGAAGAGCCCCGGCCTGCGATATATCCATCGCCTCCTGACGACCTCGCTTACCCCAAGGGGTGACTCACACGGAGCAGTCACCCTCCGCGATCTGTACATCCTGACCCACCTGCACCGCGGCGAACAGATTAATTTAGGAATGGCGGTGGCCCACGCTTTCAGTGCTCAGGCGGAAGCACGACGCCACGGCAAGATCGCCGTCGGCCCACTCATCACCAAGGTAATCAAGGGCTTACGCTACTGGCCAGCGAATGCGCCCGAAATGGAGATAGTCGGAGGGCGTCACCCACTGAACGAGGAGGCGCTGGTGAGGATGAAGATGCTGGTGAAGGCGCCTACCTGGACTCGCACCAATAGGGTATACACCTGGCACGAGATGTATCGCGGCCAGACCGACCAAGGAGCCGTCCCTGATGACCAGCTCTACCTCGAGGGCCCCCACCCAATGGAGACAGACACGACAGCTACAGGGCCCTCTTACTCCTCCGGGTACCACCACGGCGAGTCATCCGGCGTCGCTCCCTACGCGTCGGCTGCGGATCTCGAAGCGCTGCGACAGGACGTGCAAGAGACTCGGCGCCGACAGGAGGAGTACGAGCGAAGGAACGAGGAAGCCCACCGCCAGTACAGGGAGGAGCTGGACCGCTACAACGAGGCACTGCGAGCCATGGACCAGGCGCTCGAGCTGTCCAGGCGATCGATAGACCTCCTTCGCCCGAGGCAACGCTCACCGCCGCCGCCACCGCCGCCTTAGGGATTTCTTCTTTTACTCCTTATTGACATTTCGTGTTTGAGTAGTCGCGTCTGTTATGAATTTATTTCCACCTCTACGCTTATAACTATGTTTATAGTTAATCTATGACTACTCTATTTTATGCCTATTTATCTCTCTAGCTAGCGCATGGAAACGCATAACGGCTTACAACGCCTAACGGATAACAACACGACCGCCCCGCGCTAAACCGACTACCTCACGAGCACGTCCCTTATTCGTCAGGGGAGTCACGCTTCTTTTCACCTCTTTTCCCCTTCCTTTTATTTTTACGTTGAGGACAACGTCTGACTTAAGTGTGGGGAGGGGAATTTAAATTTTTATGACGTGTCTGTGAGTCGTTGAGTCCGTTGGAAAGGCATGAATTACTGAATCAGGCATGATTGTTTGAGCTTATTTCGAGTTGGTCTGCATTCTATGAAATTATGTGAGCAATTAGGACATGCATGACTGACTGAATCTTATCTGCCTGAATAGATATAGCACTGTTTTCAGAGATCCGTACACATGACCCTATTTCGTGAGAGAGTTTGAGCCTGACGAGCTTACGCTCATTTTTTCTTGGTTGTGTGACGTGCCTAGTCTATATCTCTCTAGAACTTGCCTGTCTGATGCGTGTTGAAACTGTTTTGGTGTGCAAGCGTGAAAACGACGAGGGCATTAGGATTCAAGTCCAGGGCCAAAATTTTCTTAACCATGACGAACCCCATTAGTTAGCCCCGTTGAGCTTGAGCCTATTCGTTGCTTACCTCATATGTTATAGAAGCCACTGACCCGAAGAAGCCCCGTAAATTTTATGAGCCTGAGTTGATTAGAATAGAGCAGAAGTCGAACGTGAGAGTTACTGTTTCAATGTATGATTTGATGTTCTTCTCTGCTATTCATGAAATGACTCGTCCCTTACTTGACCGTTTTCTGAAATGACCCGATCTCTTGCATAAGCCTGCCTATAACCCTTTGGCAAGATATAGGTTTCGGTAATAAGTATCCCTAGGTACACGGCATTCGCTGTGACGATGTATTCTTTGCGACAAAAGCCGAACCTTGATGTTTTAGGGAATAAGGGCAGTGCATAAAAGTAGAACGTGACTAAGGTGAAAGGGCAGAAAATGAAAGGAGACTGAGTTGAGAGGGTCGAGCAGAAAAGTCTAGGATTTCGGAGCGAGAACATCGAGTCTTATGTTGGGCTGTGACTGTCTGTTTGATCATGCTGTGTTCTTTGAAAATTTTCGATCACGTGTCCTAGCTCTAAGATTAAGCGTTCATTACTTATACTTGCCATTTCATGATTATTCGACCATTGCCCCAAAAAGACCCTCAGATTTATACTTGTCCGCTGAATAGTAGAAATGCGATTAACTTGCAAGTTTATGGTAGGGGTTGGTCTAGTGCACGAATTGAGCGACTCACCATATACTAGCCTATACACTTGAGTGAATTGAGTGAATCCCTGTGAGGTATGAGTCTCGATTAGCAGTGCGAAGGAAATTCAGGTCGACGAGTGCAAGTCATTTGTGTAATGTCCGTGATTGTTTGCTTGATTCCTTTTGTGCTTTCTAGCTTCGATGATAAATTGCGAACAATCGTGCCGTTATCCTAGTTTGATGCCATACCTGATTTTTAATTTACTTGAGGACAAGCAAATGCTTAAGTGTGGGGAGATTTGATAAACGCATTTCAATGCGTTTATCGTAATATTTATTCAGGGTATAATAGAGCTTTAGCAATTAAATTACGCATTTATTCGATATATTTACACTTGTTTGATTGTTGAAGGGGCTTAGGACGAGTTTCGGGCGAAAACGAGCGAAAACGAGGCAAAACGGAGCGAAATGGGCAACACTGCCCTCGGTCACGGCCAGACGCAATACGCGTCACGGCCGTGACGAGGGACAGTACGCGATAGAGAAGAACGCTGGTGATGGTCACGGCCGTGACGCTTAACGCGTCTGGCCGTGACGCGAGGCAGAGAGGTCCGCTGATCATGGTCACGGCCGTGACCTCCAATGCACTTGGCCGTGACCTGGGGCAGAAAGTGACGAGACGCGAACGATGATGGTCACGGCCGTGACGGCCCATCTCCCAGGCCGTGACCGACTCGGGAATCAGTATAAAAAGCCCAAATCCGACCCAGAATCGACACAACTCACCAGAGATCAATTCCCAATCATCCAGAGACGAAATTAGGGCGAAAAGAACAGGAAATCCCGTCCCAGAGCGCAAGAGACGGATCAACGAAGAATCCACGGCGAATTAACGAAGAACGAAGATCTTTCCCCGAAATCACACCAGATTCATCAGTAGGAAAGATCATGAGTTCTTCGGCTTTATCTTTCAATTCCTTCGTAGTTTTTCCCTTTATTATGAGTAGCTAAATCCCGTTGTATTTGGGATTAGATGAACGCTAGAATAATTCGCAGTTAAGACGTATATTATCGTGACTTTGTGCTATTGACTATTTATCGTTCTATGAATATGTTTCGTTGCTTTAATATGTCTATGTGTTAAAGTGATTGCTTGGAAAAACGTTTAGGGCGACAGCTAAATAACGTTTAGGCCGTTCATAGAAGATAGGATTCGGGTATAGGGCGAAAGCAAATACTCGATCCTCGCGTTAGTAATTCGTGAATTTTAGATTCCCGCGAGCGTTTAGGGCGACAGCAAACTCGCAAGCGGGCAGGAAATTACTGCGATTTAGTCTTAAGCACTTAGGAGCGATTTTATTGTCTTAGCTGTAAATACCTAGCGGGATTCGAATCCCGAGCACGTCTTTATCATCTGAAAACTCTCGTATCAGTTAGTCGCGTCCTTTGAATTTCTGATTGAATTAGGAGTGATCTGTTAGGTTGATTCGTCAAACAATTTGCGTATTTTCTTTAGGCTAAATATCGAGTCGATTAGGTCATTACTAGTACTTGATTTATTCCTTGTGTTCGATACTCGTTTACTCACTTTACTGCACTACAAACGATGGGTTCACTGCCTATCGCACGTTGGTGATAGTAATTAGGTTTACGTTTTATTTTATCACTTGTCGCACTTTCATCACTCACTACGTGTCGATCACTTGCGTTGCTCCGGCTGTTCTCCAGCCCTCCCGATCCACACGAGGTTCCTCCTTAGCTCTAGGTCCAACCTCGTATCACCTAGGATCTCCTCAACACCTCTCTCGAACTGCAACTGCCACGAATCTTCACCAAACCTCGACAGATTTCACCCGCGAGCTTCTCCGCATTTTCAGCCGTGGTTTCTCCCTCCGATGCGCTTCCGGTGGCAGCTGCGACACCACCACCTGCATCAGAGCCTCCTCAAGGCTCTTCTGAACCGAAAGAGCCTTGAGCCGCAGCCTCAATAGGTCAAATCAGCAAGACCTATCGAAAATCCCAAAACCGAGTCTCCTTGCGGTCACTCCCGAGAAGATAGCTCCGTCCTCCACACTCACCGCTTCACTTGTTGATCGAGGATCGTCGTTAGACTCGTATTTGGATGTGCTTTCAGTGTGTGTATCACTCGTGGATCTATTCGATCAATTTCTAGCTCAAACTGACCGAAAACAGTGAAGAAAACGCACACACTCTGAACATAGTGTTTAACGTGGTTCGGCCGAACTTTGGCCTACGTCCACGGATCAACCGAGCACCTTTTCAATAAACCACCAACACGAAAGTTACAGATTGCCACAGCGTCTAACCCTCGCGTTTACACTCACCGGTGACTTTCACTCTACAAGAAGATATGTGCTCGGAAAGATGGCTAGTCGAACTACTAAAAGTGGTATTTATAAGTCTGAATCACACTTAACACATGTTCTGTGATTTATCAGCGCCGTCCATCGTTTCTAATCCAACGCACCAGATCACGCCAAGTCGCCCTTGCCTTTACACGTGAACCAGCTTAAGTCACATGCGTCTTTATAAGTGAATTAGGAACTTCATTCAGAGCCGTCCGATTTCAGATCTAACGGACGCGATGCATCATCCGCATCAACACCTGAATTCTAATCTGGGCCGTCCACAAGTTTCGCGCGCCATCCTACGATCTCCATTCAATCTCATAACTTCGAATCGGATATGTTTGATCTCGCACCAAACGATCTAACGGCAGCTGTAGCTCGTGATAATCACTTCAGGTATTCTTCATCTCAGCTTCAGTTCTTCACCTCAGTTCGACCGGCCGACTTCTCCAGCCTATTCCGGCGGCTCCGGCGAGTTTCCGGCTCGCATTCCTCAACATACCACAATACGTTACTATATGGTGCCTAAATATGTTAGATGGCGTACCTGATGCGGATCAGGTACCTCAAAAATTTATTTTAATAGATACCTACATATAAAAAGATACTGACATGATAATGAATTACAAGTTTTTACGCAAATGGATATTTATGTGTAATGCCGTATCACGGCAAAGTCTCTTGACAATCTGAAGATGGAAGCTAAGAGGCTCGCTGACTTCTGAGGACTGTATTTGGAAATTAATTTGGGTGTTGATGTCCAATTTGGCCCCAAAAACATAAGCTCAGTTGTTTTATTTGCTGATTTTTGTTTTCCTTACATATTTGGAGAGGGTGGAATAATAATCGCTGGATGGGTTTTCCATCAGCTGTCAATTTATTACTGACGAGTGACCACAAGCCACCATATGTATTATCTATCACATTTATTAACCTCAATACATGATATTTTTCAAGAGTTCTTGAATCAGCTCTGGTCATTTTCCACTCTTTGAAGCTTGATTGATTAGATACGAGGCGTTTAAAACACCAAACAAAACATATTTCGCATGGTTTTGAACTAAGGAAAGTTGTGGGCTACACACTTCACATTTGTAGGAATCAATCGAGAATAAATTTTGATAAAGGTCCCACCCACTCTATAGCATGTTACAGACTATGTGCCAAATCATGTCCAGCAATCGTAATAAAAATCTATAACTTCCGTGATATATCAGAAACGAACAAGTCAAATTTTTCATGCCTTAAATAACGCATTTAATAATACGGAATTGATACAGCATTCTATCAAGCGGACCAATAAACAGCACCTGATCCAAAGTCAACGCAACGACTCACTGTCAACGCTTAAATAATATTTTGATTTTGAATAATTATTATTTCCCAGACTCATTTCCATGTCAAATATTCATTTCCGATACGCATTTGGGTATGGCACGGTAAGAAACTCAATATTTTAATAGTACAATTAAAAGGTGAAAATGTGTATATTTTAAAAATCTTTTAAGAGTATAATTCCAAAACGGTTTGGATCGAATGGAGTAAATGGAATCGATGGAATCATCTAAAAAAACAACAGCTTGCATTTCCCAGCCCAACAATCCCACCACCTCCACTCCAACAATGTCCATATAAGAAAAAAAGTTAAATAAATCACGGCTTTAATCTCATAATTAAAAGCCTCGTCAATTAATGAATAGTAGCAACCCTAGGAACTTTCACAGGAAACTCATCAATCTCATCCATCCATGGATTCTTCTCCTTGGAAGGATCGACGGTCCTCAAAGCCCTCCACACAGCGCTATTACACTTAAAACCCGAACCAAAAGCAATCTGCCATGTCCGATCTCCCTTCCTTATCCGACCCTTAGCTTCGGCGTAAGCCAATTCGTACCACAGTGAGCTGCTCGAAGTATTCCCAAACCTATACAGCGTCATCCTCGACGGCTCCATATGCCACTCGCTAAGCTCGAGGTTCTTCTCAAGCTCGTCGAGCACCGCCCGGCCGCCGGCGTGTATGCAGAAGTGCTCGAAGGCCAGCTTGAAATCTGGGATGTAGGGCTTGATCTTCATCTTGAGCACCTTTCTTGCGACTAAGGTGAGGAAGAACAGAAGCTGTTCGGACATGGGTAGGACCAACGGTCCTAGTGTTGTGATGTTCGTCTTTAGGGCTTCGCCGGCGACGGCCATTAGGTCTTTGGAAAGGGCTACGCCGATCTGCTTAGTGCTGTCTTCTTCTTGGAACACGCAGCCGTAGCTCTTATCGTCGGAGCCCTTGTGCGTCCGTACGGTGTGGATGAGCTGGTACTTGGCTCGTCGGCGGTCGGAGGATCTGTTCGACAGCAGTATGGCGGCGCCGCCCATTCGAAAGATGCAGTTTGAGACGAGCATGGATCGGTTGTTTCCGAAGTACCAGTTTAGGGTTATGTTCTCCATGCTTACCACGAGCGCGTAGGAGTTTGGTTGTACCTTTTATTACAAAGAATCGAAATCTAATTAAGCTTACATATAAATGAATGTAGGGGGAAAAGTGGAAAGAAATAACTGTATGTAATAAAACTAACCTGCAAAAGTTTCTTGGCAAGATCAATGGAGATCAAGCCAGCACTGCAACCCATTCCGCCGAGGTTATAGCTCAAGACATTGCCCCTGAGCTTGTAATGGTTCACCACCATAGCTGAGAGCGAAGGCGTTGGATTAAAAAGGCTGCAATTCACAACTAAGATCCCAATGTCCTTAGCCTTAACGCCAGTCTTTGCGAACAAGTCATCAATGGCGCCGAACATGACCATCTCGGCTTCTTTTCGGGCCTCGGCCATGCAAGGGTTAGCTGGGACCCTCAAAAGGGCTTCTGGGAAGTAGGTATTCTGTCCAAGGCCAGACCTTTCGAGGATCTTCTTTTGGAACTCTAAGTTCTCAGGCGTGAAAACCCCAGCTTTTTCAGACAGGTCCATGAAGAGCTCCTTACTACACATGACTTCGGGCCGGGCCTTGTAGCAGGCGAAGTCGACTAGGTAGACCTTTCTTGGCCTTGTCATGAAGTATAGAGTGCCTAAGAAGACGATTAGGGTCGAGCAGGAGACGACGGAGACGAAGTTGAACTTGAGGTGGTCGTATAGTACGGCGAGGTCGTCGACGGTGACGGCGGAGAGGTTGACGGAGAAGATTCCGAGCAAGGGGATTAGGAGTAAGTACATGGCGTGGGAGATCAAGTAGTGGTAGCCTAGTTTTACGTACTTTAACCTAACTGATTGGAGGAAATTTGGGAGTTCTTTGTTGGCTCGTTTTTCTTGGTTGTTGGCTTCGACGGAGACCTTTCTTGATTCGGGCCGTCGGCGATTTTGGACATCATCGTCGCCCATTCTGGATAGATCTGCAAGAAAATGGGGATGAAGCTTTGTGTGTTGGTGGGTGTTTTTTTCTTTTCTTTTGTACGACGAAGTGAATAGAGTGGGAAATGTGTAATGTATTTAAAGAAGCAAATGAGGTGATTCAACTGCCCCAACAAACTGAGATTGTAGCATTGAATTCTATGCCAGAGAGGAAAATACTGGTTTTTACGTGTTAGTATTCATACGTGTTAAATTTAAGATATGGGCCCACCACGCCATCGTTCTATTTTCGAGGGGAAATTTTAATTTTATTACCTATTGCGTCTCCTTGGTAAGAAAATACCCATACCGTCGTAGCCCATTTATTCTACCATAGAATCTCGGCTTGAATTAATATGATACCCAGTATAGAGGCCATTCTCGATTAATGTTGATTGAATAACTATAAAGGCAATTAATGGCTCGACGCAACGTCCAACTATCGTCTCCCAACTAACAATACCATTGCATTTTATCATTCACGAACTTATCTATCTATCTATCTATATTAAAACCCGTACTACTTATTCGAAATGTTTAGGTTTCATAATTATATTGGACGGCGAGTGGAATATTAAATATTTTGGGTAAAGATTAAATTCAATATCGAAATAGAAGGTAAAAGCAAAAGTTTATGAAGAAATATGATTGCAGCCTGCAGTTTGAATTCAATTCACGATAATCTACATATAACTATAATAATAATCGTGTAAGACACTTGAAAAAAAAAATGTTTGTCATCTAATTTGTATTCATCTTCTTCCCATTGACTATAGACAGTCTTGGTTCACCTATTCGGAGAAGATCGTTTAATTGGTTTAACTAAATGGTTGATACCATTATAATATATATATATATATATATATGAAACATATTAAGAAATGACATGTTGCAGCCATCATGTGGGTAACTTCATGAAAGATGGTTAGCAACGTCGGCTTATTACATATGATAATCATACAATCTTCATATGTAAATAAAATGTTGACCATGTACTCATAGTGTTACGATAATTTATAGATTACCTACCAAGACATCTATCTATCTTTACGCATGTATAATAAATAATTCAGTAGGGACGCGTAGGTGTCTTCTTACAAAGTACTTCGTAAATTGACAACGATCAATGAGCCGCCATGAATTCGACGAAGTCTTGCAATTATGTATTAATTGATGGGATGGTTTGGACATTAAATATATAGAACGAGGCCCATTAAAGGTATGTACAAGACCCATTAAATAGGTATTTACAAGGCCCACACAACATAGGCCTTTAATAGGAGCACGTTATGATGAATCATTATGGACACGTTGTCCTAATTAAATATGATTAGATGAAATAACTATGTTGAATTTTGCCGAATAATTGGTAAGATTATACTCCGGTCAATTATTCTGTTTCAATTTACCAATCAGATTTCTCCTACATCTATTTAAAAGCAGCAAGACTTATTAAGTAACGTACCTTCTATATTTAGTATATTACTTGAAAGAGATGGATGGTAAAAAGTTGTCTAGTAGCGTCCAGGAGTTTAGTTAGCTGAGTATAACCAGGGAGTTATTGATAAGTTAGGATTCTACGCTATTTTTATACCCCGTAAAAGCGTATTTTCAATATTTATTTATTATAATATACTCAAATGTTACCATTCACTCTTTTTGACAGATTCGAGCAAATGGATAAAAAAACTATTTTTGACAGATTCGAGCAAATGGATAAAAAATGAGAATATACGAACGCGCGTGGCCTATATAGCACTATGAATCTCTTCTGCAATTCAAAAGTACTTGGGCAAAACTGCAATTAGACCAGATTTTTCTATTCTTGAATGGAAGAGCACGTAAATACCAAGTCAAGGAAGCTTTTTTTTTTGTCCAAAGATCACGGCTATTGAGGGAGGATATTCAATATTAAATATATGGTCAAAAACGGATTTGGAAACTTGAAGAATAAATCGGCTGCCCTCACTACTATATATATCCATGCGATTTCTACAAGAAAAGGGGGGCTTTGAGGCAGCGAATAAACGAGAAGAGCAGAGAAAAGCGGCGGCGAAGAATAAAAAGGAGTGTGACGACGCGACACCGTAACGAGGGCGAATTCTTTATCTTTTAATATTTCGTCTTCGACAATATTTTCTTCCGATTCTTTGTCGTTTTCGTATATTAATATGCTAGCTAATTTCTTTTGTGATTGAGGCCATATGAGGCCGGATTATAACTACGTATTAATGCTATTATTATCTTATTTAATCATATGATTTGAGTTATGTATTCTTTGTTTGAGCTTCATATGCGTACGTGTGATTGGCCCCATGCTTATGATTGATTGGTTTATGAGACAGACTAAGTGATTAGACCGATTAGAACAAAATATTGAATACCATTACGTAAAACCGACCAGAGATGAAATTCGGTTTCATATGTGTGGTTTAAGATAATTTAGGCGCCAGAAGCGTCTAAACTCGGGGAATTTCATAAAGTCCCTTCTTTGGCCGGAACAATAAAACGAAGGAAGAAGGATGGTCGAATATAACGAATTTAGATCATGATTGTGGAGGAATGAATAATACAATATTTACAAAGGCGAAAAAGCAAGGAACCATTTCCTTGATGTTGAGATTTGAAATAATATAAAGATGGGCCAAAATATTAGCTTGCCTTCTTGTTAGTTTTACTACCAATCAGAAGCGTAGCGTAGTGCATAGAAAAGTTTGAATGTTGAAAGGGGATTATTTTGTCCAAACTATGGCAATTTTTTGGCGCTAAGCTCTTTCTTTAGTTTATGCTCAATTACTCTTCTTGGAATATCAGATAATATTTTAAAATCAAGACCCCACTATCTTGGCACGTATACCTAATTTTTTTATTTTTATGGGTAGCCCACAAGACAACTAATTAGGATTAAATTAAAAGCAGCCACTATTCAAGAACCATCTTGCAAAATCTACGTAAATTAATCATTAATCAGCAGATGATGTCAAACAAATACAACTGATTATTACTGACGTAATGTCTTGGTGTCAAGAATTCTACGAAGAATTATTGTTCTCTGATATCATAAATTATTTAAATTACTTAAAATAGATAGTGTCATGCCACGTGGGTGTGGTGGGAGGCTCAACGTGGCATGGGACAATCTAGTGCATGGACAAATAAGCATATGTGTTAAGAATTGGAATTGATAATTCTTTTTCTATGTCTTCTTCTCTTTACTTATTTTGTTGGTATAGGGAAAAGAAATTAAATAAACGTGTCTCATTGTCTTTGGTCGCTATAATTCCAGTACGAGTAATGGGATAAAGTCCACTTCCAAGAAAATAAGGAACAAAAATCGATTTTAGTCATGCAATGACGGATGGTCAAATGGATTATACCCGAATCATTTAGAATAACACGTACGAAATTCAAACTCGATTGAAATGAAACTTAATCGAATTATTATAGCAAAAATATTGATCAGGTTCATTCCAAAATAAAACTTTTACGAAATTGTGACACTGTGTGAGGATATTACTAAAGAAAAACAATGGAAATAGTAAATATTGTATTCTTATATGCACATTTACTAAAATTGCAGATTTAATTTTTAAGGGATTCACTTCACATGAAGAAAATGGGAACGACAAAGAAACCCCACAATGGAATAATAAATGGTCTACGTTTATTAACAACTATATAACCACCCCCACCACCTTCCTCGTATCACCTTCCCTCGAAACTCTCATTTCTCTGTCTTCTCTATACGGCCGGCCTGCGCTAGCCTACCTCAACCTCCATGGAGCCGCCACCGTCCACCACCAACAGCTCCGCCGGCGGACGAATCATTCTAAACAAGTACAAGCTCTCACGCCTCCTCGGCCGTGGAAACTTCGCCAAAGTCTACCTCGCCCACCACCTCAGTTCGCCGGCCAGCTCCACCCCACCAGTCGCCATTAAAGTTCTCCCCAAACCCACCGCCGCCGCCACCAAAGATTACGCCGCCTTGTCCGCGACCATCCTCGCCGAGATCTCCTCCATGCGCCGGCTACGCCACCACCCAAACATCCTCACCCTCCACGAAGTCCTCGCCACGTCGACCCACATCTACCTCGTCACTCAATACGCCCCAAACTCGAACCTCTCCACCCACCTCAAGCTCCACCCTAGGCGGCGCTTCTCGGAAGCCACCGCGATGTCTCTCTTCAGACAGCTCGTCTCCGCCGTGCGCTACGCCCACCTGAACGGCGTCGTCCACAGAGACCTCAAGCCCCAAAACCTGCTGCTAGACGCCGAGTACAACCTCAAAGTCTCAGACTTCGGACTCTCCGCTCTGTTGGACCACAATCAAACGGAGCGCGTGCTGCACACTGCCTGTGGGACGCCGGCGTACAGCGCGCCGGAGGTTATAACCAGAAAGGGGTACGACGGAGAGAAGGCAGATGCGTGGTCGTGCGGTGTGATTCTGTACGTTTTTCTGGTAGGGCGCCTGCCCTTCGACGACGGCAATTTGTCGAACATGTACCGTGCAATGAGGCGCCGCTCGGTGGAGTTCCCCGATTGGGTCTCGCGGCGGGCAAAACGGGTCATATGGAAGCTTCTCGACCCAAACCCGGAAACAAGAATGGGTCTGAACGAGCTTACAGAAGTTTCTTGGTTCAGGAAATCGTACACCGAGGATGACGTGAAATTTCTGGCGAAAGAAGATCAATTTCTCGACTGTCCCAAAGAAGGGATTCTGAGAAGAAGCGTTAGCGCCTTCGACATAATCGGCATGTCCTCGGGCTTAAACTTGTCCGCCTTCTTCGAAGGAGATGTTAGAAAAAAGGAGGCGAGGTTCACCAGTCGGGCCGGGCTTGCCGAGATCGAGGCGAGAGTCGAGAAAGTGGGGCCCGAAATGGGATTCAAAGTCGAGCGAAGAAAATGCGGCGGTTTTCCCCTTAGTTTGGCAAACGCAAAGGGAAGGGTCGTTTTAGTAGTCGAAGCGCGCGAAATCGCAGCCACCGATTTAGTTCTTGTCGAGCTGAGAGTGGCCGACGATGGAGCTGAGCTCGGCGACGCCCTCCAATGGGAGGAGCTAAAATCGGTGCTCGGCGATATCGCAATAAATGTCGCAGTTTAACGGACAGCGACTTCATCTTACGAAAAAAAAAAAAGAAAAATCGATGAAAGCCGTCGTTTCAAACGTTGTACAGAGATATGTATGCACTCTTTTAAGTGTAACTGAGATCTTTCATGAAAGAGTACATGGGTACATCATATATATGCATATCTGCTATTTGCAGTGCTTGTTGAACCATAATGCGATGTTAAGGAAGCTCTCGAAATCCGACCGAGGCCTGTTGATCTCGTGTATGTCGTCGGGAAACAGAATCACCTTAGTTTCGACGCCCTTCTCCTTCAAGGCTCGGGCGTACTGCACGCCCCACATCGGCAGACGATTTTTTTAGCCTACGATATTAAAAAAACAGTCCGAACACACCGAATAGAAAGCTTAGTAAGTTCCGCTTTACTTGCATTCCGTCGTAGATTGGCACGCGAACGTCCTTCCAGCCGAGGAGCATAAGGGTTGGAGTCTTTACCTACGAGCCACCAAGTAAAAGACTATTTGTTGATGATCACTTCACCTAAAAGATTAACCATGAAGGAATTCTACGGCATGTTAAGTTCATATATTTTTTTTTCCCGGAAGTGCTCCTCACGTTTTTAGCTTGGACGAGAAAATGGGTGGTCGTGGAAATTCGTACCAAATACCTCTTTGGTCCCCTAGGCTCTTATACGATCAGTTCACTTGAAAAGCTATAGGCTAATCGAAACGATAGTCAGGGAACCGAACCTTAGAGACGAGGGATATCGGAGACTTGCCGTGGAGCACGGCGAGATGCTCTGCAGAGGGCGATTCCGTAAATTCTCCCGAGCTTCCGTAGGCTTCGAAGAAGCACCAGTCTGGGATATCGGTCGTGCCCACCATCAGTGCCAAGTTGCAGACGGGGTTTCGAGCCGCCGCCGCGCTGAATTTCTCCGGAACCTAAGCATTTTCCGTTATCACATAAAACGCAATATCGACTCAAAAGCTTACGAACGAAAAGAACCAATTTTTGATATTTACCTGTCCGATCAAGTGAGTGGTTAGAAATCCGCCGTGGGAGATGCCGACGACGGCCATTTTAGACGGATTTGCAATTCCCTTACCGACGACGTAATCAATAGCAGTTAGCACGTCGCCGACGTCCTGCGACCCTACTTTCCCGGGGAGGGATTGCAGCGCTTCCTCGCCAAAACCTCGGGAACCTCTGCAAAGGGATTGTAAGAAATTAGCAGCTCCGTTTTCGAGGGTTTTTTCTTGCTACTAAGGCCGACCTGTAATTTACGATTAGCAAGCTATAACCGATGGAGCAGAGGAAAGCCGAGGACTTTGAGAAGGTTGACGTCGAAACGTCGTGCGGGCCTCCGTGAAGGATTACGATCATTGGATCGTCGATTTCGGGCTTCTTCGACGATGCGTATATAGCTTCGAACGCTTTTCTTGAACCTTAATGTTGTTATAGGTAGAAATATAATGTGTGTAGTCGCCTATTAAAGTGAGTGATAAGCGAACCTGGTTTAAGGTTCTCGGAGCCGCCGTCCCTAACTGGAATCTTCAAGACGTCGAACTGTAACGATGCCAGCAAAGACGAAGCCTGTAGAAAAAAAAAAACAGATGCAGTTTTTATTGCTAAAACGAAGCTAGCGAACAGACGAATTGAATGAAAAATAGACCCTTTCGGAGCATTTGGTCCTTAAGTTAAAGGCGTTCGTCCAGTCCCATTCGGCAATTTCCCGAAGACGGCGGCCGTACTTTATTTCGGGAATATCGATGGGACTGCTGCATACTTTTCGAGCGCAAAGATGAATTATGTAAATCGAAATCGTCGACGAATAATATTTCTACTATTACGGAGAAGAAGGAATCTCTTACAAGCGACAATGTTGTCTCCATCAAGTGCGAGGGCCTCCCATGAAGAGTTGGAATCTTTAGGGCTGATCCTCGTTACTTTTCCGCTGAAGGTATAATATGTTTAATTACTCAGAATATTTCGTTAGTCTTCGGACCAAATCGTAAACGCGTCTACGTTACCTTAGTATATTAACTGAAATTATCGCCTCGGTGCTACCCCAAACTGAAGTCAGAACCGTTGTGTCTCCATCGGAAAGCCACGGTTGAGTTAGTATTTTCTTACTGTAAATCCCAGGAAAGTCGTCTTCCTCGGGACACATTACGACGGGGACCTAAAAAACAAACCGACGAACACTCTGATGTAAATTTGAAGTACAAGAAGTACGAAGATAATTCAGACTTACCAAGTTGGTTATCTTCGGCGGTGAAGAGCCAAGCTTTCCGTTAGAAGGCCAAGAAATCTTATGAAGAGAATCCGTCGCCTGATGTGCGCCAGAATCGACCGAGCTCGCCGTCGATAGAAATACGAGAAACTTCCCGTCAGGGCTGAAAAAATTTACAAAATTTAACGTCCGCACATTAAATAATTAATCCGTCACAACATAACATCAGTAAGAAAAAAGGTGACCTAAAACGAGGAAACATGGCGCTGCTTATGGTTCGAGTGAGATTAAGCACTTCGAAATCTTCGTTCCTGAAAATACGACGTAGAAAGTTTTTACAAAATCGAAAAGCGCAAAAACTTCATCGAGTCGAATATACAGAAGATACCGTCGAGCAAAAGCCCACCACCTCAAATCGGTCTCTGATTCGAACGGCAGAGATTTCATTGCATAGAGCGAACAAGGCCTGTTAGTGCAGTATTTGATGCCAAACTTCCTAACATCATTCGAAGGCCACCCAACGAAAACAAGGTACTCTTCGCCTCCGATCGGCGGGGCCCACACAACCTGGCCCACCGTTAATTGCCTTCCTAGTTTTGCAAACGGACGAACCTTTCCACTGCAACGACATTACGTGTCTGAATCTGCTGATTTTTTAAGTATCAAGAATCAAATATATACCTGGCGACGCCGATGACGAAAAGAGAGGGCTTTCTTTTCCCAGCATAAGCTTCTCCCCAATCTTCCTCCCAATCGCCTTGACCTTTCCATGCGTTAAAATCAGCATCCTTATTATTACAGCTCTCTCCTTTGCATCCATAAGAGGTAAGAAGAAACGTAGGCTTCGAAGGTTCTTTGGGCTCCTCCGCCACGTAAGCGATCATAGTCTCGTCTGAGTTCCAGGACACTCCCTCGAACCTGATGATCACATTAACTACAGTGTTAAAAAAAAACAGCCAAGAAAACAGTTTTTTTTTCTTTCTCTGATGAAGTTTCCGCTTACCATCCATCAGAATAGACTGAACCGTGAATAGAATGTGGAACGTTGAACTCCTTCACTACGCCGAAATTCATCCATATTTCGAACTTGGTCGGAGAATCTGCTTCTGAGTTTCGAATGAGGAGAAGCTTCGAGCCCGAAGGGGATGGGACGACGAGGGACACGTCGGTAATTTCTATGGGGAATGGAGAAGGTTTGAATGCTATGGAGCCATTGCTCATCCTTGGCTGAATATGAATAGACAGTACAGATTTCCTCGTTGAGTTGGATATTAAGTCAGGTTGACTGATGAGAAACATCGCATGAGAATCATCATCTTCTGCAGATTTGTTACACGAGAATTAAACATTAGAGACACCCAATCAAACACATTCAGATTATTACCAAAACTTCGTCTTAGTAGACATACCAGTCGCAGATTTGAATGTCCAGGCTTGGTCAATAGCTGGGATGCTCGTGAATTCTTGAAGAAGCTCAGACAAAGAGGCATATTCTTCTTCTTCTTCAGCATCTGCTTCTCTGCCTGAACTGTTCCCAGCGTTAGCCATGGCTGAGATAGGAAAAGCGAAAAACCGAAAGAAACCATTAATACCTAGGTGATGAACAAAGTGAAAAAATCCTATGTAATTGGGCCTAGGAGAACGAATCACACAATTCGATAATTGAAATGAGACATGTTGGCTGAAAGGACTTAACTTTGTAAGAGACGACTCTAGTTCTTGATGAACAAGCAGAGTGATCAACTGAAGCACAAAATGTAAGAAATACTTGTCCTTTGCGGGCGTCTTTTAAAAACTAGCCTTTGACTACAATCAACTTAAAAAAATAACCTCCTCAGTTTTACTTTTTAAAAAGTAGCCTTCAATTTAAGGGTATTTTCATCTTTTATTAGGGTGTCTTTTTTTTACACAGTAAAAACTAATATGTTAAATCGGGACCGCGTTAGGGTGGGGGGTGGGTTGTAGTCCAGTGGTTGTGTAGTCAGACGTTCAAGTAGTAGGTCGTGGGTTCAAATCCCAACACATGTTTTTTATATATAGGTGGGACCCCTGCTATATAGCAGGGGTCCCCTGCAGCATGGGCGGGTCTCATGTGCCTACTGCGGCAGGAGACCCGCCCATGCTGGGCAAGGTACCCGTGCTATATAGCAGGGGTCCCGCGCATGCTAGCAGGGGTCCCGCCCATTTGCTGCACAGCGGTGGGACCCCTGCTATATAGCAGGGGTCCCCTGCAGCATGGACGTTCATGTAGTCCAGTGGTTGTGTAGTCAGACGTTCAAGTAGTAGGTCGTGGGTTCAAACCCCAACACATGTTTTTTATATATAGGTGGGACCCCTGCTATTAGCAGGGGTCCCCTGCAGCATGGGCGGGTCTCATGTGCCTACTGCGGCAGGAGACCCGCCCATGCTGGGCAAGGTACCCGTGCTATATAGCAGGGGTCCCGCGCATGCTAGCAGGGGTCCCGCCCATTTGCTGCACAGCGGTGGGACCCCTGCTATATAGCAAGGGTCCCCTGCAGCATGGACGGGTCTCATGTGCCTACTGCGGTAGGAGACCAGCCCATGCTGGGCAAGGTACCCGTGCTATATAGCAGGGGTCCCGCGCATGCTAGCAGGGGTCCCGCCCATTTGCTGCACAGCATGGGCGGGTCTCCTTCAGCATAGCACTGGCCCCCTGCAGCATGGGCGGGTCTCATGTGCCTACTGCGACATGAGACCCGCCTTTGCTGGGCAAGGGACCCGTGCTATATAGCAGGGGTCCCGCTCATGCTAGCAGGGGTCCCGCCCATTTGATGCACAGCATGGGCGGCATGAGATCCGCCCATGCTGGGCAAGGGACCCGTGCTATATAGCAGGGGTCGTGGGTTCAAATCCCCAACACATGTTTTTATATATAGGTGGGACCCCTGCTATATAGCAGGGGTCCCCTGCAGCCTGGGCGGGTCTCATGTGCCTACTGCGGCAGGAGACCCGCCCATGCTGGGCAAGGTACCCGTGCTATATAGCAGGGGTCCCGCGCATGCTAGCAGGGGTCCCGCCCATTTGCTGCACAGCATGGGCGGGTCTCCTTCAGCATAGCACTGGCCCCCTGCAGCATGGGCGGGTCTCATGTGCCTACTGCGACATGAGACCCGCCCATGCTGGGCAAGGGACCCGTGCTATATAGCAGGGGTCCCGCTCATGCTAGCAGGGGTCCCGCCCATTTGATGCACAGCATGGGCGGCATGAGACCCGCCCATGCTGGGCAAGGGACCCGTGCTATATAGCAGGGGTCGTGGGTTCAAATCCACAACACATGTTTTTTATATATAGGTGGGACCCCTGCTATATAGCAGGGGTCCCCTGCAGCATGGGCGGGTCTCATGTGCCTACTGCGGCAGGAGACCCGCCCATGATGGGCAAGGGACCCGTGCTATATAGCAGGGGTCCCGCGCATGCTAGCAGGGGTCCCGCCCATTTGCTGCACAGCATGGGCGGGTCTCCTTCAGCATAGCACTGGCCCCCTGCAGCATGGGCGGGTCTCATGTGCCTACTGCGACATGAGACCCGCCCATGCTGGGCAAGGGACCCGTGCTATATAGCAGGGGTCCCGCTCATGCTAGCAGGGGTCCCGCCCATTTGATGCACAGCATGGGCGGCATGAGACCCGCCCATGCTGGGCAAGGGACCCGTGCTATATAGCAGGGGTCCCGCTCATGCTAGCAGGGGTCCCGCTCATTTGATGCACAGCATGGGCGGGCCTCTTGCAGCATAACACTGGCCCCCTGCTTAGGGGACCGTGCTATGTAGCTAGGGACCCCGCATTTTTTGGGACCCGATTAGTAAGGGCATTAAAGTCATTTTTCATTTGGAAGCTACTTTTTCAACGTTGACCACGTCAAAGGCTATTTTCTTAAATTACCCTCCGTTGGGGTACATCCAAATTGCCGCCAAATTATTAGTTTACTCCTTTAAAATCTTTGGTATTATTTAATGAACTAATGTATAGTGGGGCAGTTAAAGGTAAGACCAAGTTTCATTTAGTGCTCGTTTGCGTTAGTAGGTTTATATTTAGAAGGGTTTAAATCTCTGTTTTAAAAAGCGTATTGCGCAGTGTGTCGTGTTTTAGTGCTGGTAGCGAGCGTAGCGCATTGCGTGAGTATTTCGAGCAAAACATTTATAATGCAAATATATGTATATATACGTGAGTAGCCTAGAACCATAGAAGTAAAAAAGAGATGAGTGGGATTGGAGAGGCAAAGAAGAGTGAAGATCTGGCAGAGGTGATGAAGACGCCAGAGAAGAGCAAGAGTCCCCATATTGCTACTTCTGTGAGCAAATTTGAGGTCTGATTTTGGTTCTCGATCCTAAAGATTGCTCTTTTCTTGTTCTTGGTCCAGTTCTTCCGATGATTCAATGAAGGTATTTACAGATTTACCCCTAAATTCAATTTAATTATCTTATACTCCTTAATTTGAATAATATAGTGATTTTCCCAAATAGCGTGGGGATTATACGAAATAGCGTAAAAAGCGTAAAAATATAGCGTATATAGCCTAAAAAGCGTAAAATATAGGGCATATAACGCATGATTTTAAAATTTTGCGCTATTTACGCGACAAAGCGCGCTACAATTGCGCTTTTTAAAATACTGGTTTAAATTAGTTAGGTTTATATAAAACTAATTAATGGGATATAAAATAAAATTGTGTTTGGTTAGTGGGTTTAGATAAACACATCAGATGGGGGTGTTTATTTAAACCTATAAGTATGGGTTTAGAGCTGAATTATATAAACCTATGGTTTAAATATAACTACGAAGCAAACACTTGAATATATCATAAATCCAGGTTTAAAATATCTAAACCCATCAACCAAACGAGGGCTTAGAGTTATGGACCTTGTCAGAAAATTTTTAGGGTTAAGGACCCGATACACTTAAGTGTTTTTCAGAACCACTTCATGGGTCAGTAGTACCACTTCATAGTGCTGCAGTACCATTTTATCGTTCTGTAGTACCACTTAATTGTTCGCATTACCACTTCATCGTTCTGCAGCACTACTTCTGTGTTCTGAGATAACACAAAACAATCCTCCGATACCATTTCATATACACTGGATGACACCAGGTCCTTTTTCGTCCAAATCGGGTCCTGAAGCCAAAAAAACTCTGACATGGTCTATGATAAGTTCAAACAGTTTATTAGGAGTTTCTCATTAGTATAACTTACGTGTACCTTAATGTTAGTGGGTCTATTAGTTTGCAACTGTGTTGTTTACGTGTAGTTACTTTTAGCAGGTGGTTGCTTATCTCCTCTGTAATAGCTATATAGCAGAACTTGGCTGTTTAATAATAAGTAATTTTCCTTCAGATTAAAGTTACGTTCTTATACTCTACAATTTGGTATCAGAGCAAGGTTATATCAAAAGAAAAACAACAGTTTTTTCTTTAACGAGAGAATGAGTGAGGATAAGAACTTTCTGCAACCTGGTGTGCCGCAGTTCGATGGTCACTATGACCACTGGAGTATGCTGATGGAGAACCTGTTGAGGTCGAAAGGGTATTGGAGTATGATTGAAACTTGTTATAAAGAAACAGCGGCAGGAGTGGTATTGTCTGAAGTACAGCAAAAGGAACAAGATGACTTGATGCTGAAGGATCTCAAAACCAAGAACTATCTGTTCCAAGCCATTGACAGAACAGTTCTTGAGCAGATACTGGAGTAAGGTACTGCAAAGCAGATATGGGATTCAATGAAAACAAAGTTCCAAGGAAACGCTCGGGTGAAACGCTCAACTCTTCAAGCATTGAGGAGAGAGTTCGAAATTCTGGAGATGAACACAAGTGAAACTATCACAGAATATTTTGCCCGTGTCATGAGTACGGCTAACAAAATGAGGAGCAATGGCGAGCAGATGAAGGATGTCATCATTGTAGAAAAAATTCTTCGAACTTTAACGAAAAAGTTCAACTATGTTGTTTTCCCCATCGAAGAATCAAAGGATATTGATAAACTTACCATCGATGAATTGCAAAGTTCACTTATTGTGCATGAACAGAAGTTTCAACGAAGAAACGTCGAAGAACAGGTTTTGAAGATGACGATTGATAATGATAGAAATTGAGGCAGGGGTCGAGGTAGAAGTGGCTATAGAGGTAGAGGTCGAGGCAGAGGTCGACAATCGTTCAACAAAGCTCTAGTTGAATGCTAGAAGTGCCACAACCTTGGCCATTTTCAGTATGAATGCCCAGATTGGGAAAAGAAAGTCAATTATGCAGAAGTCAACGATCACGAAGAGATGTTGTTAATGGCGAATGTGGACGATGCATTACGTGAAGATATTTGGTTTCTTGATTCAGGATGTTCAAATCATATGAGCGGGACAAAGACTGCATTCTGCGAGTTAAACGAGACATTTCGAGAAAAGGTAAAATTGGGAAATGGCACCAGTATGCACGTACTTGGGAAAGGAAGGGTAAGATTAAACATGAATGGCAGCAACCATGTGATCACTGATGTCTTCTATGTTCCAGAGCTGAAAAATAATCTTTTGAGCATTGGTCAGCTTCAAGAGCGTGGTCTTACAGTTCTATTTTAACTGGGAAAGTGCGGAATATATCACCCAGAAAGGGGACTCATTATTCAATCCGATATGGCTGTAAATCGGATGTTCAGCTTAATGGCTCAGTATGTTGTCGAAGAGGAGAAAAGTACATGTTTCCACATTACTAACTCAAACTTAACTTACCTTTGGCACTGCAGATATGGGCACTCGAGTCATAAAGGATTGAAGACATTACAGGTGAAGCAAATGGTTAATGGACTTCCATCATTACCAATTGCAGAAATAACGTGCATTGATTGTATGGTTGGGAAGCAACATAGAGATCCAATTTCCAAGAAGAGCACATGGCGAGCTACAGAAAAATTGCAACTGATACATGCAGACATTTGCGGGCCAATATCTCCAATATCAAAAAGCAAGAAAAGGTACTCTTTGTGCTTTATCGATGACTTCAGTAGGAAAACATGGATATATTTCTTGACTGAGAAGTCTGAAGCATTCAACATGTTTCAATATTTTAAGAAACTTGTTGAGAATGAAGTCAGCTCATCTATTAAATGTCTGCGTACTGACAGAGGAGGGGAATTTAATTCTAAGGAATTCAATGAATTTTGTCAAGAACATGGTATCAAGAGGCAGTTGACATCACCGTATACTCCTCAACAAAATGGTGTGGCGGAACGGAAAAATCGAACGGTGATGAATTTAGTGAGAAGCATGATGTCCGAGAAGAAGATGCCCAAGAATTTTGGGTCGAGGCTGTTAATTGGGCAATGATGTTCTAAACCGAAGCCCAACGTTGGCAGTAAAAGATATCACACCACAAGGAGCTTGGAGTGGGATGAAACCAACGGTGGATCATTTCCGAATTTTTGGGTGTATTTCTCATGTGCATATTCATGATGAAAGAAGGTCAAAATTGGCTAGCAAGAGTCTTCCTTGTATTCTGTTGGGTGTCAGTGAAGAATCAAAGGCATATCGGCTATATGATCCTATCTCAAAAAGGATTATAATAAGTCGAGATGTTATTTTTGAAGAGGAAAAGCAGTGGGATTGCATTAATGATCAGTTCAATGAACACATATCAGTGGAGCTGGAATGGGGAGATGATGATGAGAAAAGCATTGTGGAGGAAACTATTGAAGTAACCAGCGTTGAAGAAAATATTGAAGCAGCTAGCACTGAAGATAATGTTGCAGCAGCCAATGGTGAAGCGAATAGTGACCAAAATCCAGCAGATGATAATTTAAACGAAGGAAGAGGAAGAGTTCGGCAAGCTCCATCCTACCTGAGGGATTATATCACTGGTGAGGGACTTTCAGATGAAGAACATGAAATTAACATGGCTCAAATCATATCTACAGATCCAACAAATTTTGACGAAGCTCGAAAGATTCCTCAGTGGAGGCTGGCGATGGATATTGAGATGGAGGCAATTGAGAAGAACAAAACATGGAGGCTAACTGATTTGCCTGCAGGTACCAAGAAAATTGGAATGAAGTGGATTTACAAAACAAAATTCAATGAAGTTGGCGAGGTGGAAAAACATAAAGCATGATTGGTGGCGAAGGGTACTCACAACAACACGGAATTGATTATACTGAGGTTTATGCACCAGTGGCAAAGATGGATACTGTTCGTATGATCATTGCATTGGCCGCTAAAAGAGGATGGGAAATTTATCAACTAGACGTAAAGTCTGCTTTTCTTCACGGCGAATTAAGTGAAGACGTGTATGTAGAACAACCAATCGGCTATGTTTTGAAAGGGAACGAGGAGAAAGTCTACAAACTACAAAAGGCGTTGTACGGGTTAAAACAAGCTCCACGGGCTTGGTTTAGCCGACTTGAAACACATTTTACAAGTGAAGGCTTTCGGAGATGTCACAGTGAACAAACCCTGTTCATTAAAGTCAGTGATGGAGGTAAGATTCTAATTGTAAGTGTCTATGTGGATGACTTACTATACACTGGTGATGATGAAGATATGATGAATGAGTTTAAAGTATCCATGTCAAGAGCTTTCGATATGACTGATTTGGGGGGCATGAGATTCTTTCTTGGAATAGAAGTTCTACAAAGGACGAATGGTATATATATTTGTCAAAGAAAATATGCAATGGATATTTTAAAGCGCTTTAGTATGGAGGATAGCAATGCTGTTTGTAGTCCTATTGTTCCAGGTTCAAAGCTGCATAAAGACGACGAAGGCGTGAAAGTGGATGAGACGTATTTTAAGCAAATAGTTGGTAGTCTAATGTACATCACTACCACCAGACCAGATATGACATTCGTGGTAAGCTTAATCAGTCGTTTCATGTCTAAGCCTACAGAGATGCATCTGCAATCAGCAAAAAGAGCTCTCAGGAATTTGCAAGGAACGACAAATTATGGAATATTTTACAAGAAGGATACAGCCAAAAACGTATTGCATTCAGTGATAGTGATTACGCTGGAGATGTTAATGATCGCAAAAGCACATCGGGATATGTTTTCTTGATGAGTCCTGGGGCTGTTTCATGGTCTTCAAGGAAGTAACCACTAGTCACGTTATCTACCACTGAAGCTGAGTTTGTGGCAGCTGCTGGTTGTGCATGTCAAGCTGTGTGGATGAGAAGGATATTGGAGACATTGGGGCACAAGGAGAAAGGAAGCACCACGATCATGTGTGACAACAGCTCAGCTATTAAATCTCCAAGAATCCAGTCATGCATGGCAGAAGCAAACATATAGATGTGCGATTCCATTTTCTGAGAGACTTGGTTAAAGATGGGGTTATTGAGATGGAGTTTTGTGCGTCAAAGGATCGGGTTGCTGATATAATGACTAAGCCTCTGAAGTTGGAAGATTTTCTGAAACTACGACAGATGCTGGGAGTATGTGAAGTGCTGGATAAACTAAAATCTTGAAGATGTTTAGTTTAAGGGAGGGAATGATAAGTTCAAACAGTTTATTAGGAGTTTCTCATTAGTATAACTTACGTGTACCTTAATGTTAGTGGGTCTATTAGTTTGCAACTGTGTTGTTTACATGTAGTTAGTTTTAGCCGGTGGTTGCTTATCTCCTCTGTAATAGCTATATAGCGGAACTTGGCTGTTTAATAATAAGTAATTTTCGTTCATATTAAAGTTATGTTCTTATACTCTACAGTTTAGAATCCTAACCGGCTGAAACTTAGTTTGCACATGTTTAGTTGGGTGTGGATGGATGTACATGAATGATTGGGAATATTGGTTGATGGAATAATCATTAGGTTGAGAACGCTACAAGTTTAAATAATCGATTTTCCTTTCAAATTGAAGTTTTTTGCATTGATTTCACGTAAACATACGTCGAGATCTCCTAAACAATTACAGCCCCTCAAATGTGGATAAGATTTTCTCGGACAAAACGTTTCAGTTCACCATCGACATTCACACATTCAGTCATTATGATAACGTTGTGATAGTAGAAGAACCAAAGAGAAATAGCTTCATAACCCTGAAAGAAAATGGCGGCTAGGCTATCAGTCTCAGTGCTAAAAACCAACTTAATCCCAAAGATTTCTTCGCAAGAGAAACACGAAGCACATCAAATAGAGAAAAGAGCCTTCGCCAACAGAGGTTCATATTCATTTTGTAAGAAAATTGGACTGAATTTGGTAAGAAATGTCCCTACGACGAGGTTGCTCGCCGGGTTATCCGAAATTGAACCCGACCTCAACGAAGACCCGAAAGATAGATGGGGCACAAATGGAATAACCGAGGTACTCCTTTCTTCCCTCTTGTTTGGGGGCTATTTTTCTTGAAAAAGATTTTGAGAAGGAGCTTCTTTTTTTTTTTCTTGCCGATCACATGGTTATGATTGCAGGACGAATTTAAGTACGGAAAATACGATGACCATCACACATATTTCGAAACCGATGAACCAAGTAATGCTTCTTCATTCCATATCTATCGCATTACATTAATCTTTATGCAGAGACTTAGAATATTTTCTTGAGCAAAAAAACCAATCCATCTGATTTCAGAGTCATTCTGGGGAGCCATAGCTGAAGATTATGCAGCAGTTGGGCCTCCTTCAGGATTCCAAGGTACGATTTATTTTTTAAAGTCAAGAAATCGAAGAAGAAAACGAAAAAAAATAAAATCCAATCTTTTCTGTTTCTGTTTCAATCAGGGCTCATTTCATGGCTATTCCTGCCTGCAATTGCTGCTGGGATGTACTTCAAAGTGCCGGTAATAAAGCAAAAGATTATTACATTTTTCTATCAACAAAAGACCAGGGAAAATAAATAGCTAGCTGTTTTGAATGGGTGCTTTATAAATAAACAGGGAGAGTACTTGTACGGCGGCGCGGCTTTATTCACGGTGGTGTTTACGATCATAGAGATGGACAAACCCAGCGAGCCCCACAACTTCGAGCCGCAGATTTATAACATGGAGAGAGGAGCTCGAGACAAGCTGATATCGGACTACAACACTATGGACATATGGGACTTCAATGAGAAGTATGGCGATTTGTGGGACTTCACCGTTAAGAGTGAAGACATCACCAAAAGATAGATGCAAGACTTTCCTTACATTGCGTCTTCGAAAGGTTACTGTATATTGCAATTTAGGAATATGTGTGGAAAATGGGGTAGGCGTGGAAAATGGGGGATAGGCTTCGTGGAATTCTTAGGTCTCTTGCAACGTTCACCATTCTCTTCTAGTCTTTAGTCATCATGTTGTAGGAAACTGTCAAAAAAGCCACTAAATGAGGATTGACATAAATGTCTACGACCGTTCTTCTCTTCTAGTGTTTACGGACAAGTTCCACTCTAAAAATTAATTCTCAAACTCAAACGCATTCTGAAACTCCAAATGCAGTAGTTCTTCTCCTCCAAGCGACAGACCGATTCTCAAACTCGAAAGACCATTACTGTAATATTGTCTTCTACCTCATTTTCTAATATTACTCATTTACTTTACAAATAAAACCCATTGTTATTTTAATTTGATCAGAAAAAATAATGTCATAAAATTAATGGTAAACTCAATAATTTTTCATATATAAAAACATAGAAAAAAAGTTAATAATAACAGGAGTTCTTTTATATACTTTTATTTATTTTTTATATTTTATAGGGATACTTTAATAATTAAAACAAACATAGGGTATATATTGTAATTGTTAAAACATCAAACGTATCTTTTGGAGTATCTCATTTCAAATGCATATATGCGTTTTAAAACAGGTGAGAGAAGACGAAAATGCATTTTGAGTTTGCGTTTGGTGTACGGTTGGAGAACTTTTAATATACATTTTGGCTATTTTGGTCTCGTTTGAAGATGCTTTAGGGAGCCGCAAAACACAAAAAATGGAGTAGAATTACTCCAACCGAACACAACAGTTAAACCCAAAATCCGATTCCAGTTTCTCTCTCACCATTCAACGCAAAGATGCGTTCCAATCTCAAAATATGCGTTTATTTTCTAAATTGCATACTATGTTGTAAGTTTTCTATTGGGCCACTTAGTATAGCTAAGTGGCTCGTTCTGATTCGCCCACGTATATAGCTACACGGCTGATTCTGGTTCGTCCACTTATATAGCTACACGGCTGATTCTGGTTCGTCCGAGTTCTGATTCGTCCACGTGTTCTGATACACGGCTCATTCTAATTCGCCCGAGCCTAAAACCTTCAGCTATAAATAGGCTAGCTATAAGTCATTGTAAATCATCGAAAACATTAACTTCTTCTTATATTCAATATATACATGTGTCGTGAGGAAAATATTTAGAGAGTTTGTGAGTCTCCTATTGTAAGAGAGATAGAGTTAGTTTTCTCCTTATGGTAGAGAGTTGTAACTCCTAAATTACCCACAGTAAAAAAATCGTTACCTTGCCCGTGGTTTTTTACCCCGACTTTGGGGTTTTCCATGTAAATTCCCGGTGTCTCCTTTACTTTTACTGTCCTTTTTACAACAAGTGGTATCAGAGCTTTGGCTGGGTGTCTATAAAATCTACTTACCGTATGCTCTGTGGTTGCCAATAATATTGGATCCTCCACATCAAAAAGTTTGTTAGATTATTATTATTCATCCATTAAAGTTTCTGGACGAAAAAAAAAGAGAGGAAAAAAACGATAGCAGCTAAGCATGAAATTGAGAAATCAAAGGGAAAAATACTCCCTGTGGAAAGTTAAGGCAATTTACTGGAAGAAAATTGTCTGGAGGGCAAGATGATAAGAACAGAAATCAACGGAAAACCGTTGCCCACAGCCTTTAGGCTAAACCTTCTTTATTATGAGATAAGATAGATATTACAGAAGGGTTGATGCCTATATATAGACTCTACTACGATACTATTTAAGGACGTAATTCTAGAGAATCAATAATAATAAATGCTAGAAGATCCTAATAATTAATTAGGAGATATCCGTTTATTTATAGAAATATAATCTTAATAATTAATGGTAAGATATCCTCCTTTCTGCTCAGGAAAAGCGGGCTACAGCCCATCCCGCCTTCGGTAAACCCGTATGGGCCTCGGCCCTTGCTCTTGCTCTCTATCAACTCCATCCTCCTTCGAAACAACCTTGTCTTCAAGGTTGAAATCCAGAAATTGGCTCTGAAAACCGGTTTTACTCATCCAAGTAGCATCATCACTCGGCTGTCCCATCCACTTGACCAACAGTTGCTCTTCCTCCACGCCATTTTCTCGTCCCTTTCGCCATGCTAGCACCTCCTCAGGTTCCCACAGTGGCTCGACTGGAAACTCCAAACTTTCTGGTAATTTTGACTCCACGTGATGGTCTCCCACCACCCGCCGCAGCTGCGACACATGAAAAATGGGATGTATGCGACTAGTGGGTGGCAAGGACAACTTGTATGCCACTGATCCTATGCGCGCCTCAACCAAAAACGGCCCATAGAACTTCGGTGACAACTTGTGATAAGGTTGGCGAAATGCAGTAGACTGTCTATGAGGTCTCACCTTCAAGAATACCTTATCGCCTACCTGGAACTCCACCTCTCGACGGTGTTTATTAGCCTGCTTGACCATGCTTTGTTGTGCCTTCTCCAAGTTATCCTTCAGGCGCACCATTATGGCATCCCGACTCCCTAGGGCATCAGCAACGGCAGCCACCTTGCTTTCGCCGGGCAAAAATCTGCGGATGGTGGGCGGTGGCCTCCCGTACAATGGGGTAACTCGAGCAGCCGTTTGGAACGCAGTATTATACCAGTATTCGACCCATGGCAGCCATCTTAACCACTGCTTCGGTTGTTCACAAGTAAAACAACGCAGGTAAGTCTCCACCACACGATTTAACACCTCCGTTTGGCCGTCCATTTCCGGGTGATAAGCCGTACTAAACTTCAATTGTGTCCCTGATAATGAGAACAACTCTTTCCAGAACGTACTAACAAAAAGAGAGTCACGATCGCTGACAATCGAGCGCGGGATCCCATGCAAACGCACTACTTCCTTAGCAAACACTTCTGCCACAGAACGCGTTGTAATGGGCGGTTTGAGCGCTAAAAAATGGCCATACTTAGACAAGCGATCCACAACAACCAAAACGGACGTATAACCCTTTGATTTGGGTAAGCATGTGATAAAATCCATGGAAATATCCTCCCAAATCAATTCTGGAATGGGTAGTGGTTGTAGCAATCCAGCTGGCGACATCGCTTCATATTTGCCTTTTGGCAAACCAAGCATTGGGCGACATACTCTTGTATTCGGCGAAACATCCCTTTCCAGTACACGTTTAGCGCCAGCCTTCTATAGGTTCGATAGGCCCCTGCATGTCCCCCTTCTGGCGTATCGTGAAACTCTTCTAACAGTCGAGGAATCCACTTGGAGTTGGATGATAGCACCAAACGACCCTTAAAGAATAAGCGATCCCCCAATAGCTCGAAGCCTGGCTTACAAGTGGGTGCAACCTCCAATGCTCGCATAATGGAGCGCACAAAGTCGTCCTTACGCTGCTCTTCCGCCACATCAGCTAATCCCAGCCACTCAGGGCAACTGACGACCGCCAACGAGGTCTCCTCCCCCCTTCGTGAAAGGCATCCGCCGCGGCATTTGAAATACCTGTCTTATACTCGATAACAAAATCGTACCCGAGTAATTTCGCTACCCAAACCTGCTGCGATGGCGTTGCTATACGTTCAGTGAGGAGGTGTTTGAGGCTTCGATGATCCGTGCGCACCACAAACCGCCGTCCAATCAAATATGGCCGCCAATGTTGAACGGCCAATGCCAATCCCATCATTTCTCGCTCGTAGGCTGATTTGGAGACGGTGCGATCCGCTAAGGATTTGCTGAAATATGCTATGGGTCGTCGTTCTTGCATGAGCATAGCCCCTATGCCCGTGCCTGAAGCATCACACTCCACCACGAACTCGCGATCAAATTGAGGCATAGCTAACACGGGTGCCTCTGTCAATGCCTTCTTAAGGCGCTGGAATGCTTCCTCGGCATCTGGTGGCCATACGAAGGGAACAGAAGCATCTTTCTTCAAAAGGGTTGTGAGAGGGCGGGAGATAAGACCATATTCTCTGACAAACCTCATATAGTATCCTGTTAATCCCAAGAATCCCCGAACCTCACGGACCGAACGAGGCCTCGGCCAATCCACCACCGCGCTAACTTTAGCTGGGTCTATTGCCACCCCGGCGTGAGATATAACATGCCCCAAGTACTCCACCTTGAGGCATCCGAAGGCACACTTCTTCCAATTAGCTTTGAACTGGTTCTCTGCTAAGATGCACAGTACTAGGTTCAACTCTTCCCGATGGTTCACCCAAGACCGGCTGTAAACCAATATGTCGTCAAAGAAAACCAATACAAACTTCCGCAGGTAGGGGCGAAACAAGTCATTCATTGTGGAATGTCGCCGGGGCATTCGTCAAGCCAAAGGGCATTACAAGAAATTCGTAATGCCCGTTGTGTGTCCTGAATGCAGTCTTGTGGATGTCCGAACCGGCCACCCTGATTTGATGGTAGCCCGACAAATCTATCTTGGAGAACACAACCGCTCCTGCTAATTCATCCAGCATCTCTTGTATTATTGGGATTGGATACTTGTCTGGCACAGTGGACTTGTTTAACTCACTATAGTCCACACAGAAACGCCAACTGCCATCTTTCTTCTTAACTAATAGGACCGGACTCGAAAATGGGCTCGAGCTCGGCCGAATGATGCCCGCTTGCAACATCTCATCAACTAGCCTCTCAATCTCATCCTTCTGTAAGTGACCATATCTGTAAGGCCGAACAGACACATGTTTTGCCCCCGGGATTAACTCAATGCGGTGGTCCGTCGCGCGGCGTGGGGGCAACCCCTGTGGCTCCGCAAACACCTCAGCGTGCTGCTTGAGAACATCATCCAATGCCCCCGACACGGCATCAGATAGCTGTGTTGGTTCACGGTCAAAAACAGCAGCCCACAATTCGATCTCGGTGGTCTTGATCAGGGTGCGAAGGCTCACCAAGTTTCGGCACATTGTCGGATCTCCTCGTAATTCCACTTGATCTCCTCCCCACTCGAAACTCATGGTTAGAGTCTCCCAATTCGTGCGGACTTCCCCCAGCGTGGCAAGCCATGCAACTCCCAGGATTAGGTCAACCCCGCCTAAAGTGAATACATAGCAGTCCGCTCTAATATCACACCCCGGCAACGAGATAGGTAGCTGCCTACACACCCCTTCCGACTCCTGTCTATGCCCGTCTCCCAACTGTACCCCGAATCTGCCTGCCTTGTCCGGGTTCAGTCGTAGTAAAGAAACCAATGATGAAGAAATAAAATTATGGCTTGCGCCACTATCGATCAGTATCGTGACCGTGCATCCTCTCACGACGCCTCGAAGCCTCATAGTGCGGGGGCTGAAGATTCCGGCCATGGAGTAAACTGGAAGATCGCCACTTTCTTCGTCTGAACCCACATGTTCTTCGTGCATTTCTTCTTGCCCCGTCACCTCAAAATATTCGTACTGTTGGAGATCCAACTCTTCGTCCTCCTCAGCCAACATCACTCTCAACTGTTTGAACGGGCAATCATGCCCCGGCGTAAAAGGCTTCTTACACTTAAAGCATAGCCCCTTTGCTCTAAGGTCCTCCAGTACTCTTGGCGGAAGTCGGGTGAATCGAGAACGGGCCGTCGACTGTCCGGACGACCCCGAAGTAGTTACCAAGGATTGTCCGTTGGGCTTAGAGAAACTGACGGTCGAGCCTCGCGCACGGTTGCCCCATGTCGTCACATTACCTCCCCCGGGCGGCCTCGAAAAATCTCCTGATCGTATTCCCGACCCACTGAAGGTCTGACTCCCTCGTCCTCCAGTCTGAAAGGATAGATTATCCTCAATATCCCTGGCTAGTTCCATTGCCGTCTCCAAATCATTTGGGCGAAGCAGACGCAATGATCCCCGGATCGGACCCTTCAACCCATTCATGAAATAGCCCAAATAATGTGCATCGGATAGTCCTGGAACTTGACCCGCCAATTGGACGAATATGGAAATGTAATCCTCCACCGTGCCTGTTTGTCGGACTCCAGACAGTCGCTCAAACTTGCTACCCTTAAATCGCGTATCGAAGCGTGCCACCAACGCCTGCGTGAACTCGTCCCACGAAATTCCCGGCTTTCGCACTTTCATCCATATTAGCCAGTGCAGGGCAGATCCGTCCATGGCAACTCCAGCCACCGCCACCTTCCTTCCCGGCGGTGTGTTGTTCAATTCGAACTGTTGTTCGGCCCGTGCTATCCACCCAATCGGATCTGTTCCCTCAAACGTCGGCAAAAGCGCTAACGTACCACCCCCGTGCACCTGATCGTCAGCGGGCGGCGTAATCTTGCCCGTGACGGACGTCTTCGTCTCATCCTCCGATGACTTCAGAATCACTTTTGACAACGCAGCCAAGGACGCCAGATTTCGGCCAATTGCGTACCTTGTGCGTCGAGCTTTGCGCCTTGTGCGTCCAGCTTTGCACCTTGTGCGTCTAGCTTCTCCCTCACGTCGGCTTGATCGATCTCTAACTTATCCAAACGATCGTTGTTTGATCTCGTCATTCCGACGGGAACGGGATCCGGCAGGTCGGACCAATTGATAAGAACAGAAATCAACGGAAAACCGTTGCCCAAAGCCTTTAGGCTAAACCTTCTTTATTATGAGATAAGATAGATATTACAGAAGGGTTGATGCCTATATATAGACTCTACTACGATACTATTTAAGGACGTAATTCTAGAGAATCAATAATAATAAATGCTAGAAGATCCTAATAATTAATTAGGAGATCTCCGTTTATTTATAGAAATATAATCTTAATAATTAATGGTAAGATATCCTCCTTTCTGCTCACGAAAAGTGGGCTACAGCCCGTCCCCGCCTTCGGTAAACCCGTATGGGCCTCGGCCCTTGCTCTTGCTCTCTATCACAAGATCACGAGCACGTGGTCCAAACGTGAGCCGAAAGCGGACAAGTGGGAGTTGTTAGTCGATACAGGTCCAATCTTGGCCAGGAGCACTGAGAGTGCTGTTAAGAGGATTCTCAGATATATTAAGGGAATCTCTGATCTCGTGTTATGTTACGGATATACTAATTTTACTGTCCATGGTTTTTGTTGACGCAGATTATGCAGGTGAACTTAGTAAAAGCAGATCCACAATCGGATATGTGTTTATTCTTGCTGGCGGTGCTGTAAGCTGGGTTTCAAAACTACAGTCGATTGTTGTGACGACAACGACGGAAGTAGAATATGTAGCAGCTACGCAAGCCAGTAAAGAAGCGATATGATTGAAGATATTGCTGGAAGAACTCGGCCACAAACATGAGAATTCTATTGTGATAGCCATAGTTCGTAGCATCTTGCAAGGAATCCAGCATATCATTCAAGAACCAAACACATCCGGGTCCAATACCACTTTGTTCGTGAACAAGTGGAAGAGGGAACAGTGGATATGCAGAAAGTTCACACTGCTGATAATCTAGCCGACTTCATGACCAAAGCAATCAACGTGGACAAATTCATGTGGTGTTGTTCCTCGTGTGGGTTGACCGAACATATGTGAAGATTGATTGAGTCTCAATCAAATCTTCAAGTGGGATAAATGTTGTAAGTTTTCTAGTATACTAAGTGGCTCGTTCTGATTCGCCCACGTATATAGCTACACGGCTGATTCTGGTTCGTCCGAGTTCTGATTCGTCCATGTGTCCTGATACGCGGCTCATTCTAATTCGCCCGAGCCTAAAACCTTCAGCTATAAATAGGCTAGCTATAAGTCATTGTAAATCATCGATAACAGTAACTTCTTCTATATTCAGTATATACATGTGTTGTGAGAAAAATATTTAGAGAGTTTGTGAGTCTCCAATTGTAAGAAAGATAGAGTTAGTTTTCTCCGTATGGTAGAGAGTTGTAACTCCTAAATTACTCACAGTAAAAAAATCTTTACCTTATCCGTGGTTTTTTAGCCCGACTTTGGGGTTTTCCACGTAAATTCCCGGTGTCTCCTTTACTTTTGCTGTCCTTTTTACAACATACTAGCCCCTAAATATTTTTTTTTTCTCTCACTCCCTCGCTCTCGCAGAACGAAGGCGGATGAAGAGGATGAGAGCATCTCCACCCCGCTACCTATTGCGGGGCACTGTTCACCCGCAATCCAATTTATTAATTTTTTTTGGCCTTTTTTATTTAAGCTCTGTCTAGAACACGAGTTCAACATATTTTACAGAAGAAAATGTTGGAATGAATGGCATGAAGACGACGAAAAATGACAGATTTGGGAATTGAGAAAATATTGCAGGAAGGCAAGGAAGAAGACGTCAGGAGAGAGCCGAACAGGACTGCAGTGCATAGATGAGAGAGAGGATGTGTTGATTGGTTAATCTAAAGTGAAAATTATAAATGTAATAATTTAATTAAAATATTTTTGTATTGTATTTAATTATTTCGTTCTAAAATTAAAAATATTCGAAATAAAGTATTTCTAATTTTGTGTAACATTTTTTCAATAAGCCTATGTACTATAAAAATGATTAAATTAGTATATTTTTTTCTTTTATAGTTTTGTTCGATTTTGTAATATTTACCAGAGAGATGAAAATTCACGGTTTCAAGAATTCATATCCCGGAACCAAAAAATTAGAAATAAAGATGTTCATATTGTACAGGTATGTCCTATATGCATATCGAAAAGTTTCTGTTTCCCCGTGTTATGTAGTTGTCATGTTTTTAATAAATATTTTCAATGCTTTTTATATGTATAAATATATTGTAGTTGTCACCATTTTAATGAACACTAATCGATGCTTTTTATATGTATAAATATATTTTTATATTAATCTTATTAATTTTTTTCGATTAAATCTAAAATAATATTTTATAGTCCAATTTGTAAAGTTGTAAAATATGTGGGTAGTATTGAAATTTGTAAAAATTGGTATGGAAGTGAATATTACAAAATAGTATATTGAGTTTAAGAATGAATTTATGGGTTGAAGAAAAATTACTGCATTTTGAGTTTGAGAATGCGTTTGAATTTAAGAACGTGTTTATCGGTTTGGAGATGGGTCTTAGTGGAATGAAACATCATGTTGTGGAAAACTGACAAAAAGACCACTAAATGAGGATTGACTTAAAAGTCCATGACCGTTCTAATCTCCCGTGTCTTTAGTGGAATTGAACATCATGTTGCAGAAATTTATTATATAACCTATTGCAAATTGCCGGTACAAAACTACAAAATCAATACAGGAAAATACAAGTTTGACCGGTACGTATATTCAACAAAAATGGGGCCGTGGATTAAATTTAGTTTCCAGCCAACAGAAAACCTCAGCAGCATCCTTGTCTACTTAAACACCTTCAATCTTCTTACCTCACAAGACCTTTCCAAGAACGAAACCTTAGGAGGCCAACAAACAATGAAGAAAACAAAGAATGAAACCTCCTTTCTTACCACCATCATCACCTTTATCTTCTTACAATCGATCAACTCAGCGCAGTCCCAGCCAAGCACGATAGGCTACAACTGCACGGCCAGCGAAGCATCTTCAAATTCTTGCCAGACCTACGCCTTCTTCAGGGCAAACTCGCCGGCCTTCCTCGACTTAGCTTCCGTCGGCGATCTTTTCTCGGTCAGCCGCGTGATGATCTCCGAGCCCAGCAACATAACGTACCCAAACTCAACCCTCTTGCCAGACCAGTCACTCTTCGTCCCCATAACATGTTCCTGCAATAAAGTCAACAGCAGCATCACGATCTCCTACGCTGCGCTCAACTACACCATCAAGAGCGGCGACACCTTCTACTTGGTCTCCACGATGAAGTATCAGAACCTCACCACCTACCAATCCGTGGAGGTCGTGAACCCCACCTTCGAGCCCACGCGCCTCAACGTCGGCGACGTAATAACCTTTCCCATCTTCTGCAAGTGTCCCGACAACTCCTCGGCGAAGCAGGGCGACAGCAGAGCCAACTATCTGGTCAGCTACGTTCTCCAGCCATCTGATACTTTAGCCAGCGTTGCTTCGACGTTTGGGACGACGGTGGAAGACATAGTTCAGGTTAACGGAAACGGTGCGAAGGCTCTCGACACTCTCTTCGTCCCAGTTTCAAAGCTGCCGAACATCACGCAGCCTTCGATGCTACCTCGTATCGGTCCTATGAAGACCGAGAAAAACAGAGGGGCAGTTATAGGATTGGGGATAGGTCTAGGGATATGTGGGCTGCTGCTGATTTTGATTTCTGGTGCGTTTTTCTACAGGGAGAGGGTTGTTGGTAAGAACAGAGAAGAGGGCTACAAAGACGAGGAGAAGAAGTTCCATAAGCCAGGGCAGAGGCCTTTGAATCTGAAAGCAGAGGAGGTGAATCTAATGGCTGATGTTTCTGATTGTTTGGACAAGTATAAGGTCTTTGGGATAAGCGAACTGAGAGAAGCAACTGATGACTTCGACGACAGATGGCTGATCCAAGGCTCCGTGTACAAAGGTTGTATTAACGGCGAATGGTTTGCCATCAAGAAGATGAAGTGGAATGCCTACGAGGAACTCAAGATCTTGCAAAAGGTGAGACTTTTCTTTTTCTTTTTCTTTTATCAAATTTCTCCCTTCGTTCTTTTACTTGTCGATCCGTCTTACGATTTCATGAATGCGTTATACATGTTTCTTGACACGACAAAGACTAAGACATAAAACCTTCGGATTAAGGCCAAATTATTATTTTAGGTCACTAAGTATACATGTTTTCGTTTTTCGGTCACTATGTTTGATAATTGTAAAATTAGGTCGCTAACTATATATGTCAAAACAAATTTGCGACACCCTTTCATTTTTGGGTCACTAAGTATACATGTTTTCGATTTTGGGTCACTATGTTTTTATGAATGCGAAAATGGATTTAATATAGCGACCCAAAAACTTAAAACACATATACTTAGTGACCTAATATTGGAAACACGTATATTCAGTGACCCAAAAATGAGAGGATGACCCGAATTTGTTTTAACATATATAGTTAGTGACATATTTCTGCAATTCAAACATAGTGACCCAAAAAAAGAAAACATGTGAACTTAGTGACCTAAAATTATATTTTGTCCTCGGATTAATGAAAAAAAAAAAACTGTAACGACGAGGTTAGATCTTACATATAGTCACATCATTAATCCATCTGATGATCCATTAAAAAACTCGTTAGGTGAAGTGGCCTGTCTTAATCTTCGAATTATTAAATTTCAAGAATCTCAACTTAGCCCTGGTTTTCTTGGCCGCCAATGGCTATTGGCTACAACCAGTATATGATTGGTCAGTTCACGGGTCATTACTTATGTAGGATCATCATCATTCATTACACAGATCAGAAAAAAAGAAATGATCAAAACCTTGGACTTTTGGCCCATTTCTAGGTCAACCACGGCAACCTAGTACGGCTCGAAGGCTTCTGCATAGACTCCGAGCAAGCAAACTGCTACCTCGTCTACGAATACCTCGAAAACGGCTCCTTACACTCATGGCTCCACGGCCGGCCCTCCCAAGGCCCGAACCTAACCTGGAAAGCCCGCCTGAGGATAGCCATCGACGTGGCCAACGGGCTTCAGTACATCCACGAGCACACGAGGCCAAGGGTGGTCCACAAGGACATAAAGTCGAGCAACATACTCCTCGACCTCAACATGCGGGCCAAGATCGCCAACTTCGGGCTGGCCCGTTCGGGCTGCAACGCCATAACCATGCACATAGTCGGCACCCAGGGCTACGTCGCCCCCGAGTACCTCTCGGACGGGATAGTCTCGACGAAGATGGACGTGTTTTCGTTTGGGGTCGTCCTCCTCGAGCTGCTGACGGGCAGGGAGGCGGCTGATGATTCGGTCAGCGGGCAGTTCTTGGCGGGCAGCGCGGGCGGGATTTTGGAGGGCGGGACGACTGAGGAGGGGAAGCTCAGGAAGCTGAAGGGATTCGTCGATGGGAGTTTGGCTGGGGAGATCACGGCGGGCGGGGCTTGGGATAGCGTGATGGGCGTGGCGAGCGTTGCTTTGGCTTGCGTGAGTAGAGATCCTCAGAGGAGGCCGAGCATGGTGGAGATTGTTTACGCTCTTTGTAAGAGCGACGATCTTCTGTTCGATGTTTCTGAGGATGGGTTCTCGCCCAGGCAAGTAGTTGCCAGGTGAAAGATTTGCAGGGTATTTGTGTTTTGTTTATTACATATGTATATATATATGATAATAAGAAGCTGAGGAATAAGAGATTTCTCCTCCTTATTGTGCTGCGTCGAATAAAGAAGCTTATAATGATTATGTGTATGTTTGTATGTATGTATGCATGACTGGTTATTACAAGCGAAACATGCATTGATATTACAGAAAGCCATGTCCTTTTTCATGCTATGAAGGTATCAAGAAACAAGGAATAATGATGTAGTAGTAAATTAATCATAGAATCAAGTTTCGTGGATCTATTGTAGTATATAGGGAAAGATGATTGATTGTCTCTTCTTCGCCGAGGGGCTAACGAATAACCGAAGAACTTGCTAAGCCTTTAGCATCAGACCCTCTGATGATTCTCAGCCTCTTACAAGTCTCCACGAACATCCTGGGAATTTTTCCAAGAATCAAACGTTAGTACCCTTTTTTTTCACATACTTCTCAAAGAATAGCAGCAATAAACTTACTCCCATGGAACGTCTCCGACGAGCATCAAGTCGCCATCTTTATCGTCGTAAGCTGGTGCGTATTCAGAGCCTTTGTATCCTTCCCTCTCATAATACGCTCCTAACAAGTGAATCAATCAGCGCATGATATCAACCATCTTGACGAATATATGAATGATTTTAAAAAAAAAAATACAGACAAGAAATCGACTAAAGATATCTCCTTACTACCTATGGTGAGACTGAACATGTTTTCCAAGGCCTTGATGAGCTCTTCATACCCTTTGTAAAGCCTTAGATCGATCTTCCTCAGATAAGGGGCGCCATCCATGCTCACCTTCACATAGATCCCAGATTCAGATTCTGTCTTTGCCTTTGATCCGAGGTTGTTCTTACGGTAGGATCTCAACGGCGGCCAGCCAACTATCTGAGCCCTGCAATAAGAAAGCACAGTTCTTTCCCATGTTAATTAACCATTTCTACTCACCTTCACTAACATCGAAAATCATTAATTTCACCTACTTTGGCGCTGGAGATGAATCAGAAGCACGCTTTGGTATATTATTGCAGCCCACGATAGCTTCAGGCGAGGCTCGCTTGTTCGTCTTCGACAGAGATAAAGCAGTGTCTTCTTCGTCTTCTTCTTCGTTCTTATACGAGCCAGGCACTCCCAGCCTTAGCTCAGTTTCCTTCAAGTTTAGATCAGTTTCAAGAGCCATGATTCTTTCTTACGATTTGTTCAACGAAGGAAGGAGATGTTCAGTTCAAGAATTTCCCTGCATAGGGATGCATAATGGTGCGTGTCATATATTGTGTAATGTAAGTTTCTTGGAGGTGACAAAAGCTGATTTTGTTTGCTTATGAATCTTACGGCTCTTTATATAGGATGAAAAGTACACGACTGCGTGTGTGTAATTAGGCGCATTAATTGCAATTAACTATCTAAAGCGCATGAATTTCGGACAAAGGCAAGTTAAGCTGTCTGCTAGTTTAAGGCAAGAAGGGGACAAGGGAAGGACAGGCCCAGCGTTCCATAAGAAATACATTTTTCCTTGGTTGATATGAAACGTACGGCCAAGATCGCATCTTGGGGCTTATGGGATTGAAATTGGTTCGTCCGATTTGGTGGGTTGATTAAAGGCCATACATAGCATGTGATGGGAAAGGTCCACATGGGTTTTGGGTATAAAACCATGTGGGGCTTTTGAATTTTTCGTAAAGATTGAATCTTTTTCTTTTTTGGTTAGGTAATTTGATTGTGAATTAGTGTTTTGATGGTAGGGTTTACATAGGGGCCATGTGTGAATTAGGAAAATGCGTGGTTAGAAAGAGTAATATGTGGAAAAGAGCAAGTGATTTGTTTAGGTCGTTCAAGTCTAACAATAACAAATCTAGTCCACTCATCTTAACTTTGGGCGTGTCTGATTCGTACTTGTAATGATAATTCCAATTAACCTTGAAGTTTACTTTAGTAAGTATTTTGCATTTTTACACTATGAGGGTAGAATTTAATGCAGGCTTTTTAATTAAAATAATACAAATTAAATCAAAAATTAATAAAAGAGGGTTACTATGCTCGAAGTTAATAAATTCGAGCAAAACGCCACTATTACATGCGGCGTCGCGGGCATTAACCGCGACGCGGGCTTTAATCGGGCTCAACCGGGCTTAGCGCTGGCCAAATTTTAAGAAAAATAAATTGGGTCGATTTTGGCCCAATAGAACGGACGTCGCTGGCATTAGCCGCGACGTCTAGGGGTGGTTCGGTACGGTCTACCGTACCAAAACTGTGATACCGTATACCGTACCGAAATTTCGGTATCCAAAAAAATCATATCAATATCATACCAAAATTTCGGTATACCTTAAATTTCGATACGGTATCATACCGAAATTTCGGTATGGTATCGGTATCATACTTTCTATACCATTCGCACGGAGGGTTTTACCATGCATGTCTCGTAACTCGTTAATTCGTTGCTTTGAAATTTTTAATCAATTCAAACTCCTTAGGCCCCAATAAGATAGATTATTAATACCAAAATTTTCAAAATAAAAAGATTTTTTAACCTTAAATAATTTACATAGGTAGCCAATATCATTAGTAAGCCAAAAAACTTTACTTCTCACAAAATACAACTTTATATACAGATTAATTAGAACGAAGCGGCTATATTTAAAAAATTAGTGAAGATTAACAAAAAGTAATTGCATTGCATCTTCACGCTTTCAAAATCCTGAAAAAAACACACATTAAAAAGGTAAAAATTAAACGTTACTTGAGTTACATAAGTAAAATATGGTAGGCATAATCTTAGAAAGTTGTGTATAAGTTAATAAGTTATGGACTAAATAAGTTTATGAAGATCCTTAATTTTTCATTTTATATTTTTTGAAATAATATTATATATGTAGGTGTGTGTATATATATATATATATATATATACAAAATATATTAAAAATTTTAGTATTTCGATATTCGGTATAATAGGTATACCTAATTTTAAAAACTTTCATACCATTACCGTACCGAAAATTTTCGGTACGATATCATACCTTACCAAAAACATCGGTATACCAAAATTTTTTATATTTTCGATACGATTCGATATGATAAGGACGGTCTTCCGGTATTTCGGTATTTTTCCCCAGCCCTAGTGACGCCGAGTCTAATAACAGCGACGACGGGTTTAATAAACCCGCGTCCTATTCTTCTTCCTCCCCACTTCTCCTCCGCTCGTCCCGTCGATTCCGGCCACCCACCACCGGCGAACACCGCGCGACCCACAGTGGTTAGATCCTTCTTCCTCGTTATCGTCGATTAAGCTTTGTTTGGGTATGAAACTCCTAATTTGTTTAAATCTTGATTTTGATAGTTTCGTTAAATTTGTTGAATCCGTGAGTTTAAAGTCGTGTTATGGTATGATATGTGCTATAGATATTATGGGTTGCTTATTAGATTGATATAACACGTTAATTTTGGATAATTAATTCGATTTGAGAATTTTTCCTAATTTCGATTAAGCAAGTTCAAAAACCATCTCCAAAAATATAAGCTTTCGGTTGTAACGATGGCAAAAGCAAGTGGAAAAACTTTTATGATTTGCATCGAGTGCACATGCAATCAACATTTTATGCTTGTACTTCGAATACAAGTGCGTACCGTCGAGACATACTACTCTACAACAATGCTTGAAGCCGTCAATGCAAGGTTTGAATGCCCAAAATACATACCCGAATTTTTTTACTCCCGAGATATCTTGATGATGCCATCACTTCACCACCGTTCCAGGATTGTAACGTCGCAACGCTTTCATGAATTTAGGAAGCTGTTGGATTGACGTTTCCCAAGTACCATAATCAATTTCTTTTGCTCTCTTGAGTCCATGCCATGCTTGAAAGTACGGTATGTCGTAACCAAAAGTATCTTTCACGAGCTGCTGCACGTTTTTGGGTAAATACTGAGGGTCGTTCTTCACTGTTTAGATTAATACTCTCACAATTTCATTACGCGAAACATTGCGACGCGTGCTGGCCAACTCCTGCGTGAAGCATGTGTGAGGTCCTCCGTATCTCCTCACCTTCCAAAAAAACTTTTCGGTTTGAAGACTGTTAGGAATCGTGAATCAAGAATTCAGATTAAACAGTTTTGGTGATTGTCCAAACTTGATTAAGAATACCGGTCAGAAGAACACAAGACCGAAGATTAAAAGACCAGATAATAAGTCTGAAGGAAACTGCTCAAGCCTGGTTAAGGATACCAGTTAGAAGAAGATTAAAAGTTCGGATGTCAATCAGCAGATTACAGATGCGCAGGAGGTCGGACATCAGTTAAAGAAAACACAAGACTGATTGTTAGAAGAAGCGTGCCTAAAACCGAAAGATACATAAAGATATACCGGAGCTGGCAGGAGCCAAGATCAGAACTCAGATACCGGACCAATAAAGTGCGAAGACCGGAGTTCTGTCATCAAGCATGCCACGTGTACGAAGATTCAAATTTACTCAAGGCGGGATAATGAAACCTACTGTCGAAATCTTTAATGCAAGGCTGCCATAGGAAGTCAGGTCGAAGTCAAGCCAAGCTTAAAATGGAAAAAGCAAATGAGACAGTATGAACTGCTGCCAAGACTGGACAGTACCCATTTTTGGAAAGTGCATTTAATGCACAGCTCAGCACTTGGAGCTATTTCACAACGGTCTTCTTCATCAACAAACAAGTATATATATCATAGAAGAAACACTGAGGAAGATAACAACACAACCACGAGAAATCAATCAGACGAAAGTCAAGAACAAAGCGAGAAATTTAGAAAGTGTTGTCCTCACTGTACGATAACCGGTCAGGTTAAGTAAGTGAGTTTTTGTTATTCCGACGGACTGTAAAAAGCTGTTGAAGTAGGTGGATTGTATTTTACGACTGCCTAGGGATTCACTAGATAAGGCTGAGGGCAGCCGGGTAGGTTGTACTGCGAGTGTATAACTGAAGTCTAGTGAACCTTCCTCACGAGGAAGAAGGGGAGACGTAGGAGATTCAACTCCGAACTTCCAGAAACAAACTGGTATTGTCTTTCACACACACACTAACACTACACACAGATTATCGGTTTCTGAATCAGAACCGATCTACAAGCTTCCGGAAATAACACAAAGAGAAAAATCAAGCACCGGTATTAACCTTAACTGGTTAAATACCGAAAAAGTCGACAAGCGTTTATTCACCCCCCCTCTAAACGCGTAAACCGATCCTAACAAGTGGTATCAGAGCGGGTTTGCTTGATATTTCTTCTACACTAACCATGACTTTATCGGATCAGCTTGTTATGTTTAGCAGGGAAAATTTTCTTGAGTGGAAAATAAGGTTGATGACCTACCTTTATGCGCAAGACGACGAAATGATCGACGTACTGGAAAATGGACCGTTTGTGTTCAACAAAATCAACGTAAGACATGCTGTCTATCCTGACGAACCAAGAGAAATTCGGAAGGAAAGACACGAGCTTTCAGCAGAAGAAAAACGAAAGACAAATCTGGATAATATTGCAAAGAATACCATATTCAAGACTCTGGACACAGAGGTCTTCAGACAAGTTATGACAGGCAAAACCGCTAAGGAAGTGTGGATCAAACTGAGTCAACTTGGGGAAAACCAAGAAATAAACAAGCTCAAGGAAAATCCAGCAGAAGCACTGAAAGATGGAAAATTATCCAGTGCGACACAGATTAAGCAACGCAAGCTAAGCGATAATACTAACTTTCAGTCTAAATGTGACAGGACAAGATTCAAAACTGAAGATGACCGCAAAGAAGAAACAGACCAACACCCAAGGTGGAAAAAGGCACAAGTCTCCACGACTAATGGAGACAACCACAGATGGGATGATACCGACTCCGATGAATCAAGCTCTGAGGATAAACCAAGCAACCACAAAGATGAACCAGAACTTATCTGTCTAGTGGGAGATCAATCAGATCCAGAAAATAAATTCACTTATGAAGAAGTTCTAGATGCTCTCCAGAACATGGCTGATGAATACTGGAAACTGAACGAGAAGTTAAAGGTGGCAGAAAAAGGAAAGGGACCAGCGCTAGAAGATGCCGGATCTCTTCTTGAAAAGATCATCCATCTAGAGGAAGAAAACCTCAAACTCAAAGAAGCTGCCGAAAAGACTGCATCAGAAAACAAAAAGCTAAGCGCCTTGGTCCAGTCATGGACTAAGTCAACAGAGACATTTCAATGTCTTCAAGGTTCCCTAAGGGATGCTGGTGACCGTACAGGACTTGGTTACGGCAAAGGAATTGATGTCGATGAGCCAACAACATCCGGACAACCAACTACATCAAAGGTGATCAACTTTGTTCGTCCCAAAAACTATAACCCAGTTTCTGTTGTTCCTATGAACAGGTTTAAGGAAACTGGAGTGAAACATAGCTACAATTCCTCAAAGTCCTACGCAAGGACAAGATCTCAGGAAGCAAGGGGGAATAATGTAAGAAATGCTCCACATAAAGGAGTACCCCAACAATTAAGGGGGAATACCGGAGTAAGTTATGATTCACGAAGAAGAAGACCTCAACAACCAAGGGGGAATGGTCACAATACGAAATCAGGGACACAAGGCTACGGTAGATCCAAAGACCGGTCTCAGAAGAGGAATAATAAATATAAATATCTTATTGATCCCACTACCGGCAGACACATTAGGATAATCCAATTATGGATACCTAAGGTACTAATCCCTAACCGGACTCAAAGAGATTTGGGTACCGAGGATTTTATTTGTTCTTGCAGGAATTCATGCAGGAACTCAACCGGTTCTACTAACCTCTAGACAGCAGATGCTGTCGGCACATGCCCAGGGGGAAAGACTCCCACTGAGATTGAACCATGTGCCAAGTCAGCGGTTACCTTTGAAATAGGTATCCAGGTAAAAATGTAAATATCATTAGATTGTCTTACTAAAAATTAGACATAACCATACTAACCGGATGAGAAATCAAGTAAAGCAACTGACTGAACCGGTACAAGTAAGAAAGAACTTACAGCTCAGTGTGCTTAGTTACTAGTGAATTCATGTAATTAGAAATAAATCATCTGGGAACTCTAAAATTCTCTTATAATTATTAAAGTCAAACAATTACCCACTCTCATCACCAGTATGAGTGTAGAAAAAGATAACAGAAGCTGTTCTTTCTAAGTCTGGCACTAACATTATGTCTAAGGGCCATAGCGTATGCTGTGAGTCATCTATCTACTGGCAAGTGTAGGTAAAAATGTAGTTAAGAGAAGGAATCAGCTGGTTGGCAAAAGCACAAACAGATGATCAGGACAATCAAGCAGTAGCAGACAGACAGGACCCCAGAAAGGAAGATCCGAACTGGGAAAATCAAGTAATAAAGGAACAAACCAGTTTCAAAAGAGTAATACGTGTCCGGGACAGTGTATTGCTAGGAGTTTGCACCTAAGGGAGTCTTCTGAGGGGGAACGTCTCAAGTAAAGGGTAGAAAAGACTCTCAGAAGACCAAGACTACGTTCAAGAGACGATAAAGTCAGCCTGGCAACTGATCGGAATAACAGGTGGAAATACAAACTAAGCGGAAACTCATCAGAAGGAACTGAACCAGTCTCGAGATCAACTAAGGGCGGAAGTTTCCATCAAAAACCGACAATCCATACCGGAGAAAGACAACTAAGGGAAACGACAAAAGTACAACACAGGAAATGTGTGAAAGACTCATCCAGCTCTTGGAAAAGAACATAAAAGGAAATAATCTCAGTTCCAGATAAATGGCTTCATGACGCTCTACATGGAGACTGGTTCTCAGCCTGCTGAATGACTGAGTGCAGTTTCAGACTCTAACAAGTGGTTAGTTAAGGAGCAGACAAACATGGGTCAACAAGCAAGTTCTTCTATTGGAGGAAAGTTACAGCCTTAAGAGGAAAAGCAGTAGAAGTACCAAGGTTGCCAACTCGGTGAAGATAGTCGGGAGTACTGAAATCAGGAAGGAGAGACTAAGTACAGGAATGACAAACCGGTGAACTACGCACAACTGAACCAGACTGGTTCTCAAAAGCAGTGTCTACTCTCTGTCTTAGTATCCAAGTCGTCTCAAAAGCCTTCTGAAACTGAGACTATCCAAGACTGACCAATGGATAAACAGATGACTACTACTAAGCGGATAAAGACCGAGTTTCTTCGATAACTGTGCCTCATCAACGCACACATTACTGAGTTTAATACAGCTGGCTTTGGAACTTGCAGGATATCTGAGAAGGTGAATAGTCATGTCATCAACGAATCTCTGTCATCGGACAAGACATAAAGCTCCGACGCACTGAAAAGAAGATAAGCATGGCTTGGAATACTGTGCGCCCGTGACACAAATTGACAGGAATTCTCCGGCTATTTAAAGACCTCACGACCTTCTTGAAAATCCCAGTCACTCAACAACAACTAAGTTCAAAATGCCTGAATTACCGAAACTTCCACAACCCTTAGTCAGGATAAGCCTCACAACCAGAAAAAGCTTAACAAGTCCAAGCCCAGTTTTCTTACCCAATCGCCTCAAAGCAGTATCTCCAACAGACTGGATGCAGACTCATCCATTTGATCATTCAAAGACCTCACGACGGTCAAACAAAGCTACAAAGACGCTGCTGTGGACTAGCAGGCTTTTTAAAACAAGTCCGACGGCACAGAAGGAGGGCTCTGGGATGCTCTCTGATGACTGGACGAGTTGGATCAGATGCACCCAGTCATCAGCTTTTTACCCAGAGCTGAACAAAAGATGCCACGGACCGGGCGAACCATCAGGGCACTACAAGGACCCAAAGGAGAAGATGGCGCCCCTCCAGTCCCTTGTAGACCATCGACCCACCGAGAAACGGCGTGGTAGCCGAGCGGTTGAGAAGCCATGGGCTACGTTACCGCTCCAATCAGCCTCTCGAAGAAACGGGTCGGGAATTCATCAAGGAAAGGGACTGGAAAAGGGGAACCGGTTACCCGGGATTGAATGCCATGCCAGGCACATACCCGGATACTGGTTCCTGTCAGTTTCGTTGCGCTTTCAGTGGTGTCAACAAGCGGATACCTACCATGACGCAACAACTGACCCTCCAAGGAGCTCAACACAAAGCGTGAGTCCTGGAGACAACCGGAGCTTTGTAAAAGCTGCTAAGACTGGACGGCTCAGAAGAAGATTTCTTCAGACCTTGAAGCATCCTGTCAAATCTGAGCGCAGCAACAGGGCTACCGGTTTCATTGTGCCTCAGAAGGAGAGAACAACGGTGATGATGACTCTCTTGCACAATGACTATCTTCCCTCATATCAGGCAGATGATTGTCAAAAAGGGGGAAGAAGAGTACTGCCCACTGCCCAATACTAATTGGGGAGAAAGGGAAGATGGCAGTACTGAACGAAGCTGCAGGCAGACCAGGACGTACCAGAAAGACCTTGGGATGCCATCAACCGGAAGATCGAAGAAGTATACTGATACCGGTTGTGTCAAGCAGTGTGGAGAAGAGTGCTACCAACTAAGGAGAAAGAGCAGATGGAACTGCTGTAGCACTGAGGCGAAGCAGGAGGCAGACCGGGATGTACCAGAGAAACCGGACAATGCCAACAACCAGAAGAAGTTTAGCATATCTAAGGAATAGATAGGCCAACAACGGTTGTAATAGATCGGTAGTTTCTGTATCAAATTTCCTTTGATATAATAAACACCGTTCTGCTTCGTTGGGTTTTGACAATCACCAAAAAGGGGGAAATTGTTAGGAATCGTGAATCAAGAATTCAGATTAAACAGTTTTGGTGATTGTCCAAACTTGATTAAGAATACCGGTCAGAAGAACACAAGACCGAAGATTAAAAGACCAGATAATAAGTCTGAAGGAAACTGCTCAAGCCTGGTTAAGGATACCAGTTAGAAGAAGATTAAAAGTTCGGATGTCAATCAGCAGATTACAGATGCGCAGGAGGTCGGACATCAGTTAAAGAAAACACAAGACTGATTGTTAGAAGAAGCGTGCCTAAAACCGAAAGATACATAAAGATATACCGGAGCTGGCAGGAGCCAAGATCAGAACTCAGATACCGGACCAATAAAGTGCGAAGACCGGAGTTCTGTCATCAAGCATGCCACGTGTACGAAGATTCAAATTTACTCAAGGCGGGATAATGAAACCTACTGTCGAAATCTTTAATGCAAGGCTGCCATAGGAAGTCAGGTCGAAGTCAAGCCAAGCTTAAAATGGAAAAAGCAAATGAGACAGTATGAACTGCTGCCAAGACTGGACAGTACCCATTTTTGGAAAGTGCATTTAATGCACAGCTCAGCACTTGGAGCTATTTCACAACGGTCTTCTTCATCAACAAACAAGTATATATATATCATAGAAGAAACACTGAGGAAGATAACAACACAACCACGAGAAATCAATCAGACGAAAGTCAAGAACAAAGCGAGAAATTTAGAAAGTGTTGTCCTCACTGTACGATAACCGGTCAGGTTAAGTAAGTGAGTTTTTGTTATTCCGACGGACTGTAAAAAGCTGTTGAAGTAGGTGGATTGTATTTTACGACTGCCTAGGGATTCACTAGATAAGGCTGAGGGCAGCCGGGTAGGTTGTACTGCGAGTGTATAACTGAAGTCTAGTGAACCTTCCTCACGAGGAAGAAGGGGAGACGTAGGAGATTCAACTCCGAACTTCCAGAAACAAACTGGTATTGTCTTTCACACACACACTAACACTACACACAGATTATCGGTTTCTGAATCAGAACCGATCTACAAGCTTCCGGAAATAACACAAAGAGAAAAATCAAGCACCGGTATTAACCTTAACTGGTTAAATACCGAAAAAGTCGACAAGCGTTTATTCACCCCCCCTCTAAACGCGTAAACCGATCCTAACAAAGACTGTTGGCAATTTCCAATTACAGTCGTCGCTGTGATTGCATCTTACGCTCCATGCGATTCTATTACTTTCGGTCACGTGGTACTCACGTCTAACAACCCTCAAATGGTAATCGTTAACAGCACATTTCAAATGTTCTTTGCTATTAAATGTCATACCTACGAAAAATGCGGGGTCGTCCCTACGTAAAAAATCACCACCAGTTTCGTCAACTTCTGGGGGAGCCATTTGATAAGTGGTATTAAACGGCACCGACTGGTATAATGTTGGGTTCTCTTCTGGCTCACTTGGCATTGGTTCCTCGTTATTATCATCATCGTCATCTGCGGGATCTGAAAAATCGTCTAGTGCCCCACCCTCGTCATCAGCTTCAGAGTCGCTGACGCTATCTTGGACGGCGTCATGATCGATCTCAGGCTCTGCCACCGTCGAACTAGTAGGAACGCAATGGCTACTCGAAGGTATATCTTCATGAGGGACAAACGAAATATTTTTCAATCCTTCAGTAACTGATGTAATGTCAGGAAACGAATCCATCGGCGCGGGATTTGTGTACTCGTCAGGAGCATCTACATTGCGATCGAACTGAACGACCTCAATTGCCTCGACAAAGACCTCAATGTAACCGAGTTCGACATCGGGATCAAAGAAGTATGCGAGGTCGGCATCACTAGACATTAGTAGGAGATTATGATACAGTCGAGAGTGTTGATAATATCCGTTCTTCACCCGAACGATTAAAAAGAAAGAAGTGCTGTCGACGGAAGTCATATCGTACAACATACTAAGAAATTGATCAAAAGTGGTTTCACGACGAATTCGTCGATAACCGATAGGTTGAATACTATAGCGAATGGTGTTTGATCGTGTATGATTTCACCACCGTAGTAGACCACTATGTTAATTTTTCTAGACATCATATTGAAGTTGTATTAAATTTATGAATTTTATAAGCATGAAGATCGGCTTAAATAAGCAGAACCGCCATTCCCTAGATGCTACGTCGCGTCCATTGGGCGCGACGGAAGCCCATTACAGCGACAACGCGTAATGGGCGCCTAGTGGGTCGTCCTATCATGGACTCGTCAATAGCCGCGACGCCGCGCCCATTAGCCGCGTTGCTGGGCCTAGTACGGGCCCAATCGCAAAAGAAGCCCGCCACATCATCATCCCGGCTAATAGCCGTGACGCCGTGATCAATGGATGCTTTTCCCTCTATTTTATTAATTTTGAGCTAAACAACCCTATTTAATTAATTTTCGAATTAAAAAGCTTTATTTTAATTAAAAAGCTTATAATGCAATGAATTACACCGACTCAATGATAGTTGACTTGAATTTTTTTAAATATTATTAATGTAAATAAGAGAAAAATGTGCAGCTGCAGTGTACAAAGAACTCCCGTGGCATGATTCGCGGCGCCGCGAGGCGGAAGAATTATTATAGGATATCTAAAAAATTTACTATTTATTGATTTGATTATTTCCTCTCGCAATTTTATCGGTGATCGGGAGTATTTCTAGTATGAAATGAAGTTTGACCGAATATTGATATTATTTTCATGATTGATTGAATTTAGATTCTTGATTATTGTAGATGCTTATGTATGTCTGATCTTTGTGAAGCAGCTACTCTTTTTATATTCCTTGTTCTTCTCAATTGTCAGGTTCTCAAGTGAATTCATGGCAATTGCTATGAATCTACATATTGTATTATATTTATATATAATACGAAAGAACCTAAATGCAACAAGGAATAAGAATATTAATCATAGCAGTTTGGTTCCTCTATATATAATATATCACGGGAATCTACAGTTATTTTAAATGGAAAAGCTTTTCTATTTTACATAATGTTATAACTCAAATTACGGCTGACCCTTGTTTTGCCGATCGGTTAAAATATTTCGTGTAACGTAGTAATTACGTGCTTTGAAAAAACTACATTTGGACTATTCTACTATAGGGTTTTGATTTGATATGTCACGATATTCTTTGCCGGTTAATTGTAAGTCACATAATTGGAGTTCAATAATACGGCTCTATAGTGAATATTAAGGTTGCAAATCATCCCATATTTATTAACAAAGTTTTTCGGACAGCCTCATAATTATAACATCAAATCCCTCCATGCATATGCAAACACGATACAAGGTATTACAACATATTTCTAGGTAGATAGTTGCATATAAACATAACTTATCTAGAAATTTACATAATTCTCATGGGATTTTAATACGCTTTTATTACGTACACTACGATTTATGTGGATTAGATAGATATGCAGATATGGATATAATATAAGCAAGGAGAAGGACAAAAATATGATATGAGGACGAGAGAACTCAGGCAGTTAGTGTAAAACCCGTAAAATTTAATACGGGGTTTTGATGTAATTTAGCATAGTAAAATCTTTAATTTAGAGGTTTCGAAATATTAATCTAAAATTTTGGATGAAGAATATAAATTATAGAAGTGTAAAAAAAGAAGAAAATAAATTAACTTAAATTAGTTAATGGAGTAAAATTTACAATAAACAATTCAAAAAAATAATATTATTTCAAACAAGTCCAATAAAATTTAAGTGACGGCTTATTTACTATCATTATTTACTATCAAAGCCCAATAAAATAAAACCCAAAATGGGCCAATGGCCCAAAAGATTAGCAAGTAACATGGACCAAGTCTTTACACAAAAATCTAATATAGTCCATGAACATATTACACTACATAGCACAAGACCCATTAAATAAATTCTTATATATATATAAAAAAAGAAAGTGGCAACTCATCATCACGTTACACACGTTTGAAAAAAAAAAAAATCATCACGTTACACACCAACTAGGGACAAAAGGAATGTCTCATATCTTGATTTACACCCCACCAACAAAATTTTAATGTAAAGTACATCCACACCTTACCACTAAGGAAAATAACAAAAAAAAAAAAAAAAAGAAATCCCACGTTACCATTGCTTATATCACCAAACAATATTTAAATAAAAGCTACACCTTACAACTAAAAAAAGGTAAGAAAAAAAGAAGGGAATCTCACGTTGCGAAACTTAGGAAATTACAAGCATTATCACCAAACTAGATCTAATAATATCTACTCTAGGAAGAAAGATTCCCCATCTCCACGTTATGAAACCAAAATAAATATATGGTTACATCACTAAAACAAATAAGAGAACACTCAAAACAAGAACGTCCAAATAGAACGAAGGGCACTTAGCAAAACGCAAGCTTGGGGAGAAGCTAAGAATTTTCTAAACATCTAAGCTTGGAGGATAGGTAGGTGGACATTTCACCTAAAATACGTTAATTTTATGTGAATTCGGTTTGGAGGTGAATAACTCACCTCAAAACGTTAATTAGTTGAGAATGTTTTATGTGTTTTTTCAAAATGATGGATATTATGAAGATAAATTTGTCTCTTACATGCATTTAGAGCTTGGAAGCGAATAAAGATACATGACTTAGGAAGGAAAGATATCATTTACGAAATATGGTAGATTAATTCGGTGGGGTTTTTGTATATATTTATGTGCTATATACGAATTATATGAAGTTGTCAAGCTGCTATCATACCTGGATGTTGTATGTATTTTACGCTAATTATATGACTTTTAGGACGTTCTTGATTTTAATGTGAGTTTCAAATATGGGATAGAAAGGAAGAAAAAATAGTTTTGATATATATTATTTTCGGCCTTTTGACATTTGTGTGTCATAAGGTTTCGAACATGTGTTAGGAAGGTGAAGTTGACTTTAGGTGTTTGAGCGTGTTGGTCGTATGACGTTTTTGTTGGGTGTAAATATTTTTTGAAATTAAAGTTTGTGACTTTTGAAAGTTTTGGCAAAGAAGGTTTTCGGCTTTCTTACAAATCTTGGAGTGAAAAATGAATTTTTGGGTCAAGGATATTCAAATTTTCTGTTTTGCGATGTTGTAAAACTTTGGGGAAGATATTTTCGGTATGCAATATTTTCGAAAAAGGGTTTTCGGCGTTGTTTTCGTTACGGTCAAATTTTCGGGCATTTTTAAATAATTTTCAAGTTTTTTAAATTTCCAGGACTTCTAATAATAAAATATTGAGTTAAATGATTTTTAATGTGCAACATATATTTAAAGAAAGAAAATGTTCGTGCCTAGACCCCGAGATATGATCGGCAGAAATGATCTGCCGGGCAGTGGCCAGATGGGTAGGTCTGGCCACACACGAACTTGACCCATGAGGTGGTCGGAAGGCAGATGGGCAGTTCGCTCGAACATGAGCATATACGCGACACTAGACGGATATAGCCTTGGCGCACATAGCTTGTGGCAAGCGCCGGCTCGATGGACTTGAGTGGGCATTCGGCGAAGGACGCGCGCAGCCGTGTTGATATGCGGGGCACAATGTGTGCACAGTAGACCAGACGTCAACACGGCTATAGCTGAGGCCGAAAGGTTGAGGGACCTTCCGAAACCGGACTACGAGAATCCAAAGAAGGGGCAAAACCATGGGCAGCGGCCGAATGGATTTCAAGGAAAGGTGGGCAAAAAGAGGAAGTACAATGGTGCTCCTAACAACAATGGGTCAAAACACGTGCCAAAGCGACCAGATAGACAAGCTGAGAAACAGCCGGTTACTGACCCAACCAAGAAGGGACGTGTTATATATGCAATGGTTCTCACAAGTGGTATCAATGTCCACAACGATCTGCTGTTAACGCTCGCAACCCAAATGAGGGGCAAAGCTGGACCGTCGGGTGAAAACGAGGATGAGCCACAGGCCAACCAGCTGCAAGTGTTTGTCACAACCCATTTTAACTTAGAATTTTTCGCGTCTAAGTCGAGGTTCGAGACCGGCAATAGCTTGACTCGGCCCAAAGCCTTGCTACTCAGCCTTTCACTTTCTTATGCTTGCGTGCGGAAATAAGCGTCGAGGGATCATTACGCTCACCCCAAACCCAACGTACTCGGCCTGTTAGATAAAGTTTGGCCTCGGACTTAAAGCTCTCGTGTTTGCCTCACTCGATCTCACACCAACAAGAAACGAATAAGTTAGATTACACAAGATTTACGGGAAAACTCACTCCAAACTTAGAGTGGGGGAAAAACCCGGTACGAGCTTGAAAGACTCGCACAATAAGTTGCTTGTTTACAGAACTCGCCTAGCTTATAGGAACACTCGCACAATAATCGAAGCTACAACCTTAAGCTATCGAAAGTATCACACGTTTATACAATTTTCTCACAATATCAATTGATGAATTGCCTCCTTGGCAAAATGCTTCACAAGGCCTTTTTATAGACTTGGCCAAGCCATCCTCCCATGTGCCTTGGTGGAATCTCGCCCATGTGAGGTGTTGGCTTGGACACTTGGAATCTCGTCCATGCTTAGTGGGACAAAGGCATGTTGCCAATGATCTTGGTGGGACAAAGCACTTTCGGCCATGTGCAGGGTTAGTTCATCAACTACCCATGTGATGCCAGCCTGTTAAAGCCATCTTTGGCCCATGCGATGCCAGCCTGTCACCTACCATCTTTAGCCCATGTGGTGCCAGCCTGGCTCATGCACAAGCCATGCCATGCAAGTCTGCCCGATGCCTAATGTCGCTGGCCAAGTCGGGCGCGCGCGCCAATGGCTTCCGTCAGGCTCCCACATCCGTGTGCTGGATTGTTCCGCAATCAGGCACAAGTCCGCGCGAGCGTGTTGGTCTACTGCGCACACATTGTGCCCCGCTGTCACGCCCCCAAGTAACTTAGAATTTTTTTCGCTTCTATTAACTCTTGACGCAACACGGCAGCGACTCGATATGACCGAATCGAGCCGCCTAAGCCTAATGCGGAATGATCGCGTGATTGGAAATGCCCCTCTTTCTCGACTCACAAATACTGAAGCTAGGATATTGCGTAGTAGTTAACTTCGAGTCTACATCAAAGTCTCGAACAAACTCCTCACACAAGAATTACGGGAGCGCACTCCCAACCCAATTTCTATTAGTAAATCGGGGCCCCCAAAAGTTTGGGGAAGTACAAGCTAAGTGTATGAAGACACTATCATGACTCGTACAAGACTTGGCAAACGGACACACACACACTCGCACAAGAGGGCACACGAAAGCTAAGTACAACTTAAGACTTTAACTCTCTAGAACTCTCAAGCACTCACTAGCCAAAACTCCCTCTAAAGGTGCCAAGTGAATGGCCTTTTATAGAGGAGCAAAGGGGACTTGAGAGGGCAGCCGGCTGGAAGTGGCCATTGGGGCGCGCTGGCGCGCACCGCACGAGCTGGCCACTCGCGCTCGCTGGCAGCCTGGCGCGGGGCAGGGCTGGCCAGTGCTGGCTGGTTGCGTGCTTCCAAAGGCTGGCAGGGCCTTGTGCTACATGTAGGCAGAGCAGGGCTGGCAGGGCCTTGCAGAGACTCCTCAAGTCTAGGCCAACATGTGGTGTTTGCTTGCTGAGCACGGCGCGGCAGGGCTGGCCTGGCGAAAAGCTGCCGTGCGATGTGATGGCCTTGGCAGGGAGCTGCTCAGCCATCCAGGGCGCTGGCAGGGCACCACGGCCTGACAGGCTGACAAAGCTGGCCGGCCACCAAGTCCAAGGCGTCCCTTGAACTTCTCGGCCAACGGCTGAGTCTGGCGCGGCATGATGCTCTGACAGCTCTGACACGGCCACCTCCTCGTCGCTCGTGCCCGCCCTGGTGCATGGCCGCCACGCGGCCATCGTCCGGCGGCCAGCCTGGCGCACGCGGCCAGGAACAGCAGGGAACCAAGCCATGCTGACGAGGTCTGGCCGCCGTGCCACCTAGGCGGCGATGCCTTGCTGGCGGAGCTCGGCCACTCCACGGCCGACGCCGGCGGTGCTCCGGTGAAGCTCCGGTGAGGCTCCGACGAGGTCCGGCGAGCTCCGGCGAGGGTCCGGCGAGCTCCGGTGAATCTCCGACGAGGGTCCAGCGAGCTCCGGCGAAGGTCCGGCGAGTCTCCGGCGAAGTCCGGCGAGCTCCGGCGAGTCTCCGGCGAGGAGCGGCGAGGTGCGACGGGACTCCGGCGAGGCTCCGGCGAAGGGCGGCGAGGCTCTGGCGAAGGGCGGGCCGCGTGCGCACTTGTCGAGAGAGAGTGCTCACCGTGCGGCCACATGCGCGCGTAGAGGGGGCGCCGCGCGCGCAGTTGCTGCCTCGTGCCGAAGTGGGGCAGCGCCAGATGCCGAGCCCGCGCGCAAGGGTATGCGCGCAGGGCCGCGCACGCATGGGGATGCTGTGCGCGCCTAGTGCCGGGGCCATAGTCGAAGACCATGGCCAGGCCTGAATAGGCCAAGCGCGCAAGCTGCCGAGGCTGCGCGCGGGACAAGGCCGCCAAGTGCCGAGTCCCAATGAGGGGCGCGCGCTGGGCGCGCGCGGCCGGCCGCCAGTGTGGCGCGGACCCAGTGCGGCCGGGATCTCCGTCCGGCCACCGTTGACCCCCGGTCAACGGTCAACGCCAGTCAATGCCTTGACAATCCTCCCCCGGTTAAGCTGTCGACGCCCTCGTCGACTTCGGGACCTGTTGTGGGGAGAGGCCGTTGTAGGCGTGGCGTGGTCCAGCTCAAGGGTTCTGCCGATGTCCCTTAGTCGAGGTGGCTGCTTGGGCAGCCGAGCTGGAACGGGCGCGTCGCAACGCGCCGAGGATGGGCTTCCAAGGCAGGGCGGACTGGGCCTAGACGCTGCCAGCGACGGGTCGGCTAGCCGGGCAGAGACGAGGCTGGGTGGCGTGGGCGCCAGCTGGAAGGTCGCGCAAGAGGCCTCGTCCTCGTAGTCGTAGGCGTAGTCCGTGATCTGGTCGGGCACTTGGTAGTGCCCGCGGATGAAGCCGGGCTGTTGTTCGTCCGCGATGAGCAGCCCACCTAAGTACGGCACGAGGTTGACCTTGGCCGACATGAGGAACTCCATGCCCAAGACGATCTCGAAGTCTTGGAGGGGCATGGTGACGAACTCCTGGATGTCGAGGTAATGGCCGACTCGTAGAGTGGCCGAGGTCTTGCCCGAGACGGTTTGGCCTTGGTTCACCGACCTAACTCTCGACTCATGAGGATGAATCGGCAGTCCAAATCGCCATGCCGTGCTTATGGCCATGAAATTGTGGGAAGCCCCCGAATCCACCATAGCCATGACCCGCCTGTTACCAATGTAGCACGGAACGTACATAAGTTTGTGCTTACCTCCTCGTCCTTCTTGAAGTGCCGTGAGGACGTGTAGGTGATTGGCTTGCGGCTGGTCCGAGGATGAGGGGGCATCGGCTGCGGAGCCGATCTTGGCGGGGTCGAGGTCATTGAGCAGCGGCAACGGTGTTAATCGCCGACTTCTTGGGGCATTCGAACCATCGATGCCCTTGGCCGCAAAAGTGGCAACGCACTTGGTTGCCGCCTCCATCCGCCTTCTTCTGGTTGGGCTTGGAGCCGCCTTGGCCTTGCCCTTGGCCATGGCCCAGGTCTTGCCCTTGACCCTTCTTCTTGCTCCAACGCCCCTTGCCCTTGCCTTTCCCGTTGCCTTTGCTTGGGTTGGGGTCTCCCTTAGGCTGCGCCTGTTGAGGCTCGGGTCCCGTCTTCGCGCGGGGGATGTCGCGCAATCTCTCGACCTCAGCGATGGCCGTGTTGAGATCGAGAATATGGCGTCCGACAAGCTGGTTTTGGGCCCACGAACTGAGCCCCTTCATGAAGTCGTACAACTTGTCCGACTCCGAGTCCTTCGTGTCCATCAAGAGCATTTGGAAGCTCTTCACGTAGTCGTGGATGGGCCCCGTCTGTCGAAGGGCGCGAAGCTTGTCGCGCGAATGGTAGAGGCCGAACTGTGGGAGGAAGTTCGCGCGAAGCTCAGTCTTGAGCTCCTCCCAAGTCTCGACACGCCCTTGACCAGTTTCAAGGGCCTCCCTCTTCTTGGTTCGCCACCAGAGTTTGGCGTCGCCCACTAGGAAGCGGGTGGCGAGTAACACGCGGTCGGTCTCCGCGGTGAGGGCCGCCTCGAAGTACTCCTCGAGGTCGTTGATGTAGTTTTCGAGCTCCTTGGCGTCGTGCACGCCATTATAGGTCTCGGGCTCAGGCATCTTTGGCCTTGAGCCGTGAGTTGGCTCGGTCCGGGCCACCAGATTCCGCAAGAGCCTAAGCTCGGCCTCCGTCTCGACACGGTGGCGGTGTGCGGCTTCTTGCTCCTCGCGTAAGTCTTGGACGGCAGCTTGCAGCTCTTGGAGCTGGCCCATGCCCTCGGGCATCTTGACCTTGAGTTCTTCAATCACGGCTTGGAACTCGCCAAGTCGTGCCTCCATGGCTCCTACTCGGGGCCTGAGTGCGGTGTAGACTTGCACGTTTTCGACGGTGCTAGTCTCAAGTGGGTTCTCCACGGGTGTGTCGTTGGGTGCCGAGTCTTCCATTGCTTCAGTAGTGGTCAGAAGAGGTGGTGTTGGGATCTCCTTCACGAACGTAGGCTCTGATACCAATCTAATGTCACGCCCCCAAGTTACTTAGAATTTTTTTCGCTTCTATTAACTCTTGACGCAACACGGCAGCGACTCGATATGACCGAATCGAGCCGCCTAAGCCTAATGCGGAATGATCGCATGATTGGAAATGCCCCTCTTTCTCGACTCACAAATACTGAAGCTAGGATATTGCGTAGTAGTTAACTTCGAGTCTACACCAAAGTCTCGAACAAACTCCTCACACAAGAATTACGGGAGCGCACTCCCAACCCAATTTCTATTAGTAAATCGGGGGCCCCAAAAGTTTGGGGAAGTACAAGCTAAGTGTATGAAGACACTATCGTGACTCGTACAAGACTTGGCAAACGGACACACACACACTCGCATAAGAGGGCACACGAAAGCTAAGTACAACTTAAGACTTTAACTCTCTAGAACTCGCAAGCACTCACTAGCCAAAACTCCCTCTAAAGGTGCCAAGTGAATGGCCTTTTATAGAGGAGCAAAGGGGACTTGAGAGGGCAGCCGGCTGGAAGTGGCCATTGGGGCGCGCTGGCGCGCACCGCACGAGCTGGCCACTCGCGCGCACTGGCAGCCTGGCGCGGGGCAGGGCTGGCCAGTGCTGGCTGGTTGCGTGCTTCCAAAGGCTGGCAGGGCCTTGTGCTACATGTAGGCGGAGCAGGGCTGGCAGGGCCTTGCAGAGACTCCTCAAATCTCGGCCAACATGTGGTGTTTGCTTGCTGAGCACGGCGCGGCAGGGCTGGACTAGCGAAAAGCTGCCGTGCGATGTGATGGCCTTGGCAGGGAGCTGCTCAGCCATCTAGGGCGCTGGCAGGGCACCACGGCCTGACGGGCTGACAAAGCTGGCCGGCCACCAAGTCCAAGGCGTCCCTTGCACTTCTCGGCCAACGGCTGAGTCTGGCGCGGCATGATGCTCTGACAGCTCTGACACGGCCACCTCGTCGTCGCTCGTGCCCGCCCTGGTGCATGGCCGCCACGCGGCCATCGTCCGGCGGCCAGCCTGGCGCACGCGGCCAGGAACAGCAGGGAACCAAGCTCCGGTGAGGCTCCGGCGAGCTCCGGCGAGTCTCCGGCGAAGTCCGGCGAGCTCCGGCGAGTCTCCGGCGAGGTGCGGCGGGACTCCGGCGAGGCTCCGGCGAAGGGCGGCGAGGTCCGGCGAGGCTCTGGCGAAGGGCGGGTCGCGTGCGCACTTGTCGAGAGAGAGTGCTCACCGTGCGGCCACATGCGCGCGTAGAGGGGGCGCCGCGCGCGCAGTTGCTGCCTCGTGCCGAAGTGGGGCAGCGCCAGATGCCGAGCCAAGGGTATGCGCGCAGGGCCGCGCACGCATGGGGATGCTGTGCGCGCCAAGTGCCGTGGCCATAGTCGAAGACCATGGCCAGGCCTGAATAGGCCAAGCGCGCAAGCTGCCGAGGCTGTGCGCGGGACAAGGCCGCCAAGTGCCGAGTCCCAATGAGGGATGTGGCGCGGACCCAGTGCGGCCGGGATCTCCGTCCGGGGGGTCAACGGTCAACGCCAGTCAATGCCTTGACACCCGCATATTCAACACGGCTGCGCGTGTCCTTCGCCGAATGCCCACTCAAGTCCATCGAGCCGGCGCTTGCCACAAGCTATGTGCGTCAAGGCTATATCCGTATAGTGTCGCGTATATGCTCATGTTCGAGCGAACTGCCCATCTGCCTTTCGGTCACCTCATGGGTCAAGTTCGTGTGTGGCCAGACCTACCCATCTGGCCACTGCCCGGCAGATCATTTCTGCCGATCATATCTCGGGGTCTAGGCACCCCCGAGCCCGATTGAGTACTGCTCGGCCGCCGTTGACCAAGGTCAACGGTCAAGATGCATCAACTGCATAACAATTCTGCCCCGCCTGAATCAGCGACGCCCTCGTCGACGATCCCGGGAGCTAGTTTTCACGGAATTTCTTCAAGAAGCTTACATGGAACACCGGATGGATTCGATACTTTGGTGGAAGCAACAACCTGTACGCCACTTGGCCGACTCGATTCACGATCTCGAATGGCCCATCGTACTTTGGCAAGAAGCTCCATGCGAGTGATTGAGCTTTCCACTTGGCCTTCATTTGGGTTGATAGTTTTACCCAAACTTTCTCGCCTACTTCGAAGGTTACCGCCCGATGTCCTTGGTCGTAATACTTCTTCATCCGTCTACTTGCTTTGGCGAGGCTATCTCGAGCTTCAGCCACAACAATTGTCGCCCTCGAGCAAACTTGTACGCCGTGGGCAATCTCCTGCAGCTTTCCACATAGAAAGATTTTGAGGTGTTAAAGGTTGGAAACCATAAACTACCTCGAATGGACTCTTTTCCGTTGCGATTTATGGAGATTGTAGCAAAATTGCGCCGAGTCAAGTAAGCTCGTCCAATTGTGTTGGCTGGTCGAGATATAATGCCGAAGATACTCCTCAAGGAGTTGATTGACTCGCTCGGTCTGTCCATCCATTTGTGGGTGATAGCCTAAAGAAAATCACAGTTTTGTGCCAAGCCTTCGGAATAGAATCGTCCAGAATCGGCTTGTGAACCTTACGTCCCGATCACTAATGATTTCTTCTGGCATCCCAAAATACTTCACCACATTTCGGAAGAACAGATCCGCAGCAACGTCAGCATTGCACTGAATAGGGGCAGCCATAAATATCGCCATTTTGGAGAATCGATCCACCACGACTAGAATGGAATTATTGCCTTCGCTCTTTGGCAACCCAACAATGAAGTCCATGGAAATGGAACGCCATGGACTAGCCGGAATAGGTAACGGCTGCAACAAACCTGCTGGCTTTGTACGCTCGGGCTTGTCTCGCCGGCAAATGTTGCAAGTACGAACAAAGGCCTCAACATCCTGCTCGAGCTTTGGCCAATAGAACTTGCGAGAAATTAGGGCCATCATGCGCCCAACTCCCGGGTGACCTGCCCACTGCGGATCATGGTGTTCTTTCAAAAGATCATTCCGCAGTCTCCCGGCGGGTACATAAACGTTTGCCAGGCGTGACCAACAGCCCATCTTCAAGCCAGTAGCGTTTCAGAAGTCCTTTAACCTGATCCTTGAGTTTCATATAAATCGGATCGTTCTCACCTTCGCGTCGGATGCGGCTTGCAAAGCTGCTCGCGACTTTGCTTATGCGGCCACATGTTGAGGTGAGGCAGTGCATCAGCAACTTCATTCTGCCGCCCAGGCCGATGAACCCAGTCGAAGTCGAACTCCCCAAGAAACTCTTGCCATCGTGCTTGTTTCGGGGTAAGCTTCTTTTGGGTTTTGACGTAAGTGTTTGCCACATTGTCGGTGACAATCACAAATTTTGATCCGAGTAGATAGTGGCGCCACGCTCCGAGGCAGTAAATCACCGCGGTCATGCTCGTGCGTGCTAGAGCGCGTTTCGGCCTCTTTGAGCTTTCGGCTCTCGTAAGCGATGGGGTGTCTCCCTTGCACAAGTACACCGCCAAGTGCCTTACCAGACGCATCAGTGTGGACTACGAATGACTGCTGAAAATCGGGCAGCTTCAGGACGGGTTCGCTGGCCAATGCAGCTTTGAGTCGTTCGAAGGCTTCTTCGCAACTATGACCCCAATCCCACTTCATGTCCTTCTTTAAGAGGTCCGTCAGGGGCAAAGCAATCTTTGAATACCCCTTGATGAAGCGTCGATAGTAGTTCGCAACACCGAGGAAGGACCACAGCTCCGTAACGGTGCTTGGTCGTGGCCATTCCATCACCGCTCGGACCTGGCCTTATCCATCTCGATTTGACCATTTTCGATCATGTGGCCTAAGAAATTGATCCTGGTGCTACCGAATTCGCATTTCTCCCTTTTGACGTAGAGTCGATTTTTCCTTAAGGTCTCCAGCACTACCTTCAAGTGTAATCCTCCAGACTCGCCGAATATACGACGATATCATCAAGATAGACTACCACAAACTTGTCCAAAAACTCATACAGAACATCATTCATCAAATTGCAAAATATAGCAGGGGCATTAGTTAAACCGAAAGGCATCACCAAAAATTCATATGACCCGTACCTTGTCACGCACGTGGTCTTTGCCTCATCCCCTTCAGCAATCCGAACTTGCCAATATCCCGTTCGTAGATCCAACTTCGAAAAGTACCTCCCCTTGGCTAGCTTGTCGAAGAGATCTAGCGCATTCGGTATCGGATACTTATTCTTCACTGTCACTTTGTTGAGCGCCCGATAGTCGACACAAAATCGCAACGAGCCATCCTTCTTGCGTTGGAAAAGTACCGGCGAGCCAAAGGGTGCCTTCGAGGGTCTGACTAGGCCCACATCCAATAGCTCGTCGACTTGCCGCCGCAATTTTTCCAGTTCAACTGGATTCATGCGGTAAGGCACCTGCGTAGGAGGTCTCGTTCTAGCTCCAACTCAATTCGGCGATCAGTGGGCCTCCTCGGTGGGAGTTCTTTAAGCAGTTCGTTGGGCATGACATCTTCGAACTTCTCAAGAATAGCCTGAATTTCAACTGGCGGGACGTGCGGAGTTGCAGATTCATTCTCGCGCACAACAGTCAGGAAAGTTTGCTCTCCGTGCCAAGCCCACGCTTGAGCGGTATAGCCGAACACCTTGGCCCGTTCTTTGTCTCACCATATTGGAAAGTACCCTGGATGAAGCCAGGCTGTGCCTCGTCAGCTATCATCATGCCGCTCAGGAAGGGTATCGTATGGCCTTTGCATCCACCAAGAATTCGTTCCCAAGAATGACTTCAAAGTCGAGTGGAGCAATGATAAATGTCACCGGCCCTTTTCAATGACCAATCTTCACATTGGCCTTTACGTTACCTTCCACATGTAAAGACGCAGCATTTGCTTATTTGATTGTGGCAGGTCTGTTGAGCAATGCAAGCCCAGCCTTCATCTCCATTTCGAGAGACATGAAATTATGCGTCGCTCCCGAGTCCACCATCGCCGTAGTGGGATGTTTTTCCACGAGACAAGAAACGTACATTAGTTTGTTCTTACCAGACTTATCCTGCCGAATTGTGGCCAACACTCGCAGCTGGTTGGCCTGCGGCTCATCCTTGTTTTCACCCGACGGTCCAGCTTCGCCCCTCATCTGGGCTGCGACAGTGTTAACAGCAGATCGTTGTGGACATTGATACCACTTGTGAGGACCGTTGCATATATAACACGTCCACTTCTTGGTTGGGTCAGTAACCGGCTGTTTCTCAGCTTGTCTATCTAGTCGCTTTGGCACGTGTTTTGACCCATTGTTGTTAGGAGCACCATTGTACTTCCTCTTTTTGCCCACCTTTCCTTGAAATCCATTCGGCCGCTGTCCATGGTTTTGCCCCTTCTTTGGATTCTCGTAGTCCGGTTTCGGAAGGTTCCTCAACCTTTCGGCCTCAGCTATAGCCGTGTTGACATCTTGGACATTCCGTCGGGCTAGCTCACTTTGTGGATATGGTTTGAGCCCAGCCATGAAATTGTACAACTTATCAGCGTCGGACATATCACGGGCGTCGAGAATCAAAGAATGGAACTTCTGGACATATTCATGGATCGTGCCCGTTTGTTTATGCCTTCGCAAAGCATCTCGGGCCAACCAAGCATTATTTTGCGGCGCGAAATGGGTCTTAAGTTCGGCCTTCAGGGCTTCCCAAGTTTCAATCCGTGCTTGCGGATTCTCATCTGCCTCACGTTGTCGGGTCCGCCACCAGATCTTAGCATCGTCAATAAGGAATCGAGATGCCACTGCCACTTTGTTATTTTCAGCTACTTGAGCTGCTTGGAAATATCCCTCAATGTCATATAGGAAGTTTTCTAGCTTCTTCGCGTTGCGTACACCATTGTAGGTGTCTGGCTCGGGCAACTTCAGCCCCGAGCTCTTAGGTGCTTCGATGTGGACAAACTGATTTCGTAAGTATCGCAGCTCAGCATCAACTTCCGCAAACCTGCGATCGTTGGCTGCGATGACTTCAGCAAAACGACGTTCATTGGCCGCATGGAGCTCGGCTATACGCCTATCATTGACTTCGGCGGCATGTGCGGACGCTCCAATGGTGCGATCGCACTTTGTGGCCAGCTCGCCGATAAGTGCAGCTCCGTCATTCACGGTTTGATGCACAGTCTGCAATTGAGTTTCCAAAGTCAGGCACAACAGCATGAATTTCCTGAACGATTTGCTCGCATGCTGAGAGCTTTCTCTCTAGCTCATTTATCCTTCTTCGTAGCGACGACGAGAAGCTAACGAGTGTATCCTCGCTCCTGCTATTCATTGCTTTAAGTGTACTCGAGATTTGGGGGTTGGTGTAGCAAACGTCTCCTCCCTTCACGGACTACGCTCTGATACCAACTTTGTCACCACCCATTTTAACTTAGAATTTTTCGCGTCTAAGTCGAGGTTCGGGACCGGCAATAGCTTGGCTCGGCCCAAAGCCTTGCTACTCAGCCTTTCACTTTCTTATGCTTGCGTGCGGAAATAAGCGTCGAGAGATCATTTCGCTCACCCCAAACCCAACGTACTTTGTCACAACCCATTTTAACTTAGAATTTTTCGCGTCTAAGTTGAGGTTCGAGACCGGCAATAGCTTGGCTCGGCCCAAAGCCTTGCTACTCAGCCTTTCACTTTCTTATGCTTGCGTGCGGAAATAAGCGTCGAGAGATCATTTCGCTCACCCCAAACCCAACGTACTCGGCCTGTTAGATAAAGTTTGGCCTCGGACTTAAAGCTCTCGTGTTTGCCTCACTCGATCTCACACCAACAAGAAACGAATAAGTTAGATGACACAAGATTTACGGGAAAACCCACTCCAAACTTAGAGTGGGGCGAAAAACCCGGTACGAGCTTGAAAGACTCGCACAATAAGCTGCTTATTTACAGAACTCGCCTAGCTTATAGGAACACTCGCACAACAATCGAAGCTACAACCTTAAGCTATCGAAAGTATCACACGTTTATACAATTTCTCACAATATCAATTGATGAATTGTCTCCTTGGCAAAATGCTTCACAATGCCTTTTTATAGACTTGGCCAAGCCATCCTCCCATGTGCCTTTGTGGAATCTCGCCCATGTGAGGTGTTGGCTTGGACACTTGGAATCTCGTCCATGCTTAGTGGGATAAAGGCATGTTGCCAAAGATCTTGGTGGGACAAAGCACTTTCGGCTATGTGCAGGGTTAGTTCATCAACTACCCATGTGATGCCAGCCTGTTAAAGCCATCTTTTGCACATGCGATGCCAGCCTGTCACCGACCATCTTTAGCCCATGTGGTGCCAGCCTGGCTCATGCACAAGCCATGCCATGCAAGTCTGCCCGATGCCTAATGTCGTTGGCCAAGTCGGGCGCGCGCGCCAATGGCTTCCGTCAGGCTCCCACATCCGTGTGCTGGATTGTTCCGCAATCAGGCACAAGTCCCCGCGAGCGTGTTGGTCTACTGCGCACACATTGTGCCCCGCATACTCAACACGGCTGCGCGTCCTTCGCCGAATGCCCACTCAAGTCCATCGAGCCGGCGCTTGCCACAAGCTATGTGCGCCAAGGCTATATCCGTATAGTGTCGCGTATATGCTCATGTTCGAGCGAACTGCCCATCTGCCTTTCGATCGGCCACCTCATGGGTCAAGTTCGTGTGTGGCCAGACCTACCCATCTGGCCACTGCCCGGCAGATCATTTCTGCCGATCATATCTCGGGGTCTAGGCACCCCCGAGCCCGATCGAGTACTGCTCGGCCGCCGTTGACCAAGGTCAACGGTCAAGATCCGTCAACTGCATAACAATTCTCCCCCGCCTGAATCAGCGACGCCCTCGTCGACGATCCCGGGAGCTGGTTTTCACGGAATTTCTTCAAGAAGCTTACATGGAACACCGGATGGATTCGATACTTTGGTGGAAGCAACAATCTGTACGCCACTTGGCCGACTCGATTCATGATCTCGAATGGCCCATCGTACTTTGGCAACAAGCTCCATGCGAGTGATTGAGCTTTCCACTTGGCCTTCATTTGGGGTGATAGTTTTACCCAAACTTTCTCGCCTACTTCGAAGGTTACCGCCCGATGTCCTTGGTCGTAATACTTCTTCATCCGTCTACTTGCTTTGGCGAGGCTATCTCGAGCTTCAGCCCACAACAATTGTCGCCCTCGAGCAAACTTGTACGCCAGTGGGCAATCTCCTGCAGCTTTCCACATAGAAAGATTTTGAGGTGTTAAAGGTTGGAAACCATAAACTACCTCGAATGGACTCTTTTCCGTTGCTGTTGATTTATGGAGATTGTAGCAAAATTGCGCCGAGTCAAGTAAGCTCGTCCAATTGTGTTGGCTGGTCGAGATATAATGCCGAAGATACTCCTCAAGGAGTTGATTGACTCGCTCGGTCTGTCCATCCATTTGCGGGTGATAGCCTAAAGAAAATCGCAGTTTTGTGCCAAGCCTTCGGAATAGAATCGTCCAGAATCGGCTTGTGAACCTTACGTCCCGATCACTAATGATTTCTTCTGGCATCCCAAAATACTTCACCACATTTCGGAAGAACAGATCCGCAGCAACGTCAGCATTGCACTGAATAGGGGCAGCCATAAATATCGCCATTTTGGAGAATCGATCCACCACGACTAGAATGGAATTATTGCCTTCGCTCTTTGGCAACCCAACAATGAAGTCCATGGAAATGGAACGCCATGGACTAACCGGAATAGGTAACGGCTGCAACAAACCTGCTGGCTTTGTACGCTCGGGCTTGTCTCGCTGGCAAATGTTGCAAGTACGAACAAAGGCCTCAACATCCTGCTCGAGCTTTGGCCAATAGAACTTGCGAGAAATTACGGCCATCATGCGCCTAACTCCCGGGTGACCTGCCCACTGCGGCTCATGGTGTTCTTTCAAAAGATCATTCCGCAGTCTCCCGGCGGGTACATAGAAACGTTTGCCATGCGTGACCAACAGCCCATCTTCAAGCCAGTAGCGTTTCAGAAGTCCTTCTTTAACCTGATCCTTGAGTTTCATATAAATCGGATCGTTCTCACCTTCGCGTCGGATGCGGCTTGCAAAGCTGCTCGCGACTTTGCTTATGACGGCCTACATGTTGAGGTGAGGCTGGCGGCTTAGTGCATCAGCAACTTCATTCTGCCGCCCAGGCCGATGAACCCAGTCGAAATCGAACTCCCCAAGGCACTCTTGCCATCGTGCTTGTTTCGGGGTAAGCTTCTATTGGGTTTTGAAGTAAGTATTTGCCACATTGTCGGTGACAATCACAAATTTTGATCCGAGTAGATAGTGGCGCCACGTTCCGAGGTAGTGAATCACCGCGGTCATCTCTTGCTCGTGCGTGCTATAGCGCGTTTCGGCCTCTTTGAGCTTTCGGCTCTCGTAAGCGATGGGGTGTCTCCCTTGCACAAGTACACCGCCAAGTGCTTTACCAGACGCATCAATGTGGACTTCGAATGGCTGCTCAAAATCGGGCAGCTTCAGGACGGGTTCGCTGGCCAATGCAGCTTTGAGTCATTCGAAGGCTTCTTCGCAACTATGACCCCAATCCCACTTCATGTCCTTCTTTAAGAGGTCCGTCAGGGGCAAAGCAATCTTTGTATACCCCTTGATGAAGCGTCGATAGTAGTTCGCAACACCCAGGAAGGACCGCAGCTCCGTAACGGTGCTTGGTCGTGGCCATTCCATCACCGCTCGGACCTTGGCCTTATCCATCTCGATTTGGCCATTTTCGATACCAATCCAGCACACGGATGTGGGAGCCTGACGGAAGCCATTGGCGCGGGCGCCCGACTTGGCCAGCGACATTAGGCATCGGGCAGACTTGCATGGCATGGCTTGTACATGAGCCAGGCTGGCACCACATGGGCTAAAGATGGTCGAGTACAGGCTGGCATCGCATGGGCAAAAGATGGCTTTAACAGGCTGGCATCACATGGGTAGTTGATGAACTAACCCTGCACATGGCTGAAAGTGCTTTGTCCCACCAAGAACATTGGCAACATGCCTTTGTCCCACTAAGCATGGACGAGATTCCAAGTGTCCAAGTCAACACCTCACATGGGCGAGATTCCACCAAGGCACATGGGAGGATGGCTTGGCCAAGTCTATAAAAAGGCCTTGTGAAGCATTTTGCCAAGGAGGCAATTCATCAATTGATATTGTGAGAAAATTGTATAAATGTGTGATACTTTCGATTGTTGTGCGAGTGTTCCTATAAGCTAGGCGAGTCTTGTAAACAAGCAGCTTATTGTGCGATTCTTTCAAGCTCGTACCGGGTTTTTCCCCCACTCTAAGTTTGGAGTTGGTTTTCCCGTAAATATTGTGTCATCTGACTTATTCGTTTCTTGTTGGTGTGAGATCGAGTGAGGCAAACACGAGAGCTTTAAGTCCGAGGCCAAACTTTATCTAACAGGCCGAGTATGTTGGGTTTGGAGTGAGCGAAATGATCTCTCGACGCTTATTTCCGCACGCAAGCATAAGAAAGTGAAAGGCTGGATAGCAACTTTGGGCCAAGCCAAGCTATTGCCGGTCTCGATCCTCGACTTAGACGCTAAAAATTCTAAGTTAAAATGGGCTGTGTCGCAAGTCGAATTTATTATTAGGTTTCGAACATGTATATTTATGAATTAGTGATAACTTCGATATAAAGTTATTTATTGTAGTTCATCCAAGAGCGTGTTTCGTACTGATGTAACTATCGTTTTGTGTCCAGAGGTCCAAGGTATTAAGGATTTATCGCTTACGAAATTCAGGACGACAGGTAGGTGAAATATTCACTTACGACACGTAAACAATATGTGCTTTTATGTGTTTTCATGCTTGCGTGTTTTACGTGAAATATGTGAATATTTTTATGTGATTAAATAAGTTACATATATCATGCATTTATTTGTCATGTGCACTTCATACTAGAACGAGGGATGTTCAGACCGTGTGGGTCGGTGATGAACTGATATCGTGTGTACCGTATTGGAACGATAACGCTTTGATAAGTGGGGTAGATGGTGGTTTTATGATAGGTGACTCGTTGAAGAGTCGATGTTAGTACTCAATATGACACCTGATGGCTGACAGGTGTGAGCGTTCTGTCAACTAGACAGATGCGAACGCTTTGTCTACCCGGACGTGAACTTCCCGAGGTACGATCGTCTTATATATTAGACGAAAGAAGCGACCTGGCGTGAACTTCCAGAGTAGGCTACTGTAATTGTGATTGGCATGCGAGGTGTTGAGCCTAACCTAGGGCCCTAATTTGTGAAATGGGAGATTAGCGTGAGAAAAGAAAGAGCGTGCATTACATGTGAGATATCGAATTTGGGATTGAGTACACGATTATATCATGCATTATTTTATCTACTGGGCAAGGAGCTCAGTTTATGTGTTGTAGGTACTGACAAGCCCGACGTGGAAACATGTCAAAACTAACGCGACTGGTGGCGGTGCTCCATGGTCTTTTGAGGGCAAGGCGTACATGGATGTTACCTGTGGAGCGGTTATAGTATGTTTTGTGTGTCAATAAACTCGAATTGAGTGTGAACGTAAAATATGACGTGTGTGAATCGTGTGCGCATGAAAGCTATTTTTATTTGCTGTAGTATATTGTATTTCGCGTGGAAAAGTTTTATTAATTAGGTCTTCCGCGATTTTCGTTGCGGGAAATCCTCTAATATTTTTAATTTGAAAGTGAGTATCGTTACAGTTGGTATCAGAGCATTAGATTTATAGGTTCTGCAGATTGTCCATGTATTGCCGCTCGAAAGCCTGGAGAACCAGCCTCGCCTGTAAGCTTTTTTAATAACTCATGTGATTATGTGTTATTAAAAGGTGTTGTATGTGTAATGATAGATCATAATCGAAAATGAGGCAAGGACGTAGAGAAAACGTGGGAGAGTCGAGCCGTAGGGGCGAAACTGAGTCCCCTGCCAGTCAGCGCGATTCCACGATAATGCGCTTAACCGAGCTGATCCTACGCCAGTCGGATCAGATAAATGAGCTGATACAACACCAGAGCTCGTTTGAGCACCGCTCCTCCCCGCAACCAGAACGTGTCGAAATTATCGAGGAACGTTCTAGAAAACTGAATCCTCCAACATTCACTGATGCCACTAATCCTGCAGTGGAAGAAGACTGGTTACGTACGATCGAAGACGTGTTCATTTATAGCCGTGTGCCGGAGGAGGAGAAGGTTCTTTGTGCCATTTCCATGCTAAGGGGAAACGCTAGGTTTTGGTGGGACACAGTGAAAGTACTAGAGAACCCAGTAACGATGCCGTGGGAGCGCTTCAAGGAGCTGTTCCACAACAGGTACTTCTAAGCCATGAACAAGAACGACGGATGCTCGAATTTATGAACCGAAGCAATGAGGGATGTCAGTTGCGGAGTATATCCGCAAGTTTGAGGAGCTATCCCGTTTTGCCCCTCACATGGTGTCCACTAATCTGTTGAAGGTGACGAGGTTCATAACGTGTCTCAAACCTGAACTTTATCGAGACTTAAGTATAACGGGAGTCCGACAGTTGGAGTTTACACAAGTAGCGGCGCGCAATGATTGCAGAGCAGGCTGAGGCACAGATTGTGGAGGCCCAGGAGGTAAAGAGAAGAAAGGAGAATCAGCAAGGAGGAGGAGGTGATCGCAAGCGCCAATTCTTTGGCAAAGGCCCTGGAAAAAATAATCAAAACAACCGACCGTGTCAACAGAACTGGCGTCCAATGAATCAAGGGCCAACAAATATTTCGAATAGGCCTCCAAATCCCGCGCCTCGATGCCAGCAATGCGGGCGCTATCACTTTGGAACCTGCTTTAGATCCGGTTCTAACTCATGCCCTCAATGTTTTTGATGTGGAAAGATTGGTCATTATGCGAGGAGCTGTCCGGAGAACCTAGCCGTGAATCTGATTAAACTGCCGGTTCGACCTCCACCGATTCCAGCCAGGGTTTTCACCCTAACGAATAAGGAAGCAGAAGCAAACCGAGCTGTGGTGACGGGTACGTTGACTATCTTTCACGTGCCTACGTCTGTTCTCATTGACTCTGGATCCACACATTCGTTTGCGTTGGCTAAGTATGTGGAAAGAGTGGGAATCTATCCTACTCAGTCTGAATTTTGTTATGTAGTGATAATACCTAACGGGGACCCAATCCGAACCAACAGGGCAATACATAAATGTCCTATAAACATCGAGGGTAGAAACTTAGAAGCCAATCTGATTGTGATCCCGATGAATGATTATGACATCATATTTGGGATGAATTGGCTTTCGAAATATGGAGCCGTAATTGAGTGTGCTAAGAAGTTAGTGAAATTCAAATTGCATGAGGAGGAGGTATTTACTTTTTCGGGTAAAACGAACCAAAGTTGTATTCCTCAAATTTCGGCTCTTAAGGCTCAACGACTTTTGAGATCGGGTTGTGAATCATTCGTAGTATGTGCGATTAAGGCGGAGGAAGCCCTTCATCCAGAATTGAAGGATGTGTCAATAGTAAAAGAGTTCACCGATGTATTTCTCGATGATTTCCCAGTGTTACCCCCTGATCGAGAAATACAGTTCACCATCGACTTAGTGCCAGGAGCGGGTCCTATTGCTAAAGCCCCTTATCGATTAGCACCAAATAAGTTAGAGGAGTTAAAAGAACAACAACTGTTACAAAAGGGATTTATTCAGCCTAATTTCTCACCTTGGGGAGCACCGATATTGTTTGTGAAAAGAAGGACGGATCGATGAGGATGTGCATCGATTAGCGGGAGCTGAATAAAATCACAATTTAAGAACAAGTGCCCATTGCCTAGGATAGATGACATGTTCGACCAACAGCATGGTGCTAAGGTATTCTCAAAAATTGACCTTCGTTCGGGGTACCACCAACTAAAAATTCGGGAATCAGACGTCCCGAAAATGGCATTTCGCACGAGGTACGGCCATTATGAATTTTTGTTATGACTTTTGGATTGACGGATGCACTGGCAGCCTTTATGGATTTGATGAATCGAGTTTTTAAGGATTTTTTGGATCGGTTTGTGTTTATCGACAATATCCTCATTTATTCTATGTCAAAGGAAGAACATGCAAATCATCTACGAATTGTCTTAGGAACTCTACGAGAAAAACAACTTTATGCCAAATTTAAGAAGTGCGAGTTCTGGCTAGAGCAAGTACGTTTCTGGGATACGTCATTTCTGGAAGTGGAATTTATCCTAGTAAGATCGAAGCGATAAGTAATTGGCCACGACCAACTAACCCCACAGAGATCCGTAGCTTCCTAGGGTTTGCTGGGTATTATCGAAAATTTATCAAGGATTTCTCCAGCATTGCTTCGACACTCACAAATTTAACTAAAAGGAACGTTCCATTCAGATGAACGGAAGCCTGCAAGTAGAGTTTCCAAGAACTTAAGAAGCGACTAACTACAGCCCCAGTCCTTAAACACCTTCGGGAACGGAGGGTTATCTGTATATAGTGATGCCTCGAAAAATGGTTTGGGATTCGTACTGATGCAGAACGGGAAGGTTATTGCATACGCCTCCCGACAATTGAAGGAATACGAGAAGAATTACCCAACTCACGATCTCGAGCTTGCAGCAGTGGTGTTCGCTTTGAAAATATGGCCGCACTACCTATACGGAGAATGGTGCGAGATCTTTACAGACTATAAGAGCCTGAAGTACTTCTTCACTCAGAAGGAGTTGAACATGAGACGAAGGCGGTGGTTAGAACTTGTGAACGACTACGACTGTGTAATTAGCTATCACCCAGGGAAAGCGAATGTAGTCGCAGACGCGTTAAGTAGGAAAGCTGTAAATGCAGAACTTCACCAGCTTGGAGTAGAAGCAGTTGCGCTGGGGGAAGTGGAGACGAAAATAGCGGTATTGACCCTCCAACCAACCCTGCTCGAAAGGATCACCTTAGCTCAGAAGGAAGACGAGCTATACATAAAGGTCAAAGACGAACAAACAATGCCAACCGACTTTGAAATCAAGGAAAACGGGAGTCTTTGATATAAAAATCGGTTGTATGTACCTGACAACCAAGAACGTTGACGAACAACAATGACAGAGGCACATGCAACCCAGTACTCGATACATCTAGGCGCCACGAAGATGTACCAAGACGTGAAAATAAATTATTGGTGGCCTGGGATGAAGAAAGACATTGCAGAGTTTATAAGTCAATGTCTAACGCGCCAACTCATAAAGGCCGAACACTAAAGACCAGCAGGAATGTTGCAACCCCTGCAAATTACCGAATGGAAATTGGATCATATCACCATGCATTTTGTCGTTGGTTTGTCGAAAACCGTGAAAGGTCACGACGCTCTGGGTTATAGTTGATAGGTTGACCAAGTCAGCCAACTTCCTACCCATAATTTCGACATTTTCCTTAGAGCGTTATGCGGAATTGTACATGCAGGAGATAGTTTGACTTCATGGGATTCCGAAATCGATCGTTTCGGATTGAGACTCGAGATTCCTGTCAAACTTCTGGAGAAGTTTGCAAAAGGCAATGGAAACCGAGTTATCATTTAGTACCGCATACCATCCCTAGACTGATGGGCAGTCAGAGAGAACAATCCAAACCTTGGAGGATATGCTACGTGCGTGGTGTTAGATTTCAAGGAAATTGGAGCAAATACTTAGCCGAATTTTCCTACAACAACAGCTACCACGCTACGATAGGAATGGCCCCGTACGTGCCATTATATGGACGGAAATGTAGATCCCCAGTTCATTGGGTGAGGTTGGCTGATCGACACGCGGTATATTGATATTAAGTGCGGGTGTGACAAGTGATAATTAAAACGACTACGAATTTACTATCACCAACGTGCGATAGGCAGTGAACCTATCGTTTGTATTGTAGTAAAGTGAGTAAACGAATATCGAACACGAGGAATAAATTTGATTACTAGTATTAACCTATCGACTCGATATCTAGCCTATATAAAAAACGGGATTTGTTTTTGCTACGAACTAATTTTTCAAAGCAACCGAATGGAATAGAAGAATAATGAAACACAACTAGAAATGATACGAGTGAGTTAAGATGACAAATATGTGTTCGGAATTCGAATCCCGAAAGGTATTGTCGGCTAAAGCTACGGAATATCGCTCCTACATGAATATCGACTAAATCGCAGTAATTTTCCTACCCACTCACGGATTTGTTGTCGCCCTAAACGTTCGTGGGGATCTAATATTAGCGATTACCAGACGGCGATGATCGAGTATTTGCTTTCGCCCTATACTCGAATCCTAACGTATACGAACGGCCTAATCATTATTTAGCTGTCGCCCTAAACGATGTACCACACATTCATATCAACACATAGACATGTTGAGACAAAGAAGCAACATCATAGAATGATAAATAGTCGAATACACATGTTCACGATTATCCTACGCCTTAACTATGACATAACCCAACGTTCATCTACTCCCAAACACATAAAATGATTAGCTACTCATATTAGACAAAACAACAACGAGATTCAAAAGAAACAAGGATAGAGAACTCATAAATCTTCCCTAATAAGTGAGGAGGGCGGTTGCGAGGCGGAGCGCTCGTTCCTCGATCAAAATGGCATAATTACGTTGCTGGATCGTCTCTTAAGCGTCTCCGAATGAAGGAGCAGCTTCTAGGGCTCTTCTTCCTCTTCTTTTCTCTTAGGTTTCGGCTCTCCAAGGTTAGGGTTGAGTTCTGAGAAGAACTCCCCTTTTATGCTTCGAATTTGGGCCTTAAACCTGACATTTGGCACGTTCACGGCCACTTAACGGGCCTTCACGGCCGTGAAAGATGCAATTAGGCAGACTTTTCGCCTTTCTTAAACCCTTCACGGCCTTTTGCATAAGGAGTCACGGCCGTGACGCGCGGCTTAAACCCTAAAACTTGACTTTCTGGCGCAAGTCACGGCCTCTAGCTACGACCTTCACGGCCGTGAAGTAGTGGAACTTTCTTCGTTGAACTTTCTACCTCTGTTCACGGCCTCTTACATGCTTTGTCACGGCCGTGACGAGGGACAGTGTTGCTTAGCTTCGTTTCTGCCGGATGTCACGGCCAATTGCATGTCTCTCACGGCCGTGACACATAAGGTCTTTTCTTTCTTAAGCCTTTGCCCATGTTCACGGCTTCGTACATGAGGGTTCACGGCCGTTTCTGCACCTTCAACTCTCTGTCAACGTTCACGCCCTCTCGCATGAGTTGTCACGGCCGTGAACGTTTCTTGGCAGCTTCATTCTTTGTCCTTTTTGCGTTGCTTTTGCCTCATTTTCGTTCCTCTTCGCCCAATAACCGTTCGAAGGTCCTATAATATTTAAATGAGTGTAAATAGAGCCAAGAAATGCAGGGAATGACCAAAAATACTCTATTATAACCCAATAAATACAGCAATAAACGTATTAAAATACGTTTGTCATTGACGAAAGAACCTTATTGGGTCCCGAGATGATACGAGAAGTGACTGAGGCAATAGCTAAAATTCGAAACAATGCGGACGGCTCAGAGTCGTCAGAAAGTTATGCAGATCATAGACGAAGGTCACTAGAGTTTGCAATAGACGATTGGGTATTCCTAAAAGTATCCCCTATGAAATGCGTGAAACGTTTTGGGAAGAAGGGCAAACTAAGCCCTAGATTTATTGGTCCTTTCAGAACACTCAAACGTGTGGGTGAAGTCGCATACCAGCTAGAACTACCGGCGACGCTCGGACAAGTTCACGATGTTTTTCATGTATCGGCATTAAGGAAGTATATTGCTGATCTGAGCCATGTATTGAAGAATGAAGTTCCCTACCAACAATTAAAGCCAGACTTAACTTATGAAGAACAGCCGATAGATATTTTAATAAGAGAGGTGAAACAACTTCGGAATAAAGATATTACATTTAGTCAAGGTGTTGTGGCTAAACCAATCCATTGAAGAGGTTACGTGGGAAAGAGAAGATGAAATGAGAAGCCGTTATCCTGATTTATTCCAAATGGCGTAATTTCGGGGACGAAATTCTTTTAAGGGGAGAGTAACCGTAAAGTTTAATACAGAGTAAATCTTTAATTTAGAGGTTTCGAAATATTAATCTAAAATTTTGAATGAAAAATATAAAGTATAGAAGTGTAAAAAAAATGAAAATAAATTAAATTAGTTAATGGAGTAAAATTTACAATAAAAAAAATTCAAAAAATATTATTTCAAACAAGTCCAATAAAATTTAAGTGTAAACGGCTTATTTACTACCAAAACCCAAACAAAATAAAATTCAAAATGGGCCAATGGCCCAAACGATTAGCAAGTAACATGGACCAAGTCTTTATGCAAAATTTAATATAGTACATGAACATATTACACTAGCACAAGACCCATTAAATAAAATCCTATATATATATATATATATAAACACAAAAAAAAGTGGCAACTCATCATCACGTGAAAGGCTGGATAGCAACTTTGGGCCAAGCCAAGCTATTGCCGGTCTCGATCCTCGACTTAGACGCTAAAAATTCTAAGTTAAAATGGGTTGTGTCGCAAGTCGAATTTATTATTAGGTTTCGAACATGTATATTTATGAATTAGTGATAACTTCGATATAAAGTTATTTATTGTAGTTCATCCAAGAGCGTGTTTCGTACTGATGTAACTATCGTTTTGTGTCCAGAGGTCCAAGGTATTAAGGATTTATCGCTACGAAATTCAGGACGACAGGTAGGTGAATTCACCTACGACACGTAAACAATGTGTTGTTTTGATGCTTGCGTGTTTTACGTGAAATATGTGAATATTTTTATGTGATTTAAATAAATTACATATATCATGCATTTATTTGTCATGTGCACTTCATACTAGAACGAGGGAAGTTCAGACCGTGTGGGTCGGTGATGAACTGATATCGTGTGTACCGTATTGGAGACGGTAACGCTGTGATAAGTGGGGTAGATGGTGGTTTTGTGATAGGTGACTCGTTGAAGAGTCGAGGTTAGTACTCAATGACACCTGACGGCTGACAGGTGCGAGCGTTCTGTCAACTAGATAGATGCGAACGCTTTGTCTACCCGGACGTGAACTTCCCGAGGTACGATCGTCTTATATATTATATGGAAGAAGCGACCATGGCGTGAACTTCCACAGTAGGCTACCGTTATTGTGATTGGCATGCAAGGTGTCGAGTCTAACCTATGGCCGTAATTTGTGAAATCGGAGTTTAGCGTGAGAAAAGAAAGAGCGTGCATTACATGTGAGATATCGGGTTTGGGATTGAGTACACGATTACATCATGCATTATTTCATCTACCGGGCAAGGAGCTCAGTTTATGTGTTGTAGGTACTGACGAGCACGACGTGGAAACATGTCAAAACTAACGCGGCTGGTGGCGGTGCTCCACGGTCTTTGAGGGCAAGGCGGTATATGGATGTGACCTGTGAAGCGGTTTTAGTATGTTGTGTGTCAATAAACTCGAATTGAGTGTGAATGTAAAATATGACGTGTGTGAACCGTGTCGCATGTAAGATATTTTTATTCCGCTGTAGTATATTGTATTTCGCGTGGACAATTTTTATTAGTTAGGTCTTCCCCAATTTTCGTTGCGGGAAATCCGCTAACATTTTTACTTTGAAAGTGAGGGTCGTTACTTTGAAAGTGAGGGTAGTTACAGTTAGTCAATTTTCTGCCGTCATAACATTAAATTCGTGGGTATTCCCTACTCCAACCCTTACATATTAATTGGATATACGAGGTTACATATCTTGCATGACCATATAAAATTAAGAACCATGTCAATATAAGATGGTCCATTGTTCATATAAATCTTGAAGTTCCATGAATTCCAATTACAGTCACCCCAGATTGTAGTAGTTCTTATAATTATGTGACAAATCATATTAATTAGCTCGTTAAGGCACACAATAGTTTGAACTGAGAGGATGACTAGTTTAAACTACACCATTTCTTGTCTCAAACCTCAAAATCAAATATAATCTTAGAAAGACAATCTACAAGTCAAGAAACTGGTCCAAGAAAATCACCTTCGATGCTTACGAGAGCCCTAAACTCTTCCTCAGTCGCGTCGTACTCGACAGCAATAACCATGAAACGCAGAACAGCGCCCAACTCTATTTTCTTCTCCGACTTCTCATTCACGAATATAGTTTCATCAGCCACGAATCGAAAGCCGCCCATCTTCCTATTGGATAAGTATATTTTTTCGATCGAGAAAAACCTCAAGAAAGCACCGTGCTTCTGAATTTTGTGAACGACCCCTTCCAACACTTCTCCGGGCAAAATCTTGAAGGTCAAGCAGCTGAAGTCCACTCGAAATAAAAGTTCACCGCTTCTCTGTCTGATGATTCCTTGTCCTATGCGGTCTATGGTCGTTACGGATAGGAGAAAGCCAAGTTCTTTCGTTGCCTTTTTGGCGGCGAAGATGTCCAAGAGTTTCGCCAAGATTGATCTTTGGAGGGTTGAGCCTTTGGAATCCATGTTCTCGGGATGGATTATTACGTCCCACGATAGCTGTGCTTTGAGGAACATTTTGTTCTATCTTTTGAGATCACAACAGGCTTGTAATGACAGCTGAGGAAAGATGCAAAAAGGTCTCAGTAAATTGAAAAAAAAAAAAAATCCAATCTTAAGAATTTCTGGGCAACCCAACTCCAAGCGACAACAAAGAATTAATTCAAGCACAAATACGAACGCAAACGACGCAATTAATTCGTTAACAGAGGTGGAGTAGTTGCAATTCCAAAAAAAAAAAACAAAATAGAACATGATCGTCGTACCAGTAAACTTTCGACGAGCTTCACAATCGACTGTGAAAGGTTTTTCCCCTGCCAATTTCCCAAATTCGTCAGGCGGCGGACGAAGGCCGACAGGCGAAGGTACGGCCAATGGCTTTGATTCTCTGATTCGGAGAAGAGCAGAGAAAGAGAGTGAAGCGTGGAAAGGTTGAAGGAAGGGCGAATAAAGCTTGGGGCTTTGGGCTGATCAATTGGGCTTATAAAGGATAAATGGGCTTTAAGTATAACCGATCGGCCCATTATTTCGGCCCATTAACCCATCGAGCAAACTCAAAGGATCATCATCTTAAAACATACCCCTGTTCTGAAAAGAAAGTCGTTTCAGAATTTTTCACGCATATTAAGACATGGGTTCAAATGTCTTTTATACCCCTCATTAATTTTAATTGTATGACTTGTATTGAACCTTTTGTTGTTATTTAATAGGAGGGCAATTTTGGAAATATACACATATATTTTTTGAAAATACCAAAACGACTTGCTCTTGAGAACGCAAAAAGATACCTAAAACGACTTTCTTTTTAGAACAGAGAGAGTATTTTTCAAGTTTATAGGCAAGAGCATACATTAGACAAAAGCTAAAAAGTGGCAAGAGGAGAAAATGCTGCATACGACCAAGAAATTACACGACGAAAAGAAAACGAATGCTAAACTTTCCTACGAAACAGGCCCAAGATAATCGCCCTCCAAGCTAACGATCACTCGAAAATCATTCTCGGCCTCGACGTACCTCTCTCCGATGACCAAAACCCTCAGCTCGACACCCTTCTCGATCTTCGAAGACTTTGTGTTCATAAAGTAGGGCGTTTCCCCGTCCACGTACTGATAGTCGTCCATCTTCTGACGGGACAGGAACAGGTTTGCGGGCCCACACATCACGAAGACGCCGTGCTTCAGCACCTTGTGGACGGACCCTTGTAAGATTTCTCCCTGGAGAATCTTGTAGGTTATGCAGTTGAAGTCCACCGGGAACAACACGTCGCCCGAAGAATGCCTCACTTTGCCCTCGCCGATGTGCGAAACTGTGGTGACTGCAAAGTAGTAGCCGAGTTCTTTGGTGGCTTTCTTGGCTGCAAAGTCCGCCATGAGGCGAGTGATGATCGCCTTCTGAAGCATCAGCGCTTTTGTGTCGAGGGATTGTGCTGGGATTACCACGTTCCATGAGAGCTTCGATTTGATGTACATTTTTTTTTTTTTGCTATCTGTTGGAAAGAGAAATAGATCAGCTATATGCGATCAAGAAAACAAGATCAACGCAAAGGGAGAAGTTTTGCTTCATAAAAAATCTTCTGTAACTATAAAACAAGGACTAGAGGGAACATTCCCACACAAGGAAGATCAAGTATTAAAGAATCAAATAGAAGGTTAGAACAGACTAGTGCACTCGGTATGGACAAACTCGTGATGAGTATGAGAGGTTTTGAAGGGAAGACATGGCTGTTTAAAGGTATAACAGTTGATTGATAGTCATTGGAATCTAGACATTATCATCGGCCTCTTTATCTCAATCTCCATGAGAACTGTTAGTGAGCTGTCTTAAATGATCTCATAACTCTCTTGACCTTAAATCATTCTAAACCTGACCAGAAAACAGAAAAAAAAAAAATGACCGACTGCTATTTCTTTCCTTTCTCTTCAGTAGTTCAGTTGGACCAAAATCCACTTGTTGCAGAACAAAAATGCAAACACGAAAAGGGATAGCTTTCACCAAATCAACCGTTCAACATATTTGCTATACCAGATTTATGGAGGATAAAAGTCGGGAATAGGCACAACAAACAGAGAGCGAAGAGGAAAAAGGAAGATCTTTCTGACTCTACAAGCGACCGAGCGAGACAACTATAAAGGCACAAACTTAGGTCAAACGCTCATCTCATCGTGGATACAAAAAATTACCCCCTTTGCAGAAAGCGAGTGCTCTCAAAAACAGATGGGAGTTGCATCTAATCAAGAAAATAGTAAAGACCCAGCTCCCAAATTGACCGAAACTGAGGAAATTATCCAACCCAAAGCATGCATTTGCAGTACTCAATACGAATCGAGTTGATAAAGTAAGGGAAGAAATCAGTACCAGTTGCTACCGTCGTAGGTTTTTGAAGCGTAATAACCCTTGCAGAATGACGGTAGTATAGAATAATTCTTCATATTTACACTGATTTTATATTTCTGAATAATTGAAAAAATTTTATAGTAAAAAAACAACAGTGAGATGCAAACTAACTGGACTGCATCATCTTGTATTAACAGCCTGCATTTGTCTGATAGACGACATAGTATCGGAATACCGTCCAAGAGAAGTTCAATTGTAAGAAACAGTTACAAACTATAAATATGTTTTTGATATATAGTAACATGGACAAATATGTAACTAAAAGAAAAAAAAATATTTCCTAGTCAAGCTGCTTTGTCCAATCGAAGGGCTTCCAATCACGAGCAAAATCGGCGACGGCTTTCTTCTGCGCCTCCACAGATTCGTTTCTCCTCCTTCGGTGCATATCTTCGGCTGGCATTTGCAATATACCCCTTATGACATTAAGGCCGAAACTGCTCTTGAATTCTTTCTCGTCGTCAATCACGTGAACAAAACCCTTATTCAGACCGAACTCTACGTGGAAATAAGGGAAGTTCTTCGGTATCGAACCTCGAAGACCCTTTTCGCTCGTGTCGATGAGCTTCTTAGCGTTATGTTGGCTCCATTCGTCTTCAGCTTCATCTATTGCCTGAAATGCGAGTTATTTGTAAGGATAGTTGAAAGAATGCTTCCTTGACAAGCTGCGAGATTACTCTAACCACTTCTATACCAAAACAAGAAGGTAAAAGAGGTTTGTGGGCAAGAAACTAATGGTGGAAGAGATTATGAGGCAACCTTCTTAAAGTAAACAGGGGCCTGTTTGGCGACGTCTCGAGGCAAAGGGACGCATTCAACCATACAGTGGCGCCTCTGCCTAGCCAAGTCCATCACTGTCTCGAAGAAGACTACATCCTTTTCCTGCTTTGCAAACATCATTATCAGGCATTTCTTGAAGTTCCTTATTTCATCCCATACGTTGTCATCAACCATTCTCGTGGAAGGTTCATGCTGTACAGCGTAAATAGATCAGATATAGATTTGAAACAATAAATAGTGATTTCATGAAAAGCTCCGTAAGATTTGGTAGTAGGTTCACCTGCAGTGTCAGAATGCCACAATGGCCAGGCACAAGAGGCTGCTGATGAGGTAGTGCCAAATAGGTGAAGTTTGCTATGGCGATGACAAGATGCTTAGGTCTTGTAGAACTCTCGAAGCAAAAATGGCAGCGCTCTTGCTGAGTCAAAAAGCGATTCGCCGTATTCGTTAAACCACCAGTCGATTTATTATCAGTGTTTCTTCCTTTCTTTCGGTTCTTCTTCCTTGAACCTTCGTCGTAATCATATTCTTCATCCGCCTGATTAGACGTACTGTACTGATGGTTGTGCATGATTCTTTTAGCCAGTTGATGGTCGGAGTCCTCCTCTTTCTTCTTTAGCCTTTCAGAATGATCATGGATGATATACCTGGATAGTGGTAAATGGTAGGCAAATGGTTAAAGATAATATGAAAAGAAAAAGGGGGCCAAAAAGAGGTATATGTTATACAGTACAATGCAAAATTACCTGCTTGTGGACCCATCGGGATGCCCTTTACTTCCTTCATTTCTAATATCCTGGCTTGCTCTGATTTTCTCAGCTTCTTTCTGATTAGCAAAAAAAAATTAATGCAGGTCAGATCACGGGAAAACAGATAACAGGAAAAAAAACCCATCAGTAGCATAAATCTCTGACAAAGAATAATTTTATTCTTACTCGTCAAGAACTGAAAAAAGCAGCTTTGAAGCATCCACACAATATTTTGATAAAATTGATCACCGTAATTGCACAACAAGCAAAATTTCAAAATTCAAGATGATAAGCAAATCATTAATAATGTAAAAATCAGCTTGTATTAGAAATAAAGACTGATGAAAAAAGGGAGGAAACTAGAGCATTCAGAAAGTTTCCTACCATCAATTTTTCTGCCTCCTCGTGCTTTCCTTTCATCTTTAGTTGCAGGGCTTTAGCAGCCAATTGATTGGCGCTCATGCTTGGCTTCACCATTCCATCATCGTCTTTCATTTTTCTGTCTTGTGCTCTCAGTTCAGTCTTTTTAGGTGAAACATTACTGGGACTCGTCGAATTATCCTTATTTTGATCTTTAAACTGATCCATGAAACTTCCATCGTTGGAGAACTTATTTAAATCCGACAACGCATCAGAGACAAGAGCCGCATCCTCAGTCGGTAGATTTTTACCACGCTGTTTTCCCCAAGATAAGGAATTATCAACTTTGGGCACTCTCATTTTAGGATGGCGTCGCAGATCATCCGTTCTGCCTTTTGGACCAAAACTCTACAATAAACGAAATAAGATCACCAGTTAGGATCTCTTTCCTAGCTATAGCAGAAAGTCATAAGTTGAACAACGTAACAACAGAATATTACAAAACTAAAAATTCTATTAAGAAGTCAATAGACTCATACCCCTCTCTGTCATTTAGAGCAGAAAATAAATACTAGAGAGTACGTATCTTATTCAGTTATAGAAGGGTAGGAATGGATCAGAATTTTCAGAAAAATTCGTCAAAATATTAATGGAGCAATGAAGTCAAAACAAGTGGGTCGCTAGTTGTTACCTTCTCAGAACTATCATTTTTATCATTTACATCTTTAATAATCCCTTTCCTCCTGTTATTTATCGCTTGAAGATGTGCACGTGCAGGTGCAACATCAGAAGAAGCGACAGAAGCTGCCAAATGACCCATAGAACCCCAACGCTCTCCAACCACCTATAAAAGGAATTGCATCAGATATCCATCCAAATATAAGGGTGGAATAAATGTAAAAAAAAAAGGTCATGCTCTACACCTCCTTAAGTGTCCTCCCCTCACGAGCTGCTTGTTCTTTGGCCCTTTTCATTGCCTTAAGTCTCCAACTAGCACCCCCATCACCGACAACTGCAGCAGATAGAAGTTGTGCATCTCCAGCCTTCATTCTATTTGATTCTTCTGGATAACCGCTTCCATCATTCTTCAGGTAAGGATTAAGTTCCCGGGGATTATCCTTCTTTACCTTGTGATCGAAAAGATCTGTTTTAGAAATATGCTAGAAACGGAAATGAAAATCGCAAAATGATGAAATTGAAAAGGAGTGATTGAAATTATGAACTTCGATTAGGGTAGATACACATGTATAAAGTTCACTAACAGAACCTGCATTCTGCAATAAAAAAAAAAAAAATAATGCAGGCAATAGCACTAAGAACATAAAAATAACTAATTCCACAACGAAAAGCATACAGCAGAGCGTACAGCTCGGATACCTACCTCTTCTGCTGGGACTACCTCTGGCTTCATATCAGAAGATTGGCTGCCAGGAGTTTTCTCTGCGTTGTCTCTTGGCAGAAGCATCCACTCAAGTCCCATTTCTTTCCTCACAATATCAACATGGTCTTGTGACTGAGATCCTTTACCCACATCTGTATCTGTATCTTCTGATGAATATTCTGTTCTTTGTCTTCTTGTCTTTTTCTCTGAATGACTTCTATGTCGACCTTCAGAGCTATCATCATGTGTTTTCTTGGATTTTACTAGGTGTTTTCGTTTCTTCCTATCACGCCCTGGTTCACTGGAACTACTACTTGTTTCTGAAACAGAAGACATGTCCTCATCCGACGCATACCACTTTTTCTTCTTCCTCGATCCACTTTTTATTTTATCAAGTTCGTCATCAGAACTGTGGTACCGCGAACTCTTGCTTCGCTTCCCATCCCTTTCCTTCCTGTGTTTGGACTTTCTTCTCTCCTTTACAGAACCTTTTTCCTCATTTCTTTCCTAAAGCACAATCGCCAAGAGTTGTTTTAAAAGACAAAAAAGAGGAGGGAGAAAAAAAAGGCAAAATTCGTCCAACAAATTAAATATTTTTCATCAAACGATCGACTGGTACTGGGAACACTATTAGCATCCCAACTCAAATGCAGCAAGAAACAAATTTGAATGTTGAATTAAACTACGACTTAAACTACGACTTACTTCATCAATCTGATCCCGAGGTATGAACTTCAATCCTGAGAGCATAATTCTTCCTCTTATACCCAAAGCGGACTCACAGCAGCTAGCTTAAAATCTACCGAACGCATTCAGAACAGAAATTCAACATAACACTGTCAACGTCCGCAAAATCAGACAAAGAGATACTAACCCAAAATCGAGAATTGAGAGGGTTCGCGTCGAACGGTACGTGGAGTTTGAGCTATCCGGCGATGGCTAGCGTGGTCGGTCGACGGTCAGGGGAGGAGGGTTTTCCAATTTAGGGCTCCGATGTAATGGGTTTTGTACTTGTGTTTGTGTACGCCACGGCCGATCGCCATTCGCCGATGCTTAATTCAAGTTTCCCAATATAGATAATCATTAATTAAAATAAAAATAAAACAGAAAAACAAAGTTAACGATTTAAAAGCCCAAAGATAGACATGCGTCTGAACCCATCAAAAGGTTCATTGGCCCATTAATAAAGGGCTGTCAGCCCAACTCTGATCAACATTATTTTGCATACGTCATAAATAAACAAAGACGTATGTATGTACTACTAGTAGCTTATTTGAAGTACCTTTTACTAGTGTTTACTTATTATGCAGCAGCGTTTCTGAAGTAATTGACTTTGTTTTTAAATCCCAAGTTTTAATTATATTTTGGGTTTGTATTGGTAATAACCAACCCTAATAGGACATTTATTTATTACATTTTATTTTTGACCTAAACGGCTCTCAACATATTGAGAGAAAGAAGCCCTTTTCATGAGATAGTGACGCACTAAATATATATATATGTATATATATATATATATTATATAATATGTATAGGCGTTAGAAAATATAAAGAATTTACATTTCTTTCACCCTTCGCTCCATTTCAGCTGCTGCGCTTCCCTTTTCATGTTCTTCATTCTCAGCTCTCAGTTTCTTGAATTAAAGATTCATTTCTTCATTTCCTATCAAGGTATGCTCACTCAGTGTCCTTACGATCTGAATTAAGTGTTCTTTAATTTATGACTTGCTCTTCCACTCCACTGGATTTCGTTCTACTACTTTGGTTGTCTGAATTGGGCTGTTCTTGGATGTTCGGCTTACATTACATGCGATTTCTTGAATGACCTCTGCATTTTAAGTGCTAAATCAATATGTTTGTTCTGCTTTATTGATTTAACTGATAGAACCTCAAGACTTTTCTTGCAGGTTTTTAGCTTCAATAGTGAATGTTATTTCCTTCATTGCATTAAATCACTTCTTGGCCAATCTGGGCATCTATGTATCAGGGCTTAATGCAGTTCTGTATGTTTTATTGGATGGACTGAACTGATTTCTAATTCTCTATGAACTGATTTCTAATTCTCTATCAGAGTTTTCCTAATTAACAATAAACAAAAATGATTTTTTTTTCCTAATGCGGTGGTGGCCGAAGAAAATGATCAGTGCTGGGTCAGGAATAAACCTCGAAGGGTCATCGAGTGGTTCTCAGTACAGATCTAGCGAATCGATAGCTGAATGGAGATCATCAGAGCAAGTGGAGAATGGGACTCCATCAACTTCATCTCCCTATTGGGACAGTGATGAAGAAGATGAAGCAGGTGTGTTTTCTTCGTTTCCTTGAACAGATGTTTATTTATTTTAAATAGTGATCAAAAGTTGCTTCTTAGCTTCAAGCCTCTATCACTATTACTTTGTGTTCTATGTTCAAAGTGCCGCTCCGCTTTATGACTGCCTTCATATCAATGCTTGCAGGACCGAAACCATCTGAGTTGTACGGAAAGTACACTTGGAAGATTGAAAAGTTCGCAGAAATAAGTAAAAGAGAACTTAAAAGCGATGCCTTCGACATAGGGGGCTATAAGTGGTATTATATTCCATCGAAATTGTTTCTGATGTGTATACTGGCTTTGATTTGATCCACAGAACACCTTAAATTCGTTTTTTAATGCATTCTCTGTTGTATGATTTTGAATCTGCCGTCGGTATATAATCGAATATATTTGTGTGTGTGTGTGTGTTGATAGGCACATCTTGATTTACCCACAAGGTTGCGATGTCTGCAACCACTTGTCATTGTTTCTATGCGTTGCAAATCATGACAAGCTTTTACCTGGTAAGATATAGAAATGTCCAGTGGCAAAAAGTTGAAAAGAAAAGTTTTTTTTTTTTTTGGAGTTATAATTGTGCTTTCTTATAATAGGGTGGAGTCATTTTGCACAATTCACAATCGCCGTTGTGAATAAGGAACCGAAGAAGTCGAAGTATTCAGGTAGGCATCGTTCTTTCCTTCTCATGCATGTAGTTGAAATTTTCCAATTTCTCTTTCCTCCAAACGTTTACCCAATGGCATATTTCTTTTATAACATTCATGCAGATACGTTGCATCGGTTCTGTAAGAAGGAACACGACTGGGGGTGGAAGAAGTTTATAGATATATCAAAGTTATTGGATGGATTTGTTGATGAAGATACTTTGATAATCAAAGCTCAAGTGCAAGTCTTGAGGTACCACATGTTTTCGATATACTCTATGAAAATACTCTCTTTTTAACACCATGACATTTGTTTGCTTAAAGGGCACGAGCAGACAGACCATTTCGGTGTCTTGACATACGATATAGGAGGGAACTTCTGCGCGTATACGTGGGAAATGTTCTGCAAATCTTCCGTCCTTTTCTGGACGAAAAACGAGGCAAAATGGTGAAGCTGATTGAAGACAAAGCCAGATGGTCCAGGTATTTATTTACGCTTGTCGTCCCTTTACATTAATCTAATCGATTCATTCATTTCTTATGAATTCTCAGTAACCGTGTATACATGTTTTCAGTTTTCGATCTTTCTGGCAAACTATGGATCAAAATTCCAAGGATTCTCTGTCCAGAGAGAAAGCAGAGGTGGTACTTACAGTGGTTGTGAAGCAATTTTTCTTGGAGAAAGAGGTGTCTTCGACCCTCGTGATGGAATCGTTATATAGCGGTCTGAGAGCACTCAAAGCCCACGCCAAGGAGAAAAAGGACAATAGAAGGCATGTCGAGGGTGAAGATTTTCTGTGCCCTATGATTCTCATGGAGGACGATACCTTTGTTTTGAGCGATGACGTTCTGCCACTAATTGAGATGGCTGCTATGGAAGCCTCGCCGGTCAAGGATAAAAAGGGCCCGCAAAGGACCAAAAAGGACGGAAAGGGTCCACAAAACCGAACTAAAGTCTGTTTTTATAGGAAAAGAAAATGATGTTTTCTTTTTTAATCGAAATGACTTGTTTCCATTCTCCTTCTCTTAGGCTGTAGACGTTGTGAAGAACTTGAGCAAAGATACCATTGAGCAAGATGAGAGGCGACTCACTGAATTGGGTCGTCAGACCATTGAGATTTTCGTTCTAGCCCATATTTTCAGGTAATTTTATCGCTGCCAATGGTCTTGTTTCTGTGACTTGGAGGAGCTTAGTAGATGTTATTGTTCTGAAATAACAAGACAAATACGAAGGGAAGTTGATGCTGTGCATACTTTGAGTTAACGTGTCTGCTTTTTTTTTTCCCGCAACAGTAAAATTGAAATCACACACCAAGAGATCATTGCGCTGAGGAAACAAGAAGAGCTCATTCAAGAGGAAGCCGCTTGGCTTGCTGAAAACCAGCAGAAAGTAAAGCGTGAGAAGGAAAAGAGATTAAAAAAGAAGCAGGTTTTTTCATCATTAACATATACCTTATTACAGGATAAGCATAACTCACTCGTTTATCATCGGAATTTATGTTTTCTTTTTACGACAAGCAGAGACGAAAGGATCGGAAAGCCAAGGACAAGGCAAAGGGCGATAAATCTAGGGAGAGTATATCTGGTGAAGAACTTTTAGTGTCCGAGTCAGAAATTGCTGTTGAGAAATCTGATGGTGTGGAAAATATATCTGGTGCCAATGAATCTTCAGTTGGTACAAATGACGCCGACGCCGAAATAGCTCAGCTCGATAGCTCATCTGACTCGTTTTCTGAGGTTGTGAGGAGAAAGCCTCAAAATGGAAAAAACCGAAAATCTGCTATCGGGTTAGTGTTTTACCTACACTTCTCAGTCTTTTTCTGTATGCTATCAATTTTTGGATGGCATAAACGGCTCGCATCTGTCTTCGCTACACAGTGGAAAGAACCACCAAAGAAATAATGAAGTTTCTGACTCGTCTGATTGGTGTACTGTTGGGAAAAGACGAGCTTCTAAAGCTGTTGCATCTCTTTCAAAGTCCGCTGTCCCCTTTTCCCAGCATACGGTCGTCGAGAACGCGGTGCTTCTTTGTTTTCAGTCATCGATATTTCTTGCTACGTACGATTGCTATGAATACAGTCGAACTTTTACTCTGTCTTTTGCAGGAAGAAGAATCTGCACCATCATCTTCCATTACTTCCCCTCCAAAATCAAGATCTGCAAACGAAATTCCTTCCATTAAAACATCATCCAAAGACAGTCTCAAACAAGCCAACTCTGGCCAAGATTCTGCTGATAAGCCACCATTGCAGCCGTTAGTTGCTAATAGGCCTGATAAGCCCTCAACTTCTGCTGTGCCGCCATTTATACCAAGGCCCTCGAGCGCCCCCATAGCTAGTGGACCTTCCATGGCCCAACCGAGCTATACGCCTCAGTCTTACAGTAGTGCAGTTTTCGGTGGCCCGAGCACTCAGAGACAGCCCATCACTTCCATGGCCAATGGCTCGCTTTCTTACGCCCAAGCAACTTCTCTCGCCGGCTCGCCCATGGTGCTTCCACACTGTTCAGACATGCCTAGTTTCTCCTTTGGAATGGAGAGCGGGCCCGCCTTATGGGGCGGGGCGATACAAAGGGGAAATAATCATCATCATCATTCGAGGAACTTATCTGCAGATTATGCTTCGACGCTTGCGTTCAGTGGAATGCATAATAGCATGAGATCTCAGCCTAATATCCCGTTATTCGAATTCTCGGCTGGCCCGTCTACTAACAGTCGAGGCCATGTTGTGACTGAAGATTTTCCCCACATAGATATTATTAACGAGCTCCTCGACGACGAACATGGAATAGGAAGTTTATCCATGTCAGACTTGGGGAGGGGCGCTCGAAGTTTTGTCAGTTTCCATGGAAAAAGCGGGCCGGGCCCATTGTCTGGCCCAGACGGGCTTCAGCATGGCTATGGTGGTTCTATGGGAGGCTATGATATGATTCCTCCATTTCAATCGCCGATGAATGGGCCGAACTCATCGGGCTATCAGGCAAACGACTGGCAAGAACGGGCTAACTCGTTTCGACATTCGTAAAATGGGCCTTAAAGTCTACCTTAGGGCGGGTTTTTTCCTCTGAGTGGCGCTGAATGTCAACAGGGAAGAATTATTAGAATCATTTTCTGTCTGCCATTCGAACTTTAGCGTTTCCCCACCTCTTATGAGAAAACTAACTAGGAAAAATTATACGGTGGTTTCTTTTTGGGGGGTTTTTTAAAATATTGAGAAATATGTGCGCAGGAGTCAACCTAATTACATGATCGTATGTTTTTCAAATATTTGTAGTGTACATCACGTAAAGAACTCATCAGTTGAAAGCATGGCAACAACTCCTTTCCTATGTTAGAATTCAAACCACGACTCCTTCAACAAATTGACTCTCTTTTAGTTTTTTATCCAATCTGCAGTGGTCAAAACCTGGGAACTAACATAAGATCCAAGAAACTTCCAAGCTTTCCTGTAATCCTATAAATATATATGTCCAAAGCTATATCACGATCACTTTTATCATTGTCTTTTGCTACGAATGGAACGCAAGGAAAAGAAAATAATGAGGAATATAAATAGTAGAGTCGGCGTACTAGTTGCAATAATGTTTCTTGTGATATGCTTTATTCAGCCTATCAGAAGCAGCAGGTTATTACTACTTGATGGGGATCATCATAGAGAGGAGCACAACATATTAAAGGAGAAGGGCTTTTTCGTACATTTGCTCCAAAGGGGCCCCATCCCACCTTCGGGGCCTTCGCCGTGCACTAATATTCCCGGCGGCAGTAATGGCGGTGGTTGTACGAACAAGGAAATTAACTTTGCTATCGGTGCTTCACCGTGAAATTAATATAGGGCTTCAATCAAAAGCGATCGATCATTTATTTATTTATTTATTTTCTGTTATGGGAGCCAATCTCATAGTTGTATAGTAAATATTGTTTAATTCGCTGCTTTGGTTATTTCGTTTTAATTAGTTACTATTATGCTCGTTTATAGTGGAAAGTGTACCGATTGTGCATGGCTATAAATTATATCTAATTGTAAGTACCATCTCATATTTTTTGAAGAAAAAAGATCCGTGCACTCAACCTTGAATATATTAGGCAGATTTACGCATATGACGATTTGTTAGTCAAATTCCGTGCATGGTTTTGTATCGTTGAAGAATAATATTAACTATACTATTATTTCAAAAGTCAAAGGTATGCACTTATTCATTCGTATATATATCTATATATACATATATGTACAAAGTCAAAGTACGAAATAAAATGCTTTGATAGGATCTTGAAACAATTTAATTATGCATTAGGTTGACAATATATATGAACGTTCTTACTGTTATAAATTATTTATTTTATATCTATATAATACGCATATTGATCAACACATATATAGAAACAATGAATAATACAGTTTATAATATTACGTGCTTTTACAACTGATATTATATACATCAACATTACAAAATAGACAAATTTATAGCCAATTCCATGCACTATTTCAACTAATTTTTCACACTAATAAATATGTGGACATCCACATATTATGATTTATAACACTCCCCCTTGGATGTCCAATAAAGAATATGCCTCATTAAAACCTTATTAGGAAAACAATGTGAGAAAAACCATAGTGAAGGGAAAAAGAGTGAAACGCTATTTACTCTCCCTGATGAGAATGCCCTTTAAGACCTCTAAGTTTTCGGACTCCAATTGAATATACCAAAATTTCAAAAAATTCTTGGAGGAAGTGCCTTGGTAAATAAATCAGCAAAATTTTCACTTGATCGAACTTGTTGTACATCAATATCACCGTTTTTCTGAAGTTCATGCGTAAGGAAAAAATTTGGTGATATGTGTTTTGTTCCATCACTTTTAATGTAACCTTCTTTTAATTGAGCTATGCATGTTGTATTATCTTCAAATAATGTTGTAGAAGGTAATTTCTCAATAGATAATCTACAAGTGTCTTTGAATGTGTTGAATAATAGATCTTAACCAAACATATTCTCGACTAGCCTCATGAATCGCTAATATTTCAGCATGATTTGAAGAAGTAGCAATTAAGGTTTGTTTAACCGATCGCCATGAAATAGCTGTACCTCCATGTGTAAATAAACCTGTTTGCGATCGTCCGTTATGCGGATCAGATAGAAATCCCGCATCTGCATAGCGAACTAAACTTGATTGTGGATCATTCGAATAAAATAATCCTGCATCCGTAGTTCCTTGAAGATAACGAAATATTTATTTGATCCCATTTCAATGTTGTCTAGTTGGTGAAGAACTATGTCTTGCTAATAAATACACTGCAAATGCTATATCGGGTCTAGTATGACTTGTAAGATAAATTAACGCTCCAATAGCACTAAGATATGGAACTTCAGCACCAAGTATTTCTTCATTATCATCGCATGGTCTGAACGGATCTTTATTCACATCAAGAGATCGTACGATCATTGGAGTAGTTAATGGATGTGCTTTGTCCATATAAAATCTTTTCAAGATCTTCTTTGTATAAGTCTCTTGATGGACAAATAGTCCATTGTTTAAATATTCAATTTGTAGTCCGAGACAAAATTTCGTTCTTCTGAGATCTTTCATTTTGAATTCTCGTTTTAAATATGTAATAGCTTTAGTTAACTCTTGAGGAGTTCCTATTATATTTAAATCATCAACATAAACGGCAGTGATGACAAATTCATTTCCACTTCTTCTCATGAATTTACAAGGGCATGTTTGATCATTTTTACCCCTCTTTTAGTAAATAATCACTTAAACGATTATACCACATACGCCCTGATTGTTTTAAACCGTAGAGCGATTTATTCAACTTCATTGAGTACTCATTTCGAGATCCTGAATTTTTAGGCAAACGGAATCCCTCAGTGAGTTTCATGTATATGTCACTATCGAGTGTTCCATACAAGTACACAGTGACAACATCCATAAGATGCATATCGAGCCATTCACGTACTACCAGACTAATTAGATAAGGAAAAGTTGTTGCATCCACCACAGGAGAATAAGTCTCTTCGTAATCAATGCCGAATACTTTTCGTTTCTCAAGTGATTTTAATTCTATCTCGATTGCATCTTTCCATTTTGGTCAATCACTTTATCGACATTCATTTATAGATTTTGGTTCATGATCCTCATTTTCATTAATCGCATGTAGCGCTACGTTAAATGAGAAAACATCATCAACGTTGACTTCGTCTCGGTTCCATCTTATTCCATTATGGGCATAATTCATCAAGATCTCTTCATTTTCAGTATTTTCACAATTTTCAGGAACCTGATCAGATTTATTTATGCCCATGGACTCTCTTAGAGGTGTCCTCGACTTGACCATCTATTGCTCTTTTTCTTTTACGAGGATTCTTGTCTTTGGATCCCGAGGGCCTACCACGTTTCAACTGTGGTTTCGGCTCAATTTTATTATTAGTATTATCAATAGAAGTATCATATTCTAACATGAGCATTAACAGCTGGTATATGCGATTTAGTCACCTTTTTCTGGTCAGTAAAACTGTCTGGCAATTGATTTGCTAAATTTTGTAAATGAATTATCTTTTGAACTTCAAGTTCACATTCTTTTGTACGAGGATCAAAATGAGCCAATGATAATTCATTCCAACTAATCTCTTTAATCAACTGTTTATTTTCTTTATCTCCCCCTAATGTTGGAAATTTTGATTCATCAAAATGATAGTCGGCAAATCGAGCCGTAAATAAATCTCCTGTCAATGGTTCTAAATATTTTAGTATTGACTTATATTCAAATCCAACGTATATTTCCAATCTTCTTTTAGTGCATTGTGGTGGAGCAATTGGAATATATACTGCACATCCAAAAATTCCTCAGATGGGAAATATCTGGTTCCTGACCGAAAACCATTTGTAATGGAAAACATTATGATAACTTGTGGGTCAAATGCGAATAAGTGATGCTGCATGCAAAATAGCATATCCCCAACATGATAAGGGAAGCTTCGACTTCATTAGTAATGGTCTTGCTATTAATTGTAATCTTTTTATTAATGATTCTGCAAATCCATTTTGAGTATGCACATGTGCTACGGGATATTCAACATCAATCCCAATAGACATACAATATTCATTAAATGCTTTAGTGGTGAATTCACCAGCATTGTCAAGACGTATTTTCTTAATTGAATAATCAGGAAAGTGTGCTCGTAATCGAATTAACTGAGCAAGCAGTCTAGCAAACGCAACATTACATTTTGATAATAATGATATATGTGACCATTTAGTTGATGCATCAATTAAAACCAACATTACGTTTTGATAATAATGATATATGTGACCATTTAGTTGATGCATCAATTAAAACCATGGAGTATCTAAATGGAGCACATGATGGATGAGTTGGTCCACAAATATCGCCTTGAATACGTTCTAAAAATGTAATAGATTCATTTTTCAAGTAAAGACTGTCACGCCCCCAAATCCCTTAGAATTTTTTTTACTCCAAGGATTCTTGATGCAACCCGGCAGCGATTTGATATGACCGAACCAAGCCGCGTAAGCCTTGTGCAGAACTGACCGTGTGAGAGTGGAAGTTGCCTCTCTTACTCGACTCACGAAATTGAAGCTAATGAATTGTTAACCTCGAGTTCACACCAAAGAGCTCGACCAAACTTAGACACAAAAGATATACGGGAGAGAACTCGCAATCCAATTCTATTAATAATCGGGGGGGCCAAACAGCGGGAAAGTACAAGCTAAGTGCTAGGACACTATCGTGACTTGTACTAGACTCGGCAAACACACACACGCACAATGCTAAGTCGCTCGAAAGCTAAGGCACAAGGACTTGCTAAGACCACTTAAAACTCTCGAACTCTCTCAAATAAGCCAAGGAGAGGCCTATTTATAGAGGATCCAAAATGCCTTCAAGTGGAGCAGTCGGCCAAACTTGGCCAATTGGCGCGCTGAAGCGCGCCGAGCGGGTTGGCCAGTCGTGGGCACTGGCAGCCTGACGCGGGCTGGGCTGGCCTTGGCTGGTCAGGGCTGAATGTGCTTTTTGTAGGCTGAGCAGGGCTAGCTGAGCCTGATGGTGTGATTGCTTGGTTGGCACGGCAAGGCAGGGCTGACGAGCCAAAGGCTGGCGCGCGATGATGGCTTGACTTGCCTGGCCAAGGCTGCCAAAGCTGCAGCACAGACGAGATGGCCTGGAGCAAGGCGTCTCTGGAGCTTCTCGGCCACTGCTGTGTGCTGGAGTGGCATGATGGTCTGGCCGGCCAAGGCTGCCAAAGCTGGCCGGCGGCTGGCCCAAGGCGTTCCTTGAGCATCTCGCCAGTGAGGCTGCCTGGCTCTAAATGATGGCCAGGCGGGGCTGACACTCTAACTCGGCCAACCCGGCGCTGCCTTGGTCTGGCCCGCTGCAGGGGCGCCATGCGACCATTGTCCGGCGGCCCAGCATGGTGCACGCGGCCAGGGTCAGCGGCATACCGTGCCAAGCTGTCCAGGTTCGGCCTCCATCTCGGCCTGCGCCAGCGAGTCCGGTCGGACGTCGAGGGCTTCTCGAAGTGCCGTGATGAGTTGAAGCTGATTGGCTTGTCGCCAGTCGGACGTCGATGGCTTGTTGGCGGCGGAGCCAAGCTTCGCGACGTCAATGTCGTTGAGCAAGGCGGTGACGGTGTCGACGGCCGATTTCTTTGGACACTCGAACCACCTGTGTCCTTGGCAGCAGAAGTGACACCGTGCCTGGCCTGGGCCTCCGTTTGGCTTCTTCTGGCCCTGCTTGGCGCCGCCTTGGCCTTGGGCTTGGTTCTTCCTCTTGCCGCACCACTTTTCCTTGCCCTTACCCTGCTTGGCGCCGCCTTGCCATTGCCCTTGGCTGGCTTGAAGTCGCCTTTGGGCTACGCCCTGTGGTGGCTCGGGTACCATCTTGGGGCGAGGAATGTCGCGTAGATGCTCGGCCTCAGCTATGGCCGTGTTGAGGTCGGGGATGTGGCGTCCGGCGAGTTGGTTCTGGGCCCAAGTGTTGAGCCTCTTCATGAAGTCGTAGAGCTTGTCTGACTCCGAGATATCCTTCGTGTCCATCGGGAGGAGCTGGAAACTCTTCACGTACTCATGGATGGATCCGGTCTGCGGAAAGGCGCGAAGCTTGTCGCGGGAATGGTAGATGCCGAATTGCGGGAGGAAGTTGGCGGGGAGTTCGGATTTGAGCTCTTCCCACGTCTCAATGCGGTCTTAGCCCGTCTCTAGGGCCTCCCTCTTCTTTGTTCGCCACCACAACTTGGCGTCCTTGACGAGGAATCGGGTGGCGATGAGGACGCGGTCGGTCTTCGCGGTGAGGGCCGTCTCGAAGTACTCTTCGAGGTCATTGAAGTAGTTCTCGAGATCCTTGGGCATCGTGGGCGCCGTTTTAGGTCTCTGACTCAGGCAGCTTCGGCCTGGAGCTAGTCGTGGCTTTGCCTCTATCCACTAGGTTCCGCAAGAGCCGTAGCTCGGCCTCCGTCTCAAGGCGGTGGCGGTGTGCGGCATCGAGTTTTTCGCGCAAGGCCTGGATGGCAGCTTGCATGCCTTGGAGCTAGCTCATGCCCTTGGGCATCTTCTCCTTGAGCTCGTCGATTACGTCTTGGAATTCTCCAAGTCGCATCTCCATGGCGGTGACTCGTGGTCGTAGTGCGGTGTATACCTACGTCGGCGGGATTGGTCTCCGGGACGTTAACCTCTGGTGGGTTGTCTTCAGGTGGGGTGCTGTGTGCCGATATGTCCTCCATAGTTTCAATTGTAGTCGAAAGAGTTTGTGTGAGATCTTCCTCACGAACGTAGTCTCTGATACCAAAAGAATGTCACGCCCCCAAATCCCTTAGAATTTTTTTGACTCCAAGGATTCTTGACGCAACACGGCAGCGACTTGATATGACCGAACCAAGCCGCCTAAGCCTTGTGCGGAACTGACCGTAGTGGAAGTTGCCTGTTAACCTCGAGTTCACACCAAAGTGCTCGACCAAACTTAGACACAAAAAATTTACGGGAGAGAACTCCCAACTGAATTCTATTAATAATCGGGGGCCCCAAACAGCGGGGAAGTACAAGCTAAGTGCTAGGACACTATCGTGACTCGACAAACACACACAAGCACAATGCTAAGTCGCTCGAAAGCTAAGGCGAAAGGAATTGCTAAGACCACTTAAAACTCTCTAAGAACTCTCTCAAGTAAGCCAAGGAGAGGCCTATTTATAGAGAATCCAAAATGCCTTCAAGTGGAGCAGCCGGCCAGACTTGGCCAATTGGCGCGCTGACGCACGCTGCGCGGGCTGGCCAGTCGTGGGCGCTGGCAGCCTGACGCGGGCTGGGCTGGCCTTGGCTGGTCAGGGCTGAATGTGCTTTTTGTAGGCTGAGCAGGGCTAGCTGAGCCTGATGGTGTGCTTGCTTGGTTGGCATGGCAAGGCAGCGCTGACGAGCCAACGGTTGGCGCACGATGATGGCCTGGCGGGCTGCCTGGCCAAGGCTGCCAAAGCTGCCATGCTGACGAGATGGCCTGGAGCAAGGCATCTCTGGAGCTTCTCGTCCTGCTGTGTGCTGGAGTGGCATGATGGTTTGGCCGGCCAAGGCTGCCAAAGCTGGCCCTCGGCTGGCCCAAGGCGTCCCTTGAGCATCTCGGCCAATGAGGCTGTCTGGCTCTGAATGATGGCCTGGCGGGGCTGACACTCTGACTCGGCCAACTCGGCGCTGCCTTCTGGCCTGGTGCAGTGGCGCCATGCAGCCATTGTTCGGCGGCCCAGCCTGGCGTATGCGACCAGGGTCAGCGGCGCACCGCGCCAAGCTGTCCAGGTTCGGCCTCCACCTCGGCCTACGCCACCGTGTCCGACGACCGACGCCGCCCGGACCGCACTTCCCAACGAACCTCTGGCGAGTCTCCGGCGTTGCTCCGGTGAGCCTCCGACGAGCTCCGGCAAACTCCAGCGAGGTTCCGGCGAACTCCGGTGAGGTTCCGACGATTCTCCGGCGAAGCTAGGTGGATAGAGTTGTCCACGGCCGTGTTGGAGAAAGGCCGCGCGCGTGGCAACGCGCGCTGAGGGCAAGCACCGCGCGCAGGGCTGCGCGTTTTGGGTCCGCGCACTCTCACACGGTCAGCGCAGGTCCGCGCGCTTGCGTTGCGGGGCCGCGCACTCTCACACGGTCAGTTCCGCACAAGCCTTAGGCGGCTTGGTTCGGTCATATCATGTAGCTGCCGTGTTGCGTCAATAATCCCTGGAGTCGAAAAAAATTCTAAGGATTTGGGGGCGTGAGCCGTGCCGGTCCTGTTCCGAAACCTCTGCTCCCTATGCCAGTAAGGATGTTTGGTGGAGGTGATGGTCTAACGATTAATTTTCCTTTCGAGCAAGCATCACATGATAACTCATTGGATTGAATAATCTCTTATTTTTTAAAGTGTGTCCACATGAGTTCTCAATTATTCTTCGCATCATAGTTGAACCGGGATGGCCTAACCGGACATCCCACACCACAAATAAATCATTGTTTATAAAATACGACTCAATCGTATTAATATACGCATAGTATAAACCAGATAATGCTGATAATTTTTCTATAACACATTTCTTACTTAAAATCACGTTTGTGATCTGAAGGTATTCATTATCTCCTTTTTTGTAGTCTCAATATGATATCCGTTTTTACGGATATCTTTAAAACTCAATAAGTTACTATAAGACTTCGAAGAATACAATGCGTTTTCAATATGCAATTTTCTTCCTCCGGATAATAAGATATTAGCTCTTCCAGAGCCTTCAATCAATTTTGTAATTCCCGAAATAGTATTAACATTTACTTCTTGAGTAATCAATCAGATGAAATGTTTCTTATCTGTGAGTATTGTATGAGTTGTTTCGCTGTCCACAAGACATATATCTCCACGTGTGATCATTCCTCAAGAAAATAATAAAACACATTAATTATTAATTATGAATAAAATTCATGATAATACAGCACATATACGTACATAAAACATAAAATTCATGATAATACATCACACGTACATAAAATATCAATACGATACACAATAATAAGTCTTTTATTCATTATGATCGGCGAGAAATTCTTCAAGATCCATGTGGGGAATATCGTCGAGGTTGAGATTAGAACCTCCTTCATCTTGGACAAAGTTTGTCTCAATTTTCTTTCATTTTTCAAGTGATTTTTGATAGAGCTCGACAAGATGTTTTGCCACACGACAAGTACGAGCATAATGATCTTTCATACCACAACGAGAACATGGTTCATCGAATCACTTTTTTTTATTGTTCGCCGGTTCCTCTTTGTTTTCATTTTTCTTTCTGATAAAAATTATCATAATTACCATAATGCTGTCGGCTACGGCCACGACCTCGGCCACGACCACGACCACCTCTACGACTAGACCTGGGTTTTGGGCCGGGCCAACCCGGAACCGGCCCAAAACCGTCCCATTAATCCGGCCCAAAATCGGAACTTGGTAACCAGCCCAGTTAAAATGAAATGGGCCGATTCGCGGAACTCGGAACCGCGGATTACCGGTTCCGGTTCCACGGTCCGGTACCGGTTCCAAATCGAAACCTGAACCGGCCCAACGGCCCTCTGATTTTTTTTTAATTCTTTAGACCCTGAAAAATTACCATTTTACCCCCGAACAAAAAAATCTATAAATACCACCTAATTTTAATCATTTTAACTCACAATTGCATCTAAATCTCTTCCACTCTCTCTCAAAAAGCTCTCAAAAAATCATCCTCATATTAATATTTAATATTATTAACAATAATAATTGTTTTATTTACACTACTCACACACACTCACTTATTATTACAAATAATAAATTATTATTTTATACTAATGACGTCGTCATCGAGAAATCCTAACCCTCAGGACGAAGATGTATTTATGGTTTTAGGTCACGCCGATACATTTTGGGGAAATGCCGACACCGACGAGGAGATCGATGTACCAGAACCGGAACCGACGGCGGCCGACGAGGGACCGAGCGAAGCTTCTACGGCAACGACAAAAAGGAAGCAACAACCGCGTGGTCGGTGGTAGACCTGTCAAAACGGGCCGACGGGGCGGGCCGGCCCATAGCCCGCCCACTGGCGGGGCGGGCTAGCCCGCCAACCGGGGCGGGCCGCGGGCCCGGCTGGCTTAGCCCGCATAAATTAATAAAAAAAATAAAAAAACCTGAAAATCAAAAAATTAATTAAAAAATATTTAATATATTTTAACTTTAAAAGATTATTAATTAATTTATTTTTTTAATTTTATAATTTATAAAAAATATAAAAAATTAAATAATTTATATAGAAATTATATAAATTATATAAATATATATATGTATTATTAAAAATATATTATTTATTATTGGCGGGACAGCCCGCAGGCTAGCCCGCCCCGCCCCGCTGAAGCCCGCAGGCCGCGCGGGGCGGGCTTTTGAGGCCCGCCCCGCCCATTTTGGCGGGGCGGGGCGGACCGGCCCACGGTCCGCGGGCAATATTGCCAGCACTAGTCGGCGGTCTAAGGTATGAAATTATTTCGACTTAGAAATGGATAAAATAACCCCGCTGTAGGTACCGCTTATTGCGAAATGTGCCGCCATCCCTACACGATTAAGTCCGGACCGAATCAAGGTGGGACGGGCTCGATGAAAGAACACCTACAGAGGACGCATAATTTTGGGGACGATCTAGAGCCGGTAGGAACCGAACCCCGACAACAACAAATAAACGTAAGTACGGGTAAAAGTTTTGTTATTACTAAGGAAATTTCGAAAAAAGCCTTCGTTAAATTCGTAGTAATGTGTGAAGTACCCTTTTGCATCGCGAAAAGTGAAGGTTTATCGAATTTACGAGTACGATACAACCCGGATTCCATAACGTGACCCGTTAAACCTTAGGAAATATGTCTTAGAATGTTTTAAGGAATATCACTCCAGCTTAATTAGTCATTTAGCCAACATTTCGTGTAAGATTAGTTTGACTACAGATATTTGAACTAATATTACGTCGCAATCTTATTTAGTCGTTACCGCCATTGGATAGATGAAACATGGACTATGCAAAAACGTATTCTTTCACTATATCCCCTAGATTCGCAACATAACGCCACTACGATATCAAACTATGTGTTGAATGTCGTTAATAAATATTGTATTCAAGATAAAATTATGTCTATCACCTTAGATAATCTAGCTCAAACAACGTAGCGATAGGGATCCTTCGTAGACATCTTAAGTTACCCTTAGACGGCCGATTATTACATGCTAGGTGCGCTTTTCATATTATTAACTTGTGTGTGCAATGTGCTTTTGACGAAATTTTGGGAGATATTGTAGAAAAATTTAAGGTGATAGGTAAGTTACTTCGAGAACGCCGCTACGGAACGTCGTGGAAGCAAACCATCATTGCCGCCGGCCTCACATACAACAAGTTTCCGTTGCCAGTCCCGCCTAGGTGGAACTCGTTGTACCACCTCCTCAGCACCTTCATGCGCTAAAAGGACTTGTTGACGCCTTTTTGGAACGAGGTCGCAGTCGACAACACCTCCAGGTATGAATTACGACAAACTGATTGGGATATTGCAGGTTTAGGCGTGTCCATACTTGAAATGTTCAGCAAGGCTACGGATAAATTTTTCGGAGTTCACTACCCGACGTCCCCATTGTTCATCTCGAACCTCTTCGTGATGTGCTACAAGTTCGTGGAGTATCGCAATAGTCCATACTTGGGTGCTTTCATCCAAAAACATGGAGTTAAAGTTCATGAAGTATTGGAAAACCATCCCAATAGTCCACATTTTGCATGCCTTACTCGACCCTAGTTGCTGTGTTGATACTTTTGATATTTTTTTCGATTATTATGCTTAGTTTCTTGGAAAGAAAGTGGACGACCAAAAGGCGTCAATTCACGATTCTCTCCAAGAACTTTTTTCTGTTTATGTAGCTGAGCAGGGACACAGTGTGGAGCAACCCGTACCGGCGAGCGAAGCCGGTTCATCGGCAGGAGGCGGCGGCGCAATGGGACTACTACGAAGATTGATGGCACAAAAGACGAAGACCAAAACGCGTGCATCGGGGTCGAACACGAATGAGATCCAGCTCTACCTGAGCCACAACTGCCAAACTCTTGAAGACTTCTACGTTTTGGCCTGGTGGAAGTCGAACGCGACTCTCTATCCGACCCTATCCGCCGTCGCTCGAGACGTTTAGCCGTGCAAGCGTCTAGTGTCGCCTCCGAGTCCGCCTTCTCTACATCCGGGCGAATTATCGGCGACCGACGCGCGAGCCTCAGCCCGGCTTCCCTCGCAATGCTAACCTTCTTGAAGGTGGTATTTGGCCAAATCGAAGAATCGACGGGAGAACGCCATCGACGAGTTCCGTTCTTCCAGTTCGGACGAAGACGAAGAGGCCTCTAACATAGTTTTAGTTAATAGTCAAGTCGATAAATTGTATTTTTTTATTTCGAATTTTTTTTTCCTTTTTTGTAAGTTTTAGGTATTTTTATCTTTCTTTTATGTTTTTATTTGTGTTTTTTAGGTAGTTTTCAATTTTTTTGTAATTTTCTTATCTTTTTTTTTTTTTTTTTTTTGGAATATAATTTTTGGATATTTTCTAAAGATTTTTTTCAAAGTAAAAGAAATAAAAATAATAAAAATGTTAAATGGGCCGGTTCCGATTTTGGAACGGGAACCGGCCCAATACAGGGCCGGGGTTTCTAAGTATGGTTCTGGGCCGGTCTCGAGAAAATGGTCCCCGAACCAGAACCGGTATCACTGCGGAACCGTTGGAACCGGAACCGGTAGAACCGGCCCGGGACCGGCCCAAAGCCCAGGTCTATCCACGACCTCGATTATTATATCTGCCACGACCGCGAAAGCTATTGCCTCGTTCACTTTGATAAGTGTTCATATTGACTTCAGGAATGGGAGCAGAGCCCGTTGGTCGTAAGTGATGGTTCTTCAATAATAACTCATTATTTTGTTCAGCAACGAGGAGACATGAAATTAATTTTGAATATTTCTTGAAACTCTTTTCACGATATTGTTGTTGTAACAACAAATTCGCTGCATGGAACATGGTGAAGGTTTTCTCCATCATACTTGCTTCTGTAACTTCCTTTCCACACAATCTTAATTGAGAAGTAATTCTGAACATAGCAGAATTATAATTACTTACAGATTTATATCTTTGAACCGTAAGTTTGTCCATTCATATTGGATATTTGGAGGATCACAGTCCTCCCTCTGATGGTCGTACCTTTCTTTTAGATTAGTCAACAAAATACATGGATCTTTTACAGTGAGATATTCCACCTTTAAACTTTCATGAAGGTGGTGACGGAGAAATATCATGGCGTTGGCCTTGCTTGGCTTGATGCCGTATTCAGCTTGTATAGTAGTTCCCAGGCCTTTCGATTCAAGGTGGATTTCGGCATCCAAAATCCATGACAAATAGTTCTTGCCCGTGATATCCAGAGTAACAATATCAAGCTTTTGAAGATTCGACTTTTTACTATCACAGAATATAACAATTGGTTAAGAAAAATAGTTGTAAGCGTAAATAATATTAACGTTGTTGTGATAAAAATAAAAAGTTAAATTTGAATAAAATGACATAATTAAAAAGTCAACGGCCCAGTTAGGATTCGAAATCTGGTGCTCACGCCACAAGTTTGTGGGGGTTATCGCGAGAGCTAGTGGACTTTTTGTGTTGTAAGATATGAAAAAAAATGTATATATTATACCGTGGCGTGATGACGTCGACGAAATTGAAATGGTCGGAACCCGTGCTCGGAGTGATGACGTCGGCGAACCTCGGTTGGTTAAAGCTTCGTGTTGGTAACGTGTTATAAATTATTTATTTTATATCTATATAATACGCATATTGATCAATATATATATAGAAAGAATGAATATAGTTTATAATATTACATGCTTTTACAACTGATATTATATACATCAACGTTACAAAATAGACCAATTTATAGCCAATTCCATGCACTATTTCAACTAATTTTTCACACTAATAAATATGTGGACATCCACATAATAAATCTTATTGTTTATAACACTTACAACGTATATAGAGCAAGGCATAATTAATTTCATGCATTGCAAATTGCAATCTTGAACGACTTTATAATTGTAGCCCATAAATGGATCGGTGCGGATAACGCAACGGGTCCGCAAATGGGTTCGGGCTTCATATTAACGAACTCTAAAGTCTAAACGGGCTTTCGTATAAAGTATTATTTTATTGATATTTAAAAAAATATAATCTACCAAAATAGCCGTCTGCGAGTGCATAATATTTGAAATATTCTTAGTAGCACATAGTCATAGTTTAATGAGTAAATTAAGTAAGCCGTCTGTTGAACGTTGATTCGCATATTAGGACGGTTTGAAGTATTAAATATGGCTTCGTGTGCCTGTAATTATTACAGTATATAAAATATGGATATATTAGGTTATGAATTAATATGTGCGTGCGTGTGTTTGCTTGGCGTGTTTGGAGGACCAAGAACATTATTAACATATTAAATGCTACACAAGGCCTCATACTTCATATTTTCTACCAGTCTAGGAAAGTTTCTGATCCAATGGTCAATTTCGAAATATTAAAACTTGATATTACAAGGAAAATATTCATTGAACTATTGTGCGCCCGTCTCTATCATTAGTTTTCGTGAATTCGGTTTCAAATAGACCGATTCTTCCATAGCACAGCTATATAATAATGATGATCCTGCAAAAAGGTACTTTTCATAAATAAATTTGTCTTCAAATAACATAGTATAACATGTAGTAGTAATATATAATTACTACACCAATGACTTCAGTCTATTACACACTACACATTATCAACCCTATAATGATACTCAATAAAGCCGGCCTCGTAATGTAAAAAAATAAACACAAAAAAAAATCTCACGAAAAACCTATATAAATTACGGCGAGCAGACAAGACAAAGGTCAGCCCTAACGCGCCATGTTCTTCCTCCTCAAGCACACACACCCAAGCTTTTCTTCTAGTAATAATCTCCACACTTAACAAGAACAAGAAAACCGTAACAATAGTTTAAACAATAAAAGAAAAAAAAAAAAGAAGAATCAACTATTAGATACGCAGCAATGGATTCCTTCGGCAATCGTATCAATATAAGCTCTTCAAGCCCAGAAAACATCGATAATCACCACCGCGAAGAAGAAGAAGAGCATTCAATGGAAGAAGAGGAAGACGATGACATCTCTGGCGTGGGTCGATCCTACGAATGCAATTTCTGCAAGAGAGGTTTCACTAACGCTCAAGCTTTAGGTGGGCACATGAACATACACAGAAAAGACAAGGCGAATAAGGCGTCCAATAGTAAGCACAAGACTTATCGTCAAGAACAGCCCTCGATTTTGGATGTTAGGAGCTCTGGCGGTGAGATTTATTACCCTCGTCAGATTATTCCACCTCCGATCGTTCTCCGCCGTCATGACGGGGAGAAGAACTCGAATTCCTACATGCCTATGGGGGGACAAGAGGAAAAATACATGTCACAATCAAGAAACCCTACTTTTTCAGGCGAGGATTTCCACCCTGATTTGAGGGTTGGGTCAAAGCCGTATGGTGAGGATTCGAAGGAAAATGAGATTGATTTGGAGCTCCGTTTAGGCCATGATCCATAGAGAAAAGGACGTATATATTATTGTATATACACTCAGAGTTTGATGGTGTAAAGGTGAGTCCTTTTGGCTTCCTTTAATATGTTCATTTGTGCATACGGAAAAAAAAAATAGATATTCTACTTATATTTATATCTGAGCTAGTACATATAATTATGTTTGCAAATCGACGATATTAATTGCTTAACAGAAGATTCACCCACGCAAGATCATCCTTATGGAGTAAAAAGAATCAAGTTAGTAACAGAGCCATAGCCTACGATTAGTTAAGAAAGAGAAGAGAAAAACTGAAATGGAGAAAAGACTAATGAATCTTTTATTGACTGATGGCTTAAGACTATTAAAAGCGATGAGCACATATAGAGTACATCGTAGCAGAATCAATCACAATCAATCATAATAATGAGCACTAAATAGAGATATATCTTTTCCTTATTGACCAGACTACATATGTAAGAGAATATATTACTATTTGAGATCCTTGATACCATACATAACCTTTGACTAAATCTTCTGATTGAAATCGCCTTATTTCTCCATTATTAGTGGATTGACCTAATCCCCCTTATCACTCCATAATTTGTGGGATTCGCCTTATTACTCCTAGGTCATTCACTTGATATTATATTGCCAATACCCTCCCGCAAACTGAGCCGAGGTTGAAGGCAGAGTTTGGCGCGAGACGAAGCCAGTGTAGCTTTCGAGACCGATTTGGTGAAGAGGTCGGCAATTTGATCCGTCGAAGGAATATGTTTAGTAACAAGTAGCCCAATAGCAACACGTTCACGTACAAAATGGTAGTCCAGTTCGATATGTTTACTGCGTGCATGAAAGACTGGATTGGCTGTCATGTATAAAGCACTGATATTGTCACAATAGATCGTTGGTGGCGGTTGAACGGGGATGCGAAGATCATTGAGAATGTAGGTAAGCCAGGTAAGCTCGGCTGCTGTATTAGCCATAGCACGACATTCTGCTTCGGTACTGGAGCGCGAGATAGTATATTGCTTCTTAGCACACCAAGAAATAATATTGGAGCCGAGAAATGTGCAACTAGCCAGTAGTCGAGCGTCGTGTCGTGGGACATCCTGCCCAATCAACATCAGAGAAAGCTGACTATGTGAGAGTAGTTGTAGAAGTGAGATGTAAACTAGTGGAGATCGTGCCCTTAAGCGAATGATCCGATGGACGAGTTTCATGTGAGCGATCGTCGGTGCATGCATAAACTGAGAGACATAGTTAACACAGTAAGACAAATCCGGACGCGTGAGAGTCAAATACTGAAGTGCTCCCACGATCCCACGATAATGGCTGGGATCTTCGAGAGGAGGTGCATAAGTCGAGGATTGTAACTTGACGTCGAGCGGAGTTGGCATGGGTTTGCAGTCTAACATGTTGGATCACTCCAGGATGGTAAGCGCATAGTGTGATTGAGAAAGATGCAACCCATTAGATGTGGAAGATATCTCAACTCTAGAAAGTGATGAACTGGTCCAAGGTCCTTCATCGAGAATTCATAGCTTAATGAATAAAAGAAGTGACAATATCATTAGAAGATCCTGTAAGAAGCATATCGTCAACGTATAACAATAAGACAAGAACACCTTTACTAGAGTGACATATAAAAAGAGAAGGGTCAGTGAGGCTACAAAAGAAGCCACATGAAAGCAAAAATTTACTAAAGCCTATCGAACCAAGCACGAGGTGCCTGTTTAAGTCCATATAAAGCACGTTCAAGTTTGCAAACATAATTTGGAAAGTGAGAATCAGACATACCTGGCGGTTGTTCCATGTAAATAGCTTCATTGATATAGCCATGTAAAAATGCATTTTTAACATCTAATTGTCGGATTGGCCAGTGTTTGACAAGAGCAACAGTTAAAACTAGGCGAATTGTACCTGGACGGATGACAGGTGAAAAAGTTTATGTATAATCAAGCCCATTAATTTGATGGTAACCTTTCGCCACTAGGCGAGCTTTGAGGCGATCCAGTGTACCATCATATCGCAGCTTAGTCTTAAAGACCCATTTTGATCCAATCACATGCATGTCGGATGTTCGTGGAACAAGTCGCCATGTTTATACTGATGAAGGGCTGTAAGTTCGTCAAGCATCGCAGCTTTCCATCCCGGATGTGATAGCGCTGATTTAACTATCTTGGGTTCACGAGGTACGCTGCTAGAAACAACAATGTTCAATGCATATTTAGGGTTTGGTTTAAAAATACCATGATGAAAGCGGGTCGTCATATGATGCTGTTGATGTGGAGGGCTGGGGTGCGGCTCAGACAGTATAGTCAGTTACATGCATATCTGAAGGAGTTGTTAGATCAGGTGCTAAGGACTCGCCAGATTCAGGTGTGGCTTCATCAATAATATCGTCAGAGGATGGCGTTGGGTCACCTTGTGAAACATCTGTGACAATCACTGGGAGCGGGATATTAGAGTTAGGATGTGAGATATTATCCTGCGAGGTCATACCTGATTCAGAACTAACATGAGAAGTTAGCCATGAGTCAAACAAATTATGAACGTGGGAGTTCGTAGGAGAATTTTTATTATATTTGAAAGGAAAATCATTTTCATCAAAGGCAACATGTCGAGAAATAATAAACTTGCGACTAGAGAGATGAAAACACTTGTATCCTTTATGTTTTTCGCTGTATCTGCAAAAACACACAAAACAGATTTAGGATCAAACTTATTATTTTTCGTGTCCCATGTGTATGGAAAACATTTGCAACCGAATACTCGAAGAGAACTTTAGTCAGGATGAGTTCCATGCAATTTGAAATACGATGTTTCAGACATAAGAGACGATGAAGGAAGACGATTAATAAGAAAAACAGCTGTTGAAAAGGCTTCTACCCATAAAGATAGTGGAACATGACTGTAAAATAACATCGTCATACCTAGTTCTCGTATAATACGATGTCGTCGTTCAACCATACCTGTTTGTTCTGGTGTATAGGGGCATGAGATTTGATGAACAATTCCTGTGGTAAGAAAGTGAGATGCACTACAAAAATCCGCCGGATTAGCGACAACCCCAACCGTAGCTTTTCCGTCAGTAAAACGAGTTAGCGACGGAATAGTGACGGAAAACGTCCGTAGCTGAATCGCTGTCGGAAAAATTACAACGGTAGCAAAATCCGTAGCTACATTAGCGGCGGACGTTTACCACGGAGCAGCCGTCGCAAAAAGGAAAAACAGAATTAAAAAAAAAAATTAACTTCTGCAACGGAATCCGTCGCAAAACATAAAATAAAAAATAAAAAAAAAAGCAGCCACCGGATCCCGCCGGGATCCTGGCGGCCACATCAACCCAAGCACCACCGCAGTTGTGCCCGTCCCGTCGCCATCGCCGCCCAGCAGCCTGTCGCCGCCCACTGGAACTCCATATCCGTCCGTCGCCGCCCGGCACTGCGACGCCCAGTAGCCTGTCGCCGCCCGCTGGAACTCCATATCCGTCCGTCGCCGCCCACTGGAACTCCGTGTCCGTCGCCGTCGCAGCCCAACACCACGACGCCCAGATCTAGCCGTTACCGACGCCGCCCAACACTGGGAACGCCCAGATCTAGCAGTTTCCGACGCCTCCAAGCACTGGAATTCCCAGATCCGGCCATCGCCTCCCAACACCGCCAAGCCCAGATCTGACCGCCGCCGTCGCCGTTGCCGTTGCGGACTACATCGACAAGTCCAGACCCGGCTGTCGTCGCCGTTGCCGTCGCGGACCACATCGCCAAGCCCAGACCCGGCTGTCACCGTCGTCACCAAACACCGCCACCTAGATCTGGAGAAGAGAGAAGAAAAGAATTAAGGAGAGAGAAAGAGAGAGGGTGCGAACTGCGAGATAATGAGAGAGAGAGGGAAAATAATGAAAAGGGGAGATGGTGCGAGATAAATTATTATTCGGATGAGTTCAAAAATTTTTGAAACCCGCTCAGGTTTGCGACGGATGAGGCGTGGCAAATTTTGTCGCAAAACTGAGCGACGGATTGTCCGACGCAAATTGGCGACGGCACTTTGCAACCGTTTATCCGCCGCAAAACTGCGACCACCATTCCGTTGCAACGTTTTGCGACGGTTTTGCGTCGATTTTTCTGTAGCAAATCCCCGCGACGGACTATCCGTGGCAAATTTCCATCACTAAGCTTTGCGGCGGCTTTTTTGTAGCGGCTTCCGTCACTATTCAAACTTATTTTTGTAGTGATGATAATTGAGAATTGACAAATTCACCCCCGCCATCTGAGTGGAAGACTTGATTTTCTTATTAAATTATCGCTCAACGTATTTTTCAAACATTAAATAAGCAGTAAAATAGTCAGATTTATTTTTTAAAGGAATAATCCAAGTATACTTTGAAAAATCATCGACTACACATGCATAATAACGAAATTTTCCAATAGATAAAACAGGAGCGGGACCCCAAAGATCACAATGTATTTTATTAAAAATATCAGAAGTTGAGTGCTCAGATGAACTAAATGGTAGTTTGCTTAACTTTCCTAATTGACAACTATCACACAAATGATTTCTTTTCGAAGACCCTACGACATCGATAAGACCTTTATTCTTTAATAAATGAACAACAGATGATTGCGGATGACCCAAACGTTGATGCCAGATGTCTGATGTGCCAGATTGAAACGATAAGAAAAATGTGCTTCTAGCTCATTAGACAGGACGTATAAATTACCCTTGCGTGTCCATGTTATGAGTGGTTGACCTGTGCTCCGTGACTTTACACAAAAATTAGTGTTAGAGAATTCGCAATTAACAGGGAACTCAGATGTAAGTTAACTTATGGAAAGCAAATTTTTCTTAAGATCTGGAACACAAAGAACATTATCAAGCGGTAAAGTTTTATCTTTTTGCTTAATTAAGGAATTACCAATACCTGTTATGGGTAACGAGGATCCATCACCAATAACGATCGAGTCACATCCGTTATATTTATGGATATTCTTTAACATATCTGGTTCTCCGGTCATATGATTAGAAGCGCCGGCATCTGATGTCCATTCTGTATTAATTACGGAGTTGTCGAGTGTGAGCGCCGCTAGTGCCTGTGGGATTTCCTTATTCTGATTTTCTTTCTTCAGTAACCACCAACAGATTTTTGCAACATGACCTGGCTTATCGCAATATTGACAAATTGCATCACGGTATAGTTCTCTCTCTGCAGTAGTCATTCGACGTTGTTCAGGTGGAGGCGGCTTGCGTTGTGTATTGGGATATCCTTGGGGTTGGCTACGAGACTGTTGTGCTTGGAAACCAAGGCCCACATAATTGAACTGGTTAGTTGGATTTTTTGGCTTGAAATTTGTCGTCTGTTGATGTCCATAGAAGGCTAGATGCGGTGTGAGCGTTGTGAGCGAAGTATCATGTTGATTTGAGAACCAGCTTCGGCGTTGATCTAGGCTCTGCAACTGTGAACAACTTCAGCATACGTCGGTCGTGGGGTTTCAACATTGTTGTTGTGAAGGTTTCATATTGAGGTCCAAGGCTTGTTAGAAGACAAAATACTTTTTCTTGATCTGGGATTGGCTTTCCGATTGCGGCAAGATTGTCGCGTCCGTATGTGTTCCGCAACAGATTTGCTTTCATCTTTGCGCAAATAGGTTAATTGTTGTCGTAATGTGAATTCTCGCTCTTGAGAGTCTTGCGCGTAGGCTTCTTTGAGTGCAATCCAGACTGCAATTGATGTGTCTAACCCTATGACAAGTCCAAGGGCCTCTTCGGACAGAGTTCCAATAATCCAGCCATGAAGGAGACGATCAGACTTTTTCCATGCAATGAATTCTTTTGTTGGAGTTGGTGTTGTTTCTGTGTTGATGAGTTTGTTTCTGAGCTTGAGGCTTGTGGATTTCGTGTAGTGAATTTGGATGGAATTGAGTTGTCTTTTTCGAGGTGATGAACTAGGTCTTGACTTTCTGCCAAGCCTAATACTTGTTCTCTCCACAATGGATAGTTGGTTGGGGTGAGTTTTAGCGTAACGAAGTTACCAACTTTCAGAGATAGGAAAGCCATGGTGAAGAGTCTCTGATACCAAGAGAAAAACTGAAATCGAGAAAAGACTAATGAATATTTTATTGACTGGTGGCTTAAGACTATTACAAGCGATGAGCATATATAGAGTACATCGTAGCAGAATCAATCACAATCAATCATAATAATGAGCACTAAATAGAGAGATGTCTTTTCCTTATTGACTAGACTACCATATGTAAGAGAATATATTACTATTTGAGATCATTGATACCATCCATAACTTTTGACTAAATCTTCTGATTGATATCGTCTTATTTCTCCATAATTAGTGGATTGACCTAATCCCCCTTATCACTCCATAATTTGTGGGATTCGCCTTATTACTCCAAGGTCATCCACGTGATATTATATTGCCAATAAGAGAGAGATAATTTTACGGTAAGATTATTATCTCGTCAACTGTCCAAAATGTATGTTGTTCAGTTTCCGACGTGATAAAAATTCTATCTCATGTATTGTTTGCAAATTACTAAAATGACCATACCCATCAAAACCTAGTTTACAAAAATAATTATTCTTATAAACATCGGAAAATGTTAAAAATGGATATCATTTTGATCATCATAATACAAGGAATAAATTAGTGTTTTATTTAGTTTTATCATATAAATCGTGTGAAATAACAAGGATTTTGTAATTTGGTAGAGTGAGGGTGTTTTAGTCATTTTGATCTATTAGCTGGGCCGGATAAGTAAACTTGGTCTAGCCTATGGCTGACCAAAAATATTCGAAAACCGGATTCCTATCCGGTATCCGGTTTTCAAAACCGAAAAAGCGGATATCCGATTTTAAAAACCGGATCGGATATCCGATCCGATTTATTTTAAAATAAACCGGATCGGATACGGATAGTAGTTTGTCTAAAATCCGGTATCCGATTTTATATAATAAAAAAATAAAAAAAATAGCCCAAAATAAAAATGAAGGTCCAAAAAGGAAAAAATCCTCAAAATAGAATACATAAATTTATATTATTATTTTGCAAAATAATTTGTTAGAGATTTAAATAAAAAAAAAACATAAACACGTCGAGACGTAAGTTAAAAAATTAATGTGAATTTGTGGTATTGTGTTTATTCTTTATTATGTAATTTTGAATCATTCACGTATTGTGTGACTTACTATGTGTAGAAATTCCTATATGAAAAAATATATTTTTTTATGTTGATATGAAACTGAAAAAAAAAAAAAAGATTCAAGAAAATAACAAAACATATAAGAAAAATAAACTTAAAAACCGGATGCGGATATTCAGTTAAAATATCCGAATAAAGCGGATATTCGATTTTCGAAATCCGTTTAAAATCGGACCGGATACGGATATCAATTTTCGATATCTGAAAATCCGGATATTCGAATTACGATATCCGAAAATCCGGATATCCGGTTTTGCTCAACCCTAGGACTCTAGCCCAATGTTTTATTTATCTTGGATACTACATATTATTTCAACGGGCCTTTAGTTTGTAGCGGGCCTCCAAGAAGATACCCATTGGTAACTGAATAGAATTTGATTGGATAAATGCATTGTTATCCGGCCTTATCACACGAACTAAACGCAGCCATATAATATTACTCCCTCCGTCCCAATAGTTTCCATACAATTTACTATATCGGGCGTCCCGCTATCTTTTGTACATTTCCTATTTTAGCAAAAAGCTATAAAAACAATCAATATAATAATATTAAATACTTTTAAAAGACGTGTCAATACACTTTTTTACGTTTTAATTATACTATATTATTAGATATTTAGTTTCTTAAAAACCGTGCTATACCCCATATGTCCAAAAGCAAATGGGACAGAGGGAGTATGCCATAACAATAATATATCCCAACACCCTTCTCGGTCCGTCTCACAATCTCAATCACCTCTATCGTACATTGAATGCTTATTAAGTACCAATCTCCATTTTTCTTGACACATGAATATTGTTTTTTAAAAAAATTATTGCTTCATGCATCAAGAGAAGTGAATTAATTATGTAGGGGATCTGAACTTTGACTTTTTTTCATAGGATTGGCTGTTTGTCTTAATACTTATAAGCGCCAATGAAAGAATGAACAGGTCATCGTCGTAATATATGTGTAGGGATAATGATTACCCTATCTAGGGTTGATGACAACATTGTCAAGGTTTTTTCAATTAAATAAACCTAAAAAAACAGCCATTAATAAAATAAACCAAAACTGGAAATCATTAATAAAATAGCAAAGTTCGTCATCCCAGATGACGAGTTAAGTAACTCGTCGTCCAGGAAGACGAGTTACTGTCTAGGTGGCCTGCTGACCCGACGTGGCTGGTCAAGTTGACTCGTGCACAGTGTAATCAAGCAACTCGTCGGCTGGGAAGACGAAATACCAGTAACTCGTCATCCCATATGACGAGTTACGTTAGTGGGAAATAATTCCCGACCAACCTGCATGCGCATGCAGCGTGTTGGAAATAATTAGAGTAACTCGTCATCCCAGAGGATGAGTTACGTTAGTGGGAAATAATTCACGTGACTCGTCGTTTGGGATGACGATTCACTTCTCTATAAATACCACCCTGCCTCGCATATTACCATATCATTCTAACATACAACAATTTACACAATGGTGTCGAGTCGCGTACAAGTCATAGTATATTTCGGCGGTGAAATAATTCAATCATCCGATTCCACCGTCAAATATAGTATCCGTCCTGTTGCATATAGGCGAATTCGTCGCAATACCAATTTTTCCGAGTTTATATCGTTGTTGTTCGAAGTTACGGGTGCTGATAGTAGTCGTTGTTTGTTCGTTGTCTACGGAAAAAATGAATACTTTCAACATTCCCGCCACTTTCATCAGCTACTCCAAATCTCCAACGACAACGACTTACAATTTTTTATACATCCGGATTCGGAGAACGACTGTCTTGAAGTTTTTGTTGAGGCAGTTGAAATTCAAACTTTGATTTGAACGAAGAGCCTCATCGCAATTTTGAGGAGCGATGCGAGTTTCCTGCGTTTGAAGTTGGTTCTTCCAGTTATACATGTCCGGATTTTCCCGACATTGTCTCAGTTACGGCAGGGTTCAGCAATGTTTCTCTGGAGATGCCGACGCTTGGTGTTCCATTCGATATGCTTTGCCACATCTCGTCTGTTAGTCTTCGTCGTCTTCGTCGTCTCGTCTGTTCGTCTTCGTCGTGGGTTTTAAAAACCATATCTAACTCGTCATCTCAGATGACGAGTTACTACCTAACTCGTATTTTGGGGTGACGAGTTACGCCACATCATTGCTTTGCCAGCGGGGATAAGTAACCCGTCATCCTTTGCCAGCGGGGATAAGTAGCTCGTCGTTCTGGAAGACGAGTTATGTAACTCGTACTCCCAGGGTACGAAATACCTTAAAATGTTTTTACTTATTTCATTCAGCCATACTTATGAATTATATTAAACACATCCGTACATATATGTCATATGAATTTATATATAGTATTTACCAGTACACATCAAACCTTGGTATTTGTATCTTTGTTTTTCATCGACCCTTGTATTTGTATCTTTATTTTTCATATGATTAAATATCGTTGTTGTATTTCTTGTATTTCAGCATTTAAGTTTGATAATCATTATAGAGCCCGTTTGGTTGGGAGGATAGGTTTAGATGGTATTAGTTTTAGTTGGGTTTATATAATGGAGAGTATGAGTATTTTGGGGTGTTTGGTTGAGTTTAAATAATAATGTTAGGTATGTTTAATAGATGGATTCAGATGGTATTATATTTAATTAAGTTAAATCCTTATTTTGATTGGCTATGTGGGATGATATATATATATATATATATATAGAGAGAGAGAGAGAGAGAGAGAGAGAGATGGAGTCGTGACAGAGCGAGAGATGGAGTCGTGACAGAGAGAGATGGAGTCGTGAGAGATACATATGAAGTTGTGTGTGTGAGAGAGAGAGAATGGAGTCGTGAGAGAGAGATATATATGTGGAGTCGTGAGAGGGAGAGTGAGATATATGGAGTAGTAGTGTGTGTGTGTGTGAGAGAGAGAGAGAGAGAGAGGGGGGAGATGATAGTTAATTTTGTAAAATAAAAGAAGATAAAAGAAAAGAAATATGAAGGATAAATTTGTGTAAGAAGGGTGGATTAGATAATGGCAGGTGAGGAGAATCCTTTAACTAATGCTTTATTAGAGGTATTAAGGGGTATTAGCCAATTCTCTCCTTTAAATAAACCCCCCAACCAAACAATACTTTAATAAACTCTAACCCTCCTAATGTTCTTAATAGTGGGAGAGAAATATTTAATGGGAGAGAAATCCAAGTTAACTTTCCATGTTCTTAATGTTTTAATTTATCCTCAATATATCTTGATTATTACTTAGTGTAAAACGGTGACTTTGTTTTGTGTTAGATATCCATGATTGTTGTGACGCGAAAAATTTAAGGGTTCTATTACGTTTTAATTAATTAATGTATTTTAAGTTTTCCATGTCTAGGAGGCAATGTTTAATTATTCTTTTCATTTTTACATATTTTTGACATCTATGTATGGGAATGTCATTTTGAAAAGATGTTTAATAATCCCTCTCTCTTAAAAATTAATACATAATTAGATGCATTGAGGATAAGTGTCAATTTATCTTTTATAGAGCAAGTTAATCTGGCCAATCATTGCAAGAAAAAATGACAGTACTTCATTTCTATGCTTATGTTATGTGAAGATATGAAGGCATATTTATCATTTTAAATTTTTTGATTGTCATTGAATACATAAAAGAGGTTGAACAATTAATTTATTTTTATTTATTTTATAGTTAATGAAATCACGTTAGTTTTACTCCCATTTATTGCTCATAATTTTTTACCTCATCGTGTAAATTGAGTTAGTTTCTTATACTTGATAATGCTTTTTCCTTCTGTTCCAAAATAACGTCGTTTTAGATATTTGTTTTTAATACAAATTATTTTTTTCAAGAAAAATAGTTTGAACTTTTACAACTTTACCCCTCATCTTAAATAGAAATAACTAGATTAAATAGAAAAAATAGTGAAGGTATAATAGAGATTTTGTTTTATTTCTTAATACGTGTACAATTACCTTAAATGACATGTATTTAGGAACGGATGAAGTAGTTATCATGAAAATTGTGTCAAATTAAAGTAAAGTTGCATCGGATTTTTATGCACAAAACTAAAATATAGTGGATGCACTTCCGCAACGTGAAATTTTTGGAGTCAAATAATTAAATAAAAAATGATAAAAAAGAAATTAATACGTTATGGATAATGTAAACTCTTATCCGTAATGACTACTTTTATAACAACTCGTAGACCGAATAGACATCTTAGGTCTAGTGGTAGAATAGTACCCTACTGTTAGAACCCTAACTTTGGGGTAGGCCGTGGCCGTGCATCACCTTCGGCTGGGAGGCGCGGGCCACGCATAATGGGGCGTTTGCTTGGTGGGGCGCCCCGCCTGGCCAGGGCCTGGCCAGGCCTTGCGAGGAACACAGCCCGCGCAGCACACTGCGCGCGGGCAAGGCAAGGCAGCGCGCGCGGCACTGCGCGCTGGCTTGACTACGATGGGCGAGTCATGCGTGCGCGGGGCGGGCAAGGCACTCGACATCGGCGCGCAGAGTAGGCACTGTGCGTAACAAGGTTGGCAAGAACGCGCGCGCTCTAAGGCAGACATGTGCGGGAAGTCATGCGCGGCGTGCGGGATCCTTAGGCAGGACGCGCGCGCGCTAAGGCAGACATGTGCGGGATTCAGGCGCAGCGTGCGGGATCCTTCGACAGGACGCGCGCACGCTAAGGCATGCATGCGCGGAACTCATGCGCAATGTGCGAGACATTGGCGAAACGTGCGCGCAGCATGGGCGGCACGCGCGCGCGGCATGAGCAGGATGCGCGAGGCATTGGGCGAAACGCGCGCGCGGCTTGGGCGAAATGCGCGCGCGGCGTGGGCGGAATGTGCGAGACATTGGCGTTGGCTTAGCGCAGCGCCAAGTCATGCGGGCAACATTCTTGGCCAAGTACCCAAGATGGCTCGGCCGGCCTAACCCGACGAGCAGTTGCACGGCGGTTTCCAGGGCGGTTTGGCTTAGCCTGGCGGGAAGTTACCATGGCGGTTGATCTGGCCTGGCAGGCAGTTCGAAGACCCAGCCTGGCAGATAACTTCCCCGAGCCAGCCAGCAAGAAACTGCCTGGCGGTTGGCAGTTTGAGTCCACACGAAACTGCTCCCGGAGCAGTTGTAGCCCGTTTGATCTTAGCCAACTAGAGACTTGATGTTGTCTATAAATAGCTTATGTTGTCTTTCGTTTAAAGGCATCCGAAATAGTGCTAAGTGTGTTCTAAGTGAGTCCTTGTAATCTTTTTGGGAATAAAGAGAAAAAGGTTGGGCTTTGCCCGTAATTGTTGTTGTTTGCGCAAAACACAAAAAGGCACGCTAGCACACACGAGAGTTCTGTGAGGGAAAAGAATTCGAGTGAAAAGAAGGGCTGACTAACTTGCACGGGAACGAGTTAGGCCGCACGAACCTCAAATACTTAGAAAATATTCTAAGGGAATTGAAAGGGGCGTGACATTTGGTATCAGAGCGCCGGGTTTGCTTTGATTTCAGCCTTGATGTCGGATAATCAATACACTACGCTGCGAAATCGGGTTTCCGAGTTGGAACGGAAACTCACCGTGTTGTACGATCTGATTTCGCCACCACCAGGCGAAACTGTGGAGGGCCTCTTCCACAGAATGCTGGCTTTAGAAGAAGGGTCGCAAGCCTCAAGCAACCAAGTTGAAGCGATGCGTGAGAAGTTGCGGGTTCTAAGGCGGGCAGTTGCGAATATCCCTGGAGGGAATCAGACCACGAAGGCTCGGGAGCCTAGGTGTTTCTTCGGCACAAGAGACGCCAAGTTGCTGGAAAACTTCCTATGGGATATGGAAACCTACTTTCGGACTGGCCGCGTGCCAGAGGCCGAGAAGGTGACGGTTGCAAGTTCGTATCTTGAGGGGGATGCGAAACTCTGGTGGCGGGCGAAACTCTCGGGTGATGCTGCGGCAAACCGAGATGAGATCGAGACATGGGAAGCATTAAAGAAGGAACTGAAGGATCAATTCCTCCCTGGCAATACGGCGTGGATTGCAAGGGAGTCCCTGCGTAAGTTGAGGCACACAGGGACCATAAGGGAGTACGTGACCGAGTTTCACTCGCTCATGTTGGACATACGTGAAATGTCCGAGGAGGACAAGTTGTTCAACTTCATGTCGGGCTTACAGACGTGGGCGCAAGCCGAACTTCGTCGGCAAGGCGTCCAGGACTTGAGCGCTGCGACAGCCGCGGCCGATCGCTTGGTGGACTTTAAAACAGTCACAGGGCCTGATGTAGATCGCTCCAAGCGCGATCGTGGTAAGAACAAGGAAAAGGCCGACCGACGGAAGGGAAAGAAGTTCACTAAGAAGCATACGAAGGAGGTGACGGTCACCAAGTCAAAGGAAAAACAGCCGCTTGTGGTGGATAAGACGAACAGGGGCTGCTTTCTATGCAATGGCGACCATCGTATGCGAGATTGCCCAAAGCGAACGAAACTCGCGGCCTTTGTTGCCGAGCAATCGAGCGACGATGAGGCCGGTCCATCGCGTGTCAATCCTATGCAACTCTTGTCTGCAATACAAGAGAGTTCCTCTCAATCGAAAGGTTTGCTCTACGTTAAAGCCACGTTGAATGGCAGGGAAGCGCTGGCCATGGTGGACACGGGCGCAACCCACAATTTCATCGCTGAGCGAGAGGTGGCCAAGTTGGGGCTGGAACTTGCCCAACACTCGAGCAAAGTGAAGGCGGTGAATTCTGAAGCAACGCCTGTCAAAGGCGTGGCCAATGTCGAACTGACAGTTGGCTCATGGCATGGACCTTGCGGGTTCATGGCCGTCCCTCTCGATGATTTCGATGTCATATTCGGGACAGAGTTCCTAGTGCGTGCCAAGGTTGCGGTAATTCCTCACCTTCGCGGACTTTTTATTCATGATGATGCTTGTCCGTCATTTGTGCGAGGGAATTACAAGGAGTGCAAGTCAAGCGGGAAGAAAACAGGGTTATTGTCGGCCTTACAGTTGAAGGCTGGCCTTAGACATGGCGAGGCGACATACTTGGCCACGCTATTAGAAACTAACCCTGATCAGACAGAAGCGGTGCCAACGGTGGTGCAAAATTTACTTGATGAGTTTGCAGACGTGATGCCCCCGGAGTTGCCTAAGAAGCTACCACCCAAGAGGCCTATTGATCACAAGATTGAGTTGGAGTCTGGCGTGAAGCCTCCAGCACAGGCCCCTTACCGCATGAACCCGGTGGAGTTGGCGGAATTGAGAAGGCAACTGGATGAACTCTTGGCGGCCGGGCTCGTGCAGCCCTCAAAGGCTCCCTATGGGTCTCCAGTGCTGTTTCAAAAGAAGCAAGACGGGTCCCTGCGGATGTGCGTGGATTATCGGGCGCTGAACAAGGCGACTATCAAGAATAAGTACCCGATCCCGAATGCACTTGATCTGTTTGACAAGCTGACGAAGGCACGCTACTACTCGAAAATAGACCTGAGATCGGGCTATTGGCAAGTGCGAATTGCGGAAGGAGATGAGCCAAAAACGACTTGTGTGACGAGGTACGGCTCGTACGAGTTTTTGGTTATGCCGTTTGGGCTTACGAATGCCCCGACGACCTTTTGTAATTTGATGAATGATGTCCTGTACGAATACCTTGACCGGTTCGTGGTCGTATATTTGGATGACATTGTTATCTATTCCGAGTCTTTTGATGAGCATTTACAGCATCTAAGACTTGTGTTGGGGAAGTTGAGGGAAAATGAATTATATGCCAAGAAGGAGAAGTGCGAGTTCTGTAGTGAACAAATTTCCTTCTTGGGCCACATTGTCTGCCAAGGCGAGATAAAGATGGACAGGCGCAAAGTTCAGGCCGTGACTGATTGGCCTGAGCCATCCAAGGTGACGGAGTTGCGGTCATTTTTGGGACTGGCAAACTACTACCGACGGTTTATAAAAGGCTACTCGAAGATAGTTAGCCCTCTGACGGACTTGTTGAAGAAGGAGGCATGCTGGGTATGGAACTCGGAGTGCCAGGGCGCTTTCGATGCCTTGAAGAGTGCCATCTCTTCAGAGCCTGTTCTAAAGCTGCCAAGGTTTGACAAGCCGTTCGAAGTGCATACTGATGCCTCGGGGCGAGCTATTGGCGGGGTGCTGGTGCAGGAAAGGCACCCCATTGCCTTTGAAAGTCGGAAGTTGAAGGAGGCGGAGATGCGATATTCAACGCATGAGAAGGAAATGACGGCCGTGATACACTGCCTAGGCGCATGGCGGCATTATCTAATCGGTACAAAGTTCATTATTGTAACCGATAATGTTGCCAATACTTATTTTCGGACGCAGAAGAAGTTGTCGCCCAAGCAGGCCCGTTGGCAAGAATTCTTGGGAGAATTCGATTTCGAATGGGTGCACAGGCCGGGAAAGCATAATGAAGTCGCAGATGCCTTAAGCCGGAAAGTGGTCGAGGAGTATGTGGCTGCCTTGACCGTGATCGAGTCGGACTTCCTTGAGAAGATTCGACAAGCGTCCCAACTCGATGCTGTCTATCAGAAGTTGGCGGAGCAAGTAAGAAGTGGCGAAGTCAGAAAGTATTGGCTGGAGGACGAGTTGTTGTTCGCTAAGGGAGCACGGGCCTATGTGCCAGTTGGCCCGCTGCGTCGCGAACTCTTGCGGGAAACTCATGACCCGCAATGGGCTGGCCATCCAGGGATTGAGCGGATGATGGCCCTACTGTCCCGACGATACTTTTGGCCAAAGATGGAGCAAGACATCGAGGCCTATGTGAAGACATGTCTAGTATGCCAACTAGACAAGACCGAAAGAAAGAAGGAGGCAGGACTGTTGCAGCCGTTGCCCATACCCGACCACCCATGGCAATCCGTCTCCATGGACTTTATCACGGGCTTTCCAAAGGTGTCTGGTATGGCCTCAATTCTTGTGGTCGTGGATCGGTTTTCTAAATATGCTGTCTTTATTCCTGCACCCGAGGCCTGCCCGGCGGATCAATCGGCTGGCCTGTTTTTCAAGTACGTGGTGAAGTACTTTGGGCTGCCTCAAGACATAATCAGTGATCGTGATGCACGCTTCACTGGCAAGTTTTGGACGTCTCTCTTCAACATGATGGGAACGGAGTTGAAATTCTCAACGGCGAATCACCCTCAGACCGATGGTCAGACTGAGCGGATGAATCAAGTGTTGGAAGAGTACTTGCGGCATTATGTCACGGCTAGCCAGAAGAATTGGGTGACGCTGCTCGACATGGCTCAATTTTGCTACAATTTGCACAAAGCCTCAGCAACAGGCAAGAGCCCATTCGAGTTGGTGTACGGAATGCAGCCACTCACTCCCCATGAGGTGGCCATCCAACAGGCAAAGAGTAGGTGCCCTGCGGCCTACAATTTTGCAAAGGAACAGCAAGATCTGTTGGACGATGCTAAAGACAGCCTAGCGAAGGCACAGCGCCGCATGCGGAAATATGCGGATGCTAAGAGACGGGACGTTGAATTCGCTGTTGGTGAGAAGGTATTGCTCAAACTAACCCCTCAAATGTGGAAACAGGTTAGTGCCAAAGCGGCTCAACGTGGGTTGATTCCAAAGTATGATGGTCCGTTCGAAGTTATGAAGCGGGTAGGCAATGTGGCCTATCGGCTGAAGCTGCCAGATCGGCTAAAGCTTCACCCAACGTTCCACGTTAGCTTTCTAAAGAAGTTCCATGAAGACATGGACTTGACAAGGAAGCAAGAAAAGCGAGCACCTCCGCTGGTCCGAAGAGAATTCGAGAAGAAGATTCTCAAAATCCTTGCTCACCGGACGAAGGGATACGGCCGGATTGCTAGGCGGACTGAGTTTTTGATCCAATGGGAAGGAGAAACTGAGGCGGATGCTACTTGGGAAAAAGACGTGGATTTGTGGAACTTCGAAGAAGAGATTGCGGCATACTTCAGGAACCTTGACAACCCCACAACCTCGACGAGGGCGTCGAGCGCTCTGAGTGGGGGTGGTTTGTTAGAACCCTAACTTTGGGGTAGGCCGTGGCCGTGCATCACCTTCGGCTGGGAGGCGCGGGCCACGCATAATGGGGCGTTTGCTTGGTGGGGCGCCCCGCCTGGCCAGGGCCTGGCCAGGCCTTGCGAGGAACACAGCCCGCGCAGCACACTGCGCGCGGGCAAGGCAAGGCAGCGCGCGCGGCACTGCGCGCTGGCTTGACTACGATGGGCGAGTCATGCGTGCGCGGGGCGCGCAAGGCACTCGACATCGGCGCGCAGAGTAGGCACTGTGCGTAACAAGGTTGGCAAGAACGCGCGCGGCGCGCGCGGCACGCGCGCGCTAAGGCAGACGTGTGCGGGAAGACATGCGCGGCGTACGGCATCCTTAGGCAGGACGCGCGCGCGCTAAGGCAGACATGTGCGGGATTCAGGCGCAGCGTGCGGGATCCTTCGACAGGACGCGCGCACGCTAAGGCATGCATGCGCGGAACTCATGCGCAATGTGCGAGACATTGGCGAAACGTGCGCGCAGCATGGGCAGCACGCGCGCGCGGCATGAGCAGGATGCGCGAGGCATTGGGCGAAACGCGCGCGCGGCTTGGGCGAAATGCGCGCGCGGCGTGGGCGGAATGTGCGAGACATTGGCGTTGGCTTAGCGCAGCGCCAAGTCATGCGGGCAACATTCTTGGCCAAGTACCCAAGATGGCTCGGCCGGCCTAACCCGACGAGCAGTTGCACGGCGGTTTCCAGGGCGGTTTGGCTTAGCCTGGCGGGAAGTTACCATGGCGGTTGATCTGGCCTGGCAGGCAGTTCGAAGACCCAGCCTGGCAGATAACTTCCCCGAGCCAGCCAGCAAGAAACTGCCTGGCGGTTGGCAGTTTGAGTCCACACGAAACTGCTCCCGGAGCAGTTGTAGCCCGTTTGATCTTAGCCAACTAGAGACTTGATGTTGTCTATAAATAGCTTATGTTGTCTTTCGTTTAAAGGCATCCGAAATAGTGCTAAGTGTGTTCTAAGTGAGTCCTTGTAATCTTTTTGGGAATAAAGAGAAAAAGGTTGGGCTTTGCCCGTAATTGTTGTTGTTTGCGCAAAACACAAAAAGGCACGCTAGCACACACGAGAGTTCTGTGAGGGAAAAGAATTCGAGTGAAAAGAAGGGCTGACTAACTTGCACGGGAACGAGTTAGGCCGCACGAACCTCAAATACTTAGAAAATATTCTAAGGGAATTGAAAGGGGCGTGACACCTACCATGGTACAGACCCGGTTCGATTCTTGGCTGGTGCATTAGTTTTTTCATTTCCCCCCTCTTTTTTAGTATTATTTTCAGTTCCATAACATATAACACATGGCAAAGATTCACAACAATGGCAAATCCATACAAAGTTTCAGAAACTATGGCATTTTCAGTTCCATAACATAACACATGGCAAAGATTCACAACAATTGCAAATCCATACAAAGTTTCAGAAACTATGGCAAATCCATCGTGTAATAATTAACTTACGCAGCACATTCTCGATTACGGCCCCGACAAACCATCGTAACTTCGAAGACCCTTTTACGGCGTGTCGAAACCTTAATAAAGAACTGACGTCGTTTTTAAACACAAACAGGTCTTAAACCTAAATAAGGTAAAAAAGAACACACATTTCCAACTAAGAAGACCTCAAGGACGAAATCGCCTCCTCGTAATCGAAGCTGCTCTCACAGTCCAAAAGCGCATTCTGTTGCTGCTCATACCTGCAGATATAGTTCAGCCCGACGAGCACCTCACAGATAACCGACTCCGTCTTTTCCCTGTCAGCAAAGTACAGCGTCTCAATCAAAAGAACATTAGTCGCCGTCCTCTTCGGAGCCATCCGACTATTACTACTCTGCTCCAAGCTGTTCCTCTCGCCCTGCCACCTCATCGTATTGTGGGCCATATGCCCGAGCCACTCGACCGCCCGGTCAGCCTTCTCCCTCCAATCGTGGGCCAAATGGGCGTCGTATATTGACACTTCCTTGGCGTATGGCTTCAGTTTTCTCTTCAGCGTTTCCCTGATGCTGTCTGTGAGCATATGGTAGAGTTCGTCCCTAGCCTCGTAGCCTACGAGGTGAGGGTAGGATAGTAATTTCTCCACGACGATGATGATGTTGGCGTAGTGTAGGGCTAGGGCTGAGCCGCCGAGGGTTGTTGGAGGTGCGTAGGAGAGTAGATGGCTCTTGGGCCCGAAGATGGGGCTATTGACCGAACTGCCCTTTGGCTCGCGTGTGATTGCCCGAATGAAGTTGCTACGCGAAATGGTTGAAAAGCCCGAAACTTGGCTGCTTTGGTCGTCGTAAGAAGAATGATCGTCTTCGTCGTCTGCGTTCGAGGCAGAGCTGCTTAGGGTAAGGCATTCTGCGAATAGTCTAGCGGGATTGTTGCTGCATGCAAATTTGAAATCCTGGGGACTAAAGGAGCCTTCTTTGTCCTTCTGTGATCCTAATTTAGGTCTGAAGCTCGAACTTCTGCTTTTGAATCCCTCTTTATTACCACCGTTCTTGGCTGAAATAGACTTTCTCAAGGTTAAGCGATGCGAATTTCCACGAAATTGAGAACTCGAAGTTTTTTCATCTCCAAAAGCGATGCATATCCTGGCGTATATCGTGCAGACAGTTCTTGCTAAGAGTTCAGCAGACTTATCATATGTCTGATTCCACAGAGAAATGTCTTGCAAGTGCTTTACGTCTTGTTTCTGCCAAAGCAGTTTCTGCTCGAAAGCTTTCCTAGTCTCTTCCATCTGGTTTTGCCTGAACTTCTTTGCAGCAGATTCCAACTCATTAGCAACCTCCATTTCTGCATATAAAGCAGCCGTGGCGTTCGCATACCTCTCCATCTTCCTCACCATGCTCTCCATATCCTTCACAAGAAAACTCAGTTCCTTAATATCGATCGCCCCAGAAACTATGTCGGCGTAGACGTGTTTGAACCCTTGCAATGCAGGGATTGTTGACTTTTGCCCCAACCTGGACACAACACAAGCAACCCTGTTCAAATCGTCCAGTTTTTCGATGAGGGCAAGCTCTAGAAGGTGGTGCTCATCGTCGATAGATGCAAGGGCTTTGATCCCCTCAGAATTTAGGATCTCTTTCTTCAGTTTGAGGATCTCGGCGTCGGTCAGGGATTTGTGGAGATGGACAACCTTGGACATGACATTGGCGACTTCAAAGGCAAGTATTCCTAAAGTCTGCTTCTTTTCTTGGACTAACAAGCCTTGCTTTTTACCAGACGATGATTTTGCTGAATTCTCGAGATACAGCGCATGCTTTAAATTGCTACTCACCTGATTACCCATTTTTAACAGCCAAGGCTCAGCCACCATTTCTGCTCTTTTCCTCGCCGGCAAAGCCTGAAAAAAAAACTGGAAATTATGCTTCAGATCAGACCACCTTCATTGTGGAATATCGTCAAACACTTGGAGCTGCTGAGGTTTGTGTCTGCAGCCCAATAGTGTCAGCTTGTTAGCTGAAATGGAACAGCGAGAATGTATAAAAAGGCGTCATTTCTTAGCCAAGAACAGTCTAAACAACAGTCCCAGAAACCAAAAAAATGCGCATGACTCTCCGAAAATCAAGTGCAGCGCATTGAGTAGGCGTGAAAGCAGAGTTCAGCTTATCATGCGAAAGCCGAAAGGGGTGTGAAACAGCAATCGATTGTAGAGAAACATGCCTAAGGTGGGACTGTGGGAGAAAGGAAAAGGGGGAAAGAAATCAGTGGATTTTCTGAATATATCTGCTCCTATGAAATGAGGGGAGGTTATGTAGTAATGATTGTTCGGCCAAAAGGGCAGGTTCGAAGATGGGCCTCCCTCAACATTCAAGTCTGCAACCGAAATTTAATGATTCGATTTATGGAATTAGCGAAAAAGATACTATTTTGAGATTTCTTTGAGTTACATTTAGGGGTGTTCAAATGTCGGTTAACCGACCGAACCGAAATCGAAGTTTCGGTTCGTACCGAATACCGAATTGAAGAGTTCGTACCAAATCGAAGTTTCGGTAAACCGAACCGAACCAAATAACCGAATTCTTTGTTTATTTTATTTTAATACATATATATTATTATATAAAATATATAATGATATATTTTTATATGTCTTATTTAATAAATTAATAATATACCCACCATATTTAATAAATATGGAAAATATTAGGTAAATCATAAATTTATTCAAATATATATATGTGATAATATATATTTATAATATAAATAAAATTAATATATTTACTAAAATATGGAAAATATGGGGTAAATGAAAATTTTATATAAATAAAAATATGATAATAAAAATATATAATTAAAATCGTATTAATATTATTGTTTTTTTATTTTTTATTAAAAATTCGGTTTTTTTGTCGGTTAACCGAACCGAGCCGAAAAAAATTCGGTAAAAACCGAAACCGAACCGAATTGTTTCGGTTCGGTTTTCGATGTATGAAATTCTCGAACTGAACTTTCGGTTCCGAAAGTTCGGTTCGGTTCGGTTCGGTTATTACCGAATGAACACCCCTAGTTACATTATAAGAACACACAAAAATATAGAAATATATTATCTCCCTCTAAATTCTCTCTATAAATTCTCTCTATATATATTATAAAATAATCATAATATAAATTAAAATAATCTTAATATAATATCAATCATAATAAAAATTTCGTATCACGTTATCAGCACGAGCGCTCTCCGGCAAGGATCAACCTCCATCAAACTCTCATGCAGAGATCAACCTCCGTCCAAGTTTTATAATCAATGTATGGTAATTTTATTTAGTGTATGGTAAATTTCTTTATAATACTCGTACACGTGGCAAACCATTTAAAACTATGTAAATTTAACATGTATACACCACAAACGCCTTAGCTCGACTGGTTTCGTGGAATATCGTCACTACAAGTGATGTGAGGTCCAGATTTCGAACCCCAGTGGTGGCGAGTTGATTTTTTTGACAATATTTACTAAAAATAAAATTCCTTTTATTTTATCAAATTTATAAATATATTATGATTATTATAGAATCATATGCTAGAAGAACATTTGCTTATGTGTATTATTATTATGTGGGCACTTCTTCTGACGTGGACAATGTTTTTTCATAAGAATTTTTTCAAAAGAAGAATAGTTATAAATCTCTTCTAATATTTTGTTGTGTTTATTGTTGTTCTTATATTTTATAGTAATATGCATCTTTTGTATTTTATGATAATAGTATGGCAAATCTGCAAAACCTCGAATTTGTTGCCCTTGACACTTCTGGATCAAATTACTTAGCATGGACACTAGATGCAGATATTCATCTGAAAGTAAAAGGTTTGGGTGACACTATTGTCGCCACACAACGACAAATGCAGGTGATACTGTTGTTTCCACACAAATATCAACAGATGCAGGTGCCACCACTGATACTGCAAAAGCCACACTTACTCAAAACAAGGCAAGAGCCTTGATAGTTCTCCGTCACCATATTCATGAAAATCTGAGAAACGAGTATGCACATGTAAAAGACCCTGCTGAATTGTGGAAAAATCTGAAATGTCGGTTTGACCACGTGACCACGGTTATCCTTCCACACGCAAGGTACGAATGGATGCATTTACGTCTACAAGATTTTAAATCTGTGACTGAATATAACTCGGTCGTTCATAAAGTTACATGCACACTAAAATTGTGTGGGGAAACGGTCACTGATGCTAGTATGCTTGAGAAAACATTTAGTACTTTTTATCCATCAAATATGGTATTGCAGCACAATATAGAGAGAGGCAATTTACAAAGTACTCTGAATTAATCTATTTTTTATTGTTGGCTGAACAAAATAATGAACAGTTGATGAAAAACCACGAAGCATAAAATTATGGTGGACGTGGTCCCTGAAGCGAATGCAGTCAGAGGTACTAATGATAACAATCGAAACAATGATCGTGGACGTGGTCGTGGTGTATATCGTGGTCGTGGACGTGGACGTGGTCAAGGTCGTGGTCAAGGCCGTGGTAATGGCAGAGGATATTATGGTGGTCGTTATCAATAGTTCCGTGGTGGTTATAACAATCGTGGTGGACATCAAAATCTTCCCCAGAAGAGAAAATCTTATGATAACAAAGATGAGAAGAGGCCCATTGAACAAAAGGATAACGACGAACGATGCTATCGTTGCGGTGGTATGGGCCATTGGTCGAAAATTTATCGCATGGCCAAGCATCTTGTTGAGCTGTATCAACAATTTCAAAAGGGAACAAAGATTGAAAAAAATTTTGTTGAAGGTGACATTGCCTCTACTTCTGGTGTTGATAAAAATAATGCGTATTTGGAGGCTGCAGATTTCGTCGCAGATGAGGAGTGATGTGTTATAATGTTTTCTATGTTATATATTTTACTATTGTGTGTTTATGTGTTTAAAGGTTGCTTAAACTTATATGTGTGCTTGTAATATATCGTTCTGTTTCTTAAATAAATGGTGACGATTATGATATGTTTATATTGAAAGGATATTATCTGATAGATATGAGCATGTGCAATGGAGAATTATGTCTTGCAGATTGTGCAACGACTCATACGATTCTGAAGAATAAGTAATACTTTGATCATCTCGATATGAAAGAAGCTAGTGTTATCACTATATCGGGTAGCACAAATATAATTAAAGGCTCCGGAAGAGCTAGTATCTTATTACCCAGAGGAACCAAATTGGTTATTGAAAGTGGCTTATATTCTCATGAACCACAAAGAAATCTGTTAAGCTTTAAAGCTATTCGACATAACGGATATCATGTTGAGACAGCGATAAGATGTGGTATCGAACATTTATACATCACAAAGATAATTTCTAATGACAAAAGAATTGTGGAAATATTACCTTCATTCGAATCTGGGTTATATTATACATATCTGAGAACAATTGAATCGTATGTTATCGTAAAACAGAAGTCTACCGATGACATTATATTTAATGTTTGGCATGACCGGTTGGGCCATCCCAGTTCAATTATGATGCGAAGAATAATTGAAAATTCACGTGGACATTCGATAAAGAATCAGAGGATTGTTCAATTTAATGAATTAGCATAGCTGCTTGCTCTAAAGGGAAGTTAATTACTCGGCCATCACCAATAAAAGTTAAGAATGAATCTATTGCATTTTTGGAACGTATACATGGTGATATTTGTGGTACGATACATCCATCATGTGGGCCATTTAAATATTTTATGGTGTTAATTAATGCTTCAAGTAGATGGTCCCATGTATGCTTATTATCTACGAGGAACATAGCATTTGCGAGATTACTTGCTCGGTTGATTCGTTTAAGAGCACAATTTTTCAGATTATCCGATAAAGAAAATACGCCTTGATAATGCTGGTGAGTTTACCTCCAAGGCATTTAATGATTATTGTATGTCTATCGGAATTGATGTTGAGCATCCCGTTCCACATGTTCATACGCAAAACGGTCTTGCAGAATCATTGATTATACGTCTGCAGTTAATTGCGAGACCATTATTAAAGAAAACGAATCTTCCCTTCGTCATGTTGGGGACATGCAATATTATATGCAGCAGCACTAATTCGCATTAGACCAACAAGTTACCATGATATCTCCCCGTTGCAAATAGTTTATGGTCAGGAACCAGATATTTCCCATCTAAGAATTTTTGGTTGTGCGGTATATGTTCCAGTTGCGCCACCACAACGCACAAAGATGGGACCTCAAAGAAGGTTGGGAATATATGTCGGATTTGAATCTCCATCGATAATAAAATATTTAGAACCTTTAGCGGGAGATTTATTCACGGCTAGATTTGCGGACTGTCATTTCGACGAAATAAATTTTCCGACATTAGGGGGAGAAAAGAAACAGCTGGAAAGGAATATTAGTTGGAATGAATTATCACTAAATCATCATGATCCTCGAACAAAAGAATGTGAACTAGAAGTTCAGAAGATAATTCACTTACAAAGCTTAGCAAACCAATTGTCAGACAGTTTTACAGACCCAAAGAGAGTGACTAAGTCACATATACCAGCTGTTAATGCTCCTGTGAAAATTTATGTTCCTTCCGAACATAATATTGAGCGTATACCACAACTAAGAACGTGGTAGGCCCTCGGGTTCCCAAGATAAAAATCATCGGATAAGAAAAGGAGCAAATAATAAGAATGGCCCAACCGAGGATTTATCGACCAGAGAAGAGTCGATGGGCTTAAATAATGATAAGAATGAAACTCAGGTACCTGAAGAAATTGAAAATAAAGAAAATGAATAGATCTCAATCAATTACGCCCAGAATGGAATTAGATGGAACCGAGATAAAGTCAACGTTGACGATAAATTCTCATTTAACATAGCGCTACATGAAATGAATGAGATGAATGAGAATGAGGATCATGAACCAAAGTCTGTAAATGAATGCAGACAACGAAAAGATTGGCCAAAATGGAAAGATGCAATCGAGGCAGAATTAAAATCACTTGAGAAATGAAAAGTTTTCGGACCTGTAGTCCGCATACCAGAAAATGTAAAGCCGGCTGGATATAAATGGGTTCAGAAAGAAAAATTAAAATGGCAAAATTGTGAGGTATACAGCACGGCTAGTCGCACAAGGTTTCCCGCAGAGACCTTTCATTGATTATGAGGAGACTTATTCTCATGTGGTGGACACGACAACTTTTCGTTATATAATTTGTCTGGCAGTACGTGATGGACTCGATATGCGTCTAATGGATCTTGTCACTGCTTATCTGTATGGTTCACTTGACAGTTTTATATGAAGCTTCCAGAAGGATTTCGTCTACCTGAAAATTCAGGGCCACGAAATGAGTACTCAATTATGGGTTAAAGCAATCTGAGCGAATGTGGTATAATCGCCTAAGTGAATACTTATTGAAAGAGGGTATAAAAATGATCAAATTTGCCCGTGTATATTTATGAGGAGATGTCAAAACGAGTTTGTCATTATAGCAGTATATGTTGACGACATTAATATAGTCGGAACTCCTGAAGAGTTGTCTAAAGCGGTTAATTGTTTGAAAAAGGAGTTCGAAATGAAAGATCTCGGTAAAACAAAATATTGTCTCGGATTGCAAATTGAATATTTTAAGAATGGGATATTTGTACATCAAGAGACTTACACTAAAAAGATATTGAAAAGATTTTACATGGATTAATCCCATCCATTAGATACTCCAATGATTGTTAGATCTTTAGATGTGAGTAAAGATTCGTCCAGACCACGCGAAAATGATGAAGAGCTACTTGATCCTGAAGTACCATATCTTAGTGTCATTGGAGCGCTAATGTACCTTACAAATCATACGCGACCTGATATAGCATTTGCTGTAAATTATTAGCAAGATACAGTTCTACACCGACTCGTAGACATTGGAGTGGAGTTAAACGAATATTTCGATACCTTCAAGGAACAACTGATATGGGATTGTTATACTCTAATGAGATAAAAACAAATTTAATTGGGTATGCGGATGCTGGATTCTTGTCCGACCCACATAATGCACGATCACAAACGGGTTATTTATTTACATATGGTGAAACTGCTATCTCATGGCAGTCAGTTAAACAGAGTTTAATTGCCACTTCATTTAATCACGCTGAAATTCTAGCAATCCATAAAGCTAGTAGAGAATGTGTCTGGTTGCGATCGATTATTCAGCATATACAACAAACTTGTGGATTATTATCAGAAAAGTTACTTCCAACAACATTATTTGAAGATAATGCAACATGCATTGCCCAATTAAAGGAGGGATATATCAAAGAGGACAGAACAAAACATATTTCAGCAAAATTTTCTTTACGTATGAGTTGGAGAAAATGGTGATATCGATGTACAACAAGCGCGATCTAGCGAAAATTTTGCAGACTTATTTACAAAAGCACTTCCTCCTATAATTTTCAAAAAATTGGTATATTCAATCGGAGTTCGGAAACTTCGAGATTTAAAATGATGTCATCATCAGGGGGAGAAAAATACGTGTTGCACTCTTTTTTCCTTAACTGTGATTTTTCCTACGTGGTTTTTCATGAGGCAACAAGGTATCAAAAGAATTATGTACTATTTCCTTCACTAGGTTTGTATCCCACTGGGTTTTTCCTAGTAAGGTTTAAAGAGGCGTATTCCCTGAAAAGCATCCAAGGGTGAGTATTATGGATAATTATGAATTATCAAGTGAATCATCAAAATAAATTGTGAATCATCACAATGATTCACCACAAATTATGATTATTAAATGTGGATGTTTTTGGAATATTAATGACTCGTGAATTTATGATAAGATGATGTGTAGAAAAAGATTGTATTTTTGTATGAGTTGTATAGATGAGTAAATTGTATTTTAGTGTATGATTTTAGTATAAATAGGTGTTTTGAGTTACATTGTAAGAACATACAAAAATATAGAAATATAGTATCTCCCTCTCTCTATAAATTCTCTCTATATATATTATAAAATAATCATAATATAAATTAAAATAATCTTAATATAATATAAATCATAATAAAAATTTCCGTAACATATATATATATATATAACTACGCGTAAAAAATAATAATATTCAAATAATCAACACACCACGCATGAGTTAGGAGGAGGAAAGAAATAAAGGAGCAACACAATAAATAGATTGCAAAGTGAGCTACTATGAGGAGGGGGTTTCTTAATCGAATTTTATCAAATAATTTCGTGAGAAAACATTGTGAAATAATCTAATTTACGAATGTTGGGGCTGGTGAGTTTGTGTCATAAAAAGACAATAATATGCCTGACTGATCCCAAGACAAGTAGTAAAATGACAAATGGGAGTTAGTATTGCGGCAGAACCACACCATCGTATATGGTATATTAGGTGTAGGGTTTATATCCTACTATAGTTTTAACTTGAGTTTGTTATAGAGCTGGTGAAAGGAATTGCAAGTTTTTTGAAGTACTGTGGGGATAAAATAAATGGCTAACTACCGTTGGCCTTCCGTTCTCAATGTTTGACCGTTCAATGCTAAATTAAATATTTGAATTGACTTGGGTCAAGTTGAGCAGGAATTGTTCAGTTAATTCGTGCTTGCTATATTAATATCTATGATTAAGACATGCATGCTTAGTTATTGTTGGTAATAAGTCTTCTTGGTCCCATACCAGCTTTAACTTTAGGTAAGGTTGTTTCTTCAAGAAGAGTTAGTTAAAGAAATTTTATGAGTATCATATACTTATATTTTAGGGTTAATTATTTGTCAGGCCCTGATAATATTTTTAACTAGTTTTCAGACCCCAATAAAGTTCCATTTAGTATGAAAGACCTACTTTTCAAAACTATTAGAGAAAAATACCCAAACTATGTGATATGACATATCTACCCCCTAACAGATGCGAAATTTACAAACTTTTGCCCATCGTCTTCTCCAACGAGCGAGCAAATCTTCAAGCTCGATTCATCTATAATCTCGATTTTCGTGAGCAGACGAGGAGGCCCGACCCTGACCCGTCGTCGTAGTAGAGCTCAAGAACGTCGTCCGATGAGTTTATTGGTGCTAATTACTGAAAAAATTGGTAAACATCAATCACGAAAATCGTTGAGATTGTAGCCGAAGATATCAAAGTTCATGACCAAATATGTTGAAATTACTGTTAATTTGATCGTGGGTGTGATTTGTATTGCTCATTTGCAGCTTTAATCGTCAGAAATAACGAATATAACAAAAAATAACAAATATTTTATGGTTAATAACAAATGTTGACCTAGAAGTAACGCGTCACTGAAAGATAACGCCTTATCTGTCGTAAATAACACATTGTGTATACAAGCATTGGATCGGGAGTAAAAGAACGAAAATCACAAACGACACTAAAAAACAGATGAAAACTGCATAAATCACGTCGTTATTGACTCAATAAGGTAAAATAGACCTCAATTTCTCATGGGTATCTCGAATTTGTACCGATTAGTTGCAAGAAACGGATATTATATTTGCCCAACCTAACAAAAATAACAATGTCTTATGGTCAATAACAAATGTTGACCTAAAAGTGACACGTCGCTGAAAGGTAATAACGCCTTATTTGTCGTAAATAACACATTCTGTATACAACCAATGGATCGGGAGAAAAAGAACGAAAATCAAACAACACTAAAAAACGGATGAAAACTGCCTAAATCACGTCGTTATTGACTCAATAAGGTAAATAGACATCAATTTCTCATGGGTACCTCGAATTTATACCGATTAGTTGCAAGAAACGGATATTATATTTTCCCTAAATCGTGTAAAAAAGAAATACTTATAACATAGCAAAGAATAACAAATGTCTTATGGTTAATAACAAATGTTGACGTAGAAGTAACATGTCGCTGAAAGGTAATAACGCCTTGTTTGTCGTAAATAACACATTGTGTATACAAATAATGGATTAGGAGAAAAAGAACGAAAATCAAAAACGACACTAAAAAACAGATGAAAACTGCATAATACGTCGTTATTGACTCAATAAAGTAAAATAGACCTCAATTTCTCATGGGTACCTCGAATTTATACCGATTAGTTGCAGGAAACGGATATTATATCTGCCCTAAATTGTGTAAAAAAGAAATACTTATAACATAGAACCAAATAATAAATGTCTTATGGTTAATACTTAATGTTGACTTAGAATTAACACGTCACTGAAAGGTAATAACGTTATGTTTGTCGATTCTGTATACAAGTAATAGATCGGGGGGAATATAACGAAAATCACAGACGACACTAAAAACGGATGAAAACTGCATAAATCTCGGCGTTATTGACTCAATAAGGTAAAATAGACCTCGATTTCTCCTGGGTACCTCCAATTTGTACCGATTACTTGCAATTTATGTCGAAATCTATATTCGATTTACCATTATGTTTTCGAATTTGCACCCTAATTAGACAAGCAAATTTTACCTCGTGCATCGTCAATATCATAATGAATCCAACATGACATGTCGAATCGGTTGGATGAGTCAATCGAATTTTTTTGTGCTTGATTCAGTGTAAGAAAATTGAGTTCGAAAAATATCCGTTGATAACATTTTGCAGTAGCAAAGTAACACAATATTATTGAAAAATAACGTATTTGTTCTCTAAAGTAACAATATGTTGTAACTGTGTAACGTATAATGAAGTAAAGTAGCGCTTCATATAAGACCAAAAGAACACGTGAGTTCCGCTGGAAAAAAAAAAAAGAGCAAAGGGTATTTTCGTCAAAGTCTATTTTGGGTCCTTTACTCGATTTTTACAAAAAGTAGGTCCCTAAAACTTATTAATTTTTGACAAGGTCTGACGGGTAAATAGAAACTTTAGGGGGCCTGAACAGAAATCTTCCCTATATTTTATATACTGATCAACAATAATGCCTTCGATATGTGGAGTATAGTCTATATGAAGTCTAGCTGGTATCTTTTTGTTTCTTTGGACTCGTTTTGTGTCATCAGGCATTAAATATTGATCACTATAGTCAGAACTCGAATATGTATACATGAAAATAGCCACACTTACAATATTCCTTGCAATTATTACAATTTGATCCAAAAACTTTAGGACCTATATCACCACTTTTAGCATCCTTATTTACCCATAACTCTTACCATTTACCAGATGTTGCACTTTCTGTCAGCAAAGTGTAAAACAGAATAAAGCTCGCATTTTTTCTATCAACAGGGAAGCATTGAATAAAAAAGCTTAATCATTAGAATCAAACTGATAATTTTAATTATTAGTTACAAGATTAGCAAAAGGAAGGGGTAGCACGTTCTTTAAGGTGTTTCCTTAACTGAGGTAATCCTCGCACGATCAGACCCTTCTTTGTTAGATAATTGTAAGAACTTAAAAGATAAAGTAAAAAAGAGAAAAGATGAAAGCACAAAAGAAAAAGAGAAAAAGAAAAAATAAATTGGAGAAGGTAAGGGCCGGGGAAATATACCGAAATACCGATATACCGTCCTTATCGTACCGTAACGTACCGAAAATATCGAAAATTTTGTATACCGAAGTTTTTGGTAAGGTATGATACCGTACCGAAAATTTTCGCTACGGTAATGGTATGAAAATTTTAAAAGTTAGGTATACCGATTATACCGAAATACCGAAGTACTAAATTTTTTAATATTATATATATATATATATACACACACCTATATATACTATATTATTTCAAAAAAATATAAAATGGTTAACAATATTATAAGGATCTTCATTAATTTATTTAGCACATAAATTATTAACTATACCCTCGATGCTCACCATATTTTGTTAATCTTCACTAATTTTCTGTTAATCTTGATGCAATTAATTTTTGTTAATCTTCACTAATTTTGAAATAGCCGTTTCATTTCAATTAATATGTATATAACGTTGTATTTTGTGGTTATGTAAAGTGCTTTGTCTTATTAAGGAGATTGACTAAAATATGTAAATTATTTAAGGTTATTTTAGGAATTAAAATCTTTCTATTTTGGATAATGTGGTGTTAATAATCCATCTTATTGAAACCAAGGTGTTTGAATTTACTAAAAATTCGAAAACAACGAATTAATGATTTACGAACGCATGGTAAAAAACCTTCTGTGTGAATGGTATAAAAGGTATGATACCGATACCATACCAAAATTTCGATATGATACCATATCGAAATTTAAGGTATACCGAAATTTCGGTATGGTATTGGTATGATTTTTCTCGATACCGAAATTTCGATACGGTACACGGTATCACAGTTTTGGTACGGTATAACGTACCGAACCACCCCTAGGTAAGCAAAGCAAGCATTCATGTGGAAAAGGTTCATACATAATTGGGCTTTCAAATGTTTATTGGGTCCAACGAACAAAACCCAGCATCACAAAAAATGAGGCCCAAAACAAAAAATAAAATAAAATAAAAAATACGCGTTCCGTTCATCCATTGAAATCACGACTCGCTGTACAGTTACAGACAAAGGGTCTCAACGGCGTCGTTTCGCGTTCAAAGGTCGCCGTTAGGTGCTGCCACTTTTTGAAGGGCCGATTTAAAGTCCGATTTCGACTTTTCAGAACGGCTCTTGATCTCGGCCGTCGGATCATTCTTCGGCGACTGAATCAACGGCGAAAGTAGCGGTATCGCCGCCTTCCATTTTTTCACGTCTCGGCTAACCACCAGCAGCGCCGCCAGCGCTATCCTCCGCAATCGGCTCGGCTCTCGACGCGGCCCGGTGGCTGAGCTCGTATTTATGGTCATCCATGCGTACTATATAATTTGAAGAAAACAATTAGTCTGAGGAAATTGTAGAACTTTCGGCGAGCAATTGAAGGTTTTGAGATTGTATTAATATATAGAGATCGGCGCCTGTGTGTACGCGCGTCGATGATAACTAATACTGGTCTTAGTCAAATGTTGTCGTCATAGAGTAAATAAATCTGATTCCTCGTCGAGGCTTTTAATCAAACTTAACAATACCATTTGATTTTAACTTATTTTCTCTGTCTAGTTTGATATTGATAGCACATATTTCATTTAATGACAATTGGTTCTTAGTTAATGCCGACACTGCTTGAAATGGACACATGAACCGCCGACTTGATGTCTTGAAATTTCAGTGATTCATGCATGCATCTAGAGAATTATTAGTATTTATTATATGTCGAGACTTGTTTATGTCAACATCGCTTCATTTTCCCTGACAACTGGAGTAATATTGCAACGGGTGGAAAGAAGACCGAATGTTTATCGTTGAAAAAAAAATCAACACTTAAAGCTAAGCCTCGTTGCCCTACTACCGCTAAACGATAATCAATTTTTGTCCCGTGGATCGAATTGTGTTATTATGATGCAAGTTGAAGAATTCAAATAGCTAAAAATTCTGTCAAAGCACAGGTGTTATTTATACATAATTGTTTTGGTGTTTCACAGACATTTCTCCACCAGAAAAAAAGAAACAGAAGCCAGCCCTACACGTACATGCATCGTACAAAAATCTCTTCTTGGACGTCAGCATATAACACAAATATCTAAATTCTGGCCCGCAAGGATGATGCACACATAATTGTTTTGGTGTTTCACGGGCATTTCTCGACAAAAAAAAAAAGAAAAAGGAAGCATGCATCCCTATAATATGTACATGCATAGTACAAAATATCTTCCTCGAACCTTACAATAACACAGCAAGGATTCCAAACCATATCATTATTTCCCCTCTCGGCTGGAACCTCCAAGCATAGGTTCTGAAGCTGAGACTGGAGAATGATTTGTAAGCAAAGTTGTATTATCGTAACTAACGCCGGCCCTCGAGTTAAAATCTCTGCTCTCGTCCATAAACGTGCTCGCATCACTAAAATTCCAGTCGGTTAAATAGCCAGGCCTTGACGTTACGTTGGGGATCTCAATGTCTCCGCAGAGCATAGCCACAACGCGGGACATTGAGGGTCGACAGGACGGTGATGTCTGTGTGCACATAAGTGATATTCCTATCACCTTTATTACCTCTTCTTCATCGAACTTCAACAGGCTCGAGTCCACGAGGTCTAGTTCTCGCTTGTTTTCGTGAGAATGCCATGCCTGAAAATGAAAAAAAGTGAAAAAAAAAAAAATACAAAGGATTTTAGAGTATCATCATGCATAACAAAATGTGTAACTGATTATAATGGTGTTGGTTATGGGTCGTACCCATTCGAGAAGGTAAGTCCTATCTCCGAGAGTAGCATCAGAATTCGCCCTACCACTGACTACTTCAAGAGCTACGACTCCAAAGCCAAACACATCGGCCTTCTCGGTTAGGTGTCCCCTCATGGCATATTCGGGCGCAAGATATCCTCTACAAAGACATATATAACAACCGTTGTAAATGAGTTCAATAATGGGGAATTTGTTGTGTTTTCAGTTCTATAATAAAAAAGAGCGCAAGGCTCTTGAATTTGGACAAAAAAAAGCTAGTCTCACATAGTTCCGGCGACTCGAGTGCTTATGTGCGTTTTGCTGTCGTCGTACAATTTTGCCAAGCCAAAATCAGATATTTTCGGATTTAGTTGGGAGTCGAGCAAGATGTTGCTCGCCTTAACGTCTCTATGTACGATTCTGAGCCGAGATTCCTCGTGAAGATAAGCTAAGCCTCTGGCTACTCCCAGGCATATATCAAAGCGTGTCGGCCAGTCAAGAGACAGCTTTGTTTGTCCTAATAATGTGAACAAGCAGTTAATTAATAAAGAGAATCTGTAAAAATAAACATGTTCCAAGAAAAGAAAGAATGTGGAGAATACTACCAAACAAGGCTTGGTCAAGACTCTTGTTTTCAAGGTACTCATAGACAAGCAACCGTTTAGCTCCTTCTATGCAGCAACCATACAATGTTACGAGGTTACGATGTTGGACAGCTGATATGGTTGCTATTTCGGCTATAAACTGACTCTTGCCTTGTCTGGACGCTACAGACAATTGCTTCACTGCGATAACTCTCCCGTCATCAAGGTTTCCCTATGAATGAGTATGGAGAGATCAATATATTATCTGGTCTAGTGATATCATTGAGCTTCGCTTCTAATAACGAATCTACGACTTAAAAACATTATGTGCTATGCTGAATTTTAATGAACAAACTTCAAGTTAAACACCATTTGAAAAACGGAAGATTTACCTTGTAAACGGGGCCAAATCCTCCCTCGCCAAGTTTGTGGGCATCGTTGAAGTCAGCGGTAGCTGTCCTCAGTTGAGCATAGCTAAATCTGTACGGTTTGGCATCGATGCCGAGGAATTCTTAAGGCAGAAACAGAAACAAAATTCCCGTCAGAATAATATAAGCTTTAATCCCTTCCTCTTTGAGTAGATAGAATCCACTCCAATGAACATGGAAACATTGCATGAAAAAGGAGAGAGTTAAGATTACTCCTCACCTTCATCTTCGTATTGCTTTTGCAATTTTCCTTTTCGGATCCAATAATAGAGCCCAAGGAAGGAAAGCAATCCCACTATCACAATGGGAACTACAGATTCCACGATCACGCCGGTCTTATTTTTCTTACTTGAAGAACCACTCGGAGGATTGATTCCAACGCTAGGTACAAAATCTGTTGAGCATACACAACAAATACACAATCGTATCTTCACAACGTAAGCAATTCTCATAGTTTAAATATCTAAAATTATCACCTCCAGGAGTAACACTTATAGCCGAGATCGAAGGTCCATATACACCTTGATTAGGCACACAACATGTCCCTTTTCCAGCCCAAAACAGATGAATCTCAAGGTAGTTTTCTGTCACTCGAGCTGCGAAATCTCTCCCCACACCCCTCAACGAATTACCCGCCTCTTTTCGAATGTCAAAATCTTTCAAGGCGAGATTACCCTATCAACGGAAAGAAGAAAAATATTTGGCAATAAATAATTGACTGTTGAAAGATTCCAAGGCATCGTATTGGTGTACTGCCAGAATATTTAGGGTTCGCTTGTTAGCAGATTCGAGAGGAAAAGAAAAGAAAGTGTAATTGTACAAAAGCAGCCTTTCCAAGACTCTTCCAATCACTATTAACATTCGTAATCTTATTCTCGATTCTCGACATATCGGCATCCTGAATATATTATACAAAAACACCCTTTCCAAGACTCTTCAATCATTAATCATTAACATTCATAATCTTATTCTCGACATATTGGCATACCTGAATATATATGTCGAAAACACGCTTTCCAAGACTCTTCCAATCATTTTTACCATCCGTAATCTTATTCTCGATAAACTGAAGGCTTATGTTATAGCCTCCGTTCTCAAGGCCCAATCCGTAATATCTCAAAGATCCAGCAGAAAATCTTGCGCTTTGAAACAGCTTGGGATCCCAGGTGTCTGTTGTGTAGGTGATGTTGGTTGTGTATTCGACATTAGTGCTGCCTGAGGGTACACCGACATTACTTACGGCCCATTTTCGTTCACTTGTAATGTAATAAGTCGCTGGACCTGTCATTACATTGTCTGCTTCGTGAACGAGTCCCGTGGATGATGTCATTTGTCGACCGCCACATTTTATTGCAAAGTTGGAATCTGCAATGATCGACTGAAACATTAAGCATAAAACTGGAATAGTCTCCATGTACATTATGCAGATAACTGCTATAGTTAGTGTTTATCACATATGCAGAGAGTAAAGGAATTCTGCCAGCATAGAAAATATTGATCTCTCTTTATGAGTTTGACTAAGCATGACACTTGAAGGAACATCACTTAACTGTTGCAGTGAAAATTGAAAAGAAAGTGATTTTTCATACACTGGGGGTTTCCTCTGTTGCAAGGGAAGTTTCTTTGGAGGCAATTGAGTCCTTGTAGAGAGCCTCTGCAATCAGTTGAGTATAAAATATATACACTTCTAACGTTGCTTTAATAAATGATATGTAGGGAGGGCTGGGCTGCATTGTTCGAAATATACGATAAAAACAAGCAAAGATATGCTTCGTTTTTGTCGCAGACCAAGAACTACGAAAAACGTTTAGAACCGAGAATTGGTAACAATTTCCAGTACAAAAATTAGAAAGAAAGAAAATTTACCTGCTATTTGAAGCGAGTGTGAAGTTATTGACAACCAAATTACTGCATAACCATGAATAGCATCAAAATGTTGATTTACAAAAGATCTCCTTGAAAGTATGTAATGTGAATAGGACGAGGAAACCATAAACACAGAAACTATACATACAGTTGAAGACCTCGATCGCTGATCCAAGAAGGTAAGCTCCCAGATAACTGATTGTAAGAAAGATCTCTGCATTGCATAGGGACTCATTAGAGTCATATAGATATGAGCATAATTTACAAAAATATTTGATAATACGTTCAACAACAACAAGAAAAACTGACGAGTAAAACACGAATATTACATATCTCACATAAACTGTAGGGTAGACGACGCCTTCGTTTGCGGAAGTGAACCAGTCAACCCGTTATTGCCAAGAAACCTGAAGTGAAGAGAGCTCTTAAAATTACGAAGCATAAGGAAACAACAAGTCAAATGATAATTGCAAAAACGAGAAGTGTTTATTCACAAGTAAATGAGGGCACTCGTATTGAAGAGTGAATCGGGGATTCGTCCAGTGAAATTGTTGAAGCTCAAATCCCTGAAAATTCAGAACAAGTCAACTGATAATGTTGTTCTTTCATATGCGCTCACGTTATCATGGTATATCAAAGTCTTAAATAGTCTGATTCGTGGCCACAACAGAGACTTACAACAAAGACAGGCTCCGATACTCATTGAAATTAGCAGGAATGGAGCCAGAAATGTTGTTATTCCTTAAAATTCTGTGCAATGGAACGACAACAACATAAGAATATTGATAGGGTGCAACATTGTGTTAAAAGTATGAAAAGCTACACGAAAATCCAGCGTTATATTTACTTACAGCGTGGAGAGGAACGTCATATTACGAAGGAATGAGAGGGAAGAGCTCCCATTAGACAGATCGGATATTCTCCTATGTTCATGATTATTCAAGAACGTCAACCATTAGGTATTGGACAACAAAACAATATAGGAAAAACATACGTTCAAATTTTAAAACTCACAGATCATGCAAAGCAGTTAAGTTGGAGAAGGATGATGGTATTGGACCCTGCAGGGAGTTTCCTTGTAACCTCCTGAGAATATTATAATATTATCAGCAAGGCAGAAAACTGAGTGAGCCATATGCAACGTTTTCAAAACACATAAACTTGGCTGAATTCATATTAACGTTAGCGATTCTTTTTCGTCGAAAGGAAAACATATAAAGTCATTCATTATTATATCTTACAGAGTAGTTAACTTCACCCAATTGCCAATGAATTCTGGGATCCTTCCACTGAGAGCAACATCTGAAGCATATCTGAAATTAAAGAAACAAAACAACTGAAATCACAAAAGCGTTCTTTTCCTTACGCTAGCAAAATTGTCAGGAAAAGAAACACAATAAAGGAAATAAGAACATCTTACAAGATCTGCATGTTTGTTAGACGAGCAAAAGTAGAAGGAATTGGACCACTAATTCCAGAGCTATCGATCCAACTAAAGGGGGAAAATGATACAACGATTACGGTGGCGTTGGTAAGAAGAACTTGGAATGTCCAAATTATTTACTTACAGATTTTCTAGCATAGTGCAATCGCCAAGCTCGAGAGGTAGAGGGCCACTGAAGTTATTCGCACCAATCGCCCTGACAACAAGATTATGTGTGTACATTGCAAAACCGTAGTGTGATTTGGAGACAAAAGGAAATGAAAAAAATATATATTCAACGTCTTACAGAGATCTCAAGTCGGACAGCTTTCCAAGTTCCTTAGGCAGCTCACCAGACAAAGAATTGATTCCAAGGCTCCTGCTCAAAATGATAACGTGAATATTCCACACACACACACACACATACACACACACCTATAAATACTAAAAAAACATACAATCGAACAATACATATAACGGCGCTTGCAAAACAACCACGGTAGGGAACTTACAGGTACTTCATTCGAGTGAGATTTCCAACAGATGGGGGCAAGGGACCAGTGAGATAATTTTGTCCAAGATTTCTGAAATCAAAATTGCATCGCACAAATCTTAACATCCATGCATCAAATCAAATAAAGCCATAAAAGAAAGCAAAAGCAAAAATGATTTCATTACAAGGAAACGAGGTAGGTCAAACTCCATAGCTCGTCAGGAAGCGGGCCCACGACGTATGATGCCGAATTGACATCTGTCATCGAGTTCAGTCTCCTGTTTTGGGGTTTTTTTTTGCATGAATCGTTGTTACATAAAGAGTTAGAACAGTCAAACGCAAAGTGTTATATCTACAAAACGTATGTACGTACAAAGCAACGACATGGCAGACGGTGCTTGAATTGTAAGAGCAATCGCATTTGATTCCACGGGCCACCCAGGTCAGGTCGGTCACGTTATTACTTGCGGTACCACTGCATAAATCCCCGTAAATGTTCCAGAAATCAGCCGTTGCAATTCCCCAACGTGCAAATATCGTGTTTATGGCAATTGCTGCAATAAATTTAAAAGAAAAGCAACATTATTAGTACTACCATTTGTTATGTTGAGAGCATAGAAGTTGATCTTTGTGAAAAACTTGATTCGAAATTATATGTCAGTTCAATTTCTTCGGAAGCTTCATTTCCAAATAAGAATCACAAAATCAAACATCCATCCACCTGAGTTCTAAGATCATCGGCTCTTCACATCATTTCAAAAGCAGATAGTAGTTACTTCATTGCTTTACACAGTTAATCTAATGCTGGACTTACATAAGTTGAATATACTTTTATTTGCCATCTATACATAGTAATCCACCATCTTCGCCTAAGATCATGCGCTTATCAAATCATTTCAAAAGCAATTTGTCATTGATTCACTGCTTAGTCCTTACCTGAGGCTACTAATGTTGTACTAAAGTACTCTGACAAAGAGAATAATATTTTCCCAAAGATGGAGGATTAAACAGCACAAGCGTCAATGAAATTTTAAAAATAAAAAAGGAGGAAAACGTAAAGAAACAAAAATATTCATGCTTCGCGGTGGATAAGCAAAAGACACACAGGCAGAGAAATGGATAGAATAGATACCTTCAATAAGATTCGTGGTTGGCCTTGTTTTATTCCGTGGTGCTTGAGCTTCACTAACCTCAACGGCAACAAAGCAAAACAAACACAGTAGACACAGCTGATTAACCTTCAACTTCACCATGGTAAAAAACAAATGCGGAATAGGATGCGAAAATCGAGGACGAATAAACTATATCTCACGGATTGAACGATGCTATTATTATTATTATTATTGTTATTATTATTATTGAAAGGTATTGTCGTTGAATTTAAAGATCCTTTCCGCTCTCCACTGTCGGCAAAAACGATTAGTTCGAAATTCGCTATCGATATTTAGTAAAGATGTAGGACAGAGATATTACTTTGGCCATATTAAGTGTGAGGTCCCATTAACATATTTATTTTTTTGGTTCGGATCCCATTACATTGGGGTATTTTTAATAAAATAATGAAAAAAAATAAATCATTAACTAAATAATAAACATAAAACCAAGAGCATTAATAAAATAGCTCAATTCGTATGATTTTTATACGAGATAAGTAACTCGTAGAGTTACTTCCTCGCTTGCGCGTGCGTCGACGTGGAGTACTGTCGACATAATAAAATATTAAGGCACATGGGTTTGAATGGTCCAAGGCTCCAATCAACGTGGGAAAGGAAGAATTCCATTCGATGGTGTGCTGAAGATTTTCCTTTGTTCACATGTGGCATTTTCGCCTATAAATTCAAGTGCTCGGCCTTTGCAAAATAGAATCCCACAAAAGAAATCTAAAGGGATCAGTGAAGAGAGAAAAAATAGAGGGAAAATAATAGAGAGTTTATCGGGTATTTTCTTCGATTATAAAGAGAGATATTGATGGTTTTCTCCTTTGTAGTACGAGAGGTTGTAACTCCTATATTTTTCATCTATAGTGGATTCTTCTTCCTTGCCCGTTGTTTTTACCCCGATTTGTTTGGGGGGTTTTCCACGTTAAATTTCGGTGTCCATATTTTATCTTTAATTGTTCAAATACTTAGTCGCGGTATTACTCGACCAGGTCCGCTGCCACGCCAATAATTGGTATCAGAGCCGAGCTTGAGTTTTATATATCTATTTATCGTATGCTCTGTGGTTGCCACTAACGTGAACCCTCCACATCAGAAAATAATAGATATTATTCTGCCCTTGTTACGGTGACGAAAAAGCCGGTACGAGTTCAATAATTATCTGTTGCAACCTCATCGGAGTTATCATTCACGACTAAGGTTGCAAACGAACCGAACTTTTTTGGTTCGATTCGCGATTCGATCGAAATTTTAAGATTCGAATTCGAATATTTTGAATACGAATCCGAATAAGAATATTGTTTTTGATTCGAGAAATATACGAACACGGATATGAAATCACAATGCGATTCGAAAATTAACCGAATTATTCGATTCGAATAATATAACATAAATAATACTATAATTAATATATATTCACATATAATATATGATAACTCACTAAAACATTTAAACATAATATGTTATGTTATAATCAATATATGTTTAAAAATAATTTATTATAATTCAATTTTTAAATACAAATATTCGATATTCGATTCGAATATTCGAGTAAATATTCGAATTCGAATAAGAATCGATTTTATGATTCGATTAAATATTCGAATATTCGTATTCATATTTGATTGTCATCCGAATACGAATAGAATATTACGGTATTCGACTCGATTCGATTCGTTTGCAATCCTATTCACGACTGAGCAGAAATTATGGCGGCGAAGTTTGATCGAAAATTCAACGGGAGAAACTTCTCACTGTGGAAATTAAAGATAAAGGCCTTCTTGGGGAAGGACGGCTGTCTGGAGGCTATCGATGGAAAACTGCCACGCTGACAGACGAGATAAAAAAAATTGAGGACGGATAATGGAGGAGAATATACTGACAATAAATTTGATAGCTTTTGCAAAATGGAAGGCATCAAAAGGCACTTCACTACGGCGTATACTCCACAACAAAATGGAGTGGCGGAGTGGATGAACAAGACTCTGTTGGAAAGAACAAGAGTCATGTTGGGAGCTGCGGGTCTGGATAAATCATACTGGACAAAAGCAGTCAACGCCGCCTGTTACATGATCAATCAGTCGCCTTCAACGACAATTGATCAGAAGACGCCGATGGAGATGTGGACCAGAAAGCCAACGAATTATTCCAAACTCCCTGTATTTGGAAGTCCTGTGTACGTGATGTACAACGCCCAAGAAACTACAAAACTGGATCCAAAGTCCAGGAAGTGTTTGTTCTTGGGTCTGCTGATGGTGTGAAGGGGTATCGCCTGTGGGACCCCACTGCCCACAAGGTTGTCATCAGCAGGGAGGTTATCTTTTTAGAAGATAAACCAATCAGAAAAAATGATAGCATTACAAAGGAAAGCTCAGAGACTACGACGATTCAGGTGAAAGGGAAGTCTGTCGAACAAGATTCTTCTGAAGCAGCACCAGAGCGTTTCGTGCACGACTGGTGGTTAAAGGCTATGCTCAGAAAGAAGGCATCGACTTCAACGAGATATTCTCACCTGTGGTTCGATTGACGACTGTTCGGGTGCTCCTGGCGATGTGGCTACATTCGACCTACATCTAGAGCTACTAGATGTGAAGACAGTTTTTCTTCATGGAGATCTTGAAGAAGAGATTTATATGCTCCAGCCGAAAGGTTTTGAAGACAAAGAAAAACGGAACTTGGTTTGCAGGTTGAACGAATCTCTATACGGTCTCAAACAAGCGCCGAGGTGTTGGTATAAGAGATTTGATTCCTTTATCATGAGCCTTGGATACAACAGATTGAATGCAGACCCTTGTGCATATTTTAAGAGGTTTGGTGAAAATGATTTTATCATATTACTGTTGTATGTTGACGACATGTTGGTAACATGCCCCAACAAAGTTCGTGTTGAAGAACTCAAGGCACAGTTGGCTAAGGAATTTGAAATGAAGGACTTGGGACCAGCAAACAAGATTCTAGGGATGCAAATTTACCGAGACAGAAATAGCATGAAGATTTGGCTTTCGCAGAAGAATTATCTGAGGAAGGTCTTGCGACGCTTCAATATGCAAGATTGTAAGCCAATTTCTACCCCACTTCTTGTTAATTTCAAATTATCCTCAAGTATGAGTCTAGCAGTGAAGAAGGGAGGATGGAGATGTCTCGACTACCGTATGCATCAGCAGTCTTATGTTCGCGATGATTTGCACACGACCAGACATTGCACATGCAGTGGGAGTAGTAAGTCGGTACGTGGCGAATCCGGGCAAAGAGCATTGGAGCGCGGTGAAGAGGATCCTACGATATATCAAAGGAACCTCAGATGTTGCATTATGTTACGGAGGAGCAGACTTTACTGTCAGAGGGTACGTTGACTCTAATTATGCAGGTGATCTTGACAAGAGCAAATCTACCACGGGATATGTGTTCACTCTTACTGGCGGAGCCATAAGCTGGGTATCGAAACGTCAGTCCGTTGTCGTGACCTCGACAACTGAAGCTGAATATGTTGCAGCTACGCAGGCAAGTAAAGAGGCGGTATGGTTGAAAATGATCATGGAGGAACTCGGGCACGGACAGGAGAATATTCCTCTGTTCTGTGACAGTCAGAGTGCCTTGCATCTCGCAAGGAATCCAGCTTTTCATTCCTGGTCAAAGCACATACGAGTCCAGTATCACTTCGTTCGTGAGAAAGTGGAAGAGGGCACGGACGGTAGATATATTGAAAATTCATACGAAAAACAACATAGCAGATTTCTTGACGAAGGCGATCAACACTGACAAGTTCGTTTGGTGTCGTTCCTCAAGTGGCCTAGCGGATACGTAAGCAACATAAAAGGCAAGGGAGAAAGAATGGTATGAAGATCCGATTGATCTTCAATCAAATCTTCAAGTGGGAGATTGTCGACATAATAAAATATTAAGGCACATGGGTTTGAATGGTCCAAGGCTGCAATCAACGTGGGAAAGGAAGAATTCCATTCGATGGTGTGCTGAAGATTTTCCTTTGTTCACATGTGGCATTTTCGCCTATAAATTCAAGTGCTTGGCCTTTGCAAAATAGAATCCCACAAAATAAATCCAAAGGGATCAGTGAAGAGAGAAAAAATAGAGGGAAAATAATAGAGAGTTTGTCGGGTATTTTATCCGATTATAAAGAGAGATACTGATGGTTTTGTCCTTTGTAGTACGAGGGGTTGTAACTCCTATATTTTTCCTCTATAGTGGAGTCTTCTTCCTTGCCCGTGGTTTTTACCCCGATTTGTTTGGGGGTTTTCCACGTCAAATCTCGGTGTCCACATTTTATCTTTAATTGTTCAAATACTTAGCCGCGGTATTACTCGACCAGGTCCGCTGTCACGCCAACAAGTAACTCGTATAAACTACATACGAGTTATAACCCGTAACTCGTATGTATATGATACGAGTTAGATCTGGTTTTTTAAAAACCCTACAGATCCACGCGAAGAAGACGAGACGACGAAGACGAGCCGACGCCTCGCGTGACATCACGCTGCCGCCCAGCCCACCCCGTGCCTGCCTTCACGCCGCCCCGACGCTTCCTTCACGTCGCCGCCCCGACGCTTCCTTCACCGCCGTGCCCTCGTCCCTTCTGCCCGCCGCCGCCTGCAGGCCGCCGCCATCCCGCGAAGCTTCTGCTCCGCGGCCCGCCGGCCCGACGACCCGCCGCGACCGGCCGCCAAGCGTCACTGCCCCGCCGCCCCCTGCCTCGTCGACGTCCTACGCGCGATTATTTCGGGTAAGCGACCCCGTAACGATATGAAATCCTTTGTTTGTGTTAATTTCATCCATATCGAATGCTGCTTTTTATTGTTGACATGTTTGTCGTTTTTTTACTGTAGAATGAATTTGGATTCTTCTTACGGGCCTTTTGATAGTTTGGTGTTGACGATGCAGTCAAATCACCGTAGTGTGGATTTATTGTTAGATGAGGGTACGATAGATAGGACAATTAAGATTAGGTCCTTAGAGAATGTTGTGTGGGGTACGAGAAAAGCACCGAATGTTCTACACGGTTGCTTATTAGATAAGTTGAACGATATGGTCTATACAGCGTCTACAGCTGTATGTCACAGAGGGTTGACTGATAAGTTAGGCTTTGTACGTCATTTTATACTCCATAATAGCATATTTTCGGTCGTTGTCTACAAAATAATACTGGAATGTCCTATGCTTGCGTTTATATTTCATGTTTTGTAGATATTGGAGAAAAAGAATCGAAGTCGAGGAACTATGGGCATTAAGCGCAATTATGGAAGTTGGGCTGCATTATTATATTAATATCAGAGGGAATGCGTTGGATAAAGCTCAGCCCAATTATCACATCTTCAAGCCCATTGTCATTAGAGGTTGCCTAAAATAAGTGGTGGCATGGTTTACGATTTACACATGCACATGGGAAGAGAAAGGGTCAACATCACTTGCCAAGTATCCACATTCAAGATTTGAATAAGTTATGCGAGAGGTTCAAGTAAATAAGTCAAAGATATGCTTTTTGAATATGCAAAGAATATGCAAGAATCTTGGGCCCATTAAAGATCATAAGGCGGTGGATATATTCATATATACAAAGCTCCGTACAGCGAAAAGGAGAGCGGGGACGACAGAGAATAAAAGAAAAGCAAAGGGCTGAAATAAAGAGACTGACGCGAACACCGTAACGAGGGCGGTTTCTTACCTTTTTAATATTTCGTTTTCGACAATGTTTTCTTTGGATTTATTGTCGTTTTCGTATAATATGCTAGCGTAATTTCTTTTGTGATTGAGGCCGTGTGGGGCCGAATTATGACTACGTATTAATGCTATTATTATTTTATTTAATCGTATGATTTGAGTTATGTGTTCGCTATTTGAGTTTAATGACGTGTGTGTGATCGGCCACCGCACACACGATTATTGACCTAGTACATGAGACCGAAAAGGTGATTAGAAAGGTTAGATCAAAATAGCGAGCACCACTACGTAAAACCGACCAGAGATGGAATTCGGTTTCGTATGTGTGGTTTCTGAGATCTTAGGCGCCGAAAGCGCCTAAACTCGGGGAATTTCACGAAGAATTAATGCACGTGTAGGAACTACAGTCATATAGACATATAGTTGATTGGTTCTTTATTTACGTAGGGTTGCTATTGCGGGACAAACGAGTAGCACGTATGTTAGGAAATTCCACCTTGACTTGATTCATGTTGATTAGATAGATGATATTGCATGAAGACGTAGGAGTAATTTGTGCCGAGCATGTGTCTTAATCACGTCGTCGTTAATTGCTCTATCCTCATTTATTTTATTTGCGCTTATTTTATTATTTGCGTCTTTTATCTCTTTTATCAAATCATCAAAACTATAAAAATTCCGTTAGTTTAAACTAGAATTAGGAATATTTTCTTAGAATTAATCGAGCTGTCTTCGTGGATCGATACTCGGACTTTGTCCGTTTTATACTACTTGCACGACCTAGTACACTTGCTAGAATTTGAGCGTGTCAAGTTTTTGGCGCCGTTGCCGGGGACAGCGGAATTATTAGTTTTAGGATTTTATTCCAGTTTTAGTTTAGATTTATTTTTATTTTATTATTTTCTTTCTTTATTATTATCATTTTCACTAATTTTTATTTTAATTTTTATTTTCTTTCGCAAGAACAATGGAGAATCAAGAACGCCAGGAGATTCCTCCACGACCCACTCTACTAAGTCGAGCGCTTCCAGGCCTCTTCGACGATAGTGACCCGATAGTGATCCCCGAAGGACCTAACAATCAATTCGAAATCAAGCCCGTGACTTTGCATATGGTGACAGGAGCAGTCCAATTCCATGGGCTAACTAATGAGGACGCTAATGCCCACATTACCAAATTTCAACAGATTTGCAGAACTATTAAGTATCCTGGGGTATGTACTACGGTTATAAGGCTTACATTTTTTCCATTCTCTCTTGTAGGTAAAGCGTCAGAGTGGTTTTCGTCACTGCCACACGCATCCATCACTAGTTGGGAACAGATGGTGGAGTGTTTCTTGGGCAAGTACTACCCACTCTCGCGGACTAGCGAGATAAGGAGCGAGCTTGTGAACTTCAAACAAGAAGGAGGCGAGACGTTGAGTGATGCATGGAGTCGTTACAAGAGCCTTCTCAGACAATGCCCGAACCACAGCATACCCTTGAGCGTTCAAATGCAGTCGTTCTTCTTGGGACTTAGCACGCAGAACAAGCGCATCATCGACGGAGGATGCAGCACGAACTTTATGGAGCTCGACGATGCGGACGCACTTGCAGCCATCGAGAGGATCGCGGCCTACCCTGCAAGATATACTGAGCAAGATTTGGACCGTCGGACGGCTGGGGTACATGAGATTAGTAGCTCACTGGAGGCGCAATTTGAAGCTATACACCGGAGACTAGACATGATGCAAGCCAAGAACCCCGAGGAAGTTAAACAAATCCAGTCGAGGCAAAAGAACTTTTACTCGAACACATACGACCCGAGTTGGAGAGGTCATCCTAATTTATCTTATGGCAACTCGCACTACGTGAAGCCTCCAGAAATTCAAAGTCAGCATAGCGCGCCACCACCAAAACAAAAGGCCGATTGGGAGATAGCATTTGAGAAATTAACGGACTATCAAGGCAGTCAGAACCGTAAGACAGACGAACGGCTTAACAAGATAGAGGATACAATGCATAGTCTGGTGACTACAATTGGACATTTAACAAGTTCAATGGCCGAGCGCAAGCCTGGCACACTTCCGAGCGACACCGAAAAGAACCCTCGAGAGTACGCGAATGTCATTGAATTAAGAAGTGGAAAGAAACTTGAATTGTTCCAAGAGACGAAGAAGGTGAAGAAAGCAAAAGAGACGGAGACATCCGATCAGAGAGAGTTCACGGCCACAAACACTACGGTTCACGACCCTGAAAAGGACAAGCAGGCCGAAAAAATCGAAGACGAGCCAGATTCATTCTTGGAGGATAAGAAGGTCAACCCACTCCCACCGATAAAAATCCGACCTCCATATCCAGCGGCTTTACGAAAAGGGAAGAATCATGAAGATTTTGATCGTTTCATTAATATATTTAAAAAACTTGAAGTTAATATCCCTTTTATTGAGGCTTTGTTGCAGATGCCAAAGTACGCCAAATGCCTGAAGGAGCTACTATTCAAGAGAAACAAGTTAGAAGAAGACGGTACGATCGCTCTCACCGAAGAATGTTCAGCCGTATTACAGAAGAAGCTTCCGCCGAAGCTTAAGGATCGAGGGAGTTTCTCTATTCCTTGTTCTATTGGATCTCTTTCATTTAATAATGTGTTATGCGATCTTGGTGCGAGTATTAATTTGATGCCATTTTCATTATTTAGGAAATTGGGACTTGGCGAGCCAAAACCCACATCGACTATCCTTCAGCTCGCCGATAGATCTATCACGTATCCACGAGGAAAAATGGAAGACGTATTGGTGAAAGTAGGAGAGCACTACTTCCCGGCCGATTTTATCGTGTTGGATATGGAAGAAGATGATAACCTCCCATTGATACTTGGACGCCCATTCCTAAACACGGCAAGAGCTGTCATTGATGTCGGTAACGATAAACTTAGTTTGCAAGTTTGGGATGAGAAAGTGGAATTTGATGTTTATAAATCTATGAAATGCCCCACTGATGAATCTTGCTCGTTTATCGATATTTTTGACCCGTGTGCTTTTAAGTGTTCTGAATCTTTCAGGTACAACTTGTCTGGAGAGAATACCAGCAAGCTGAAGGACCGCCAGAACACAAAGGCTGATGCTCGAATAGATGCACCAAACGGGAACGCGGCTAAATCTAACCATAACATAGTCTCTTCTGTGCTTAAGTTTAACAGGTGGACCTCATGGACTAAAAAGAGCGGCTCTAAATCTATCAAGAAGGTGGTTTCACCGAAGAAAAAGAAGAAGCGTCGTCAGAAAGACTGCACAGACGATGACATCTACATATGGCGAAAAAAGGAGAACCTCGACCCCACTCGATGATGCAGACACCATCACCAGGAAGAGGGGAACCCAAGGTGTACAATGATCGAGATGTTTGGAAAGAAGACTCGATCAACCTCGGCCATTCATCAGAATGAGCAGTTTGTGAGTCGAGCTAACGACTATAAAAGCAGCGCTTCTTGGGAGGCAACCCAAGGCCTATCGATGCATATATATTACTTTATATTTTAGTCCTATTTATCTATTTCATTTTTTTTCTTTCTTTCTTAAAAAAAATTTTGCTCTTTCACGGTGCGCCTAGTCATGTTTGTTTCGCAGGCTCATAACTAGTTTGGGGGTTGTCCGTTCGCGATGGTTCCTTGCTCGAGTCAACAAAGTCTTCTACATCAACGGAAAATTCAGGACAGTGTCACTTCTACTCTCTCTTTACTTTAATTTACACATTGAGGACAATGTGCTATTTAGTTTGGGGGTGGGATGTGACAATGCTAGATTTAATATGCTTACATGTTTAGGTATCGACGTATTTCGGTCATTTTAGTGGGGTAGAACTGATGAAGGTTGCGATTTGAACGTCATCTGTGGAATCTCCTGTCAATGATGAAAATTTTTGAAATTTTACCATGTCGAGATATGATTCGATGAATTGAGTGAGATAGTCTTACATGTTGCATTGTCGTGATATTAGCATGATTATTTGGCTATATTGACTGCTTTAGGAGAGTATTGCGTATCATGAAGCACAAACCCAGCTATATATGTGAGTTTTTTTTTGAGCCTTCAGAGATTAATTCAGAGCAACTCATTATGCTCGGTGTTTATTCTTGTGTGACACGCATGGACTGAATATTTTCGAACTTGCTCTGTTATGCATGTCAATGGTTGCTAAGTGGATTTTATGTGCGAAAATGAGAAGGGCACTAGGATTGAGTCAGTGGCCTAAATATTTCCTACCTTACGTATTTACCACCTAGTGAGCCCCTTTGAGCCTTATTTGACTTTTTTGTTGATTTGGAGCCCAGATATTTAGCCTATTGTCTCAAATTTAGCCTATACGACCCCGTATCAACGTGTTAATTTATCGATGTCGTGAAGAGTGGCTTGTTGGTTGAGAAAGAGCTAATCGTCGGTGCATGTTAGTTATGAGCTCGCCTTATGATATAGATCTCTCGTCGTAATATTGCAGCGGACTAGAAACATCTCCCTTCAAAAAAAAAAAACGATATGAGGGACTGGTAAAAAAGAAAAAAAAAAAGAAAAGAAGCGAAAAGAAAAAAAAAAGAGATGCAGAAAAATGGCGAAAAGGAAAGCGAGCGAGAAGAACTAAAAATTGTGAAAGGATGAGTCGAGTGAAAAATAGGCGCGGCGTTAGAAGAGCGAAATAAGTGGTTAGAAGAGCGATTCGATGATTGACACGTTTGATATTTTTAAGCCCACTTTCCCATATGACGCACCTTTCAAAACCCGAGCCCCATTACAACCTTTGATGAAAGACCCTTTGATTCGTGCATGACTTCTACTATGTGACTATGATGTGATATATTTGCAAGCATAGAGTAATATCTTTTCATGTCGTGCATTGAGCGTTTTTTATACAGATCCCCTTGAAAAACACTTCGAGCGACTTGAGTGACCCTTGTGAGAGTTGTGGATTGATGCGTAGTACGATTCTAAAAAATGTCTTTCATGCTATGATAAGATTGCAACATATTACCTCATGCCTCGTGTTTTGACTAGATCGCTCATTAGTTGATGATTATCTCGAATTTATATGCTTTTACGTTTTCTGAGATGAAACAGGAGAATTTCATTGACTGATGTTTTATAATCCTAACTTGATTTAGTTTTATTTCGCTTTTATGATCGAGGACGATCATAGCTAGTTTGGGGGTTGTTGATAAGTTAGGCTTTGTACGTCATTTTATACTCCATAATAGCATATTTTCGGTCGTTGTCTACAAAATAATACTGGAATGTCCTATGCTTGCGTTTATATTTCATGTTTTGTAGATATTGGAGAAAAAGAATCGAAGTCGAGGAACTATGGGCATTAAGCGCAATTATGGAAGTTGGGCTGCATTATTATATTAATATCAGAGGGAATGCGTTGGATAAAGCTCAGCCCAATTATCACATCTTCAAGCCCATTGTCATTAGAGGTTGCCTAAAATAAGTGGTGGCATGGTTTACGATTTACACATGCACATGGGAAGAGAAAGGGTCAACATCACTTGCCAAGTATCCACATTCAAGATTTGAATAAGTTATGCGAGAGGTTCAAGTAAATAAGTCAAAGATATGCTTTTTGAATATGCAAAGAATATGCAAGAATCTTGGGCCCATTAAAGATCATAAGGCGGTGGATATATTCATATATACAAAGCTCCGTACAGCGAAAAGGAGAGCGGGGACGACAGAGAATAAAAGAAAAGCAAAGGGCTGAAATAAAGAGACTGACGCGAACACCGTAACGAGGGCGGTTTCTTACCTTTTAATATTTCGTTTTCGACAATGTTTTCTTTGGATTTATTGTCGTTTTCGTATAATATGCTAGCGTAATTTCTTTGTGATTGAGGCCGTGTGGGGCCGAATTATGACTACGTATTAATGCTATTATTATTTTATTTAATCGTATGATTTGAGTTATGTGTTCGCTATTTGAGTTTAATGACGTGTGTGTGATCGGCCACCGCACACACGATTATTGACCTAGTACATGAGACCGAAAAGGTGATTAGAAAGGTTAGATCAAAATAGCGAGCACCACTACGTAAAACCGACCAGAGATGGAATTCGGTTTCGTATGTGTGGTTTCTGAGATCTTAGGCGCCGAAAGCGCCTAAACTCGGGGAATTTCACGAAGAATTAATGCACGTGTAGGAACTACAGTCATATAGACATATAGTTGATTGGTTCTTTATTTACGTAGGGTTGCTATTGCGGGACAAACGAGTAGCACGTATGTTAGGAAATTCCACCTTGACTTGATTCATGTTGATTAGATAGATGATATTGCATGAAGACGTAGGAGTAATTTGTGCCGAGCATGTGTCTTAATCACGTCGTCGTTAATTGCTCTATCCTCATTTATTTTATTTGCGCTTATTTTATTATTTGCGTCTTTTATCTCTTTTATCAAATCATCAAAACTATAAAAATTCCGTTAGTTTAAACTAGAATTAGGAATATTTTCTTAGAATTAATCGAGCTGTCTTCGTGGATCGATACTCGGACTTTGTCCGTTTTATACTACTTGCACGACCTAGTACACTTGCTAGAATTTGAGCGTGTCATTGACCCTCATTTGATTACAGCATTGGCAGAGCGTTGGAGGAAGGAGACCCATACGTTTTATTTTTATATTCGGGAGGCGACCGTTACTTTACAGGCGTAGGAATTTTGTGGGGTTTGCCTGTAGATGGTAGTTGTGTCTCCGGTGTGATCCAACCGAGGACGGTCACAGTGGATAGACGAGTGCGAGCGGTTGCTAGTAGAGCTGTCAAAACGGGCTTGGGCCCGCGGGTAGCCCGCCGAATAAATTAAAAAAAATTATATTATTTATTATATAATATTACAAATATTACTTAGTACTTAATAATACAAATAGATTAATATTATAAAAGTTTATTAAATTATATATATTTTCCTTCATTTTCTTATTTTTTTTCCAAATTTTATATTATTATTTTTTCTATTTTCTATTATTTATTTTACTTTTTCCTATTTTATAATAATTGTTTCTTATTTTATTTTTTTAACGGGCGGGCTAAGCCCGCCAGGCCCGCTACCCGCCTGCAGGCGGGGCGGGCCTTCATTTCCCAGGCCCGCCAGTAGGCGGGCTTCCGGAGGACTACGGGTCGGCCCGCCCCGTCGGCCCGTTTTGACAGTACTAGTTGCTAGGTTTAAGACTGCCTGCAGAGAAAATTAAGGGGTCATCACTTTCGATGAAGTCGTTAACGAGTTGGTTGTTGGCCTATCCGATTTCGGATGATAGTGACGAGGAGGAGGTTGAGTGTTCAGCACGGGGTTAAGCGATGCTGCTCTTTGGTGCGGTGATATTCCCCGATTGTAGCGCGAGCACCGTATCGCTGACCTACCTTCAGCTGTTGGAGGATATTGATGAGGTGGCAACGTTTAGTTGGGGTAGTGCGGTCCTAGCATTCCTATACAGAGAGCTTGTTCGGCATGCGAGCCGAAAAAACTTAATATTGGCGGACCCCTACGGCTGTTGCAGGTAATTATATAGAAACTTTGATTAATTTTCTAGTTATTTATAAAATTCATTTAAAACATGTGATTTGTTTTAGGCATGGGCATTTGTGAGGATCCTGCCATTTCAGCCAGTTCGTGGGCTTCATCGTATCTCCATGGAGCCTAGTATAGTCGACGGGATAGTCTTACCGGTCCCGCCACGTGCTGCGAGGTATGATCGTTCATAAAGTTTGTAATTTTTTTCCTTGTTACATATATAAATATTGTGCAAATATATGACAGGTGGAACGCGTTATATGATCACACTACGTCGACAAATTCGAACATACGCACCATCCGCGAGTGTCTTGATCGCCTGCAGGCGCGTCAATTTGTATGGGAGTCGTACAACATGACGCTCCCGGAGATTGTCGCAGTTCCTCCCCGGTGCTTACCGATCGCTTGTCGATCGAGGTGTCCCCTCATCTTCTTCAATATCGTGGAGTGGCATTACCCGAACGAGTCCTTCAACAGTTTGGAATCATCCAAGGGATTCCCGTTATACCGCCGTATCGAGATACCAATCTCCATACGTACGAGCGTCGACAGCGGTCGGGGATGGATTGGAGAATGCATCATGCAGGCTGGATTGGGTTATGGGAGGATCGAGAGGAGAACGTCGTTAATGGTCCTCCCACGACTGCACTCGTGTCGGTGGAGGATGGATATCACGACTGGTTTCATCGAATCACTCGCCTCTATATATCTCCACATGTGGTGCAGATGTCACGGGGCTTCCAGATGGGGGATGCGATTTTTATGTCGAGCATCGTAAGTTTAATTTATTTATTAATGTTATTTATTTAATAGCTCAAATGATATAATTTCCTTTTTCATTTTCAGGAATGTGTGTTCACGACAGCTTATGTTATGCGAGGACTGGCAATTATGACGAGTCGATCCATTTACTGGAGCAGATGGATAACATGTTCATCTCGCGACGCCAGATTCGACGGAGCAGTGAGGCCTGGCCATCTCACGTACATGAGGCGGGACCATCTCAGGTGCACGAAGCCGTTAACCCGTCATTCTTTGACGATTTTTCGCCCTTCTTGCAGTCATCTGCAGACCAACACAGCTCACAGCCAGATTATATGGATCATCAGGTATGTTACATTATTTTAAATTATTTACTAAAATTTAAATTAAACAGTAATTTAACACATCACATCGTAGGCGTTCATGACACCTTCACCACGACGGCGACGTCCTCGCAGTCCGGTAGATGATGCGGAGCAAGGTAACCGTCGAGGAAATAGAGTTCGTAGGCCAGCTCGTTGTGGTACCGGCGGTCATCTGGCGCATCACCGCTGATAAATCGTTATGTGAAGCGTTGCTTTTTTGTGTTGACTATTGTACGCTTTCGAAAAATTTGAATTTGTGAATTATTATTATTATTATTATTATTATTATTATTATATTTTATGGTTATCACTATTATTGTATTTATTGTTATGATTATTATGGTTGTTATTATTATTATTTATTGTTATTATTTTTATTGTATTTATTGTTATCATTATTAATATTATATAAATTATTATTAATATAATTATTATTAAGAATCAATTTTGAAATTCAGTGGATATATAAGACTGAAACAGTAAACACAACGATTGTATATTTTTCAGCGTGGTCCGCGTTGTCCAGCACTAGTTTCATCCCTATCCATCTCATTCCTGATGCGAGATCGACAATATCTATCGGGACCAATTCTCTCTCTACGAGCCTCGTTATGAATAAGAGTCCAATCTTCGGGGTCCAGTAGCGTTATCGCGTAATGGTTCAAAGGTATCATCTGGCGCATCGTCATCGTTGTTCTCGTCGTCCTCGTTGGGATCGGATTACTCGGACAGTGGATCCTCATCGTCCGCTTCCGAATCACGAACATCAACGTCTTCCTCTGGTCAGACACGAAATCTGGCTCGGGTTCTGACACGGATTCCAGCATATTGAATGGAACATCAAGCGTGGGCATCTCCAGAGAAACATTGCTTAACCATGCCGTAACTGAGACAATGTCGGGAAAATTCAGACATGTATAACTCGAGGGACCAACTTCAAAATTTCGATGAGGCTCTTCGTTCAAACCAAAACTTGAATTTTCAATTATTTCAACAAAAACCTCAACAGAATTGTTCTCCGAATCGGGATGAATGAAAAATTGTAAAGCGTTGTCGTTGGAGATTCGGAATAACTGATGAAAGAGACGGGATGTTGAAAGAATTCATTTTGGCCTGGACAACTAGCGATCAACGACTGCTATCAGCACTCGTAATTTCGAACAACAATGACATAAACTCAGAAAAATTGGTGTTGCGACGAATTCGCCTATACGCAATAGGACGGATAGTATAACCGACGATAGAATCGGATGATTGAATTATTTCACCGCCGAAATATACTATGACTTGTACACGACTAGACACCATTTTTTGTGTTTTGTTTTAAAAATCGAAAGGGGTTTTTGTGTTGTGTTTTAAAAATCAAAAGGATGGGGGTATTTGTAGAGATGTAAGTCGTATGTGGTAAATACGAGTTACATCAAGTCGCATGTAACTCGTATGTGACATGCATTATTGCGCAACATGGAACTCGCACGTAACTCGTATCTATTACATACAAGTTACTCCAATTATTGCATACATTATTGCCATCTCGCCTGTAACTCGTATAAACTAAATACGAGTTACTCGCATTATTAACTGACACTGCATGGCTATGCAGGGTGGTCGGCCACGAACATAACTCGTATGTTTTTTATACGAGTTAGTAACTAGTATTACAATAATACGAGTTATGTTCAAATATTTTGCCATGTCAGGTCAGCGGGCCACCTCGCAGGAGTAACTCGTATTAATAAAATACGAGTTACTAACTCGTAAAATGAGCATACGAAATGCTCCATTTTATTAATGGTTTTTGTTTTACGTTTATTTCGTTAATGTTTAATTTTTTTTGTTTATTTTATTAAAAATACCTACATTGGGCTTTAATATTAAGGACATGCTTTTCGAAAAAATTCAGATGTCGAGCCCTAAAATGGTGCGAAAAGACATATTTAAACTTGACATATGCCAAAATTTACGTCTGGATACCTAAATGATCCGATAACAAGTTTCCAAACAATTATAATAGTTTTGCGCTGAAGAAAAACAGTTCCTTTCATTTGGATAACAAACAGTCTTGTATTTAGTACTATATGGTGTATATTTAGTAACAATTGATGTCACAGAAATAACACATCATTCAGAACACAATACCGCTTCCAGCAATAACACATTCCTTACACTAAGGCGGTCGAAAGAAAAATTCATGTTCCAAACTGACCCAATCTCGACGTTACTAACAGTGATGTGTTGTATAGGCTTCGATTTTTCATGGGTCTTCAAACACAATTCGGAAATCTCGTTCAATATTTTTTATTATTAACACCCATGAGAAATCGAGGTCTATTTTACCTAATTGAGTCAATAACGCCGAGATTTATGCAGTTTTCATCTGTTTTTTAGTGCCGATTGTGATTTTCGTTCTATTCCTCCCGACCATTGCTTGTATACAGAATGTGTTATTGACGACAAACAAAGCTTTATTTGTCATTAACCATAAGACATTTGCTATTTTGCTATGTTATAAGTATTTCTTTTTTACACAATTTAGGAAAATACAATATAATAACACAACCTGTACACAAGCAAGAAACGGATATTATATTTTCCCTAAAATGTGTAAAAAAGAAATACTTATAACATAGCAAAATAACAAATGTCTTATGGTTAATGACACATGTTGACTCAGAAGTAACACATCACTGAAAGGTAATAACGCTTTCTTTGTCGTCAATAACACATTCTGTATACAAGCAATGAATCGGGATGAATCGAACGAAAATCACAAACGACACTAAAAACATATGAAAACTGCATAAATCTCGGCGTTATTGACTCAATTAGGTAAAATAGACCTCGATTTCTCCTGACTACCTCGAATTTATACCGATTACTTGCAATTTTATGTCGAAATTGGTTAGTTGAAAAAATCTTAGATCTTAATTCGAGAATATTTGAATAAATCCTACATGACACATCAAAATTGGTTAGTTGAAGGGATATTCGAAATTTTGGTGCTCGTTTGAGTTAAAAAAGGAGTTCGATCATCCAAAAAAGAAAATAAAATTATGTCGATAACATTTCACAACCGCGAAGTAACATAATAAAACTGTTAAATAACACTTTAGTTTTCTAAAATAACAATATATTATAACTGTGTAACAGAAAACTGACGTAAAATACCTTTTCATAAAACTCTTTATTAATGGTATTTTCGTCAAACATAGTTTTGGTCCATTTTCCCTGAACTTAAGAAAATCCGGGTTCTTTAAACTAATTATGACACTGACAGGGATAGAAACCTTAATTTAGACCAGCATTCACACACATTTATCCAAGTCAGGTGCAAGTAATTGTTATATAGAGGAGCTAGCACTCGTCTATCCCAAGCCCATGATCCTTAGAGAATGTGTAGTTCTCCAAAATTAATCGACAATATAGTAGTCCACAAGCTTCTATATATGCGAAACACTTATGTTCGATGTGGGATGAGTTTGATATCTCGGCAATCATCTTCTCAAACAAAAATATTCCCTTCAACAATAATTATATTTTACTGTCGTTTTTTCCAATTGGTCACACCGCGTGACCACCATCAATTCACGTTGATACAAAGGCAACAATCATTATAAGGGCCAGGGATGCATCATCCACGTTGTATTTGGGTTAGAACTTCAATTTGATTCTTGATTATGTGTACGTTCCACGCTCACCGTACCATTATAGAGGATAAGATCTTCGAGTTCAAACCCAGAAACAAATGCATATAAGCATACGGTGGCTGATAAGAGAGTAGTTCTAAAACCAAAATTGACAATAAAGAGAGTAGCTCACAAGCTATATGCAAGTTAGTCATTCTTTACTTATCTAAAGTGGGAATAAATTTGATACACCAACAAACATGTTATAGTTGAAGTGATTTCACAATAATTTTTTTTACAAATGAAGGTTGTTCGATGATAAAGTTTTGTTCATTGTATTGTCTTTATCGTTATCTACACTATTATATAAAGGGTGCGGGGTGGCTATAAATTGCCACATTTGGTCTGTAATATTTATTGCAGTTTAGTTCCTTTATTTTTATTTAATACTTTATTAATTTTCATGTTACTTTTATATTTTTTATTTATTATACTTATACCACTAAACATTATTTTTTTATATATAGTCATAAATTATATTCGATCAAATTCGACAACAAATAATAAATCTAAAAATTAAGAGCAACATAATATATTAAATCATATGCACACGCATAGAGTGTGCGTAAAAGTACTAGTTTGTAAGGTAGCTTTGAGCTTATTGGAAATACTCGAAATTGATAAGTTAGGATTTTGCGTATATTACAACCCCGTAAAAATATGTTATCGGTCGTTATCTATTCAAATTTCCTCGAGTATCGTTAATGAAGATATAAATGTGCCTAAGAGGGGGGGGATTAGGCTTATAAAAATTTTATGCTTCTTCTTTTCACAAATCCTAAATGTAGTGACTTAGATATGCCTACTGATGCTTGTGACGTGTATGCTTGATATATCCTAGTTACGTCGGATGTGTGTCGGGTCTGTCTCACAGCAATAAGAAAATAACTGAAAAGTAAATGCGAGACAGGATTTTTATAGAGGTTATATCCCCAACTGGGGTTTACTCCTCTCCTTGGAGTTTGCTGCCCAAGAGTTTAACCAATCACTATAATGCACCGTAGCTGGATACAAAACTGATTGGTTAGCCCAATACACAACCGAAACAAGTCGAACACTAGCCACTACTAGGTTACCACACGCCGAGTTTCGTTCCTCGGAATCCCCTGATCCCGACAGACACAACTCGCCACCGAAGGGCCCTCGGAACTCGTCCTTCCCTTCACATGTGCGTAAACGTCGACCTTGTCTCCTTGATATTGCTCACGTCCGAAGACAACACGTCCGAAGACAGAATATATGGTGGGAGGTAGGAATAACGGGATGAATCACTCGTGCAGTGATGGAATAGCAAGTTAAAGCTCAGTATGCAATAAAGCTATCGCAAATGGAGGCTCAGGAATCTCTCAATATGTTTCTGCTCAAAGATCTTTCGTAGGCGTATATTCTCAAGTTCTTAGTTTTCCGAAAATCTGAAGTGTGGCTCATATATAATCCTTTTCAATCAGCACTTCACATGGAAAATCATATCATATAATAATCACCAAATCAAGCATAGTTTCCATGCAATTTTCGAGTCAATCATACCATATAAAACCATGCTTTTTAATAAATCATCACAACGGTCATAACACATTAAAGCATGATTATTTTCCATATAAGAGCTCATTTAAGCATGAATATATTCCACATAAAGATTCAAATTCGTTCTCATGCATATTTAATCATTTCGCATATATTTACTATGTCAGAACTTTCCATAAGTGATTCCCTGCTATCTGTTTCTAGTATAAATCAATCCAGATTAACTTTCCAATTATAGCACACGAGATAGCATCATATCAGCACGATTTCCATATATAGCTCATAGTATTAGATCAATATATTTACCATGTTTAGCACATGGACCAAAAGAGTCAACAGTTAATGTACGTTTATATTTCATATTTGACATATTTGGAGCAAAATGAACCAAAATAGAAAATAATTTAATGAGGTAACAAGCCAAAGGGGGTATTTTTAATTAAATAAACAAAAAAAACAACCATTAACAAAATAAACGGAAAAGCAGATGTATTAATAAAATAGGCACTTTCGTACTCCCAGAGTACGAGTTACTCTAACTCGTAATCTGGGAGTACGAGTTACGGGCCCAGCTGGCGCGTTTGCTTACCTGGACTAACTCGTACTTCCAGAATACGAATTAGTAACTCGTACTCTGGAAGTACGAATTAGATCTGTTTTATTCAAAACCCTCGCGACGAACTGAAACGACGAGACGAAGACGACGACGAAGCCGACGAAGACGACGACGAAGCCGACGAAGACGACGACGAATTGCTGCCCCAGCCACGCCTTGCGCTGCCCGGCGTCCCGCCCGACCTCCTGCCCGCCGCTCCACTGCCCCGCCGCCCAGCCGCGCCCGACGCCCCGACGCCACACCCCGACGCCCCGACGCCACGCCGCCCAGACGCGACGTCCTGCCCCATCCGCCTCCGCTGCCCCGCCCCCGACTCTGACGCTGCGACCCGCCAATACCGCCGCACCGCCCGACGCTGCCCGCCCCGGCTGCCCGGCCCGCGAAGCTGCCCCCACGACCGCTGCCCCGCGCCGCCCGCTGCGACCCGACGCTGCCCGCCCTGACGCTGACCGACCCGACGCTGCCCGACCCGACGTTGCCCGACCCGACGCTGCCCGCCCCGCGACGCTGCCCCCCACGAACGCTGCCCCGCGCCGCCCGCTGCGACCCGACGCTGCCCGCTGCGACCCGCCTCCCAGACGACGTCATACGCGCGATTAGTTCGGGTACCCCGTTACGACTCGAAATACATTTTTGCGTTAATTTCGTTATTATCAAATGCTTTTTATTAATTGGTGATTTGTTTGTTTGTTTGTTTTTTTTAAATGTAGAATGGATTCCGATTGTACTTACGGGCCTATTGTACTGACTATTATTATTATATTCCGCTTGTGTATTAAACGGTTAATATAACAAGTGTATTATCGTAATTAATCTTATTATTATATATAAGAACATCACATGCGAAACAACATTGTATATTATTTTTTATTATATATATTGTATATAACAACCTTCATTATTATTTATTTATTATGATATTATCATTATGATTGTATTTATTAATATTTATTATTATGATTATATTGATTATTATTTTATTTATTATAATATTATTATTGTGATTGTATTTATTAATTTATGATGATATTGATTATTTATTTATTTATTAAAATATTATTATTGTGATTGTATTTATTAATATTTATTATTATGATTATATTGATTATTTATTTATTATAATATTATTGTGATTATATTGCAATAATACACGTAACTCGTATGCCCGGAATACGAGATAGGGGAATTATTGCCGACACCATGCATGGCCATGCAGGTTGGTCGGCCACCACTATAACTCGTATCCTTAGATTACGAGTTAGTAACTCGTATACTGAGGATACGAGTTAATGTGCCATGTCATTTGCCATGTCAGGGTCAGCGGGTCAGCAAGTAATTCGCACTCTAGGAGTACGAATTACTATCTCGTATTTCCCTGATACGAGTTACGCCGACGTGTCAGGTCAGCGGGTCAGCGGCACAAAAGTAACTCGTATGCTTGGAGTACGAATTACTAATTCGTATTCCTGGAGTACGAAAATGCCTCTTTTATTAATACTTTTATTTTTCTGTTTATTTTGTTAATGATTGATTTTTTTGTTTATTTAATTAAAAATACCGCCAAAGGGTCAATCGCGACCATAAATAATTACACAAGATTTGTATCCTGAAACGTGACCAAGTTGATAAAAAAAGAAACATAAGGTGGGACTAACAGGAGTAATGTAATGAGCCTTTGACTACCCTTGATCCAATACGAGAAAACAAGCGGGCAATACATAAACGGCTCAAGGAAGCAAGCGAATCGTTCATTAAAAGAATCTCACGCAATTGTCTGCTTGCACGAAATGAAGATGGCTCATATTAATTTATCTGTTGGACATCAAAGGCTTATTTTTAAGCCACCTCATGCTTGCAACAATAGGCGGGAGAGAGCTGCAAAAGGGCATATAATACGCTGCACCCATAGATCTGCTCTGATCAGTTCTATCTATATCATGGGTTGGGTCTGCTTTGTTTTTTCATGCGCAATGTGTAATTTACTTTAGTGAGCTGAAACGATAAGCTTTCTGTTCGATTTTGAGGCCCTTTAATGTTCTGTGTGAGGAATATGAGAATGCCATTTCTAGATTTGTAGGGCGTTGCTGATTCTTGGAAAAGGCTGAAAAAATTAAAAATTGGATCTTGGCAGCTTAATATAGTTTAATCCATTGCTAATGTTTCGCTTCGAAACCTCTCGTTTTAGGTTTCGGTTTCGGGGGGATTCTAGATTGAACTGATAAAGAGAAGTTTCCTCAGTTCTGATTTGTACATTCCATCAGTGCTTATCGATTCATATGATTATAGGCTGTTAGCGTTCTTACCAATACCAAGTTAGTTACTATGGTTGTAATGATCTAAGCTTCGTTTGGTTGGGGAGATCTAACTGCAGTTCGTTGTTGATCTCTTTTCTTGAAACTATGTATGAATGAGTCTTGATTGTTCTTACGACGAGACAAACAGGTACAGTGAATTTGGAGTCGACGGTGGATCAGCTGCAAAGCGATTGAATCCCAAGTTTAATGTTTTCTCGAACCATTTCATGGCCCAAACTGGGCTTCAAATACCATCTGTAGAGGTAAGGACTGTTCTTCCTCTCTATTCTTAAACAGTACGAAAGATCCTTAATCTTCACCAACTTCAGCGTTTATATTGCTCTGTTTGAATGAATACTCTCAGATTAAACACTTGGTAATGGCTACTATGGTCATGAAAGGCCTCGGAAGCATCTTCTTTATTTTCGGCAACACTTTGGGTGCATTAATCTTAGTAAGTTCTTACGATATCTGTTCGCTAGCTAGACAAAGACCATTCACTGAGTTTATCATCATAACATAAACAGATCTTACACCAAGCGATTGTCACGCCGATATTGTTCGATTTCTACAACTACGACGCTGGCAAGAAAGAGTTCGCTAGCCTCTTTGCCAAGTTCTCGCAGGTGCTCGTTTTTTTTTTTCCTTTTTTGGGCAGAAAGATAACTTCTTTCCATTAGTTTCGAGATTTTTGAGTCACTTCTTTATTAATTACGTTGCTTCAGTTCCATTTGTTCATAATCATTGATATATTTTTTTTTGGCAGAACTTGGCTTTGCTTGGAGCTCTGCTCTTCTTCGTCGGCATGAAGAATTCAATTCCAAGGAGATCGTCGAGGAGGAAAATGCCTAAAGCGAAAACCAACTAAGAAAACTTTGGATATTCGGTTTAATTTGCTCTGTTATGTCTCGCCGGAATCAGTTTTGGATCCCTTTGGAGAAGAACCCTTCGATTTTCTTTTTATGTTTATACGATATAATCACTAGTACTTTCTTGCACACTCAATGTGTGTTTAAAATATTATTATATGAAATTGTTAAATTGAGGGTTCCAACCTAAAACCAATTGGTGTTAGGTGGAGAGCCCTCTTTGATTTATATACTGAGCCGATTGAGGGTTCTAACCTAAAACCAATTGGTGTTAGGTGGAGAGTCCTCTTTGATTTATATACTGAGCCGGGTGATACTAATTTCCCGATGTGGGATATAAATTCTCAACACGCCCCCTCATGTGTGGCACGATTCAAAGCCTAACACGTGGACATATGAAATCGGGTGACGGTGAGTGAAATATGCGTGATAATACGCAGATCGAACCCGCTCTGATACCATGTTAAAAGATGAAAATACAAATCCAAAGTCAGTAAGAACTCTCGAACACTTAAACTGTTATCACAGAATCACAAGAAACCTTCAATGATACATAAAATGGCAGTAGAAACTTATCTGCGAAGTATCAAGCGTCCAAAGCGTCTGAAAATGTCGCAGCTAGGGTTTCTGACGAAGACGGGGACTATTTACACGGAGGCGACATAGTGTCGACTTCGTGCTTGAAGAAGAAGGTAAATGAGTACGAGAACTAGCTCAGATCGAGAGATGAAGAACTTGAATCAGAGATGAAAACTGTCGAGTGGAGATGAAAAAATTAGGGCTGAAAAGTGATGATGTATCGATTAGATCTGAGCCCCTTTTTGGTATTCTGTTAAGGGAGAGAAAGAGTTAGAATTTGTAAAAAGGTCCCCGGTAATTTACATCGTCACTTTAGAACCCCTAGCTGCTTATTGATTTAGCCCATAATTTTCAACTTAAGTCAAATACACCCCAGTTATGTAGAACTGGGCTGTACTCAACCTTATGGGCCAGATAAGTATTTTCGGCCCAGTCATTGTGGATAAAAAGCGTTTTTGGCTCAGAAATGATAATTGACACGACTAAGAGTCTTATTTTCTACAGCCCGCCTCACGATGATGGGCCGAAAATATTTATCATTGACAGTTTACCTCTGAGCTTGCAGAAACTTTCCTTTCCCAGTGCTTTGGTAAGGATGTCAGCTACCTGTTCCTGCGATTTAACAAGAAAAGTCTTAATTATACACTTATTTATATACTCACGAATAAAATGACAATCGATTTCAATGTGTTTCGTCTGCTCATGGTAGACTGGATTGTTTGCTATCTGAATGGCCGCATTGTTGTCGCAGTATAACCTAGCAGGAAATGAAATGTTAGCTTTCATGTCTTTCAATAAACCAATTATCCAAATTAGTTCACACGTTGCTTGAGCCATAGCCCGATACTCGGCTTCGGCTGAAGAACGTGAGACCGTTTTCTGTTTCTTACTCTTCCATGAAACTAAAGTATTACCAAGGAATACACAAAAACCTGAAACAGATTTACGAGTGATCGAACAAGAAGCCCAATCGGAGTCACAAAACACAGTAAGCTGTTCACTCAATTCTTTGGAAAAGAGCAGCCCATATCCAGGGGCTGCTTTCAAGTACCTCAATATTCTAAAGGCTGCAACTACATGAGAAGGACTTGGGTTATGCATATATTGGCTAAGTGTTTGGACAGCGTAAGAGATGTCAGGTCTAGTGTTACACAGGTAAATCAGCCGACCTAAAAGCCTTTGAAACTGCCCAACATCAACAGATTCTGAATTTTCCACAGCTGTGAATTTCAGATTCTGTTGCATGGGTGTGTCTTTAGGTTTGCTATTCAATACCCCAAATTCTTCTAACAGATCTAGGGTATATTTCCTTTGATTTAGGATCAACCCTTCATCGCATCTCATGACTTCTATTCCTAAAAAATACTTCAATCTACCCAAATCCTTTATTCCAAACATATCATTCAACACAGTTTTAATCCTATCTATTTCAGTCATGTTATTTCCAAAAATTAAAATGTCATCCACATAACAAGTAAGAAAACAGTCAAGTTCTTTTCAGATTTTGAGAACAAGGAATAGTCACTCAAGCTTTGCTTATAGCCATTTAAGGTTAAAACTTGAGTTAACTTTTCATTCCACTTTCGTGGAGCTTGCTTCAAGCCATAAAAGGGGTTTATTTAACCTACAAACTCTATGATCACTGTCATAGAACCCTTCAGGTAGACACGTAAACCTCTTCATCTAGCTCACCATGTAAAAAGGCATTATCTATATCAAGTTGGAAAACAGTCCACTCATACATCACAGAAAGTGCAAGAAGCAATCTGATGGTAACCATTTTCACTACTGGTGCAAAAATTTCATTAAAATCAATACCCTCCTTTTGGCTATAACCTTTAGCAACTAATCTAGCCTTATATCTTTCTATGTCTCCATTTGACTTATACTTTATCTTAAAAATCCATTTACTACCCACTGGTTTCCTATTCCTAGGCAGCTCAACCAAATCCCAGGTTCTATTCCTAACAAGTGCTTCCATTTCTAAGTTCATAGCTTCTTTCCATTCTGGAATACCTAGTGCTTCAGTTACACTACTGGGCAGAATTACTCTATCTATATTATTGCAATATTCCTTATCACTTACTTCAAGCTTTGACAGATTCATAATAGCAGACACAGGGTAAAGTATGTTAGACTTAGCAGTGTTCACAGAGCACTCATACTCATTTCGATAGTTGGGTCTCCTAGTACTTCTCTTAGGCCTATTCACAGTCTCATCAATTGTGTTAGTCAGTGGGTCAGACACATCATTATTCACTGCAAATTCAAGTGGTTCATTCACAGAGTCAACACCAGTGTCAGCAGTAGAAAAATCAGAAGCATTTGGTAACACATTAGGCTGTTCATGAGAATCAGAAGGCATGTTTTCATTCACAATTAACTCACTGTTAACTGTTTCATCTAAAACAGATTCATTCCTATCAAATAGATCATCAAACAGAACATGTGAACTTTCATCCTTACTTAACTTTTCACTCATGGGCAGCTTAAAAGGAAAAACAGTTTCATAGAATTTCACATCTCTAGCTGCAAACAATTCATTGGTACTTAAATCTAACAGTTTATAGGCTTTCTTATTTTCATAGTATCCTAGCATAACACATTGCTTAGCACGAGCATCAAACTTTGATTTAGTACCTAAAGCATTAGCATAGCATAAGCACCCAAAAGTTTTCAATGTTTCATATTTCACTGATTTTCCAAACAAAATTTCATAGGGTGATTTACCCTTAAGGACAGAAGATGGAGTTCTATTTATCAGAAACACAGCACCAAGTATACATTCAGACCATTAAATCAAAGGCACACCAGATTGGAAGAACAGTGCACGTGCAACATTTAACAGATGCCTATGTTTCCTTTCAGCTATACCATTTTGTGGAGGTGTGTCAACTACACTTGTTTGATGCATGATGCCCTCTAATTTTGTTAAGTCCTGAAGTTGACTATTGACAAATTCAGTACCATTATCAGTCCTAACAGTTTTCACAGATTTTCCAAACTGATTCTTAAGCATGCACATAAAGTACTTCACATGTTGGAACACTTCAGATTTGCTTTAAGTAAAAACACCCAAGTTGCTCTAGAGAAATCATCAACAATTGTAAGAAAAAACCTACATCCATTATGACTAACTTGTCTAAAAGGGCCCCACACATCAAGATGAACAAGTTCAAATAAGCAAACAGAATTATGATCACTAAGAGGAAAGGGTTCTCTAGTCTGCTTTGCCTTGTGACAGACATCACATGGCTCAGCAGATAGGTTTTCTTTAAAATGCAAAACAGGTTTTAACACATCAAGTACAGCCTTTGATGGGTGACCTAATCTTTTGTGCCATATATCATGTGAAACTAAATGACATGCTTTACCAATTTTACTACTGTTGAAGTAGTACAGCCCCCCTTTAACTCACCAATCCCCATTACACTCAGGGACAGTGGGTCCTGAAAAGTACAGATATTATCTTTAAAACTGATAATGCCTTGATTACTACTAGCTAGCTTGGACACAGAGAGCAGATTGCACTTAAAAGCAGGAACAACTAGCACATTCCTAAGAATTATATTGTCATTCAGCATGTAATCACCAATCACTTCAACGGCTAAACATGCACCATTAGGCAGCTTAATATATATGCTATCAGACTTAACATGTCTCTCATTCAACAGATTTTCACATGAGCATATAACATGATCTGTTGCACCTGGGTCAATAATCCATCCTTTATTAAAATCAGAAGACAAAGTATTTATGAATGCACCTGCCATGATGTCTTGGTTAGCTTCACCTTGACTTTCTTTTTCAAGCAATTTCATTAACTTGCTGTATTGGATTATGGACAGATTGGGAGTTATTGTTTTAGATGCAGTTTGATTCACCTCTGCTAGATTTGTCGTTTTGTTAGTATTCCAATTGGAACCTCTTTTGGCATTGTTATAGCTTTGATTGGTTTTATTTGGCTTGCCAAAAAGTTTAAAACATTTTTCAATAGAATGACCTTTAATGCCACAATGTTTGCAGATAACAGTGTTATTATTATAACTATTATATGTGTTAGTAGTATTTTGGTAGCTATTTGGGTTACCTATAAGCTTGTAACACTTTTCTATTGAGTGCCCCCTAATGCCACAGAATTTACAGACCAAAGGACTTTGAAATGCACTGTTTTGACTAGACTTATTGAACACCTTGTTTAAAAATATAGAAGTATTATTATCAGATGTTTGGTTGACACCCCTATGGGACTCTTCCCCACTGACCATGTTATAGGCATGAAGAACATTTGGTAAAGGTTGATACAATAAAATGTTGCTTTTTATAAAACTGTAGCTTTCATTAAGCCCCATCAAAAACTGCATAAGTTTTTGTTCTTCATTTATAACATGCTGATGTTCACTTGCCTTGCAAGTGCAAACTGGTCCTGTGGTTAAGCTTCCAGTTCATCCCACAAATGTTGTAACTTAGAGAAATATATTGACACACTGTCATTTCCTTGCTTTAAATTGTATATAGACTGCTGTAGACTAAACTTCCTAGACCCATCAATGTTTTTGAAGGTTTTTTCGAGGGACTCCCACACTTTTGAGGCAAACTTAGCATAAGTATACCTAATTCTTAGTTCATTACTGAGAGAGTTTAGCAGCCAAGACAATACTATTGCATTACACCTTTCCCAGTCACTGATTAATTCACTATCTTCAGGGATTGGTACTGTACCATGAACAAAACCGGATTTGTTCTTGGCAGTTAATGCAAGTAGTATTGAATTGCTCCAATATGAGTAGTTTTCAGATCCTGTAAGAGTCACATTGGTTATATTTGTGACTGTTAGGTCTGACTGACTTATAAACAGAGGGTTCCTAGGATTAATTTTTAGTTCAGGATTGTTTGATGTAGGATTTATTAGGGGAGATTTTGGTTGCTGGTTTTGTTCATCTTCGTTATCCGAGTAGTCTTCCATATTGTTATAGGCTTAGGTGGAAAAAATTAAGGCTAAGCACAGGGAGGTCAGCAAGTATTAAATCACTCAGAGTAACAGACAAGAGAGAAAGGATAGATATAACCGAATGAAGTCAATCCACACAGAAGCAATCTTTCGAGCTGTTGATGATTCAGTCTCGATTGGTTACGATTGAGGCTTGAATCATAAACTGCGACAAGAATATCAATATAAATTGTTAGATCTAGTGAAGAGTAGGCTCTGATACCATGTTAAATTGAGGGTTCCAACCTAAAACTAATTGGTGTTAGGTGGAGAACTCTTTGATTTATATACTGAGCCGGGTGATACTAATTTCCCGATGTGGGATATAAATTCTCAACAGAAATTATTTTAAATTTTAAAATCATAATTCCTAACATGAAATATAAATTTTAAATATTAAAAAAAAAATTAGTTTGAGATGTATAAGTGCAGTAAATAAAAAAATTAGGAGTGATAGGAAAATTACATAATTAATTAGCTTATAAATGAGAGATTAAATTATAAATAATTTAACAGACCAAATTGGGGTAGTTTTAATCCACCACTCAGCAATTATATAATATAATATTATAGATAATTTATCTGAAGTAATATTTTTTTTTTTTTGAAAAATAAAAACTATGATCAACTTATGGGAGACCCATTCGTGATAATTTAGTGCCGTGTCCCAGAATTATTTTATGTAGAAGTTTCCAAAATTGGTTAATATATAAAAGCCAAGATATATATATATATATATATATATAATATATATATATAATATATGTATATAAGAGAAGAAAAAAAAAAAAAAGCAAAGCCACGTCCCAATCTGATTGTGCACTTGTATATTGCACATCGCTGTTATTCAAATATTCATTCTCTACGTAACCTTCGGTATCATCATTTTGGAATTTTTTCTATTTTGTTCTTTACATAACAATTATGTGGTTTCCAAGCATTATTAGTGACATAAACTGAAGACCATTCTTCTTCATCCAGAAAAAAAAAAAAAAAAAAAAGACTTCAATTTTTAATTGGAGGAAAAAAAACTTGATTTTCCGTAGCTTGTCGTTTAGATCATAAATGAAATCAAGTGGATAACATGTGTGGTTATTATGTCCGAAATTGGCCATTTTCATTACCACATACACGTATGAAAAATCGTATCTTAGTTTTCCATTAACGTACGTACGTGAGAGTTCCATTGTTCTTCTGTTACTATATAAACATGGTCTCGCCCTCGCCTAGCTATGCCCCTTCACATATTAGTGTAAGAATTACATTAAATACTACAATAATATATTGCAATGAAGTTATTTTTTAGAAGTTCGATCGCCTTTGTAGTCTTGATATTATGGAGAATGTTTTGTTTCTTCCTCGGAGTTGCGGCAAAGCCATTGAAGAGGACGTGGGGTGAGCTTCAACTGCTCATCATCGAGCACGAAATGGATGGAATCAATCCCAATTATGTTATTACCGATCGAATCTATCAATCGTATAAAAATTTCTGATATCGATGGTAAGCGTTGTAATATTTGTAAAAACACACATAAATAGATACTGTTGACCTTTTCTATCAGAAAGGCTTTTTAAAATCTTGTATTTAGGATTATATGTATGGAATGATATGGGTTTTCTACGTTGTTTATCTGTTTTACTTCTTTTCTTCTTTTCGCATGATGGAAATATAGTATAGTTTCTTCAAGAGCCTTTGTTGAACCAAGAAAGATATTATATATTATCCAATAGTCCATCTTCATGCGAATACCAAGTAAAACTGAAAGATACAGTTGTTACCGTTTTTCCAGCGATTCCATGTTATTTTTGGAAGTGAAAAATGGATATGAATCAGATTCTTATTCTTACATGAATCCTTCTAACCAACAATAACTCGATAAGCATATGAGTGTTATTTTTTTTCTTTCGATACGAATAAGCTTAACTGTTACTAAGGTGTTGCTCAAAGCCTGGGAACACGTCGATATGAATCATATCAGCAAGAAAAGAAAAGTTCGGAAAAAAAAAATGCAAGAGAATAACTTTATTAGGTGACTACTTATAGAATCAGAACAAACAAAATAACATGGGTCGAGCATATTCAAGCATCTTTACAAGAAATGAAACAGAAATCACATAAGAAAACCAACCACTTCCCAAATGGCCATTGCATGGAAAAAATCGATCCTTGTACTAATATAGTGTTGCGAAATGGACAGCGTAACGAAATTGGAAATGACTGTGAGGATAAATGGAACACGGGAATTTACGTGGAAAACCCCTTTTTAACTTGGGGTAAAAAAAACCACGGGCGAGGTAGAAATTTATTACTGGGGTAAAAATAGGGGTTACAACCTCTCAATCTATAAAGGAGAAAACACTCACTATCTCTCTTTATAGTCGGAGCAGATACCGAACAAACCCTCTATTTTTCTCTACCTTCTATTTCTTTCCTCTCTCTATTTCTATTGGTGTTGGTGTGTTTTTTTATTGCCTCGAGCCTTTGCTATTTATAGGCAAAAGGCAAGTATAATATGTATTATAATATTAATATAATAATATTATAATCATAATTAGGGTAGTTGAAGTGGGTTGGTGACCAACCCACTCAACCTACCCATCAATCTCCCACTTGAAGATTTGATTGATGCCCAATCAGATCTTCACACCATTCTTCTAACTCACTTTGCATGTTACTTAGATTCTGTCAATCCACATGAGGAACGACACCAAATAAACTTGTCAACAGGAATTGCTTTAGTCATGTAGTCTGCCAGATTATCCGCAGTGTGAACTTTTTGCATGTCAACAGTCCCCGCTTCCACTTGTTCACGAACAAAGTGGTATTGCACCCGGATATGTTTGGTTCTTGAATGATATGCTGGATTCCTTGCAAGATGCAACGCACTCTGGCTATCACAATAGAGAACAATATTCTCCTGTTTGTAGCCGAGTTCTTCCAGCAACATCTTCAGCCATATTGCCTCTTTACTGGCTTGCGTAGCTGCGACATATTCTGCTTCCGTTGTTGATGTTACAACAATGGACTGCAGTTTTGAAACCCAGCTTACAGCACCGCCAGCAAGATTAAACACATATCCGGTTGTGGATCTGCTTTTATCAAGTTCACCTGCATAATCTGCATCAATAAAACCATGGACAGTAAAATCTGTACCTCCGTAACATAAGGCAAGATCAGAGGTTCCCTTGATGTATCTGAGAATCCTCTTAACCGCACTCCAGTGCTCTCGGCCAGGGTTGGACATGTATCGGCTAACAACTCCCACTGCATGGGCAATGTCTGGTCTGGTACAGATCATTGCGAACATTAGACTTCCTACCGCCGATGCATATGGCAGTCGAGACATCTCTATCCTCTCGTCTTCATCAGTAGGACACATCTCGGAGGATAGCTTGAAATTAGTAGCAAGAGGGGTAGATATTGGCTTACTGTCTTGCATGTTGAACCTCCGCAGGATTTTCTTCAAATAATTCTTTTGGGAAAGCCAAATCTTCCGCTTGCTTCTGTCTCGAGATATTTGCACACCAAGGATTTTGTTTGCTGGCCCCAAGTCCTTCATTTCGAATTCACTGGCCAGTTGAGTCTTTAAGTCGGCGATACGACCTTTGTTGGGTCCTGCCACCAACATATCGTCGACGTACAACAGCAACATGATGAAATCGTCATAGTCAAATCTCTTGAAATACGCACAAGGATCTGAATATAGCCTGTTGTAGCCAAGACTCATTATGAAGGAGTCAAATCTTTTATACCAGCATCGAGGTGCTTGTTTGAGACCGTAAAGAGATTTGATCAATTTGCAAACCAAATCTTCTTTTCCTTGTTCCTCGAAACCTTCTGGTTGAAGCATATATATTTCTTCATCGAGGTCACCATGGAGAAAGGCCGTCTTTACATCCAGCTGCTCAAGATGCAAGTCGAATGTAGCACACATTGACAAAACCACCCTGACTGTTGTAAGTCGTACCACCGGTGAGAAAATTTCGTTGAAGTCAATCCCTTCTTTCTGAGCATATCCCTTTACAACCAGTCTAGCACGGTAACGCTCTACCTGGTCATCACCATTCCGCTTGATTTTGTACACCCATTTGTTGCCAATGGGTTTCCTTCCTTGCGGTAATGGCACCAACTCCCATGTCTTATTTTTATAGAGAGCTTCCATTTCCTCTTGCATCGCTGAAATCCACAGACTCGCATCTGAATTATTCAGTGCTTCTTGGAAAGTGGTTGGCTCTCCATCCTCCGTTAGAAAACAGTATGCAAGATTGCTCTCTATCTCATAATCTGAGTGCCAACTTGGCGGCCTACGTTCGCGTGATGACCGCCAGAGGTCCGGTACTTCAGATTCGACTGGGTCGAGCTCTTCGTGCGCCGGTTCGGCTTCAGAAGAATTATATTGCTCCAATTTTCGTTTCACCGGTGTAGCCTTTGTCACGCCTTTTGAACTGCTATCATTTTCGACTTGCTCCTCATCTCTATCTTCGAGGAAGATAACATCTCTGCTGATAATCACTTTGTGGTCACTGAGATCCCACAAGCGATACCCCTTTACTCCTTCAGCGTACCCCAAGAACAAACATTTCCTGGACTTTGGATCCAACTTTGTCGTTTCTTGGTTGTGATACATCGCGTACGTTGAACTTCCAAATATATGGAGGTTTGAATAGTCTGCAGGTGCACCAGTCCACATTTCCATCGGTGTCCGCATCTCTATAGCAGTAGATGGGGCCCGATTCACCACATAACAGGCAGTACAGACCGCTTCCGCCCAGAATTTCTTTTCCAGGCCCGCAGTTCTCAACATAGCCCTTGTTCTTTCCAACAGGGTCCTATTCAACCGCTCTGCCACTCCATTTTGTTGTGGAGTGTACGCCGTGGTGAACTGTCTTCTGATGCCCGCACCTTTGCAGAATTCAGTGAATTCTTTGCCAATATATTCCCCTCCATTATCTGACCGCAGACACTTGATCTTTCTTCCGGTTTCAAGTTCAACTCGCGCCTTGTATGTTTTGAAGATAGGAAACACATCGTCCTTCTTCTTGATTGGGTACACCCAGCATCTCCTGGAGTAGTCGTCTATGAATGATACGAAGTAGCTGGCTCCTCCCAGGGACGCAACCGGTGCTTGCCATACATCAGAATGGATCAATTCTAGAATTCCCTTGCTTCTAGAACTTGATGGGGAGAACTTCAGGCGATGCTGCTTGCTCACAATACAATGCTCGCAGAATGGTAGCGTCACCGTCGTGAGACCAGGAAGTAGATTCTTTTGCGCAAGAATTTTCATGCCTTGTTCAGACATATGACCAAGTTTCTTGTGCCAAGTCATTGCAGACTTTTCATTTGAACTTGTCGTAGCAACAGATGCTTGCCCTTCTTGCAGAGTCTCTCCCTTCAGCTTGTATAGATTTGCAGCTATCTTTTCGCCCTTCATCACCACCAGTGCTCCTTTGGAGACCTTCATGATTTTATTCTCCAATTCAATTTTGAAACCAAGATCATCCAGTTGCCCCACGGACAACAGATTTTTCTTCAATCCCTCCACATGTCGGACAGCATGGATGGTACGCACAGTGCCATCGTACATCTTTATTTGAATCGTACCGACCCCGACAATCTTCAGCGCTTGGTCATTGCAGCTGTAGACATACCCTCCAAAAGTTGGCTCGTATTGATGAAACCATTCCTTTCGAGAGGTCATGTGGAAAGTAGCTGCTGAGTCCATGAGCCACACGTCGTTGAATCTTCCATTTTCAGCGATAGTGGTTGCGGCTTCACACACCAAGGCAATTCCATCGTCGGTAGTGTTGGCGGCGTTTCCTTGGGCATTGGAATTTTTATTTAGAGCCCAACAATCTTTCTTCAGATGACCTTTCTTGCCACAGTGGTAACATCTTATAACCTTCTTATTTTTGGTAACAAGGCTTTGCCATTTTTGACTCCCACTTGGACCAGACTCTCCGGGTCTTGGCCGTTTTCGATTCATGTTTGGACCACGTGCTCCTGATCTTGCCCTCGTTACTGCCAATGCTTCCGCCTGTTGGGACGTTATCAACTTGTCTTCTTTGTTATTGCGCCGACTTTCTTCTTCGAGAACCGCAGCTGCAATATTGTCGAAGATAAGTTTCCCCGCAGCTTGGTTGTTGCTCAGATTGATGACGAGTTGATCGTAGGAGTCTGACAGGCTTTGAAGCAGAAGCTCAGCACGTTCACTTGGCTCTATTTTGTAGTCCAAGTCTTTAAGTTGAGAGAATAGAGTATTCAACTTGTTGATGTGCTCGGTCATTGAAGAAGATTCTTCCATTCGTAGATGATATAATTTTCTTTTCAGAAAAATTCGGCTGTGGAGTGACTTGACTTGATACAGCTTCTCTAGATGATCCCAGATTTCTTTCGCACTAGCTTTCTCTTCAACGCTTGATAATATGTCATCTGCTAATGCTAGATGAATATTGGCGATGGCCCTCCCGTCCATCTTCCTCCAGTTGGCATCACTTGTAATAGTTGTTGGTCTGCCAGTGATCGCCTCCAGACAATTTTCTTTGAGTAAAATTGCCTTTATCCTCATTTTCCATAGTGAGTAGTTTTTCCCGTTGAATTTCTCAATTTCATTTTTAGCTGCCATTTTTTTCCCACGTCGCTATCGTCGGAGAAATTCAACAGTCCAGCCAAATAGTACTGATCAGATAATTTGCAGAAAGGGTAGCGACCAGCTTTCAAGACAAAATTACCCTTCTAAGTAAATTCCCAGATGAGATCTGGTGGGGTCACTATGTGTTCCGCTTGGCACCAGCCACCTAGACAGAACTTACTTACACAGTCTATTACCACGACTTGCCAAAAAACTCTTCCGTAACGATAAACCTTTTCGATATCCTTTCTGATGTGGAAGATCAGACAAAGCTGCAACCACAGAGCATAATCGGAATATCAATCAGGGCTGGCTCTGATACCACTTGTTGCGAAATGGACAGCGTAACGAAATTGGAAATGACTGTGAGGATAAATGGAACACGGGAATTTACGTGGAAAACCCCTTTTTAACTTGGGGTAAAAAAAACCACGGGCGAGGTAGAAATTTATTACTGGGGTAAAAATAGGGGTTACAACCTCTCAATCTATAAAGGAGAAAACACTCACTATCTCTCTTTATAGTCGGAGCAGATACCGAACAAACCCTCTATTTTTCTCTACCTTCTATTTCTTTCCTCTCTCTATTTCTATTGGTGTTGGTGTGTTTTTTATTGCCTCGAGCCTTTGCTATTTATAGGCAAAAGGCAAGTATAATATGTATTATAATATTAATATAATAATATTATAATCATAATTAGGGTAGTTGAAGTGGGTTGGTGACCAACCCACTCAACCTACCCATCATATAGCTCCTCTCAAGTTGCCGGACTTTGCATAGGGCATACGATCCAATTAGAACAAGATGCCATAGAATCGATCAGTCGTCACATATTCTACTTTCTAGATGATAAAAGGGCAGCAGCAGTTCAACAAGTTCAGTGAAAAAGGGAAAAAAAAAAATATATATGCGTAAAGATGAGGGTTAATGAAGCTTCGCACATTTACCTTCGTTTCAAACCTCACATTCTCATGGTTCTATCGCAGATCGCATTTACTTTCTTGTATATCATCACAGAAGCTTCTTTCAACCACGGCATGAACGCTTTCGTCTACGTCACTTATCGACATATCGCAGCTGGCCTCGCAGTATTACCCTTTGCATATTTCATGGAAAGGTAAGAAATCAAAACATTTGTAGCTAATACGATTATTGTAGATCAAAAAAGTTCGACCTAAGCTATAAATTTGCAGAAAAGTTCGACCTAAGCTAACATGGGCACTGTTTCTAGAGATTTTCCTTCTCTCCCTTCTCGGGTAAAGTAATAAAAGACATGAATAATAGTTCTGTTCTTGTTAGTTTAACCGTAAACGGAACATTTTTTGCAGGGTGAGTTTAACCTTAAACATGTTCTTCGCAAGCTTGAAGTACACATCTCCAACTCTCGTAGCATGCATGGTTAACACTATAGCTTCCTTGACGTTTATCCTAGCCGTTATACTAAGGTACGTACTTATGCCAAGAAAAGAGACCCAAAAATCTAAGGCGTTTCGTTTCAAAAAGATTTATGCAAGAAATGAAAATGGCAGAATCGAGGTTGTAAACATACGAAAACCTCGAGGGATTGCGAAAGTATTAGGAACCTGCGTCTCCTTAATTGGTGTAATGCTTATGACACTGTACAAAGGACCATCTCTGAAGAACATGGACCATGGGCTCGTGAGCATGAAGGGCGGCGGCTCATCGAATGTCCACGAAAATTGGCTGAAGGGCTCACTTCTTACCATTGCCAGCTGCATTACATGGTCCTTATGGTACATCATGCAGGTCTATAATCAGACATAATCTTACCTAGACATGAACAAGCATTCAAAAAACGATAGAAATTAGGCAATCATATAACATTGCAGGCGTATACTCTGAAAAGATATCCAGCTCAGCTATCACTTACCACGTGGATGAACTTCGTCGGGGCAGCACAATCAGCAGTTTTCACCGCCTTCGTACGACACGATAAAGCTGCGTGGACAATAGGCCTCGACGTTGACCTCTGGTCGGTCTTGTATGGCGTAAGTTTCAAACAAACTGAATTTAGTAAGTGTCGTAACAATACAGGGAAAAAAATAAGCTTTTACAGCACATCTTACCTTGTAATGAAAAACAGGGAGTAGTAATCTCTGGCGTAGTAACCTTTGTCGTGCTGTGGTGCACAGAAACAAAGGGGCCGGTATTCGTGACTATGTTCAATCCTCTTTCGACGGTGCTAGTGGCGATCTTATCGTATATCATTCTCGGGGAGAAATTATTTGTCGGGAGGTAAACTGCTGCTGTAAACATATACATAAGCGCTTACCCCTTTCTTTTTTCGCTCACATCGAAGCAACTTATGTGTTATGATTATGACAATTGCAGCATACTAGGTGGCGCTGTAGTAATTGTGGGACTGTACTTACTCTTATGGGGAAAAGAACACGACGAAGCTTCACGGATGATTCGGGAAGATGTTGAAGAGCCAAAGTCAGAGGTCTTATTAACTTCAGATGGACATAACATGAAAGGAAATCCTTAATCAATCTGCATTCTGAAGCATACCATAGAAGAACGAACCGCAGCATTTTGATCTGCCGTAACTTGCAATAATAGAAGAAATTTGACATGGGACTTGCAAATGGGAACAATTTAACTTGAAAATAATTTTTTTTCTACATTTTATCGTTATGCCAAAAATCATGCAATGATTCAAGATCATGGATTAGCTAGCAATTAATTCAAGATCCAAAAAGCTTAGGATTCATATTTACGGGCATGTCATACTTGTTGGGAATGGTGGTGGGCCCCGCGGTGGTCAGTGGGTCCCGCACGGAACAGGTCTCGATTTGGCTCGATACGACGATTGGGAGAAGTGGGACCCACGAGGTAAATTTGGTGGGACCCGCACAGTAACTACCAGAACTTTAACGTGGAAAACCCTCTGTTAACGAAGAGGGAAAAACCACGGCCGAGTCGGCAAAATCTTCACTATAGTAAAAATTACAACCCTCGAATTTTTACTATCTCACTTTACCACTCGTGTTTACCTCACACCTCTCTGTGGATGTGGAACCCTATCAGTTTCTACCTGAACTGATAACCTTACAATTCACTCGAACTACTTCTCTCTATATATAGTAAAACTCGAATGAGCTTGTAATGATAATAACTGAAGAATCCTCAGCCTATTTATAGATGTCTTCAGCTCTTCTGAACAGCTCAAAACGGGTGGCCAGGAATGCGCCGCGTCGCCCTTCAATATCAGCCGTTCATTAAATTATTATATATATAAAATAATATTATAATATAATATTAATAATATTATTTCATTATATTTTTTTTTGTTTTCTTGTGGCGGCGTCCTCTTTGGATGGCTGGATCAACAATTCTCCCCCTCCAGCCTCATTCATTTTTTCAGGGGAGATTTCCTACCGCTTCAGCGATAGCCCATGCCGGCTTGCCCGACGCAGAACTCTGTCTTCTCCTTGGGAATAACCTTCGTCAGAATGTCTGCAACATTCTTGTCCGTGTGGATCTTCTGCAGCTTGAACGCTTTCTCCTCAATAGCCAGTCTGAGCCAATGATAACGAACGTCGATGTGTTTCGTCAGTGATACATAGTATTCTTGCTCAAGTCCAAAGCACTTTGACTATCGCAAAATATTATGTATTCCTCCTGCTGAATTCCCAACTCCTGAAGGAATCTCTTCAACCAGAGCATCTCCTTGCCAGCTTCCGTTGCTGCAACATACTCCGCTTCAGTAGTTGATAAAGAAACACATTTCTGTAACCTCGACTGCCATGAGATAGCTCCCCCTGAGAACATAAATATGTATCCCGTCGTTGACTTTCTGCTGTCGAGATCACCGGCATATCAGGTATAGCCTGTAAGAAAATATTTACCAATTCCAAATGTTAGGCATAATTTGGAAGTTCCTCCCAGGTACCTCATGATCCACTTCACTGCTTCCCAATGTGACTTCCCGGGATTCGATAGAAATCGACTCACAACGCCAACTGCGTGAGCGATATCTGGCCTCGTACACACCATGGCATACATTAAACTTCCGATCGCCAATGAATATGGAACATCTGGGACATCTTCTCCATCTTCGTTTGTTGATGGACCGGATTTCTTTCGCAACTGAAAGTGCGCGGCAAGTGGCGTGCTAACTGGCTTAGCATCCTTCATATTGAACCTCTCTAGAACTCGTTCAATATAGCGTTCCTGGGATAACCACAATTTCCCAGCTTTTCGATCTCGGGTAATCTCCATTCCGAGAATCCGTTTTGCCGAACCCAAATCCTTCATGTCAAACGTCTTTGACAAATCTTTCTTCAACATGCTAATCATCTCTGCATCTTGTCCGACAATTAGCATATCATCAACATACAATATAAAGCACACACTTGTAACCTGAATCACGCTGCCACCCCTCGCAATGCCCCAACAGCCGTTTGCCTAATCAAACACGCTCCTCGCAATGATCTGACACTGACCCGCGTGGCCGCGAAACTTTACGGCTTACGCCATGGTAGTCAAAGGCTTGTTCCGAACCCAACTTCAAGCTACAATAGAAAATGAAAACAATACGCACTACATGAAATTAGGTAAGAATTTGATCCTACGTAACCAATGGCGGTAAAGAAGAAGAATTGCAAATGAATGGAACGGAAGACTACAAAATAAAAGAATCAAGCACCTGCTACCAATCTGATAGATTCGGTCTGTGATTTCTTCACAGCTTGTCCAAGACGCGACGCTTTTCCCCAAGACCATCGATTTCTTCACAACTTGTTCGGTGTTTTCCAACTTGCACGGATTGTTCCCTGTCCGTCGATTGATTCCATTTCCTCCTAAATCATCTCCAAAAAAGAAAATTAAATAATCTTAGAAAAAGCATCGTATCAGATCATAAGAAGAAAGAATCGTTTCCCAGAAGCATCTCTCCCTTCTCCAAAGCTTTAGCAATTGATTATTCATACAAATCATATATGAATTTAAAATAAAGAAATTAGGAAAGCATCATGATATATAGGATTATAACATCTTCACGACTCTACACAAAACAAACGACAATAACAAATTTTTTTCCAGATTGATTAAGATTAACAATACACAGAAAACAACGGTAATAAACCTTCAACAACCCAAGTAGTTGTAATTGCTACGTTAATACTTACATTAGTGGCATAACATCTTCATAGTTTCCATCCCCAAGAGAACTCAGCCATTACGGGTGCAAGCTATTTTTTCTGGGGAACTCTTCATATGTTACCAAAGGAAGTACAAGCTCGCCTTACATCAACAAAATAAAAACAACAAAAAGATAAAAAGAAATCGGAAACAACTATATGATGACATGCATGTGGGAGTTCAACTTCATGAAAGCATCATAAATCTGCTTTGCTGCTATGTTTCTCTCATGTATGGCAGCATTAGCAATTCCTATTCAAAGTTAATCTCAAAATCAAATTAAATCAAGAAGAAAGAAAGAAAAAAAAGAAACTGATCAGAAAACCCACCCTTTGTAGGACCCAACCTCTTTTTTGCCTTACTCAAATCAGACTATAATATGTGAACAGAAGGCACCTTTGGAATTTTCTGAAACGGACCACAGCTGATTCGCCACTTTGTCCTGAAAGGGACTCAAAAATAAAAGAAAACATCAGTACTTTCAACAGTATTATCAGTTACAACACAAAATCATTCGTCAATTTGAAAACAACGGTAATAAACCTTCAACAACCCCAAGTAGTTGTAATTGCTACGTTAATACTTACATTAGTGGCATAACATCAATCCATACCCATTGGCTTTAGTTGATGTTGAATTCCTAGAAGAACACGTGCGGACCATTAGATCTCTTCCTCGAACTGATCGACCCGATGAAAACAATTAGATGCCGAACTTTTGTGCTATTATTTTCTCCATCCTGTGTATCAATTTACCTTTCCGTTGTTCCCCTCTATTGCAGCACAATGTTGAATCTGTTCAAAAAGAGAGGAAATCGCATATCATTTGGATGAATTTAGACAGTTATTGCTCTTTTTCCTTCGAACGTGGGTTGAATTTAATTTTTTTTTTATTTAAGAACGTAAAATATTAAGAGAGACGTGGCGCTTGTAGTAAAGGTAAAATAATTTACATTGTAGGACACGTGTCGCATGTACAGTAAAACTACATTTCCATATATATATATATATATATATATATATATATATATAGGATTTGCCGTTTCCCAGAGCCAAAAGACATGAAACAATAGAGAGAGAAAATATCCGAGCAAACGTTGCTTAAAGTTACACCACGTAGTTAGAAGAGAAGAGAAGAGAGCCAAAAAAAAATTCCATGTGGGTGGAGACAATGTATGCGCTTTTCATATATGATTGAAAAAGAAATATTTCGAGTACAAAGAAAGACAAATGAGCCAAGCATTCTAAAATCATTTGAATTTGTCCGAAATAATAATAGTCAATATTGCCAGATCCACAAGAGGTTTTATTGGGCTTCTGCTAACACAATAAGATGATTCTAGGAGGCCCACTTAGTTATTAAAAGGAGAAGTTGCAAAGGATATTGGTATAATTTTTCCCTCAAGTTTGGTAAACTATCATTGACTTATTGAGAATCTATTTAATCTTACCTAAGATATAAACTTTTGTATGATTAAGTTGTACCACCAACTGCCAAAAGAAGTTATGAGGAAATTATATAATTACAAGATTCAATCATATGATGCAAGAATTCAAATTTACAAAGAGGGAAATCATTAAAGGAGAAAAAAGTTGTTATTGCAATGATGACTACAGTTTTGTCTCCTAGTAAATACAAAGAAATAATAATAATAATAATAATAATAATAATAATAATAATCATAATATACGTGGTCCATCATATCCTAGCTTTTCAATTTCTCATCACCTAATCAACCACCACAATACAAGAGCATTATAAATTTTGATCATGGTGATTTAAATTGTCATGGACTTACATGCAACAAATCTTCAATTTATTTTTCCAGAACCCATTTGGCTAAATATTACTAGTAGAATTTCCGGCATATTTAAGACAAATTAATCGTAAAACTTAGATTTGTTCCGCACACAATATCCAATTTATTAATTGTGATCCCAGAATGAAGAAATCTCTATAATCGAAATTCCTAAATTTGCACAATGAAAATCATAAAGAAAATCTTTCCCATTCACGTCTCCACTCTGACTATCCTTCACTATGCTGTAAACTAAACGTGAAAGAAAGAAAAAAAAAATCAGAGCAAGTAAAGTACATTAGAAGATCATACAGTAACTCTACTAGGGTTCTGATTCAAGTGGTTGAACTGCACTTCTTGACCAAGATCTCCCTTGTCCGAAGGAAAACATCGACGATCTCCTCATTCTATTACCGTTACCGTTATTACTGCTGCTGCTACAACCGTCGCCTACGACCTCACTCACCGTTTTATCCAATTTCTGCCTCATAATAACATCTTCAACAGCTCGATAAAGCTGAGAATCGGCCGCAGAATCCATGGAAAAAGATCTCCTTATTATTACAGGTTTCTGCTGAATCATCGTATCCTCCCCCCTATTTACATCGATAAACTCATCGCCCATACTCGGAAAACGGCTCAGATTCTTCGCCCTCTTCCCCGAAATCCCAGGTTTTGATTTTTCCGTCGAAGGGCTGATTGTAATAAACTCGCCGGATCTCGACGCCGGCGACGAACCACCTACCTCAATCACCACATAGTCTTCGTCGGTCCTAGCCGAAGAAGGGTTCGAACAGTTCCGAGCATCGCCTAGGGAATAGTTCGCCGAGACGCTGGTACGACACAAGGGGCAGTTGGCATTGGTCTGAAGCCAAACGTCTATGCAATCGATGTGGAAAAAGTGTCGGCAGTTGGGAATCAGTCTAAGCCTCTCTTCTTCTTGAAATTCGTTCAAGCAAACGGCGCATTCAATAGATTTCTGCTGCTGGGATTTACAGTCGAGCTCGGCGATGTTTTCTTTCTTGAACTTGAGGGTTGGGATTGACCTTATAGCTGCTTCGTCGAGCCCCAGCCTCTCTAACGCCGCCGCCGGAGAGTAAACCGCCGGTGGGTTTTCTTCCCGGCGTGCTCCAGAGGCGGAGAATCGCCGCAGAAGGTCGATTCTGTGCCAGTTCAGACAGCATTTGATCACGAAAACGTAGTAGCTGACCAGCAAGAAAGCCGTGGCTAATATTCCGATGACTGCTACTGCCGTGATTGGGAAGCTTGTCTGAGATTGGGCATGAGAGTGTGCGGTGAAAAGAGGGCTTTCGATTGGTGATAGAGCCTTAGATTCGTGTACGGAGAATCTGAGATCCATGAGAGAATTGATTGCAGAAGAAATAACACGTTGACGTTGAAAAGAAACCTTTTTTAAAGAATGGAGCTTTTAAGAGGGAATTGGGTCGGATGAGGAGAGCTTTAGGTGGAAGTGAATAATGCTTCGTGCTTAACAAGAAATTGGAAATTTTTTGTTTTTATTTTAGTTCATTGTGGTATGTCATGTTGAGTAAACGTCGGAAAACATAAAGAAGGTTTCTTGTGGTTGTATTATTTTATTTCATGTATCGTATTAGAAAAGCTTGGATGTTGGCGGATCTATGTTTTTACTTATGTTTAATTTGACAACTAAATCATAATATATGTTCGTGTGTGAATGTGAGGCACGAGTATTTGACAAATTACGATAAAGTCCATCGTGTAGTTCCTGTCACTAGGGGTGGGTGTTCGGTTCGGGTTCGGGTTCGGGTATTCGGGGTTTACCCGAATCCGATCGGGTTCGGGTAGTTTGGGTAAGGTAATTCGGATATTTGTCGGGTATCGGGTATTAATGGGATTGGGTATCGGGTAGTAATTTACTACCCGATCGAGTTATTCGGTACCCGACATTGAAAAATAAAATATCTTAGTTTTTATACATAAACATTAAAAAAATATAATTATATATCTAAACATCAATATCTACGTGAGTGGTGTTAACGTTTTAAATAATATTTCGATTAATTTCTTATTTTAATTCCATAATTAACGTGATATTTTATTATCAATGCATAAATCATTGTAAAAATTTAAAATATATTATCAACATTTTATAATATGTATGTATTATATTTATTGAAAATAAAGCATCCAAATATTCTAAGTGATATTAATATATAACATGGATATTTTGATATGTTTATTGCATTATTATATTTTTAGTAATATCTTTTCAATTCAAAATCGAATACCTGACCCAATGTATACCCGACAAGCGGGTACTCCCCGATGATCGGGCCCAGTTCGAGTTGTGGTGATAAATATTATTTGCAGTTTGATTCATTCAATGACAGCCCCTTGATTTGATCAAACATTCCACTACAATGTTCATTTTTATTCAATTAGAGGAGATGTATTCAAACTGTTTAAAGACGACAGTCAATGTTATGGCCATTTCCATTATACTTCTAATGTATCTGATGCTCTCCGTATCTATGACAGACGCATATGGCCTATTAACTATATTTTTAAATATACCACTTTTTAATTAAATAGCAGCCAAGAACACTGGTCGCGATTGTTCTAATTTAATGGAGGGCCCGGCCCGACTTAGAAAAGTCATTCCATCCGTGTCACATACACACACATATATATTAGAATATATATATATATATATTATAGACTATAGTCTATATTTATTTCATAATATTTGAAACTATAGAAAAGGACCGACACCTTCGAGCTCTATTTGTTGACTGCAATCCCAGGAAAGACAAAGATGCCCGCATATAAAATGGTGGAAAATTTAGTCAACTTTGTTAAGCAATGTGGTCATAAAGTCAACATGCTGTTCAAATCGATTAAGATGCTACGATTTTTTTATGAGCCACAAACCAGAATTAATATCCGATCCGAGACATGTATACAGTTCTTACCTCTCGTATTATATATTATTACACATACGAAAACAATTACGTTAATTAATGTCTGTATGATGGACCATAACGAAATTATATTTATGATTCCGTATGTGTCATTTCACGTAGATCATCTTTCAAAGTCTCCATTTCATAAATTCGATATGAATGTCGATCCCATGTAATACAAGATCAAGAGTAGTTTAATTAAGGGCAAATTTTATGTCAGGCCCCTTATAGTTTAAATTAAGTGTTTCTGTCAGTGTGATAATTAGTTTAAAGGACACAATTTTTCTTTAGGAAAAATGGACCAAAACTATGTTTTGACGAAAATACCCTTAATAAAGGGTTTTATGAAATGGTATTTTACGTCAGTTTTCTGTTACACAGTTATAATATATTGAGAAAAGTTAAGTGTTGTTTTGCAATGTTATTATGTTACTTCGCGGTTGGTGAAATGTTATCGACATAATTTTATTTTCTTTTTTGGATGATCGAAGTCCTTTTTTTTCACTCAGACGAGCACCAAAATTTCGAATATCCCTTCAACTAACCAATTTTGATGTGTCATGTAGGATTTATTGTCGAATTAAGATCTAAGCTTTGTAAGGAATTTTTGTTTAAAAACCGTGTAGCAATATCAAGAGACGTTACTTCATTACTAATATCTGATATCTATATCTAATAAAGCGTATACAACGACTTTGTTTTGTTTTTCATAAGTATTGATGTGGTATTTTGCGTAGCAGATCTGTTTCAATAATTTTTGGCATCGAACTGTTTTTATTACGTAAAATCGAAGCGTTACTAATATTATCTGAAGTGTTATTAAAAGTACAGGAAATGTTACTACATAAACAGTAAAAGTTACTCTGTTTCCATCATGTGGTATTACAGTGACAAAACTATTTTGCTTACAAATGTGTTACCCTAAGCCCCTAAACCCGAAACCCTAAATCCTAAAACCCTAAACCAACCCTAAATCATAAACCCTATTCTTCTTTGTCTTTACTTGGGTATTACATGTGTTATTTACTGGTGACGACTCGTTATTATTTTCTCATTATATGTTCGTTTTGCGGAAATATTTGTTATAAACTTCAAGACATGTGGTATTATTGTTCCATGAACTGTTACCTAGAAAGCATGAACTGTTATCGAGTAACCATTTTAATGTGTTAGTGCAAACCCTAAACCCTAATAAATCCTAAACCCTAAAATCCTAAACCCTAAACTCTAAATCGTAAACCCTAAACCATGAACCCTATTCCTCTTTCTCTTTAATTGGGTATTACATGTATTATTTACTGGTGACGACTCGTTATTATTTCTCATATATGTTCGTTTTGCGGAAATATTTGTTATAAACTTCAAGACATGTGGTATTATTGTTCCATGAACTGTTACCAGTAAAGCATGAAGTGTCATCCAGTAACCATTTTAATTAGCAAAAGTTTACTGCTTAGATCTCATCAAAATTCTTCATTATTTCCATGATTAACATCAACAATTATCGTCGATAACTAAGGCCCATGATGAAATTATGTCGAATTTACATTATCCAGTCGTTAAAGTCGAGATTTCACCGTATTAAACGGGATTTCCGAATTGTGTTTGAAGCATTCGTGCTTTATAAACTTCGAAATTTTCTTTGATTAGGAAGACCCATGAAAATCGAAGCCGATACAAATTTGTGCTGTTAGTAACGTCAGGATTGGGCCGGATTTGGAACCTGAATTTTTCTTTCGACCGCTTGACTCAAGCAGGAAGCGGCTTGAGTGTATGAAATGTGTTATTGCAGGAAGGGGTTTTGTTTTTGAATGACGTGTTACTTCTGCGACCTCATTTGTTATTAAATATACACCATATAGTACTAAATAGAAGACTGTTTGTTATCCAAATGAAAGGAACTGTTTTTCAGCGTAAAGCTGTTATAATCATTTGAAAACTTGTTATCGGACCATTTAGGTATCCAGACGTAAATTTTGGCATATGTCAGGGTTAAATATGTCTTTCGCATCATTTTAGGTCCTGAACTCTGAACTTTTCGAAAGGAGTCCTTAATACTAAAGCCCACTTTAATGGGACCTGAACCCAAAATAAGCATGTTAATGGGGCCTGCAATTGAATTAAGCCTTTAATTAGTTAAGTATGAAAACATGCAAGTCAGGATAACGTGGTCATAATTGGACCCATGATAACTTGTGGTGATAATAAAAATATTGATTCCGTGCCCTATTGTCAACTTAAATATATTATCTCATTTAGTATTTCCGTAGCTAAAACTGCACTAGCTTAATTATCATTGAAGTAAACATTAATACCCAGTACTATAATCATCGACTTGCTGTCCTCCAAATCAAATTTGATTTTGCCAACAAAAAAATAACTATTTATACACTGCACCCTTTTAATTTTCTACCGGCGATTACAAATGTTCATATTTAATTGCCAATCTTGTGTGACACAAAGTATGTTAACCATCTAGAAGAATAAGTGAAATCCCCAAAAAAAAGTGGAGGACGAAGAAGCATATTTTTCCAAAGCCATCACCTTGACCAAGCCCAGATACATCGTACATCATCATAACATTTTAGTTAACACATAAAGCCCTTTTTCTCATCTCACGTGTTTTTATTACCAATATTACCAACCAAAAGATCGTCCACGTGGACTAATCTCACCCCTTGTTCCAACACTATATATAATAAACGCAACACATATCAATTATCTGTACTATAACATACACCACATGATAATTAACACCGCACACTTGAATAAATAATTAAGAAAAAAGAAATCACTTATATATTCGAAACCATGGATAGTAGTCGTCGTCGAGAGGGTAAAGAAAGGGGAGAAAAGGGAGAAGTCAAATACCGAGGCGTTCGTAGGCGTCCATGGGGAAAATACGCAGCTGAGATTCGTGATTCGAACAAAAATGGAGCTAGGGTTTGGTTGGGAACTTTTGACACTGCTGAAGAAGCTGCGAGGGCTTATGACAAGGCAGCATATGATACGAGGGGAAAGTTTGCTATCCTTAATTTCCCCGAAGAGTATGGTCTGCCAAATTCCTCGTCTCATTTTGCTTCTGCTCCCTCTGGGTCGGGCTCGGGTTCGGGCTCAGGCGGGCGAGAAGTTTTCGAGTTCGAGTGCTTGGATGATAATGTGTTGGAAGAGCTTCTTGATGATAGTATCGAAGATAAAATGGGTAAGGAGAAGAAGTGATCAAAATAATATCATAGTTAGATTATAATCTTAATATATATTATTTATTTATATATATTACATGCATGGCTTGCCTCTTAAATAAAACACGATGCCCATGATGACTATAGATGGCATAATATATGAGGTTGGTGTATTATTTGAAATGGATGGATTTTCTTTTTCTTTTTCTTTTCTTCTTTTTTTTTTTTTTTGTATTGACGAGAATGGGCGATGGTTCAGTCTCTTGTTATCTGAGAAACAATGGAAGATGTTATTGTTGAATTGATTAAGAATTTCACACTATATATCTGAATTGTCTTGATAAAAGTTCTTGAACAACATATATATCAATATCATTGCATGCATATTGGTATTGCTCATCGACAAAGTTGATACTCAAGTAGTTCAGTGATTCTGATCACAAAGTTATTATTGCATATATATGTAAAGTAGTTAGAAAAGGATACATTAATAATTCATTTATACCGTTTTGTTATACGTTGAGACATAGTATACCTTGGAATTTATTGTCACAATGAATTCTTTCCTAGGTTGTCACCAAAATTAGAGATTATCCATATCCAACTTTTTTGTATATATGAATATGATTAGACGCATGAAAACGAAAATTTAAAAGAAGGAAGATAGTCGGGGCTTGTTTCCTCCTACTTTCCTTCTTGATTCGTTTTGTTATATTTTTCTTCCTTCTAATATATATATTATATATATATATATATATATATATATATATATATATATACACACACACACACATTTTGAAATTAAAATTAGCTAATCGGACGATTCTTCTTTGTGTTGTGATCAACATTTTTCTTGCAAGAAAACATGAGGGGATTGCTTGCCAAAATCGAGGCGTTAGTAGGCCGAATATTGGGCTTTCATGATAACAAATGAAGTTTATGAATCTTTCGAGAAATGATGGTTCGATTTGATGTACTTAAAATATTTTCAATAAAACAATACACCACATAATCAAGACGAAAGCAGTGATCAGCAAATGCAATTAGGGCTTGGGCATTAAAGAAATAAGGGACAATTTCTATTCAGTCCCTAGCATTGTTTTAAAAAGCGTGAGATAGCGCGCTATCGCGTATTTTCAGGACAAAACGCGTCAACGCGTACTAAAAATCGCGTTTTTCCCTAAATGCTTACGCTATTTTACGCTTTTTTTACGCGCTTTTACGTGTTTTTACGCTTTTTGGCTATTTTTGAAAATGCTCGCGCTATTTGGGTATTGATCACAATCAACTGTGTAATTCGTAAATTTCTTCATAATAATGTACTCCATGTTAAGACAACTTTTGGAATAGCGATGTGTAATATGATTAAAGTACAATTGAAAATATTAATCAATTTATATCCACAAGTCTTTCCATTATGCACAGGAAGTTAATAATGCAAAAAAAAATATTGGTTATTTTATCCTTTAAAGTAATTTCACATATATTTATATTAATATCCACAGGAAATTGATGTAAATTCACCGAAAAGTAAATTTGTATTAGTCAATGATGCTAAATATTGAAGTTGAATACACAAATATATTCAATTTCTCCGAGTTTAGACGCTTTCGACGCCTAAAGTCTTGGAAATCATACGAACGAAACCAATTCCATCTCTGGTTGGTTTTACGTCCTGGTGTTCGACACTTTAATTCTAACCGGTCTAATCACCTCTCGCTCTCACAAACCAATCAACAAAATAAGCATATGACGATCAATCATACGCAGGCATTAAGATCAGCGTAGAACACATAACTTATCACATACGAGTAAATTAAGCTCGATAACATTAATATGGGTCATAATCCGGCCTAATAAGGCCATAACCACAAAGAGACTCAAACACATATATTAATTAATGACAACACCGAAAGTTCAACCAAACACATAAATAATACACAGTAAAAGGAAAGATAGAATAAATTGCTCCTCACAGTACTTTCGTTGAACGAGTAGTGGGCGACTGAGAAGGAAGGTGCTAAGTGGTCAAGTCTTGCCCGTATATGTGAGCTCGGGAGGTGTCGGCTTGAGAGTTGTATGGTTGAGGTGTGAGCTTCGAATAATTGAGAGGTGTCAGCTTAGTTTGGGTTAGCGTGACATGAGCTTGCAACAGCTAGCTTCGTGGGTTGGTGATGTGCGTGGGTGACCTCACGATGAGCTGCCTGCATTTCTTTTTAATGGCCTCAGTTCCCACTTTTATTTGCAGCTTCTTGCTTCTAGAAATGAAATGGGTTTTGGATAGTGTCTCAGCCTTGTAAGCGTGTGTGTGGCTCTGTGTAAGTCCCCCATCCAAATTGTACGAGAGTTGCTCCTTTATAGACGATGGTAGCGACTAAAGCCTTCAACCATCATTTTCGAAGAAACACAGAGCCGACTTGATATCACGAGTATATCTTCCAAATCTTGTTCTTTCAGCTTCTATGTTGACATGCACAGCCATAGTATACATTCCGCTGGCTTTTTAATTTTTCTTTTTCTCTTTGAGCCGTGCGTGATGTGTCTGTGTGATGAGTATATCTATCTGTGTTGGCTGCTCAAGGGTTGTAATACGTGGGTTGTTTTTGTTGTTTTTGGGCTTGTATCATGGGCCGAAATTTAGCTTACGGGCCTGAATTGGTTGGGTTGTTATTTGGGCTCATGGATTTCTCAAATTCCTTCAAATCCGAACCTTCCCGATTTTAATCACTTTGTGCCATTTCCTATAAAAAGATATGAAAGTACAATATAATAGGATATTTTTGGACATTTAGACAAATAACTATGGAATTATGCAATTTTTCGGGCCTAAGATGTTCGTAAAATCCTAACTTATCAACAACCCCCAAACTAGCTTCGATTGTCCTCGATCATAAAAGCGGATAAAACTAAATCGAGTTGGGATTTTACAACGTCACTAAATGAATTCTCATGTTTACTCTCAGAAAAGCAAAAGCACAATCAGTCGAAATCGTTATCAACTAGTGAATGATCCAGCTAAACACGAGATATGAAATGATAGTTCGCAATCATATCATAGCACAAAAATATTTCCAGGCTCAATGCACAACTTAGAAGTGTTTAATGCGATCGCCCAATTCGCTCGAAGTGTTTAATGCGATCTGTATAAAAGCGCTCAATGCACAACTTAGAAAGATATTATTCTAAGCTTGCAAATATATCACATCATATTCATATAGTATATATCGTGAACGAATCAAAAGGTCTTTATCAAGGTTGTAATGGGGCTCAGGGTAATAAAGGTGTGACATACGGGATAAGTGGCTAATATAGTCAAGCATGTTAGTCACTAAATCGCTTCTCTGTTTATACTCTCAAGCAACAAAATACGACATCAAATAATGGAAACTCGTACTACTATAAAAATGCATTAAAACTATTAGTAAGAACTCGAGAAAACAATTCTGAAAATCTACTTTAGCCCTCTTTTTTTTTTTTTTTTTTTTTTTTTTTTTTAATCGATATATTTTTTTTTTTTTTTTAAATTTTTTCTCAGTTTTTTTTTTCATTTTTTTTTCTTTTTTTTTTCAAATAAATAAAATATACTACCACAACCAGATATAACACGCCGTAATCGTCTTTTCTCTAATTTAATAGGTTCAATATTCTAAAGCGACTAGTAGGCTAACATGCTGACAATGGTTTCGAGGATGAAGGATAAAATAACATGATAAGCGGCTAAATATCGTGGCTCCAAAACAAAGAAAATAAGGATAATAAGGCTCAAACGGGCTTACTAATTGATAATTATGTCGGGTACGGAGATATTTAGGCCAGTGGCTCATCCTAATTGTCTTTATCATTTTCGTACACAAAAATCCATAGTGATATTGACATGCATAACAAAGCAAGTTAAAAAATATTCAGACAATGCGTGACACTCATGAAAAACACATCGAGCAATATTGTGTTGCGCTAATTTTTCTTATCGGCTCAAAACCTCACTATTTACTGGGTTTGTGTCGCATGATATGTACTTGTTTCTGAAGCAATCAATGTGGTTAGATAATCATGTTAATATAAAAAACACGTAACATGTAAGACTTTCACACACAATTAGCTGAATCTTATTTCGACACAAGCAAAAAAATTTTAAAAATTGTCATCATCGAAAGGAGATTTCACAAGTGACGTTCAAATTATAACCTAGATTAGTTAAACCAACTATTAAATCGAAGAGATCGATATCATATAAAATCTAGCATGTGTCACCCCACCCCAAACTAATTATCACATTGTTCCCAATGTGTAGAATTTAAAGTAAAGAAAGAGTTTAAGTGACACTGCCCTGAATAATGCATAGATCAATGTGGGCGAGTTGTGAGAGGACTTCAGTTCCTTCAGGATAGAGCTACTTATACGGACGAACCACCCCCAAACTAACTATGAGCCTGCGAGGAAACATAACTAGATGACACCGTGATACGAATTTTTTGTGAAACAAGTTCATATGCAAGACACACTTATAAGATGTGATAATTAATATAGACTCCAATACAAAATAAAAATAGAAATGCATAGATAGTACTTGGTTGCCTCCCAAGAAGCGCTGTTTTTTTATAGTCGTTAACTCGACTAGCCATCAGACTGATCAAGGAGGGTCATTGTCTCGGGTTCTGCCGTTGTTCTGGAGGTCCTTCAGATCGCTGGTATTCTCTCCAGGCGATATACCTGGAAGACACAGAATAACGAGAAGCACTTGCATTAGTAACATTAGGTTCAACCAGATTAATCGATGTAGTTTCCTCTACTTCTCGATCATCGTACAACTTGAGGCGTTGAGCATTGACCGTAAATAATTCTTTTCCATCTTTTAGGATTTGTACGGCTCCAGAAGGAAACACTTCCGCCTCTTCATAGGGTCCACTCCACTTACTCTTTAATTTTCCTGGGAATAAACGTAGTCGCGAGTTGAAGAGTAGGAATCGATTACCGATTTTGAACTCTCTCTGTATTATTCTCTTGTCATGCCATTTTTTCGTCCGCTCCTTGTAGAGTTTCGCATTTTCGTATGCTTGCTGACGAAATTCTTCCATCTCATTTAGTTGTGGCAGCCTATTTTTGTCTACTTCAGAATACTCAAAATTAAGTTTTTTAACAGCCCAATATGCACGATGTTCTAACTCGACATGTAAATGACACGCTTTCCCAAATACTAGTCTAAAAGGCGAGGTTCCTATAGGGTTTTAAAAGCAATGCGATATGCCCATCGTGCATCATCTAACTTTAAAGACCAATTCTTCCTAGAGGCATTTACTGTCTTTATAAGATCTGTTCCCTATTGGAGTTTTCTACCTGTCCACTGATTGGGAATGGTATGGGGTAGACACTTTATGCTTGACTCCCTATTTTGATAATAAATGGCAAATAATTTGTTACAAAAATGAGTGCCACCATCACTCATTATTGCACGAGGTCTACCAAAGCGAGTAAAGATATGTTTTTTCAGAAATCAAATGACTACACGTGCATCATTAGTCTACATGCTTAGGCCTCTACCCACTTAGATACATAATCAACTGCAACCAGTATGTACTTATTAGAGCATGAAGTAGGAAAAGACCCCATAAAATCTATACCCCAAACATCAAAGAGCTCAACTTCTAATATGCAATTCAAAGGCATTTCATGTTTTCTAAAAATATTACCCGTACGTTGACAACGATCACATGAAGCCACAAATGTATGAGCATCTTTAAATAAAGTAGGCCAGAATAACCTGATTGTAGCACTTTAAATGCAGTTCTCGTCGGACCAGGTGTCCACCCGTCAAACAAAATGACAATGAGATAGGACAGAACTTACCTATTCGGCGGGAATACATCGCCGGATTACTTGGTCAGAGCAGATCTTGTACAAAAATGGATCATCCCACAGGTAATGCTTTGCATCAGAAGGAAATTTCTTCTTCTGATGAAAAGTCAAGCCCGTTGGAATATCACCTGTAGCAGCATAATTCGCAAATTCCGCATACCAAGGCAACGATGTATTAAGTAAAGCATATATTTGTTCGTCAGGAAAGCATTCATCAATCAGTACGCTCTTATCAAGCTCATGTGAATTGTCTAGCCTAGATAACTGATCAGCTATCACATTCTCGACACCTTTCTTATCACGAATTTCTAAGTCATACTCTTAAGTAGTAAAATCTAACGAATCAGCCTGGGCTTAGCATCTTTCTTAGCAAATGCAGCATGATCAGTATATAGGATTACTTTATTTTACACAAGATAAGAATGAAATTTGTTTACCGCAAATACCACAGCTAATAGCTCTTTCTCGGTGGTAGCATAATTTCTATGTGCGTCGTCGAGAGTCTTACTAGCGTAATATACAGTCTGGAATATCTTATATTTGCGTTGTCCCTACTGCACCAATTGCACCGTCAGTAGCGTCGCTCATCAGTACAAACGGAAGCGTCCAATCTGACGCGACTATCACCGGGGCGAATAGAAATGGTCCGGTATTTGAGCTACGTGTCATACACCAAGTAGAATTCTGCCAAAGATGGAAAAATTAACGTAAATAAGTGCCGTGAAAGAAAAAAAATAATAGTAATAAATACTAAAAAAAAAATATATATCTAAATGATGATTATAATAATAGTAATACTAATAATATACTACAAAGCAGCAATATTTATGTAGAAAAAATAGTACTTCTACTGCAAAAAAAAATAATAATAATAAAAATAAAATAAAGTAATAACAATAATAATTTTTTTAGTATATATATATATATATATATATATATATATATATATATACAACTAAATCCCCATTTACTAATTTTCTATCAAGTAACTCCCTATAATTTATCAGCAAACTCCCTATTTCAAACAATCATACACATCACTACCCATTTGACAAAAATGACAACTTTGCCCCTCCTTTATTATTTTCTTAAATATTTTTCTTCTTCAAAACATCAATTGAAATCACATACGATCGATGCCTTCCAATTTCAGATTTCATTTCTCAAATACTCTTTCAATCTTCAGCTCTTGCCCGCACCGGAAAAGCTCCGAGTTTACCCAATCCACCATGGGTTTCTCGGTCCAGGTAAGTAGATATAAGATTTCAATTTTTTTCATCGTGGGTTACCCGACGAGTTTCTTGAACTCGAGCGAACGGAACTGAGCTGAAGCGAACGAAGTTCTAGACACTCTGATAAAGTGTACTGTGAACGTTTATGGTAGATGCATTGACCTAAATTGGATGTTGAGTTGTGGGTGTCATCGCGTTTTGGGTATCACCGTGTTTTGGGTGTCGAGCTATAAAGAGCTCAATCCTCATTCGTTATTATAGTGTTAGCATATTGTGAGTGTCGAGGGAGGTTAGTATTCCGTTAAAATTTGGCTGATTTGTTGGTTAAAGCAATTTTTTATATGCAGTACCAAAGTATGTTGATTTACAGTACCCCCGTTTCTTATATGAGGTTCATTGAAGCTTTCTAGCAGTACCATATGGTAGAAGTACCATATGGTAACCGTTTGTTGTCCTAATTTTAACATGTCCTATTGTAAACTATGTTGTGGGGCATAGAGGCGGGGTGCCAGAAGGCTTCAAAGGCAAAGTAAGCTGTTATTCGTGATCTTCATCGCTTAGAGGATGGCACGTTTGACCAAATATGGTGGTATTGTGCCTATAGGTTATGACACTTTCTTTTGCGATATGTTGCCGATATGTTATTTCTTGGATTATGATGTTAGTGGATGAATGATATTAAAACTGTCGGTAGATGAATGATATTAATGCTATGATGTCGTGTTATTGTTGATCCAATAAAGTTGTTTTGTATTGTCAATTGTGTTTGTTAATGACTTATGATCATATTAATGCTGAAAGTTATTTTTTGTTCCAGCTTCTTACCATGGTACTACACTAGCATACGATATGGTACCACGAACATATATATATATATATATATATTGGTACTACAAATATATGTATATTGGTACTACAAATTTGGGTAGTAATTTCATTAGTTAAAAACGTGGTACGGAAAAGATACTACAAGTAACCTACTTATGGTACAAACTAGCTTATAATATGGTACCACAAACATCTATATTTGGTACTACAAATATACGTATATTGGTACTACAAATTAGGATAAGAATTTCGTTAGTTAAAAAACTTGGCACGGAAAAGATACTACAAGTAACCAAGGCATGGTACTACACAAGCATATGATATGGTACCACGAACAATACATATTGGTATTATAAATAAATGTATATTCGTTCAACAAATTTGGATAGGAATTTTTCGACACTGTCCGAATTATTGTTGGCCCTTGACTATGTTACCATAGTTATAAATACTATAGTGATTATTTGGTATCAATATTGGTGGGTTAGTGTTTAGAATTAGGGATTGTTGCGTCGAAATCCCAACTTTCCTTCTACTTGTTATGATACTAGTAAGAACATCTTACGACATAGTCAAGTTTTTTATCGATTGAAAGTTAGTGTTCATAATTTTATGTTACCGTGTGTTTAATGTTATTATGTGCCATAATTTGAAAGTTCTCATGCCTTAGTTGCACAATAATCTACGCATTTTTGATAATTAAAAACGTGGTACGGAAAAGGTACTACAACAAACCTACTCATGGTACTGCACTAGCTTCTGATATGGTATCACAAACATCTATATTGGTATTACAATTATATGTATATTGGTACTACAATTTGGGTAGGAATTTCATTAGTTAAAAACGTGGTACGAAAAAGATACTACAAGTAACCTACTCATGGTACAAACTAGCTTATAATATGGTACCACAAACATCTATATATTGGTAATACCAATATATGTATATTGGTACTACAAATTAGGATAGGCATTTCGTTATTAAAAACGTGGTACGGAAAAGATACTACAAATAACCTGTGCATGGTACTACACTAGCGTACGATATGGTACGACGAACATATATATATATATATATATATATATATTGGTAGTACAAATATATGTATATTGATACTACAAATTTGGGTAGGAATTTTTCGACGCCGTCCAAATTATTTTTGGTCCTCGACTATGTTACCATAGCTTTAAATACTATAGTGATTATTTGGTATCAATATTGGTGGGTTAGTGTTTAGAATTATGGATTGTTACGTTGAAACCCCAACTTTCCTTCTACTTATTATGATACTAGTAAGAATATCTTACGACATAGTCAAGTTTTTTATCGATTGAAAGTTAGTGTTAATAATTTTATGTTACCATGTGTTTAATGTTATTATGTGCCGTAATTTGAAAGTTCTCATGCCTTAGTTGCAATAATCTACGCATTTTCGATAATTAAAAACGTAGTACGGAAAAGCTACTACAACAAACCTACTCATGGTAGTGGTACTACACTAGCTTCTGATATGGTATCCCAAACATCTATATATTGATATTACAATTATATGTATATTGGTACTACAATTTGGGTAGGAATTTCATTAGTTAAAAACGTGGTACGAAAAAGATACTACAAGTAACCTACTCATGGTACAAACTAGCTTATAATATGGTACCACAAACATCTATATATTGGTAATACAAATATATGTATATTGGTACTACAAATTAGGATAGGCATTTCGTTATTAAAAACGTGGTACGGAAAAGATACTACAAATAACATGTGCATGGTACTACACTAGCATACGATATGGTACGACGAACATATATATATATATATATATATATATATTGGTAGTACAAATATATGTATATTGATACTACAAATTTGGGTAGGAATTTTTCGACTCCGAATTATTTTTGGTCTTCGACTATGTTACCATAGTTTTAAATACTATAGTGATTATTTGGTATCAATATTGGTGGGTTAGTGTTTAGAATTATGGATTGTTACGTTGAAACCCCAACTTTCCTTCTACTTATTATGATACTAGTAAGAACATCTTACGACATAGTCAAGTTTTTTATCGATTGAAAGTTAGTGTTAATAATTTTATGTTACCGTGTGTTTAATGTTATTATGTGCCGTAATTTGAAAGTTCTCATGCCTTAGTTGCAATAATCTACGCATTTTCGATAATTAAAAACGTAGTACGGAAAAGGTACTACAACAAACCTACTCATGGTAGTGGTACTACACTAGCTTCTGATATGGTATCATAAACATCTATATATTGGTATTACAATTATATGTATATTGGTACTACAATTTGGGTAGGAATTTCATTAGTTAAAAACGTGGTACGGAAAAGATACTACAAGTAACCTACTCATGGTACAAACTAGCTTATAATATAGTACCACAAACATATATATATTGGTAATACAAATATATGTATATTGGTACTACAAATTAGGATAGGAATTTGGTTATTAAAAATGTGGTACGGAAAAGATACTACAAATAACCTATGCATGGTACTACACTAGCATACGATATGGTACGACGAACATATATATATTGGTAGTACAAATATATGTATATTGATACTACAAATTTGGATAGGAATTTTTCGACGCCGTCCGAGTTATTTTTGGTCCTTGACTATGTTACCATAGTTTTAAATACTATAGTCATTATTTGGTATCAATATTGGTGGGTTAGTGTTTTGAATTATGGATTGTTACGTTGAAACCCCTTCCTTCTACTTATTATGATACTAGTAAGAACATCTTACGACATAGTCAAGTTTTTTATCGATTGAAAGTTAGTGTTCATAATTTTATGTTATCGTGTGTTTAGTTTTATTATGTGCCGTAATTTGGAAGTTCTCATGCCTTATTTGCACAATAATCTACGCATTTTCGATAATTCAAAACGTGGTACGGAAAAGATACTACAAGAAACCTACGCATGGTATTACACTAGCTTATGATATGGTATCACAAACATCTATATATTGGTATTACAATTATATGTATATTGGTAATACAAATTAGGATAGGAATTTCGTTTATTAAAAACGTGGTACGGAAAAGATACTACAATTAACCTACGCATGGTACTACAGTAGCTTATAATATGGTACCTCAAACATCTATATTGGGTACTATAAAAATACGTATATTGGTACTACAAATTATGATAGGAATTTCGTTAGTTAAAAACGTGATACGGAGAAGATACTACAAGTAACCTAGGCATGGTGCTACACTAGCATACGATATGATACAACGGACATATATATATATTGGTACAACAAATATATGTATATTGGTACTACAAATTTGGCTAGGAATTTTTCGACGCCGTCTGAATTATTTTTGGTCCTTGACTACGTTACCATAGTTATATGTACTATGATCATTTGGTATCAATATTTGGTTAACATTTAGAATTAAGGATTATTACATTGAAACGCCAACTTTCTTTCTACTTACATGATACTATTATCAACATCTTACTTCATAGTCAATATATTCGATTTATTGGATGTTATTGTTTATGTTTTATGTTACCATGTGTTTAATTTTTATTATGTACTGTATTTTGAAGCTCTCAGTTCTTATTTTCACAAGGATCAACATGTTTTCAATAATTAAAAACATTGTACGAAAAAGATACTACAAGTAGCCTACGCAGGGTACTGCACTAGCATACGTTATGGTACTATGAACAACTATATATTGGTACTACAAATATCTATATACTGGTACTACAACGGTCTGATGCTACAAAGACTTCAACGCATTACATAACAAGGTTTGTATTACAAAGAACAAGAGTGAAGTACACCAATCCTTAACCATATGACTACTTGAAAATTATCACAGTAATTACTATGACAATGACTACAAAGATGTACTTTTGCACTTCTCCATTGGTTTCGAGCACCCCAATTCTTTTCGCCAAGTCGCCACATATATCTATTAGGTCGCCAATATGCTCTGTGTTGAGAGATCTTTTTGATTGCACATCTTTACTATCAGCCATATGATCTCCAATGTGACTATCTATTGGATTCAACCAACTAAAAAAATCACAATTTCCATTTCTGCAATTACAGAATAATTTACCTTTTGTGGATTTCATAGCACCGACAACTCGAATCGCAGCTACCTGACCACATTTACACGTCTGATTTTTGTATCTTAAGTCCTTGATAGTATTTTTTGAATTAGAAGATATGCTGCCAAATTAAATACATAACATCACTTAATAAAAAACACAACCGATGATGAAAATGCACCACAAATAGGTGAAGACATGCGCTAAAACTTTCGCCACACAAGCTAAAGCTTCAATGCACCCAGAAGCAGACAGGGGGTGTGAAAAATTTAGCCTAGATAATATACACAGAACAGACACAAATGATAAAAATTGAAACTAATAGTACCCAGAAGCAACCAAGTCTCGTACCAAAACAGTCACAAATCAATACCTTTGGTTTCATCGAAAGCGTGATAGAAGCTAAAAAAAACCTAATCTGAAAGATATCAAAATCACACATCGAAAAACGAAAAATAAAACCCCCATTTTAAGCTTTAAACCCCAAATTCGAGCGTTAATCAATGTAATAAACATAGCCCGGCATGGAATCCTTAAAGAAATGCCAAAATCGTAGCTTTTCGTTCTACAATAATCCCAAAATGCAAAAAAAAATAAAAAATAAAAAACGAAGCTTACAGAAGCTCTCGCTCGTTCCTTATTACGTGTTCAACAATGGTGGAAGCTTGCTCGTGGATGCTTACTCGTTCTCTCCCGTTGAATAGAAGCGTTGAAAGTAGAAGTTTGCATGTTCGTTCATCTCTCTCTCGTTCTCTGTAATGCTTGAAAGCTACGATGAAAGAAGTGGGTATTGAATTCAATGGTTATTTTGTAATATTTATGTTTTGCAAAGGTATAATTGTCCATTAGGTAGGTATGCGAGTTAAATGTTTGAAATGAGGAGTTTAGTAAATATATTGTGTGGGGGGAGTTAGTTGATTGAGAGTTTGGTGCATGGGGATTTATGTGTAGATTTGCCTATATAAAGTAGTAGTGACGTAAAGAAAATAATAATAATAATAATAAAGATAAAATATATTTTTTATATAATTTTTATTCTTAAACTGTTTTTTTTTAGAACATACTAACAAAAATAATAGAACTAAAATTCATAATATATTTAAAATTAATACTACCGCTATCCCCGGCAACGGCGCCAAAAACTTGACACACTCGAATAGTAGCAAGTATACTAGGTCGTGCAAGTAGTAAAAAAAACGGACGTAAGTCCGAGTATCGATCCATGAGGATAACTCGATTAATTCTAAATTACGATTCTAACATAGATAAATAATTATAAATTTTTTTTTGAATTGAAAATACAGATAAGCAGCTATAAAACAATTACGATTATCTCGAATAGAAGCACTAGGTCGTGCAAGTAGTTTAAAAAACGGACGTAAGTCCGAGTATCGGTCCACGAGGATAACTCGATTAATTCTAAATTACGATTCTAACATAGATGAATAATTATAATTTTTTTTGAATTAAAAATACAGATAAGCAGCTATAAAACAATTACGATTATCAAATTATGCGAGAGTGAACCAAACAACTATATCCCTATATGACTCTAGTTACTCCGCACGCATTTGGTTTTATAAATTTCTCCGAGTTTAGATGCTTTCGACGCCTAAAGTCTCGAAAACCACACGAACGAAACCGATTCCATCTCTGGTCAGTTTTACGTCGTGGTGTTCGACACTTAATTCTAACCGGTCTAATCACCTCTCGGTCTCGCAAACCAATCAACAAAACAAGCATATGGCGATCAATCATACGAAGGCATTAAGATCAGCGTAGAACACATAACTTATCACATACGATTAAATAAAGCTCAATAACATTAATACGGGTTCATAATCCGGCCATAAGGCCTTAACAAACACGTATATTAATTAACGACAACACCGAATGTTCAACCAAACACATAAATAAAACACAGTAAAAGGTAAGATAGAATAAAACACTCCTCACAGTACTTTCGTCGAACGGGTCGTGGGCGACTGAGAAGGAAGGTGCTCGGTCGTCAAGTCTTGCCCGTATATGTGAGCTCGGGAGGTGTCGGCTTGAGAGCTGTATGGTTGAGATGTGAGCTTCGAATGATTGAGAGGTGTCAGCTTAGTTTGGGTTAGCATGACGTGAGCTTGCAGCAGCTAGCTTCGTGGGTAGGTGATGTGCGTGGGTGAACTCGCGATGAGCTGCATGCTTTTCTTTTTAATGGCCTCAGCTCCCACTTTTATGTGTAGCTTCTTACTTCTAGAAATGAAATGGGTTTTGGATAGTGTCTCAGCCTTGTAAGCGTGTGTGTGGCTCTGTGTAAGTCCCCCATCCAAATTGTACGAGAGCTGCTCCTTTATAGACGATGGTAGCGACTAAAGCCTTCAACCATCATTTTCGAAGAAACACAGAGCCGACTTGATATCACGAGTATATCTTCCAAATCTCGTTCTTTCAGCTTCTATGTTGACATCACGCAGCCATAGTATACATTCCGCTGGTTATTTTTTTCTTTTTCTCGTTGAGCCGTGTGTGATGTGTCTGTGTGATGGGTGTATGTTCAAGGTCACTTTCATCAAGTTTGGCGTGGTCAATCGGCTGCTTTTCTTCCCAAGTTGTCTGTATTGTGTATCTATCTGTGTTGGGCTGCTCAAGGGCTGTAATACATGGGCTGTTTTTGTTGTTTTTGGGCTTGTATCATGGGCCGAAATTTTGCTTACGAGCCTGAATTGGTTGGGTTGTTATTTGGGGTCATGGATTTCTCAAATTCCTTCATGTCCGAACCTTCCCGATTTTAATCACTTTGCGCCATTTCTTATAAAAAAATATGAAAGTACAATACAATAGGATATTTTCGGGGCAAAACGAACCGAGTTCGGAAACTGGCGGATCGAGATGGTGTGTTACATTCTAGTCAACGAGCAATGGAGCATATCGTGACGGAATACTTTATGAACATCTTCACGACGTGTAACCCTATTGAGGCTGATATATATGCGGCTCGTTTTATCACACCTCGTGTCACCCAAGCAATGAAGGATTCGCTTATTCGACCTTACACGGATGAGGAGGTAAAAGTTGCACTTGACTCGATGTCCCCGTTTAAATCCCCGGGCCCTCATGGCTTCCCGCCTTTCTTCTTCCAAAAATATTGGGGCATCGTAGGTAATGAGACTACCCGGACCATCCTACAGTTTCTTAACGATGGTATGTCACTGCCTTCTTTACATGCATCGAATGTGGTTCTTATACCAAAGTGCCGTCATCATGACAACTTAACCCAGTTTCGACCGATTAGTCTTTATAATGTTGTATATAGAATAGCATCTAAGTGCATAACTAATCGGCTTAAGCCCTTCATGGATTCCCTAGTCTCGCTCACCCAATCCACATTCATTCCACGTCGCCTTATCACAGATAATGTGCTTATCGCCTTTGAAATTAACCATGCTCTTAAGAACCGATGGACAGGGAACAATGGTTGCGCTTCTATCAAGCTGGACATGAGTAAAGCTTACGATCGCGTCGAGTGGACGTTTCTGAGAAGGGTATTGAGTAAGTTGGGCTTTCCAGAGGCCTTTATTCGTTTAATTATGTTGTGTGTGTCCTCCACTACTTATTCATTTTTACTAAACGGAAATTCCTTCGGAAAACTAACTCCCACAAGAGGACTTCGCCAAGGCGACCCCTTTTCCCCGTACCTCTTCCTCTTTTGTGTAGAGGCTTTTACAGGATTACTACAAGAGGCAGAAAGCTCTAGGGAGATTGAGGGTATTAGGATTCGAAAAGGAGCGCCGTCGATATCGCACCTTCTCTTCGCTGATGATACCATCATCTTCTGCCATGCTTCGGACCGTGCGGCGCTAAGAATCAAACATATACTTACTATCTACGAATGAGCTTCGGAGCAGAAGATCAACCTTGAGAAATCCTCGATGGTTTTCTCGGGGAATGTTGAGCAGCCAAACGCGACCTCTTTTGTAGCGAGCTAGGGATTCACGAGCAGCAAAGCCGAGAAATGTATCTAGGCCTTCCTTCTATGGTGGGACGTAACATGAAAGAGGTCCTTGCATAAATCAGGGATCGTGTTTGGCGACTGGTGAGTGGATGGTCTGAGAAGCTTCTTTCACAAGCAGGGCGAGGCGTGCTCATTAAGGTTGTTCTCCAAGCAATTCCTGTGTACGCTATGAGTTGTTTTCTTCTACCCAGTTTGATCGTACATGATGTTGAGAGGATGATGGCTCGCTTCTGGCGGTCGGGCTCGAAAGAAAGGGGTGTTCACTGGCTAACATGGAAGCGTCTGTGTTGATCAAAGAAGGAAGGAGGACTAGGCTTTCGAAGCCTTGAATCTTTTAATCTTGCTATGCTAGCAAAACAAGCATGCAGTTTCATTAATACCCGATGCTTTATTAAGTCACGTCCTTAAAGCTAGATATTTTCCTAACGCTGACTTCATGACAGCTCCTCTTGGACACTGCCCTTCATTGACATGGCGTAGTATCCTCCATGCACGGGATACCATCGCACAAGGGATACGTTGGCAAGTGGAACGTGGGGAGGGGACCAATATATGGCGCGACCCATGGATTCCCCGAGCAGAGAGTTTTAAACCGGTCTTGACACCAGCCCATGAAGACGTTGTATCCATGGTTTCTGGCCTTCGAGAGCCCATGTTGGGTCGGTGGAATACACATCTCATCCGCTCTTCCTTCCTCCCATTTGATGCGGAACGAATTCTTTCTATCCCTTTAGGTGTGTGTACCCAACCGGATCGGCTCGTGTGGCACCATTCAAAGGATGGAAATTTATTGGTGAAGAGCGCGTACTATCTAGCTAAAAAATAGAATTCTCGACATTTAGCCTCTTCGTCGACGCCCTTGTCATGGCACATGATATGGAGCCCGAGCTGTACTCCTAGTGTCCGACTGTTCCTATGGAGATTATGCAACAAAGTCCTACCGACGACGGAGAATCTTTTTAAACGAAGATGCCTCACACATTCTAACTGTATCCGATGTGGGGGCGCCCCGGAAAATACGGAACATGTCTTTATAACGTGCCCCATGGGGAAGAGGCTTTGGAAAAAAAACGAAGATTCCATATGACGTCATACGCTTGGGACCGGGAGGTGCTGAGGCTTGGATTAGAGGGATGCGGAAAGACTAAATAACGTAGACTTTGATTTATTCATCACTCTCTGCTGGGTCATACGGCGCATGCGGAATAAGTGGTTTGCCGAAGGAACTTGTATGTCCGGTGATCGTGCAATAGCTGAAGCGGAGGCGATGATCAATCCCTCGCATCAAGATAATAACCCGAGCCAAGAAGGTCTTTCACAGCTGCTCGGGGTGGACCAAACCAGATCCAGATCTTACAAAGATCAACACGGATGGTGCCATACATAAATCAAGAGGAACATCATCAATTGGCCTCATAGCGAGAGACCCGTTTGGCAAGTGTATCGGCTGGCGTACTAGAGAACTGTGCGGACATTATTCACCGGAGGTTGTCGAGGCCATGCAATTCGAGAAGCTCTACTGTACACAAGCTTTAGAGGGTGGCCACGTATCGAAATAGAGAGTGATTGCAAGACTGTTATTACCAATCTCCGACAGGAATCAACGGAATCATCTGAGACCGGTTGCATCCTTTATGACTGTCTTCTTTTGTCTCGATCATTTGCATGTCTCCGCTATAGTCATGTGCGTAGAAGATCTAATGTGGTCGCTCATTTTCTAGCCAAAAATCTTGGATATGATGGATAAGGCTCTTCTCCGCCTACACAAGAATTGACAAACTTATTGCTCGCTGATATTCAATAAAAAATGACCTCCTTTATTAAAAAAAAAGGATAACGGATATTTAGACAAATAACTATGGAATTAGGCAATTTTTTGGCTTAAGATGTTCGTAAAATACTAACTAATCACCTACACATCAGTTTCTGTTTTTTTCCTCCTCTTTAATTGTTTCTGATCATTGTTAAACTGTTACTGTAGGAAATCAGTAAACAACATAGGGTTTGCGTTTAAGATTAATTGAAGATGAGATTAATTTTGTTGAATCTGGATTGTAATAAAAAGCTAATAGCTCATATCCGCAACGTTTTGAGCAACTAGAATCAATTTCGTAGATGCATGATCATCCTTTCAAGAAGAGTGCTACTTGTTTTCCATACTATATATTTCAACTTCTTCAATTCCAACATAATCTCCACGAGAATCACAACCTAAACTAATATATTTTTATCTAAAACTTCGTAAATTCATATATTTTAGTGAATGTAGCGTGTTTGCAATATAAAATTTGAAAATCATAAAGTAAACTAATTACATATTAAATTGTTATTTTGACTATGTATTCTGTTACTGTTGTTGTGTTTCCTTGTTACCTACGTAGCAGTTTCTGATTTTTTTTTCTCCTCTTCAATCGTTTCTGATCAGTGTTAAACCATTACTGCAGGAAATAAACAACATAGGGTTTACGTTTAAGATTAATTAAAGATGTCATTAATTTTGTTGAATGTATATATGTTAGGTCGACCATCTGGATTGTAATAAACAACTAATAGTTCATATCCGCAACGTTTTGAGTAAGTAGAATCAATTTTGTAGAAGCATGATCATCCTTTCAAGAAAATTGCTACTTGTTTTTCATACTATATACTTCAACTTCTTTAACTCCAACATAATCTCCACGAAAATCATAACCTAAACTAATATATTTTATCTAAAATTTTGTAAATTCTTATATTTTAGTGAATGTAGCGTGTTTACAATATAAAATTTGAAAATTATAAATTACACTAATTAAATATTAAATTGTTATTGTGACTAAGAATTTTGTTACTCTTATGGTGCTTCCTAGTTGCCTACATATCAATTTCTGTTTCTTTTCTCCGCTTCAATTGTTGTTGAACTCTGTTAAACTATTACCGCAGGAAATCAGTAAACAACAGAAGATTTTACCAGAATCATGCATACATTTTGAGGAGATTTTTGTTAGGATAACTTTGTGTGAAATAAAGAAAAGGATTCTAGGTTTTTTAATTTAGAAAAAAAGGGATTGGGTGTTGAAAAAAAATCGAATCTTTGATTATCATTTTGATCCGCTCGACTAAAATTTCATGTCGAAATGAGTTGTTAATTGATGTGTTCGTGATTATTAAACATATTAACCCCAAATCTGAATGAATTTTCGTGTTTCTGAGCCTGAAATCGACGTTTTCGAACAGAAAATGGTTTATTCGATTTTTTATTCGTATTATCCGACCTCGGATTGAGTTACTCGAATAACATTCGGGTAGAAAAATAGCATTTATTCGGGTAAAAAAATTGAATAGAAAATTCGAATTATTATTTTTTGTTTCGAATTTTTCTACTCGAATTAATTATTCGAATTCTTTTACTCGAAAAAGACCAGCTTAAGTTGGGGTATTTTGGTAACTTTCTGTCCGCTCTCTTTTGGTTACCCAGAATGCATAAAGCGTTACCCAGAATGCATAAAGTGTTATCCAGAATGCATAAATTATTACCCATAATGCAAAAAGTCTTACTTAGAGAGTGTTTTATTAGCAAAATATTCAATCATGGGCCACGCCAAATTTCTTCGCGATTAACGTCAATATTTTCATTGATTATTAAGACCCACGATCAATTTCACCTTATTCAGCATTAAAGTCCAGACCCCTTGTTTCAACGAGATTTTCGAATTACTTTTATTACATTATTCAAATATAAACTTAAAAAAATTTCATTGATTATTGACACCCATGAGAAATTATCATCGATTTAACCTTATTCGGTCATTAACGTCGAGATTGAGCCGGCTTTAGATCGTAAATTTTGGTCTTCGTTGAAGGTTGTTTTTGCTTCAATCGTTTTGAGAGAAGATGGCACATGGGTGTAATTTTGCCAAATATGAAGGATAGAAAGGTCATTACAATGAGCTGGGTCCTTCAAACTAATATTTTCAATAATTAGGTCATTGGGCATAAATGGAACTATTAAAGGGCCTGAACTATATGAGAAAATAGCTAATAGGGCCTGAACCCAAATTTATCCAAGAAATAATTAAAAATAGAGAGAAAGCAAGAAAACGAAATATAAAAACAAAACGTATATTTAGATTTGGGACCAGTAAAATAATGACGTAAGCAATCGACTAAGTACTCTGTATCAAATAGCAGTATTCATTCTGTCTACTAGCTATGGCCTAACTATATGCTACGCTATATTTATACTGGGATAATAGACATACACTAAATGACACGTCACTTATATTATTCATTGTTGTAATAATCTTTGGTTATCATTATCCGCCGGCGCGGTATTTTTGACATATAAAATTAAATTTGTAACTCCGTCACGTTTCTATGGAAGCATCGGAGGCTTCTTTCATTACAATGAAATATAATTACATGTAGTTCCTTTAATCTGGCATGCAAGACAGTTTTAGGTTCATGAACTTGATTCATATTAGATATTAAACAACCTTTCAATTAATAAATTAGTTTATTAATTAATTTGTGTCTTACTTATTGGAGCCTTGAGGAGACGCCCATGCACGAATTTCATTACAACAAATTTATTCCTAGAGGTTTTAGGAAAAAGACCTTATTGTCTCTTCCAAGGTTTGACAGATACATTGTATTATTATTATTATTGTTTTTAATATCATTGGTGGGTATTATTATGTGCAAACGTTTTTCTTAGGCCCTTCGGATTTCAATTCGGTTTCCATTCAAATAGTTCGCATTCACATCAATTTGTGTTTTTGTATTATTTATTCCTTCAAGGGGATCTGTATTTGGAAACAGAGAGCAAAAAAGCAAATTATTTTTTTAATATTTCTTTCTATGGAGTGCGACGACATCAACGAACATAAGAGGAAGCTCACAAATTGATTTTAAAATAGTGACGGTTTGATAAATGACCACTCGTATCGGATCATCATTAGCTTGATCTGCAAATTGGGAGTAGAATAATGTATAAATTCGTATATACTTTATTCGATTTGCTAACTGAGGTAATCATAATGTAACAGAACAGGTTCGACCCGATCATTCTTCTACAAAATTTTCACAATATTAAGTTAGTGATATAATTCTTGCACTTAGCATTAATAACAAAAAATCTTCTAAATAAAGCGATGCGAATGCAATTAGTTCATTGCGCCGCATATATAGGGAATTGAATAATGTAAATTAATTAAATATAATATGATGATATGGCGTCTTATCTCTCTCTCCTTGACTTTTTGCAGAGGAAGTCGTTGTCCAGAGCCGTTGTAACTAGTTCGATCCTCGAAGCTGCTTAAGACTTAATAGTTAATAACCTCAACTAAAAGTGAATGCGTATGAGAAGAGAACTTGCTTGATTTGCTCGGATACATTTTCAACATCGACATGATTGAATGTAATTATGCGGACACACCTTCCTTTGAATTAGCTAAATAAGTTATTATTGCTATTTCTTAGTACGAAATTAGTCATTCGATCAATATACGTTATGGCTTCGAGGAAAATAACGAAATATTGTAAATGACTTGTCTTGTAATATGAACAGTGCCCATATTTTCTCTGATAGTGGGAATAATATATGTCTGCTTTTATGTAGTTTCTTGACGCACGACTCCTAGTTAGAAGATACGAGGCAGATTTATACGTATTACTATTCATTTTTGGCAAACCTTATCTTCTAAAATTTAGTCAACAAGGAATTGTTAAGCTCTCTAACCATCGGTTAGAGTAAGAAAAGATCATATGACTAATTGCCATAATCTTTCTGTTTTTTATTACAATTATATAGCATTAGCAAGAAGAACCTTAATGCCGATTTCAATGCCTAGCTCTGTATTTTCTTTTTTATCTCAAGACAAATGTTGAGGCTAAATGCCTCTCCATACAAGTGAATAATTTAGTAAGCACGGTGATGCGGGACGATATGAGAGTTTGTTCGATTTCGCTCGAACGTGCGGGAAACAATAGAACTTATAAACGATAATTTTATATATATGATAGAATACCTTTATCATCCAGCGATACTCCTATAAATACTAATAATATAATCAAATCAAATCCTAACAATATTAACTAGATACTAGGACTTTAAATATAGACCTAAAATATCTCAAAATAATGAAGATCCATCCAAATTACTTTGAATCCGCATCATTTCCTTCCACTTGCGTACAACTCGCCTCAGAGTTGTTATCAGGATGAAATAATGTAAGATCAGCAATTTTGAAGGTCTTTGAAATTCTCATTGAATCCGGTAAGTCAAGAACATAAGCGTTCGCATTGATCTTGGAAGTTATGCGAAATGGACCAATTCTGCGTGGGTCGAGCTTGTGTTGGGAGCCTCCGCGTTCCTTCCGCAAGTGAACCATTACCAAATCATCAACGTGAAACTCGGCTGGACGTCGATGACGATCGGCCTCCGCCTTGTAAGAAGCAGTCTTATCAACTAGGCGTTGGCGAACTTCTGTAATATTATCCGAATGATCCTGGGCTAATGAATCGGCGGCAAGGCTCCTTTGAGCTCCCGTAGGCAATTGGATAAGGTCTACTGAAGTTGCTGGTTCACAACGATAGACAACTGAAAATGGCGATTTCTCGGTAGCACTATGTTGAGCACTATTATAAGCGAACTCAGCCTGTGCCAAGGCATAGTCCAATTGGCGTTGCTTATCAACACAAAGGCATCTTAATAAATTTCCAAGAGTACGATTGACCACTTCAGTTTGGCCATCAGTTTGTGGGTGTGCCGAGCTACTGAACTTTAACTGAGTGCCAAACCGCTTCCACAACGTACTCCAAAAAACCCCAAGAAACATCGAGTCACGATGTAATCGTCTGTGGAACGTCATGCAAACGCACTACCTCCTGAAAGAACATTCGAGCAACATGTGGCGCGTCGGTAGTATGCCGACAAGGGATAAAATGCGCCATCTTCGAGAAACGATCCACCACAACGAAGATGGAATCAAAACCTCGCCGAGTACGAGGTAAACCCAAAATAAAATCCATCGACAAGTCAATCCAAGGTTTCTCCGGTATAGGTAGCGGCATATATAACCCCGTATTTTGTCCTTGACCTTTCTGAGTTTGACATATAGAACATTTTTGAACAATTTTCGCTGCATCTTGCTACAATTGTGGCCAGTAGTAGCGCTCCTCTAAGCGGTTAATGGCCTTGTCACGACCTAGATGCCCGTTCAAGCTGCCCGCATATAAATCACGAACAAGCTTTTCCCGCAAAGAAGACCGACGAATGCAAAGGCGATCCCCTTTGAATAGATATCCATCTTGCACAACATAACCATTGGGCGGTGTACCTTGTAAATACATGCTCAATGCTTCGCCGAAATCAGGATCACCAACGTACGACTCAGGTAAAAAGTCAAAACCAATAACTTTCTGACGCATCGTCACCAATAATGCAGCCCTGCGACTTAATGCATCAGCTACATGATTCGTGGCACCGGATTTATACTTCAAGACGTAGTTAAATTGAGCAAAAAATGCGGCCCAACGAACATGTACTTTGTTTTTCAAGTCCCGTTGAGACTTGAAATGAACAAGAGACTGATGATCCGAGTACGAAACAAACTCCTTAGGTAACAAATAATGCTCCCAAGTCTTCAAACATCTTAGAACGACGTACAACTCTTGTTCGTAAGTGCTCCAAGCTTGTCTAGATTCACCTAATTTTTCACTGAAAAAAGCAATATGACGTTTCTCTTGCGAAAGAACCCCACCAATACCAGTCCCGCAGGCATCGCATTCCACCTCAAATACGTGCTCAAAATCAGGAAGAGCTAATGTCAGCACAGTGGTTAATTTCTTCTTAATTACTTCGAAAGATCGGGCTGCTTCATGAGACCATTCAAATGAGCGAGACTTCTTTAGAACATCAGTAATGGGTGCCATAATAGAACTGTAGTTTCGTATAAACCTTCGATAGAAAGTAGCCAAGCCGTGGAAACTTCGAACCTCTGTCACCGTCGTAGGTGTTGGCCACTCAACTATAGTTCGAATCTTAGCCTGATCGACATGCACTCCTTGCTGGCTAATTACAAATCCGAGGAATAAAACTCGATCCACCATAAATGAACACTTCTTCATGTAATGTATAACTCATTCTTTTGAAGAACAATGAAAACCTCTTCCAATTGTTATAGATGCTCCTCCATACTCCGACTATATATCAGAATGTCGTCAAAATAAACGACTACGAAGCGGCCAAGAAATGGTTTGAGTACTTGATTCATCAATCGCATGAATGTACTGGGTGCATTTGAGAGCCCAAAAGGCATCACAAGCCATTCATACAAACCCTCCTTAGTCTTGAAAGCAGTCTTCCACTCGTCGCCGGACCGTATCCGATGGTAGCCACTGGTCAAATCAATCTTTGAATACACCTTAGATCCCGACAATTGATCAAGCATGTCATCTAACCGCGGTATAGAAAAGCGGTACTGAACTGTAATACGGTTAATGGCACACGAGTCAATGGACATACGCCACTCATCGTTCTTCTTGGGAACTAGTAATGCCGGTACTGAACACGGACTCATACTCTCCCGCACATGTCCTATGCGAAGCAATTCGTCAATCTTTCCTTGTAAGATCCGCGCTTCCTCCGAATTGAGCCGATAATGTGCCAAAGAAGGTAACTTAGCTCCTGGAACAAGATCAATGTGATGTTGTATATCCCTCATTGGTGGTAAATGATCAGGCTGAGCGGCAATGTTTGGATATCGAGTCAGCATGTATGCAACCTGGTCTGGGATGGCGGTAGAATCAAAATCTGGTTGCGACGCTAATGCAAATATTGTTCCTTCCTCTCGGACGTCATGCCGAAACTCGTCTGCTGAGGTAGACAGGGTAAGGAGTATTTGCCCTTCCACTTTAGAAAGTGACGTAATCCTCGACGTGGGTAAAATCTTGATTTTCTTGTTCTTCCAAGTGAAACTATAAGAGTTTTCACGACCTCTGAAGATGACGTCTAAATCATACTGCCATGGCCGCCCTAATATAGTTGGCTGACGTCCATCTCCACAATGTCACACATGACCGAATCATTGTATGTTCTCCTGATTGTCAACTGCACAGTACAGACTCTACTGATTCGAATCTTAGGGCCCTTCTGTATCCACCCGATTTGATAGGGATGTGGGTGTGGCTCCGTAGGCAACTGAAGCCCCTGAACTAACCTCGAAGATATGAGGTTCTCACAACTGCAACTGTCAATGACAGAGCATATTTGTCCTGCTACCCTACATTGAGATTGAAAGATGCGGCGCCGTTGATTATGATCTTCCTGCTTAGGTGTGCAAAGGATCTGTCGACAAACTGATACTAGTTCTTCAGTTTCTTCACCACATATCTCATGATATTCATCGAAGCTCTTCACCACTTTCATCCTCGTCAATCAAGTGAACAGGTCTCTCTTTTCGACACTCATGTGAACGGTGACCTGGCTAACCACACTTGAAGCATTTACATGTTGTGGGATAGGCATAGGGGTTGGCGGTAGGAAAGTGGGTTGTCCGAGACTGGGATGTGCCTCGTGGTGGTTCCCCACGACCCCTTCCACGACCCCGTGGTGGGTGTATAGGTAGTCGCACCTTGGACTGCGGAATCTGATGATGTCGAGTGAGGAGTAACATTAGGGGCAGCTCCACGTGTGGTATTTGGCTATGGACGGTTTGCGTCCCACTGCCGCCTATGGTATGTCAGTGGTGTTTCATGCGCATTCAGATCTTCCACTCGAAGGGCCATCCCTCGTACGTCTGCTAGGGTTCGAATTGGTTGTGCTCCTAGGCCTTTACGAATATCGAGTCTCAACCCCTCTTTATATCGAGCTACTTGATGATGTTCGTCCTCGCGAACTTGACAACGAGCCATGAGTCTTAGGAATTCCTCTGTGTAAGCTGTGACAGTTCTGTCGCCTTGATGGCAGTGTAATAGTCGTGTGTATAAAGCTTGTTTGTAGTCTCGGGGTAGGAATCGTTGTTCAAGAAGTTCTTTCATAAGCGCCCAATCAGTAACCGGAGGACGGCGACGTCAGAAGTAGTCATCCATCAAATCTTCCCACCAGGCTGAAGCTCCTCCCTTAAGCTTATAGGCGACCATATTGACCTTGTTTTCATCTTCAACTTGCATGATTGAAAAGAACCTTTCCACCTCATGGAGCCAGTCAAGAAATCCCTCCGTATTCATGTTTCCATCGAAGTTTGGTAGGTCGCATTTCATCCTATAAGTATCGCGATTTTTCGAGGGTCTGAAAGGTGGGCGATACTGACGCTCATGAAACTCAGCGGTGTGTGGAGGATAATTTAAATCATCGTGTTGGTGTAGCGGAATCTGGTAAGGCTGGGTTGTCGGTAGTCTTCGATTTCTAAATTGATCCCGAGTTACTTGTGGTCTCTCTAAGGTCGACGGCTGGTGATGATAGCGTTGATCTCCTCGAGCGCTAGCATTGGCCGCAGCTTCAATGGCAGCGATAGCTGCCGCAAAGGGCGGGGGTAACGGCGGACGATGGACGTTGACTCGGGAATCACCGCCGATTGTGTTCTGATTTTTTGGAGCAACGTACGCGTTTTGATCAGCGGGTATTGTCTTCGGCGGTGGAACGGCAGATTTCTGAGCTAAGGTTAATTGAGTATTGCGGTTATGAGTTGATCCATCTTCTCTTCGATTCTATCGAAACGGGAGTCGGGAGCAGATGATCGCTCTTCGATTTCTCTCATCCTTTCTGACGTCGGAGCTCGAACGCGGCTCTGATACCAACTGATGCGGGACGAGATGAGAGTTTGTTCGATTTCGCTCGAACGTGCGGGAAAACAGTAGAACTTATAAAAAATAATTTTATATATATGGTAGAATGTCCTTTATCATCCAGCGATACTCCTATAAATACTAATAATATAATCAAATCAAATCCTAACAATATTAACTAGAACTTTAAATATAGACCTAAAATATCTCAAAATAATGAAGATCCATTCAAATTACTTTGAATCCGCACGCATCACACGGTATAAGATGCTGACAATCGATTAAATGGCTCTAAGATATAAAACCCAATGTTCTTTCAATCAACCCACCGTAAAAAAATGAATACAAAATCAATTTTTATAAGATTTATTCTTTTTTTTTTTTTTCAAAGAATAAGATTTATTCTCATTCTACCTTAAAGAAGCTTCGGTAATAACGTGGCCGCCATAAAAACTATATTTGACCCACGTGTGACATTTCCCCACCTTTCTTTACTCACAGTTGCTCTGAATTTGTTACTTTTAATCATACTCAAAAGTCAAACATAACAACAAACCAAGAAACATCCTCCCTTGTCCCAAGTCCCCTCCTTTTTTTACCTCATCATCATTTCTTTATATCCACTTTCACACTCCCTTTTCTCTTAATTTAATAATCTTTTGTTGTACCTTGACTTAAATCGCCAGTATATATATAGAGACAACCTCTGCCTGTGCCTCGACATACCATCACTAATACTCTACCCCTCAAATATCATTACACACACAAAGAAAGCAATAGCTATGGATTTACAATATTCATCTTTTCTCCAATCTATGAACTACGAACTTCTCTCTCCAGATAATAACTTCTCATTCAATTCAGGGGAATTCGATTGTTCTTACATCTCAAACCAAAGCAGCGCTGATGAGATGATCTTCAGAAAAGACTACTACGAACTCCCCTTCAACGAAAACGACTCCCAAGAAATGATACTGTGCGAATTATTGGATCATCAGCAAACTCCTTACTTTGAGAAATCGCCGGACAGTGAAGAGGTTAACTCCTCGTCGCCGCCGCCTGCTGCAAGGACGTCCGCCGCCGCCGCCGTTAAATCCTCCTACCGCGGCGTACGGACGCGGCCTTGGGCAAGTTCGCCGCCGAGATCCGAGACTCCACGAGGAACGGAATTAGGGTTTGGCTGGGGACGTTCAACACAGCCGAGGAGGCTGCTATGGCCTACGACCAGGCGGCGTTTGCCATGAGGGGTCAGGCGGCGGTGCTGAATTTTCCGGCGGAGAGGGTCAAGGAATCTCTTGGGGAAGTGATGAGGTGCTGCAATGTGGAGGGGGACGACGGTCGGAAAATCTCTCCAGTCATGGCGTTGAAGAGGAAGCACTCCATGAGGCGGCGGCGCTGCGGTAAAAGCGGCGGCGGAGTCGGCGCCGTCGCCGGCGGAGGTGGGAAGAAGAGGAATGTGAAGGCTGAGAAAGATGATGATGTGGTGATCTTTGAGGACTTGGGTGTTGAATACTTGGAAGAGCTTTTGAGTATGTAACGGCGCCACAAGGCTTGTGAATTTCGTGTTCGAATTTAGTTTTTTCTTTTCTTCTTATTTAAAAATCCTCAAACAAAGATTTTTTTTTTCCTTGTACATGGTTATTTTTATTCTTAGGTATTTAGTGTGGATTTTGTATTGTACAAACCGTTTTTTCATGGATAAGCCTATATATATCTTGTTTCTCTTTGGTTTCCATCTCTTCCATGGAAATTTTATCATAAAAATTCATATATTATAAAAGAAGCTGATAATGTAGCCTAAGATACTACCCCTCCGTCCCGCTAACTTTATCATATTTTTCCATTGCTGGCGTCCCACAAACTTTATTACATTTTTCCATTTCGGGCGTCCCACTAACTTTATCACATTCTTTTTTGGGTAAAAAACTATCACAAACAATCAATATAATAATTTTAAATATTCTTAAAAGACGTGTTAAAATATATAATTTTTTACATTTTCATTGTACTATATTGTTATAATAATAGAACCTTAATATACGTGCCCACCAAGAAATGTGATAAAAATCATGTTACGGGGAGTATATCTTTGATGATTAAATAATGGATTATTTATGTACATTAAATAATTTTGGTTAGCGTAATACTAGAACGTCAAAACGCAAGAGAAGACTGACACGAGACTATACCTACCACAATGGCATAAAATGGTAAGATTCAACATCTTCGTACATCCTTTAATTAATATATTGTTATGTTCTGACCCTTCGATATGATTAGATATTGCCTTTAAACAACAATTTGGGCAATTATTGGTCAATAAATTAATTTCTTTTCTTGGGTTATCGAGATTATTGCTTTATACAATACAGGTCGAAAGACTAACTGACACAAGTAGGGATTTTTTTTACTACTTACGAATATATTATAGATATAAACTATTTAAAAATAGAAACAAGAGTCCACTGGCTGGGCCGACGCATAACTCCATATACGAAGTATATACTAATATTAATCAAAGCTGTTGATCGTATATTACTAATACAATCAACTTCTTACATCACCACCACCTAATTCCACTTCGCGCAGATATGATATGCTCTGTACTATACAAGTAATGTATCGTTTTTTATGAGCACACCTTGTCCCAAGACCCAATAATAATATCGTATTTCGATTGACAATAATATATGAATTGAAAGATCTTTTGTTATTTATGCCATTGAATATTTGCAAATTGACGTCCTTTTTATTTCACCTGCAATAAAGTGCAGATATCTTTCTCTTATTACATGGGGTGGGAAACTGTAGTTTGAATAGTATTAGTGATTCAATTACTGTGTCCTTTTTCTTTGAAGGTGGAAGGAAGCTTCCCATATTCTAGATGGTTTGAATCAAGAAGACATTAGTTACAGAAATATCAGTTCCAATATATTTCTCTTTCAATCCATATTAATTGATTTACATAAATAAGCAGTCAAAAATATGTAACTGTATTTTTTATATTTTACATGAAAAAAACATGATTCAACATTGGAACACAAGTTAGATGAGAAAAATGAAATAAGCATGTGCTCAAACTGTGAGAAACAAAATGGATGAATTGATATTTCGTCAGTTCGTGACCAAATGCAGAAATCACTGTCCAAATGAAGCAAAAAAGGTCTCATTTTTCCATAAACCATGAAGGAAAAAAACATAGGAATAGAATGAAAATTCAGGAGATGAGAAACCACAGTACCAGCCATGAACGCTTATAACACTAAATGGGTATCATTTCAGGTTATGCATATAAAATAGGAAAACAAAGTCAGTTTTGAAGATGAGTTATGCCATGTTTATAATAAGACGACTAGTAATCGAACACATCGAAATTGACGGAGGTCGATTGATGCAGGAGAGTTCTCCTAGCGGAGAACTTAATGACTTTTCATCAGCGCAAATCCCACATCGATTAGTGAAAGAAATGCAAACCACTTTATAAGGCGTTACTTGCCGAGGACTAGACGGGTAGCTGGTTCGGACGCGTGCCACGTCACCACGTCAGAAAAATCTGAAAAGGAATAAATACAGAAAACTCCAAAAAAATACGACCGAATCAGCTCCCCCCCCCCCCCCCCCCCCAAAAAAAAAAAAATAAAGTTTTTTTTAATAATTATAGACCTAATCCAGCAATACAGAAGATTTGTGATCAATCTTTTGTCTAATTTAACAGAAAAAGAAAGGGTTGCAGATCGCACGGAGAGATATTAATCAGATTCACCTCGAGCCAAATGAGAATAGCCATTAAGATTTGAGTATAGCAGTGAAATGTCTCAGATGATTAATTGAGAACAAGACGCATAGGTTCATAAGCATAGGAGCAAACATGAACTGCATTGAAGTTACAAGCACATCCGAGTCTTGACTCATAATTAAATTGGTTCAAACAAGGATTTACATGCTTGGTATTCAGAAATAAGTTATATACTGACAAACAAGGATGTGCGCAACAAAATGAATGAAACCAACAAGGTCTCACATTGCCATATAAATAAAAAGTAAGGAAATATAGAGAAATTCATGGAAGAGACCACAATAATAGCCATGAAATTAGACATTAATGGTTCCATCTCAGGTTATGCAGATAGAATTGAAAAACAATGTCTCAATTTTCAAAGATGATGGCACGACAACGTGAATGCTGTGTTTAGATGAAGATATCAGAGTTCATCGAAATGGTATTGCATTGCATCACATTAACTCGTATCAAAGTTGGAAATAGAAGATTCTTCGGGTGGAGAATTGAAGGACTTGTCCCACATCGGTTAACGAAAGAAATTCCAACCAATATATAAGGCATAGTTTCCCAAGGATAGGACGGGTAGCTGGTGAGGACGCCTGCCACATCTGAAAAATCCGAAACAGAATTAAAACCGAAAAAAACAAAAAAAAATATGCTACCAAATCAGCTACCCTCAATGTAAAATATATAAATAAAAAAAAAAAAGGTTTTTTACATCTGAAATTAATCATACCACTTATCCAGCACTATAGAAGGTTCATGATCAAATTTTGGGTACTTTAACAAACAAAAGAGAGGTTTGCGAACCATGCAATGCGGAAATGACAAATGGAAAGCTATCAGATGGTTAATGGCCACATACTACGTATGGAAGAACACAAATTGAATGAAAAACGTGAGTGAGCACAGCATCAACCATGAAGCTGCACATTAAATCGTTCCATTTCAGGTTATGCAGATAGAACTGCAGAGCAAAGTCTCAAATCTTCACTCGCTGCGTTTGGTTTCCCTGAAAATTCCAAATAAGCCCAGTAATATAAATAATATGTCATTATATTGTGTTTGGTTGTTTGTTTTGCAGCCCGTTTTAATTTAAATCCCGAATATTAGACTGATGGCCCGTTATAAGTAAACTAGGGAACGATGTTTAGATATGTTATCATGGGCCTCTATCGCTGTGTTTGCTTTATAGGGTCTTCTTAAAAAATAGCCTTTGACGTGGTCAACTTTAAAAAAATAGCCTCGTCGATTCTACCTTTTAAAAAATAACCTTCAATTTAAGGGTATTTCCGTCTTTTTACAAGTGGTTCTCATAATTTTTTTTTTTAATAGCACGGGACCTGTGCTGTAGCACAGGTCCGTTGCTATATAGTACATGCCCATGAAGCACGGGACCTGCACTATACAGCACAGGTCCCGTGCTGTATAGTGCAGGTCCCGTGCTTCATGGGACCTTGCTATATAGCACGGGACCTGTGCTGTATAGTGCAGGTCCCGTGCTTCATGGGACCTGTGCTATATAGCAAGGGACCTGTGCTGTATAGTGCAGGTCCCGTGCTATATAAAAAAAAAAATATTGGGGATTTGAACCCACGACCTATTACTTGAACGTCCGACTACACAACCACTGGACTACAACCCGCCCGTCCACCCAAACGCGATTTCCATTTAACATATTGATTTTTAACGTGGGCACGAATAGTAAGGGCAGTATAGTCATTTTACCTTGGAAGGTTATTTTTTTAACGTTGACCGAGTCAAAGGCTATTTACTTAAAAAATCCTTGCTTTATAGCTGGGCTAGTAGAACGGTCTAAGTCCGTCTAGGAAGTGCGGGCCAATTTATCTCAAAATACAGGATAAAATAATATTATGTATTTATGTTGGATAAATAATAAGGGAGCCCGTTAACATAGTGCGGGCTTTTTATTTTTTCTTGGGCTTCAGTAGTAAAAGCAAACATGAGATAAGATGTTATTAATAATATTACAACCCATTTTCTCGGCTTTTCTATTAAAGCAAACACAGCCTATAGAAATAACTTAAAAATTTAATCTTGGGCCTTATATGGAGATTATAACCAAACGCAGCCACTGATGACGACACATACAAAAAGAGTTTATGGAACTCATGTACATCTCATCAACTCATATCGGTGGAGTTGGATTAAGAGATTCGTCTAGTGGAGAACTTAACTATTTTTCATTCCCCGTAAATTGAAAGAAATGCCAACCAATTGATAGATGTCTACCAAGTCCAAAATTCCGAACGAGAAAAAACCAAAAGCCCAAGAAATAAACACCAAATCAGCTGCCCCAAATGTGAAAAAAAAAAAAAAAAAATCATCAGTGGAATTAAGATTTCTCGAAATCGTATCACTCAGAAGATTCATCAATTCTCATCAGCCTTTTTCTCAACTTTCACAAGGAAAAGAAAAAGTTCATCTGAAGTTATTATCTCCTATCCTACCAAAATGCGAGCATTCACTAGAAAATTCGAATATAGCAACAAAATATTTAAGATGACAACCAATTCCCGGCTATTTTAACAAAAGGGAGTCATTATAATTCATTTTTAAAAAAAAGGGGACTCAATACAAGTCAATTCAATAAAAGGGATTGGACTTAATTAACTAACCATTAACAATTAACTTAAATTTAGTCATTAAATATATCTTTTTTAATATAAAATAAAAACGAACGAAGCAACCGACGAAAGAACAGAAATCGAGCCAAAACAACGAGCAAATACCGAATCATCCAACCGATATCCACTAGATCCGGACCACCCAAGATCGAAGATCGCGTTCCGATCTTCAACGCATTACAGTAAGTGGCATTTCAACATTTGCAATTTCTTTAAACTCGGGCATTGCGAGGATTAAGTTCATTTTAACCACATTATACATTTCGCGTATCGGGAATTTGATTTTCGCATCAGTGGGTAGTTGTGGTTAGCATCTTTACGGTCAATCTGTGTGAATTTGAAGGAAAATGCCGATTTTCCGATTATTCGAATATATTATTCGAGTTTTTTATGCTCGAAAGTGTTGTTCATATAACTATTTTTCTAACATATTCGAAACCATAATTTATTCGAATATGCTACCCGAGTTTTTATTTGTTCGAAAAGATTGTTCGAATAAGCTTTTTTTCAACTTATTGGAGTGGCTCGATGTACGCCCTAGATTATTTATTCGAATAAACTTTTCGAGTGTTTTTTTACTCGGATGCGTTACTCGAACAATTTTTCCTTTTCGAATATTTATTTTATTCGAATATTTCATTTGATTTTAAATTCATTTGATTCTCCGTCAAACTCGTGCGGACGATGAAGTTAGTCCTCTTCCAGTTGAGGTTCGTAGCGGCGGAGGCGGTTACAACTAGAGATGGCAATGGGGCGCCGGACCCGCCCCGAAATAATCGGGTTTTACCCGATAATCCGGGTCTCGGGGCGGGTCCCAGGTCTCAAAAGAATAAACCCGGCCGGGTCAGGGGCGGGTCCCGGGTCTGGCAAACTCCGCCCCGAGACCCGGCCCGAAACCCGCCCCGGAAATATATATTATACTTCAATTCGTAATTACGTATTATATTGAATTATTGCTAATATAATAGAAATCTGTTGGTCTTTATGGTAGAGGTTTGGTATTATAGACGTAAGGTCGCGGGTTCGAGTCTCAAGCACTACATTTATCCATTTTATCTTTTAAAAAATAAAAAGAAAAGAAAAAATAAAAAAAATCAATATAACGGGTATGGCGGGTTGGACCCGCCGCACTCTGGTCTGACCTGGGGCGGGGCGGGTCTAGACCCGAAGCCGGGCGGGGCGGGTCCCGGGTCCGGGGAAAAGTAACCGGGGCGGGTCTCGGGTCCGGCAAAACCAGCCCCATACCCGCCCCATTGCCATGCCTACTTACAACGATGATTATTTTAATCGTATCATCGACTTCGGGGGTGAGGGTCACGATGTGAATTATGGGGGTGAGGGTCTCGATGAAGCGAACGTGCACGCCAACTTTGATGAGAATGTTGTACGCGGCAGAACGTGCACATCAATTTTAATGGCGTAAGCGAAGAAAATGTACAAGAGGATGAGGAGGACAATGGGGAGGAAAATGCGATTATTCTGAGTGATCGGTATTCTTTTACGGATGGTTCCACCATGAGTGTCGGTGATGAATTTGAGGATAAGAGGGCTGCCAAGAAGAGGATCCAAAGAGTTGCCGTATATGCATCCTTCGAGCTCCGGAGCGTAAAATCCGATCGGTCTATGCCGTGAAATGCAAAGAGGAAGGATGTACTTGGAGGATATGGACGGCAAGGATTAAGGATACTCCGTATTTTTGATTCGTAGGTATTGCAACACCCATACGTGCGACCTTGCCAATCGGAACGCGAGACTTACTCAAGCATCATCGTCCTCCGTGAGCGATATGCTGCTTGAATCTTTTCAGGGCTCTACAAGTACGTCGGCGCCTAAACTAATTCGAACAATGATGAGAAATCGTGGGATCGAAGTTTCATACTTCAAAGCATGGAAATGGGGCATTTTAGCCCAAAATGCAATGAAAGGTGACCCCGACGAGAGTTAAACAAGTTGTTGCCGTCATACTTGTCAACATTGAAAAGGTTGAATCCGGGCACCATAGTAGGTCTATATCTAGACGATGAGCGGAGATTTAAACATGTATTCATATCCCTTGGTGCTTGTATTGCGGGATACAGTCATATGAGGAAGGTCGTTTGCATCGACGACACTTGGTTGAAAGGAAAGTATAACGGTACGTTACTCGTTGCATCGGCAGAGGATGGCGACACCCATCAGTTTCCTCTAGCGTGGGGCATAATTGACGATGTAGAGTCGATAGAATCTTGGACGTGGTTTTTGAATGAGCTCTTGGCAGTCGTATCCAATGAGGAAGATCTTGTTATCGTCTCCGACAGAGCTGCTTCAATCAGAGTCGACATTGCAAATGTCTACATTCGTGCACACCACGGTCATTGTATTTGGCATTTATCTCAAAACATGAAAGGCCGTTGTAAGAAGTAGGGAGCGACTGAGATGTTCATGCGGATTGCTAAACTGGACAAGCAATGTGACTTTGATTCACAATATGATTTTGAGAAAGGTTTCCCACGGCACATGCGTATTTGGAAGTAAATGCTTCTAAGGAACGATGGAGTCGAGCTTATTCTCCGATAACCGTTATAACATCATGACTACGAATGGAGTCAAATCGATCAATGCAAGACTCCGTGAAGAAAGAAAGTTATCGATCATTGCGCTTCTGGATTCGATACAGAGGGTGACGATTGATTGGTTTACTAGATACAGACAAAAATCCATACAGGAAACCACACAGGTTACCCTGACGGTGGAGACAATAATCCGTGAAAGGTATACGCTAAGTCAAGGGTACGAAGTTGGTGAAATCGCTCCGCAAGAGTATGTGTCCGTTCTTCAGGGAGTCGTGCCGTTGTTAATCTGCAGTCGAAGACTTGTACGTGCCGCCAATTCGATATCGACAGGATTCCGTATCCGCATGCAATCGCAGCGAGTCTACGAGCGAACAAGTCTTTCTATCCGTTGTGTTCTGATTATTACTCTGTGCTAACGTGGCAGTTCGCTTATTTTGGACGAGTTTCTCCGGTTCCGGCTCAAGTCGAATGGGATACCGTGGAGGAATTGGTGTTGCCACCTCGGTTCGTAGGAAGGCGTGGGAGGAGAAAAGAAAGTAGGTTTCCCTTCGTCGGTGAGTTTGGTCGCAGACGTTAATTATATTGTAATTTATTCGAGTGATACAATGTTGCTATGGCTATTACGAGATGATATATTGTTTTTGGATGATATGTTGATTTAGAATGAAATGTCGATTTGTGAGTTCAGTGTTATTTTCGATGAAATATTGTAAAGTTTCTATTATTCGAGTATAGCAAGTTACTCGAATACAAATACGTTATCCGAGTAACCCTATCGAACCTTTTTCGATTAGGCAAGAAACTCGAATAACTGAATTTTGTTATCTTCGATAATAAACACAATTCGAGTATCGTTGTCGATCCTATTCGAACTTCCACACATCATTCGTAAAGGAAATTATTCGAGTATAGTTTGGAAAATCGATAACGTTCGGAAACCATACTCGAATAGGTTATTTTAGTCGACCTTTTTCGGGTAAAGTTGGAATTATGTTTATTTCAATATCTAGGTGTAGAAACTATCAATATTTCGATGTTTTAGAGACTTTACAGAGTTAATAGTTCGCTTGATAGACAAATAGTAGCGATGATGTTTGATAACTAATAATCATTGAATGAGTTATGATGGAATGACAAACAGTAGAGATGATGCTTGATAATAAACGAGTATAATTCGACTTTTGTAGAAATGATGTCATTAATTTGATATAATTTACTCACATGAATCTGAAACACTAATAATACTAAGATTAGCAAGAACATTACATGATAATAGTAATAATATTTAGATTTTTAAGAACAGTTTTCGAATGATGTGCGGAAGTTTGAATAGGATCGACAACGATACTCGAATTATGTTTATTATCGAAGATCACAAAATTCACTTATTCAAGTTTTTTGGCCAATCGAAAATGGTTCGATTGGGTTACTCGAATAAAGTATTTCTATTAGAGTAACTTACTATACTCGAATAACAGAGAACTTTACAATATTTCATCCCAAATAACTGAACTCACAGATCAACATTTCCTCCCAAAATCAACAAGTCATTCCAAATGAAAATTAAAAAAATAAGATAAATGAAAATTACCTGATCTTCCCCTAAGGGAACGTGCCGCACTGTGTATATGTAAATTTAGCAAGATTGTCATTTTCACGTACGTGTTGAAGCATCAGCAGTATCAACTCGCAGAGGGGTTCGACGTATGGCTTTATGTACCTCATGTCCACGTCACTTCCCCGCTCGCAGTCCAAAATTTGAATGGTTCTCTCCTTGAACCGAGCGATCAGAAGCACCTAGTGACTATTGTACCCCAATGGTATGACGACAACCTCCGCTTGGCTCCAGTGGAGTGACGCCTTGTTCGGGAAATTGTATTCTCCCGAAGCGTGTAGTTCGAACGACGACATATCCCACGGGCACGGTTTGGTGGATGCTAACATAACCAATTGTGCAAAATTGGTACTCATGAAGGCTAGTCTCTCCACAGGAAGCCCAAAGCGGTCTTGCATCGCCATAAAACCGTGGAATACCTCGTTGACGTGCTGCAATAATAGCATAATATGTTATTAAGCGAAATAATTAATTAAGTATAACATATTGAGCAAAAAGAACATACCGCTTCCAAGAGCCAAGCTCTTTGAGCAGACAAGTCTTTGAAGAAATTCTTGTCATAAGACTGTAGGATGCATGCCCGTTCATCAGTTGGGCTCATTCTTTCCAACTCCACCCTTACTGCCTCTCAATTTTTCACCCTCGAGTCAATGAGATGCTCTAAGTTGTTGAGGTGAGGTTTTGTAACAGGAGGGGTCGACTCCGGCAACGGCATATACGGACTCGTCAGGACCTTTGCCTTCTTCTTCTCGCGATCAGGCTGATCCCGTTTTGTAACGGGCACGGCGGTTCGGGTTCTTACCCGTTTGAACCGTTTCGGCCCGGCCACGTTCTCCGTCGTGGTCGAAGCGGCATCGTTCTCCGTCCCCGTCATCTCGCCACATTCCCCGTCGTCTCCGGCCGAGCCACGATCCCCGTCGTCTCGGCCACATTCCCCGTCGTCTCCGGCCACTCTCCCCGTCGTCTCGGCCACATTCCGCTTCAGCCCGGCCTCGTTCCCGGTCCACCCGGTCTCGGCCACCTGGTGGTGTAATACCCGTAAAATTTATATGGGATTATTTTAATAATATTCGGACAGTATGAAGTCGATTTCGAACAAACACCGATATTCTTCCCGAGTCAAGATAAGAATTTACAATTTGGCCCAAATTTTTTAAATGGGCCGAAAATAAGAAATTAAAGCCCATATATATATTATATATATATATATAGACCTCATCAATAATGTTATAATATTAATAGAATTAAAAACAAAACAAAACCAAACAAAACTAACCAAAACAAAAATAAAACAAACAAATACAAATACACCTAATATGCCTCCACTAACAGAAAGTAAGAATAGACAATGCAAATAAAAGTAAAGGGGAAGAAGAGGACGTGGGAGAGAAGAAGAAAATAGGAAAGAAAGAAAGAGGAGAAGACAAAATGACCACCTAATCAAAATAATTAAACCTAATGCACCTTTACCTCTTGAGGACAATTTATAAATAACCTAAAAGAGAATAGAGAGGGGAAGAAAGAGCCGTGAGAAAGAGAGAGAGAGGGAAGAAAGAAAATAAGGGAAAAAAAAGAGAGAGAAAGAAAGGAAGAAGAAGAGGGAGGAGAAGAAATATTTCCGGGAAGCTCGGGATCGAAGTTCTAAGCTCGGGACCACGCAAAAACTAACCCGTAACGTAGCCTCTACGGACGTAAGGTAGGTGAAGATCACCTACATACGTAAACAATATTAGGATTTGTGAATTTTACGTGTTTTGCATGTTATTCATCGAATTCGTCGTGTTTACGTGATAATAATAATTTGCTTGCATGAATTTTTCGTTGGTTAGCTTAGGGAGCACGAGATTGAGCATTTTTAGATCTATGAATATTTGGAAATAGAGATAGAGGACTTTAGATTAAGAGGTAGAGCAAAACTTGGGGAGAATTAGGGTTTCTTTATTCATTTCGGCTTGGAGGTTCAAAAAATTCATATATAAAAATCTAGACCTCGGATTAAAAATCCCTTCGAACATAATTTATATTTGCAAGTCTTTTATCTGTGGTTAAAATTTCAGGACCATCGGACATTGTTTACCCCGTGATCATTAAAAAATACTAAACTGTCGCAAAACTGCATATAAATAGTTATTTTTAAAAAATTTAGGGACTTAATCGAAATTTTACAAAATCTGGGGAGTTTGTGTTGTAAAATCCCGAACAAAGAATATTTTTAAAGAAATATAAAGCTTTTAAGACATATTTAAAATTTGGAATAAATAATTGGGGTCCTTTGTGCAATTTTCAAAAATTCGGGTACTAAATTGATAAGTTTCAAAAAAATCTGGGGACTAAAAATGTAAAAATTTAAACAGGGAATATTTTAATGAAAATACTGAATTTCTTTTGGAGAGAAATTAGAACTTTTCAAAAGATTTGGGGTGCTAAATAAATTTATATAATTTCGATTTGGATGAAATTAGAACTTTTCAAAAGTTTAGGGACGTTAGTTAAAGTTATATAATCTCGGCTAGGATGAAATTATAATTTTTTTAAAAGTTGTGAATGCTAAATCAATATATATAAACTCGGCTAGGATTAAATTGGAACTTTTCAAAAGTTATTGGGGACTAAATAATATTTGATAAGGACCAAATTGAAACTTTTCGAAAGTTTGAGTACTAAAAATTTATGTTGAGTTTCGGCTAGAGTATAAATGAAATTTTCAGCAACTTTTAGGTTTTTAAATAAATAGTTTAAAACTTGGCCGGGTTAAATTATAATTTCAAAATTTTCGGAGGGTTAAATAAATAATTAAAAATGGCCGAGGAGTTCTTTTGGAAAATTACAGTATATCAGAATAATTAAATTTTCATTAAATTTGATTGGAGTCAAATGTAAATTTTCGGAAAAACACTCGGAATTAAAAATAAATAATTATTAAAATTGGTAGGGGTCGAAAATTAAATTTTCAGAAATTTAAGGTGTTAAATAAATAATCAATAAGTGCGGTTGAGGTCAATTTCAAATCTCTAGAAAACTTTTGAGTTTAAATAAATGATTAATGAATTCGGTTGGGGTCATTATGCAATTTTCGGAAATTCCGAGGGGTTAATTGTAAATTTTCTAAATATTTTTGTAACTTAATCTAATACTGGCGTTGGAGTGAATCGTAAGGTAGAAAGAATTAAACTTAGAACTTTTAGTTTAAGATCGAGAGGGAATTCTGTGGTTACGGTTTCGGGCCGATTAAAAAACGGAACGCGGGCTTTGGGCCCGAATTATTTGTCGAATGTTGATGTTGGGAATCGGGCCGATCTAACACCTCGGGACGATATGTAATGTGGAAAGGATATGTTGCATTTTATGTGTTGCATTTTTATTTGCGCGGCATTTGCATACATGTGTTACGAGGGGAGTACGGAGTCATGAAACTGTTGTCTAGATACACGAGTGAGATGGTTTATGAATGAGTAATGTTGATGAGTTGTATGAGTGAGGTTAGGACTAAGGCGCACTTTATATGGAGGGAGTGGGGCCTCCCGAGCTACTGACCCCTTGTGGGGAGTGGGGCCTCCCGAGCTACGGACCCATGTGCGCGCGTGTTGCCTTTAGTACCTAAGCCTCGAGCCCTGAATGTGATGTGATGATATGAGATATAAGATATGAGATATGAGAAAAGAGTTGAGTGTGTATATTTGTGAGATAAGTCGGAATTGGGGTGTGAGAGCATTTGCATTGCACATTTTCATCTACTGGGCCAAAGCTAAGGGTTTACGTATGTAAGTGAGGCGGCTGATGGCGGTGACTCCACGAACTTTTGAGTGCGGGGCAGTACATGGGAACGCGACCTATGGAGTATTTTAATTTATGTTCGTATTTTACTATAGGGTTTCGACCCAATACATAAACGTGTGTGTGTTGTAATATATTTTATATACTCGGGTTTGGACCTTTGGGCTTCGGCCCAGTATATGAATATTATTATGTAATAAAAAGTTTATTTTTATTAAATGGGCTTTCCGCTGCTTACGCGTAAAACCCGCCAAAAATACGTATTTAAGAAGTAGGGTCGTTATAGGTGGCCCTCATTCCCCGTTGCATTCCCCAACACCCCCTCGGTCCTCCTCGTCTCCGGTTCATTCGTCGTCTCGGGTTCGTTCGGCATCCTCCCAAACATTGGCGTGTCGAACTGCGGCGAAGGAGGAGGCATGTCCCGATCATAGGACCTTGCAATATCCCGTATCATTGTCGGCCTCAGGGTCTCGAGGACTACAAAATGGGAGTATTACGTAATATCAATATAATTTTATAAAATTAACATTAAGTAAGACATACCCTCGAGCACGATCGAACGTAGCCCCCTAATCTCCATCCGCATATCCCTAACCTCGGCTTTCAGCCTGTCCATTTTTCTATCGATATGGGCGACTATTGAGCTAGAAGAAGCAGGAGGAGGAGAGACCCGCGGAGGAGAAGACGGCGGAGGAGAAGATCCCGGAGGAGGAGACCGCCGAAGAGGAGATGGAGCGAGTCGATGGTCAGCGCAGTAGACCGTCATCCGATTTAGAAGATGCTCCACTATCCTCTGGGATACGGCATCATCCCTGCTGCTAGGAAAGTCGGCGATCGTGCGGCCGTGTTCCGGTTCCAGTTCAGCATCGGATGGTGTAAGCCAACACTGCACCGTCTGTATATTTGTACAAGTTAAAAAACTCAATCAAATTAGGGATATCTCTAAAAATCTAAATTATAAATATTATATATACTTACATTGATATCTGCATCATTGAAGACATGCTCCACCAATTCATAATTTGGAGCAGAACTCTTGGCGAAGAATTTTGTCTTCCAATGGCACATGCGGGATAACGGGAGGTTTTCATTGCTTTTCCTCCTTGCAAAATCCCCGAGCCTCGGCCAACATTCGTACGCAAGAACCTGATAAAGAGAGTTAAGTTAAAAAATGTAATATAACTTAAATAAAATAAATTTAATTACCTAAAGCGGTTGGACGAAACCGCTAATATCGAAGGTCGTCTGGTGCTTTCCCTTGGAAGTCATCATCCGACGCTTCTCCACTAGGTCTTTGTTCAGACCATAGAGAACCTCGACGAACGCTATCGTTCCCCAAGGATATTTGTTGAAGCTGTCGAAATCCTCCACCAGACGGAGCCACTCGCTCTTCACATTCAGGTCCCTTTTCACTCTACGCGGCCCTAGTATCGCGACGCAAAATACAGGGCCGCGATCTTCAACTTCTCGATGTTTACGCCCGTGCCGCCATCGGCGGTAGCATCGCGCATCATATCGTTGATCGTCGTCTCCAGATCGTCCAAATATATAACCCTCTTGCCGACGAGCCATAATACAGGTGTTAGTTTTTCAAATTGAAGTAAAGAGCTTCGAATGATAAAAAATAGGAAAATCATACCAGGCCAATGCCTCGTTACAAACTCGTTCGATGACGGTATCACTTGATCATCGGCAGCGTGACAGTGCATGCCGGTGATTAAGCAATACTCGACCAACGAAAATCGTAACGGTCGCTCGCGAACGACCATCCACAGCTCCAAAGAGTCAGGCACATGCTCCACCTGTCGGCTCATCAGATACCATAGAAGCATGTTGGAGTTGTAGTGGTCTCGGGCCGCCTTTCTCAGGTTCCCGAACTGGGTCCTCGCGGCCATTTCCGCCAATTCCCTTTCGTTCAGAAGCGTACGAATGCGCTTGCAAGCTGTCATGTACGGCGAGTTAAGCGTAAGGGTGGCGTGGTAGTATTTATCCGCCGGCAACTTCGTCGGAAACCTGAAAAAATTGCAAAAACAACCAATGTTACATGAAAAAACCACTGTTATTCGAGTATATATTCGAGTATCGCACACTCGTAAAAAGAATAAGCTACTCGATAACAGAACTCGAATAAAAAAACTCGAATAAGCGCAATTCAAAAGTTTGTACAAAACTTCACCTATAGTCCCGTTCCATGTGAAATCGACGTTTACCCGTCATTGATTTCACATGAAAATAGGTCGATCAAACTAAAGGGGAAATTTGTATTCAGTCCCTACTTTGCATGTTTGGTAAGAGTTCAGTCCCTGTCAGAGCTGGTGTTAGTTTTAAGGACCAAAAATTCGAAATTTGCAGAGATAAGGATTTAAAATATGTATTGACGAAAATACTCATCTCAACAATACTGAACCAATAGTTATTTTCCGGCGACTTTCTGTTATTCTTTTAGGTTATATTGTTGTAAATGTCCAGCGTAACTGTTATTTTTCAGACCTTATCTGTTACGACGATGCAGAAAATTGTTATCGGCATAGTATTTAATTTACGAATCCCGTTTTTACAATGAATCGAGGTCCGAAATTTCGAATGCTCATTAACCAATCAAAATCGGCGTGTAGTGTAGGATATATTGTGGTATTGACGAAGCAAGATGTAAGATGTGTGTGAGTTTTTTTATCTTTCTATTTAGGGTTCTAATATGCGAAAATAAGATGAAATCAAAGCCATTTATGGCACCGATTACATCTAGTACGTACAAATTCGAAGTACCCATAGTATGCGCAGCTCGCTGCGGCTCATTGTCTGCTCGTTCTTCCGACCTTCATCTTTCAATTTCGCGAAAATACGATCGACCCAATAATTTGGGTATATTTTTACTGTGTCCAGACTGTTACTAGATCTACCAAATTCGTTACCATATGTGACGAAATAGTTATTCTTTATGCTAAATCCGTTATTTATCGGAGCTAAATTGTTACCATGCGTACTGTTATAATTTGCGAAAACAAGATTGAATCAAAGCCGTTTTTGCCAACGATTACATCTAATATGTATCAATTCGAATTACCCATAGTATGGGAAGCTCAGTGCGGCACATTGTCTGCTCGTTCGTCCGACCTTCATCTTTCAATTTCGCGAAAATACGATCGACCCCAATATGTATTAATTTTTACTGTCATCAAAGTTGTTACTCGGTCTACCAATTTCGTTACTACGTCGGCGAAACTCGTTATGTAATTAATTGTTACCATGTGTTGGGTTCTAATTTGCAAAAACAAGATGAAATTAAAGCCGTTTGTGGCAACGATTACATGTAATATGTATAAATTCGAAGACACATAGTCCGGGCAGCTCGGTGGGGCACATTGTTTGCTCGTCGTACGACGTTCATCTTTTAGTTTCGCAATTTGCCAGTTTGTTAGCCGGTTTGTTACAATTTGCTGCTATGTATGTCTGAGACTGATTTGTAGGATGTATCATTTGAACAAATTTAGCTTCAGTTGCTGAAGTTGTGTGCATGATTCTGGTTATTTCCTCTGTTGTTTGCTAAAAACGCTATATTGTTTATTGTTTTTTTGCAGTAACAGTTTAACCGTCACCAGAAACAAATTTTTGGGATAAAGTAACAGAAACTGACTTATTGGTAACAGTGAAACAAAACACGAGTAACAGAATAGCTATTCAAAATAACAATTTAATATTTGATTAGTTTGCTTTATTATTTTTAAATTTTATATTGCAAACACTTTATATTCACTAAAATATATGAATTTACCAAGATTTAGATAAAAATATATCAGTTTAGTTTGTGATTTTCGTGGAGATTATGTTGAGATTGAAGAAGTTGAAGTATATAGTATGAAGAACAAGTAACACTATTCTTGAAAGGATGATCATGCGTCTACCAAATTGATTTATTTACACAAAACGTGTTAGAAATGAACTATTGGTTGTTTATTACAATCTACATGGTCGACCTAGAACAAATGATTCATCAAAATTAATGACATATTCGATTAATCTTAATCACAAATGCTATATTGTTTGCTGTTTTTATGCAGTAACGGTTTAACCGTGATCAGAAACAATTTTTCCCGATAAAGTAACAGAAATTGACATATGGGTAACATGTATACACATCACTAGTAACAGAATAGTAAGACAAAATAACAATTTAACATGTGATTAGTTTACTTTATTATTTTTAAATTTTATATTGCAAACACTTTACATTCACTAAAATATATGAATTTACCAAGATTTAGATAAAAATATATCAGTTTAGTTTGTGATTTTCGTGGAGATTATGTTGAGATTGAAGAAGTTGAAGTATATAGTATGAAGAACAAGTAACACTCTTCTTGAAAGGATGACCATGCTTCTACCAAATTGATTCGACTTACACAAAACGTGTTAGAAATCAACTATTGGTTGTTTATTACAATCTAAATGGTCGACCTAAAACAAATGATTCATCAAAATTAATGACATATTCGATTAATATTAATCACAAATGCTATATTGTTTACTGTTTTTATGCAGTAACGGTTTAACCGTGATCAGAAACAATTTTTCCGGATAAAGTAACATAAATCGACATATGAGTAACATGTATATACATCACTAGTAACAGAATAGTTAGACAAAATAACAATTTAATATAAATGATTCAACAAAATTAGTGACATCTTCAATTAATCTTAAACGTGATATATTCAGTGAAATATATGAATTTACGAAGTTTTAGATAAAAATATATTTGTTTAGGTTATGATTTTAATCACAAACCCTAATTGAGAAACTATAATAATTCTAGTAACATATAAACATATAACTAGTAACAGTTTACACATTATGGTTTTCCCGCCCGAAATTTCACCGACAATTTAGCAACAATTTAGTCAACATAGTAACAAAAGCGCATATACTAGTAACGATTTTGACAGACCTAGTAACGATTTTGGCAAAGCAGGTAACATATTTGACACTGCGAGTAACAGTTTGGACACAGTAAAAATATATCCAAATTATTGGGGTCGACAGTATTTCACGAAATAACGAGTTTCGCCGACGTAGTAACGAATTTGGTAGACCGAGTAACAACTTTGCTGACAGTAAAAATATACACAAATTATTGGGGTCGATCGTATTTTCACGAAATTGAAAGATGAAGGTGGACGAACGAGCAGAAAATGTGCCGCACTGAGCTTCCCATACTATGGGTAATTCGAATTGATACATATTAGATGTAATCGTTGGCAAAAACAGCTTTGATTCAATCTTGTTTTCGCAAATTACAACAGTACGCATGGTAACAATTTAGCTCCGATAAATAACTAGCATAAACAGTAACTAGTTCGTCACATATTGTAACGAATTTGGTAGATCTAGTAACAGTCTGGACACAGTAAAAATATACCCAAATTATTGGGGTCAATCGTATTTTCGCGAAATTGAAAGATGAAGGTCGGAAGAACGAGCAGACAATGAGCCGCAGCGAGCTGCGCATACTATGGGTACTTCGATTTTGTACGTACTAGATGTAATCGGTGCAAAAAATGGATTTGATTTCATCTTATTTTCGCATATTAGAACCCTAAATAAAAAGATAAAAAAAAACTCACACAAATCTTGCATCTTGCTTCGTCAATACCACAATACACCCTACATTACTCGCCGATTTTGGTTGGTTAATGGGCATTCGGAATTTCGGACCTCGATTCACTGTAAAAACGGGATTTGTAAATTAAATACTATGCCGGTAACAATATTCTGCATCGTCGTAACAGATAAGGTATGGAAAATAACAGTTCGCTGGACATTTATAACAATATAATCTAAAAGCATAACAGAAAGTCGCCGGAGAATAACTATTGGTTCAGTATGTTGGGATGGGTATTTTCGTCAATACATATTTTAAATCCTTATCTCTGCAATTTTCAAATTCTTGGTCCTTAAAACTAACGCCAGCTCTGACAGGGACTGAACTCTTATCAAACATACAAACTAGGGACTGAATACAAATTTTCCCTAAACTAAATGAACCCAAAATACAGAAAACCCAATAAGATTAACTCCCGTCACTGTGTCCGTCGACAACCTCATCGACGCGGTCCCTTCGAAGCTTAGCCGGCGTAGCTCCTTTTGATTTCGTCATTGTATTCGGTGTCAGATTTGTGGAAGGATTCGATTGATTAATTCGAGTAGGATAAAATCGAAGAGAAGGAAAGAATTAGGGTTGATGTGTATGTGTTTTTATTCTGACCGTTCTACTTATTTATCGATTCAACCTTATTCGAGTTTTGTATTCGAGTTTTGTCATCGAGTCGTTTACTCGGATTGTTATTTATATCGGCCAGTATGTACTATTCGAGTGTTTTAAAACATTCAAGTCGTATAACTTATTCGAGTTTTGTATTCGATTGTATGTAGTACTCGAATATCTCATTAAGTTGGTTAAACCGTTCTTAAACATTTTATAGTAAGTGTATTCTAGTGATTTTCCCACTCACTCCCTTTCGTTTAATTCTTTTAGGTTTCAGTCGCAATTTCTCAAAATTCCCAACCGATTCCCGTATTAGATGAGTAAAAATCCTATTGGAAACGATCGGAGAATGAGGAAATAAATTATCAGCATCAGCATAATCAAACAGCATATCATATGTACAGCTAAGGGAAACGTATTCCTGCATTTATATATCTTATACGAAAACAACAGCTGAACAAAATTCATAAAAATTGAATCAAACTAATCAAGCAAGAGTCATCCCCCATAAATTTCTACTTCCACATCTACACTATGAAAATTCATTTGGCCCACAACGCCCAACCAATTTCATTCCTTAAAATACCTGCAGAATATAAAGATAGAGATGACAATGACTTTGAGAGCTAAGACTAAGATAAGACAATGAGAAGCTGAACTCTCGCCATGGAAGAAATCCGAGACACCGTTCATTGTCGCTAATCACCACTGGGCACGTTGAGTAAGCATGCAAACGACTTCTCGCTATTGCAGAACCACACCCAGCAAAATACAGTAATTACAAAACTACTGCAACATCGAGATTCGAGGGTCAGACATGTTAATTTTATAATATATGAAGGACTATTTTCAAATGTGCTTACACTAATGTTTTAAAAAGCGTATAGCGTAGTATGTCGCGTTTTAGTGCCGGTAGCGCTTAGCGTAAATAGCGTAGCGCATTGCGTGAGTATTTCGGGTAATCTATATATAATATAATAAATTATACATAATATATAATAAATATAAATATGCTATGTTGGTCATTTTTTATGACATTATTGTAGTTATGAAACTAAATAATCAATATTTTTTTAACTAATAAATTTATGTTTTCAAATTATTAAATATTTTTTATCGAATATTAATATATTTATGTGAAATTACTTTAAAAGATTAAATAACCAATATTTTTTTGCACTATTAATTTTCTGTGGGTAATGGAAAGAATTGCGGATATAAATTTGTTAATATTTTCACTTGTACTTTAACTATATTACACAATTCATCGATGTATTACTATTCCAAAATTAGTCTTAACATGACCACATAATTATGAATAAATTTACAAATTACACAGTTGATTTTAATCAATACCCAAATAGCGCGAGTATTTTCAAAAATAGCGCAAAAAGCGTAAAGCATAATAAAGCGTAAAATAGCGTAAGCTTTTAGGAAAAACGCGATTTTTAGTACGCGTTGACGCGTTTTGTCCCGAAAAAACGCGATAGCGCGCTACATAGCGCGCTGTCTCACGCTATTTAAAACAATGGCTTACACTATGCTCTATTGTTAATAAAGTAAATCGCATGTGTTACGCACTTTAATTTTGTTTTATAGGTATTCCCCTTCAACATCTCCGTAATACTCTCACTCCAACTAGGATCGGTCTGAATCGAATTCAAATCCTCTTCATAAGCTAGACAACCACGGCTTTTCAGCGGGACTAGACTAATCCACATGATCTATGTGAGGTCTCTAGTGAAAATCGAACACTTGATTTGAATCTCAATTAGGTTGGATATATAATTATTTTACTTCCAATAGATAATAATCCTCATAATAATGTTACCAGGGAGAGCCATATACTTAGAACATTTTTAACGGATTTTCATTGCCATGCATGCATACATGTCCTTAAAAGTCACATTGGAACTAAATCTCATTTCATAAGCTTTCGTGGTGGAGGAAAAGGTGGTGACTTTTTTCGCCAGAAAGGTGGTTTCCACCACGGCTTATGCGGCTTGGCTCCGGGCGATGGCGGAGGCTTCTTCCTCCACGGCCAGCAACACGATGACTTCGGAGGTGATGGTGGTTTGGGCTTGTAGGGCCCGCCGGGCGGTGGAGACTTTCTCCGCCAAGGCCATCCGAGGAGTTGTTGCCCTAATAGATCTGCACCGAGGGTTGGGGCGGGCGTGCCCTCGTTTTCGACGAGGGTACTATCGGCGTGAGATGATGAGATCGATGAGAATACGAACAATATTAGTAACAGTGTGGCGAAATCCTTAGTTTTGTTCCTTATCATGGCTTTGATTTGGAGTAATTTGTGGTTTGGAGGGTATGGGATTGGTTGTTTTTTTATTAGTGGCTTGGTGAGCTTGTGCAGTGATAAGTTATGATTTTACGTTGTTTTATACCCTTAAACACGTGTCACCGATCGTTACATATCCAAAATTTACTGATTATCCAGCATTTACATAAATAATTTATATTTATGCAGGTAAATGAAGAAATTGAGAAAACCCACATAATCGATAAGTGCATTAATCAACTTTCATGAAATCATTAGTGGGACCCATCACATCTTAATATACTATTATCATGGGAAACAAATCACATTTCAAAGCCATCAAAGATGAATTCCTGACTGCTCAAAGACGGCTGGGATGGATTTTCTCTCCATTAAGTCTTCCAAATCTAAAGTGATATGGATGGGTATTCCTTTTTATTATGAGAGACATGCAACTACGGAGGAGAGGAGAAGGATAGTCCAAATATATAAACACATGGCTGGAAAAGCAAATGAGTGAAGACAAAGCAACGCACACTGCTCAAGATATTTGACTTACTCATTGGCTGCTTGATCACGTTTGATTGGCCCTACTTTAGTTCTTTGTTTTTCTTCTATAAATAAACTATGACCACATGAAGCAAGGGAGGGGGGAAATAACGTGGAGACGGAACCCACTAAGCATACACCTCAACTCACCCCAAGAGAGCTCTCAGTTCTTCTCCCACGCATATTTCTTGAAGCATCCACCTCACATCTTACTCACTAAGTCCTTCACCCACGTAAGTAAACCAAGGCAGCCCTCGAGTCACACATCAACCTCAGACGAAGTGTCCTCTCATGCAACGGAGATCCCGACGGAACTACGCGTGATCCGTTCGTCGTGATAGTCAACGTTCGTACATCGTCTTACGTGGAAACAGGAATGTTCACCTCTATCTTTTCGTGTTTTTCGTTTATTATTATGTGTGCTTAAGTTTATTTGTGGTTAAGGCCGTATTAGGCCGGATTATGAGTTCGTATTAATGTTATTCGTATCATATTTAATCGTATGAGTTAAGTTACGTGTTCTATATTTGAGTTTAATGCTTGCGTATGCCTGATCAACATATGCTTGATTTTTGATTGGTTTATGACACTGAAAAAGTAATTAGACTGGTTAGAACAATAAACATAGTGCACCACGACGTAAAACCGACCAGAGATGGAATTCGGTTTCGTCCGTGTGGTTTCTGAGATCTTAGGCGCCGAAAGCGTTTAAGCTCGGGGAAATTCAGAAAGCCGAATGCGTGTGGGGTAACTACAGTCATATAGGAATATAGTTGATTGGTTTACTTTCGCATAGGGTTGCTAGTTACGTGAATAACGGGTAGCACGTACGTTAGGAATTTCTACCTTAACTAGATTCATATTGGTTAAATATATACGATTGCATGCAGACGTTGGATTAATCTGTGCCGAATATGTGCTTTAACCATGCTTGTCGTTAATTGATAAAAATCGTTATCTTTATTTGCGCTTTTATTAAAACTGTCTTAAACAAATCTAAAAAATATATATATACATATATAAATATATATTTAAAAAAAAATCACTTCAGTCTAAATTAAATTTCGGATTAATATCTTAGAACTAATCGAGCTGTCCTCATGGATCGATACTCGGATTTACGTCCGTTTTATACTACTTGCACGACCTAGTACACTTGCTAGTATTCGAGCGTGTCAAGTTTTTGGCGCCGTTGCCGGGGACAGCGGTATCATTAATTTTAAGTTTATTTCCGAGCTTTATATTCTATTTCTGTTAAAAAAAAAAATCAGTACCATTATTTTTATTATTGTTGTTATTAATATTATTATTATTTTTTTTTTTCTTCTTACGTCACTACTACTATATATATATATCTTTAAAAAAAATATTATTATTATTATTATTATTATTATTATTATTGCAGTAGAAGTATTATTTTTTTTTCTTCTTTATATAAATATTAGTATTATTATTTTTTAGAATATTATTAGCATTACTATTATTATAATCATCACTTAGATATATATATATATTTTACATTAGTATTTATTAATATTATTTTTTTTTTTCTTTTCTTAAGTCATCACATTATTATTATTATCATTATTATTATTACTACTACTATTATTATTATTATTATTTTTACGGCATTTATTTACGTTGATTTAAAAACCTTTGCAGAAATATTATTCGGTGCATGACACGAAGCTCAAATAAGGAACCACTGCTATTTGACGAGGAAATAGAAGCGACGTGCCGACGTAACAACCGAAATCGTAGACGGAAGATGGAGGATCAGGAACAAGAACACCACGAGCAACACGATCGCGAGATGGTTGCTCAACGACCCAGTCTGCTAAGTAGAGCACTTCCAGGCTATTTTGATGATAACGATCCAATCCTCATTCCCGAAGGACCACACAACCAGTTCGAGATAAAACCGGTTACTATACAAATGGTGACCGGCGCAGTACAATTCCACGGGCTGACAAATGAGGATGCAAATTCACATCTTTTGAAATTTTCTCAGATTTGCAAAACTATTAAGTACCCTGGCGTTTCCAAAGAAGTGATACGACTAACGTTTTTTCCATTCTCTTTGACAGGAAAGGCATCAGAATGGTTCTCATCTTTGCCACACGCTTCTATTACCAGTTGGGAAGAATTGACGGAATGTTTTCTGGGTAAGTACTACCCATTGTCAAGAACTAGCGAGATTCGAAGCCAACTCGTAAACTTTAAGCAAGAGGGTGGCGAAACTCTAAGCGATGCTTGGGCTAGATACAAGAGTCTCCTAAGACAGTGCCCAAACCACAGCATACCATTGAGCGTTCAAATGCAATCCTTCTTTCTGGGGCTTAGTACACAAAACAAGCGGATCGTCGATGGAGGGTGCACACGGAATTTTATGGAGTTAGCCGACCAAGACGCACTCCAAGCCATAGAACGGATTGCAGCTTACCCCGCGAGATACACGGAGCAAGATTTGGATCGGCGTAATGCTGGCGTGCATGAGCTAAGTGGATCCATGGACGCACAAGTAGAGGCCATCTACCGAATGTTGGACGCAATGAAAGGAAAAGAGCCCGAGACAGTTCATCACATCCAAAACAGATCAAGGAACACATACTCTAACACATACAATCCTAGCTGGAGAGATCATCCAAATCTATCTTATGGTAACTCAAATTACTTAAAACCATCAAATTCCCAAAATCATCAAGAACAGGTACCATTTCAAAAACATCAAGGGCAACATGATGCCATTCCGACAAAACAAAAAGCAACTTGGGAGGAAGCGTTGGAGAAGGTAGCTGAGCTACAAGCAACACAAACTAATTTGCATGCCGACTTGAGTCGCCGGACGGATGACCGATTTCAGAAATTGGAAGCTAAAGTAGATACAAATTTCCAGGATATAAACGCATCAATACAAAGCCTGGTGAAAACTGTAGGACAACTTGCAAATACGGTATCCGAACGCACACAAGGCACACTTCCGAGTGACACCGAGAAGAATCCTAGAGAGTATGCAAAAGCCATCAAACTAAGGAATGGAAAGACACTCGAGTCAGTTCCAGAGACTAAGAAGGTGGATGAAGAAATCCAAACAGATGGCGATCAAAACACGTCCACAATCACTGACACTGATGTCTCGTCGTTCGAAAAAAAGGCCGAGCCGCTACCACCAATAAAGATTCGACCTCCATTTCCAGCCGCGCTACGAAAAGGAAAACCTGATAAGCAATTTGAGCGTTTTATAAATATCTTTAAGAAACTTGAGATAAATATTCCTTTTGTTGAAGCTCTTTTGCAGATTCCGAAGTACGCAAAGTTCATGAAGGAGCTATTATCAAATCGGAACAAGTTAGAAGAACATGGTACGATAGCCCTCAATGAAGAATGTTCGGCCGTACTGCAAAGGAAACTGCCACCAAAAATCAAAGATAGGGGGAGTTTCTCTATCCCTTGCTCGATAGGCTCGCTTTCATTTACAAATGTTTTATGCGATTTAGGTGCAAGCATTAACCTGTTACCTTTTTCTCTTCTTAAGAAGCTAGGTGTCGGCGAGCCGAAGCCTACATCCACGATACTACAGCTAGCGAATAGGTCCATCACATATCCACGAGGAATAATAGAGGATGTGCTAGTAAAGGTGGGAGAGCACTACTTCCCGGCTGATTTCATAGTATTAGACATGGAGGAAGATACAGATATGCCATTGATACTTGGGAGACCATTTTTAAACACGGCAAGAGCTTTAATCGACGTCGGTAATGGTAAACTTATTCTACAAGTAGGGGACGAGAAAGTAGAGTTTGATGTTTACAAGGCAATGAAACACCCTACGGATGATCATTCATGTTCCTTTATTGATAGTATTGACTCATATGCTTTTGAGTATTTCAAAGTTTTCAGGAACAAGGATGAGTTAGAAGCATGTCTAACCGGAGAATTTGTGGATAATCGAGAAGATATGGAGTCTGTCATGGCAAGCCTAGAGGCGAATCCTCCTCACCGGAAGTCGATTAAACCGAGAATTGAGCCACTCAATCGATCTTTAGGACAACAACCACGACCGTCAATCGAAGAACCTCCGACTTTGGATTTAAAACCCTTACCAGATCATCTTAAATATGTTTTTCTTGGCACCGCTGATACTTTACCAGTGATTATTTCTTCCTCACTAACAGGTCTCATGGAAGAAAAGCTATTAAGAGTGCTAAGAGAGCATAAGAAAGCGTTTGCATGGAAAGTCGCTGATATAAAAGGAATAAGCCCGACAATCTGCATGCACAAGATATTAATGGAGGATTCATATAAACCAGTCGTTCAACCACAAAGGCGTCTAAATCCAACTATGCAAGAAGTGGTGAAAAAGGAGGTAATCAAGCTTTTGGACGCAGGTATTATTTATCCTATTTCTGATAGTGCATGGGTTAGTCCAACACAAGTTGTTCCTAAAAAAGGTGGTATGACCGTTATTAAGAATGCTTCCAATGAATTGATTCCAACTAGGACTGTTACGGGATGGCGTGTTTGCATAGACTATAGGAAGTTAAATGATGCCACTCGTAAAGATCATTTTCCTCTCCCTTTTATTGATCAAATGTTAGAAAGGCTAGCTGGACATGAATTTTATTGCTTCCTAGATGGTTATTCAGGTTATAATCAAATTTCTGTAGCGCCTGAGGATCAAGAAAAAACTACTTTTACTTGTCCTTATGGAACTTTTGCTTATAGACGTATGCCATTTGGATTATGTAATGCCCCAGCTACTTTTCAGAGATGCATGCTAGCAATTTTTCATGATGTTGTGGAGAAGTTCATGGAAATTTTCATGGATGATTTTTCTGTCTTTGGTTCATCTTTTGACGTATGCCTCGATAACCTAGCATTTGTGCTTAAACGATGTGAAGAGACTAACCTTGTATTGAATTGGGAAAAGTGTCATTTCATGGTACAAGAAGGAATAGTTCTCGGACATAAGGTATCGCACAAGGGAATCGAAGTTGATCGGGCCAAGATAGATGCAATCGAGCAGTTACCACCACCCACGTCAGTAAAAGCAGTTCGGAGTTTCTTGGGACATGCAGGATTCTATCGACGTTTCATTAAGGACTTCTCAAAAATAGCTAAGCCTTTATCTAATTTGCTTGTTAAAGATGTTGTTTTCAATTTTACTAATGAGTGCTTGCAGGCTTTTCAAACGTTAAAGGAGAAACTCACCACTGCTCCAATAATTGTCGCACCGGATTGGAGTTTACCATTTATATTGATGTGCGACGCAAGCGATGGTGCAATCGGCGCTGTTTTGGGACAACGCAAGGATAAGATATTTCGGACCATCTACTATGCCAGCAAAACCCTCGACGATGCACAGAGACACTATGCTACTACCGAGAAGGAGTTACTAGCTGTGGTATTTGCTGTCGATAAATTTCATTCCTACCTTGTGTTGAATAAGGTAATCGTGTACACTGATCATGCTGCACTTAGACACTTATTTGCTAAGAAGGATGCAAAGCCTAGGTTGATTCGTTGGATTTTACTACTTCAAGAATTTGACTTAGAGATACGTGATAAGAAAGGTGTCGAAAATGTGATAGCTGATCATCTATCTAGGTTAGACACTTCACATAAGCGGGATAATGAAATACCAATTGACGAGTGTTTTCCTGATGAACAATTGTATGCATTACTCGATACGTCTTTACCTTGGTATGCGGATTTTGCGAATTATGCTGCTACAGGTGATATTCCAACAGGCTTGACTTTTCATCAGAAAAAGAAATTTCTTTCTGATGCAAAACATTATCTGTGGGACGATCCATTTTTGTACAAAATCTGCTCAGATCAGGTAATCCGACGATGCATTCCCGCCGAAGAGGTAAATTCTGTCCTAACTCATTGTCATTCTGGTTTGACTGGTGGACATCACGGCCCAACTAGAACCGCATTTAAAGTACTTCAATCAGGTTTATTCTGGCCCACTTTATTTAAAGATACTCATGCTTATGTGGCTTCTTGTGATCGTTGTCAACGTACTGGTGCAATTTCTAGAAAACATGAGATGCCTTTGAATATTATGTTAGAAGTTGAGCTATTTGATGTTTGGGGTATTGACTTTATGGGACCATTTCCTACTTCATGCTCTAATAAATATATTCTAGTTGCAGTAGATTATGTGTCTAAGTGGGTCGAGGCTGAAGCATGTAGGACTAATGATGCACGCGTCGTTATTCGCTTTCTTAAGAAAAATATATTTACTCGCTTTGGTACACCACGTGCAATAATTAGTGATGGGGGTACTCATTTTTGCAACAAGTTGTTTGCTAATTTATTGTCAAAGTATGGTGTCAAACACAAAGTGTCTACCCCCTATCATCCTCAAACCAGTGGACAGGTAGAAGTTTCTAATAGGGAGCTCAAACAAATTTTAGAAAAAACAGTGAGTGCCTCTAGGAAGGATTGGTCTTTAAAGTTAGATGATGCTTTATGGGCATATCGCACTGCTTTTAAAACCCCTATAGGAACCTCGCCTTTTAGACTAGTATTTGGGAAAGCGTGTCATTTACCTGTCGAGTTAGAACATCGTGCATATTGGGCTGTTAAAAAACTTAATTTTGAGTATTCTGAGGCAGGTAAAAACAGGTTACTCCAGCTGAATGAAATGGAAGAATTTCGCCAAAATGCATACGAGAACGCAAAATTGTACAAGGAGCGAACGAAAAACTGGCATGACAAGCGAATTGTACAAAGGGAGTTCAAAGTCGGAGATCGAGTTCTGCTATTTAACTCACGTTTAAGGTTATTTCCAGGAAAACTTAAGAGTAAGTGGTGTGGACCCTATGTAGTTGAGAAAGTTTTCCCATCAGGAGCCGTAAAAATCCTCAATAACAAAGATGAATCGCAAACGGTCAATGGACAACGCCTTAAATTATACGACGATCGAGACTTTGGAGAAACAACCTCGGTATATCTTGTGGAACCTGTTTTATGTACTACTTTGAGTTGTTCTATGTCTTTCAGGGATACATCGTCTGGAGGGAATACCAGCGAGCTGAAGGACCCCCAACACATAGAAGTAAACCCAAACACCGATCTACATTGATCGGTTCGATAGTCGAGCTAACGACTATAAAAACAGCGCTTCTTGGGAGGCAACCCAAGTATTATCTATGCATTACTATTTTATTTCGTATTGGAGTCTCATATTTATTGCATCTTATTTATGTTTGCTTTAAAAAAAAAAAAAAAAAAAAATCGTATCACGGTGCCGTCTAGTTGTTTCCTCGCAGGCTCATAGTCAGTTTGGGAGTGGTTTGTTCACAGCGCTAGCTCGATCTATGAAGGAACAAAGTCTTCTCACGACTCGCTTCACATCGATCAACACATTATTCAGGGCAGTGTCACTTAAACTCTTTCTTTGCTTTAAATTTCTACACATTGAGGACAATGTGATAATTAGTTTGGGGGTGGGGTGACACATGCTAGATTTGATATCGATCTCTTTGGTTTATTAGTTGGTTTAACTGATCAAGGTTATGATTTGAACGTCGCTTGTGAATCTCCTGTCAATGATGAAAATTTTTAAAAATTTTACTAGGTCGAGATAAGATTTGGCTAATTGTGTGTGAAAGTCTTGCATGTTACGTATTTTGATATTAGTATGATTATCTGATCACATTGATTGCTTCAGAAAAATAGTACGTATCATGAGACACAAACCCAGAAAATATTGTGAGTTTGAGCCGAAAAAAAAAATTGAGCAACACAATACTTGCTCGATGTGTTTTTCATGAGTGTCACGCATGGTCTGAATATTTTCGAACTTGCTTTCTTATGCATGTCAATATCACTGTGGATTTTTTGTGTACGAAAATGATAAAGGCGTTTAGGATGAGTCACTGGCCTAAATATCTCCACACCCGACATAGTTATCAATTAGTGAGCCCCTTTGAGCTTTATTAGCCTTACTTATTGATTTGGAGCCACGATATTTAGCCGCTTATCCTGTTTTTTTTATCCTTCATCCTCGAACCATTGTCAGCATGTTAGCTTACTAATCGCTTCAGAGTATTGAGTATATTAATTTAGAGGAAAGACGATTACGGTGTGTTATATCTGGTTGTGGTAGTATATTTTATTTATAAAAAAAAAAAAGAGAAAAAAAAAGAATGATCGAAAAAAAAAAAGAGAGAGTAAAAAAAAAAAAAAAGAGTATCGAAAAAAAAAAAAAAAGAAGAAGAAAAATATTTAGTAGAAAAAAAAAAAAAAGAGCTTTACAATATATTTTTAGAATTATTTTCTTGAGTTCTTAGTTATAGTTTGGAGTGTGTTTTCATGGTAGTATCGATATTTGAGTCGTATTTATTGGTAGAAAGTATAGACGAGGAAAGCGATTTAGTGACTAACATGTTTGATTTTTTTTTTTAGCCCACTTTTCCCATTTGTCACACCCTCATTACCCTGAGCCCCATTACAACCTTGATAAAAACCTTTTGATTCGTTCACGATATCTACTATGTGAATATGATGTGATATATTTGCAAGCTTAGAATAATATCATTCTATGTCGTGAATTGAGCGCTTTTATACAGATCCCATTAAACACTTTTGAGCGAACTGAGCGATCTATGTGAGAGTTGTCACTTGATACGTGTTAGGATCTGGAAATATTTTTGTGCTATGATATGATGCGAACTATCATTTCATGTCTCGTGTTTAGCTGGATCATTCATTAGTTGATGACGATTTCGATCGATTGTGCTTTTGATTTTCTGAGAATAAACATGAGAATTCATTGAGTGACGTCGTAAAATCCTAACTTGATTTAGTTTATTCCGCTTTTACGATCGAGGATGATCGAAGCTAGTTTGGGGGTTGTTGATAAGTTATGATTTTACGTTGTTTTATACCCTTAAACACGTGTCACCGATCGTTACATATCCAAAATTTACTGATTATCCAGCATTTACATAAATAATTTATATTTATGCAGGTAAATGAAGAAATTGAGAAAACCCACATAATCGATAAGTGCATTAATCAACTTTCATGAAATCATTAGTGGGACCCATCACATCTTAATATACTATTATCATGGGAAACAAATCACATTTCAAAGCCATCAAAGATGAATTCCTGACTGCTCAAAGACGGCTGGGATGGATTTTCTCTCCATTAAGTCTTCCAAATCTAAAGTGATATGGATGGGTATTCCTTTTTATTATGAGAGACATGCAACTACGGAGGAGAGGAGAAGGATAGTCCAAATATATAAACACATGGCTGGAAAAGCAAATGAGTGAAGACAAAGCAACGCACACTGCTCAAGATATTTGACTTACTCATTGGCTGCTTGATCACGTTTGATTGGCCCTACTTTAGTTCTTTGTTTTTCTTCTATAAATAAACTATGACCACATGAAGCAAGGGAGGGGGGAAATAACGTGGAGACGGAACCCACTAAGCATACACCTCAACTCACCCCAAGAGAGCTCTCAGTTCTTCTCCCACGCATATTTCTTGAAGCATCCACCTCACATCTTACTCACTAAGTCCTTCACCCACGTAAGTAAACCAAGGCAGCCCTCGAGTCACACATCAACCTCAGACGAAGTGTCCTCTCATGCAACGGAGATCCCGACGGAACTACGCGTGATCCGTTCGTCGTGATAGTCAACGTTCGTACATCGTCTTACGTGGAAACAGGAATGTTCACCTCTATCTTTTCGTGTTTTTCGTTTATTATTATGTGTGCTTAAGTTTATTTGTGGTTAAGGCCGTATTAGGCCGGATTATGAGTTCGTATTAATGTTATTCGTATCATATTTAATCGTATGAGTTAAGTTACGTGTTCTATATTTGAGTTTAATGCTTGCGTATGCCTGATCAACATATGCTTGATTTTTGATTGGTTTATGACACTGAAAAAGTAATTAGACTGGTTAGAACAATAAACATAGTGCACCACGACGTAAAACCGACCAGAGATGGAATTCGGTTTCGTCCGTGTGGTTTCTGAGATCTTAGGCGCCGAAAGCGTTTAAGCTCGGGGAAATTCAGAAAGCCGAATGCGTGTGGGGTAACTACAGTCATATAGGAATATAGTTGATTGGTTTACTTTCGCATAGGGTTGCTAGTTACGTGAATAACGGGTAGCACGTACGTTAGGAATTTCTACCTTAACTAGATTCATATTGGTTAAATATATACGATTGCATGCAGACGTTGGATTAATCTGTGCCGAATATGTGCTTTAACCATGCTTGTCGTTAATTGATAAAAATCGTTATCTTTATTTGCGCTTTTATTAAAACTGTCTTAAACAAATCTAAAAAATATATATATACATATATAAATATATATTTAAAAAAAAATCACTTCAGTCTAAATTAAATTTCGGATTAATATCTTAGAACTAATCGAGCTGTCCTCATGGATCGATACTCGGATTTACGTCCGTTTTATACTACTTGCACGACCTAGTACACTTGCTAGTATTCGAGCGTGTCATGCAGTTAATGAAATTTGCCTTGTGCTAGGGAATTTTTTAGATGTTATGAGATTTTTTTTGGGATGAAGGTTGCATTTAATGTTTTTGTATTGAATTCACGCATCATAATCTAGTTTTCTTGTAAAGTTGAATTTGGGCCGGTTTGGAGATTATTGTAGAAGATTTGATAATTAGGCCTTTGGGACACTATGCTTTAATGGATTTAGTCAAATATGATCTGTTGTAGAATGTGATGTAAATGGGCCATTGTACATCAATTGCAATATCCAAATCATTCATCGAATTTAATCAGTAGTTATGCCAATTGCCAATGAAATAATTATGTTTATCATCAATTCATCATTTCATTACAAAATCCAGGTCAGTCATTCAGTAAATCTTCCCATCAATTATTACAAGCAAGGGAATCTTGTGTTTATTATTACGAATCCAAATCATTAGTTCAATCCTCCATATTTCGTTTCAGGTAAGGAAATCTTGTGCTTATTATTACAAAATCCAAAATCCTTGGGCAATTTCCTCATAATATATTACACTTTCTTCAGGGAAGACCCCATCAACTCCCCTATAAATAGCATCACCTATTCACAGTTCATTTCACACCATCACAAAAAAAATACATTAGTTAAGAAGAACACAAATCGCAAGTCATGTCTACTAAGCACTTGTTAGTCATTTTACTCGTGGGATTTGCCCTGGCTATCCCATCAACGGCTGCTAGGCATGGCCTTCAATACGAAAAAGAAGAAGACGTAGACGAGTCATTGAAGCTTAAGTTCAATCCCTTTCCCAAGCGTAAGCCCAGGCATGGGCCTGCACCATCTCCGAGCCTCAAGTGGAGCTTGGAAGATGAAGACGTCGAAGAGCCTTTGAGGCTCTTGCCCTTGCCCAAGGTTAAGCCCGGTCCGGGGCCCGCACCATCGCCGAGCCACAAGTCGAGTTTTGATGATGATGTGGACGAGTCCTTGAAGAAGCATAAGTTCAATCCCTTTCCCAAGCGTAAGCCCAGGCATGGGCCCGCACCGTCCCCGAGCCGCCAATGGAACTTTAATCTTTTTTAGATCTGAGATGTAATGAATTTGTTATCGAATAAAACTAAGCAGAACATTGATTTTTTCCCTACAAGTTAGCTGAAGGTGGTCACTGTCTATTCTTCCATTGAATTCAAGTTTGTTTATGTAATAACAAACAAACACAAGGCAGAAGCGTTTTCTGCAGAAACGGAGAAGCCACGAACAGTCTCCCAGAGAAGATAACAGAGAATTCGAAGAGAAAATGATTATAGCGATTAATATGTTGGGCTGTCTCTTAACAAGCATGTATTATACATTGCACAGAGGTACACAATCCAAACTGATCTGAATTATTGGATATTCACAGATCAGTTATCGAACTAATTGATGTAAGATACAAGCAACATACGTCGAGCGATTTGGTTATTATTTGATTCACTTTTAAGTGTCTTTGTTGCCTTGGTCATTGGATCTTGATGCCATGTGCTCGGATTTCTGCCCAAGATTAGTACATAGAGCAAAGTTATCGTATAGTGTTCATTAGCAAACATTTAATATGGCCACAGGGAAATTCAAAAAATATGATAGCACATCAAGGCACGAACTTGGATTTGATATCGTAAAGTTGAAATTTGTGGGGGAACTGTTTCTAGGAAGTTCCCAGACATAGAAACAAAAATCAGTAAGAACAAAGCCAAAGCCTTTTCTCTTGTCTAGATGGGGAACTGACCTGCTCGGAATAAGGCAGATACTTCCCATCAAATGTGATAAGCACACGATCCTTTCCATCGATGCCTTTCACTTTGTCAACAGAGCAGTAGAAGTCGATAGCAGACATTCTAAACATTTGTATCAGCCATTCAGCAGAAGAAAAAACATATTAAGCAACATGTAAGATCGTAACTGCTAGATATAAAACATGGAAAGACAGCAATACACAACAAGTCACTATGACTAAAAGAACTAACAACTCACATGCCATCACCGAAATCCTCGTTTATGATTTCCTTGATGCTCTCCCCAAAATGCATAACTGCTTCACTTAACCTGTAAGTTACGGAAAGGAACTATTACTATCAGTCAAGAACGAAACCATGACAAAAGCATAGTTCTGATCAACCAAAAAACAGAAAATTTAAGCGCATGATGCTATAAAAAAAAAAGAGTCAACTAGGTGGAATAGAAGATTCAAACAGCAAAAAACGATACTTCTAACAGATAAAACCTGAAGTTTCTTATTTTTCTATCAAATTTACTATAATTAATTAATTAACCAGAGTACATGAACGGCATACAAAAATTTCGAATAGTGCAATTAATTGTTCGTTTAATTCTACCTATCTCACAATTCCAATAACACGGTTTATTAAGAATTAACAGAAAGAGAATTGAAGAGACCTATAAACGGTGGGATCCTGAATCAAATTGGGCTCGTAAGAGCGCAGCGGCGGTTGCATCATCTCGTCCAAGAGCTCATCGCTCAGTCCGGGCAGAGCTGCCCGGAGAAGAGGGGCGGTGGCTGGCTTGAGCTGCGCTTGGCGTCTGAGAAGCTGAGCCACGTAGACATTGGTCAGGCCGGTCTCTTCAGCAATCCTACCGTAGCTCTTCCCCGACCTACGCTTCAACGCTTGTAGCTCCGCCGTGATTCTAGCTTTTTTCGAGCTGCTTGTCACGGACCTAGACTTTGGCTTGCTAGCTCCCGTGCGGCACCTAGTCCTTTAAGCAGCCCCTCGCGTGCTTTACTAGGTCAGCCTCCCAAAACGCTCACGAAAGAAAGCAAAGTGTCGGACAACCCTCGGCTTGAACGTGCCTAAGTGCAAGAGGAAAACCCACACAAGTATTTTAGAGAGAGAACTCGACTCTTTCTCACACTAAAGGAATACAAGTGTTTACAATGAAGGCAATCACCACTTGTTCGATGATTCCAAATGAACTACTCTAAGCCCCTATATATACAAGTTGCCCAACTCGATGGACGGCTAAGATCTACCCGATCTAACGGCTATTATTTACAATCTAGATTATTCTAGGAATATGCAAAGGCATATTCCTCTCTAGAGAGTTCCATAGCATTCTCCACACTTGGACCTCTTTGACTCTCTAGAATGCCCCGCAATGTTCCGCACGGTTCCACGATCTTCCGGAAGGTTCTACACGAATCCGGATGGGCCAATAATCGTGGTAAACCTCATTAGCCCCGTCTCCCTGTCTAACGGGTGCAACGTGCCTCGGCCTCGCTTGGTTAGATCGACGTCCCGCACGCGACAAGCTTGGCCGGTCCCAAAAGTCTTGTTCTGGGGCGCCTCGACACTCTTGGCTCGCATGGTCATCGCCCGATTTGCCCCGACTCTTGGTCAAATTTGTGAGGGCGTGACATCCTCCCCCACCCAACTCGGCAACGTCCCCGTTGCCGTGCCTCCGCATCTCATGCTTTGGCCCCTTCGGATGCCTAGTCTTGCCCCCATTGCCATCCGAAGTCCTCAACTTCCTCGGCATGGCCCTGACTTGGTCACCCGAAATGAATTCTCTCGGCCGAGTCCCTACTTCAGCCGTTTTGTTGGTATGAGCAGCGTCCTCGCATCTCCCCGAGTCCCCCTTGGCTTCGGCTGGCACCTCTGTGCCTAACATGCTTGGATCGTTGCTGGCACCCCCTTGTTCGAGTCGCATGCTCGCCATGCGTCTCGGCTCCCCGGTCTCGCCTATTGCCTCCTCAGATATTATGGGCACCGAGCACTTCCCGTCCTGCCCAAACAAATACAACGAGCTATGCATAGGCATAAGGATGGCATTGGCCTTACCCATGAAGTCCATGCCCAACACAAGTGTGTGGTCGTCCATTGGCACCACCGTGAAGTCCGCCTGGCCCTCCCAAGCACCAACTCGTAGCCTCACCGCTCGAGCTACTCCACGCACGGTCGTGTCTTTGGACACCATCTTGACCCTCCCCTTGAAGGCCCCAATATTAAGCCCCAATTTCTTGGCCTCGGCCTCCGTCACGAAATTGTGGCTTGCCCCGGTATCGAGTAATGCCTTGGTCCCCTTGCCATTCACCTTTGCCTTGACGAACATGCGCCCCTCGCATGGTTGCACAGGTGGTAGCTTGACCTCCATGGCATTCAGTACTTGAATGGCCTCCTCACCACTCAAGACTCGAGCAGCCCCAAGCCTCTGCTCGGGCGCTTCCTCCGTTTCTTGCGCTTCCCCTTGCGCAATCATGGCCGTGAGCATCCCCCTCTTGGGGCATTCCGACACCTTATGAGGCCCCCTGCACAGAAAGCAACCCCCCTTGGGCACGAAAGCTTTCTTCTTGTCCTCATAGTCCCGTCGGCCTTGCGTGGATCCCCGATCTCGACTAGGTGATCGCCCCGCGTCCCGCTCACGAACATGGGTCTCTCCCCCACCTTTGGCTGAGCCCTCTTGCTCGTGCCTTGGAGCCTCCCTCTGGTACTCCACGAGTGACTCGGCAACCATTATGGCCTCGTCCACCGACTTGACACCCCGACGTTGGACTTCCTGCCTAGCCCAACTTTGTAGCCCATCTATGAAGTTGAACAACCTATCATCGTCCGTGATGGTAGGAATCTGAAGAGTTAGCATCGTGAACTCGTCCACGTATGCCTGAATTGAGCCTCGATGCTTCAATTCCCGCAACTTCTTCCTGGCTTCATAGACCACATTCTCGGGATAGAAGTGGCGCTTGAGTTCCCTCTTGAACTCCTCCCACGTGTCCAAGCCACGCGCGCCCCTCTCTATGTCGGCATGCACACGTCTCCACCATAATGCCGCAGTCTCGGTGAGGTAGTTGCTTGCAGTACGGATCTTGCACGCCTCCTCTGCGATGCCTAGATCCTCAAAGTACCGCTCCATTCGCCAAAGATAGTCCTCCACTAGCTTGGCGTCTCGCTTGCCGTTGAACCCACACGGCCTTGGCACATCGATAGGCCTTTGGCTAGTCGATCCCCCTGTCGAGCTAGCTCCGTTGCCTCCCCCGCTTAGTGCCAATCTTCGGCATAATGCCACTTGCTCTTGCAGCGAATCCATGGCCTCCCTCATTTTGGCCATCTCGCCCCGCAAGACCTCGTTCTCGGCCTTCAGGACCTCGTTGGCTTCCCTCAATGCCTTCGAATCCTCCTTGGTGGCCTCGAACTCCTTGAGAACCTGCCCCTGCAAGATCTCAACACTGTCCCTTACCGTCACAACCATCTCAATGTCGGCCTTGACCTTGTCGAGCTCCTCATGAACGTGCTCCTCTAGAGTTGTCACGCTCCCCTCGACATCCTCAAGCCGCCCCCCTATGGTTGCAACGATTTGGCCCATCTCCGCGATGGTGCCTTCCAACGGACAAGGGTCTCGCGCCTTCGATTGGTCTCGCTTTTTCCTCCCACCTTGGCTAGGAGCCGGCTCACGACCCCTCTCCTCGTTCACTTGCGCATTTGTCTCGGCCATCTTCGCTAACTTTTGCTCTGATACCACTTGTCACGGACCTAGACTTTGGCTTGCTAGCTCCCGTGCGGCACCTAGTCCTTTAAGCAGCCCCTCGCGTGCTTTACTAGGTCAGCCTCCCAAAACGCTCACGAAAGAAAGCAAAGTGTCGGACAACCCTCGGCTTGAACGTGCCTAAGTGCAAGAGGAAAACCCACACAAGTATTTTAGAGAGAGAACTCGACTCTTTCTCACACTAAAGGAATACAAGTGTTTACAATGAAGGCAATCACCACTTGTTCGATGATTCCAAATGAACTACTCTAAGCCCCTATATATACAAGTTGCCCAACTCGATGGACGGCTAAGATCTACCCGATCTAACGGCTATTATTTACAATCTAGATTATTCTAGGAATATGCAAAGGCATATCCCTCTCTAGAGAGTTCCATAGCATTCTCCACACTTGGACCTCTTTTACTCTCTAGAATGCCCCGCAATGTTCCGCACGGTTCCACGATCTTCCGGAAGGTTCTACACGAATCCGGATGGGCCAACAATCGTGGTAAACCTCATTAGCCCCGTCTCCCTGTCTAACGGGTGCTACGTGCCTCGGCCTCGCTTGGTTAGATCGACGTCCCGCACGCGACAAGCTTGGCCGGTCCCAAAAGTCTTGTTCTGGGGCGCCTCGACACTCTTGGCTCGCATGGTCATCGCCCGATTTGCCCCGACTCTTGGTCAAATTTGTGAGGGCGTGACATGCTGCTTTCCATTGCGATTGCTGATTGGTTTTCAGTTCAGAATCTTTCGTCGTCTTCTCCTTTTCCCTTATCTGCTATAATACAGGGGGCTTTTTTGTTTTACCTTTCAACAACCGTGAGAAACGATAATTTTCTATTTAAACCCCTTAACTTACCAAGTCCGTTACATTTTAATTGACTTGGGAGCTATCAGGACTGAATGTAAACAAAAGATAAACATTTGGGTTAAATAATGTCATTTCAAGATCCTGGGCTGGGCGCCGTCTCTCCTCCTCTTTTTCTCTCTCAGAGAAGACAAAACTCTCACATCACATAAGCGTAAAAGCTCATTAAATCTCAGAGCCATGAAATATCAACAGTTGTTCGGTAGCTAACACCGTATACGGTATACGAAGGAACCACGTCATCACGTTGTTGCGTGTCGAGTGTGAAGGCCCGAAGCGTCACGCGAATCGTCATTGACGTTTTAGCTTATCATTTGCATGCTTGCCACGCATATGATCGGCGTACCTAATTTCGCACTGCTTTCTTTGTTGTGCGTATTAAAGCCGATATTCGATTGAGTTTCTTAACAACCTATAGATCACCTGCAAATTAAGCTAAGCGGCGGAAGAGGAGATTATGGCAAACGAGAGTAAAGTAGCGATTAACGAGGCGATGTCATCTGAGGCACCGCTAGCTCCGGTGACGATGGAGCGGCCGGTACGGAACGATTTGGAGAAAACGATTCCCAAGCCATGTGAGTTTTCTTGCAAAATTTTATTTTATTTCGTCGATTTTCGGTTCCTCTGACCAGTTTGGGGGATTAAAGAAGGAGGGTTTGTTCATTCAAAGTTAGCTGACGCCTATAAATGTTTAATTTTCTACCCCGCATGTGTTGGGATCTGTCAAAGTTCAGCTAGCAACAGTTTTAGCTGAGTGAATTGTTTGCAGTTGATTGATATTGATGGGCTTATTATGTGATTTAATTGCTATTGAGCTAATTGGCCTCTTTGATCATGTTATTAGCACGTAATCGAGATACTTGCTCATCTGATCAATACACTATTAGCCAATAATAAAATCTCAAATTGAGAGACACTTTCCTCATTGTGCCATTGTTGGTTTTATGTTCTACTTCAGTTGATTTCATGGTTTCCTTGTTCCATACAGTTTACTGTTGGTATTTCAAGTTCCTGAGTGTGCATGCTTCTGCTATCATACCGAAACGTGAAACAGAAAAAAGCCCTTGATAGAAATGCTTATGCGTATGTTGACGAGTTTAGGGATCATCTGAATAGGCATTTAGTGTTGGTTATCGCTTGGTGTGCTCTGAAAATTGTTTGCTTTGCTAAGGGGCATAAAAGCTAGTCATGGATTATCTTGTAACTATTAATCAAGTAACTAATGTTAATATTGTGGATATGGAAACATCAGATGTGTTTCGAGGATTGGTTGCGCCTGACGTGGATCACCCGAATGGAACACCAGGGCACATGCATAACAATATGAGTGTGCTGCAGCAGCACTGTGCTTTCTTCGATCAAAATGGCGATGGTATCATCTACCCTTGGGAGACTTATGCCGGTAAAACTTATCAAAATGGGTATCCCAATTTCATCTGGTAACTTTTATCTAAGCTTTCACCTACGCATTATGCAGGATTTCGCCAGATTGGGTTCAACGTCATAGTGTCTCTTGTCGCTGCCTTCTTTATCAACTTTGGGCTGAGCTACCCCACCCTCCCCGTAAGTTCATGAGTTTCTTCTGATTTATGCGTTTTTTAATTCTCATCCTTCCCTGCTTGGACTGGTAATTTGAACTACTTTTTTTAGTAAAATAATCATTGTTGTGCAGCATTTATATTGTCAGTGATGCATAAAGTTGGAATGATTCCATGTTATGGGTTTGTTTTAGATTGCACTCTTATAAGTTAACTGCTGATGATAGCTGAGCTGATTTACTTTTTGATTCGATCATATTCAACCGCTGCTGCTACGTTTATTTTGCCGTGACAGGGCTGGATTCCTAATCCCCTTCTTCCCATTTACCTTGACAACATTCACAAGGCCAAGCATGGTAGTGATTCTAGAACCTATGATACCGAAGGAAGGTAGACACATTTATATACAAGATCATTCATCATATTAGATGACATTCACACGGATTGACTAAAGAGCAAAAACTTAATGTTCAGGTACTCTCCTGTAAATTTTGAGAATATCTTCAGCAAATATGGAGAAACATTTCCGGACAAGCTCACTCTGAAGGAGCTGTGGAGAATGACCGAAGGAAACAGAGAGGCATTTGACTTCTTCGGTTGGTGCGTGTCGTAGAAACCGGAGCTAGCAATTTCAAGAGTTACTTTTTCCAAATATAGTGTTAACCATCTGTAGTTAATTTCCCTTTCAGGATTGCGAATAAAGGCGAGTGGGCCGCTCTCTATCTTCTAGCTCGAGACCAGGACGGTTTTCTTTCAAAAGAAGCCATCAGACGATGTTACGACGGTAGTTTGTTCGAGTACTGTGCAAAGCTGCGAAACCCAGCTGTGGGGAAAGCCGAATAAGCTTATTATGCCGCTACCATCTCTGCTGTATCTCTGTCTGAAGAATCTATGTTCTGGTAATAAAAGTTAGTAGCAGAATCTTAATGTGCACTGTGTGTCACTTATTACATTAGTTAATAAATCTCAGCTGAGCCTCTAGCAATAAAAGAAGTTTCCTAACTGCAAATATCAAATGCAAAGTGAGAAGACTGATGAAGAATGCAACGTAGGAGCCCAAAGGTGGGCATCCATTCATGCTCTGTAGCATCTTTTCTTACACATGTTGGCCAAGAATTGAATCAGATAATGTCTCTGTACAGTTTGGACCGAGCAATAGCGGGACTACAAGAATGAACAATCGCAGTGGCGATAGCAAAAGACTGGAGACTTGATATATTCGATCTGAAACGGACGTAGTACAAATCCTCTTGGATCTTCACCATTTTCCATGCAGGACAATCCCGCTTCGATCCCTGCAAAAGCCATCAAACTGAGTCATCCCATCACAAAGCTTCTTACGGTAAATAATCCGAGCTGGCCATCAAAAAGTCGAACCTGTATATGGAGATCGACCGACTTGCATTGACCGAAATCATCAGAGTTCGACCTTTTGCTGAGAACAGTCAATGGGCAAGCAATATCCCAACCTCCGCAATCACAATCGCCACCAGAAACCCATCTTTCTGTAAGGCTCGAAGACGTTCTTGGCCCACCGTGGATGCCGTTAGGTATTAAGACATTCATACTTGTCGAGCATTCATCGTTCTTACGTCTGACTTCTAAGCTCTCAGCTAGCCTCAGCTTTTCAAGAAACTTCAATCCCCATCCACCGAAATCAGCAGCCTTTCTGTTCCCAAAGGTACGTTTTATTACAATCGCAGCCAATTCAATACTCTGTGCACTGTGTTTTTCTTCACTAGCAGTCGACCCGTCGAATTTCGATGAAGGAATTCGTTGGTAATGGATCTGAGGTTTGAATCGGTGATCTGAGGTTTGAATCTCCTCCATTTCCTCTATCATCTGTTCGTCGCTGGTAATAGATAGAACCGACTTAGTCTCCTCTGACGATTCCATGTTGTCCCAACCTATCGTAATAGAAGTGGACACTTCCATTTTGCCTACGATGACATCGTTTCTTTTGCTCGAACGAAAAGTGTAAACGCAATCCGTAGCAGAAGAAGCTTCTTCCTTCGATTGATCTGCTACCATGATCTCCCTTTTATCGTCAACGGTGAACATGTGCTGAGGCAGCCCATTCTTCCACTTACATTGAAGTAAACCGATCTTTATATCATTTGAATCGAAATTCATGGAGCCAAATCGTTGAACTATCGGGCTTTTTACGAGCTCTGTTTCTGCACCTTTCGAAATATTATTGAGATCGTCTGGCAAAGCGTCGACTTTGGAGGTGAATTTCCAGGCTGCCGCTTTGAAAGCGTAGGAGCGAATCAATTCGAAGCATCGAAGGGAACGCTTTTCTTCGAAGGGCGTAATTTGCTTCGGTATATTGCTGCGAAAACTATGAACTCTTGGGGCTAATAAATCCCAGCTGCTCGAGTTTTCGCTCGCCTTTCTGAAGTTAGATATCTGAGTTTGATCGCCTTCTAAGTTGTTCGTCTGCATTTTCGGTGTTAATCCTTCGCCATTTGCCTCTTCGTGACAATCTTTCTTCATTTCCATGGATGCAAAGTTGCGTCTTCTTTCTCAGTGATCGATGATGAACGAAGCACACGTCAGCTTTTTTGTATGGCCATTCATATGACAGCTTATTGAAATTAGAGAACAAATAAAGGTCAAAGCTTTACCGACCCTTTTTCCAGTTCGATGATCGGCTGAAAGTCTTGCAAGAAAATCACAACAAAGCTTCTTTTTTTCTTTTCAAGAAAATATGTGATTATTGTGATTCTGAGAGAATCAAAATGGAGAAATATAACTGAATAGTCGGTTGACACATGTCGTAAGCCACGTTTGAGATGGATGGCTAATTACCTTACAAATATTGTATTTTCATATGAAGACTATGAGAATGTCTGTTAGTGATATATTTGACTGTTTCAAAGTTAAACCGCTTGAATTAATATTTGATGATGAGCTGTTACGCATATGGCCACTACGCTACAAAAGGCAAGCGCATAAGAACATGCACGAAAAAACGAATAATCATCCATTAAGAAACAAAAGATATATATTATGAAAAGACTATAGTGGACCTTGTATGAGATGTCATTGTGGTGTTTAAAAAGAGGTTGATATATAATATTTATGTTTGTTTTTTGAAGTCAATCCACTTCACCTAATACACATCTATTTAAAATTCCCCCAACTCCCGCATCTAGTTTGAAATGTTGTAGCCAAATACAAGTACATTATAATATTCCACTCACCTATTTCACAATATATTACTTTGCGATCTACAGAAAAAGGAACTAACAGAGATTTGAAATTGCGTATTTTCTTTCTTTTTTTTTCTCTTTTTTTGCATGGCATGTGATACCTTAATCGTTTTGTCATCGAAGACTGCAAAGCATATTTTCGATATTTCAATTAAAGATGTTCAATAAGAAAAAAAAAAAGAAAGAAAGAAGGACCTTAATTTTATTCCATGACTGTGATCGGGCAAGGGCTACATATATAATATATGGATATGTCCATAGAATTTGCTGAGTTCAAACTTTAAATTTTTCTAACACAATGTCGAATATTGTAAATATAAAGTTTAAGATGTGAAATAGGAAGCTTTGGTGATCATTTTCATCGTAAGGCTAACAACCCGGAAAACACTGAAGAACCAACTCCATTTCTTAAGCTAGTGATTGACAATAAGTCAAAGTTTTGAAAGAAAAAATATTTTGGAAATTAATCTTATATATATTTATAAAGCCTACAATTAGAGTCGATTGAAAAAAGAGGGAGAATAATATAATGATTCGTAATGGCTCCCTCCCTAGTAGTATTCTAAAGTTCTGTTCTTTTTGTACGATGTGAATATCTTTTAGCTAGTGTAGTAAACCAAAAAACCCGTCATTTCAATCTCTTGTCTTAGTTTTTCCTTTTTCCTTTCCTCTTTTGGGGGCTTCTCCTCCACCATTTATGCAGCGCCAAGAAAACGTTGTTGTTCCAAGCAAACTCAGTTCATAGTTCCTCAAATCCGAGGTTGATAGGGTAGAATGCATTTCAAAAGGAGTTCACATCACTTAAATGGGAAAAAAGGTCCAATCCATACATAATTTCATCATCTTCTTTCACAGCCACCTGCAACATAGAAGAACTTTGCTTGTCACTGATTCATGAAAGAGATGTCTTTAATGCAAATAAATGCGATTAAATTTTGGTTCGAATCATTTACTTTTCCGCACTGAAGATTCGGGATAACGGAACTGGAGAACATTCTAACATCTTCGCCTAACACTTTATCATCGTGACTTATTTGTTGGCGTGTCAGCGGACCCGGTCGAGTAATACCGCGGCTAATATTTGAGTAATTAAAGATAAAATGTGGACACCGAGATTTAACGTGGAAAACCCCCAAACAAATCGGGGTAAAAACCACGGGCAAGGAAGAAGAATCCACTATAGAGGGAAAATATAGGAGTTACAACCTCTCAATCTATAAAGGAGAAAACCTTCAAACTCTCTCTTTATAGTCGGAGAAAATACCGACAAACTCTCTATTTTTATTCTTATTTCTCTCTACTCTCTCTTCTCCGTGGGATGCCTTCTGTTTGAGCCACTACTGCCTATTTATAGGCAAACGAACTTGATCAAATGAGGTAACTGCTTACCTCATTCACAATGTGAACCAATGGAAAAATATTAGCACACCATATAATTTTTTCCTTCACGTTGTGCTTTCTTTGACTAATCAAAAAGCCATGTGGCCCTTTTAAATATTATATCGACATTATTCGAGTAAGTTCTTCGTCGTGCTTGGTGGCAAACCTCCCTCTAACCCTAGGCCTGCTATCTGCAAGGGTTTTCCTACATGCGTACTGTATTAATACGAAAGATTTAGAATAGTAAAGATATATGTAATGAATCGATATCGATTCCAAAGTTCGAAAACTGAAAAGATATGTATATACCTTGATTTTCTTGCTATAATTTCTTTCGTTTCTTTTCTTCCTATACCGATCGACCTTTCGTCTTCTTTCTTCTACAGAGAGTTTATTCCCAGCAGCCTTAAAGCTCGAGTCTTCCAAGCTCGTAATCTCCAAAGACAGAGGAGTCATTTGGCCCTCGTTGTTTAGTGCCTAATCGATAGATTATTAATTTAAGACAAAACTGAAATTCAGACGATTTCGCTTGTCATGCCCTCAATATCAAAATATAGGATTAATGCTATAAAGACATGTCTAAGATAGTCTTATCCAAGTACCTGATGAAGCACACTCCTTTCTCCCCGAAAATCCAAATCTTGATTTGAAATTATGCCGTTGCTAAACATCGAACCACCTCCACCGAAAATCCCAGAACCTTCCACAGAATATTGTGCATTCATAGGAATGCAATGAGAAATCATAGGGTTCGTAAGTGAAGAAGGTCTGCTCAAGCTAATGTAAGAAGGCGGTGAAATAATAGAACTCAAGGGACACGAAATCTCATCTAATAAGCCCGTCGAAATTATATGAGGACCCAATGAGAAGTGCTCGTCGTTTCTTAGCGAATCCATGTTGTAGATTTCTTGAGGGGTTTGACCTTCCAAAGCAGAGAAAGATGACGATGATGTCATGAAATCGATCGATGCAGAAACGTCTTGTTGCATCTGATCCTTTGGATCGTCGAAGATTTGATCCATGGGTCGACCCGTTTTACCATTAGGTGATTGGCCATTATGATCGTCGAAGATTTGTTGCATAGGATGATAATTAGTAGATATCATCTCTTCGATTAGCCCCTGATCATCCTTCAAGGTAAGAAATGAGACGAGAGAGGTGAGTTGAGATTCAATGTACATAGTTATTGCATGGTTAGATTGTAATAACAAATGTACGTATAAACTTATTGAGTGGTTATTTTTCTTGATTGCCCAGAAAAATATGAAGAGGGTTTGGCGTAATAAATAAGGAGGATGGAGAGAACAATGGTGTGTTTATCGGAATTTAGGGTTGAAGACAACGTAAAGAGCATTTGATACTATAGTATTTTTTTAAGGGAATTAAGTTCCTTTTCTTTCCCCGGTCAAATTAGAATTGTGAATATGGGGAAACTTGTGAATGAAGCTTGAAAGAGATAACTCATATTCCTCCATTTATGATTTTGAAAATGCAAAGGAACAAGATATGTTCCCTATTTGCTTGTTGAGAGGGTTTTGGTATTATTATCATGATAAAGACAAGACGTGTATGAGAGCAACGTATGCATGCATGCATGAATGACATTTAATGCCAAGAATGGAAGGATTTATCCATTCTTCGTTCACTACGTACGCTATCAAATAAAAATAAAATAGTTATTTGGGTATTAAAAAAAAGAACTTGCAATGGAAAGGTGCGTTGGAGAAGGATTCGTGTTTTCCACCATAATTCTTGTGCCTCTAAAAGAACGAAGAAAACAACGTCGATGGCAAAACGTATTAAGAAGATGAACTCGACTTTAATAAACTAACTATAAATTTAAAAGAGTAATAAGCCAGCGTGGTGTTCGGGTGTTTTAGGACCTACGATATAGAAATACTTTTTCTTTTTGATGAAACTATCGAATTTATATCGATGATGATAGCTTTGACCGTATTTGGAGGCCAAGAAAGAGTAGGCGTAAATTAAGAATGGGCAAACTATATATAGCATGCAAGTTCGTCTAGATCCACATACATACTATATTATACTATGATGAAAATATATTAAAAAGGTTCTTTCATAAATATAAAAAATACAAAGACCAAAAAAAGCTCATGATATTAATAAGCCACTATATCCGTCCGACCATTGATTTAAACCTATTTTCTTGCAAAGTTAGTTAAGATTGAAAGCTATATATAACTTCATCCTTCGCTCAAACTCATGGAACCAACCCGTGTAAAAATTCATAGAAGCTTCTACTCATCTTCTCCAATCTCTTACTTACTGCTCCATCTATACACAGCATTCAGACAAGATGTAATGTTGTTCTATTGCAGGAGAACGAATAGATCTAATCTCATTATTCAACGCTCGTATATCAAGAGACACCTCCATAATGATCTAATCGATTATTCAACGCTCGTAAGTCGTATATCAAGAGACACCTCCATAATGAATCGTTATCCGCTCGTATTTTTTTTTTTTTTTTTATTTATCTTAATTAGCTAATGCCGTGTCCCCTTTCGATTCCAAATGGTGTCAAAGTTTCCAACTTCTATTCTTCGAATGGATGTTAGAGTCGAACAACATCCATCCCAAGATGGAATATTCGACAGCATTGGGAATTGGGATCGAAGGCGATACTTCGCTAGCTAATGAAGATAAAAATTACAAATCCGTTTCTTATTGCAATTTACATGGTGATAACTTTTGCTTGTATTTTGATTGTTTTTTCCCGTATGAAAATTACGATGAACAAACAAGAAATAACACCCAAATTAACGTGGTTCGGATTTAGAAATCCTACGTCCACGGAGAAATCACGAGATCTTTTATTGATGATTGGGTTTTACAATTGTGAAGAGTTACAACACAATCACTGAGAATATGAACCTAATTTTGATGAAGAACGTATATGATTGCGCGCGCACTTAATTGAAGGAGATGACCTATTTTAAACTGAGCGCCAGCACGTGTAAAGTCCAAAGTACCCCTGCTAACTGTCTTAACTAATGTATCGCTTAAGAAGACTTCAGCTGGGAAACACGTTTTTGTAAGTGAGCTGCGCTTCTCTCTAGCTCGTTCAATCCTTAGCAGAATTGGGCAGAATAAGCTTCATAGCCTTCACAAGTTAGCTCTGTTCTGCTGCTGATTTATGGCAGAAAGCTGGTCATTCTTCAACACCCCCCCGCAAGATGGATGATACAGATTCCTTACAGACATCTTGACCAAAAGCCTTTGTAAGACTGGGGCAGTGAGAGGTTTAGTAAGGAGATCTGCCAATTGGAATTCTGACTTGACAGGTAAGAGCTTAATGTTGCCGCTCAGCACATGGTGCCTGATGAAGTGGCAATCGATCTCTATATGCTTGGTTCTTTCGTGGAACTTTGGGTTAGAGGCTAGATGCAATGCGGACAAGTTATCACAATAGATCACCGGTCTTTGCAATGTGCTTAAGTTCAGCTCGGACAGTAGGCATTTGATCCAGAGCACCTCAGACACAACTGACCCAAGTGCTCTGTATTCTGATTCTGTTGAAGACCGAGCTACTGTTGTTTGCTTCTTAGCCTTCCAAGTGATTAAAGAACTACCCAAAAAGGTACAGAAACCGGTGACAGACCTTCACGTATCCTTGCAAGCAGCCCAGTCGGCGTCCGAGAAGGCCTTTATGTCAAGGTTGTCCTCAGTTGCAAAGAACAGCCCCTGCCCTGGGGATCCTTTCAAGTATCTTAATAAGTGATGTGCAGCCGCGAGATGGGAAGTCCTAGGGGTCCCTATGAACTGGCTGAGTCTATGAACCGCGAAGGAGATATCAGGTCTCGTAAATGTGAGTTAGAGAAGCTGACCAATGAGTCTTCTATACAGAAAAGGGTTCGGCAGTATCTCTCCATCATCCTCTGCCAGTTTCTCATTCGGGTTCATCGGCGTGTTAAGAGGCTTGGAGTCCATGTAACCCGTGTCCTCAAGTAGTTGCAAAACATACTGTCTCTGTGATAAGTAAATCCCATCTTGATTCCTAGCAACTTCAACACCAAGGAAATATTTTAGGTTTCCTAAATCTTTAATCTTAAACTGAGACTTGAGGAATTCCTTCGTCTGATTTAACTCTTTTGAGGAGGGCCCAGTAAGAATGATGTCGTCCACGTAGACCAATAAGACGACCATATTCTGATCCCTTCCTCTCGTGAACAATGTATGATCTGACTCCGTTTGTGTGAACCCGAAGTTCTGGACAGTTTCTGTAAACCTCTGATTCCATTGTCTAGAGGATTGTTTCAATCCGTAGATGGATTTGTGTAGTCGGCATACAGTTTTCTGGCCTCTAATTCCCTTGTGTTGATCATAAAATCCTTGAGGAAGGTCCATATAAACTTCTTCCTTCAAATCTCCATTTAAAAAACGCATTGTTGACATCAAGTTGAAATAGCTCCCACCCGAACTTAGCGGCCAACGAGAGGATGATCTTAATGGTGTTAGGTTTAGCCACGGGAGCGAATGTGTCTATGTAATCCACACCTTCCTTTTGATTATAACCCTTAGCCACTAACCTTGCCTTGTGCTTCTCAATCTTACCATTAGAATCATATTTGAGCTTGTAAACCCATCGGCTTCCTATGGTGGTTTTACCTTCAGGAAGTGGTACAAGCGACCAGGTGCTGTTTTCTTCGAGAGCCCTCAGCTCTTCCTTCATAGCTTGCTGCCAGTCAGGGGACTGTGCTGCTTGTGAATAACTCCTAGGTTCAACAGTCCCTGATATGCTGTTGATGAATCCCAGGAATTCCTTAGAGAATCTTGAGTAACTCAATACTTTTGAGATGGGATACAGTGTGCTTTTCTGCCTGAAGTTATGACAGTGGTAGTCCTGTAGATATGCTGGCCTCTTCGATTCTCTTCCTGATCTGGTATGGACCTCATGGCCAACTTGTGAGGTGCTGCCCGCTTCTTGTGGTTCAGCCTGTAGAATACCATTCTCAGCTGTTTCCTGTTACCCAGCATTACAAGGCAGATCATCAGATTGCTGGCCATTAGTGTTCTGTTCTATAGACGCAGGGAGATCAGCAACCCTGTCTTGATCAACATCAGGAACTCCTTCTGCAGAGCAGTATCTGGGCAGAACCAAGGAACCAAAAGGATCCTCACTCATTCGTGCTGAATCCACCTTAAAGGGAAAAGTATCCTCCTTGAATAGCACATCCCGAGAGACAAATATCTCTCTAGTGTTTAAGTCCATGACCTTGTACCCCTTTATCCCATTCGGGTAGCCAATGAAAGCACACTCACGAGCTCTGGGGTCGAATTTTCTCCTACCTGCAGCAAGAGTGGAACAAAAGCAAAGACAACCGAAAACACGCAAGTGATGATAATCCACAGGTTTCTGATACAAGAGTTCATGTGGGCTTTTGTTTCCTAGACTGACCGAGGGGGTCCTATTGATCAAATAAGCTACGGTTAAAACACACTCAGACCAATACTCTACGGGAATGTTAGATTGAAAGTAAAGGCACCTCGCAACGTTCAAAAGATGTTGGTGTTTTCTTTCTACCACCGAGTTTTGTTGCGGTGTTTGCACGCAAGACAAGTGATGTATAATTCCTCTATCTCTAAATAGATTTACTAGATTGAACTCCCTAGCATTGTCGGTTCTTATTACTTTAACACTGCAACCAAATTGTACACTGACCAGATTTAGAAAGTAGGCCATGACTGAGTGCACTTCGGATTTATATCTAAGCATGAAAAGCCATGTAAACCTAGAATGATCATCCACGATGGTGAGAAAATATTGATGATGCAAATGAGATGGTACATGGAACGGCCCCCAAACGTCGCAATGTATCAAGTCAAAGATGGTACAAGCAGTTTTACTATCAGTTGGAAAAACAGCTCTTTTCTGCTTAGAAACAGGGCAGATTTTACAGAAATATTCATGAGTATTATTAGCTAATCTCAGCCTATGTTTAAGCACATCCAAAATCTTATTTGAAGGGTGCCCTAGCCTGTCATGCCAAGGGGCAGCCACAGTTTTATTTATCCAAGCAGAGTTACCAGTTGACGGCCCTAAAGCATCATCAGCCCTCAACAAGTAAAGTCCATTAGCTTCACTACCCTTGCCAATCACTTGGTGTGAAAGATCCTGTATCAGAAAGCCATTAGTTTGGAAAACAAGGCTGCAATTCAAGTCTTTTACCAGGGAACTGACGGAGATAAGGTTGAAGTGAAACTGTGGTATATAAAACACATTTGTTAAGGTGATAAACTGGTTTACAACAAAGGTCCCTGCCTGGTTAACTCTAATTACTGTATTGTCAGGCAAAATGACCTTAGACTCAGCAATGTTATGCAAGTCATGCAACAATTCTTTGCTTCCACACACATGTTTAGTAGCCCCGGAATCAAGGAGCCAAACTGCCTGATTTTTAAGGCTAGGCAGGTTAAAAGAAAGAACCATACCTGAGCCCTTTTCTACCTGTTGGGCTGTCTCAGAACAGTCTGATGAGCTACCTGTTTGGCTGATCAAGGTTCTCAGGCTCTGGAGCTGATAGGGTGTATTTGCAGTCGGACTAAGCCATCATTCTGGCATGCAAATCCAGTCTTGAGCTGGTGATTGAACTGATTCCCTTGGAATCCCTGTTGTGATCCCAGCTGCACAAAGCCATCATTCTGGTAGACAGGGGCTGCTCTGAGTTGATGATTGAGCTGATTTACTTGGAATCCCTGCTGTGAACCTACAGCAGTGCCATCAGCTGAGACTTGATTCACCTTAGCACTCCTGAATTTAGAATTCTGCTTAAACCCCGGGGGATACCCATGGATTTGGTAACATGACTCTACTGTGTGGCCTTTCTTCCCACAGTGGATGCATATGGCCCTAGCAGTCTCCTTCCGAACACTGTAGAAGCTTTTCTTGGTCCCATCTTGAACATTCTTGGCCGCCATCATGGCTATACTGCTCGACTGATCATCACCAACCCGACCATAACCTGGACCTATGCTTCTCTGTTTTTCTTCTTGTACAATCAGGGAAAAGACTTTGTTGATGGTGGGCATGGGATCCATCAAGAGGATCTGTCCCCTTATATGTGAATAAGTATCATTAAGTCCCATAAGAAATGTCAGAACATACTCCTCGTCCAAGAAAGTCTTGATCCCGTTAATTCCCCCACATGTACACTGATAAGGAGGTCTGTAGCTAGCAAGTTCATCCCAGAGGGTCTTGAGTTTTGTATAATACACCGTAACGCTGGTCGAACCTTGGGCTAGATTTATCAAATCCTTCTTCAATTGGAAGATCCTCGGCTTGTTCGATTGTCCAAATCTCTCATGCAAATCTGTCCAGACTTCCCTTGCCGAAGAGCTGTAGAGGATGCTAGCTGAGATATCTTTACTCACTGCATTTAGAATCCACGAAATAACGACGTTGTTGTTTCGCTTCCATGAACTGACTTTATCCGTATCCGTGGCGGGAGGCGCGACGAGCTCACCATTCACAAAACCTTCTTTGTTTCTTCCGATTAGGGCAATCATCATCGCCCTACTCCAGGTCATGTAGTTATCACCATTCAAGGGCTCATGAACGAGCAGCTGTCCAGAATTATCGTTACTGCCCAAAGCGTATGGGTCATTCGCCGGAGTAGCGTGATTAGGTGCCTGCGGCTGCTGTGGTGGTGCTTCAGTGGCCATGATTCCAAGATAGGCTAGGATGAATGAGTACAATCAGATCGTGCGCAGCAACACGCGCTCTGATACCATATGAAAATTACGATGAACAAACAAGAAATAACACCCAAATTAACGTGGTTCGGATTTAGAAATCCTACGTCCACGGAGAAATCACGAGATCTTTTATTGATGATTGGGTTTTACAATTGTGAAGAGTTACAACACAATCACTGAGAATATGAACCTAATTTTGATGAAGAACGTATATGATTGCGCGCGCACTTAATTGAAGGAGATGACCTATTTTAAACTGAGCGCCAGCACGTGTAAAGTCCAAAGTACCCCTGCTAACTGTCTTAACTAATGTATCGCTTAAGAAGACTTCAGCTGGGAAACACGTTTTTGTAGTGAGCTGCGCTTCTCTCTAGCTCGTTCAATCCTTAGCAGAATTGGGCAGAATAAGCTTCATAGCCTTCACAAGTTAGCTCTGTTCTGCTGCTGATTTATGGCAGAAAGCTGGTCATTCTTCAACACCGAGGCTTGTATTTTTTATTTGTATTTCATAAAAGTATGCTATATTTCATTTTAGACCATCTCCAATAGTACCGCAAAACGCAAACGCAAATGTAAAAATGCAGTAAAACTGCTCCAACATTACTGCAAACGCAAACGCAAAATGGGTTTTTTGCTTTCTCTTTCCTATTTCGAACGCAAATTTGCATCTAAACGCAAAAATGCGTTTGATGTTTTAAAATTGCAAATAAGCCCTTTACTTGTATTGATTATTAAATAGAACATATAAAAATATATTAAAGAATTTGAAAATTGTATATAACGATTATATTGATATAATAGATTATTATTTTAACCTTGACACTTTTTTTAATAATATTTTTTTATATATCTTATTATTGTTTTTTATATTTTATTTATATGTAATATATTAAATATTGTTTTGACCACAAATATATATAATTAAATATTGTTTTGACCACAAATATATATTTATTTGTACGACGTGTATCTCAATGTATTTTAATTGTTATATTGTATAATTTGATATTTTTAATAAATATTTTGTTTTATGTTTTTAATATGTATAAATAATGACTTCAAAATTAAAAGAATATTGTAGATAATTTGTAAAGTAGTAAAATAAAGGAGTGATATTGAAAAGTTATAAAAGTTGATATAAAATGGAATATTACAGGAATATTCTTTACGTTTGCGTTTGTAGTTGACTGTTGTAGAACAATTACTGCAAATTATGTCTGTTACTGCAAAATGCGTTTCTGTTTGTGGTTGGCCATTCGAGATGGTCTCAGTACATCTATATGTTGATCCAGAAAAGGTGAGAAGACACGAAAGAAAAGTTGAAAACTAAAGTAGGGAAATACCATTTACGTTACAGTTTACACCCCTTTCTTTAAGAAAGAAAACGATAGTGATGGTTCTTTTCCGAATGTACAAATAACCATGCGTAGGGTACTTACCATGAGGACTTTTTGTCGTGCTACTTGGCTCTTAGTCATTGGTCCTAGTCGCTTCGACATCTATAAAATGAACAAGCAATTAAACTTCAAAAAATTAAAAAATACATAAAAAATTTGAAGAAATTAGAAATAAATAAATAAAAGTAAAGTCACTTGTGGAGTAGAGTTAGCACACCATAAGTTTAAAATTCGACTATTAGTCTCAATAAATTATATTTTGCTGAATCTTTAGAAAAAGATCTAATTGGATAAAATTTTTACACATAGGTACCCATGTTTTTTACAGATAGGTACGCAAATCCTGACAGGGTACTAAATTACAAGTTTTTATCTAAATAGGTACTTATGTGTAAAGTCTCCAATATATAATGTAATAATTTATTTATCTACCCTTTCCCTATACTGCGCTCATGCTAAATTGTCGGCTTATTACATAGAGCAAGATTTCCTTAGATCTTAATTCGGTCGACGTGTCTCAACTTTAATGAGAAAACATAAGGGAACTTTACACATAAGTACCTATTTGGATAAAAACTTGTAATTTAGTACCATGTCAGGATTTTTTTATATGTAGGTACCTAGCAGAATAAATTTTTTACACATAGGTACCCAATCTCCAAAAGTACACCATACAACACATTTGGGTACCCTATATCAATACATTTGGGTACCCTATATCAACAGAAAATGGTAATACGTATGCTATATTTAGGTACGTCCTATGTAACACACAGGTATGCCGTAGGTACGACGTATGCTATATTTAGGTACCGTATATCAACGTGTTATGGTACAGAATATACACACAGGAAGGTACGCCATGACTAAAGAAACTGGTAAAAATTAAATTGGGTACCTAGCTGTAAAATTTTCTGACATGGGTACCTATGTGTAAAAATTTTATCAAATTGAGTATTTTTCTATAGACTCACCTATATTTAAGCATCGAGGTAAATCTTTTGCAATGATTCCACTATCCTATCTTTGTCTCTCATCCTCCTTTTATGGCCTGCTTATTCATGTTTATTTTATATGCAAAAGTGATTCTTGTCTCTACTACTAATAAGCTTTTTAAACCCCACAACCAATAAACTAAAGAAAACATGAAAGGACGAATAATCATATATAAACAATAAAAGAAACTAAAAATGAGAACTTTTAGTAAGGGCATGTGGGGCAAGGTTGTGAAATCGACATAACGAAAATTTTAGTGGTTTAAGGGTTAGTGGTTTAACCGGTATAAAGCCGGAATCAAACCGGAGTAAAATCGGTAATATAACAAATATATAATTCATAAATGAATCAAACAAAATATCATAGGAAATATACATATTTTTATGATTTTTTTTTCAAATTTTATAAAATTAAGTGGCAAATTAAATAAAACTAATTATGTTGGGGTTAAAAATTAAGTGTAATATGGGGATGTCAAGTATTAAAATCTATCAATCTGGGGTCAAAATTAATTTAAAAGAAAATATTGGGTTGACACATAGTAAGTATTGGGTGGTATTCGAACCCAGGTACCCAACCCATTTAGATAAACTAGTATATTTAGAACACTCAATGTGTGTGCATAGAATATAATTATATTTATGTTACTATCTATTTATTTATTATTTTTAATGTCTAACAGAAAAATATAATTTTTAACTATATAAAAGAGAAAATAATGTTTAGGGATGTAGGTATAATAAATAAAAAATGTAAACGTGATATGAAATTATTAAAGTAATTAAATAAAATATACAGTGACTAAATTACGAATAAATGACAGACCAAACGTGACAAGTGTATCGTCACCCCACATCCTTTATATAATAGAATAGATAAATCAGACCTTCACCAGCAAACCAAGCCACAATATTCTCGTAAATTTACTAGTTTTTGTACAACTTATTAATAATCGAATATTAAATCTTTTTTTTTTTTTTATAAATATAGACCGGACCGGCTCCGATCGGAACCGGCCAGCCCGTCCGGTCCGTTACGATCTTTAAAACCATGATGTGGGGTCAAAAAGCTCAATTGCAGAGAGAAGAGATTTCCTTTTTCTTTTTCATAGAGTGGTTTGCGCACTCAAAGCAGACAAAATGACCCCAACATAATAACTATCTTCACTCAATGCTCATCGTATAGTATTATTGTTGGGTCCAGCCACTAGAAGCTGCCCACCTACAATGACCAAAGGAAAAAAATAAATAATCTTATATTATAATATTATTTTAATGAATGGTTTATATTGAAGGGCGACGCGGCGGATTCCTGGCCACTCGTTTTGAGCGATCCAGAAGAACTGAAGACATCTATAAATAGGCTGAGGATTCTTCAGTTATTATCATCACAAGCTCATTCAAGTTTTACTAAATAGAGAAAACTAGTTCGAGTGAATTGTGAGGTTATCAGTTCAGATAGAAACTGATAGGGTTCCACATCCACAGAGAGGTGTGAGGTAAACACGAGTGGTAGAAGTGAGATAGTAAAAATTCGTGGGTTGTAATTTTTACTATAGTGAAGATTTTGCCGACTCGGCCGTGGTTTTTCCCTCTTGGTTAACAGAGGGTTTTCCATGTTAAAGTTCCGGTGTTCTTTCTTACTTTACGGTAATTTTATTTTTACTGTTAGTTACTGTGCGGGTCCCACCAAAATTACCCCGTGGGTCCCACTTCTCCCGATCGTCATACCGAGCCAAACCGAGACCTGTTCCGCTGCGGGGCCCACTGACCACCGTGGGGCCCACCACTATTCCCAACAAGTGGTATCAGAGCCTGATAGTATTCTGAGTATGCTCTGTGGTTGCAGCTTTGACTGATCTTTCACATCAGAAAAGATACTAGTAGGTGCTGGTAGATTTTTGACGGGCATGGAGAACGACGGAGGAATGATCAAGCTGACAGTAACGAATTACTCCATATGGAAATCAAGGATGGAGGATTATCTTTATTGCAAAGACCTCCATGTACCAATTGAAAATGCAGGCAAGATGCCTGAAGGCGAGAATGCTGTCCAATGGAAGAAATTACAATGAAAGACGCTAGCTGTTATCCGCCAATGGGTGGACATAAGCCTCTACAACCACGTCCGAAATGAGACAGAACCCCACAAGCTCTGGACGAAATTGAAGGGTATGTACGAGGTGACAAATGCGCTGAGCAAGGTATTCATGATGCGAAAACTCATGAATGTGAAGCTGAACGAGGGACGATCAGTTGCTGAACATCTAAATGACTTTGAAGGGCTGGTAACTCAACTCAAGTGCTGGTCTTGTCCTTGATGATGAGCTACAAGCATGTCTACTATTGGGATCTCTACATGATAGCTGGGATACGCTGGTAGTATCGATCACCAACTCGGCACCAAGAGATGGTGAAAAACAGACTCTACAATGAAGAGCTGCGACGGAAGGATGCTGCCAGTACCAGTACAGGAAATCAGGCCCTTGTTATGGAGAATAGGGGTCGGAGCAAGGGTAGAGGACCAAAAGGATACGACAAGTCCAGAAATAGATCCAAGTCCAGGGAGATGAGGAAGTGCTACCATTGTGGAAAAATTGGCCACTTACAAAGAAACTGTAGGCTTCTCAACGGAAAACAGAAACAAGACGATGATAAGAACATGTCTGCAATCGCCTCCAATGATGGTGGAGAGGTTACTCTGGTGAATGAAGCAGACTGTTGTCATGTTGCAGATGCAAGCACCGAATGGGTAGTGGACTCTGGTGCCTCCTACCATTGTGTTCCAAGGCGTGAATACTTCTCCACGTATAAGACGGGAAACTTTGGCACTACCAATATGGGTAACCAAAGTGTTTCTCAAATGGTGAGGATCGGTGATATCTGTATCCCGACGAGCGTAGGGTGCACATTACGGCTGAAGGATGTGCGACATATACCAGACCTACGTCTCAACTTGATTTCTGTGAAGGTACTGGACAACAAAGGATACTATAACGAGATGACGAATAGCAACTAGAAACTCACCAAGGGATCGTTGGTGGTAGCGAGAGGAAAGCTATGCTGCTCGCTGTACAAGATGCACGCAACGATATGTGCTAACCAACTGAACGCAGTTGAAGATGATGTTTCTCCAAATTTGTGGCACAGACGGCTGGCGCACGTAGGAGAGAAGGGGTTGAATGTCTTGGCTAAAAAGTCCCTCATACTAGTAGCCAAGGAGAAAGCGCTGAACCCCTGCAATTATTGTTTATTTGGGAAGCAACATAGAGTTTCATTCGCGAAGAGCACAATCAGGCGAATGAGGAAGTTGGAGTTGGTACACTCTGACATATGCGGACCCATGAAAGTCGAATCACTGGGAGGCAGTAAATATTTTCTGACATTCATTGATGATGCATCTCGCAAGACCTAGGTATATCTGTTGCGAACGAAGGACCAGGTGTTTTATTATTTTGAGAAGTTCCATGCAATGGTGGAAAGAGAAATGGGAATGTCACTAAAGTGTCTACGCACAGATAATGGTGGTGGATACATCTCTCGGGAGTTCAGAGATTATTCCACGAAGCAGGGCATTAGACATGAGAAGACAGTTCCTGGCACTCCTCAGCAAAATGGTGTGGCGGAGAGAATGAACCGGACCATTATGGAGAGAGTCCGAGCGTTGCTCAAAATGCCTAATCTATCTAAGTTATTTTGGGGGGAAGCTGACAACACTGCAGTCTATCTTATCAACCGACTACCTTCATCGGCGTTGGATTTCGACATTCCAGAGAAGGTGTGGATCGATAGAGACATCTCATATTCACATTTGAGAGTGTTTGGCTGCAAGGCGTTCATGCACGTACCGAAGGAACAAAGATTGAAGCTCGATGATAAATCGAATCCTTGCATCTTTGTTGGGTATGGAGACGAGGAGTTCGGCTACAGACTTTGAGATCCAAAGAAGAAGAAGACTGTTCGAAGTCGCGACGTAGTATTCCATTAGCACGAGACCATGGGAGACTCAGATGTGGATGTGACGAAATCCACAGGTGGTGGTGTAGACGATTATACACCAGTCAGCATTCCATTTGACGGTGCCACGGAGGAAGGAATGCAGCAATCAGAACCTGAACCAGAAGAGCCAACCATTGATGATGATGAACCTGTCGTAGATGAACACACTGAAGATGCTGAGCAGGGGGAGCCTTCAGATGTGCAAGAAGTAGTTGAACCTCATCTGAGAAGGTCAACTAGGGAACGCCAACCATCTACGAGGTATCCGAGTTCTGATTATATTTGATTACTGACGAGGGGGAGCCAGAGAGCTTCCAGGAAGTACAATCTTGTAGGGACAAAGATTGTTGGATAAAGGCCATGCAAGAGGAGATGGATTCTCTGAAGAAGAATGATACGTACGAGTTAGTTCGATTACCAAAAGGAAAGAAGACACTCAAGAACAAATGGGTGTACAAACTGAAGAAGGATGATGGCAAGCTGGTCAGATACAAGGCTCGATTAGTGGTCGAAGGTTTCACTCAGAAGAAGGGGATTGACTTTGATGAGATATTTTCACCCGTCGTGAAGATGAGTTCAATCAGAGTCATACTGGGGCTAGCTGCTACCATGGATCTTCACTTGGAGCAACTCGACGTGAAGACCACATTCTTGCATGGTGATCTTGATGAGGAGATATACATGGAACAACCAGAAGGGTTCGAGGTTAGAGGTAAAGAGGACATGGTCTGCCGGTTGAAGAAAAGCTTGTACGAACTGAAACAAGCTCCACGGCAGTGGTACAAGAAGTTCGATTTTTTCATGGTGCATCAGGGGTTCAAGAGAACAGATGCAGATCCATGTGTTTACGTCCGGAGATACTCTAACGGTAAATTTATCGTTCTTCTCCTGTATGTTGATGATATGCTAATTGTCGGACAAGATGCAGAGATGATTAGTAGGTTAAAGAAAGATTTGTCAAAGACGTTTGACATGAAGAATTTGGGTTCGGCAAAGCGAATTCTCATAATGGAGATTACCCGAGATCGAAAAGCTGGGAAATTGTGGTTACTCCAGGAGCGCTATATTGAACGAGTTATAGAGAGGTTGAATATGAATGATGCTAAGCCAGTTAGCACGCCACTTGCCGCGCACTTTCAGTTGCGAAAGAAACCCGGTCCATCAGCAACTGAAGACGGAGAAGATGTCCCAGATGTTCCATATTCATCGGCAGTTTGATGTACGCTATGGTGTGTACGAGGCCAGATATGGCTCACGCAGTTGGCGTTGTGAGTCGATTTCTATCGAATCCCGAGAAGTCACATTGGGAAACAGTGAAGTGGATCATGAGGTACCTGAGAGGAACTTCCAAATTATGCCTAACGTTTGGAAGTGGTAAATGTTTTCTTACAGGCTATATGGATGCTGATATGGCCGGTGATCTCGACAACAGAAAGTCAACGTCGGGATACATTTTTACATTCTCAGGGGGAGCTACTCATGGCAGTCGAGGTTACAAAAATGTGTTTCTTTATCAACTACTGATTCGGAGTATGTTGCAGCAACGGAAGCTGGCAAGGAGATGCTCTGGTTGAAGAGATTCCGTCAGGAGTTGGAAATTCAGCAGGAGGAGTACATAATATGTTGCGTTAGTCAAAGTGCTTTGGACTTGAGCAAGAATACTATGTATCACTCGAGGACGAAACACATCGACGTTCGTTATGATTGGCTCAGACTGGCTATTGAGAAAAAAGCGTTCAAGCTGGAGAAGATCCATACGGACAAGAATGTTGCGGACATTCTGACGAAATTTATTCCTAAGGAGAAGACAGAGTTCTGCGCCGGACATGCCGGCATGGGCTATCGCTGAGGCGGTAGGAGATCTTCCCCGCAAATAATGAATGAGGCTGGAGGGGGAGAATTGTTGGGTCCAGCCACTAGAAGCCGCCCACCTACAATGACCAAAGGAAAAAAACTAAATAATATTATATTATAATATTATTTTAATGAATGGTTTATATTGAAGGGCGACACGGCGGATTCCTGGCCACTCGTTTTGAGCGGTCCAGAAGAGCTGAAGACATCTATAAATAGGCTGAGGATTCTTCAGTTATTATCATCACAAGCTCATTAGAGTTTTAATAAATAGAGAGAAGTAGTTCGAGTGAATTGTGAGGTTATCAGTTCAGGTAGAAACTGATAGGGTTCCACATCCACAGAGAGGCGTGAGGTAAACACGAGTGGTAAAAGTGAGATAGTAAAAATTCGTGGGTTGTAATTTTTACTATAGTGAAGATTCTGCCGATTCGGCCGTGGTTTTTCCCTCTTCGTTAACAGAGGGTTTTCCACGTTAAAGTTCTGGTGTTCTTTCTTACTTTACGGTAATTTTATTTTTACTGTTAGTTACTGTGCGGGTCCCACCAAATTTATCCCGTGGATCCCACTTCTCCCATCGTCGTACCGTGCCAAACCGAGACCTGTTCCGCTGTGGGCCCACTGACCACCGCGGGGCCCACCACTATTCCCAACAATTATCTCCTCCTTTGCTTTCATTTCATCATTATCATCTCCACTCTTTGTCACACACTCATTTATCACCTTTCCATAGTATTTTCGTTTCATAAACCCAACCTATAGTTGTCAGTTTATGTTAGTTAGCATAGCACATGGAGAAGCCGAAAGTTCTTGGATCATGCGAGCACGGTAATGACGAAAATGCCAAAGAGATGATTACAGAAGGTGATGATGAGCTCGAATTGGGCTTGGGACTGAGTCTTGGTTGTAGTGTGAATAAGGGAAATGGTAAGAATTTGAAGTCTTATGGAAGGATATTGACCGTTAAGTAGGGGTGGGCGTTCGGGTTCGAGTATTCGGGTTTTACCCGAACCCGATCGGGTTCGGGTAGTTCGGGTTATTTGTCGGGTATCGGATAGTTGTTAGTCGGGTCGGGTATCGGGTAGTAATTTACTACCCGATCGGGTTATTCGGGTACCCGATATATTATTTTTTTAAAAAAATTATTAGTTTTGTACATACATGAAAACCATATATAATACATATTTAGATATCAATATATAAATTGAGAGATGTTAAAGTTCTAAATAATATTTCGACTAGTTTCTTATTTTAAGTGTATAATTAACAATTGATATTTTAATCAATACATAAATCATCATAAAAATTTAAAATATATTCTCAAAATTTTATAAATAAACATATAAAAATATGTATATATTATATTTATTGAAAATAAAATATCCAAATATTGTAAGTGATATTAATATATAACATGTATCTTTTAATATTATTGAATTATAATATTTTTTGCCATATCCCAATTAAAAAATCGGGTACCCGACTACCCGACGTCGGATACCCGAACCCTATATATACCCGACAAGCGGGTACCCACTGTAAATCGGGTCGGGTTCGGATATTGAAAATCTTAACCCGAACCCGAACTACCCGATACCCGACTACCCGACCCGATGCCCACCCCTACCGCTAAGGATCTTATTAATGGATTCTCGTCTAGTAATAAGATGGAAAAATCTGCTACTACTGATCATGGATCTTCTTCTGCTTCTACTGCCAGGTTTTGAATGGTTTAAATATTATCTGCTGTATTTCCACTCCATTTTTTCTTTTCACGTACACACACATGCACACTAAACATCTTTTCTTTTTTGCTTGAAATTTATTTGTCGTTTCTTGGAAGCAGCCAAGTTGTAGGGTGGCCACCAATAAGATCTTACAGAATGAGCACAATGTTCAGCCAAGCAAAGACGTTAGGCAATGAGGAGAAAAATAGAAAAGGGAGATGGAGCCGAAGGAGATGAAGAGATTTCGAACAAAAAAATGAACCATGGGAACGAATTAAAGATCGACGTCAAAGGATCATTCGTGAAGGTGAACATGGACGGCTTGGCCATTGGTCGTAAAGTGGATTTGAATGCTCAGAAAAGCTACGAAACTCTTGCAAAGACGTTAGAGGACATGTTCTTCACTACTCATCGTATGTTTTCCTTTCTTCAACGACGTCAACAGTGTAATAACAGATGAAGAAAACCATATATATGTGATACGGACCAAAATCAGATGGCCCAGAAAAATTAGATGATAAAAGGCCCAATAAAGGAATATCCGATACTTAGTGAAGAATAGGAAAAGTAGGAAAAGTACAGCTAGGATTTTCTTTAGGACCGACCTCACTAGACGATTGGCAGCCCCCCCTAGGCAAGATAGCTTCTTCTGTAAGCGTGGTGTGAAAAGACAGCCAAAAGAAAGGAGAAAGAGGCAAGGACGCGTGTCGACCAGATATTGGGCAGCACCACTGTGCAAATACCGTAGCTGTAGCAAAATGGTCATTCGAGCAAGCAGCTTTCTCTGCTCATGGTACTACAGTGGTCACATCCCCCTGGAATCCTGGGATACTACTTGGAAGTGCTGCTGGGAGCTGCTATAAAAGGAGAGACTTGGTTATTTTCATGAGGATCATTACTTTACACACAAAAACACCTAACGTTTTCTGTCTTCTAGTGTGTTAAACAGTTTCTTTTAGATCTTGCATTCTTATGAGTGAATGTAAGGTTCTGTGAGGGTGTAATTCGTAAAAATATAGTGAAAGTAAGTTCAGCGCCCCGTGGACGTAGAATCCAATAGGATTCGAACCACGTAAGTCCTCGTGTCCTTTTCGTTTACGTCCCCTTTACGTCCCCCCGTAAAAACAACACCTTATGCACTTAAAAACTTCATAATATTCGATTTACCGCTATATAAATTTACCCACACACATATAAATTTCGTTGATTGGGAGAGCCCCATATCAAATGGCGCCGTCTGTGGGAAACCGAGTTGAAGGCGTGAGTATTTTTTACTGCTACTGTGCGAAGTTGTGCTGAGGATTTACTGTTTCTTACCTTCTTCTGTTCTGTTGGGACGAAACAAAACCCGCGAGACATCAATGGAGGAAGATTTGTCTATATCGAAGAGCCTAGACCCACAATTTGCAGAGATGGACCTCCAGAAACTGCCGGATGTGTTGAGGAACGTCAAGGACCTGAAACACATGCCTGCAATGATGAAGACAAGCAAGACGGTACATATAAAAAGTAAGGGGATCTCAGAACACCCAGGAGGACCTCAAACAGAGGAAAAGCCTGTAGTTGCATAAATAAGGGAGCCTTGGGATCTCTTTCGAGGGCCCCATCAATGTTCATGCCACTACACAACAATCCGGAAGAGATCCTCACCTTAGAAAGGAGGCATCCAGTTATGAGAAGGCCTGCGACCAGAACTTCAGGGCTTTCTAAACCTCATTCTAATTTATATTCTCATTATCATAATAACTATAGGTACCATACTAACAATTGTTGTCATTTGAGGGACAAAATAAAGAGGCTCAACTAGGCAGTTGCCTTAAAGGAGTTTGTCTGATGTCCCGTTCCAGATCCCAGAGCAAAATTCGTAGCTCCCCGCTGGGAAGAAGACCCGAAGCTCCGCATTCGGGATTGCCCCAGCTCCCCGCTGGCGAGAAGACCCAGAGCTCCCCCTTTGGGACCTACAAGTCCGGCTCCCCGCTGGCGGGTAGACCCGAAGCTCCACCCTCAGAACCTAAAAGCCCAGCTCCTCGCTGGCAAGAAGACCCGAACCTCCGCATTCGGGATCGCCCTAACTCCCCGCTGGCGAGAAGACCTGAAGCTCCCCCTTCGAGACCTACAAGTCCAGCCCCCCGCTAGCGAGAAGACCCAAAGCTCCACCTTCAGGACCTAAGAGTCCAGCTCCGCGCTGGCAAGAATACCCAAAGCTACGCATTCGGGATCACCGCAGATCCGTGCTGGCAAGAAGACCAGGAGCTCCATCTTCGGGACGTAAAGGTCCAGCTCCGCGCTGGCAAGAATACCCAAACCTACGCATTCGGGATCTCCCCAGCTCCACGCTAGCACGAAGATCCGAAGCTCCGCATTCGGGACCTCCTAGCTCCGCGTCCATGAAGACTCGAGCTCCTATATTCGAGATCTAAGAGCCAAGCGCCAAGTTGATCCAAAAACCTCAACTCCATTGTAGTGAGCCACTGGGGATTTATGAAGGCCAACTCCGATCTGTGTTTGAGATCCCCATGTCGAGCTTCTCGCTAGTATGCGGAGTCCGTTATAGGGGACCTCCAAACCGGCTGAAACCCAGCTCCGTGCTGGAAAAAGGCAAAGAAACCAAGCTCCTCACTGACACGAGAAGGTCCGTGGGACCTAGAAGATAGTTCCATGCTGACGTCCGAAGATCCGCTGGAGATACAGGCCAAGCTCCTCGCTAGCACGCGAAGATTAATGGGACCTAGAAGCCAAGCCCACGCTAATGTCCGAGGATCCGCGGGAGATACAAGCCAAGCTCCGTGCTGGCACGCGAAGGTCTGCTCGACCTAGAAACCAGCTCCACGCCAACGCCTGAAGATTCGCAAGAGATAAAAGCCCCATTCCACGCGGGCACATGAGGATCAATGGGAGACATCCCGATTGATAAGGCTCTTAGCCAGGACCTCAGAGCCCTCTAGATCTCATCCTCTATTATATATTATTTTATCATGATAAATATATGCACTGCACTGACAATTATTGTTATTTGAAGGATATGATCAAGTGGCTCATCATGATGAAACACCTCAAAGTGGTGCTAGCCATGATAGCAAACATGATTTTAAGGTGATCAACAAGAAGTCCTGTGGATCTATGCCATATAAGGGCAAACGACCCCCACTCCCTCTAGGCAAAGGGGCGACAGCCCCGCCATCATCTGAAAGCTGAGACATGGTTTCCGAAACGGACCATTGATCTTAGGAACTTTAAATTAGTCGAAGACCCGAGAGCTAAGCTCGACTCCACCCCGATGTACGAAGATCCACAGGAGGTTTTCCGTACTAACGTACGAAGGCTCAATTTCTCTGTTCGGAGTTCATAAGCCCAGCTCCTCGCTGGCATGTGAAGATTCAATCATCTAATGGGGATCTCCAGAGACCAGCTCCGTGTTGGTAACGAAGGAAATACGTGAGAAGGACCTACCTGTCAGAGGACCTATGACCCTTGCTCTCCACTAGCATAAGAAAACCACCAATGGGGATTTATGAAAGACCAGCTGTCTGGAAACAAAGTCACGAGTTATGAGTCCGGGATCTCCGAGTTTTGCGCCTCGGTTGCACGCAAAGGTTCGCTTTTGGGGACCTATGAACCAACTCCACTATGATGTCAAAAAACCGATCCTTCTGTTAGGGATCTACTATATCAGCTCCAGGAAGGATCCGAGATGCCCCCATGCGAAGATCCTTTTCGTCCCCAAGTCACGACCGTTCAACAGTTGTTTTAGCTAGTTCTCAATTCCGTTCGGTCATTCGGGGGAACTCCACATCGTGCTCGTTACACAAATTCACCGGATCAAAAAGATAACCCGAAAATAATATGACGAGGTACATGGAGAACGTGGACCTCCGCGCGCATATCAACAGGAGGATAGGTACCTTAGGACAAACGAAGTAAAGTTGCCAATGCCCATGAAGAGAAGCAGGCCACAACAGCCAAACGAAAAGGAGCAAGCGAGAAGCATGACCAAAGAAAACCATTACTGCCTTAACCTCACAACAAGGAGCTGTCGAGATCTCTTCTTAGGGTCTTGCGGAACGCCATACTGTTATGCAACAACATGGAGGGGGTCCTGACATCAGCCGGGAGACAATCCGTGACGAAAAGGCTCTTAGCCGGAGCTCCAGGGCCATCTAAATCACATTTTCATTTACATTCTCGACACCATATTAAATACATGCATCATACTAACGATTACTATCATATGCAGGATGAAATTGAAGGGCCCATCGTAACGGAACATCGGAGGAAGTTCGTAGACCATGGCGTCGACCAACGTCTGAAGGGGCTCCGAGCAAGGTGGATCCCAACCTCCAACAGAGCCAAAATCGTACACCTGAGCAGGCAAAGAATCTCAAGCAACATAGATCGTGGTATTTCATCAGAACAATAGGTATCATTTGAAGAAGGAGATAATAGACTTACCCAAGCGGGAACCATGTGAGCTTGTTGGCCGTGATGGCAAACATGACTCCAAGCTCGCCGAAAAAAGAAGTAGGGGGATCTGTGCCTAATAAAGGCAGACAACCCCCACTTCCTCCAAATTTGCTCACGTATATTCTATCCAAAGCCTCTATCCTCATTATCGTGGGGAGGCCAATAAAGAAGATCCGACGAGAGCCCAAAAGTTTTAAACTCACGCGATAAGGGATCCCAACGCAAAGGGATCTGTGAGACATACGAGGATGCGTTGGACGAAGTTCGATTTGTGCCAGAAGATGGGACACCTGTGGCCAGACCACATAACGATGCCTTTGTTATCGCCAAAGACATATGAAGTTCGACCTCCTGAGATACAACCAATGGAAGAAATCACGTCGCTTAAAGGACATAGAGAAAGAGCCCATTCAATGGCGGAGGGATCAACTAAGCTCCTGACGATGCAACGCAAATGATGTTAGGACAGCAACGAAAGGAAGCCATATTACGAGGAAATGGGAGATCAGAGGATGAAGATAGAAGGAAATGGGCCCTCTAGCTTACAACAAGAGCCAGCCAAGGAGCTGGTGGGATATCTAATAGAGGACGAGTTGGCGCCGTATTTCTCCATCGAAGCATTAGCCCCGTCTTACTAAAGAAAGAAGGGACCTCCCAAAGCCGACCTACTTTATGAAGCAAGGTGCTGTCGGAGGATGAAACCAGATGATAAGTCGATCAGATCTACCAGGGAGAATGATGAAATGCGCCATCAAGCTAGGGGAGTGCGACGGGGAATTCAGACAACAGACGGCCACCAAAGAGCTCAGACCCTCTTCGATTTTGTGCTCGAGACCACCAATGGAACACAGAAGTAGCATGGGAGGTGCACGCATACGAGTCAGCGACTTCTCAAAAACCTGAAGTAGATGCTCTTATCTTTAGCCCGAGAGTAGAGGAGCTCCGCTTCGCCATTACCTTCAAATTCTAGGCCTCCACCAACAAGTCAGAATGCAAAGTCTAATTCATAGCCTGAGGATCGCGAAGGAAATGAGGGCAAGGGATGTCGATTTGTTCCCAGATCCACAACTGGTTGTACAACAACAGTTACGAAATAAAGGACGTGAAGATAATGGAATATGGAAAAAATACGGTAAAAGAACTAACAACGGAGCTTGACTGTTGTGAAATTATGCAGGTCCCAAGAGAAAAAAAGCCATAAGCTCTATTGCTTGGCCAACATGGCGAGCAAGAATTTGACCACCCACGAGGATGATATCCCCTATCGCACTGTGAAAGACAATAAACATGGAAGCTTGTGGAAAGCATGTAAGGAGCTGACGATTGAAGGACCTCTGTTCTGGAGGTCCCGAAGGACATGGAACTTGTGGCGCCCCGCCATCTACTACCATTATCTTACACTAACTATCGTGACTATAGAAATATAAATATATTACATACAAAATACCGATAGAATTTTTTTCGATTTTACAAAACTCACCACACACTACTATTTTACAATACAAACATTATTCGAATGTTTTACATACAATACAAACATATTTTACAAAACACAGTGTAATTTACATAACACCCGCCACACAGGTCGCATCCATGTACACACCACCCTCAAAAGTCACCGGAAGTTCCAGAAGGACCAGCCTCGCCTTTCACAGGTTCACGTACTGTGTTCACTGCGTCTACAACACATAATAACATGGGATGAGCTATAAAGCTCAGTAAATGGAAATATGTATGTATGCACGTGTCAACTAGCAAAGGCATCCGCGCCAGTGCTTTCTAATACTCACATACTCATATCATTCTTATTTCTTTCTCATTTCTTTTTCATTTGTACCTGGGCCCATAGCTAACTTACTACCCGCACCACCATAACATGAGCTCACATCCTTTACAGATAAAAATACGATAGTCGGCCCACTCTGGCTAGGACAAAACTATGATTTATCTCCAGTTTTTCCATTCACCAGGTCGCCCCTCTATCTGGCCATCATCATTTTTCATTGCGGTTGCCTTTCCTGGCACTCTGGCTTACGCCATGTGTCTCGTCCAGGTGACCCTCGTCCGCTACCTAAATAATTTAGGTACATACATTCGACGGTTTTACCCCCGTCATGGTGCCTTTGTAGAAGTAGCTATACTATGACTCTTCATGAGTCTACATCAAATACTAATGTCTTCAAACATATTTTGTTTTCAAGACGATCACATACTGTGCATACTCATACTTCTAATCCTCACATCATTCATGTATGCACATGCTCATGTCACATAATAATGCAATAAATGTTTACTATGCAAAAGCATATCGAAACATTTCACTTCATCAATCATCACCACATATTCACATAAAACAAATACATATAACACAAATTATGTGTTGTAGGTGAGATTCCCACTTACTTGACGTCCGTAGAATACTAGAAACCTGCCTTGGTAATTTCCCTAAGTCCCGACCTTAGGCATAAAATATTGGTGTCAGCATACTATTTTAGTTAATTGCTTAAGTATGCTAAATCTCTAAGTTAGGAACTTATTTTGGTAATTCTAGTCGGGTTTGAAATTTCTCACATGACCCGTGAAATTCCTAAATTTATTAAGTCTGTTTCGCAAGTTCTAAGTTCTAAAAATGTTCTAATTCGCTAAGTAGAGTTTGCAAATTATTGGACCCGCGAATTGCTTGAATTCGCCAAACGTTGGACTCGTCGTCCTGGATTCGTGAAGTTCATGTGATTCCCCAACTCAATTCGCAAAGTCTAAAGCCCTTCACCTAATTCGCAAAACATATGTACTCGCCAAGTTCTACTTTGATTGCCCGCTTTGATTGCCTACTTTGATTGCCCACTTTGATTGCCCACTTTGCTTGCCCACTTTGATTGCCCACTTTGATTGCCCACTTTGATTGCCCACTTTGCTTGCCCACTTTGATTGCCCACTTTGATTGCCCACTTTGCTTGCCCACTTTGATTGCCCACTTTGCTTGCCCACTTTGATTGCCCACTTTGCTTGCCCACTTTGCACACTCAATTTGCAAACTAATCATTTCACACTCTCATTTTGCAAACTCATTCAATTCACGAACACGCAAACACTGTTAATACCCAGAAACTTAAAACTTTCGATTAAAATCCATTTCTTTCAAGAACACGATGAACATCTTAAAAAACTTCAAAATATATTTAAACCCTTTAAATTAAAAATCTGTATAAAACCTGAGTAAAATCTAACTTCTCATACTTAGAACATATTAAATCATAACATAAAACTTAAAGATTAAGATAAGAAATTTATACCCCTTTCCAAGCTTAAGTTCAACCTCTACAGTTTGAGTTCTCCGTCTTCTCTCTAGATTTTTTTCTTATGATTGAATAAATGACTAATCTTACTTTTCCATTACTGCTTTAGACAACAAAGGACAAAACCCAACGTTGATATTTACCTAATTCAATAAGCATTGTCTCCCACTTGTCTTTCCTACTTAATTATAATTAATTTATTATTATAATATTTCCCAACTTCTACACTTTACACTTCCACACTTTGCACTTCCACACTTTGCACTTCCCAACTTCAAAGGTTCAAAGTTTGCACTTTGCACTTTGCACTTTGCACTTTGCACTTTACAACTTCACGCATCCTTATAACTCACAAAGTTTGCACTTCCCAACTTCAAAGGTTCAAAGTTTGCACTTTGCACTTTGCACTTTGCACTTTGCACTTTACAACTTCACACATCCTTATAACTCACAAAGTATACTTCACATACTCAAACACTTCGCAAATCTTTTAACTCGCGAAGGCTACCTCACATATTCATACTTCGCCACTTAAAATTGGCCCGTGAAAAATCTTATTTCACAATTCACGAATCTTCGTAATTCGCCAACTTCATAAATTTCACATAAGCACATAATATATAAAATATGCAGTCATATAATCACGTAATATGCATGCATATTTATTGGCCGGCTTACTTACGGGACCCGGGTATTACATTCTCCCCCTTAAAGAGGATTTCGCCCCCGAAATCAGGTTAGTTGAAATAATTCTGGGTAGCGACTTCTCATATCATCTTCACGTTCCCATGTAGCTTCTTCCACTAACTGATTCTGCCATAATACTTTCACTAATGGAATCTCTTTATTTCGTAATCTCTTTACTTCATACATCAAAATTTCCACTGGCTTCTCTTCATAACTCAAATCTGGCTGAAGTTGTTGATGCACAAATTCATTCTTTAATACTTGATTCGGATCAGCAATATATTTTCTCAGCGTTGACACATGAAAGACATCATGAACTTGTGCCAACGAAGCTGGTAACTCCAGTTGATAAGCTACCTCTCCAACTCTTTTGATTATCTTAAAAGGTCCAATGTATCTTGGGCTTAACTTGCCCTTTCGCCCAAACCGTTTTACGCCTTTCATTGGAGATACTTTCAAAAATACCCACTCATCAATTTCAAATTCCAATGGCCTTCGCTTTTGGTCTACGTAACTCTTCTGTCGACTTTGAGCCGTTCGCATTCTCTCTCGTATTTTTGCTATTGCCTCGGTCATCTCTTGAACCATGTCAGGCCCTAACATCGCACGTTCGCCGACTTCATCCCAATGTATAGGAGATCGACACTTGCGTCCATACAAAGCTTCATACGGTGCCATCCCAATAGTTGCATGATAACTATTGTTGTAGGAAAATTCAATCAATGGCAAATATTTGCTCCAGCTTCCTTTAAAATCTAAAACACATGCTCGCAACATGTCTTCCAATGTTTGAATGGTTCGTTCAGATTGACCGTCAGTTTGAGGATGATAAGCTGTACTGAAAGACAACTTAGTCCCCGTAGCCTTCTGTAAACTCATCCAAAATTTAGATAAGAACCATGAATCTCGATCTGAAATTATCGATAACGGAATTCCGTGGAGTCGAACAATTTCTTGAATATATAATTCTGCATAGCGCTCCATGGAAAATATCGAACTTATGGGTAGAAAATGAGCTGACTTGGTTAATCGATCGACTATAACCCAAATGGCGTCATAGCCTTTTACATTTCTTGGTAAGCCAACGATGAAATCCATCGTAATATGATCCCACTTCCATTCAGGTATCGGCAAAGGCTGTAATGTCCCCGCCGGTCTTTGATGCTCCGCTTTTATTTGCTGACAAGTCAGACATTGACTTACGAACGTCGCAATGTCTCTTTTCATTCCCGGCCACCAATAATTTATTCGTAGGTCTCGATACATTTTTGTAGCCCCTGGATGTACCGAATAGGTTGTGGCATGTGCTTCCTTCATTATAGTTCTTCGAATTTCCGCATTATCAGGTACGTATAAACGGTCTTTATAATATAAACTTCCATCATCTTGTATCTTGAAATCCGATGCATGTTGTTCCATTTGAGTGTCTTTGATCTTCAAATAAAATTCATCTTCTTCTTGTGCCTTTTTAATTTGTTCCAGTATTGTCGGTTGTAAAGTTAGTGCAGCCAATTTCGTTTCAACTTCTCCCAATTGTACTACCTCCACTTCCAGTAAATGTAACTCTGCACTTACAGCTTTTCGGCTTAACGCATCGGCCACCACATTTGCTTTGCCTGGGTGATAACTGATCACACAATCGTAGTCTTTGACCAGTTCTAGCCACCTTCTTTGCCTCATATTTAATTCCTTCTGAGTAAAGAAATATTTCAGATTCTTGTGGTCTGTGTAAATTTCACAACGCTCCCCGTATAAATAATGTCTCCAAATTTTTAACGCGAACACCACTGCGGCTAACTCCAAGTCATGAGTAGGGTAATTCTTTTCATACTCCTTTAATTGTCGAGAGGCGTAAGCAACCACATTTCCATGTTGCATTAATACACAACCTAGGCCATTCCTTGATGCATCACTGTAAACCGAAAATCCTCCAGTTCCAGATGGAATGGTAAGAACTGGAGCTGACGTGAGTCGTTTCTTCAATTCTTGAAAACTTTGCTCACACTCCTCACTCCAATAAAATGGAACATTCTTCCTTGTTAGCTTCGTCAATGTTGATGCAATCTTTGAGAAATCTTTAATAAACTTTCTGTAGTATCCAGCTAAACCAAGAAAACTCCGTACTTCCGTGACATTGGTTGGTTGTGGCCAATTGTTGATAGCTTCAATTTTGCTAGGATCCACAGAAATTCCATCTCCAGAAACAGTGTGACCTAGAAATGCAACTTGACTCAACCAGAATTCACATTTCTTGAACTTGGCATATAATTGATTTTCCCGTAATATCTCAAGAACTTTCTTCAAATGCAATTCGTGTTCCTCCTTTGTCTTCGAATATATAAGGATGTCATCGATGAATACAATGACAAACTTGTCCAAAAATTGTTTGAACACCCGATTCATTAAATCCATAAATGCCGCTGGCGCATTAGTCACCCCGAAAGGCATGACTAAAAATTCATAGTGTCCATATCTGGTCCTGAACGCCGTCTTTGAAATATCTTCTTTTCGAACCTTCAATTGATGATACCCCGATCGTAGATCTATTTTTGAAAATACTGTGGCACCTTGAAGTTGATCAAACAAATCATCTATTCTTGGTAGGGGATATTTATTTTTGATTGTTATCTTATTCAACTCTCTGTAGTCGATACATAGTCGCATCGACCCATCCTTCTTTCGCACAAACAGAACTGGCGCTCCCCAAGGAGAAAAACTGGGTTGAATAAATCCCTTCTGTAATAAATCATCCAGCTGTTCTTTTAACTCTTTTAATTCAGCTGGCGCTAACCGATAGGGAGTCTTTGAGATTGGAGCAGATCCTGGTATTAAATCGATCGTAAATTCGATCTCTCGGTCTGGTGGTAATCCTGGTAGATCTTCTGGAAAAACATCAGGAAAATCTCGTACCACAATCACTTCATTTAATTTTGGCATTGAACGATCCTCTGATTTTATCGCGAAAACTAGATAAGCTTCGCATCCCACCTTGATCAAGCGTTGCGCCTTTGTCGCTGAAATTCTAGAAATATTCCTTTCCTTGATTGTTCCCACGAAACTAAAAGGCTCATTCTCTTCAATATTGAACGTAACTGTCTTGCGATTACAGTCAATGACAGCTCCATATTTTGATAGCCAGTCCATTCCAAGAATCACCTCATAGTCATTCATTGGGATAACTATTAAATCAACGGACAGTTCTCGTCCATTCACTAACACAGGACAATTTCTTAAAACCAGATTAGTTCGCATTGCAACTCCATGTGGAACAGTCACATCATATTCATAGTCAGATAGGTTAGGTGTAATCCCGAGTCTCGCCACATACTTAGTGGATGCAAATGAATGCGTGGCTCCTGAATCTACTAATATGCATGTTGGGACTTGGTGTATAAGTAGAATACCTGCAACCACGGACGGATTAGCCTCCGCTTCCTCTGAAGTCAGCGTATATACTCTAGCCGGTACAGCTGGTGGTCTCACTTGATTCATAACTTGACCTCCTGGTGCATTTTCTGGACATGCTCTCGCAAAATGTCCCGTCTTCCCACACTTGTAACAAGTAGCATTCTGTGAAAAACATATTCCCAAATGACGTCGCCCACATCTCGCGCAAATTGGTATTGGTGCTGGGGGTCTCCCCTGATTTAGATTTTGTTGTTGTGGTGGTCCAGGTCTGTTCTGAAAATTTTGCTTCCCGCCTTTAGGAATGAATTGTCGTTTCTGATTTCCACCCCTCCAGTTTGCTCCTTGTACAAACTTTCGCTTTGCCTCCTGAGCACGAATAATTCGTGTCTCAGCCTGCTCTGCCACCATAGCTCGCTCCGCCACTTGAGCATATGAAGCTCCTTGTATTCCAGCCATATTAACGTCGCGGTACAACTCTGGCTTCAGACCCTCAAGAAATCGTTCGACCTTCAAAGCATCAGTACTCACCATATGAGTCGCGAACCTTGACAGTTGTTCAAACTTTCTGATATACTCAGCCACAGTCATCATCCCTTGCTTGAGATTAATGAACTCATTCATGCGCTGAGCTCGCACAGGTGCGGTAAAATATTTGTTCCTGAACAGCTCCTTGAAACGTTCCCAGTTCATTGTAGTAGGATTTTCAATAACTTGTATGGTGTCCCACCAGTGACCTGCACTCCCTCGTAATAAGAATGCAGCACTTAAAACCTTCTCATTCTCAGGGATTCTGCTATATTGGAACATGCTCTCTAAAGTTCTAATCCAATCCTCAGCAGATGTTGGGTCAATGGCATCTTCAAAAATAGGAGGGTTCAGTCTGCGAAATCTTTCGCCCACAACTTCAACTTGATTTGCCTGAGAAACTCCATCATTTCTTGCCCCCTCAGAGTTTCGCTGCTGAATCAACTCTTGAATTTGTTGAGACTGCTGACGGACTAACTCAGTGAGCTGAAGAATAGTCGAGTCTCGATTATCAGTCTGGTTTGCATTTTCCCCATCGTGATTGTTTACCCCACTGCCTTCTCCTCTGGTTCTAACCATGTTGTTTCTCGTACCCTAACAGTCCCTAAGGCCAATAAATCATGCGATGCAAGAAATTCATAATATCATATAACTTACGAGCAAGGCTGTCTTCCGCGCTTTTGAGTGTGTGTACATGGACAGTCTACAGAAACTGCAACCGAAGCTCTGATACCAACCTGTGGCGCCCCGCCATCTACTACCATTATCTTACACTAACTATCGTGACTATAGAAATATAAATATATTACATACAAAATACCGATAGAATTTTTTTCGATTTTACAAAACTCACCACACACTACTATTTTACAATACAAACATTATTCGAATGTTTTACATACAATACAAACATATTTTACAAAACACAGTGTAATTTACATAACACCCGCCACACAGGTCGCATCCATGTACACACCACCCTCAAAAGTCACCGGAAGTTCCAGAAGGACCAGCCTCGCCTTTCACAGGTTCACGTACTGTGTTCACTGCGTCTACAACACATAATAACATGGGATGAGCTATAAAGCTCAGTAAATGGAAATATGTATGTATGCACGTGTCAACTAGCAAAGGCATCCGCGCCAGTGCTTTCTAATACTCACATACTCATATCATTCTTATTTCTTTCTCATTTCTTTTTCATTTGTACCTGGGCCCATAGCTAACTTACTACCCGCACCACCATAACATGAGCTCACATCCTTTACAGATAAAAATACGATAGTCGGCCCACTCTGGCTAGGACAAAACTAGGATTTATCTCCAGTTTTTCCATTCACCAGGTCGCCCCTCTATCTGGCCATCATCATTTTTCATTGCGGTTGCCTTTCCTGGCACTCTGGCTTACGCCATGTGTCTCGTCCAGGTGACCCTCGTCCGCTACCTAAATAATTTAGGTACATACATTCGACGGTTTTACCCCCGTCAAGGTGCCTTTGTAGAAGTAGCTATACTATGACTCTTCATGAGTCTACATCAAATACTAATGTCTTCAAACATATTTTGTTTTCAAGACGATCACATACTGTGTATACTCATACTTCTAATCCTCACATCATTCATGTATGCACATGCTCATGTCACATAATAATGCAATAAATGTTTACTATGCAAAAGCATATCGAAACATTTCACTTCATCAATCATCACCACATATTCACATAAAACAAATACATATAACACAAATTATGTGTTGTAGGTGAGATTCCCACTTACTTGACGTCCGTAGAATACTAGAAACCTGCCTTGGTAATTTCCCTAAGTCCCGACCTTAGGCATAAAATATTGGTGTCAGCATACTATTTTAGTTAATTGCTTAAGTATGCTAAATCTCTAAGTTAGGAACTTATTTTGGTAATTCTAGTCGGGTTTGAAATTTCTCACATGACCCGTGAAATTCCTAAATTTATTAAGTCTGTTTCGCAAGTTCTAAGTTCTAAAAATGTTCTAATTCGCTAAGTAGAGTTTGCAAATTATTGGACCCGCGAATTGCTTGAATTCGCCAAACGTTGGACTCGTCGTCCTGGATTCGTGAAGTTCATGTGATTCCCCAACTCAATTCGCAAAGTCTAAAGCCCTTCACCTAATTCGCAAAACATATGTACTCGCCAAGTTCTACTTTGATTGCCCGCTTTGATTGCCTACTTTGATTGCCCACTTTGATTGCCCACTTTGCTTGCCCACTTTGATTGCCCACTTTGATTGCCCACTTTGATTGCCCACTTTGCTTGCCCACTTTGATTGCCCACTTTGATTGCCCACTTTGCTTGCCCACTTTGATTGCCCACTTTGCTTGCCCACTTTGATTGCCCACTTTGCTTGCCCACTTTGCACACTCAATTTGCAAACTAATCATTTCACACTCTCATTTTGCAAACTCATTCAATTCACGAACACGCAAACACTGTTAATACCCAGAAACTTAAAACTTTCGATTAAAATCCATTTCTTTCAAGAACACGATGAACATCTTAAAAAACTTCAAAATATATTTAAACCCTTTAAATTAAAAATCTGTATAAAACCTGAGTAAAATCTAACTTCTCATACTTAGAACATATTAAATCATAACATAAAACTTAAAGATTAAGATAAGAAATTTATACCCCTTTCCAAGCTTAAGTTCAACCTCTACAGTTTGAGTTCTCCGTCTTCTCTCTAGATTTTTTTCTTATGATTGAATAAATGACTAATCTTACTTTTCCATTACTGCTTTAGACAACAAAGGACAAAACCCAACGTTGATATTTACCTAATTCAATAAGCATTGTCTCCCACTTGTCTTTCCTACTTAATTATAATTAATTTATTATTATAATATTTCCCAACTTCTACACTTTACACTTCCACACTTTGCACTTCCACACTTTGCACTTCCCAACTTCAAAGGTTCAAAGTTTGCACTTTGCACTTTGCACTTTGCACTTTGCACTTTACAACTTCACGCATCCTTATAACTCACAAAGTTTGCACTTCCCAACTTCAAAGGTTCAAAGTTTGCACTTTGCACTTTGCACTTTGCACTTTGCACTTTACAACTTCACACATCCTTATAACTCACAAAGTATACTTCACATACTCAAACACTTCGCAAATCTTTTAACTCGCGAAGGCTACCTCACATATTCATACTTCGCCACTTAAAATTGGCCCGTGAAAAATCTTATTTCACAATTCACGAATCTTCGTAATTCGCCAACTTCATAAATTTCACATAAGCACATAATATATAAAATATGCAGTCATATAATCACTTAATATGCATGCAAATTTATTGGCCGGCTTACTTACGGGACCCGGGTATTACAGAACTGAAAGACAAAAAGGGATGGACCTACCCGTAAGATGGACCTCGAATCCACATCCCAACGGAGATTCTAGGAGTATGCATCCGCCTTGCCCACTCAACCAATTGTGGATTTGATATGCTATACCGTTTCGAAAGTGATGGTGAACCGTGGGAAAAAACAAAGAAGTCACCGCCCCAAATGGCGGCAGGAGCTCCGTCAACATCGGGGACAAGATCTTCTATCCACGAAGGTCATAATATTCGGAAAGTATAAATTGGTTGAAGACCTGATTTAATTGTTCAGGACGTGTAAAGTATCTCCACAAACACATTAAGACCTGCCTCAAGGGATCTGTGAGCATTTTCACGTGGACACACGAAGAGCGGACTCATCCGTTCAAGATCAATAAGATTAGCTCCGCGCTAGTATTCAAAAGAGCAATCTACTTGTTTGGGACCTCTAAGTCCAGCCTGGTGCTGGTACTCGAAAGTCCCTTTTCCCCCATAATATTCAAGCCTTGCTTTGTGCTGGCATGAATGACCTTTGACATCTACGACCTTCGAGTCTGCGACTTGTAATGATGTCGAATGCCGACGGGTCCAAGGTGTACCCGACATCAAAGACTGATAGTCTGCAATGTGAGATGATACCAAAGACCGACGGGTCAGCGGTGTACCCGACATCAAAGATAATAAGTCTGCGACGTGAAAGATGCCCATGAGGGCGTACAAGATGCCGCCGCTGATGGCTGCGGTGTACAGGACATCAAAGGCTCTCAGTAAGCCTCCGACGTGAATGGTATCTAAAAGCGAAGCTGGCGCTATAACCAGGGTAAATTGATGAGGGGATCCCCGGGGTTATAATTTTGTAGGCTTAAGTGTCTACCTAGATACTGAACTCGCTAAGGACAAAGAGAGCCAAGCGCAAAGCGACACCTGAGGACAATGAGACGGTCATTGCAACCGAGGGCGTGAATTCCTACTTGGCTTACGAATTGTTAAGCAAGTTGGCACTATAACCATGCTTTTAAGCAAGCTGGCGCTATAACCATGCCACAATAATGATGTCCCTAGAAAAACATCCATCAGATCCCAAAATGACGAAAGAAAACATAATGCAGGAGAAAGGAAACTTCCGGATCCCAAGGACGACGGATGCAATGACGACGATAAAACCTAAGAAAAGACAGGCTCCAACAGACACATAAATATAGGGGAATTAAGCTCCCTTAAAACATGGCGGGAAGCAGAGTTTCCTGAGGACCTGGGGATCTCCGTGAAAGTAGTCAGAAAAGGTACAAAGCCCCTCAAGGAAAGAGAATCTTTCAAGTGCACTGGCGCCAATATTCGGTTAGGTCCCTCGAGAACTTCCTCTCAACATCCGTGGACAGCAGGCGCTGCTGGCAGAGGCACGAAATTTCAGCCATCACGAGGAAGCTACGTCTGCCTTCACCATGCCGTCAAAAACGGCGCCCCACTCCTCCATTTCCTTGGCAAAGGAGCTCTGTCGTGGCCTTTTCTGATGAAAGGACTTTGCGTTTCTGATGTAATTCTACTACTTGGGCGGGTATCGACTCAGCACAGCGGGCGCTAATGTCGTGGCCTTTTCACGATGCTCCATGAGTGTGATGCTCTCCTATTTTTCTTTCTTAAGAGGGATCCACGGCTCGTTTCCATGATGCTCCAGGACCTCTACATGCTCCCTCACGACGTCAACCTAAAAAGAAGGATCCTCGAAAGCTTGATGATCTCATTCAAAATTGATAACTCTTGAAGATAGGCCACGACATTAGCGCCCGCTGTGCTGAGTCGATACCCGCCCAAGTAGTAGAATTACATCAGAAATGCAAAGTCCTTCCATTGTTCTCCCACCAAATTATGAAGGAACTCCACCACGACTGTCATATTAGAAGGCGCTACCTCATGTCCCAACTAAACCTTTACCTGCGATTCTGTTCTTTGGGCAGAGGAGCTTCCTCAGTCCTGTTTCACCTTCTCCAATAAGCTCCTCAGCTCCTAATCCTATTGATCCAAGCATACTATGTCTGGATGCTCCAACCTCTTTTATGCGGCCTCGATCTCCGCTCTTAAGTCTCTTCGTCGTCTCCTACTCTCGGCCGCCAAACCTGTCTTAACAAGCTCTTCGAGGAGGATGATCCAAAAGATAGGGAGCTCAGTGAGCTAAAAAGGACCCGGAGGAGGTGCTGCCAAATGATCCATGAAGGAAGGGAGGTCCCCCACCAAAGCTCTTTTCCCGATCAAGATCCGTGATCGTCCCACTTGGTTTGCTCTCTAGCAAAGGAACTCGGGAGCTCCTCCCTCTCCCATTTCAAGGAACTCCGCAGCTCCTCCTTTTCCTTCTCTACTATTTCCTTCTCAACGTCAAACTCAGCTGCAGCCTCCTTAGCTGCTTTCTCTCGGGCGGCCAGACTGGTCTGTACTTGCTCCAATCGTCCCTGGAGGGTCCGATCATTCTCTTCCAACTCTTGAGCAGAAGAGCTTACGGATGGCCACATAGCCACATATTTTTATCACTCGAAAACCAAAAGGGGAGTTCCCAATATGCGGCAACTTTAAAGAATACCTTCAGGGAAGGAAAGAACAAGGCAAGGAGAAAGCTGAAAATGATCAGGCGGGAAGGATTTAGCAACCCATACTTCGCCACATGGCCACTCAACAAAAACAATGCCTTCTTGTTCCTCTTAGAACACCTACCGGGATCTCTAGGGGGAGCTTCGACCTATCTTACTATCTTACTATCTTACTATCTTACTCTAATTCACCTTTCTTCAAAAGACAAATTAGAGTAGGGGAGTGGTTGATGCGGACTAAAATTAGATGACCCAAAAAAGGCCTAATAGGCCCAATAAAGGAATATCCGATACTTGGTGAAAAATAGGAAAAGTAGGAAAAGTACAGCTAGGATTTTCTTTAGGACCTCACTAGACGATTGGCAGCCCCCCCAGGCAAGATAGCTTCTTCTGTAAGCTTGGTGTGAAAAGACAGCCAAAAGAAAGGAGAAAGAGGCAAGGACGCGTGTCGACCAGATATTGGGCAGCAGCACTGTGCAAATATCGTAGCTGTAGCAAAATGGTCATTCGAGCAAGCAGCTTTCTCTGCTCATGGTACTACAGTGGTCACATCCCCCCGGAATCCTGGGATACTACTTTGTTATTTTCATGAGGATCATTACTTTACACACAAAAAACACCTAACGTTTTCTCTCTTCTAGTGTGTTAAACAGTTTCTTTTAGATCTTGCATTCTTATAAGTGAATGTAAGGTTCCGTGAGTGTGTAATTCGTAAAAATATAGTGAAAGTAAGTTCCGCAGCGCCCCGTGGACGTAGAATCCAATAGGATTCGAACCACATAAGTCCCCGTGTCCTTTCGTTTACGTCCCCTTTACGCCCCCCGTAAAAACAGCACCTTATGCACTTAATACTTCATAATATCCGATATACCGCTATATAAATTTACCCACACACATATAAATTTCGTTGATTGGGAGAGCTCCATATCAATATGTTTGTTATATGCAATAAACAGATGGTGGAAAGGAACTAATAGCAACACATGCATCTTCTACTACTAAGCTTTTGGACTCATCATCTGAGTTTGTGCTGATGTACGAGGATAAAGGAGATTGGATGCTGTTGGGAGATGTTCCATGGAGGTGTAATAATAATCACATCTTCCGCCGTTTCTCTAATTCCTCGGTAAAATTGTTTCAATCTTTCGTCGATTTTTTATTATGCCATGTGATAATATTTCGCAATATGTTTCTTAACACGGTGAGATGGCTCAGAATAATGCGCACTTCTGAGGCGAATAATGGGCTTGGTATAATTATTATTAAACATGATTTTCTTGATCCTTTTTTAGTTTAACTTTGCTTCTGATCATTGCTAACCAATGAGTTCATTTTTGACAGGCTCAAAGTTGCAAGAAAGGAATGAGAAATAGAGGCCCAAACCTATATAGATTTGCGGCTCCAGTCAAGTCAATACAAGTCTTTTTTTAACCTTTAATTGACATAGTTTTCATTTATTCATAATCAAATTATATAGCGTTCAGTTGCGAAATGGACAGCGTAATAATATGAAAATGACTGTGAGGATTAAATGGACACGAGAATTTACGTGGAAAACCCCACTTGGGGTAAAAAACCACGGACGAGGTAGAAATTTTATTATTGTGGTAAAAAACAGGGGTTACAACCTCTCAATCTATAAAGAGAAAACACTCCCTATCTCTCTTTATAGGCGAAGCAAATACCGAACAAACTCTTTATTCTTTTCTACCCTCTATTTCTCTCTCTCTTCTTTCTCTTTCTATTTTTTGTGTCTTAAGAATGCATCGCTTAGTGCCTTTATATAGGCAAAGCATTAAACTAATCAGTATTACAATAATAAAATAATAATATTAATAGAGTAGATAGAGAGTTGAGTGGTAGAGTGGGTAAATCAACCCACTCCCCCAACAATCTCCCACTTGAAGATTTGATTGATGCGCAATCAGAACTACAACATTCTTGTAGCTCACACTTCAATGTTACTTAGATTCTGTCAATCCACAGGAGGAACGACACCACATAAACTTGTCCACAGGAATTGTCTTGGTCATGGAGTCTGCTAGATTATCCGTAGTGTGAACTTTTCCATGCTAGATACGAAGACCCAATCTATTTAACCGCGACCTATGAGCCAGCTCCACTAAGATGGCAAACGCCAATTCTGTTAACGGATCCATTATATCAGCTCCATGATGTATGAAGGATCTGAGATGCTCCTATGTGAAGATCCTCTTCATCCACAAGTCAAGATCGTTCAACAGTTGTGGCTAGTTCCCTATTCCATTGGGTCATTCGAGGGAACTCCACGTCGTGCTCGTTACCAAATTCATCGGCTTAAAAAGATAACCCGAAAATAATATGATGAAGTAGAGGGAAGACAGGGACCTCCGCGAATACATCAGCAGGTCCAACATTGTGGCCCTGGGAGCATCCACCGCCATTCCCCCATCAAGGATTACTATTATTCCTGGAGGATAGCTACCTTAACCCAAATGAAGTAAAATCGCCAACGCCCACGAAGAGAAGTAAGCCGCGGCAACTGAACGGGAAGCAGCGAGCAAGAAACAAGACCACAGAAAACCATTACCGCATTAACCTCACAACAAGGAGCCTTCAGGATCTCTCCTTAGGATCCTACGCAACCTCATGCCTTTATGCAACAACATGGAGGAGATCCTAATTAGCTTGGAGACATCTCGTGACGAAAAGGCTCTTAGCCGGAACTCCAGGGCCCTTTAAATCTCATTTTCGTTTACATTATCGATACCATATTAAATACTTGCATCATACTAACAATTACTATAATTTGAAGGATAAAATCCGAGGGCCCACCCTAGCGTGGCATCTGAGGACGTTCATTGATCAGGACCTCGACCAAGTTCTGAAGGTAGCCGAGGGGAGTCCGGGGGATCTGTGTCGTCTAAAGGCAGACAACCCCCGCCCCCTCTAGATAAAGGTCAGCTCCGTTTAAGGCTCCCATCCCCAGCAAGGACAATTCCAAATTCCAACGGAGCATGAAATTGCACACCTGAGCGGTCGAAGGTCCGAAACCTCCGGAGATCTGGAGCCAGGGACCTCATCAATAACCGAGAAGAAAGGGGCTCTACTTCGCCATTACTTTCAACTCCTCCAACAAGGAGCCTGCCTACTAAGCGATCGGGCGCTATAACCACGCGTTTAAGTGAGCTGGCGCTACAACCACGCATTTAAGTGAAGCTAGCGCTATAACTAAGATAAACTAATGATGTCTCTAACGAAATACCTCCTTGTCTAAATATAAATATTTTATTATATAATAAAAGGTGCACCATATAATATAATCGATGCCGAGGGTCGACGGCCGACGGCCCTAAGCTGTACCCGACATCAAAGATTGATAGTCTACGATGTGTGATGATACCAAAGGCGACGAGTCCGCGGCGTACTTGGCATCAAAGATAATAAATCTGTGACGTGATGATGCCCATAAGGGTGTACAAGATACCGCCGCTGACGGGCTGCAGCATACAGCACATCAAAGGCTCTCAGTAAGCCTGCGACGTGAATGATACCTAAAGCAAAGCTGGCGCTATAACCAGGGTAAATGGATGAAGGGGATCCCCGGGTTTCGAATTTTATAGACCTAAGTGTCTACACAAATACTGAATTTGGAAAGGACAAAGAGAGCCTAGCACAAAAATGTCACCTGAGGACAATGACAACGGTCATTGCAACCGATGGCGTGAATTCGTACTTGGATTACGAATTACTAAGCAAGTTGGCTCTATAACCATGCCACGATAATGATGTTCCCAGAAACAACCATCAGGTCCCGCAATGACGAAAGAAAAGAGCTAAGCAAAGCACAAAAAAGACATATAATATAGGTTAAAGGGAACTCCGACGGAACATGCGAACATGGAGAGTTAAGCTCCCCACACCATTATGTCTCGAAAGGAATGACAAAGTATTTTTTACAGGCTATCACCATGATGAAAAAATGAGAGGTCTATACAAATAGGATGTCCCAGAGAACTAGGAGCAACATGCAGCAGGACCTGACGATCTCCTTCAAAGTGCAAGTCTCGAAGAGGAGCTCCGCCATCAGGTCCCTTCTAGATTCCAAGGACGACGGCGACGATAAAGCGTAAGGAAAAAGGGCCCCAACAGAGACACATAAACATAGGGTAGTTAAGCCCCCTAAAACATTGCAGGTCCTAAGATGTCCGAAAATGGAGAAGATAGAGAGGTCCCGAATTGGCGAATTGATAGACGACCTCCGGAGCTGCAGATGTCCCAAGATCCATAGGAAAGGCTGGAGGAACCTCCTCACGAGCATCTCTGGCGACAGGGATCTGAAGGAGCAAAGGAGCTATAGAGGGTGTGCTGGCTTGGGGAGTTGGAGGAACTTGGAGCTGGTTCCTTCTCCATGTAAAACCCGTAAAATTTAATACGGAATTTTGTTGTAATTAATTAGGTAATTTCTAGAATTAGGAAGTTTGATAAATAAATTTAAATATGGGATGAAAATATAAACTGTGGTAATTTTTAATTATTTTCTTTGGAACCTAATATAGGAATTAACCAAAATTATAAGAATAATACCGATTAGTTTTGGGCCATAGTTGAATTACTTAAATGGGTATTAAGGCCCAAATGTTTTAAGAAAGGAGCCATGTTAATACGTTACTTAAGGCTTAGGAAAAATGAAGATCAACAACTAGTCTAATCACACGAATTTCTAAGAAAAATTACTCATGTATATCAAGTATATCTATTAGTAGAAAACCATTAGAAGATAACAATAACAAAGAAGAATCATTCGAGCCAGAGTTGAAAGGAAAAGAAAACCTCGACAAACAAATCAGAATTTCAAGTCAAAAGGTGAGAATTCTATTTACAACTTAGCAAAACTTCCATATTTAAACTAGTTTATGTATATTTTACGGGAATTGGGGGACTAGATGAGTGTATTACTAGATAGATGTATTTGAGAACTCAAAATTTCGAGTGTGGTTCACGTTTATATTTTTATAAGTGTTATAAATTTATATAAGAGCTTTATGATTTCAAAAGCATGAAAAGTTCGTATAAACGTGACTGAGGGTGTACTGTTATCAAGGGAAATAAAGTTTTCAGTTAAAAACACTTGTAGAAAACCCTAATCTGCTGTTCAAACTCATATGTATTTTTGTGGTATGAATTTTAATGATTTTGGAAGCATGGGATATTCTTTAGGATTTATTTTATTCTCTAGAATTATTGTATATGAATTTTAAGAAGGATCTTGATAGTATATGAATTTTATTTTTAGGGTTTTTGAAGAATTACTATTTTTGGAATTCGGATGAATTTTAAATGTGTTTCGCGAATTGTGAATGAATTAAAAACTGTCGCGAATTGAGCTTCGCAAAAGAAATCAATTCGGGCGGCGATTTGAACTTCGGGTCAAAAATTATTTCGCGGGTCAGACATCTTTCGATATGTGAGGCGAAAAAAACTATTTTCGCGGGCCAAATATCGGTTTACGCGGCTGGAGATTTTTGCGAAGTGTGAGACAAGTTCGGGCCGAAAACTGGTTCTCGCGGGCCGATCTCAATTTCGTGGGCTAATGCCTGTGACTTGGACTCGGGCTATCACGGGCTCGAATTGATTTCGCGGGCCAATCTGAGATTCGCGAATCGTAATTGTAGAAAACGGGGTTTCGCAGGTCAGCTCAGTTCGTGGGCCTAAGTTCGCGAACTCTAAATTACAAAAGAGGAATAATCATAAACTCTTAGCGGGCTGAATGAACTTCGCGAACCTTAAGGCCTTCGCGAAGTGTGAACCTTTTCACGGGCCAAACGAATTTCACGGGTCATTAAGGGTTTTCGAGAGTTGACTGTTGACTTCAAATTTAATTTCGAAACATAGTTATTTTAAAACCAATTCGAGATATATAAACATACTAATAATAATTATGTGTTCAGAGGATCGATCTTTCACTAGATTTCATGACAGATTTTAGCAGGAGAACAGGTAGGTGGATCATCCATCTACAATGCGTAAACACATATGTGATTTATGTGCTCTTATGTGATTCAATGATTTATGTGTTTACGTATTTTACGTGTTTTACGTACGTTTCATGTGAAGCATGTTTTTATGTGTTATTACGTTTATATGCATGGCATGTGCATATGGTTGTTTCCACCGTATTGAGACGGTGATGATTCGACGTACGAACGATTGGGCTAGACTGAGATGATTTTGACTATTGTTTGAGGTTGGGCTCGCAGGCCACTTAGCGGAGATAGACGTGATCGATCTGTCTACTCGGATGTGGTCGATTCGAGGTGCATACCGCTGATATTGATACAGGTATATTACCCATGGTACTGATACGGGTCTGACCGCCCTTGAATATGTCACCCATGATATTGGATACGGGTGCTATCACCCAAGACATTGGATACGGGTGGAATCGCGTGACCACCCATGATATTTATTGCGCGCGTGGGTGTCGAGCCTAACCTAGGGCCCTGTGTTGTGTGAAATAGGAATGTGAGAAAAGAAAGAGTGTGCATTGATATGCGAGATATTCGGAATTGGGGTTGAGTGAACACTTGCATACATGCATTTTATTCACCTACTGGGCAATTCGCTAAGTGTTTACGTGTTGTAGGTGCTGAGTCTGACGCTGATACGCGTCGAGACTAAGGCAGCTGGTGGTGGTGCTCCACAGACTTTTGAGGGCGAGGCGGTACATGGATAAAGACCTGTGGAGCGGTTATAGGGCTTTTGGGTCCTTTCGGATATTTTGGGGCTTAGGCCTTTGTATAGATTGACTATGTAGAATAATATTTTGTTGTATTATATTATCTTTTAGGAAAAAGTTTTTATTAGACGGGTCTTCCGCGACTTACGTTGCGAAAATCCGCCACTAATCCTAATTAGAAAACGAGGGTCGCCACACTCCACCTTAGCTAGTAAGGAATACCATGAGGACGTCGTACCTGCGCTAGGAACCAAAGACATACGGTCGAAAAATACTATCTCCAAGGCAGAAAAGAAAAGGAGAAGAACTCTGAATACCCGAAGGAAGCAAATGCGAAGAGTTGTTGCTAATGAGATGACGCAATTTTCAAAGGACGGTAAGAAACAACTCCTTATCAAAGGAGGTAACACCTGCCTTAAACTTTTTACTCTAATTCACTTTGTCCTTAATGCAAATTAGAGTAGGGGAGTGGTTGATGCGGAACGATAATTAGGCAGGCTTAATAATGAAATTAAGGGAATAATCAGATTAAGATAATTATTAGAAAGACTTCGTTAAAATTGGGGTTTTTGGAAAAATAGGGAGATAAACATCAAATAAGACCTTTAGGGACCTCCGACAGGCTTTAGGGACCTAACACCATATTAAGAAAGTGTTTTGGGACCTATTATGCTAAGCAGGTCATGTCGTCCCGAGGAAGCGTCATAAAGAGGCCATATTGAAGCCTGAAAGGACGTCTGACAACACTGAAAAAGCTGTTCTGACAGCAGTCCCATCTCCGGCCACCTGATGTCTCTGACAGCACAAAAGCAGTCCATCTCTAGCCGCCTGACGTCCTTGACAGCACAAAAGCTATGACTGCTGCAGGAACTACCTCCGACAGACAGCCTACCCTGCACCTCACGTTGTCGCAGAAGGTCTTGTCACCAAGGACCCTAGGTTGTACCCTTCTACAGCAACATGGAGCTCCTATAAATATCCATACTTGGCCTTTCACGATCATAACCATTCAAGACACACAAAACACATCAGAACTCTCTCTCTTTACTGTGTGAAGCATTTTCCATTCAATAATTGTCATATTTGAGCGAAAGTGAGTGATTCGAGTGTGTAATCTGTTAAGAAATAGCGAAAGAGAGTTTTTGGAGCGCCCGTGGACGTAGGATCTGTAGAGATCCAAACCTCGTAATCCCTGGTGTTATTTCGTTTACGCCCCAAGCTCGTCCCAATACGTCTCAACACGTCCCAACATCCCAAACACGTCGCCAAACACGTCCTAACGTCCCAAACAGGTCTCAAACACGTCTAACGTCCCAAACAGGTCCCAAACACGTCCTAACATCCCAAACACGTCCCAAACATGTCCCTTTCAGTTCCCCTACAAATAGCACTTTACGCCCGTCTTAAAACTTTGCGTTAACCGCTATATAAATTTTCCCACACATATAAATCTTGTTGTTGGTATAGCCCCATATCAAGTATGATTAAGTAAACGTTGCAACGTGTATCGATGAACATATGGTTTATTTATTTCTGATCGAAACTACTATATACCGAGAGGCTGCTCCATTTTGAGAATTATTAAGTAATATATATATATATGTATATATATAAATATCATAAACATCACATTGACTATATGTAAACATCCCAAAGTCTTCCAAAGTCGCATTGTTTCCAAACAAAGAGGCCCAACATGTAACTTTTCGTATACTATCATCCATTGACTTAAGGTAAACGTCACAAAGTCTTTTGTATTTTGTCACTGTTGATGTTGAGCGTTCAACTGAAACAATGTTGGGTAACATTCTAGTCAACATCTGTTGGCCGAGAATGTTCCCTTTCTCAGTTTTATCTTTCATGCCCAAAACCTATTTTAATTATGGCGTGGCATTTTTCTAGTATTGTGCAGGTTATGGATAAGAGCTAGAACGGATCAAACCGTGTGGAAAGAGTGTGGATAAGCTAGAGCGAAAATAGGAGTGGAGCATACTAAAAATAGGAAGCTTGGAGAACAAGTGAAGACTGAGCAATCCGAGCTGACCAAGTCGATCTACAACGGTCACTAACTGTCCAAATACACTTAGTGGACGTTAGTGGACATTGTGGGAAGTTGCTAAGACGTTGGAACAAGTCTTTCACAAGTCGAAGCACTATATAAGTCGAAAGACTTAACCGTTTGAACAGAGGCTTATTGAAGGACGAATACCGAGCGAAAGTGAGAGCTTTTCTGAGCGAGAGTATTCCTTGAAAGAGTTTTCTTTTTAGTCTAGTTGTTGCTGAATTCTTTATTGATTCGTAGGTTTTGGCTAGACTAGTTTTGACTATCTTTTTCGATAGTTTTTGTAATCCATCTTTCTAGTGGATTTTTACCCCTTGGGGCTCGCAGCAAGTTATTTGACTTGCTGCACAAAACATCGTGTGTGTTCGTTTCATTTCATCGCTAAGTTTCTATCATTTCCGTTGTGCGTTTATAAGAGAGTGTGAGTGTTAGCCTAACATTGTGTCCAACATCAGTATTTAATCTAGCTTTTTACATCCATTGTGTACGGGACCACCTTCAACGTGGTATCAGAGCCTACGCTTGACGTTACTAAGCGCTGAAGATCCTCTACAATGGATGGTACAAGCTCAAACTATCTCGGCAAGGTTCCAGTGTTAGACGGTTCCAATTATGCTTATTGGAAAGTTCGCGTGCGCCAATGCATAAAGTCGATAAATACTGGTGCTTGGGACGCTATTATCAATGGTTATTCATCACCGAAATCTGGTCTGGACGCTGATGGAGAAGTCGTTGACAAGCCGGTTGAAGAGTGGACGGTTGTAGAGCGAAGCGCGGCCGAGTTCAACGACAAAGCCCTTAACGCCATCTTCTCTTCGGTGGACTTTTTTATGTTCAAGATTATTCAGAATTGTACGACGGCAAAGAACGCATGGGACCTACTCCAGAGGTACTGTGAAGGCGACGCAAGTGTGCGAGAAACCAAACTACGTCTCCTCCTTAATCAGTTTGAGAACATCAGAATGAAGGAAGACGATGACATCACGACGTACTTTGGAAAGCTCTTGACGATCTCAAGCGAGTGCGCCAGCCTAGGAGATCCTTTGTCGAACAAGGTATTAAATTCTAAAGCTATTCGTACACTAACTGAAAAATTTAATGTGAAGGTATCGGCGATCGAGGAATCACACAACCTAGCCACCATGGACTTCAACGTCTTGATGAACATTTTGAAGAATTATGAAACCAATCTCGAAGTCCAAAAGAGAGCCGCACGTGGTAAGAGTCTCGCACTGGTGAACCAGCCATCCAAGGATCTGACTGAGGTTGACCCCAATAACGAAGAGGACATGGCCATGATCGAGAAGAAATTTACAAAGTGCTTCATGAAGAGGAATGTTGAACCAAATGGTAACATTCCAGAAAGGCCAGAATGCAAAGAAATCAACATGTGCTCCTCCGTTCTACAAACGCAACCAAATGGAGAAAAGGAATACCAGTTGGGAATCTGTGCGATGCCATGCGTGCTCGGGTTGGGGCCATTATGCCAACGACTGTGCGAACACTCTTCGCAAGCGTGGTAAAGCACTTTGGGTCGATCTCTCCGATGATGAAGAGGAAGAACAGTGTGCAAAGGAGACTAAGCAATCATCAGTGACCATTCAATCCTTCTTGGACAATGAAGAAGACGAAGATCATCATATCGCCTTCACTGCGGTAACTGATGTTGAGCCAACATTGGACTCAACATTTGCGAAATTAATTATTTTCGATTATGATGACTCAAACTGTGTTGACGGGTATTTGAGTTCTGATGATGCAGGAATATATGTTCGTGATGATGTCCAGACTGAGGATGCCTTCAAACAGCTTTTGACCGAATATGCGAAGAACACAGTGAAAAAGTTCGAGTTGGACACGGTAAAGGTAATGAAAACGCTCATGGTTTCTACGCAGAAGGTAAGTAAAGACGAGGTTGGGCAGAATGTTGACCCAACTTTGTACCGTTCTGTGATTGGCAGTTTATTGTACTTAACTGCGAGTAGACCTGATATAATGCATAGTGTTTGCGTATGTGCTAGATATCAGTCTGAACCTAAAGTTACGCATCTTAATGCTATTAAGCGAATACTTCGTTACGTGAGTGGATCGTGTAGTCTACGGCTATGGTTCTCTAAAGATACTAATTTGAAAGTCTTGTAGGCTATAGCGATGCTGACTGGGCCGGTGACGAAGATGACCACAAGAGTACAAGTGGTGGCTGTTTCTTCCTAGGTAATAACTTAGTTGCATGGTATAGTAAGAAACAGAATTGTGTGTCTTTATCTACTGCTGAGTCCGAATATGTTGCGGCGGGTAGTTGTTGCACGCAATTATTGTGGTTGAATAGCATGTTATGTGACTATGGGTTAGAGTGCGAATCTGTACTTATGTATTGTGATAACCTTAGTGCTATTAACATCTCTAGGAACCCCATCCAACATTCTCGTACAAAGCATATAGATATTAGGCATCATTTTCTGAGAGATATGGTAGAAAAAGAGTTAGTCCGCATCGAGCATATAGACACTAAGAATCAGTTAGCAGACATTTTTACGAAAGCATTGGATTCTGAAAGGTTCTCGGACCTGAAGAAATCCATAGGTTTGCACATGTTAGTTTAAATGTTGGTCCAACATTTGGATCAACATAGCACATGTCGAATTTGATAGTTGCTGCTTTAAATGTTTGATTTGATGTTCTGTTCTGTTTTTCCTGTGAAATGACTTGATTCTTCTTGATTGGTCCCTAAATGAACCCGATCCCTCTTTTATAGGCTCTTGGTAATACGTCCCTAGGTACACGGCATTCGCTGTGACGATGTACTCTTTGCGACTAAAAATCAATCCTTTTTGTGATTAGCATGCTCATAAACTCTCGGCTAGATATAGGTATTTGGTAATAAGTTTCCTTAGGTACACGACATTCGCGGTGACGATGTATACTATGCGACAAAAAGCCGAACCTTGAGGCTGAGGGTATAAGGGCAGTGCATAAATTCGTTGTGGATATATGAGGTGAAAGGGTAGAAATAAAGGAAAATGATTTTGAGAAGAATTAAGCAGAAAAGTCTAGGATTACGGAATTAGAATGTTGAGTCAAATGTTAGGGCAACATGTGATTGTCAGTTCGATATTGCTACATTTTGTGCTTTCATTTTGTCCGTGTCTGTCTTTAGTACTGTTTTTATTTGTCTTGGGTGTCTAGTTATCTCTCAGAATTGCATTAGAAACTCTCGAAGAACAGCTCTTTACGCTTGTCTCTATGTGCTCATCGAAGTCGCTCAAACGGTTAGTATTTCTTGATTCTACCTTGACTTTTGACTTAGTGGTCTTTTTGGTAGAAACATGGTCTGAAATGCTCCTATTTACTCGCATGTGCTCGTGTAATTGGATTGGTCACATACTATTTTTAGCTTCATGTTTTGAAAAATCATGACTTAATTTGAACTTATCCAATTCATGCGGTTTTTCTCCTTATGCTCAACGGTTACTTTAGTGCCCATTAACCCCATGATTAGCTAAAATAACTGCAGTGACCGTTGTGACAGACGTGAGTTATAAGTGGTAGATTATATGATTTTATTTAACTTGTCATATCATCCCACTTCTTCACATCGTTCTCTATCTCTTTAAAACTGTGCTTCGTGATATGTAGCTCATCTCTGTTTTTAGATTTTTCTATTTCGACTTTGATTCACTTTTTCTTGCTGAAATCATGTCTAATACTCCTCCTCAACCGAATGTTGACCCAACATTCGATCCTAACCCTGTTTTTCCAGTCCCTCTGCAAGTGATTCCAGGTCCGATGGAGATCGTGGTCTACACGGGTCCTTTTCATCCGCTCCGGCCAGTCAGACCACCACCTCAAGCCGCAGAAGGACAAGCGCCACCACCAAAGACCACAGAAGTGCCACAGCCAGCGGCTACAGCCCCTCGAACAGCGAACCCTAGCCAAGAAACTCCAGCGACGATGCCAAGTCAAGAAAGTGATGATGGTGTGCCTCTGGGAACTCGTCTCCGATCACTCAAGAAATGGCTGCGAAACAGGGCTGAGGATGCTCTGCCTAGCTCATCTGGTGCAATTCCAGAATCCGGAGCCCCAATTGGAAGTGACGAGCCGTCAGTGCCGAACCCTGAGACAGCGGAAACCCCTGTTTCCACAGACCCTCTTTTTCCGGCCACAGTCGCTCCCAGACAACCTATTCCGCCGCCGATCTTCAATTTCGCCGACGTCCGCTCGGTGCACCTCCGTATCAGACACGGCCTGTCCAAACAAGTCTGGTCGGAGGCGCTATCAACGTCACGGCACCGTCTTCAAACCCTCCTCCACCACCTGGTTCTACAAGTTCAATTCCGGGCACAAAAACTGCCCAAAAGACGAAGAAATCACGGCCAGGAACCTCCAAGAAAAAGCAGAGCAAAGCCCAGGCGAAGAAGTCTGCTCCTGTGAAGAAGCGACGAAGCGGGCGTATAAGACGAGCGCTGAACCCAACTTCCAACGCCGATGATCCCATCGATCTTTCCAGCGACTCGGTTGATACGATCGTCGACTCTACAACATATGACAGCCTCGACTCAGAGGTCTCAGACGAGGACTTCAAGCTTTCAGGGGGAGAAACGCCGTCCTCTGTCTCGGAGTCTTTCACAGCCTCAGACAAAGCAGAGAGCAACGACGAGGACGAGGCTGATCTTGCTGAGACTCTGGAGTCTTTGAGGAAAAGGGTGGAGAAGCGCGCTGGTAAACGACCCATGGAAAGTGACGACCAGCCTTCGAAGCGTGCCAGGACTGACAGCTCCCCTCAACAAGATCAAAGTCATCGTGCCATCTCACCGATCCCAGCCCCTGACAAAGATGTTGGCACTGATGCTGATCCAACATCAGAGGAATCTGACTGGGAAAACCCTCTGCCCGACCACAAGTTCTACCACGCAGCCAATGCGGAGCTGTGGGATTCCATTAGTCGGCGAATTCTTAGGGTGGAAAGAGTGGTGGACGAAGAAAGCTTTAGGAAGCACGGTGTTCTGCAGTTTCTGGAATCACGTCACTTGGGCAGAATGGTGAGAGAACTTGGGACTTACTGTGATTCAGTAGTCCGCGAGGTATATGCTAATCTTTCCCCTAGTATAGCTGCTATAAGTTCTAGGAAATATGGGAGGATCTTTTTAAGGGGGAGACTTTATGATTTCTCATCTCGGGCTATTAATGAGTTTCTTGGGACGCCCGAGGTTGATATGGGGTCTGATTATGATAACAATGAGGTGGTTAGGTTCATTACTGGAGGGAGAGTGTCTGTGTGGAAGAAAAATTGTGCGAGTACTGCTTTAACTTCATTATACTCAGTGTTGTTTAAGATTGGGGTCTTTAGTTGGCTGCCTACCTTGAATGATACACGGGTAACTGAGCAAATGGCTCATCTTCTGTACTCTCTTGGGCGCAATCTGCCGCTGAACTGGGGAGAAATCATCCTCAAGCACATGTCTAATCAAGCGGAGAGGGTTAGCAAAGGGATCCTGCCATACCCTTCCATCATCTATGGAGTGATGGTTCAAGGAGGTTTTCAACCCACTCGGAAGGATAAAGTAGTCACTCAGAGGATGCCGTATGCCATTCAGCCGAGCCATCTTACAGGACCTGATAAGATTGTAGATCTTCCTTGGCGCTCACCGGAGCAGATTGCACACGATGTTGACCACGGTGTTGGGTCAACATCTTTGGCAGAACAGGCCCTTAGAGCTCTTGACGAGTCCATCGCAGCTTTGGTGGCTCAAAGGGATGCTTTGAGGAGGTTCATTTCTTCCCAAAAAGGGGGAGATATGGCAGAAGCAGTGAGAGCTGAGGATCGAGCAGGGCCAAGTGAAGTACAGCTCGAAGAAGGGGGAGATCAGGTTCGTGAGTGCGAGCAAGCCAGGACTGAAGGCCAAGAAGGTCAAGGAGAAGGAGCTGAAGCGGAGACTTAGATTTTTGTGCATGCGCATTTTGTTTATGTTTGCATGCTTATCCCTTATTTTCCTGTGTGCGATTTATATTTGGACCATGTCTATTTTTGTTTTGCAGATTTTTTTTCAGGAACTCTAAGGCATGTACTAAGTTTCTAGTACTTTGAATAGTTTTTCTTACTATTCTGTTTTTCGTCTAATTCTAACCATTTTGTTTTTGTGGTTGAGTTGATGTTGCCTTTAGGGGGAGGTTCACAATGACGGACTTCTGCATTGGTTTTGGGAAGAAAGATAAAAAGGGGGAGATTGTTGATGTTGAGCGTTCAACTGAAACAATGTTGGGTAACATTCTAGTCAACATCTGTTGGCCGAGAATGTTCCCTTTCTCAGTTTTATCTTTCATGCCCAAAACCTATTTTAATTATGACGTGGCATTTTTCTAGTATTGTGCAGGTTATGGATAAGAGCTAGAACGGATCAAACCGTGTGTGGATAAGCTAGAGCGAAAATAGGAGTGGAGCATACTAAAAATAGGAAGCTTGGAGAACAAGTGAAGACTGAGCAATCCGAGCTGACCAAGTCGATCTACAACGGTCACTAACTGTCCAAATACACTTAGTGGACGTTGTGGGAAGTTGCTAAGACGTTGGAACAAGTCTTTCACAAGTCGAAGCACTATATAAGTCGAAAGACTTAACCGTTTGAACAGAGGCTTATTGAAGGACGAATACCGAGCGAAAGTGAGAGCTTTTCTGAGCGAGATTATTCCTTGAAAGAGTTTTCCTTTTAGTCTAGTTGTTGCTGAATTCTTTATTGATTCGTAGGTTTTGGCTAGACTAGTTTTGACTATCTTTTTCGATAGTTTTTGTAATCCATCTTTCTAGTGGATTTTTACCCCTTGGGGCTCGCAGCAAGTTATTTGACTTGCTGCACAAAACATCGTGTGTGTTCGTTTCATTTCATCGCTAAGTTTCTATCATTTCCGCTGTGCGTTTATAAGAGAGTGTGAGTGTTAGCCTAACATTGTGTCCAACATCAGTATTTAATCTAGCTTTTTACATCCATTGTGTACGGGACCACCTTCAGTCACTACTAAATAATTGTAGATTTTTCCACGAAGACACACACAAGTATAAGATATTCTTTACTTTTCCAATCTACAAATTGTGGCCATAGGTAAACGCCAGTCTTCCCAATTGAGTGCTGCAACTTGAATTGAGGTGGTTGGACAAGAGATCAGTTTCAATAAACACGATGATTATCAAGTGGTGTTCCTCGTAAGTCGTTCGTCAAAAACAAACAATAAATATGGAAAACGAAAAATGTTGCTGTAAAGTCATTTATCGAGTCGCTATTCTTGTCCTTTTGTAATAATAGAATGAACGTAGGGTTTTATTTATTTCTGATAAAAAACTACTATATGTAAGTAGCAAGAGGCTGCTCCACGTTGAGAAATTATTGAACAATTAGCAAGTGACGAAGCAATGGCCCACTTATTTACTGATATGCATGCATTGTTACTACAATAGTCATAATCAGTTGAATGGAATCATTAATTGATACAAGCTGTTGCTCATCAACTTCATCATCGAATTTATTACACAATAGCAAGTTGCTGAAGATATATGCAGATTTATATTAAGGTCGTGCAGTCGTCTTTACTCGAATATAGTTGTTAAATTATACTTACTTGGATATACAGAAAAAAAAAAAAAAAACGAGATTGCTGCAACTATTATTCACTTGCTTTGTTGGACAACGATAATTTAGATAAAAAAAAAAAAAATTAGATGAACAAGATTCTGGCCTTTTTATCTATCCAAGAAGAATTGAGTCAAGTCAAGAAACTTTGATCATTTCAGACCTGTGTGAGTAGTAATAAATACTATAATCGATTCAGACGGAGTCAGCCAATCAGTTAGAGAGGTTTGTGTAAGGCTTGATTTGAGTGTGGGAGATGATACATAAATAATTGGGTCCGACGAAGACACGAGGAAAAGAAATGTTACCCCAAGTTGGTAGATTAATTTCATTTATTTTTATTAAAACCCATTGACCATATCCGAAAAGTCTTGGTACCATTATCGATCATAGTAAGTGTAGTTCTTACACGCATTAATATTTTGTCTGATTTTTCAAATCTTCCGTAAATTTAATTTTGGTTTCATCACAATAAAAAAAAAAAAAAAAAAACATTGACCGTAGGTAATAAACATCACAAAGTCTTTTAAATTTTATCACTTCTAAATAATTTAGTTTTTTCCCTTCCGAAAAAAAAAATAATTTAGTTTTTTCCACGAACACACACAAATATAAGATTTGTTTATTTCCCAATCTTATTCATATAGAACTTGCAATGTTGCTCTTACCTTCTTCCCGTTGCCTTTAATCTTAACCTATTATTGTGTTGGACTGGACCACACAATTACCGGCCGTTGACCGTAAAATCCCAGTCTTTCCATGATTTGCTTACACTGGGCTCTGCATTTGGCTCTGTTTTCTCGTTATATTCTTCATTGCTCATCAACTTCATCATCAAATTTATTACACAATCTCTAGTAGCAAGTTGCTGAAGATATATGACAGAATTTATATCAAGGTCGAGCAGTCGTCTTTACTCGAATATTCTTAAATTATACTTGGATATACAGAAAAAATGAGATTGCTGCAACTATTATCACATGCGTTGTTGGACAACGACACTATAGATAAAAAAGATAGATGCACAAGATTCTGGCCTTTTTATCTATCCAAGTAGAATTGGCTCAAGACAAGAAACTTTGATAATTTCAGACCTGTGTGAGTAGTAACAAATATAATCGATTCAGATGGAGTTAGCCAATCAGTGAGAGAGGTTTGTGTGAGGCTTGATTTGAGTGGTTGGGAATGATACATAAATAATTGGGTCCGACGAAGAAAACGAGGAAAGAAATGTTGGCCAACTTGGTAGAATAATGTCATTTAATTTTATTAAAACCCATTGACCATATCCGAGAAGTCTTGGAACCCATTACAATAAAAAAGACATTGACCATAGGTAATAAACATCCGAATTAGTTTTGTCACTTCTAAAATGTTGTAGTTTTTTCCACACACACAAGAATTGTTTATTTCCCAAAATGCAATGTTGTCTTAATTGTAACCTTCTTCCGTTACCTTTTAATCTTAACCTATTATTGTGTTGGACTGGAGCACACAATAACAGGCCGTTGACCATAGGTAAAATCCCAAAGTCTTCCCTAATGATTTGCTTACACTGTTGTAAAAACAGAAGTCCGAACCTAAAAAAGTTGATTAAAACCCTACTAAGAATTAGTGGCCAAGCCAGACTAATCCATCAGTTTGGACTCCACATGCTATATTTTTAAAAATTTTCAGTCAAGTTCCTGTAGTGTAAAATTTTTTAATTTTAGTCCCTCACTTAAAAATTTATACTATATTACTAATTAAAAAAAAAAAAAAAGCACCACGCTGGTACTTAGTAGGTCCCGCCACTGCTAAGATTTGCATTATATATCATCGCAGCCGTTCTATACATCCCACACAAAAAGCATAAAGATAAAAACATCAAAAAAGAAGAAGCGATAGATGGATGCGCTAAGAAAATTGGCAAGTGCCTACTATGAGAAAGCGGATGCGGAAGAAAGAAAAAAGGTGATAGACTTCTTCCAAAAGCTAGTCTCCAACGGCGATCGAGAAATAAGTTTAGAGGAGTACAAAGGTGGTGGTGTTGTAAGTTCTTGGTTATCAACTGACAGAATATTCAGACAACTCGACGCAAACGCAGACGGAAAACTAGAATTCTCTGACGTGGTAGTCCTCTACTACATGCAAAACAAGTTTCGCCTTCACTTGTGCGACGTGTGTCGGGAATTGCTCGTCGGTTCCTTCTTTACTTGTGCATCTTGCTTCGGAGTTGGAAACAGCTCATACGATCTATGTATTGATTGCTACCTAAAAGTGGGAGATTGCCAACCCCATGAGCACCCTTTGAGTGATTTCACCGATCAACATGCTTTGTTTACATCGTTCACCGATCAAAGAATGGTAACTCATTACTCAGTTATTTTGGATAAATCGCTTCATATATGTATCTGTATATTTGTCTCTTTTTTGCTGCTGCTTATTTATTCCTCAGAGAGATTTAGGGGAACTGAGCAAGGTCGCCAACGCCCAATACCAAGCATCACCGGAAAATGTCAGAGTTATAGCAACCGAATTCTTCAATAAGATGGACAAAGACGGAGATGGCAAAATAGATTTAGAAGAGTTCTTATCTTTCATGAAAAGCGGGAGATATTCAGACAAGAGCAGCTCCCAGTTCTTTAAAATGATGGACAGAGATGGCAGTGGCACGCTCGAGTTCGGCGAGGTTGTAACGCTCTACTACATCATTAAAAGCGGAAGGCCATTCTGCGACATGTGTGGCAACTTCATTTCTGGTATGTTTTTCGGGTGCGTGGAGTGCTATGATAACCCTAATAAAGAAGGAACAAGCTCGTATTACTTGTGCCGCGACTGCTATTTTTCGGACAAGTGTAAGCACTCTCACAAAGGCGGTCGACAAGCTCAGTTCTTCGACAACTACTTGCTGCTGGAACTTACCAGATATAAGGTGATGATTGATACTTATATTATTACAGCTTGGCTGCACTGCATTATCTTTGTTTGTTCACATATATAATACACATTGCATTCATGTTTAGAGCAGGCAATGGATTATGATTGATAAGTGCTAGAAAAACAATATTTTTATTGCAGCAGCAAACGACGACGAGCACACAGGCGCAAACCACGGCCCCAAGCCAACCGATTAGCAGCTCAAACGCAATCGTCCTAGCATCTAATGCTAATCGAAATCGAGTCGTGAGTATTATATATATATATATACACACACTTATTTATGCTGGTGCCTAATTTATATATACACGATCATTATATAATGTGTCCAAACATGGATTGTTTTCAGGGAAAAGTGTTCCAGATAGCCAGCCAGATAGTCGGCGCCCAAGCTTATGCTCCATCTGCATGTTCGATACTGTGATATTGCCGTCGTTGGTGGTAATAACACCAGTTAGTGATCCTATGAATTGTCGATTGGTTATAGTATATGAGTCAGTGTGCGTCGCTTATCGTGCTTTGGCTATCGTTCTTGTTTTTCTTGTAATAATAGCAGCGAGTAAAAGTCGTGTGGGGATTAATGGAATGTAAGTCAATCAGTGGTTTGAATCGAGTTATTATCGTTCTTGTTCTTGTTCTTCGTTAGATAATAGCAGCGAGTAATAAACGACCCCATGGATGATATGATATGAATGTATGTGTGAAAAGGATTATCCGCATAACTAGTCCTCCCATGGATTTTGGATGTAACTCTAATCTATGAAAATGTTTTCAACAGTTTATAAATGGCATTTCTTCACAAACCGAAAACCCCAAGCAGGAGACTATTATACAACAAGGAGAACTATATAGAAAAAAATTTTGGTAGTTGATGATGAAAATACAGGGCATATTTTTTTTTTTTTTTTCGTAGGTAGGCGCAAACAACCAAGAACTAAATACATAATGTTTACTTTTCGAAATGAAGCTTTTTGTCCGTTTTTGTACGTTACCCGCCATTGACTCCCAAATTATTCCTGATTTTGGGCATGACTAATAACTGCCCGAGTACTAGCAAAGTCTTTGTCGTTTTTGTATTTTGTCCGCATCAAAAAGTCAAGCACTAGCATGTTGAAATAAATGCTAGGTTGCCGAGATATGGATCAATTGCCTCTAATTTTGAAGAAAAGATTGGGTAGTTTTTCAAACTGGACGAGGCTTTATAAATAGAGAAATTATCGGTTGTTTGTAAGGTTGAGGCAAATAGAGAAATTATCGGTTGTTTGTAAGGTTGAGGCGATTAGATGACTCGAGGTGGGCGTGCTTATAAGAACTGAACTACTACGTACAAGAGAACTGGAATATTTTTTCTCTCTATTATACTTAAGCACGTACTATGAAGAGAATATAAACTTGTCAATTCCTTTTTATTTTTTTAATTTTCTTCTCTTACTTTCATTCACGTATGATGCATGCATTTGTATATAGATATGTCGGCCGATTTCCACCTTCTTCGGCCTCCTTGTTTGATAAACTCGATCGAATTGTAAGGACACTCGCCAAGAACCACGAACAATAGACCCGGAAAATCCGATTGAATATAAAAGAAAATATTCGAAGATTGTGCGAACACAATTTCCTTAAAACAGATTCGCTCCCTCACGTATGTGCTAGAGGTTTTAACGAGCGTCTGTTTCCCAGGATACTTCGAAAACCCGGCGTTCATTTAGCACAAAAACGACACTGGCGACGAACGGAACAAGAACGATAGCAGAACCAATTTTTTATGAATATTCGTATTTATATTCCTTACTTCTCTTATCCTCCTTCTCTTAGTATTATCTCCTATTTATAGCACCAAAAAGATATTAAAGAAATAATTTATTTTTTATTAAATGACATATTATTTGAGAAGTGGTTTAAACCACTTAATTATTCAATTTGATGAGTAGTTTTTTAACCATTCCACCATTCAACCAAAGCCATCAATCTTCTAAAAGTCGGACCTTCTAGAAGTTGGGCCTTCTACAAATCGGACCGTTATTGGGCCATGATCGAAGCCCAATTTTATTTAATTTCAAAACTCAATTCATTAAATAGTTATATCTTTTTCTAGACGAAAAAAGATTTTATCCGGAACATTAGCGCGGGTTGATCAAGTCCGCGACCGGAAAATAATTCCTAATTCACATCAAAATAATTTATAAAATCAACTATAATATAAATTATCTAAAAATCCCCCACATGAATGAGAATTGTTTGGTTATTGTTACTGCTAATCTAATGATACTCTGCATAGAGGATAGTATGTTTTACCATTTGAACTCCTCCTTGTATGCACGTTTGGTTTACTGCAGTCCAGTAGAACGCGGTGTATTTGAACTGTCCCGCTTTTCGTGTAAGCGAACCCACGTACAATACACAGAGACCAGTTTTTGCCTGTTTCGTTCTCATGGTTTTGTCCATTACGGCCATGAACACGTCCTGATTCTGCGATGGTTTTTAAAGAACTAAGCCTTTCAGTTCTCCTTTGAAGCGGCCCCACTTCTCCCTAACATAGGTGACTTCTCACATCGCGGGTATTTTCTATCAATACTCTATGATAGTCATTAAAGCATCATAATGCTAGCCTTGTCCGTCATCACTGTTTCTGGACAGGAATGAGCGGAATTATCCCCCACAGTGATACCAAGTCCTAAAATTAGGTTGTCCCTTTGAACTAGATCTTGGGATCTCCAGTCACATAGGTAGGGCTTTTCTTCTTAGCAACTTTATACTTTAAGCCCATCCCTTTCGTCAACCTTTCAACTGCATCTCTATTTCACCCTTTGGTTAGCGGATCCACAATGTTATCCATATATTTCACATAATCAATCGAGATAACCCCAGTTGAGAGCAATTGCCTAACGGTATTATGTCGACGACGTATGTGTCTCGACTTACCATTATACATAGTACTCTGTGCTCGTCTAATCGCCGATTGACTATCGCAATGTATGCATATAGACGACACAAGCTTTTCCCATTTCGGGATATCCTCCAAGAAATGGCGTAACCATTCAGCTTCTTATCCACATTTACCCAAGGAAAAGAACTCGGATTCCATAGTGGATCTTGCTGTAACCATTTGTTTCGAGGATTTCCACGACACAGCGGCTCCAGCGAGTGTAAACACATAGTCGCTTGTGCTCGTAGAATCCTTCATGTCGGATATCCAGTTCGCATCTGGGTAGCCTTCTAACACAGCCGGATATCGACCATAGTGTAATCTAAGTATCTAGTATGCCGTATCTCCAAACCCGTATTATAGCGGTCCAATGATCCGCACTTGGATTGCTTGTGTACGGACTCAGTTTGCTTATAGCATAAGCAATATCTGGCCTAGTACAACTCATTAGATACATCAAGCTTCCGATAATTCGGGAGTATTCTACTTGAGCAATAGCCTCACTGCAATTTTTCGACAAATGAACGCTTCGATCTAACGGCGTTTTAGCAACACCAGAATCACCCTTGCAGAATTTGTCGACAATTTTGTCTACGTAATGAGATTGGCTCAAAACAAGACCGTTACTCGTTCTTATGATTTTAGTTCCAAAAATCACGTCCGCAAGTCCCATATCTTTCATGTCAAATTTCGAATTTAACATATCCTTTGTAGACTTGACCATTTTGTTGTCTAAATACAGACATAAAATGACGTAGTCATCGCCTGTTTCCTTTGAGTAAACGCATTTATCGCTCTCATTGATTTTAAAGCCGTAGTTGATCATCGTCTGATTAAACTTTTCGTGCCACTTCTTAGGGGCTTGTTTCAAACGATACAAAGATTTGACCAATCTACAAACTTTCTTTTCAGTTCCAGGAGCACGAAAACCCTCAGATTGCTCCATATAGATTTCTTCGTCTAGTTCACCATTTAAGAAAGTTCTTTTGACATCCATTTGATGTACTTCCAAATTTCTTAAGGACGCGATAGCAATTATCATCCTTATCGAATTTATTCTCGTCACAGGAGAATATGTGTCAAAGTAACCTAAGCCTTCGCGTTGCTTGTATCCTTTGAAGACAAGTCTGGCTTTATACTTTTCCACAGACCCGTCTGGTCTCATTTTCCTTTTAAAGATTCATTTTGATCCTAAAGGTTTACATCCCTTTGGGAGATCAACTAACTCCCAAGTATGATTCTGCAAAATAGAATCAATCTCGCTCTTTATGGCTTCTTTCTATAAAGGCCCATCAACGGTGCTCACTGCCTTGTCATAAGTCAGTGGTTCCTTTTCAATCAATTACGTAACGAAGTCGTCACCAAAAGATTTCTCTATTCGGGCATGCTGGCTCCGTCTCCGTCCATTCTCATGAATCATACTAGGAATCTCGATTTCTATATCATCTCGTTTAGATGTACCGGATCCATCATCGGATTTACAAGGAAATACATTTTCGAAGAAACATGCATTCCTCGATTCCATGACCGTATTCTTGCGTATGTTCGAAATTTTCGAATCATAGACAAGAAATCGATATATCGTATTATTAGGTGCATATCCTATGAAAATACAGTCCACCGCTTTAGGACCAATTTTCACCGCTTTAGGCGTAGGTACGGCTACCTTCGCCAAACACCCCCACATTCGCAAATGTTGATATGATGGCGTCTTTCCTTTTCATAACTCATAAGGAGTTTTATTTTCTTTCTTTCGAGGTACCCTATTTAAAAGGTAATTACTCGACAAGATAGCTTCCCCCACATGTCGGGTGGTAAGCCTGGACTTAACAACATCGCATTCATCATTTCTTTCAATATGCGATTTTTTCGTTCAGCGACCCCATTCGATTGAGGTGAATACAGTGCGGCCACTTCATGTATTATACCATGCTCTGCACAGAAGTTACCGATTGGCACTTCGTATTCACCACATCTATCACTTCTAAATCGTTTATTTTCTTACCAAGTTGATTTCTAACTTCGATTTTATATAGAATAAATTTTTCTAACGCATCGTCTTTGCTCTTTAGCAAATACACATAGCAATATTTCGTGCTTTCATCAATAAACGTTATGAAATATTTATTTCCGCCTCGTGATTGCACGTATTTCAAATCACATGCAACACTATGAATTAATTCAAGCGGTTCAGTAATTTGTATTACTGTGGGGAATGAGGATCTCGTCAGTTTTGCTTCACTGCAAACTTCACAATTTATATTTTGAATCACTATCGAATTTAGGAATACGGTTCATGTTAATTAATCTACGTATCGAATCAAAATTAACGTGACCAAGTCTGCAATGCCATAAGTTGGAAGATTCAAGCAAGTAAACAAAAGAATTTCTATACATCTGATTGACCTCGGTCATTACATTCTACTTGAATAAACCATCTGTAGCATAGCCCTTTCCTACAAACTTGTACTTTGGTTTTGCGACGCCTCCGGTCGCCCCGAGCTTCTTTTTGCCCTTAACGGCAGTCTTGCCTTTCTTCAAACCATGCTCAAGCATGTTCACTTTGGACTCGGATGAGTTCATAACTCTCCGTTCGGACCCTCTGTTGTCTTTTTCGATACGAAGTCTAACAGTCAGATCCTCCAAAGACATCTCTTTGCGTTATGCTTTAGACAGTTTTTGAAGTGTTTCCAACCGGGAGGCAGCTTTTCAGTAATAGCCGCCACTGGAAAGATTCACTCAAAATCATCCATTCTGCAAGGATGTCGTGCAAGATCAATTGAATCTCTTGCACTTGAATGATAACAGTCTTCGAATCAACCATCATTTAATCAAGGAACCCTCCGACAATAAATGTCTTTGTGCCGGCATCCTCCGATTTATATTTTTGGTCTAGCGACTTTCCTTAGCCGTATCCATCACACAATATATGTTGCATAAAGTGTCGCTCACCGCGTTCATGTAATTACGGCATAAGAAGTCAGAGCGTTCCATGCATCAACAGTATTCATCACCTCCAGAGTCGTTACGCCTTTGGGCACCTTGGGCTTGTCCTCCTTCAAGTACGTCACCATGTTGAGCGTGGTGAGATAGAACATCATCTTCTGTTGCCATTTTTTGAACGTTGAAGCTGTCCCCGTAAACTTCCCCAGCTTCTCCAAGTGGTTGACCGGTATGTTTGGCTTCACCGCCGTAGGTATGGCAGTGGGGATAACAACAGCAGTTGGGAGAATGACATCGTTCCCAGTAGAACATTGGTTATTGCGGAAGTCCACGTTGTCTGACATCTCCGCGGGATCGTAGAATCTGATTTAAGATTGTCGGCCGATTTCCACCTTCTTCGACCTCCTTGTTTGATAAGCTCGATCGAATTGTAGGCACACTCGCAAAGAACCACGAACAATAGACCCGAAAAATCCGATTGAATATAAAAAAAATATTCGAAGATTGTGCGAACACAATTTCCTTAAATCAGATTCGCTCCCTCACGTATGTGCTAGAGATTTTAACGAGCGTCTGTTTCCCATGATACTTCGAAAACCCGGCGTTCGTTTAGCACAAAAACGACACCGACGACGAACGGAACAAGAACGATAGCAATTTTTTATGAATATTCATATTTATATTTTCTTATTTCTCTTATCTCCTTCTCTTAGGATTATCTCCTATTTATAGCACCAAAATATTATTGAAGAAATAATTTATTTTTAATTAAATGACATAATATTTTAGAAGTGGTTTAAACCACTTAATTATTCAATTTGATGAGTGATTTTTTAACCATTCCACCATTCAACCAAAGCCATCAATCTTCTAGAAGTCGGGCCTTCTAGAAGTTGGGCCTTCTACAAATCAGGCCGTTATTGGGACATGACCGAAAGCCAATTTATTTAATTTCAAAATCCAATTCATTAAATAGATATATCTTTTTCTAGACGAAAAATTATTTTATCCATTAGCGCGGGTTGATCAAGTCCGCGACCGGAAAATAATTCCTCATTCACATCAAAATAATTTATAAAATCAACTATAATATAAATTATCTAACAAGATATAAGTCACACATACTAAGAGAGGATAACTAAGCATTAAATATCATATCATAATTGTAGATTTATGTGGATGAATGTAGATTTCTTTTGACTTCTGTGCCAATAATATCCACGCTTGGTTGATTCTCTTTTCTTTCTTTTATTTTGTTTTTTCTTTTTGTGGACCTTCGATCACGAATCGATTCAATATTTCATCGAGTAATCATTTAGCTGTCTTGGGGCGACGTAGTTTGATCTTAAAACTTGCGGACAACATTAGTGATATTTTTCTATCACAGTTGCTTCATAATGTGGATAATAGTTTTGGGACATTCCATACGGAATCGTCTCTAGACGCGCTTTGATCTTGAAACATGGGACCATCAAAGACTTTTTGGGACATTCTATCGTGAGAATATTCAAATTTCCTCAAAGCCATCTTCTCAAGATGTATACATTACCCTTATTAAGGGCAAGACTTCCCATAGAGTTATTTCCATCAACGATGACCAAACATTTTTCGACCAAGAAAAGATTCAACTTCCATCAAGTAATTAGTTGAATCATCCCATGACATACTCTGAAACCGTGGGACACCAAAGGCTTCATCGTGTTGGAGTTATTGGGCTTGAATGAGAATTGGCTTAATACTTGAGGAAATAAAATGGAAAAATGTGGTTGTCCCACATTGGTTAGAACACAAGGTTTCTACCTTCTTATATATAATTGTGTGTTTTATGTGTTTAAAATTAAATAGGCAATATTATGCCACACATGTGGCGCGCGCAAGGGGGTGCAAATCCAGTTGACTCGTGCGTGGGGGCGACCTGCGCACACGAATTTCGGACACGGGCCTGATCAACCCGCGCTTTTGCGACCGAATTACGATTTTTCCCAAGAAAATAAATTAAATTTTATTTTATTATTTTATTTTAACCCAACGGCTCCTTAACAGTTGAGTACTGTTCGAAACAGACCATGCCTGTTCAAGCGACTATTCGGTCGGACAGCCATGTCCTTTCGGACAGAAGAATGTTCGAACAGCCGTATCTGTTCCAAACGAAGGGATACATGCCTCTGCGAAAGGCTGTCCAACCCTATAAAAACTCGAAACTCAACTGGAAAATTTCATTCGAAACTCGCTTACGAAAATCAAGCCTACTGCCACAACTGTTCGCGAAAAGCTCAACGGTGATTTCTTCAGTGCACGACGATGTACGCTCTTCTGACGTATCTTGGGAGACAGTTCCATACGGGGAAATATGTCTTAAGGAAATTGTGCCTCGTACAAACTCGGAATTTCCTTATACTATCGATTCGTTCGCATCCCATCCATCAACGTATACAACAATCTTCAGACAGATCCTTTGCGATGTCGAACAACGAAGACAACACTGAAGTTCCAACACCGTCACTGTAGATACGGATATACCTTCTGCGATTCCGGTAAGCCACATGGAGAAACCAGAGAAGTTCGCCGGGGTGGATTTGACGTTCAACCGATGGCAGCAAAAGATGTTATTCTATCTTACGACGCTCAATCTAGACAGGTCTCTTACTGAACTTGAACCTATAATTCTCGAAGGCCAGGTTGATGTGGCAAGTCAATCTGCCGTTAATGCATGGAAGCATGCAGATTTCCTATGCCGAAACGATATCATAAATGCGATTCATGACACTTTAGACGATGTATATTGTGGAGTGAAGACGGCTAAGGAATTTTGGGAGTCGCTGGATCGGAAGTATCACACAGAGGACGCCGGCTCGAAGAAATTCGTTGTCGGACGATTCCTCGACTATGTAATGGTCGACTCAAAGACTGTGATCAGTCAAGTGTAGGAAATTCAGTTAATCTTGCACGAGATCCATGCAGAGAAAATTATTTTAAGCGAATCTTTTCAAGTGGCAGCGATCATTGAAAAATTGCCTCCGGGATGGAAAGATTTTGAGAATTATCTCAAGCATAAACGCAAAGAGATGTCGTTAGAAGACTTGATTGTCAGACTTCAAATAGAAGATGACAACAAAGGTGCGGAACGAAAACTCTCAAGGTCCGCTATTAATGTAATGGAGCATGGTCATGGACACAACTCTAAATCAAAGAAAGCGTTTCAAGGCAAAAAGAAGTTTGGGGCTACCGGGGGAATCTCAAAACCGAAGTACAAGTTCAAAGGTAAATGCTTCAACTGTGACAAAATGGGTCACAATTCATCCGAGTGCCGACTTTCTAAAAATAAACACGAAGCCAACCTGACGAAAGATATCACTCGAGATGTTGGAGAGATGAGTCTTGCGGCTGTAATTTCATAAGTGAACATGGCTGATTCGAACCCGAAGGAATGGTGGATTGACACCGGCGCTACAAGGCACGTGTGGAAAAGCCGAAGCCATTTCTCGACCTTTGAACCCGTTCAAGGTGAAGGTATCTATATGGGCAACTCAGCCGCTGCTACTGTGGAAGGGAAGAACAATGACGCTGAAGATGACATCCGGAAAAACAATGACGCTGAAAGATTTGCTATATGTGCCGGAGATTTGCAAGAACCTCGTGTCAGGATTCTTGCTCAATAAGCACGGGCTTAGCATAATTATAGAATCGGATAAAGTTCTTTTATCTAAGTCAGGAATGTTCGTAGGAAAAGGTTATGCTACTGAAGGGCTGTTCAAACTTAATGTAATGACTGTCGTCGATAAAAAAGTAACAGTTCTGCTTACTTGCTCGGATGTTCTAACCTATGGCATGGTAGACTAGGCCACGCTAATTTAATTCGATACGTCGATTAATTAACTTGAACCACATTCCTAAATTTGAAATCAACTCGGAAAACAAATGCAAAATATGTGCTGAAGCTAAATTAACAAGGTCATCCTTCCCAACGGTAGAAAGGAGCACTGTACCATTTGAGCTAATTCATAGTGATATTTGTGATTTAAAAAATATACAAGCGTGAGGCGGGAATAAATATTTCATAACGTTTATAGACGATAGCACGAAATATTGCTATGTATGTTTACTTAGAAGCAATGATGAAGCATTAGAGAAATTTATTCTCTACAAAACCGAGGTTGAAAATCAACTCGATAAGAAAATAAAACGACTAAGGAGCGACCGAGGCGGTGAATATGAAGCGCCAATCGGTAACTTTTGTACGAAACAGGGTATTATCCATGAGGTAACCGCTCCTTATTCACCTCAGTCAAATGGGGTTACCGAACGGAAAAATCGCATTCTTAAAGAAATGATATGCAATGTTGTTAAGCTCGGGATTACCGGCCAATATGTGGGGCGAAGCAATTTTATCGAGCAATTACCTCTTAAATAGAATACTTCGAAAGAATCAAAACAAAACACCATATGAATTATGGAAAGGAAAAACGCCGTCCTATAAACATTTGTGAATATGGGGGTGTCTCGACAAGGTAGTCATATCGACACCTAAGGTAGTAAAAATCAATCCTAAAATGGTAGACTGTATTTTCATAGGGTATGCACATAATAGCACGGCATAGTGGTTTCTTGTATATTATTAAAAAATTTCAGAAATTACAAGAACTCAACTATGGAATCAAGAAATGCATGTTTTTTTTTATATTTCCGTATAAGTCTAATGATGGGTCCAGTTCATCTAAACGGACAAACAAAGAAATTGAGGATCCTAGCACGGCTCTCGATTTTGAACCAAGGCGTAGTAAACGAGCGAGTATGGAAAAAACATTTGGTGACGACTTTGTTACCTACTTGCTCGAAAAGGAACCACTAACCTACAAAGAAGCATTGAGCTCCTCTGAATGACCTTTATGGAAAGAAGCCATTAAAAGTGAAATTGATTCTATTTTGCAGAATCATACTTGGGAGCTAGTAGATCTCCCAAAAGGATGTAAGACATTAGGATCTAACTGGATCTTTAAAAGAAAACGAAACCAGATGGTTCGATCGAAAAATGTAAGGCCAGACTTGATATCAAAAAGGATTACAACCAACGTGAAGGCCTAGATTATTTTGATACTTATTGATAAGTTAGGATTTTACGCTATTTTCATACACGAAAAAGCGTATTTTCAGCCGTTAGTTATTCGAATAGACGTGGATATCCTACCGTTAAATGCATACTTTTTATTTGACAGATATCGAAGCAAAAAGAATCAAGGCCGAGCTATATGGCGCATTTGGGCTACAACCATCACAAGAATGATTTTGTGGGCTTTTAGATTAATTTAAGCCCTTCGTTGGACTAAAGCCCACAAGAGATAGGAATTTAGCTTGAAGAATAAGTCAAGACTCATTCATTTCAAATAAGTCAAGACTCATTCATCAAGATATGCCACGTGCAAGATTCAAGGGAATAAAAAGTCCAAGCAATATATTATGACAAGGGGAGGATCTTGGCAGCGAAATACGAGAAGACGAGCTTGGGGCGACCGCTGAATATATAAAGGACTACAGCGAATAAACCAGGAGCTTCGACGGATGAAATAAAAAGAGTAAATATTTACGGCTGCGAAGAGACGAACGACGGCTAAGAGCGAGACAAGTCAAGCACCGAAAAAGGTCGAATCTCTTACCTTTTAATATTTCATTTTCGACAATGTTTTCTTTCGTTTAGTTGTCGTTTTCGTATAATATGCTAGCGTAATTTCTTCGTGATTGAGGTCATGTGAGGCTAGATTATGACTACGTACTAATGCAATTATTATTTTATTTAATCATAAGATTTGAGTTATGTATTCTTTGTTTGAGCATCATATGCGTACATGTGATTGGCCTCCGGTATGATTATTGATTGGTTTGTGAGACAGACTAAGTGATTAGACCGATTAGAACAAAGCATTGAATATCACTACGTAAAACCGACCAGAGATGGAATTCGGTTTCGTATGTGTGGTTCCTGAGACCTTAGGCGCTGAAAGCGTCAAAACTCGATGAATTTCATAAAGATGAAATGCACGTATAGGAACTACAGTCATATAAACATATAGTTGATTGGTTCTCTATTTACGTAGGGTTGCTATTGCTGGACAAATGCGTAACACGTATGTTAGGAAATTCTACATTGACTTGATTCATAGATAAATTAGATTGCTTGAAGACGTAGGAATAATTCGTGCCGATCATGTGTCTTGATCACGTCGTCGTCAACTTCTTTATCCTTATCTGTTATTTGCGTTTATTTTATTTTTTTGCGTCTTTTATCTCTTTTATGAAATCATCAAAACTATAAAAATTTCTTTAGTCTAAATTGAAATTAGGAATATTATCTTAGAATTAATCGAGCTGTCTTCGTGGATCGATACTCGGACTTCGTCCGTTTTACTACTTGCACGACCTAGTACACTTGCTAGTAATTGAGCGTGTCAAGTTTTTGGCGCCGTTGCCGGGGACAGCGGTATTATTAATTTTAGGATTTTATCCTAATTTTAGTCTAGATTTATTATTATTTTATTATTATTATTATTTTTCTCTTGGCTATTATTTTTGTCATTATTATTTTTATTATTATTCACTTATTTTGATTGTTATTTTCTTTCATAGGAATAATAGAGAATCAAGAACGCGAGGAGGTTCCTCCACGACCCACTTTACTAAGTCGAGCACTTCCCGGACTTTTCGATGACAACAATCCAATTGTCATTCCCGTCGGGCCAAATAATCATTTCGAGATCAAACCTGTTACTATACACATGGTTACGGGTTCAGCACAATTCAGGGGCTGACAAATGAGGACGCAAATTCGCATATTTTGAAATTTACTCAAATTTGCAAGACTATTAAGTATCTCGGAGTCTCTACAGAAGTGATTAAATTGACATTTTTTCCCTTTTCTCTGACAGATAAAGCTTCTGAATGGTTTTCCTCACTGCCACATGCATCCATCACTAGCTGGGAACAGATGGTGGAGTGTTTCTTGGGCAAGTACTACCCACTCTCGAGGACTAGGAAGATACGGAGCGAGCTTGTGGACTTCAAGCAAGAAGGGGGTGAGACGTTGAGCGATGCATGGAGTCGATACAAGAGCCTTCTCAGGCAATGCCCAAATCACAGCATTCCGTTGATCGTGCAGATGCAGTCGTTCTTTTTGGGACTTAGCACACAAAATAAGAGGATCGTGGATGGAGGATGCGGACGAAGTTTCATGGAATTGGGCGACACAGATGTACTCGCAGCCATCGAGAGGATCGCGGCCTGCCCAGCGAGATACACTGTGCAAGATTTGGATCGAAGGACGGCAGGCGTGCACGAGATAAGCACCTCGCTAGAAGCCCAATTTGAGGCTATACACCGTAGAGTAGACTTGATGCAAGCCAATAACCTCGAGGAAGTAAACCAGATCCAATCGAGGCAAAAGACTTTCTATTCGTACACATACGACCCGAGCTGAGAGGCCATCTGGCAACTCACACTACTTGAAGCCTCCAGAAATTCAAAGTCAACAGAGCGCGCCACCACCAAAACAAAAGGCTGATTGGGAGGTAGCATTTGAGAAATTGACGAATTATCAAGGTGATCAGAGTCGTAAGATACACGAACGATTCAACAAGATAGAGGGCACAATACAAAGTTTGCCGACTATAATTGAACATCTAACGAGTTCAATGTCCGAGCGCAAGCCAGGCACACTCCCAAGCGACACTGAAAGAAATCCTCGAGAGTACGCGAATGTCATTGAACTGAGAAGTGGAAAGAAGCTTGAATCGTTCCAAGAGACCAAGGAGGTGGAAGAAGCAAAAATAGACAGAGACATTAGATCAAAGTGAATCCACAAACACTATGGCTCGCGGCCCTGAAAAGAACAAACGAGCCGAAGAAGTCGAGGATGAGTCAAATTCACTCTTGGAGAAAAAGAATGTCAACCCACTCCCACCGATAAAGATCCCACCTCCATATCCAGCGGCTATACGTAAAGGGAAAAATCATAAAGATTTTGATCGTTTCATTAATATATATATATAAAAAACTTGAAGTTAATATCCCATTTATTGAGGCTTTGTTGCAGATGCCAAAATACGCGTAATGCCTGAAGGAGCTACTATTCAAGAGGAACAAGTTAGAAGATGGAACAATAGCTCTCTCCGAGGAATGTTCAGCGGTATTACAGAAGAAGCTTCCGCCGAAGCTTAAGGATCGAGGGAGTTTCTCTATTCCTTGTTCTATTGGTTCTCTTACATTTAATAACGTGTTATGCAATCTTGGTGCGAGTATTAATTTGATGCCATTCTCATTATTTAGGAAACTGGGACTCGGCGAGCCGAAACCCACATCGACCATCCTCCAGCTAGCCGATAGATCAATCACGTATCCACGAGGAAAAATGAAATATGTATTAGTGAAGGTTGGAGAGCATTACCTCCCGGCTGATGTTATAGTGTTGGATATGGAAGAAGATGATAACCTCCCGTTGATACTTGGACGTCCGTTCCTCAACACGGCAAGAGCTATTATTGATGTCGGTAACGGTAAACTTATTTTGCAAGTTGGGGATCAGAAAGTGGAATTTGATGTTTATAAATCTATGAAATGCCCCACTGATGAATCTTGCTCTTTTATTGATATTTTTGACCCGTGTGCTTTTAAGTGTTCTGAGTCTTTCAGGTACAACTTGGCTGGAGAGAATACTAGCAAGCTGAAGGACCGCCAGAACACGAAGGCTAATGCTCGAATAGACCCGCCAAATAGGAACAAGGCTAAATCTAACCATAACTTAGTTTCTTCTGTTTTAAATTTTAACAGGTGGACGCTGTGGACTAAAAAGAGCAATGATTCTAAATCCAACAAGAAGGTGGTTTCGCCGAAGAAAAAGAAGAAGCTTCGTCGGAACGGCGCAGAGGATGGCATCTACATATGGCGAAAAAAGGAGAACCTTCGACCCCACACGATGATGCAGACGCTATCACCAGGAAAAGGGGAACCCAAGGTGTACAACGATCGAAATGTTTGGAAAGACAACTCGATCAACATCGATTATCCACCAAAATAAGCGGTTTGAGTCGAGCTACGACTATAAAAGCAGCGCTTCTTGGGAGGCAACCCAAGGCCTGTCGGTGCATTTATATTTTATTAAGTCTTATTTACTTTATAACCTATTTCAATTTTTCTAATAAAATTCGCTCTCACGGTGCCGCCTAGTCACGTTTTCTCGCAGGCTCATAACTAGTTTGGGGGTTGCCCGTTCGTGATGGTTGCTTGTTTACCACGGATCAACCAAGTCTTCTACATCGATCAACTTAAAAATTCAGGGCAGTGTCACTTCTACTTTCTCTTTGCTTTTAGTTTACACATTGAGGACAATGTGCTATTTAGTTTGGGGGTGGGATGTGACACTTGCTATATTTAATATGCTTACATATTTTGATATCGATCTATTTCGGTCATTTTAGTGGGCACAACTGATGAAGGTTGCGATTTGAACGTCATCTGTGGAGTCTCCTGTCAATGATGAAAATTTTTGAAATTTTACCATGTCGTGATATGATTCGACGAGTTGAGTGTGATAGTCTCACATGTTTCATTGTTGTGAGATTAGCATGATTATTTGGCTGCCTTGACTGATTTAGGAGAGTATTGCGTATCATGAAGCACAAATCCAGCTATATCTGTGAGTTTTTTAGCCTTCAGAGATTAATTCAGAGCAACTCATTATGCTCGGTGTTTATTTTTGTGTGACACGCATGGACTGAATATTTTCGAACTTGCTCTGTTATGCATGGCAATGGTTATTATGTGGATTTTTGTGTGCAAAAATGAGAAGGGCATTAGGATTGAGTCATTGGCCTAAATATTTTTCTACATTACATATTTACCACTTAGTGAGCCCCTTTGACCCTTATTTGACTTATTTGTTGATTTGGAGCCCAGATATTTAGTTTGTTGCCTCTAATTTAGCCTATACGACCCGTATCAACGTGTTAATTTATCAGCATCGTGGAAAGTGGCTTGTTGGTTGAGAAGGAGCTAATCGTCGATGCATGTTAGATATGAACTAGTCCTATGATATAGATCTCTCGTCGTAATATTGCAGCGGACTAGAAACCTCTCCCTTCGATTAAACGTACAAAAAAAAAGAACATAGGAGGGGCTGGTTCGAAAAAAAGCACGAAAAAAGAGAAAGAAAAAAGTGAAAAGAAAAGAGACGAAAAAAAACGAGCGAGAAGAGCTAGAAAAGAAAAAAGTATGAGTCGAGTGAAAAATAGACACGACGTTAGAAGAGCGAAATAAGTGGTGAGAAGAGCGATTCGATGATTGACACGTTTGATACTTTTAGCTCACTTTCCTATATGACGCACCTTTCAAAACCCGAGCCCCATTACAACCCTTGATGAAAAACCCTTTGATTCGTGCATGACTTCTATTATGTGACTATGATGTGATATATTTGTAAGCATAGAGTAATACCTTTTCATGTCGTGAATTGAGCGTTTTTATACAGATTCCTTTGAAAAACACTTCGAGCGACTTGAGCGACCCTTGTGAGTTGTGGATTGATGCGTACGATTCTAGAAATGTCTTTCATGCTATGGTGAGATTGCAACATATTACCTCATCCTTCGTGTTTTGACTAGATCACTCATTAGCTGATGATTACCTTGACTTGCTATTCTTTTACGTTTTCTGAGATAAAACAGGAGAAATTCACGTAGTGATGTTTTATAATCCTAACTTGATTTGGTCTTATTCCGCTTTTATGATCGAGGATGATCGAAGCTAGTTTGGGGGTTGTTGATAAGTTAGGATTTTACGCTATTTTTATACCCGAAAAAGCGTATTTTCGACCGTTATTTAGCCGAGTACACGTGGATATCCTACCATTAATTACATACTTCTTATTTGACATATATCGAAGCAAAAAAATTAAAGTCGAGCTATATGGCGCATTTGGGCTACAACCATCACAAGAATGGTTTTGTGGGCTTTTAGATTAATTTAAGCGCATCGTTGGACTAAAGCCCACAAGAGATAGGAATTTAGCTTGAAGAATAAGTCATGACTCATTCATCAAGATATGCCACGTGCAAGATTCAAGGGAATAAAAAGTCCAAGCAATATATTATGACAAAGGGAGGATCTTGGCAGCGAATAACGAGCAGACGAGCTTGGGGGCGACGACTGAATATATAAAGGACTACAGCGAATAAACCAGGGAGCTTCAACGGATGAAATAAAAAGAGTAAATATTTACGGCTGTGAAGAGACGAACGACGGCTAAGAGCAAGACAAGTCGAGCACCGAAAAAGGGCGAATCTCTTACCTTTTAATATTTCATTTTCGACAATGTTTTCTTTCGATTAGTTGTCGTTTTCGTATAATATGCTAGCGTAATTTCTTTCGTGACTGAGGCCGTGTGAGGCCGGATTATGACTACGTACTAATGCAATTATTATTTTCTTTAGTCATATGATTTGAGTTATGTATTCTGTTTGAGCTTCATATGCGTAAGTGTGATTGGCCTCCATGCGTATGATTATTGATTGGTTTATGAGACGGACTAAGTGATTAGATCGATTAGAACAAAGCATTGAATATCACTACGTAAAACCGACCAGAGATGGAATTCGGTTTCGTATGTGTGGTTCCTGAGACCTTAGGAGCCGAAAGCGTCTAAACTCGGGGAATTTCATAAAGATGAAATGCACGTATAGGAACTACAGTCATATAGACATATAGTTGATTGGTTCTCTATTTACGTTGGGTTGCTATTGCAGGACAAATGAGTAGCACGTATGTTAGGAAATTCTACCTTGACTATGATTCATATTGATTAGATAAATTAGATTGCATGAAGACGTAGGAATAATTCGTGCCGAGCATGTGTCTTGATCACGTCGTCGTCAACTGCTTTATCCTTATCTGTTTTATTTGCATATATTTTATTATTTGCGTCTTTTATCTCTTTAATAAAATCATCAAAACTATAAAAATTCCTTTAGTCTAAATTAAAGTTAGGAATATTATCTTAGAATTAATCGAGCTGTCTTCGTGGATCGATACTTGGACTTCGTCCGTTTACTACTTGCACGACTTAGTACACTTGCTAGTATTTGAGCGTGTCACTTATTCTCCTGTAACGAGGATAAATTCGGTAAGAATGATACTTGCTATTGCAGCATTAAGAAATTTGGAAGTACATCAAATTGATGTCAAGACATCTTTGTTAAATGGTGATTTAGATGAAGAAATATATATGGAGCAACCCGAGGGGTTTCAAGCTCCGGGAACCGAAAAGAAAATCTGTAAATTAGTTAAATCATTGTATTGTTTAAAACAAGCTCCTGGCATGAAAAATTTGATCACGCAATGATAACGAGTGGTTTTAAGATCAATGAATGCGATAGACGCGTTTATTCTAAAGAAACAAATGAGGACTATGTCATCCTATGTCTATATGTGGACGATATATTCATAGTTGGAAGTGGTGACACAATAGTCAAATCTACTAATAGTATCTTAAATTCTATTAATATGAAAGATATGGGAATTGTGGATGTGATTTTGGGGATTAAAATCAGACGAACGAATGAAGGTCTAGTTTTGAGTCAAGTTCACTACATAAACAAAATTCTTGACAAATTCAGTAAAAATGACAATGGTATTGCCAGAACGCCAATAGATAGAAGCGTTCACCTATCAAACAATCGTGGTGAGGGTGTTTCTCAAGTAGAATACACCCGGATTATTGGAAGCCCAATGTATCTAATGAGTTGTACTAGGCCAGATCTCGCGTATGCGATAAGCAAATTAAGTTCATACACAAGCAATCCAAGTGCGGAGCACTGGACTGCAATTATAAGAGTTTTGAGATACCTAAGGTATATTCGTGATCTCGGATTGCACTATGGAAAATATCCAGGTGTATAAGAACGGTTGATGCAAATTGGATATCTGATATAAAAGACTAAAATGCACAAGTTGGTATGTGTTTACACTAGCAGGAGCTGCAGTGTCGTGGAACAAACTGTAATAGCAAGGTCCACTATGGAATCTGAGTTTATTGCCTTAGATAAATGTGGAGAATAAGCTGAATGGCTACGCCACTTCCTAGAGGATATTCCCAAATGGGAAAAACCTGTGCCACTTATATGCATATACTGCGATAGCCAATCGACAATTGGACGGGCACAAAGTATGATGTATAATGGTAAATCGAGGCATATACGCCGTCCACATAATACCCTTAGACAATTGCTCTCAACTGGAATTATCTCGATAGATTACGTAAAATCGAAAAATAACATAGCGGATCCGCTAACCAAAGGGTTAAACAGAGACCCAATTTGTAGGCTGACGAAAGGAATGGGCTTGAGAAGCCTTAAAGTATAGAAGTTCTAAAAAGGAAACCCAACCCAAGTGACTGGAGATCCCAAGATCTAGGTTCAAAGGGACAACCTAATTTTAGGACTTAGTATCACTGTGGGGGCAACCCCGCTCATTCCTGTCAGAAAACAGTGAGGATGGAAAGGCTAGCATTATAATGCTTTAATGACTATCACGGAGTATTGATTAAATACTCTCGACGTGAGAAGTCACCTATGTAAGGGAGAAGTAGGGCCGCTTCAAAGGAGGACAGGAAAAGGCTCAGTTCTTTAGAAACCATTGCAGAACCAGGACGTGTTCACTGCCAAAATGAACAAAACAATGAGAACTGAACAAAAAGAAATGACATGTGTATTGTACGTGGGTTTTATTTACTCAAAAGGCAGGATAGTTCAAGGACATCGCGTTTACTAGACTGCTAGTAAATTAAACGTGCTTTACAAGGAGGAAGTTCAAATAATAAAATATACTATCCTCTCTGCAGAGGTCAATGACGAACATATAAACTCCGAAAATGGAAAACAATTCTCATTCAATTGTTGGAGTTATTGGGCTTGAATGAGAATGGGCTTAATACTTGGAATAAAATGGGAAAATGTGGTTGTCACACATTGGTTAAAACACAAGGTCTCTACCTCCTTATATATAGTTGCGTGCTTTATGTGTTTAAAATTAAATAGGCAATATTATGCCACACATGTGTCGCACGCGTGCGCGCGCAGGGGGTTCAAATCCAGTTGACTCGTGTGTGGGCGCGACCCGCGCACACGAATGCCGGACAAAAATTGACGGGCCTGATCAACCCGCCCTTTTGCGACCGGATTATTTTTCCCAAGAAAATAAATTATATTTTATTTTATTATTTTATTTTATTATTTTATTTTATTATGATCTTTTATTTTGTTTTTTCTTTTTGTGGACCTTCGATCACGAATCGATTCAATATTTCATCGAGTAATCATTTAGCTGTCTTGGGGCGACGTAGTTTGATCTTAAAACTTGCGGACAACATTAGTGATATTTTTCTATCACAGTTGCTTCATAATGTGGATAATAGTTTTGGGACATTCCATACGGAATCGTCTCTAGACGCGCTTTGATCTTGAAACATGGGACCATCAAAGACTTTTTGGGACATTCTATCGTGAGAATATTCAAATTTCCTCAAAGCCATCTTCTCAAGATGTATACATTACCCTTATTAAGGGCAAGACTTCCCATAGAGTTATTTCCATCAACGATGACCAAACATTTTTCGACCAAGAAAAGATTCAATTTCCATCAAGTAATTAGTTGAATCGTCCCATGACATACTCTGAAACCGTGGGACACTAAAGGCTTCATCGTGTTGGAGTTATTGGGCTTGAATGAGAATGGGCTTAATACTTGAGGAAATAAAATGGAAAAATGTGGTTGTCCCACATTGGTTAGAACACAAGGTTTCTACCTTCTTATATATAATTGTGTGTTTTATGTGTTTAAAATTAGTTAGGCAATATTATGCCACACATGTGGCGCGCGCAAGGGGGTGCAAATCCAGTTGACTCGTGCGTTGGGGCGACCCGCGCACACGAATTTCGGACACGGGCCTGATCAACCCGCGCTTTTGCGACCGGATTACGATTTTTCCCAAGAAATTAAATTAAATTTTATTTTATTATTTTATTTTAACCCAACGGCTCCTTAACAGTTGAGTACTGTTCGAAACAGACCATGCCTGTCCAAAGCGACTATTCGGTCGGACAGCCATGTCCTTTCGGACAGAAGGCTGTTCGAACAGCCGTATCTGTTCCAAACAAAGGGATACATGCCTCTGCGAAAGGCTGTCCAATCCCTATAAATAAACTTGAAACTCAACTGGAAAATTTCATTCGAAACTCGCTTACGAAAATCAAGTCTACTGCTAAAACTGTTCGCGAAATTCTGTTCAAGTTCGCCGGTGATTTCTTCAGTGCAAGACGAAGTCACGCTCTTCAGACGTATCCTGTGAGACAGTTCCATACGGGGAAATCTGTCTTAAGAAAATTGTGCATCGCAGAAACTCGGAATTTCCCTTATACTATCGTTTCGTTCGCATCGCATCCATCGATGTATACAACACATCGACATTCTATCATGAGAAGATTCATTTTTTTTCTCATCAAGCAAACCGTCAAATGATCTTCTCGTGTTGTTTTCTGTTTGTTTGTTTTTTTTCGCAGGCTTTCTTCTGTAGATCTATAAATGTTTTCAAATAAGTGTAGACAGACAGGTAGCAAGCAACACCACAACATGTAAGAACAGATCGAAATGCCGACAACACTTAATAATAATGTCTTTTACATTTGCATGCAGTGTATTTATAGGTTCATTCAAAACCCTAATAATCAATCAAGCCAAAAGCCAGAAATTCCTGTGAGTTTTACTGCTTAGTACATATCCCGCATTTTGGCCCTTCTTCTGCACCGCAACGCATGTGCACTTGCTGTTTGTGATCAAATTCTCCGCCGTATCGATTCCTTTCATTGTCACCCCTCTCTTAGACCTGCGCACCATTATTACAAGAATTTATGACGTAGTAATACTTTTTGACGCAATAACAAAAAACTAACCCTAATATGGCACTAGAAAGACTCCTCCTTTGCCCAACGACGATAAGGTCGATCTTAAGAACCTTGCTATGTTCGAGGATCACCGAGGCTTTATCCTTCCCTTCTTCGTTCCTCGCCTTTTCGACCACCACCTTAACCCTAGGCTCAGAGCTTACGCATAATTGCCTCATAGTCTCGAGAAACTCGACCTCAGCGCCGCCGCCTCCCTTATTATTGCCCAAGTTTATCGAGGAAGACGAAGTGTAGACAACCCCGTTATTATTGTGGCCACTATTCGCCGTCCCCGAGGAAGAAGACTTCCTCAAAAACCCTCGATTGAAGGGATTCTTCCACGCGTTGTTGTTACTTTCGACGTGGAAGAGGATTAATTGGTCGTTCTCAACGATGGCGTGGGCCAGGGCGTACTCTAATGCGCCCGCGGATTCCCGGGTGGGGTCCGCCACCACCATCACCTTGCGCGGCGCCGGGCTTACGACGCCTGCTTCCATTTTCTGAATGACCATCGATGGCTGATGCGAGAAAATCTGTGTTTTTTTTAGAGAGGCGACGCCACAATTTTTTATTTTTTTTGGTTAAATCATTGTCTTGATATTTTGGGAATGCATGGATGGATGGTATTTACAAAACGTTAATGAGGAGATATTGGGGTTTTTTTCTGATGTAGTAATTGTGTATGTGCTTTTTGAAGACCATGAGAAGGAATTTTTGTCGGTCGACAATCATGCTTGGCCACAAGTATGTTTTAATATTACACATGCATGCCTATATGTCTTGGCTTCTTACATCCAAGCAACTCTAGTATTGTATAGGGCAACTAATATCAAAAATTATATATGAATAACTGTATCAAGAATTAATATTACAGTTTCCAAAACTCGTCTTTGCTTTCACTACCTAGCAAACAAAAATGCAGAAACTCAATCTTCTGTTATTGTATGGTCCGTTAATTATTCTAATAAATACACTTCGATTCGAACCGATAGGCGAAAATTACATCCCAGTAGCAGCCAGTTACTCGAGTAAGATCGAAGCATTCCTCCTGTGGTACATATCAGCCCTTCTGATTCAATTTCTCGACGAGAATCTTGTTTAGAAGCCCGGGATTTGCTTTGCCTTTTGTTTCTTTCATTATCTGTATTGAATGCGAAAAGTTTCGAGATAAGCAAAACTTCTAAAACTTTCATAATTCGTATCGTTTGATATGTTTGGGCTCCATAATCTGAGAAATAAACCTGGCCAGCAAAAAAGCCTTGCAGCTTCGTTTTGCCCCCTCGATATTGTTCCAACTGCTTTGGATTGTCTGCTAAGACTTTATCGATTATCTTCTCTATCTCAGCAGGGTCTACGATCTGAGTCGTCAGGGGGAAAAAAAAAAGATAAACAAAGGGTCAGGCAAAAGTTGGTCTTTTTCTCGCAATTTCTAGGATGTAACGATACATTTAGTCATCTCATGAAGTACATATTAAACACACTTGCCTGCACCAAATCCTTTTCCTTTATTAGTCCTTCAACGGTCCCACCCTTTTGCATTAGCTCAAACAATATCTGCACCATTTCGAGCAATACCTTCATATTGTACACTGGCAATCTTTATAGGATTTACTAAGTCGGTGTATGAAAATGAATTCGTCGTAAAGTGGCTACCTACCTCTTTGCCAATCTTTCCGCTAATTGTGCCGCCTTTAATTGAAGCTATAAGCTGACCCAATTCTTGAGGGGTAAGCTTGACGTCGTTAATAGTCAGTTTCTCGTTTTTCATGTAAGCAGCCATGTCTCCCATTATCCAATTCGCAGCAAGTTTTATATCAGAACCAGTTGCTATCGTTGCATCGAAGAACGCAGCTACCTGAGAAGGGATATTTAACGGTGGGAAGAAAATATGCAACGACTATAGGAAAAACAAATATATAAGACGAAAGTGCATAAAATTAAACTAATTTGTAGCCAATTTCGCTTACATTGACATCATTTGCAAGAAAAAGAACATCTTGCATGCTCAGTCCCATGTTTTCATATCTCCTACGCTTAGCTTCAGGTAATTCAGGTAATGATTCGCGAATCTTATTCACGTAATCTTCTGTAAGGCTAACACCGGGGAGATCGGGCTCTGGGAAGTATCGGTAGTCAGCGAGCCCTTCTTTCTTTCTCATAGTAACCGTTTTCTGAAAATTTTTATTGAGGCGGGTAAACATAATTTGTATTATGCGATACAATACGATTATAATGCAAGAACAATATGAGATATGACCTGAGCTCCTTCTTCCCATAGGCGAGTTTCTTGCACGATCTGATCAGCCTGCCCTTGGCTGTGTAGCTCAACCTGCCTCGCTATCTCAAAATCGATGGCCCGATTCACCGATGAAAACGAGTTCAGATTCTTAATTTCCACCTGTTGTAATAGACTCAGAATCACTTGCCATTATGTTATCAAACAAACAGAATAAGGGGAAAAAAGGATGATAACTTGGGAAAATAAGAGATGTAATGAAGAACTCCATTACCTTTGTGCCAAACTCAAGCTGACCAATTGGCCGAACTGAGATGTTAACATCGCAGCGAAGCGACCCTTCTTGCATATTTCCATTACTTACACCGAGGTATCTCACTAATCTCTGAAGCTCTGCTGCATATTCTGCTGCTTCGATCCCAGTTCTCATGTCAGGTTCGGACACAATTTCAAGCAACGGAACTCCTGCCCTGTTCAAATCAACCTGTCGAATGGAAGAATATCAAGAAAGTTTACGTCGTCATAACAGTTGCAAGAACCACATAGGAGCAAGTATGATTAATGATTATTGAGTTCTAACAGATCGTACCCACCTGCGAAAAATTCCCATTTCCCGTGTGAAGAAGCTTACCAGCATCTTCTTCCATATGAACTCGGGTTATACCAAACTTTCTATGCCCACCACCAAACTCAAGGGGAAGATCAACATCAAGGTAACCACAACTTGCAATTGGGATATCGAATTGCGATATCTGGTAACCTTTTGGAAGGTCGGGATAAAAGTACTGCTTTCGATCGAACTTTGAGCTGAGAGAAAGCTTGCAATTCAGCGCGAGGCCTACTCTAACGGCGTATTCGATAACCTTAGAGTTGAGGACAGGTAATGCGCCGGGCAAGCCCATGCAAACAGGGCAAATGCTAGTGTTTGGCTGAGCGCCGTAATTGTAAGGGCAGCCACAGAATGCTTTTGTGAGAGTCGAAAGCTGGACATGAGTCTCGATTCCTATTACAGCCTCGTAGTTTTTCAGCAATTCTTCCAATTTTGCAGATTCAGTTTTTCGGGAGGCTTTCAAATGAGTTGGGGGCTTTTCTTGGGTCGCGGTTTGTGCCTCGACGTTCTTCGTGCTGTAACACGCTAGAGTGTGCTTTCTAACGACGCACGCAGAAGGGTAGAACCGAAATGGTTGAGTTCTCAATCCCCTGAATAACGTTAACGCCATTCTATTTCAACTCCACTCCCAATACTCAGATTAACATCGAGACGATGCCTGCAGTATGTAGCAAGATATTCATAATCAATTGAACTCAGTGGAAAGTGTCCACACAGCGAACATGTATGCAAAAAGGTACGAACTTTGATTGCAGGGACTCACGCTAGAGCTAATTGGTGCTGAAATTAGAACTCTTGAACTAGGAATACAAACGCAAATTATAATTCTCTACTCGGCCAAACAAATTGAAATAAAGCAAGGATTTTACTCAATCCCAAAGCTGTTTAGTGAAGAAATACGAATTGTTTGCCCAATAGGCATACGCCCAACAACATTTCAGCGAGACACCAATTCAAACAGCTGGTATGCACGTTAGTCCAGTGAAAAATCTAAACATAAGCTTCATACGACATATAGAGACGTGGGGTCAAAACTCAAATTCGGATATGTTTGGTGAAACGAGGAAGGAAAGATTAGAGTATCATCGTTATACCTTGTGAGAAGATAGCTGCTGCTAATATGCGGAAGGAGCAAGGCATACTGCCACTCAAATCGAAGATAAAGAGGAGAATTAAACATAAAAGATTATTTAAAATAAAGATTTTCCTTTTTTACGATTTATTTTTTAAAAAATCACTACAGTCGACTTTTTGTTTTCACTCTTGTTGATTTTACATATAACTGTAAAATAATTTTCAAATATCCAGAGTCGACTTTGCTAACGTTTCGAAATACATTCGAGGTGATTTCCATAAACTGATCGATCAGAGAATAGATGTAGAAGCAGGCCGATGAATGCTTCAGTTGAGATACATAATATTACATATTTATTTACAATAAGGTCAAAAAACATAGCTTATAAATGGGATTTTGTCGCGTAATATACGCATTAGTATTCTTTTAATCCTTGCTTCTAGAAACAGAATAAATTACGTATGAATCAATACAAGAACATGCATAAAATTAGCTAGACACGCCCATTATTACATCATTAATTACTCGTACAAAATAAACATTATTAGGACACAACCATGTAATAACCACGGCAGAACCTACGTAATGATACGAATTAAACCCTGAAGATAATTAACGAAGATTGGGAAGACGACGTTTGGGGACTAAAAGGAGAGGATTCTTCTTGTAAGTAGCAATCCCAGGCATACCCTCAACATCAACGTCTTCAATGCTCACACCCCTCGGCAATTCCCAGTCAAAGGAATAGAGCAGATTGGCCAACGCAAGCTCAACGTTGGCCTCACCCAAAGGTATCCCAGGGCACTTTCTCCTTCCCGCCCCAAACGGCAAAAGCTCATAATCGAGGCCTTTGTAGTCTATCTTCTTCTCCAAGAATCGCTCTGGGATGAACTCGTTAGGGTTTTCCCAAGCCCGTGGATCTCTGCCGATAGCCCATACGTTGACGTAAACCATAGTCTTGGGCCCTATTTCGTACCCATCGATGACGCTCTTCTTTGTCGTTTCTCTCGGGACCATCAATGGAGTCGCAGGGTACATTCTGAACGACTCCTTCACCACCGCCTTGAAATAGGGTAGCCTTTCGATGTCTTCTTCTTCGACCTTTCCCTTATTCGCTGATCCTACGACGCTTCTGATCTCTTCTTGCACCCTTTTCATCGCCTGAGGATTCTTCACTAACGCCGTCATCGCCCATGTTATTGGTGCCGAGCTCGTCCCTGCTCCAGCCACTATCATGTTCTGCATTATTCCATGGCAAAGAACCACAAATTATTATTACACACATACTATATTTCTCCAACTAAATACAAAGCTGGTTATTATTGCATTGTAATAATTACGTACCATGAGTATGGACTTGACGTTGCCCCAATCGAACTGAACGGTGTTCGATGAGCCTCCATCCTTCTGACTATCTTCTCTAAGCTTAATCAAAATGTCGAGGAGATCGCCGTTCATGGAGTCGGGCCTATTAGGGCTAAGATGCTCGTCAATGAGTTCTTGATAGAAAGCGTCCAAACCATGGAATGCCCTCTCAAGCTCTGCGTGCTTCCCAGTAAGCCTATCGATCCATCCGAGGAAAGGAAAGAAATCGGCGGCGAACATCGTCAGCGTCAAGTCTTGAAGACCATTCAGTAAACTCTCGACCCTTTTCTTGCCCGAAGCAGTCTCATCGTACCTCTTCCCAAAAGCAACCCTAGAAATGACGCCGGTTGAGTAAGTCCACGCAAGGTCGTTGACCACCACTGGCTCGTCAACGGCTATTTGGCCGACCATTCTAGAAACTTCCTCGGCGACGATGCTCAGGGAAGCATCTATCTGCTTGCGTGTGAAGAGGTGCTGGACGACGAGCTTTCTGACGTCACGCCAGTAGTCGCTGTAAGGAGCTGTGGAGATGTCGAGGTTTTCGTAGGAAAGCCTTACGAACGAGGTTGTCTTTGGCCTGCTTGAGAAGGTTAGATCGTTGTCTTTCAGAGCTTCCTTGGCAAATTTAGCAGAAGAAATTACGAGGATGGGCTTGTTCACGAGCTTCATGTGCATCAACGGACCGTACTTGTCGGAGAGCTGCTTTAGGCTGACGTGGAGCCTCGAGCTGTCGAACTGGTGCAAGTTTCCGATGATGGGAAGCGTCGGCGGGCCCGGCGGATGACGGCGGAGGTTTCTTTTCATGAGAGATTTGATGAGGAGAGTAATGATTATAGGGAGAGCTAGGACGACAGCGTAGAACATCATTATTTCCATGGCTATTAATTCTCTAGTGCGTAAATCTTAATATTGCTATATCTTGTAAGGAATGTGTTTTAAGTTATTTATATAAATGTGAAAGAATTGCTTTGTCATGTGTGTGATTTTAATGCGATGCATGGCTACCCTTATTTATAGATAATGGGCTCCCCTGCAGTGTCGCGTGATTAACCGTGTGGTTTACTGACGTCTCACTACGACCCATAATGACCATTCTATATTCTTTTTCCATGGATTCGATTTTCAACTACTAATATTACTTTTATTATTTCAAACAAGTCTTGGTCCGTGTAATGATGTGTATCGTTCCCACTTAGCAATTTGCATAGTGTAGTGTAGTGGTAGTGTTTGATTTTTGGTATATGTCCACACTTGTAAACGTGTTTAGTTATTAACATTCAAGTCAAGGAATTCTATTACAACGCATAACGGTCGTTTTTTAAGATAAAAAGTATTATTAGGATCCGTCCTTAGCGTAATGCAATTTAATTTAATTAACATATTATTAAATAATTGCGCAAGATGCTAATTTTAATCAAGTTTCGCAGGCTAGAAGATTGACCGTTTTGTATCGTACTCTTTCATTTATATACTCTCTTTTATGTATAACCGTAATGTTCGTTTGAATATTAATATATAGCAACTCGGTTAGGATGCCTTCCTTAGCGACAATGCAATTCAATCAATTAACATATTGTTGATTAACTTCTGCAACCTTGATTGACAATTTTGTATTTTTCTCTCTTTTTCTTCATTTCCTTATTTAAAGAATGTTGTACGTTATTTTCAGTACGAACGACTTGATGATAGCATATTAAAACCAATGGGCTACATGTACGATAATGTGAATGACGAAAGTGAGATGTTGTTTTCGAGAAGTACGGAGGTAAGTTACTATGGAAAAGAGGACATTTAATTCATGTTTCTAGAAAGACGAGTGTGCTAATATTGACAAAACCGTTGAAAGACTTTGGCGTTGACTCCACATTTCAAGTATCTAATATATTTAAGTGCAAATTACGAGTCAAGCCTCAAAAGATATTTTAAATTAGGTTTCAGACCCATATCGGAAAGTTTATAGTTTTAACGACCCAATTTTTATGAAATTTAGAGATAATGACCTAAATTTTCGCAAGTGTTATACAGTGTACATGAAGTGGTAATGCCAATCCATGAAGTGATACTGTAGACCCATGATGTGGTACTGGTGAACAATGAAGTGGTACTGTAGACCCATGAAGTGGTACCGGTGAACAGTGAAGTGGTACTAGACTCATGAAGTGGTACTGTTGAACAGAGAAGTGGTACAGTAGAACCCTTAAAGTGTTTCTGCAGAAATTGGGTCCTTAAAACTATGAATTTTCTGACAAGGTCCTTAAATCTAAATGAAACTTAACTGGGGCCTGAACTTTAAAAGCCCCATTTAATATTGGCTCATATATATGCTATTGTCAACATCTCGATATATTTTCAGCCCTTCCAAAATAGTCCATTTCATGGTGCTAGAAATCACCTAAAATTAAATGCACTCAAGCCCAAGCAAAGCAAGTAGAATAGGAAAAACTCCAATTTCAAGGAGACTGTTATTTTTCATTAAAAACATAAAAATAAATATAGAGGCTCAAGACTCAAGAGTCTAAGAGTTCAGATTGTTAATGTTGACTAGCTCCAGCAACAATGTTGAGCTAACATTCCAGCCAACATTGTTGTCTGTGAATTAGTCAACGTTCGATTTTATCTTTCATGCCCAGAAACCGTTTAATCTTTTTTAGAAACTTTATTTAGTAATATCAGGACGTCGTTAAGTGCTGGTACGAGTAAAAAATGAGTGGATAGCGTGTGGATTCAGCTGGAGCGAAAATAGGAGTGCACTTGCTAAATATAGATGATTTGAAGATTAAAAGAGAATTAGTTTTAATGAGATATTTTGGGAGATTATCAAGAGATCTCTTACATTCAAATGAGAGCCAAGATCTATAAATAAGAGTTATTTTCGAGCTACAATTTGCCACTTTTCGAGAGAGCTTTTTATGAAGTAACTATGGAGCGAAACGTGCGAAAATCGCGAGTCATGGAGCGAAAAATATTTCGAGTTTGAGCGTGTACTTTAGATCACGAGAGTTTGCTTTTAGTCTAGCTTTTCAAAGGTCGTAAGACTTTGTAGGTTTGCAGAATCATTAGATTCGCAGTTGCGCTAGGATTGCTTTTGACTATCTTTTGATAGTCTTTTGTAATCCATCTTTATAGTGGATTTTTGCGCCTTGAGGCACGTGAGGCACGCAGCAAGTTTTCTGACTTGCTGCACAATTTTACGTCTCCTGTAAATCAGTTTTCATCACTAAGTTTCCATATATTTCACTGTGCACTTTGAGTGTTAGATCGAGTGTTGACCCAACATTTCATCTAACATCAGTTTACCACTTAGTGTTTTTACATCCATACCGGACGGGACCACTTCAAAGTGGTATCATAGACTCCGCTTGACATGACTAAGCGTTTTTATCCTTTTCTATGGATGTTACAAGCTCAAACCATCTCGTCAAAGTCCATGTGTTAGACGGTTCCAATTATGCCTAGTGGAAGGTTCGTGTGCGCCAATGCATCAAATCAATTGACACGCATGCGTGGGAGGCTGTTCTCAACGGCTATACGATACCTAAGTCTGCCCCCGACGTTGATGGTAAGTCTTTGAGAACAGATCGACGACTGGACGGTTCCTGAGCGAAACGCCGCTGAGTTCGATGACAAAGCCTTAAACGCCACTTCTCCTCCATGGACATCTGCATGTTCAAGATCGTTTAGAACTGTACTACAATAAAGAATGCGTGGCATCTACTTCAGAGGTATTGCGAAGGCGATGCGAGTGTGAGGGAAATCCGACTAAGGCTTCTACTCAACCAGTTCGAAAACCTACAAATGAAGGAAGACGAGGACATTGCCACGTACTTCGGCAAGATTCTGATGATCTCGAGCGAGTGTACTAGTCTCGGAGATCCGATCTCAAATAAGGTATTAATTTCTAAAGCAATTCGTACGTTAACTGAGAAGTTTAATGTGAAGGTAGCTGCGGTCGAGGAAGCCCACAATCTAGCCACGTTGGACTTCAACACGTTGATGAACATTATGAAGAACTATGAGACCAACCTTGAAGTCCAAAAAGCTTCACGCGGCAAAAGCATTGCTCTAGTCAGTCAGTCATCCAAGGTGCAAACTGAAGTTGACCCTGACAATGATGAGGATATGGCTATGTTCGTGAAGAAATTTACAAAGTTTCTTCAGAAGAAGAATGTCGAGCAGAATGTTGGCCAAGATTCAAGAAAGGCCAGAATGCCAAAACAGAACCTTCGTCCGCTCCTCCATACTTCAAACGCAATACTGACGGAAAAAGAAGATTGACTGAGATTCAGTGAGATGCCATGCATGCACGGACTGGGGTCATTATGCCAACGAATGCGCGAACACCCTTCCCAAGGGTGGGAATCACTTTGGGTCGATCTCTCCGATGATGAAGAGGAAGAACAGTGTGCAAAGGAGACTAAGCAATCATCAGTGACCATTCAATCCTTCTCGGACGACGAAGATCATCAAATCGGCTTCACTGCGGTAACTGATGTTAAGCCAACATCTGACTCAATATCTGAAAAACATATCATTTTCGATTATGATGATTCAAACTATTTTTGATGGGTATTCTAGTTCTGATGATGCAGAGTTAGAAACTGACGTTTTTGTACAAGTTCAAGTCAATGAAGCCGTCAAGATTCTGTCCGCTCAATATGAGAAGAAAAAGGCGAAAAACTCGGAACTCAAAGCCGCCATGAAAGCACTGACCGAGGAGAATGAGAAGAGCGCGAAGATGATAGAAAGCCTACTTGAATGGATGAATAAATTGGAAGCCCTGCTGACACGAAAGGACAAAGAAATCGACAAGCTACAGAAGCGAGTCGACGAGGCTGACCAGACCTTCTCAAAGATGAACAAGGGTAAATCAATCCTTGATGAGGTACTATCGTTAGGCGTTTTTGATAAGCAAGCTCTAGGATTTGGCCTATTTGTGATGTTCCTAAACCCGTGACCCATGTTCAGCGTAAGATAGTTTTTGTTAAGGAGAAATCTCATGCCTCGAACTGATGAACAATGAAGTGGTATTGTAGACCCATGAAGTGGTATCGGTGAACAGTGAAGTGGTACTAGACCCATGAAGTGGTACTGTTGAACAGAGAAGTGGTACAACAGAACCCTTAAGTGTTTCTGCAGAAATTGGGTCCTTAAAACTATGAATTTCTGACAAGGTCCTTAAATCTAAATAAAAGTGGGGCCTGAACTTTAAAAGTCCCATTCAATATTGGTTCATATATATGCTATTGTCAACTGATATATTTTCGGCCCTTCCAAAATAGTCCATTTCGTGGTGCTAGAAATCACCTAAATTAAATGCACTCAAACCCAAGCAAAGCAAGTAGAATAGGAAAAACCCCAATTTCAAGGAGACTGTTATTATTATAATAGTTTTCATTAAAAACATAAAATAAATATAGAGGCTCAAGAGTCTAAGAGTTCAGATGCTCCATCATTCAACCGAAATAAAATTTTTTATCAAGAGATATTATGCAAACAAAAACCCAAAAAAGAAAAATTAAGAAAATTAAGCTCAAAAAATAGAACAAGACGACTACACAAGTTATGACTATGGGCGAAATGTAGTCGGGCCAGGCCGGGCAGGGGCGATCAATGTTAGTTTATCATTTACATGTTCGGTGTTCGTTTATTTCGAATATATTTATGACTTTGTGACGTAAACATATTTGATCATAGGCGATGTTAGTTTAGTACTAAAACCATCTTATCCAAAGAGAGATTTTTGATTCATTCATATCTCTGCTCCATATTGGTGTTCCAATCTGGTGTTCCACCAACCGAATTGCGAGCGACAAGTGTACAATTGGTCAACTGAGTTTAACACTTGTCAAAAAATGGTTGGTGGAACACAGAGGTGGAACACCGTTGTGGGACAGACAATCCGAAACGATCTACGGCGTCAATTTAACCAAAAAAAAATATTAAGCAAATCACACAGAACGAAATTAGTTTATTACCAATTGAGTTAGACTAAAATTACATCATACGAGTTGATTCACGAACTTCAATGGAGACGGCTTGTTTTAGTTCACAAAAATACATATAATAAAGGAAGATTATAAAGTCACAAAAATACAGTTACCAGTCTAAAGATCAATGATTGGGTGCCCATAAAACTGAACTTCAACGAAGACTCTCTTCTCTATATTATAAGGCAATGCATTGGTTCATAAAATCAATAAATTCACTGCTTGATATTAACATAGAAGTGTTGGAACTTGTAAGAAGTTCTCCATAAAATAATGCCAGTCACGTCAAAATAAAAGGGATAATATAGTTTATTATTACAAAAAGACTGACAAAAAAAATGCAACAACAGTTGACATTTTGTACAATAGCACAACAAATAGATAAGATAAATGTAAAGAAATAGAGAATAAAATAACGAATATCAAACAAATCGGTTGGCGACTAGGCGAAGAGGGTTCTTCTTGTAAGTGGTAATCCCAGGCAGACCCTCAATGTCAACGTCGTCGGCGGTCATACCATTGGGCAGTTCCCAATTGAAAGAGTACAAAAGATTAGCCAAAGCCAACTCAACGTTCGCAGCGCCTAATGGCATGCCTGGGCACTGCCTTCTGCCCGAACCAAATGGTATGAACTCAAAGTCATGTCCCTTAAAGTCAATGTTCTTGTCCAAAAATCTCTCGGGGATGAACTCGTTAGGCTTCTCCCAACATTCAGGATCTCTAGTTTTTAGGTGGTTGTATCGATCTTTCAGGTTTCTCCACTAGTCTTTTGGGTCTTTCACTGTTAAGTATGCAATTTCAGAATTTCATGAATGTGGTGGCGAAGAAAAATCATTGTTATGATGTCTTATTGGTCGGTTTGATGGTATCACCTAGACCTTTAGCTTTCAAATGAATCTCGGCATCTCGTGCCCAAGATAAAAGATTCTAGCAAGTGATATCTAGTGCAACAAACTTAAGGCTCGCCAAATGCGTCATATTACTATAAAATACAAAAAACACTGATAATATAACAAAATACTACACGCCTAACTAATCTTCTTTAGTATCATCGTTAGTATCTTCCTCAGTATCTTCCTTTGAAATTTTTTTTATGAAACACGTTGTCAACGTCAAAAGAAGTGCCTACTTAATAATAATACTCATAAGCAAATGCTCAACGATCAGATCGAGCAACATCCTCAATCGAACGCGTTGAAGAACTTCGACGGAGGTTGATTTCGACAGTGAAGGATGATGTCTATGGAAGAGGTTGATCTCGACGACGGAGCGTGATCGTGCTGATAGCGTGATATAAAAATATTTAACGATTAAGTGTTCTATTAATTACGATTAGAGAGATAATTAGAGAGATAATAACTTCTTTATCCAATACTTCTTCATACCATTTACACCAAATCACATATTTATACTACTACAACTTCACTATTACACCTAAAATTTACAATATTTATTACAATTACACACCTCATCTTATCAATTAGTACTCATCTAATTTTTACAACATTCAATATAATACCTCCAAATCTTAATACATCCAAATATCAATAATTCAATAACAATTCAAAAATATCCACATGTTAAGTTTATTTCTTAATATTCATAACACATATAAGCTAATGTCAACATCTGGATATATCGGGCCTTAAAAAATAGTCCATTTCATGGTGCTTGTACTCATCTAAAATTAAATGCACTCAAGCCCAAGCAAAGCAAGTAGAATAGGAAAAACCCCAATTTCAAGGAAGACTGTTATTATTATAATAATTTCCATTAAAACATAAAAATAAATAGAGAGGCTCAAGACTCAAAAGTCAAGAGTTCGGATGCTCCATCATTCAACCGATGTAAAAAATTACATCAAGGGATATTATGCAAACGAAAACCCAAAAAAGAAAGGAAATAAGAAAATTAAAGCTCAAAAAATTGAACAAGACGAATACATAAGTTATGACTGTGGGCGAAATGTAGCCGGGCCGGGCCGGGCATGTTACTTTATCATTTACATGTTCGGTGTTGGTTTATTTCGAACTAGTAGTTTTGCACACCCATCTATTGAATATTATGTGTATTTAATTATGAAATAATAATACTAAAAGTAGAAGGATAATTGTTAGTTGGTGGTTATGTTTGATTTAGTTTGACTTAGAAATTTTATTAACTTTTTAATAAATAAAAAGAGATAACATTGGTTAATAGGTACATAAACAGTTTTTAATTCACCTCACCATTAATATAAGACTATAGATATATTGATGACTTTTGCGACGTAAACATATTACCTTGCTCGTGACTAATAAACAAACTTAACCATCACATATCGAACGTAACGAATATATTACCATATTCATGCATAAATATCAATAATAAAGATACGATAAAAACATCTGAGTGCTATTACTAATTGTATCTATACATATACAAAGCTTTTAATTAAGTTGTAATTGCTCGTTATTAAAATGGAACATTTCTAAGATGTTCTATTGGAAACCAAAAGTAGAAACTAATATATAGAAATAAGTAATGTCACATGAAAAGGATAACATATTTTGTTATTACAAAGACCGAGAAAAATGTTCAACAAAAGTCGACATTTGTACAATAACACAACAACTTAGATAACATAAATGCAAAGAAATAGAATAAAACAATAACGAATCAATGGTATCGTTTGGCGACTAGGCGAAGAGGGTTCTTCTTGTAAGTGGTAATCCCAGGCAGACCCTCAATGTCAACGTCGTCGACGGTCATACCATTGGGCAGTTCCCAATTGAAAGAGTACAAAAGATTAGCCAAAGCCAACTCAACGTTCGCAGCGCCCAATGGCATGCCAGGGCACTGCCTTCTGCCCGAACCAAATGGTATGAACTCAAAGTCATGTCCCTTAAAGTCAATGTTCTTGTCCAAAAATCTCTCAGGGATGAACTCGTTAGGCTTCTCCCAACATTCAGGATCTCTAGCTATGGCCCATATGTTGACGTACACCATCGTCTTGGGATCGATTTCATACCCATCTATCGTGCACTTCTTCATCGTTTCCCTCGGCACTGAGAGGGGCGCAGGCACAAAGAATCTGAACGTTTCTTTCACCACCGCCTTGAAATAGGTAAGGTGTTCGAGGTCTTCTTCCACTAACTTTTTTCCATTATTCTTTATTCCAACGAAGCTTCTAATTTCTTCCTGAACTTTGCTCATTGCCTTGGGATGCTTTATCAGAGCCGTCATGGCCCATGTTAGGGTTGCCGAGCTTGTATCTGCTCCAGCCGCAAACATATTCTGCATATATATATGGTCAAGAAATTAGATATAAAGAGATAGTTATTACTGTGTATGGTAAGTTATTTAATAAAGAAGAAGAAGAAAACAAAAGCTTACCATGATCACTCCCTTGACGTTGTCCCAGTCGAACTTGACTCCGTTTTTCTCCCTCAATTGAATCAAAAGATCGACCATGTCACCGTTCATGGACTCGGGCCTATTTGGCTTGAGATGCTCGTCGATGAGCTCTTGGTAGAAGGAATCCAAACCCTTGAACGCCTTCTCAAGCTTACCGTACTTTCCCATGAGCCTATCGATCCAAGCAAGCTTTGGGAAGAAATCAGCAGCAAAGATGGTGACAGACATGGCCTGAAGTCCGTGCAATAAGCTGTCGAACTGCCTCTTGCCCGAAGAAGTCTCGTCATACCTCTTTCCAAAGGCTATTCTGCATATTACGCTGCTCGAATACGCCAACGCAAGCTCGTTTATCACAACGGGCTCTCCTTCGGAGTTAGAAACTTCCTCGACTATTCTAGAAACTTCTTGAGAGCGTATGGGAAGGAAAGAGTCCATCTGCTTTCGGGTGAATAGCTGAACGACGACCATCTTCCTCATGTCTCGCCAGTAGTCGCTGTAAGGAGATGTCGCTATGTCGAGGTTGTTGTAAGAGAGCTTTGCGAAGGTGGTCGTCATGGGACGACTCGAGAAGGTTAAATCGTTGTCCTTCAGCGCTTCCTTTGCGACTTTTGCGGAGGAAATTACGACGACGGGCTTGTTCACGAGCTTCATGTGCATTAAGGGGCCGTACTTGTCGGCGAGCTCTTTCAGGCACATGTGAAGCCTTGAGTTGTCGAATTGGTGGAGGTTTCCGATGAATGGAAGCGTTGGTGGGCCCGGCGGGCGGCGGTGGGCATTAGTTTCGTTAGGGTTTCGACGGAATTTTTTTACGAGGAGGAGTATTATGGGTAGGGCTAATAAAACGTAGAATATGAAGGCGGCCATTTTTTGAAATGAAAAGCGGGTGTATTGTAATGAGGGTGTCGTGGGATTGGATTGTAAGAACAGATGATGTTTTTTGTGTTTTTTGATGTGTGATTGAGTGTTTTGCATGGGATGGAGCTATATATAGGGATTAGTATTATGGGAAACTGTTTAGGCCTTTGCTGACCGAATTGTGTAGTTCCGTGTGAGCTGGTTATTTTGAATGCGATGAATATTATATTTCAAAAGTCATGGTCGGGATTCAAAGTCGTTGTTTGTGTATAATAATAATAGTAATATATTGTCTATAGTCAAACGAAGTTTGTTATTCAGAGCCCCGTTACCTGGAAGAAGAGATGAATCCCTTAAACGAATAATAATATATATTATTGGTTCATATTGTTATAAAAATATTATAACGATTAAGTTTTCTTAATTACGATTAGAGAGATAACTAGAGATAATAACTTCTTTATTCAATACTTCTTCATATCATTTACACAATCTCAAATCACATTTATATTACTACAAATTCACTACTACAACTAAAATTTACAACATTTATTACTATTATACACCTAATCTTATCAATTAATACTAATCTGATTTTTACAACATTCAATATAATACCCCCAAATCTTAATACATCCAAATATCAATAATTCAATAACAATCCAAAAACATCTATATCTTAATTTTATTTCTTAATATTCATAACACTCCCCCTTAGATGTTTTTCTAATAATATGCCTCGTCAAACCTTACTAGGAAAAACCCAATGGAAAAAAAACCTAATGAAGGAAAAAGAGTACATAATTCTTTGGATATGCTTCATATGTTGCCTCGTTAAAATAGGAAAACCCGATGGGAAAAACCACAGTGAAGGAAAAAAGAGTGCAACGCATATTTTCTCCAGCTGATGACAACATAACTTCAAATCTCGAAGTGGACGAACTCCGATTGAATATACCAATTTTTTGAAAATTATACGAGGAAGTGCTTCCGTAAACAAGTCTGCGAGATTTTCGCTAGATCGCACTCGTTGTACATCAATATCACCATTCTTCTCCAGGTCATGCGTAAAGAAAAATTTCGGTGAAATATGTTTTGTCCTATCACCTTTGATATATCCATCCTTTAACTGGGCAATGCATGCCGCATTATCTTCACGTAACTTCGTCGGAACTAACTTTTTCGATGATAGCCCACAACTTTGTTGTATATGCTGAATAAGTGATCGCAACCAAACACATTCTCTGCTAGCTTCATGTATCCGCATAATTTGATGACGTAGCCGTTAAGCTTTGCTTAACTGATTGCCATGAAATGGCAGTTCCACCGTATGTAAATAAATAATCGATTTGCGATCGAGCATTATGTGCATCGGATAGAAATTCAGCATATGCATATCCAATTAAATCCCTTTTCATCTCACTAGAATAGAACAATCCCATATCAGTTGTTCCTTGAAGATATCGAAATATCCGTTTAACTCCATTCAAATGTCTATGAGTCGGTGAAGAATTGTATCTTGCCAATAAATTTACAGCAAATGCTATGTCAGGCTGCGTATGACTTGTAAGATACACTAGTGCTCCAATAGCACTAAGTGTGATACTTCAGGACCAAGCAATTCTTCATTATCATCGGATGGTCTAAACGGGTCCTTATTCACGTCTAATGATCAGACTATCATTGGAGTATCCAGTGGATGAGCTTTGTCCATGTAAAATCTTTTCAACACCTTTTTCGTAGAAGTCTCTTGATGGACAAATATTCCATTCCTCAAATATTCTATTTGCAGTCCGAGACAAAATTTAGTTTTACCGAGATCCATCAATTCGAATTCTCTTTTCAAACAACCAATGGCTTTCGATAACTCTTTAGGAGTTCCGATTATATTGATATCATCAACATATACTGGAAACTCAAATCTTCTCGTAAATATGTAGGGGCAAATTTGATCATTGTTATACCCCTCTGTCAATACGTATTCACTTAGTCGATTATACCACATACATTCGGATTGTTTTAATCCACAAAGCGCCTTGCTCAATTTAATTGAGTACTCATCTCGCTGCCCTGAGTTTTCAGGCAGCCGAAATCCTTCTGAAAGCTTCATATAAATGTCACTGTCGAGCGAGCCATATAAATAAGCAGTGACAACATCCATTAGACGCATATCGAATCCTTCACGTACTGCCAGACTAATTATGTAACGAAAGTTGTTGCGTCCACCACGGGAGAATACGTCTGTCTCATCATAATCAATTCCACTCCGCGAGAAACCTTGTGCGGCAAGCCGTGCTTTATATCTCACAATTTCGTTGTTTTCATTTCTCTTTATGATGAAATTCATTTATATCCAACCGTCCTTACATTTTCTGGTATGCGGACTACAGGTCCAAAAACTTTTCGTTTCTCAAGTGACTTTAATTTTTCCTCGATTGCATCTTTCCATTTTGGCCAGTCATTTCTTTATTTGCATTCGTTTCCTCATTCTCGTTAATCTCATTCATTTCATGTAGCGCTACTGATAAACGTATTTCACTACGTTTATCATAGTATTTAATTGGGTTAAAATAGAGCTCTATCCATCATTTTATACATTTATTCGCCATATTACACTTCTTTCGATATTGAAGGACCTTAGGACGGCTCCCGGACAAAAAGGAGCAAAAATGAGGCAAAACGGAGCAAGTATGAAGAAATTAATCATGCGTCACGGCCGTGACACTCCTTGCACCGGGCCGTGACAATGGACAGAACCGAAGCCAAAGTACACTGGTCAACGTCACGGCCATGACACATATTGCACTAGGCCGTGACAAGAGGCAGAAAAGGAAGCCAAGCGATGCAGAGCACGGTCACGGCCGTGAAGCCCCCCTGAAAAGTAGTAACGGACTAAAAAATTCATATCTATCAATATAGACCTCAGATTGAGAACACTTTGGTCAGAATCAATAATGGCAAGTCTTCTATATATGGTTAAAATTTCAAGTCAATCGGACGTCGTTTATCCCTCCATCTGAGAGAAATACAAAACAGCCGCAAAGCTGTTGAATGTGTCACGGCCGTGACACTACTGCACCAGGCCGTGATGCTCTGCAGTGAGCTCATTCGGTGCCCCGAGAGTGTCACAGCCGTGACATATCATGTCCCATGCCGTGACAGTGTCGAATTTCACTATAAAGGCCCGATTTGGATCCAGAAAAGGGGGATTCTCACCAGATATCAAACCTAACTCATAAGAGACGAATTACAGACGCCAGAAATGCAAAAATTCCACTGGAGAAGCGCGAGAGACGGATCAACAACGCAATCACGCCAAATTGAACGCAGAACGAAGATTCATCCGTGCCACCATCCCAGATCATCAGTATTCAAGATCATGAATTCTTCTTCGTTTCTTATTTCTTTCGTTGTTTTCCCGTCAATTATGCGTAGCTAAATCCCCTATGTGTTTGGGATTAGATGAACGCTAGGATATTTCGTAATTAAGATATATGTTTAATCGTGACTCGTGTTTATGACGTTTTACCTGTGTATGAAATTGTTTCGTCGCTTTAATATGTCTATGTGTTAAAGTGATCGTGTGGAAAATCATTTAGGGCGACATCTAAACAACGATTAGGCCATTCATAGAAGATAGGATTCGAGTATAGGGCGAAAGCAAATACTCGATCCTCGCCTTTAGTAATTACTGAACCTTAGATCCCCGCGCATTTAGGGCGACAGCAAACTCGTGAGCGGGTAGGAAATTACTGCGATCTAGTCAGAATCACATAGGAGCGAGAATTCATTGTCTTAACCGATAGTACCTAGCGGGATTCGAATCTCGAGCACATCTCTATTATCTGAAAGTTTTTCACCAGTTTTAGGCGTATTCTTTTAGTCTCTCGTTTATTTAGGAGTAATCTGTTAGGATAGTTCGTAACACCATCTGCGTATTTTATTTAGGCTAAATATCGAGTCGATAGGTCACTACTAGTACTTGATTTATTCCTTGTGTTCGATACTCATCTACTCACTTTACTGCACTACACACGATAGGTCCACTGCCTATCGCACGTCAGTGATAGTAATTAGGTATTTGTTTCAATTATTACTTGTCGCACTTTTCATTCACACACCACGTGTCGATCAAGTTTTTGGCGCCGTTGCCGGGGAATAGATTGATATTCGAAGCACCGTAGTTCTGTAATTTAGCCATTTTTATTTGAAGTTTTCCTTTTTTCTACTATTTGCATTATTTGTCTTTTAGTCATTGTTATTTTCGTTATTTCTTTTACATGTCGATTTCTTTTAGTCCAGATACAGAAGTAGACATGGCGAACCACAGAGTGCCCGTCCACGCGGAGGAGCCATCACTACAAGATCTCCTCAAGAATGCCGGGCTAGGCGGTACTGAGTCGACGATTGTCATCCCGCCGATCGAGAACAACAATTTCGAGCTGAAGCACTCTTGGCTTCAGATGATCTTCCAGACAGCCCAGTTTGAGGGCAATCATGACGATGATCCCTACTCCCATCTGAAGGCTTTCTTGATGGTGACTGACACTATCAAGATCAACGGGGTCACGGGCTATGCAATTAAGTTGATGTTGTTCCCGTTCTCGCTCAAGTTCAGAGCGAAGGACTGGTTGGATATGTTGCCACCGAGATCGATCACTACTTGGGAGGAGATGCGAGCCGCCTTCATTATACTTCCCACTATCAAAGGTTCTAAGGTTGAAGACGGAGATATCACTCTTCCAACAGAAAGATTCAGAAAACCTCTACGATGTATGGGAGAGATATAAGGCGCTACTGAAAAGGTGCCCGCAACACGGGATGTTGAAGGCAGCCCAAATTAACCGATTTCACGAGGGGCTTAACGACCAGACCGTTCACATGCTAGATGGAGCTGCAGGAGGAGGACTCGTGAAGCTCAATGCAACCGACGCTTGGAATCTGATTGAGTACTACTCGAGAAATAGCTTCATGAGGGGCAATACGAGGATGAAGACACCAGGCGTATTTGGAGTGAGCGAGGAGACGGCCACGACTGCCAAATTCGAGGCGCTCCAGCAACAAATCGTTGCGACAAACTCTCAGTTGCAGACAGTCATTCGCACTACTCCTGAAATCCGGGCAGACACAGCCCGTGAATGCCGTGACGACCATCGCACCAATGCATACGCCTTACGTACTACTGTTCGGGATCTGTGATGCAGCCCACGAAACATCTGAATGCCAACTCGGACAGTCGCTGGAGCACGTAGATTACATGGGGAATTACCAAGGTGGCCAGCGAAGTTCCAACCTCGAGCGCATCCTAACTTGGCATATGGGAATCAGAACCACCAGGGGCAAGGACCGCCAGGATTTCACCCAGACCATCTGGTTTCCAAAACGGAGTGCCACGCCAGTATCAGAACGCCGCAGGAGGATCCGATGACATGAGGGAGATGAAGGATATGAAGAAGGTGCTCCTCACGAACTTCAGCAGCACCACCGCATCCCACGAGAGTCTAATGACGAAGATGGAGGAGTACATGGAGGCAAACGACATACGTGCCCAGAACACAGATGTCTCGATTAAGAGGTTGGAGCAGTAGGTGGGGCAATTAGCAAAGCAACTGGCGGGGCGAAATCAAGGATCACTCCTGAGCTACACCGAGACAAACCCTAAAGAGTACTGCAATGCGGTAACCCTGAGGAGCGGGAGAGGATTGCAAGAAGTTCCCGCCAAGCAGAATTCAAAGGAGAAAGTTGATTTCCAGGGCCACGACGAGCCAGAAATGGAGGAAAGCAAGAGCGACGGAGTCGAGGAGGTCAAGAATGACAAGGGAAAGACGCGGCCATTCGTGAAGCCGTACCAACCGAAGATTTCGTACCTAGCTCGGTTGAGGGAAACAGAACCTGAAAAAGAGAATATCGAACCTAAAAAGAGGAAAGCCGCACCTCATAAAGAAAAGGCAGAGGAGAATGTGCAATCTCTAGTGAGGCCGTACCAGCCGAAGGTTCCTATCCAACACGTTTGAAGAAGGAAAAAGACGAGGCGCTATTTAGCAGATTTATGGGTATGTGCAAAAGAATCACATATTAACTTACCGTTTGTTGAAGCTATTATGCAGATGTCCAGTTTCGCGAAGTTCCTGAAGGACTTGCTGACAAATCGACGGAAGCTCGAACACGTCTCCACTGTATACCTACGAGGAGAGTGCTCGGCGATACTCCAGAGCAAGATACCGGAAAAGCTCAAGGGCCCATGGAGTTTCACTATTCCTTGTCATATAGGTGACTTAGTAGTTGAGCATGCTTTAGTTGATCTAGGCGCTAGTATAAATTTAATGCCGTATTTCATGTTTAAGCGCTTAGGATTATGTGAACCACGATCCACTAGGATGAGTATTCAATTGGCCGATAGATCGTTACAATACCCCTAGGTGTTATTGAGGATGTTCTAGTTAAGGTCGATAAGTTCGTTATCCCTGCTGATTTTGTGATCTTAGAGATGGACGAGGATGAAAATATTCCATTAATTCTAGGCAGACCATTCTTAGCTACAGGTGAGACTCTGATAGATGTTAAGAATGGAACATTAACTTTGAATGTAGACGACGAGAAAGTTACGTTTAATATGACTGACTCGATGAAAAAGAGTAGCGAGCATGATAATAAGTGCCATTACTTGGATGCTTTTGAGCACGATCTCTCGTCTTCTGTGCAAGGTTTATCACAGATTTTGAGCAAGGAGGAAGTCGGCGAGCCCACGATGACCATCGGCAAAAACAACAAAGAAGTTAAGGACAAGAGCCCAGTCGAGGAGCGACCGCCACTAGAGCTGAAACTGCTGCCCGGCGAAAAGCGACAACTTCAAGGTATGGATGTAGGCGAGGGAGGCTTAAGCAGAAAAGATGTGTTGTACCTCGACTTCCAGCCAACCTAAGCGAACGAAAGCACATCCGGCTAAAGACGGTAAAGGAAGCGCTTCTTGAGAGGCAACCCAGGTTTTATCTATCTAGTACTTTCTTTTATTTTCCCATGACCATGATGCATATGAATATATCTACTATTATTATCTATGTCTAGTTCCTTTTTACGTTTCATTTTCTTTTTTAGTTATGTCAGGATATTACGAGTCACGATCCACGACCTTCACGCGTCCAATCACGATCACGTCACTTATTCGTCAGGGGAGTCCCGTTCTTTTAACCTTCTTTTCCCTTTCTTTATTCATTTTTACATTGAGAACAACGTACTTCTTAAGTGTGGGGAGGGGAAAGTAGGTCGAGAACTTACGTAAATTTTTTTTATGACGTATCCGTGAGTCATTATGTTCGTTGGAAAGGCATGATTTATTAAACTCAGGCATGATTACTTGCGCTTATCTCGAGTTGGTTGCATGACATGAAATTTTGTGAGCAATTAGGGTATGCATGACTGATTGAATCGTGTCTGCCTGAATAGATATAGCACTGCTTTGAGAGATTCGTACACATAACCCCTTACGTTGTGAGAATTTGAGCCTGACGAGCTTATGCTCATTTTTATTGGTTGTGTGACGTGCCTAGTCTGTATCTCTCTAGAACTTGCCTGTCTGATGCGTGTTGAAATTATTTTTGGTGCGTTAGTATGAAAATGATGAGAGCATTACGAATTAAGTCCATTGCCAAATTTTCCTACCACGATCCCCTTAGTTAGCCACTTGAGCCTGAGCCTATTCGTTTGCTTACCTCGTTAATTATAGAAGCCGCTGACCCGAATAAGCCCAGTTCGAGTTTGCAAACCGAGTGCTCGCTTGGTCGAAGGTCGTCTCGTTGCGAGCGATCCGACATAGCGTAGCGACGTGGAGAGAAAACCCTACTGGGAGTCTCGCCATGGTTCGTAACTTGACACTAGGTCGTAAGTTCAAGGTATTATTTACATAGATGGCATGATCTAGGATCTTTGGTCGTCGTCGTAAATCTTTATGTGGTTGAAATTTTCAGCGACCCCGATTACGAGAATAATGAGGATCGTTGGATCGGGGCGAAGTCTTGATGTCAACTACTTCAGATTCGAGTTTGAGGGACTCGCCGAAAGCTAAAAAATGAACTATTGTCTCTAGTCGTGCATTATATTACGTATTTACTTTATCGGGGCTGTGACGTTCAACTGATCCGGGTATGAACTCCGGTGACGGCGAAGTCCTACTCCGATTAAGTAGCGACGAGGGCCGGTAGCTCTGTTTTTGAGTTCGGGTTATTTCGTAATTCCCGATGGCTGACAAGGGTGTTGGTCCAATTCCAATCATGATGGATCTAAATGGTTAGGCCCAAAATTTAGTATGGCGGGCTTGATAAGTTTAGGCCCAATTAAAACCCTATTGGGCCCGTAAGTCTAGGATTAGCCCAAATTTCGTTTCTGTTTCTTTGAGCGGTTTTTATTATCGTGAATGTGTTTATGTTGTATGCATGTATGTATGACACGTATTAAGTCGTCGGGGCTTGGACTTAGGCTCTATTTTCGGGTGATATGTTAAGGATGACAAGGTCCCCCCAGTTGTACTTTATTTGATATTATACGGGTTTGTCCGGGATAGCTGATCCCCCCGTTTTGTACTTTAATTAATTTATAGAAAATTAGTTTTAAGTATGATGGCCGTATGAGTACGAGATGGGTTCACGAGGAAGGTCGTTCGATGACCTGGAGGTCGTTCGAAACATGGTGCGAAGCCGAAGAAGAAAAGAGATGGAATTTATTTAGAAATTATTGTAGTAAAGTAGAAATAGTTCACGCAGATGGTCTTATAGGCAAACTAGGTTTACTGCAAAACCTTGCATGTTTGTTTGACGTTACGTGCGTGTTTAAGTGCTTATGTGTGTGAGACGTAGTCTCCCGGTTGGACGAAATACTAAGTGAGTAAATGGACGGGGTTCCCGTCTTCTATCAAGCTCGAAATCATTGCGGCTTGAGTGTCGTGTGCGGTTTGTTCCGAGTTATCGGCGCCAATCATCTCGCTCTTGTCGTAGTTGGTCCGGGTGCGTTAAGACAATAAAGTCAGCTCATTATTGAAGCGACTTGGGTATATGTGTGGTTTGTTCCGATTTATCAGCACCAAACATTTCACTCTCGACGTGGATATTTCGGTCCGCTCTCCTAAACATATTCATGCCTTATAAAGAGTTATACAGGTGGAAATTTCTAAATGTTAGGATTGAGCCAGACATTGATAGGTTACACTTAGACGGTTATTTCCCAATTATTCCTGTTAGGGTGAGGGTTCCTGATCGGAGACAAAATTGTTGAAACACTCATGAGAAGGACTCGTGTGGGACACGGGTTCGTCTATGGGTTCGTGTGGGACACGGCGCCGTCCGAGTAATAGGCCAACAAACTGTTAGGTTGAGGCTTATTTCTGTGGAGCGGGGAAATCAAAGCCACTATGAGACCATCAACGAGGTTTCCGAAATCTCTATCGGGAGAATGAGACTTTGAGAAAAAATAGTGGGAGCAAAGCCAAATTGTTAAAGTCCTTATTTGTGCTTGTAGAATAATACGTTAACCCCTTCAATGCTTTATTTTCTGCAGATTGTTTTCTTTCTTGATTATATACAAAATGACGTCACCAGTCAATTTACTGATTACGCAAAATCGTTTGGCGGGTCCAAACCTTGCGGACTGGCTCCGTAACTTGAGGATAGTCCTCACTCTGGAACGCCTAGTGTATGTCCTTGAGGGACCCATACCACTTGAACCTCAAGAGGGTAGAGTGAAGCTGACAGGGAATATTATGCCAAATGGATGGCTGATAGTGCTCGTGTCAAGGCTTATATGTTAGCTGGGATGAATAATGATCTGCAGCGTCAGCATGATGATATGCAAATGCGCAAGATATTGATTCATCTGAGGAGTTGTACGGCGAGCAGTCAAGATCGTCTCGATACCGTGCTCTAACAACCTCTTTCATACCAAGATGCCTGAGGGCGCAGATGTCACGACACATGTGCGTAAGCTCATTGGGTACATCGAGGAACTGAGTTCTCTTGGTTGTCCCATTCACAACGAGCTTCAGATTGACCTGGTTCTTCAGTCACTCCCAGCTTCATTTGCTCAGTTTATTATAAACTATAATCTGAGCGATAGGCGATTTCCGCTTCCTGAACTCATGAACACACTGGTTTAGACTCAGTGTGAGCTATAGAAAGGAAAGGGAAAAGAGGTTGCGCTCGTTGCGACTACCAAGTCTAAGAGATCTAAGTTGAACAAGCCTAAGTCCAAGCCCAAGAGGGATTAAAAAATGGCAAGGCCAAAATGAACGTGCCTAAAGTTCCGAAGGCGACTAATCGGTGCCTTCACTGCCAAGAGCTGGGCCATTGGAAAAGGGACTGCCCCAAGCTTCGAGCTTCTGGGGCTTCAGGGATTCTTGACTCGGGAGCTAGTGCTCACATTTGTGTTTTGAACCAGGATCTGGAACGAAATAGAAGCTGACGGAACGAGAAGTCTTGACCAATGTTGGTAGCGGATATAGTGTGCCTGCTAGTCATGTTGGATCGAAGACTCTTGTATTATGATCTGGACATGTATTATATCTATCCGATGTACTTGTATTGCCCAAGGGGCTGAAAAATATTATTTCTATTCCTGCTTTGAGTAAGAATGGTTATGAATTTCGATTCAATAATAATATTTGTGAGATATATTTTGGAAATAAATGCGTCGGAAATGCAACGTTAATAAATGGTTTATATTACGTTAACGTCCAAGAACATGCGAATGTAGTTACCGAAAAACGTAACTTAGAGTTAAATAAAAAATATTTGTGGCATCTTAGACTGGGTCATGCCGGAGTTCGAAAGATTCAAGAGTTGGAGAAACGCAGCATTATTAAGCCGATAGATCAGATTCTTATCCAACGTGCGAGTCTCGTATCCTCGGCAAAATGACCAAGTCTCCTATACAGAGATTTTTCAAAGAGCCACTAATCTATTGAATTTTATCCATACAGACGTTTGCGGACCGTTTAGTGTAGCGGCCCGAGGTAATTTCCATTATTTTGTGACTTTCACAGATGATCACTCTCGCTACGGCTTGGTGTATCTGCTAAAGCACAAGTCTGAAACGCTTGAAAAATTCAAGCAATTCAACTTTGGTGGAATCAAATTGGGAGACAAATTAAAGTCGTACGGTCAGATCGAGGCGGGGAATATATGAGTCTTGAGTTTGACGTTTTCTTAAAAGAAAATGGAGTCATTTCGCAGTTTACACCGCCTGGAACACCACAGTTGAATGGTGTTGCCGAACGCAGAAATCGGACATTATTAGAGAAAGTTCGATCTATGCTTAGCTATACAGATCTTCCCATATCTTTGTGGGGATATGCTTTGCAAACTGTTGTTTATGTTTTGAACAGAACCCCTTCGAAGTCTGTTGATAAGGTACCTTACGAAATTTGGAATGGTAAGAAGCCCATCTTGAACCACTTGAGGGTTTGGGGTTGTCCCGCCTATGTGAAATAGCTAATTGCAGACAAACTCGAATCTAGGTCCACGAAAGGACGTTTCGTCGGATATCTCAATGATAGCATGGGATATTATTTTTACTTCCACGATGATCAGAGGATCGTTATAGCCATTCATGCTCACTTTCTCGAGGAACAGTTCTCGAGAAGGTGGAGCTGGCAGAGAAGTGACTCTTGGAGAGTTAGATGAAACGCCTCCAAAGACATCAGTGCCTGAGGGCACAGATGAGCAGTCCGAGACGCATCCAGAATTGCACAGATCGTGTAGAGTACCTCGAATACCTGAGAGATACGGTATGGTATACGTCGAGCACGGGGCTGCTGCGACGGAGGGGATCGTTGGTGACGACCCCGCTACTTATTACCAGGCAATGATGGATGTCGACTCTAAGAAATGGGTCAAAGCTATGAAAGCATATATGGACTCGATGCACACCAACCAAGACTGGACTCTAGTAGACCTGCCCCAAAGGTTTTAGACCTATAGGGTGTAAATGGACAAGAGAAAGATTGGATCAGATGGATAGATTGGAACCAACAAAGCTAGGCTAGTAGCGAAAGGGTATAATCAAAAGGGGGCATCAATTATGAGGAAACTTTTTCACCTGTTGCAATGATTAAGTCTATCCGCATTCTGCTTGCCATAGCATTACTATGATTACGAGATCTAGCAGATGGATGTCAAAACTGCTTTCCTAAATGGATTCCTCCAAGAGAAAATCTATATGGAGCAGCCCAAGGGTTTTACATCGCAAGTAGATGCTCACAAAATGTGCAAGCTTAATAGGTCTATTTATGGACTTAAGTAAGCAACGAGAAGCTGGAATATTCGATTTGATGAAGTAGTTAGGAACTACGAATTCATGAAGAATGAAGATGAGCCTTGCGTTTACAAGAAGGTTAGTGGGAGTAAGATATCGTTCCTCGTATTGTACGTGGATGACATCCTTTCGCTAGGAAGCGGTATTGGGATGCTCTCAGAGGTGAAAGCTTGGCTCTCGGCCGAGTTCTCCACGAAATACCTGGGAGAAGCAACCTATATTCTAGGAATTTGCCTTTTTAGAGATCGAGCGAATCGAATGATAGGTCTATCTCAGGCCCTTTACTTAGAAAATATCCTGAAACGGTTTCGTCTGGACGAATCTAAGAAGGGGTTCTTGCCAATGCGACATGGGAATCATCTCTCGAAATCCATGTGTCCTCAAAGTGAGGAAGCAGGGAAGAAAATGAGTGAAATCCCTTATGCATCAACAGTAGGTAGTCTATTGCGATGCTATGTACGCGGCCTGACATTGCTTATGCTTTGAGCATAGTAAGTCGGTACCAGTCTAATCATGGTAAAGAACATTGGAATGCAGAAAAGAATATCTTCAAGTACCTTTGACGGACTAAATATATGGTACTGATTTATGGAAACGGAGAATTAGAGGTGGATGGTTATACCGATTCGGATTTCCAGTCGGACGTGGATGACCGAAAATCTACTTCTGCTTTCGTCTATACGCTCAATGGTGGAGCAGTGTCTTGGAAAAGTTCTAATCAAAGCACTACTGCTGATTCCACCACTGAGGCGGAGTATATTGCAGCCTCTGGGGCAACAAAGGAAGGTGTTTGGATGAGGAAGTTCTTACAAGAACTCCAAGTTGTTCCAGGCATAGTGGACCGCCCAGTACCATTGTGGTGCGACAGTAGTGGGCCAGTAGCACAAGCCAAGGAACCTAGGTCTCACTCAAAGTCCAAATACACAGAAAGAAAATACCACGTGCTGCGTGGGTTCGTTGAGAATGGCTGCATAGCTGTGCAGAAAATAGCCACCGCGGATAACGTGGCAGACCCGTTCACCAAGCCTCTTTCACAGGCAGTGCTTGATCGACACCTCCATAAAATGGGGTTACGATATCATAGCGCATGGCATTGAGTGCAAGTGGGAGATTGTTGGGGATGTGCCCTCGGAATGCCATTCGAAGATGTAATGAATATGGCATGTATATAATAATTCAATGTATTATTCGGTCTGTATTTGAATAATGTATTCTTATACGCATTAATGGAATTTATATTTTATTATTTATTCTTTAAAAGGCATCTTATTTATTTATTTATCAAGTCTTACTAGGCATCTGGTGAAACGATAAATAAATAAATCCCACATATCGTGATTTTAGTCACCAATTCTCATGGGATGAGAGAGGGGCACCGATAAGCTATTATCCTTCGATATTAAATTAGTCCATAAGTCTTAGACCTCAGTAAGATGACTGTGTGTCGATCATGACTTATTTGTTGATGACTCTTATATGATTGTGCCAACCATTCGCTTGGAAAGTGGGAGGTCGTAACATTGGTATAAGTTGAATCAGGGAGGCACGTGGCCGTGACGACCGATAGTGGGCGAGCCACAGGCTGCCCGACAATGTCACGGTCGTGGCACTTCATGTCCAGGCGGTGAAGGCCCCAGGTGATAGTTACGGCTGTGATGCATGGGAAACGCTGCCTAAAACTTGTCACGACCGTGAAAGGTCTTGCAAGAGGCCGTGAACCCGACAGTTTTTGGTCAAATTTGATCCAAACATAACCCAATTTCGGATCTTGTTCTTTTGTTATGATTTGTAGGACATTATCTAGTCATTAGATGATAAAATAACAAAAGAATCAAACAAAAATGAGTCATGTAGGACATGATCTCATTTAAACAAATCTAAAGTCTATTTCATGATTTAAAACTTGGTTTTATAATTATGAGACTTGTGATTTTCGTACAAAACTAGTTCTAATCTTTCTCACACTAAGCTTTGAGTTTTATGGAGAGAAGAAAGAGTATTTGGGGTGGATCTTGAGAAAACCCTAAGTGTGAGTGAGTTTCTAGCAAATCACACACACATAAACATCTCCATACAAACATTCTTCACTTCCTCTTGCAATCCTTGGGGAGGTGAAGTCTGTGGCACGTCACGGGGTCGGCGTGACTCTCTTGGGCACAGTTCGTGAGCTACAGGAGCTAAGGATCTTCGCTACGAGGGTAAGATCCTTATACCTTATACGTGTCTACGTCGTTTTTCTTTATTTAATAGAGTATCCTAGGGAAACGTATGGGGAACCAGGGAAAATTTTTTCCGGGGCCAGGCCTCAAGTCACCCGGGGTTTCCCAGCATTTTCTTTATCAGATAATCTGGAATGGTGCTTTAATCTAATCAGTGAGCAAGTAATCTCGCAAAATGCCGCGTTTCTCGTAGATAATAAACATACATGGGACCATTTACTTGATGCATCAATTAATACCATAACTATTTAAGTAGTCCACATGATGGATGTATTGGCACACAAATATCGCCATGTAAACGCTCTAAAAATGCAATAGATTCAGTTTTTACTTCCATTTATGAAGGTCGAATAATTAATTTCCCTTTAGAGCAAGCAACACATGCTAATTCATTTGATTGAAGAATCTTCTGGTTCCTAAATAAATGTCCGCGTTTCAATTATTTTCGCATTATAGTTGTACCATGATGGCCCAAACGTCATGCGAAACATTAACTGTGCTGTCATTGGTAAACATTAAATGATTAGATTGTTCTAAGATATATATAGTACAGCCCAGAATCAAACGACGATAATATTTTAGAATTATTTTTTCAGTCGAAATCACTTTTGTGATGTGCAAATATATTCAATATCTCCCTTTTGTGCAGTCTCAACATGATATCCATCCGTTATTTCGAATCGCTTTAAAGCTTAATAAATTTCTTTGAAACTCAGGGAATATAGCGCATTTTCAATAATCAGTCTTGTTCCTCTCGGCAACAATATATTAGCTCTTCCGGAGCCTTTAATTATATTTATGCTCCGCGATATAGTTATGACACTGGCTTCTTTCATATCAAGATGCTCGAAATATTTCTTATTTTTCGAAACTCTATTAGTCATTGCAGTCTGCAAGACATAATTCTCCATTGCACATGCTCGTGTCCATCATATGAAATCCTTTATGAACAAACATATAATTATTAATATGTATTATTGAAAACAAACGTTACATAGCAAACGCAAGAATAGCATTCAAACGATAATAGTTATAGCAAACATAACATTCAAATAATACACGCCAAAGCACACAATAATTATGCATATAATTTATAAAACGATAGCAGATCAAATTTCTTCATTTGAGAGGTTCACAAAACCGTCGATATCGAAATTAACACCTTCATCATTAACCCCAGAAGTTGAAGCAATGTCTCCCTGACAAAGTTCCTTTCAATTTTATTTCCTTTACCCTTTGATTCTTGATACAGCTCAACAAGGTATTTGGGCGTACAGCAACTGCGGAACCAATGACCCAAACGATCGCATCGGTAACATAGTTCCTTATTCACTTTTTGTTCCGTTTGCTTCTTCAGATTTTTACTGTCTTTATTTTTGTGGAGATTATGATGAGTACCGCGAAAATATCGATAACCACCACCATTATAACTTCGGCCACGACCACGACCACGACCTTGACCACGGCCACATCCACGGCCGCGATATTCACCACGACCACGTCCACGACCATTACCTCGATTATTATCATTGTTAAGATTGACTGTATTCACTCCAGGGAGTGCAGCAGCAACAGTCGGTCGGAATTCATGAATTTTCATCTGCTACACATTGTTTTTGCTCAGCCAACATTAAGCAAGAAATAAGATCTAAGTACTTTTCAAATTTTCTCTCTCGATATTGCTGTTGTAGAATAACATTTGACGGATGAAACGTGGTGAACATTTTCTCCAACATAATTACATCGGTAATAATTTCTCCACATAATTTCAGTGTAGAAGTAATTCTATAAACAACAGAATTGTATTCGCTTACCGATTTGAAATCTCGCAAGCGTAAATTCATCCATCCATACCTTGCATTTGGGAGAATAGCAGTTTTTAGGTGGTTGTACCAATCTTTCAGGTTTTTCCACTAGTCTGTTGGGTCTTTCACTGTTAAGTATGCAATTTCAGACTTTCATGAATGTGGTGGCGAAGAAAAATCATTGTTATGATGTCTTATTGGTCGGTTTGATGGTATCACCTAGACCTTTAGCTTTCAAATGAATCTCGACATCTCGTGCCCAAGATAAATCATTTCAGTCAGTGATATCTAGTGCAACAAACTCAAGGCTCGCCAAATTCGTCATATTACTATAAAATACAAAAAACAATGATAATATAAAAAAATACTACGCGTCTAACTAATCTTCTTTAGTATCATCGTTAGTATCTTCCTTTGAAATTTTTTTTATGAAACACGTTGTCAACGTCAAAAGAAGTGCCTACTTAATAATAATACTCATAAGCAAATCCTCAACGATCAGATCGAGCAACATCCTCAATCGAACGCGTTGAATAACTTCGACGGAGGTTGATTTCGACAGTGGAGGATGATCTCTATGGCGGAGGTTGATCTCGACGACGGAGCGTGATCGTGCTGATAGCGTGATATAAAAATATTTAACGATTAAGTGTTTTATTAATTACGATTAGGTAACTAGAGAGATAATAACTTCTTTATTCAATACTTCGCCATACTATTTACACCAAATCACATATTTATACTACAACTTCACTATTACACCTAAAATTTACAATATTTATTACGATTATACACCTCATCTTATCAATTAGTACTCATCTAATTTTTACAACATTCAATATAATACCTCCAAATCTTAATACATCCAAATATCAATAATTCAATAACAACCCAAAAAAATCCACATGTTAAGTTTATTTCTTAATATTCATAACACATATAAGCTAATATCAATATCGGGATATATTGGCCTTAAAAAATAGTCCATTTCATGGTGCTAGTACTCATCTAAAATTAAATGCACTCAAGATCAAGCAAAGCAAGTAGAATAGGAAAAACCCCAATTTCAAGGAAGATTGTTATTATTGTAATAATTTTCTTAAAAACATAAAAATAAATAGAGAGACTCAAGACTCAAGAGTCAAGAGTTCAGATGCTCCATCATTCAACCGATGTAAAAAATTACATCAAGGGATATTATGCAAAACGAAAACCCAAAAAAGAAAAAATTAAGAAAATTAAAGCTCAAAAAATTGAACAAGACGAACAAGTTATGACTGTGGGCGAAATGTAGCCGGGCCGGGCCATGTTAGCTTATCATTTACATGTTCGGTGTTGGTTTATTTCGAACTAGTAGTTTTGCACACCCATCTATAGAATATTATGTGTATTTAATTATGAAATAATAATACTAAAAGTAGAAGGATAAATGTTAGTTGGTGGTTATGTTTGATTTAGTTTGATTTAGAAATTTTATTAACTTTTTAATAAATAAAAAAGAGATAACATTGGTTAATAGGTACATAAACAGTTTTTAATTCACCTCACCATTAATATAAGACTATAGATATATTCATGACTTTTGCGACGTAAACATATTACCTTGCTCGTGACTAATAAACAAACTTAACCATCACAAATCGAACGTAACGAATATATTACCATATTCATGCATAAATATCAATAATAAAGATACGATAAAAACATCTGAGTGCTATTACTAATTGTATCTATACATATACAAAGCTTTTAATTAAGTTGTAATTGCTCGTTATTAAAATGGAACATTTCTAAGATGTTCTATTGGAAACCAAAAGTAGAAACTAATATATAGAAATAAGTAATGTCACATGAAAAGGATAACATATTTTGTTATTACAAAGACCGAGAAAAATGTTCAACAAAAGTCGACATTTGTACAATAACACAACAACTTAGATAACATAAATGCAAAGAAATAGAATTAAACAATAACGAATCAATGGTATCGTTTGGCGACTAGGCGAAGAGGGTTCTTCTTGTAAGTGGTAATCCCAGGCAGACCCTCAATGTCAACGTCGTCGGCGGTCATACCATTGGGCAGTTCCCAATTGAAAGAGTACAAAAGATTAGCCAAAGCCAACTCAACGTTCGCAGCGCCCAATGGCATGCCAGGGCACTGCCTTCTGCCCGAACCAAATGGTATGAACTCAAAGTCATGTCCCTTAAAGTCAATGTTCTTGTCCAAAAATCTCTCAGGGATGAACTCGTTAGGCTTCTCCCAACATTCAGGATCTCTAGCTATGGCCCATATGTTGACGTACACCATCGTCTTGGGCTCGATTTCATACCCATCTATCGTGCACTTCTTCATCGTTTCCCTCGGCACTGAGAGGGGCGCAGGCGCAAAGAATCTGAACGTTTCTTTCACCACCGCCTTGAAATAGGTAAGGTGTTCGAGGTCTTCTTCTTCCACTAACTTTTTTCCATTATTCTTTATTCCAACGAAGCTTCTAATTTCGTCCTGAACTTTGCTCATTGCCTTGGGATGCTTTATCAGAGCCGTCATGGCCCATGTTAGGGTTGCCGAGCTTGTATCTGCACCAGCCGCAAACATATTCTGCATATATATATGGTCAAGAAATTAGATATAAAGAGATAGTTATTACTGTGTATGGTAAGTTATTTAATAAAGAAGAAGAAGAAAACAAAAGCTTACCATGATCACTCCCTTGACGTTGTCCCAGTCGAACTTGACTCCGTTTTTCTCCCTCAATTGAATCAAAAGATCGACCATGTCACCGTTCATGGACTCGGGCCTATTTGGCTTGAGATGCTCGTCGATGAGCTCTTGGTAGAAGGAATCCAAACCCTTGAACGCCTTCTCAAGCTTACCGTACTTTCCCATGAGCCTATCGATCCAAGCAAGCTTTGGGAAGAAATCAGCAGCAAAGATGGTGACAGACATGGCCTGAAGTCCGTGCAATAAGCTGTCGAACTGCCTCTTGCCCGAAGAAGTCTCGTCATACCTCTTTCCAAAGGCTATTCTGCATATTACGCTGCTCGAATACGCCAACGCAAGCTCGTTTATCACAACGGGCTCTCCTTCGGAGTTAGAAACTTCCTCGACTATTCTAGAAACTTCTTGAGAGCGTATGGGAAGGAAAGAGTCCATCTGCTTTCGGGTGAATAGCTGAACGACGACCATCTTCCTCATGTCTCGCCAGTAGTCGCTGTAAGGAGATGTCGCTATGTCGAGGTTGTTGTAAGAGAGCTTTGCGAAGGTGGTCGTCATGGGACGACTCGAGAAGGTTAAATCGTTGTCCTTCAGCGCTTCCTTTGCGACTTTTGCGGAGGAAATTACGACGACGGGCTTGTTCACGAGCTTCATGTGCATTAAGGGGCCGTACTTGTCGGCGAGCTCTTTCAGGCACATGTGAAGCCTTGAGTTGTCGAATTGGTGGAGGTTTCCGATGAATGGAAGCGTCGGTGGGCCCGGCGGGCGGCGGTGGGCATTAGTTTCGTTAGGGTTTCGACGGAATTTTTTTACGAGGAGGAGTATTATGGGTAGGGCTAATAAAACGTAGAATATGAAGAAGGCCATTTTTGGAGATGAAAAGCTGTTTTTGTAATAATAATAATTGAGTTATGGCAGTGTAAGAAACTACAGATGTTTTGGTGGTTTTTGATGTGTGATTGATTGAGTGTTTATGAATGGGTTGGAACCTATTTATACTAGTATTACGTCCTAGCGTTGGGAGGAATTGTGCGTTCGTTCGCCTTTTGCTGACCAAAAGAATATGTATGATATTATATTAGGAAAAGATATATTTTTCATTTGGCAATGGTCTTTGTTTAGGAATTCAAGTCGGGTAACCTTCTTCCCGAGCCATTCTTGACGGCTGACGCGATATAACAGTTGACCGTTAGTGGTTGACCCCATGCAATGCAACTTGTTAGAATGAATGTGTGTGAACGTGGAATTTTCTTCACATTTCGATTTCGTAAAAACAGTACAAGTAGAAGGGCATTTCATAAAATATTAAAGAGGCTATACAAATAATTCATACATAAACGTCTAGAACCCAGAAACTGGTGAATAGAAAGTCATTGTATTGTATTGGATAAGCTCCCTTCTCATCAAATTACTGAAAAACCGCCTCGTATTTTTTTTTTTTTTGATGCTTTATTTGTTTAATACGACACTTTACTATGGTTTGATTATCCAATGCTTCACTATCTTCATCCAATATAACACAAGCTGCTTTTTTTTTTTTTTTTCCAATTTACGCAAGATTTTTTCCCTATATGGTGCGTTTCTAGTGTTTTTTTTTTGGGTGAATCTATTGAAAAATACCCAATTGGATAAACTTTTTATACATAGATATCCATGTCAGAAAATTTTATAGATAGGTACCCGATTTAAGTTTTACCAGTTTCTTTAGTCATGTCGTACCTTCCTGTGTGTATATTGCGTACCATAATATGTTGATATAGGGTACCTAAATATAGCATACGTCGTACTACGACATACCTGTGTGTTACATAGGGCGTACCTAAATATAGCATATGTCGCACCATTTTATGTTATATAGGGTACCAAATGTGTTGATATAGGGTACCCAAATATGTTGTATGGTGTACTTTCAGGGATCGGGTACCTATGTGTAAAAAATTTATTCTGTCAGGTACCTATATATAAAAAAATCCTGACAGGGTACTAAATTACAAGTTTTTATCCAAATAGGTACTTATGTGTAAAGACCCCTTTTTTCTGTATAATTATTATCATAGTAAAATAAATGGAGTTGAAAGAAATTAAATAAATACAATCTTGGAAGCTTTAAGATTATTTGACCAATAATTTGGGATTCTCTATATAAGTTGAAGAAAAAAAGATTATACTTGGTTACTTTCCAAATTTGATCGATAATCTTGGGATATGAATTCTCTACATAAGTTGAAAAAAAAAAAGATTATACTTGGTTAAATTCCAAAGCTACGTCCATGTTTACTTGTAAAGCCTAAAGGCGTCGTCATCATCACGGCATTTTTAATTAAATAATTAAAAAAAAAATCAACTATTACTAAAATAAACAACAAATAAAAAGCATTAATAAAATAGACATTTTCGTAGAAACAGGATACGAGTTACTAACTCGTATGTTTAGAATACGAGTTACTTGTCCACGTGGGTGACATGACATTTCAAGTAACTCGTATTCTAAACATACGAGTTACTCTCTTTAATTTTTTTTTTATTTTTTATTTGTATTTTTTTATTTTATATTTATTAATTATATAATCCACCAAATCATAAAATCATCGTTATCTCATGTGATTTACATAATAAAAATCAATAAACGCATCTAATTTATTGTTTGTTTGGCGACGATTAAAATGATATGCATATCTTATATTTTTCGAATATCGGAATATTTAATTATTTTTATAAAGTTAGGAATTCTTATCGTTAATCATTAAAAAAATAATTAAATATTTTCGATAGTCGAAAAATATAAGATATGCATATCATTTTAATCGTCGCCAAACAAACAATAAATTAGATGCGTTTATTGATTTTTATAATGTAAATCACATGAGATAACGATGATTTTATAATTTGGTGGATTATAATTAATGAATATAAAATAAATTAAAATACAAAAAAAATAAAAAAAATAAAGAGAGTAACTCGTATGTTTAGAATACGAGTTACTTGAAATGCCATGTCAGCCCACGTGGACAAGTAATTCGTATTCTAAAAATACGAGTTAGTAACTCGTATCCTGTTTCTACGAAAATGTCTATTTTATTAATGCTTTTGATTTGTTGTTTATTTTAGTAATGGTTGATTTTTTTTAATTATTTAATTAAAAAGCCCCATCATCACTGATCCGAAATAAATATTATATACGTATAAAGCTGAAATTAGTTAATTAGTCGAAAAATGAATCTCTTAAAATTAATTTGTATGAAGTATATATGATGCTTATGGTAGGTCATTTTAGAACACAAATATAATAATAATATCCATGTTGCCCTTGGTTGCTCTTCTCTTGTGGAATAAGACAATAGCTAGTTATTTAACCGACAAATAATCGCGGCAACAAAAAGAGATTTTTTCATTTACGGGATTCATCTCTTCTTCTAGGTAACGGGGCTCTGAATAACAAACTTCGTTTGACTATAGACACAATATATTACTATTGTTATTATACACATAAACAACGACTTTGAATCCCTTTATATTGACCTTGACTTTTGAAATATAATATTCATCGCATCAAAATAACCAGCTCAAAAACACGGAAACAATTACACAATTGGTCAGCAAAGGCCTAAACAGTTTCCCATAATACTAATGCCTATATATAGCTCCATCCCAAGCAAAACACTCAATCACACACATCAAAAAACACAAAAACATCATCTGTTCTTACAATCCAATCCCACGACACCCTCATTACAATACACCCGCTTTTCATCTCCAAAAATGGCCTTCTTCATATTCTACGTTTTCTTAGCCCTACCCATAATACTCCTCCTCCTTACAAAAATATCCCGTCGAAACCCTAACGAAACTAATGCCCACCGCCGCCCGCCGGGCCCACCGACGCTTCCATTCATCGGAAACCTCCACCAATTCGACAACTCAAGGCTTCACATGTGCCTGAAAGAGCTCGCCGACAAGTACGGCCCCTTAATGCACATGAAGCTCGTGAACAAGCCCGTCGTCGTAATTTCCTCCGCAAAAGTCGCAAAGGAAGCGCTGAAGGACAACGATTTAACCTTCTCGAGTCGTCCCATGACGACCACCTTCGCAAAGCTCTCTTACAACAACCTCGACATAGCGACATCTCCTTACAGCGACTACTGGCGAGACATGAGGAAGATGGTCGTCGTTCAGCTATTCACCCGAAAGCAGATGGACTCTTTCCTTCCCATACGCTCTCAAGAAGTTTCTAGAATAGTCGAGGAAGTTTCTAACTCCGAAGGAGAGCCCGTCGTGATAAACGAGCTTGCGTTGGCGTATTCGAGCAGCGTAATATGCAGAATAGCCTTTGGAAAGAGGTACGACGAGACTTCTTCGGGCAAGAGGCAGTTCGACAGCTTACTGCACGGACTTCAGGCCATGTCTGTCACCATCTTTGCTGCTGATTTCTTCCCAAAGCTTGCTTGGATCGATAGGCTCATGGGAAAGTACGGTAAGCTTGAGAAGGCGTTCAAGGGTTTGGATTCCTTCTACCAAGAGCTCATCGACGAGCATCTCAAGCCAAATAGGCCCGAGTCCATGAACGGTGACATGGTCGATCTTTTGATTCAATTGAGGGAGAAAAACGACGTCAAGTTCGACTGGGACAACGTCAAGGGAGTGATCATGGTAAGCTTTTCTTTTCTTCTTCTTTATTAAATAACTTACCATACACAGTAATAACTATCTCTTTATATCTAATTTCTTGACCATATATATATGCAGAATATGTTTGCGGCTGGAGCAGATACAAGCTCGGCAACCCTAACATGGGCCATGACGGCTCTGATAAAGCATCCCAAGGTAATGAGCAAAGTTCAGGAAGAAATTCGAAGCTTCGTAGGAATAAAGAACAATGGAAAAAAGTTAGTGGAAGAAGATGACCTCGAACACCTTACCTATTTCAAGGCGGTGGTGAAAGAAACGTTCAGATTCTTTGCGCCTGCGCCCCTCTCAGTGCCGAGGGAAACGATGAAGAAGTGCACGATAGATGGGTATGAAATCGAGCCCAAGACGATGGTGTACGTCAACATATGGGCCATAGCTAGAGATCCTGAATGTTGGGAGAAGCCTAACGAGTTCATCCCTGAGAGATTTTTGGACAAGAACATTGACTTTAAGGGACATGACTTTGAGTTCATACCATTTGGTTCGGGCAGAAGGCAGTGCCCTGGCATGCCATTGGGCGCTGCGAACGTTGAGTTGGCTTTGGCTAATCTTTTGTTTTCTTTCAATTGGGAACTGCCCAATGGTATGACCGCCGACGACGTTGACATTGAGGGTCTGCCTGGGATTACCACTTACAAGAAGAACCCTCTTCGCCTAGTCGCCAAACGATTTGTTTGATATTCGTTGTTTCATTCTCTATTTCTTTACATTTGTGTTATCTATTTGTTGTGCTATTGTACAAAATGTCAACTGTTGTTGCATTTTTTTTTGTCGGTCTTTTTGTAATAATAAACTATATTATCCCTTTTATTTTGACGTGTCTGGCATTATTTTATGGAGAACTTCTTACAAGTTGCAACACTTCTATGTTAATATCAAGCAAACGTACGTGATTTTATTGATTTTATGAACCAATGCATTGCCGTATAATATAGAGAAGAGAGTCTTCGTTGAAGTTCAGTTTTTATGGGCACCCAATCATTGATCTTTAGACTGGTAACTGTATTTTTGTGACTTCATAATATTCCTTAATTATATGTATTTTTGTGAACTAAAACAAGCCGTCTCCATTAAAGTTCGTGAATCAACTCGTATGATGTAATTTTAGTCTAACTCAATTGGTAATAAACTAATTTCGTTCTGTGTGTTTGCTTAATATTTTTATTTTTGGTTAAATTGACGCCGTAGATCGTTTCGGATTGTCTGTCCCACAACGGTGTTCCAACGCTGTGTTCCACTAACCATTTCCTGACAAGTGTTAAACTCAGTTGACCAATTGTACACTTGTCGCAATTCGGTTGGTGGAACACCAGATTGGAGCACCAATTTGGAGCAGAGGGTCCAATCTAAATTTCGAATGGCCGATATGAATGAATCAAATATCTCTCTTTGGATAAGATGGTTTTAGTACTAAACTAACATCGCCTATGATCAAATATGTTTATGTCACAAAGTCATAAATATATTTGAAATAAACGAACACCGAACATGTAAATGATAAACTAACATGGATCGCCCCTGCCCGGCCCGGCCCGACTACATTTTCGCCCATAGTCATAACTTGTGTAGTCGTCTTGTTCTATTTTTTGAGCTTAATTTTCTTAATTTTTCTTTTTTGGGTTTTTGTTTGCATAATATCTCTTGATAAAAAATTTTATTTCGTTTGAATGATGGAGCATCTGAACTCTTAGACTCTTGAGCCTCTATATTATTTTATGTTTTTAATGAAACTATTATAATAATAACAGTCTCCTTGAAATTGGGATTTTTCCTATTCTACTTGCTTTGCTTGGGCTTGAGTGCATTTAATTTAGGTGATTTCTAGCACCACGAAATGGACTATTTTGGAAGGGCCGAAAATATATCAGTTGACAATAGCATATATATGAACCACTATTGAATGGGGCTTTTAAAGTTCAGGCCCCCACTTTTATTTAGATTTAAGGACCTTGTCAGAAAATTCATAGTTTTAAGGACCCAATTTCTGCAGAAACACTTAAAGGGTTTTGCTGTACCACTTCTCTGTACAACAGTACCACTTCATGGGTCTAGTACCACTTCACTGTTCACCGATACCACTTCATGGGTCTATAGTACCACTTCATTGTTCACCAGTTCGAGGCATGAGATTTCTCCTTAACAAAAACTATCTTAGGCTGAACATGGGTCACGGGTTTAGGAACATCACAAATAGGCTGATTATTAAATCCTAGACCTTGCTTATCAAAAACGCCTAACGATAGTACCTCATCAAGGATTGATTTACCCTTGTTCATCTTTGAGAAGGTCTGGTCAGCCTCGTCGACTCGCTTCTGTAGCTTGTCGATTTCTTTGTCCTTTCGTGTCAGCACGGCTTCCAATTCATTCATCCCTTCAAGTAGGCTTTCTATCATCTTCTCGCTCTTCTCATTCTCCTCGGACAGTGCTTTCACGACGGCTTTGAGTTCCGAGTTTTTCGCCTTTTCCTTCTCATATTGAGCGGACAGAATCTTGACGGCTTCATTGACTTGAACTTCTACAAAAACGTCAGTTTCTAACTCTGCATCATCAGAACTAGAATACCCATCAAAACAGTTTGAATCATCATAATCGAAAATGATATGTTTTTCAGATATTGAGTCAGATGTTGGCTTAACATCAGTTACCACAGTGAAGCCGATTTGATGATCTTCGTCGTCCGAGAAGGATTGAATGGTCACTGATGATTGCTTAGTCTCCTTTGCACACTGTTCTTCCTCTTCATCATCGGAGAGATCGACCCAAAGTGATTTCCCACGCTTGGGAAGGGTGTTCGCGCATTCGTTGGCATAATGACCCCAGCCCGTGCATGCATGGCATCTCACTGAATCCCAGTCAATCTTCTTCTTTCCGTCAGTATTGCGTTTGAAGTATGGAGGAGCGGACGAAGGTTCTGTTTTGGCATTCTGGCCTTTCTTGAATGTTGGCCAACATTCTACTCGACATTCTTCTTCTGAAGAAACCTTGTAAATTTCTTCACGAACATAGCCATATCCTCATCATTGTCAGGGTCAACTTCAGTTTGCACCTTGGATGACTGACTGACTAGAGCAATGCTTTTGCCGCGTGAAGCTTTTGGACTTCAAGGTTGGTCTCATAGTTCTTCATAATGTTCATCAACGTGTTGAAGTCCAACGTGGCTAGATTGTGGGCTTCCTCGACGGCAGCTACCTTCACATTAAACTTCTCAGTTAGTGTACGAATTGCTTTAGAAATTAATACCTTATTTGAGATTGGATCTCCGAGACTAGCACACTCGCTCGAGATCATCAGAATCTTGCCGAAGTACGTGGCAATGTCCTCGTCTTCCTTCATTCGGAGGTTTTCGAACTGGTTGAGTAGAAGCCTTAGTCGGGTTTCCCTCACTCGCATCGCCTTCGCAATACCTCTGAAGTGATCCCACGCATTCTTTGTCGTAATACAGTTCTGAATGATCTTGAACATGCAGATGTCCATGGCGGAGAAGTGGCGTTTAAGGCTTTGTCATTGAACTCAGCGGCGTTTCGTTCAGGAACCGTCCAGTCGCGATCTGTTCTCAAAGACTTCACACAACGTCGGGGACAGACTTAGGTATCGTATAACCGTTGAGAACAGTCTCCCACGCATGCGTGTCAATTGATTTGATGCATTGGCGCACACGAACCTTCCACTAGGCATAATTGGAACCGTCTAACACATGGACTTTGCCGAGATGGTTTGAGCTTGTAACATCCATAGAAAAGGATAAAAAATGCTTAGTCATGTCAAGCGGAGTCTATGATACCACTTTGAAGTGGTCCCGTCCGGTATGGATGTAAAAAAAACACTAAGTGGTAAACTGATGTTGGATGAAATGTTGGGTCAACACTCGATCTCACACTCAAAGTGCACAGCGAAATATATGAAAACTTAGTGATGAAAACTGATTGACACGAGACATAAAATTGTGCAGCAAGTCAGAAAACTTGCTGCGTGCCTCAAGGCGCAAAAATCCACTATAAAAATGGATTACAAAGGACTATATAAAGATAGTAAAAAACAAGCCTAGCGCAACTGCGAATCTAATGATTCTGCAAACCTACAAAGTCTTACGACCTTTGAAAAGCTAGACTAAAAGCAAATTCTCGTGATCTAAAGTACACGCTCAAACTCAAAATATTTTTCGCTCCATGACTCGTGATTTTCGCACTTTTCGCTCCATAGTTACTTCATAAAAAGCTCTCTCGAAAAGTAGCAAATTGTAGCTCGAAAATAACTCTTATTTATAGATCTTGGCTCTCGTTTGAATGTAAGAGATCTCTTGATAATCTCCCAAAATATCTCATTAAAAATAATTCTCTTTTGATCTTCAAATCATCTATATTTAGCAAGTGCACTCCTATTTTCGCTCCAGCTGAATCCACACGCTATCCACTCATTTTTTACTCGTTCCAGCACTTAACGGCGTCCTGAATATCAGTAAATGAAGTTTCTAAAAAAGATTAAATGGTTTCTGGGCATGAAAGATAAAATAGAATGTTGACCAATTCACAGACAACAATGTTGGCTGGAATGTTAGCTCAACATTGTCAATGCTGAGCTAGTCAACATTAACAATTTGAACTCTTAGACTCTTGAGTCTTGAGCCTCTATATTTATTTTTATGTTTTTAATGAAATTATTATAATAATAACAGTCTCCTTGAAATTAGAGTTTTTCCTATTCTACTTGCTTTGCTTGGGCTTGAGTGCATTTAATTTTAGGTGATTTCTAGCACCATGAAATGGACTATTTTGGAAGGGCTGAAAATATATCCAGATGTTGACAATAGCATATATATGAACCAATATTAAATGGGGCTTTTAAAGTTCAAGCCCCAGTTAAGTTTCATTTAGATTTAAGGACCTTGTCAGAAAACTCATAGTTTTAAGGACCCAATTTCTGCAGAAACACTTAAGGGTTCTGTTGTACCACTTCTCTGTTCAACAGTACCACTTCATGAGTCTAGTACCACTTCACTGTTCACCGGTACCACTTCATGGGTCTACAGTACCACTTCATTGTTCACCAGTACCACATCATGGGTCTACAGTACCACTTCATGGATCGGCATTACCACTTCATGTACACTGTATAACACTTGCGAAAATTTAGGTCATTATCTCTAAATTTCATAAAAATCGGGTCGTTAAAACTATAAACTTTCCGATATGGGTCTGAAACCTAATTTAAATATCTTTTGAGGCTTGACTCGTAATTTGCACTTAAATATATTAGATACTTGAAATTTGGAGTCAACGCCAAAGTCTTTCAACGATTTTGTCAATATTAGCACACTCGTCTTTCTAGAAACATGAATTAAATGTCCTCTTTTCCATAGTAAGTTACATCCGTACTTCTCGAAAACAACATCTCACTTTCGTCATTCACATTATCGTACATGTAGCCCATTGGTTTTAATATGCTATCGTCAAGTCGTTCGTACTGAAAAAAACGTGACATTCTTTAAATAAGGAAATGAAGAAAAAGAGAGAAAAATACAAAATTGTCAATCAAGGTTGCAGAAGTTAATCAACAATATGTTAATTGATTAAATTGCATTGTCGCTAAGGAAGGCATCCTAACGGAGTTGATATATATTAATATTCAAACGAACATTACGGTTATACATAAAAGAGAGTATATAAATGAAAGAGTACGATACAAAACGGTCAATCTTCTAGCCTGCGAAACTTGATTAAAATTAGCATATTGCGCAATTAGTTAATAATATGATAATTAAATTAAATTGCATTACGCTAAGGACGGATCCTAATAATATTTTTTTATCTTAAAAGACGACCGTTAATGCGTTGTAATAGAATTCCTTGACTTGAATGTTTAACAACTCAACACGTTTACAAGTGTGGACATATACCAAAAATCAAACACTACCACTACACTACACTATGCAAATTGCTATGTGGGAACAATACACATCATTACACGGACCAAGACTTGTTTGAAATAATAGAAGTTATAATATTAGTAGTTGAAAATCGAATCCATGGAAAAAGAATATAGAATGGTCATTATGGGTCGTAGTGAGACGTCAGTAAACCACACGGTTAATCACGCGACACTGCAGGGGAGCCCATTATATATAAATAAGGGTAGCCATGCATCGCATTAAAATCACACACATGACAAAGCAATTCTTTCACATTTATATAAATAACTTAAAACACATTCCTTACAAGATATAGCAATATTAACATTTACGCACTAGAGAATTAATAGCCATGGAAATAATGATGTTCTACGCCGTCGTCCTAGCTCTCCCTATAATCATTACTCTCCTCATCAAATCTCTCATGAAAAGAAACCTCCGCCGTCATCCGCCGGGCCCGCCGACGCTTCCCATCATCGGAAACTTGCACCAGTTCGACAGCTCGAGGCTCCACGTCAGCCTAAAGCAGCTCTCCGACAAGTACGGTCCGTTGATGCACATGAAGCTCGTGAACAAGCCCATCCTCGTAATTTCTTCTGCTAAATTTGCCAAGGAAGCTCTGAAAGACAACGATCTAACCTTCTCAAGCAGGCCAAAGACAACCTCGTTCGTAAGGCTTTCCTACGAAAACCTCGACATCTCCACAGCTCCTTACAGCAACTACTGGCGTGACGTCAGAAAGCTCGTCGTCCAGCACCTCTTCACACGCAAGCAGATAGATGCTTCCCTGAGCATCGTCGCCGAGGAAGTTTCTAGAATGGTCGGCCAAATAGCCGTTGACGAGCCAGTGGTGGTCAACGACCTTGCATGGACTTACTCGACCGGCGTCATTTCTAGGGTTGCTTTTGGGAAGAGGTACGACGAGACTGCTTCGGGCAAGAAAAGGGTCGAGAGTTTACTGAACGGCCTGCAAGACATGACGCTGACGATCTTCGCCGCCGATTTCCTTCCATTCCTCGGATGGATCGATAGGCTTACCGGGAAACACGCACAGCTTGAGAGGGCATTCCACGGTTTGGACGCTTTCTATCAAGAACTCATCGACGAGCATCTTAGCCCTAATAGGCCCGACTCCATGAACGGCGATCTCCTCGACATTTTGATTAAGCTTAGAGAAGATAGTCAGAAGGATGGAGGCTCATCGAACACCGTTCAGTTCGATTGGGGCAACGTCAAGTCCATACTCATGGTACGTAATTATTACAATGCAATAATAACCAGCTTTGTATTTAGTTGGAGAAATATAGTATGTGTGTAATAATAATTTGTGGTTCTTTGCCATGGAATAATGCAGAACATGATAGTGGCTGGAGCAGGGACGAGCTCGGCACCAATAACATGGGCGATGACGGCGTTAGTGAAGAATCCTCAGGCGATGAAAAGGGTGCAAGAAGAGATCAGAAGCGTCGTAGGATCAGCGAATAAGGGAAAGGTCGAAGAAGAAGACATCGAAAGGCTACCCTATTTCAAGGCGGTGGTGAAGGAGTCGTTCAGAATGTACCCTGCGACTCCATTGATGGTCCCGAGAGAAACGACAAAGAAGAGCGTCATCGATGGGTACGAAATCGAGCCCAAGACTATGGTTTACGTCAACGTATGGGCTATCGGCAGAGATCCACAGGCTTGGGAAAACCCTAACGAGTTCATTCCAGAGAGATTCTTGGAGAAGAAGATAGACTACAAGGGCCTCGATTATGAGCTTTTGCCGTTTGGTGCTGGGAGGAGAAAGTGCCCTGGGATACCTTTGGGTGCGGCCAACGTTGAGCTTGCGTTGGCCAATCTGCTCTATTCCTTTGACTGGGAATTGCCGAAAGGTGTGAGCATTGAAGACGTTGATGTTGAGGGTATGCCTGGGATTGCTACCTACAAGAAGAATCCTCTCCTTTTAGTCCCCAAACGTCGTCGTCCCAATATTCTCTAATTAATTTCAAGGTTTAATTCGTATCGTTATTATTAGAACATGTTCTAATAAGGTTTATTTTGTACGAGTAATTAATGTTGTAATATAGATTATAGCTGGGTGTGTCAAGCTAATTTTATGCATGTTCGTGTATTGTTTGAAGGAAAGATTAAAAGAAAGGTTAATTACGTGTCAGGCTCTGTTAATATTTTTAAATAATGTTCAAGCCCCAATAAAGTTTCAATTAGTATAGGACCTAATTTTCAAAATTCTGAGAGAAAAATATCCAAACTATGCGATATGACATATTTACCTCCTAACAGATGCAAAATTTACAAACATTTTCCATCGTCTTCTCCAACGAGCGAGCTAATCTTCAAGCTCAATTTCCGCCTATAATCTCGACTTTTGTGAGCAGACGAGGCCCGACCCTGACCAGTCGTCGTAGTAGAGCTCGAAGGACGCAGTTCAAGAAGGAAAGTAGGACCGTTGCTGAAGTGTTCAACGAAGAGGAGGTGGAATGAAAGTGACGGCGGCGGCTGCTTCACAGCTGCTTAACTGCTTCTCAGCGATGCTTCTCGCGCGGCCACAGGCTGCCGGAGCTGAAATTTTTTTTGTTTTTCCAAAGCACTTAGCGACGTATGACACATCTCTTCTAGTAAATAACAAATCGTCACACAAAAATACCACATCCTACGTTAGAAATAACGATTCATATATTGTTAATAACATAGTCTATAAACAACCAATGAATCGGGAGAAAAAGAACGAAATCACAAAACGACACTAAAAACAGATGAAAACTGCATAAATCACGTCGTTATTGACTCAATAAGGTAAAATGGAACTCAATTTCTCATGGGTACCTCGACTTTATACCGATTAGTTGCAAGAAACGGATATTATATTTTTCCTAAATCGTGTAAAAGAAATACATATAACATAGCAAAAAATAACAAATGTCTTATGGTTAATAACAAATATTGACTTAGAAGTAACACGTCGCTCAAAGGTAATAACGCCTTGTTTGTCGTAATAACACATTCTGTATACAACCATTGGATCGAGAGAAAAAGAACGAAAATCATAAACAACACTAAAGAAAGATGAAAACTGCATAAATCACGTCGTTATTAACTCAATAAGGTAAAATAGACCTCAATTTCTCATAAGTACCTCGAATTTATATCAGTTAGTTGCGAAAACGGATATTATATTTTCCCTAAATCGTGTAAAAAAAGAAATACTTATAACATAGCAAAAGATAACAAATGTCTTATGGTTAATAACAAATTTTGACTTAGAAGTAACACGTCTACAAAAGGTAATAACGCCTCATATATTGTTAATAACACAGTCTGTATACAACCAATGGATCGGGAGGAAAAGAACGAAAATCACAATCGACACTACAAAACAGATGAAAACTGCATAAATTTCGGCGTTATTGACTCAATAAAGTAAAATATACCTCGATTTCTCATGGGTACCTCGAATTTATACCGATTACTTGCAATTTATGTCGAAATCTAGATTCGATTTACCATTATGTTATCGAATTTGCACCCTAATTAGATAAGCAAATTCTACCTCGTGCGTCGTCAATATCATAATGAATCCAACATGACATATCGAAATAGGTTGGAGGGGCAGTCGATTCAGTGTAAGAAAAATGAGTTCGATCGTTAGAGAAAAAATTTCGGTTGATAATGTTTTGCAATAACAAAGTAACACAATATTATTGAAAAATAACGTATCTGTTTCCTAAAGTAACGATATTCTGTAACTGGGTAACATAAAATAAAGTAAAAGTAACGCTTCATATAAGACCACGAACACGTTCGCTGGAAAAAAAAACATGTTAGTAAGGGTATTTTCGTCAAATCATATTTTTGGTCCCTCACTCGAATTTTACATAAAGTATGTACTTTAAACTTATTCATTTTGTGCTAAGGCCTGAACAGAAAATTAAAAATTTACTAGGGTCTGACAGAAAATTCCCCCATTTAATTATTGGGTACACCTATTGATACATACATAGGGACTGACGATCTCGTTCGGATACAAGAGGGGTGGGGTCATGTGAAAGGACACGTGGTGGAAAGTGAGTGGTTAGGCCGACTTGTCTATTTCACAACAGGGTTTTGAAGATCGGACCGGACCGGACCGGCCGGTTCCGGCCGGGAACCGGCGAACCGGTCAAATCACCGGTTCGGTTCCGGTCCGGTCTAAGCTATTATTTTACAAAAAAAAAAAAAGAAAACCGCATAAATAAATAAACTACTTAATTGGTAGCAAAAAATATTGCGGTCTGGTGGCAGGCAGTCCAACTTTTAAGCCTGACTTGGGATCAAATTCTGAAGCATTTTATATCTAAATTAATATTTTTATTAAATTTAAAAGGAAAACACGAAATTTTAAAAATTCTTTGTCTAATATAATTTTAGATACCTATATATTTTACATTCATTTCTACAATTAATTAATTTATTTTTAAAACCCTTTTTATAATTAATTTTTTATCCCAACATATATTATTTGATTAACAGTCATAAAATATAATTTTTTTTAAGGCCACCAATTTTAGTCCGGTTTAATTCTGATTTTATACCGGGTAAACCACTAAATCTTAAACCTCTGAAATTTCTCGTCTGGTCGAAAACTCGATTTCAGAACATTGGTTCGCAGTGAAGTGTTTGGCGTTTTTGGCTTTCTGACTTTCCACGAATTTACTTGTTTTCCCCTATTAAGCTTTAAGCCAAACAGTGTCGGCAATGAGATATGCGTCAGCATTTACCACAAGAAACACATGGATCGGTTTGTTTCTTATTGGGCCTACGCCTACTAGAACTAAAAAAGCAATTGCCACTTGAAGGCCCAAATTATGGCTCATTAGGCCCAAGAAAAACAAACCAATCCGAAGTTCAAGATTTCAGTATGGTAAAAGATGAGAAAATGTGTTAAGTTGCGACAACAAAAATCATAATATTTGATACATTGTGATCGTTCTGCATTGTTTTTCTATGCAATTAATCCCACATCAAAAGCATAACATTTTCTGGAAGACCAAGTAACCTCGAAGAAAACATAAAAATATGCAAGGTTATGTTGTAAGGTAGAATCGATCATATTGTCTTTCTAGGAATAGGCCAGTCTAAATGATCACAAAACGGTTTTGTAATTTTGAATATGCTAACTTAGAAAAAAGAGAATAAAAATGATGTGAAGAGCTAATTTTTACTATAGGAATCCTCATACATGAAATAAGCTATTGCCATTTGCCTAGGACATATTTTTATTTAAAATAGGTCAATTTCTTGGTCAAAATTATCAGAAATAAAATCATACTATCATGTAGTAAGAACCACAAATTACAACTTCGACTTTCCAATATGTTTTACATTCAAGCAAGTAAAAAAAAAAAAAAAAAAAACCCTCTAATAAAAAGCAGCTAAGTTAAATCAAGGGTTTATTATGAGTCAGGCCCTGATAATATTTTAAACTAGTATTCAGGCCCCAATAAAGTTCCATTTAGTGTGAAGGACCTACTTTTCAAAACTCATAGAGAAAAATACCCAAACTATGCGATATGACATATATACCCTCTAACAGATTGGAAATTTACAAACATTTGCCATCGTCTTCTCCAACGAGCGATTTTCTGTGCAAGCTCGAATCCTCTCAAAAAAATCTTCAACCTCGATATGTATTTCTAATTTCTCAGCTTTAATCGTCAGAAATCGTTGACATTGTAACCGAAAATGATAAACATCAGATCGCTGAGATTGAAAAAAATCTTCAAAAAATCTATGGAAGCTAATTACAGAAAAAAAATGATAAACACAAATAACAGAAATCGTTAGCCGAAAATATCAAAGTTTATGATCAAATATGTTGAAATTATTGTTAATTTGATCGTGGGTATGATTTGTATATCTAATTTGCAGCTTTAATCGTCAGAAATAACGAATATAGCAAAAAATAACAAATACCTTATGGATAATAACAAATGTTGACATAGAAGTAACACATCGCTGAAAGGTAATAACGCATTGTTTGTCGTAAATAACACATTCTGTATACACGTAATGGATCAAAAGGAATAAAACGAAAATCACAAACGACACTAAAAAACAGATGAAAACTGCATAAATCTCCGCGTTATTGACTCAATAAGGTAAAATAGACCTCAATTTCTCATGGGTACCTCAAATTTATACCGATTGTTGCAAGAAACGGATATTATATTTTCCCTAAATCGTGTAAAAAAAAGAAATACTTATAACATAAGAAAAAATAACAAATATCTTATGGTTAATAACTGATATTGACTTAGAAGTAACACGTCGCTGAAAGGTAATAACTCATTGTCTGTCGTAAATAACACATTCTGTACAACCAATGGATCGGGAGAAAAAGAACGAAAATCACAAACGACACTAAAAACATATGAAAACTGCATAAATCACGTCGTTATTGACTCAATAAGATAAAATAGATCTCAATTTCTCATGGGTACCTCGAATTTATACCGATTAGTTGCAAGAAACGAATATTATATTTTCCCTAAATCGTGTAAAAAAAGTAAATACTTATAACATAGCAAAAAAACAAATGTCTTATGGTTAATAACAAATTTTGACCTAAAAGTAACACGTCGCTGAAAGGTAATAACGCATTGTTTGTCGTAAATAACACAGTCTGTATACAAGTAATGGATCGAAAGGAATAAAATGAAAATCACAAACGACACTAAAACAAATGGAAAACTGCATAAATCTCATTGTTTGTGACTAAATAAAGTTTTCCCGTCCTCAATTTCAGATGGGTCTTACTAATAAAGACGAATTTTTTATGTATCGAATGAATTCGTTCTTCCACCCCCAAATCAAAAATTTCGTCCAAAAATCGATTTAATATCAACTTTAACGGCCGAACAAGGTAAAGGCGACTGAATAAGATAAAATCGAATCAAACGAGTCTTAATAGTAAAAGAAAAAGTAAGTTGGTAACCATGAAATTGAGAAAATTTTAGCTTTCTCTAAGACTAAAACGTTTTTTAAGTGAGTAACAGTTTACACAACAAATATAACACATTTACATGTAAAAAAAAAACACTTCATTGAGAATATTCTAGAAGGTTCTACTGTCAGAGAATTTAACAGAATTCTCAGAGCATATTACAGGACTTTCTCAAAATTGTACTACATTAATTGGAAATAATAACACACGTTAGGTTAAAAAAAAACAACTCGAACTTAATTAATAACACACTGATCAATACTGATACCTCAAATGTTATTTAGTACCACGCCAATAATTCGATTAATTCGTACAAAAATACACTTTTACTTTGGATGTTTAATATGGATGTTCATGTAAATATATAATTTGATGAAGTTTAATCACCACATTCCTTTAAAATACACATTAGGCGAAATTTGATGTCAATAGACGAATGTTGATCTCAATTGATATATAAACATGTAGTCCTCCATTGTAAAACATAGACTATCACCTCTTTCAATGGAACATAACATAATAAATTGCACCACAAACATGTTCAAACGTCAACATTAAGTACTAATAACATTTATAGACCACAAATATAAAATACTAAGCTCAAAACCCTAAATCCGAGGCCCGAAACCCTAAACCCTAAACCCCGAACCCCAAAATTTTTTTAAGGTTGTATCTTATACTGCACAAGTCGTGGATCATTCTCCCATGATGTCGTAAACCCTTAATCTTAACCTCGAACCCGTAAGTCCTAAACCCCAAAAACTACCCAAAAACCCTAGCGCATAGAAGATAACAAATTATCCAGAAAATAACTAATGTCTTCAGGATACTAACAAATGTTGGCTCAGAAATAACAAAACACCGAAAAGTAATAACGCATCGTTTGTCGTAAACAACACATTTTGTGTACAAATAATGGATCGAGATAAAAAGAACGAAAATCACAAACGACACTAAAAAACAGATGAAAACTGCATAAATCACGTCGTTATTGACTCAATAAGGTAAAGTAGACCTCAATTTCTCATGGGTACCTCGAATTTATACCGATTAGTTGCAAGAAACGTATATTATATTTTCCCTAAATCGTGTAAAAAAGAAATACTTATAACATAGCAAAAAATAACAAATGTCTTATGGTTAATAACAGATTTTGACTTAGAAGTAACACGTCGCTGAAAGGTACTAACACATTGTTTGTCGTAAATAACACAGTCTGTATACAAGTAATGGATCGAAAGGAATAAAACGAAAATCACAAACGACACTAAAAAACAAGATGAAATGTGCATTAATCACGTCGTCATTGACTCAATAAGGTAAAATAGAGCTCAATTTCTCATGGGTACCTCGAATTTATACCGATTAGTTGCAAGAAACGGATATTATATTTTCCCTAAATCGTGTAAAAAGAAATACTTATAACATAACCAAAAATAACAAATGTCTTACGGTTAATAACAAATGTTGAGTTAGAAGTAACACGTCGCAGAAAGGTAATAACGCCTTCTTTGTCGTAAATAACACATTCTGTATACAAGTAATGGATCGAAAGGGAAAACGAAAATCTCAAATGACACTAAAAAACATCATGAAAAGTGCATTAATCACGTCGTCATTGACTCAATAAGGTAAAATAGACCTCAATTTCTCATGGGTACCTCGAATTTATACCGATTAGTTGCACGAAACGCATATTATATTTTCCCTAAATCGTGTAAAAAAGAAATACTTATAACATAGCAAAAAATAACAAATGTCTTACGGTTGTCGGTTAATAACAAATGTTGACTGAGAAGTAACACGTCGCAGAAAGGTAATAACGCCTTCTTTGTCGTAAATAACACATTCTGTATACAACTAATGGATCGAAAGGGATAAAACGAAAATCTCAAATGACACTAAAAAATAGATGAAAACTGCATAAATCACGTCGTTATTGACTCAATAAGGTAAAATAGACCTCAATTTCTCATGGGTACCTCGAATTTATACCGATTAGTTGCAATTTATGTCGACATCTAGATTCGATTTACCATTATTTTTTCGAATTTGCACCCTAATTAGACAAGCAAATTCTACCCGTGCATCGTCAATATCATAATGAATCCAACATGACATGTCGAATCGGTTGGATTTGTCAATCGGATTTTTTTGTGCTCGATTCAGTGTAAGAAAAATGAGTTCGAAAAAAATTCTGTTGATAACGTTTTGCAGTAGCAAAGTAACACAATGTTGTTGAAAAATAACGTACCTGTTTTGTATAGTAACACTATGCTGTAATTGTATAACATATAATGAAGTAAAAGTAACGGTTCATTAAGACCATGCACGTCGTGACTTTCGCTGGAAAAAAGAGCAAAGGGTATTTTCGTCAAATTCTATTTTTGGGTCCTTTACTCGATTTTTACAAAAGTGGATCTCTTAAACTTATTCATTTTCTGACAGGGTCTGACATGTAAATGAAAACTTTATGGGGCCTGAACTGAAATCTTCCCTTAAATCAACGACGCCTTTGCAACTCAATCAATATGCAAATCATTCTCCGATAGCCGGGAATTGTCAGGCAGCACCTCTTTACTTTCCCAATTTGCCCCTGTCATAGACATTTCCTCCCTTGCATCTCCCTCGATATACCTCCAAAACCAGGGGTATTGTCCGGAAATCATATTCTTGCCTCGTTCTCTTGCCAGAGCTCGTAGCTCAACTCGGACCCTCCATGTCGCGAAACGGTTTGGATGTTGCTTAATCGAATAGTCGCTTAGGATTGTTGCGTGTTGAATAGAGATCTCGGATTGTGATGAAAGTATGAGCTCGTCGACGATTTGGACGGAGAATTCCGCCGTAGCTTCACCGCAGGAGTCAAATTTGAGGCAAAGGTTTGATTTTTATTCCCAATTTCAACTCCGTTGTCCCCGTTTTCTTATGGAATTCGATTGTGCTGGATATGGGTTCTGTGTAATAGGTGTTTGATTTTATCTTTCGTGTCAAGATTTACTAGGAGAATTGGAGTGGTTCGTTTTGGGTGTGTATGATTTGCATGCTTATGTTGGATGCGATTCATGAACTTTTTGCTAGTCTTGTTGTTGCGTTTGGTAAGGAATGCATTTTGGTGTCGGAGAACAATAGAAATTTCACGTACTAACCTTTACCTGCGTTAGGAAGTTGAAGTTTTATGGCTCCAATTTACTTAATCTTGCTTTTGTTGGGCTTGCCGCTTGCTTCACTAGTTGTGGAAGATTGAGTTTGAATTAATTTCCTTGACGAGGGCACTTTCATAACTCGTTGCTGAAAATTTTCGAAATTTCCCTTGTTATCCATTCCAAAGTAGTCTTGTCATACGTGGCATCTCCTCAAACACGTCTAGATTTCATACGATTCAATGTTCTGCTTACATGCTGTCCGTTATACCTTTCGTTTTCTTCACTGGTTTGGTTTGCTTTAAATCTCCTTCTGTAGAAATGTCTTTATACTGCTAGCACAAAGAGAGATTTCTCCCCAAACAAAGCGATCTCCCCGGAGATTTTGGGGCAAGGCGTCCAATTTTGTCACTGGTTCCTCTTTACTAAAAAGAGAATCTGCAAATGATGCGAGACAAGAACTTCGATCATGGTATTTCGCTCCTCTTCCATTTATGTGGCTATTAATGGTTGCTCTTCAATCAAAGACATGGAAGATTGTTTCTTACAGAAGTTCTCTGAAATTACAGGGCTGAGGCTGAGTCTTTTCTATATTTGTCAGCCAAGTATTGCCCATTGTTGCCTCCGCCCAGGTCAACCATTGCCGCATCCTTTAGTCCAGATGGAATGACACTTGCATCGACTCAGTAAGTCACATTCTATATGTGTGTGTGAGTATTCTTGTATGTATATTGTGCAAATCTGTACCTTATGAGTCCTACAATGTCAGTGGAGACCACACGGTTAAGATAATTGACTGTCCGACTGGAAAATGCTTGAAGGTGCTCAGCGGTCACCGTAGAACGCCTTGGGTGGTAAGTCGCCGTCTTATTCCTTGAAAACTTGAGCATTTTCTTGATGGGGTGTATGAAGAATAGCAGACATAATAATTAGCAAACAATTCCTAATATTCTATGTGCGACTGTAAAATCGACAAATTCTTGCTCTTCTGTGGTCTCTAAATTTAACGGTGGGACTTCTTCAGGTTAGGTTCCATCCACTTCGCCCTGACTTTCTAGCCAGCGGAAGTTTAGACCATGAAGTGCGCCTATGGGATGCAAAAACTGCAGAGTGCATAGGATCGCGCGATTTTTGTAGATATACTCGACAAGTTTATAAACGTCATTTCTTCCTTAATTCATTCTCACCGTTCGAATAAGCTCTTTTACAATGCAGACCGTCCCATCGCTTCCCTCGCCTTCAATTCCCTAGGAGAAATACTGGCCGTAGCGTCGGGGCACAAGGTAATTACTTAAATTTCAGACCAAAGAAAAGTGTCTGTTCTGTTCAGTAATATCTCATCAACCCCTTCCGTTCTCTCAACGTTTCTCGCTTGACAGCTCTACATATGGCACTACAATAGACGAGGAGAGGCTTCCTCCCCCACAATGATACTAAAAACCCGCCGTTCCCTTCGTGCAGTTCATTTCCTCCCAAATGGTGCTCCTTTCCTCTTGACCGCTGAGGTACAGCTTCCAAAATTTAGAACCAACTTCCTTACCATCTCAGTTTTCTTACCGTACAACTCTTTTCATTTCAGGTCAACGATCTCGACTCTTCAGACCCTTCGATGTTGACCGCGACCTCCAATGGCTACTTGCACTACCCTCCTCCAACTATATACCTCGCCGACGAACACTCCACGTTGGGCGACGAGCCACTGATATCAACAATGTGGCCTTCGCTCGGAGCTAACCCTAATAACGTTCCACAGCATAGGAGGGATTCTTCCACATCTGTTCGCCTTCTTACGTACTCAACTCCATCTGGTCAGTACGAACTCGTTTTGTCCCCAATTCGATCTCCTGCCCGGGAAGAAGGGCAAGGCAATTCGATGGAAACAGATGCAGCGGCTGAAGAGAGAGGAAGCAATCAGTATTTCCCTTTTGCTGATACTTCGAATTGGGAGGTTCCCTTCTTACAGGGATGGCTCATTGGTCAGAGCCAAGCCAGCCAGCGAGGAGGGCAATCGCAACAAAACGAGGGTTTGACATCGATGGGAGGAATTCCTTCGTCGAGAATTTCGGGCAGGTCTTCTTCTACTGCTACTACTACTACTACTACTACTACAAGGCACCACCACCATGGATCTCCACGCCCGAGAACAACTGAGCAGAACGATCCTCAGCCCACCATGAGCCAGGTCCAAGCCGAGCTAGCCACTTCGCTGGCGGCGGCTGCAGCCTCCGAGCTGCCATGCACCGTTAGGCTCAGGATATGGTCCCATGACGTGAAGAATCCGTGCACGCCTCTTGACACTGAAGAGCAGTGCCGTTTGAATATTCCCCACGCCGTGCTTTGCAGGTATGTGGGATTTATTTCACTCTTTCGTATGTAAAATGAACACGGATGACATGTCATAGACGTCGACAGTGAAATGGGCGCACATATTTCGCCGTGTGGGAGGTTTTTAGCTGTTTGCGTGGCGTGTATAGTGACGAACAACGATGCTGATCAGGGGTTAAATCCTCGTGGGGTCCCACATGATTTTTTGTCGTCTTCTCCAACTAGGCATCCCATTACGTCTCACCCGATCATCTATGAGTTGAGGATATATTCTCTCGAGGAGGCCACGTGAGTTGTATTAAATTTTGTGCTCGTTAGTTTACCTGGCGTAATTTTTTGGATGATCTTTTTTCTTACATAAACTTGCTTTCAACTGTTTACCGTAGATTTGGCTCTGTCCTAGCCTCTCGCCCCATAAGAGCTGCTCACTGTTTGACGTCAATACAGGTTCTTCTCGCTCTTAGATTTGAAGCATAAGAGCGATATGCAATTTTTTTTTCACTTTGGAAATCTTTGGCAGTTCTCTCCTACCTCGGATCATCTGTTACTAGCTTATGGTCGGCGCCACAGTTCACTTCTCAAAAGTGTTCTAATCGATGGAGATTCAACAGTTCATATTTACACGATCTTGGAGGTTAGGAATCTGCTGCTAATTTTTATCTGCGTATTTCCTTCCAACACATTGTATCATCTTCAAAGATTCATTCTCTCCACTGCTGTTTTTTGGTGCAGATCTACAGAGTTTCTGATATGGAGCTCGTCAGAGTTCTTCCGAGCGCTGAAGACGAGGTTAATGTAGCTTGCTTCCATCCTTGGGTTGGTGGTGGCTTTTTATACGGAACTAAGGTCAGTGACAAGCTTTCAATGCAATGTAATAACTTAAACTATCCATTACATTAAGTACATACACACACATATATATATGTATATATATATATATTTATATTTTTACAGGAAGGGAAGCTTAGGATTCTCCAGTGCAATGTATCAGAAGGCTTTAAACACGAGGAATACTCTGCTTCAGATAGCGTCTTGTATGAGGTAGATTTGAGACATGGTTCGATAAAATGGTTTGTTCTTTTCCATGTTCGGTTTTTGAAAGTCTTGGCTTCTTTCCTAGGTTTGACTCTGAGGGGTATTTATGGGACTTACTTCACGCAAGATGTGTACAGTTCACCGTCGACTTATCGCTGCAATGCAAACCATATAGAGAGATGATGTTCGATACAGTCGAAGTCGTCACAAACTGACTGACTAATCTTTTTTATCCTTTTTTTTGGGGGGGGATATATTTGATGATATCAAGGAAAAGAAAAACTTATTTATTATTTCGTCGGACATGGTTGTTGGGTTTTCGGAGATTAAAGAAAAAGGATGAAGAAGGCTGAATGATATGATTATCTACTTCTGTTATTTTCATCTCCCTTTTGATTGATCTTTTACTGAATCATAATAGGAAGGGAGATTAATGGAATAAATTAGCCAACAAGGAAACATATGATCCCGTTTTATTTCCTAATAAAGATCGAATGGAAAAACGTATCTAATCGTCGACTTACTGAATCTCCTAAATGATATATATAGTAAATATCCACAAAACCAGTATATCAAACAGCAAAGATCTTTCATAAAAGGATTCTTTCCATAAAAGTGCTCTCCACGGAAAAGAATTAGTCCTATATATATAAGATGCATGACGAAAAAACAACGTTAATACCAATTAATCAAATCCACACAGGCCGCAAACATGTCTTCTTCTTCTTCTTCTGTATTCCTCGTCAAGCCTCTTCAAGTGGACGAAGAAAACACGAATCAACTCAGCCTAATGTGCCTAAAGAGCAACGAAACACACACAGTAAGCACACACGCAGACCTAAGAAGCAAACGCTGCGTAGGTTCTTCTCAGGGATGGCTCGCCTTTACAGACAGAGACAATGCAAACCCTTTCCTCATCAACCCTTTCGACAAAACCCTAATCATAACCCTACCAAGCTTTTCTCCACCAAGACGCAGTCACCCTCTCTCCACAACCGTTACCATCGATAAGCTCATCCTATCAGCCAATCCCAGCTCAAGAAACTGCAAGAACTTCGTCGTAGCAGTTATGTACACCTACCTTCTTGACAGAAAGCTCGCCTTTTACGTCCATGGAGAAAGTCGGTGGTTCTTCCCTCCGAAGGGAGGGAAATTAGACACCTACTACGACATCGTCTTCAGCGGCAGCGATTCCATGCTTCTTGCCTTAGGCTCAGGGCCAGAAATCGAAATATGGGACTCGAACAAGCTCGTGCCTGTAAGGGCCATCGGGTTAAAAGGTTCTTGGTCCCAAGACGGCGAGAGGTTCGACTCCGAGCTGTACTCCGGCGAGTGGTACTTGGCCCTATCGCCGTCGTCCGGGAAAATGTTCGTCGCCATGAGGTACGTCGGCGAGTTCGTGAGGTACGACGGCGAGGTGGTGCGAGAGGGGGACACGCTGACGGACTACTGCTCGGCGCCTCTGGTCTGCCCTTACAGGACGGTGTTCTTTCACGTGTATAGGGTGGATCTCGCCGCCGGCGGCGGCGGATGCGCGGAGGAGGGAGTTTTGGTCGGGGCTGAGGAGTCTGATATGGAGGGGCTGGCGATGTTCGTGGGTGGAAGCGAATCGGCGATGGTTCAGACGGCGGCGGCGAACTGGCCGGAGATGAAGGGGAATCGGATTTACTTCACCGACGACTACTTCGATCGAATGGAGGAAGATTACTGCTACGGTGGGCATGATATGGGGGTTTTCGACTTGAAGGAAGGGAAAGCCGAAGATTTAATGGAGGATCAAGGAGATAGAATCTTTCCTCCGCCATTTTGGATGATTACTAAAAACCTCGGACCGAGTTTGTCGTAGGAAGTTGAATAGTTTCTGGTTTTTTCATTATTTGGAATTTGAAATAGCAATATTATATTCTTTCATTACAATTACAACGCCCAAATAAAGCCAGGTGTCGTCTTATAGTTTGAGTGCGTGTGTGTTTTTTTCCCTGACAAGCTCTCCACGTGACTGTTACACGTGTTAGAATATTGACGATTTGGGTCCCTTAAAATCTTCCAATTGAAGACGATGAAAATATTTATTTAGACCAAAACAAAGGCATCATAATTAGCTGGAACGCTCTTTAAATCTCTTCATCGTTCATTCCAAACAAACCCCAAAGAGTCAGCGAATACACTCGGCATCGATTTACATTATTACCATGTACGATGAACATTGCCATACGCTTCTAGATTCCTCTCTACAGTGTGGATATATATATATAACTATAAGAGATCCCATGAAACAAAAAATTAATAAATATATTTTGCTTGACTGTGTAGTAACTCTTGAGAACCTCCTTCTCCAAAAGTCTGAAGATTTGGTCTTTCGAGAGTTGGGGTTCGGTTCTCTCATATAATTCCTCTGTTTCGCAGACATGTCTGTTTCTTTTTTGAATTCCATCCCAGCCAATCACAGGTGCAAATATCCCCATGAACAGAGCTGTTCATCTCTTCAGAAATCCAAAATCAAGTGTTCGGAAAGGTACGAAAGGCGCAGCCCACGGCTGCTTATAAGCTCGGCTATCGCCGTCCCAGACGACGAAGTGCCTTCGATCTGCACCAAGTCCGATAAAAATCGCATCTTTGGTGAAAAGAACGAACTTACGCAGGTGGGAAGTCGACGGATGGCTGTCTTGTGTGGGCTCGGCTACTATGCCAATGGTTTCAGAGGCTTTCCTTGGTTAGCTCTGAATTTTCACATGGCGCACGGTCTGAATATGGACCCATCTACCTTGCAGCTTGTGCAGAATTTGGGCAATCTGCCTATGGTCGCTAAGCCTTTGTATGGGGTTTTGTCTGACTCCTTGTACATCGGCGGCGCTCGTAGGATACCGTATATCTCCATAGGAGGTAAGAAGATAATAATTAAAAAAAAAAAAAAAACTTCCCAGTTCATGCTTACACTCTTTCTTCACTGATATTGGTGCTTTCTTCGGTCTGAAAAGATTTTGCTGGATTTGATAATTGTTTGCTGCTTGTAATCATTCTTCTTACGATATCAATCTCTTCAGTTGTTTTGCAGGCACTTTCTTGGGGAACGATGGCCTTAATCCCAATAGCCACAGAAGCTCAATTCGCTCTAATGGCATGCGTTCTTCTGACCAATCTCGGCGCATCTATCTCCGAGGTTGCAATGGATGCCCTCGTTGCAGAGTACGGCCAGAAGAAAAGAATCCCGGGACTTCAATACTACGCTTACACGGCGTCTGCGCTCGGCGGAGTCGTAGCAAACTTACTCGGAGGCTTTTTCTTGCTCAGAACGCAGCAAACGAAATCAATGTTCCTCGCCTTTGCAGCTCTGCTCACGCTTCACCTCACCGTATCGTTAAGAGCGAAAGAGCAATCGCTAGGCCTTACTCACACAGCAATGAGTAAATCAGTCACTCAGGCCATAGGGAAGCAGTACGCCGACCTTTTGCTGGCGATCAAAGACGAACGCATTTCCCGCCCCCTTTTCTGGGCGGTTTCGTCCATTGCGCTAATCCCAGTTTTGTCGGGCTCCATTTTCTGCTACCAAACGCAGCGCCTCGGCCTCGACCCGTGGATCATAGGAATGTCGAAAGTCACGGGGCAGCTAATGGTCCTTACGTTCTCAGTCCTATACAATCGTTTTGGACGAAGCATTCCCATGAAAAAAGTGGTCTTTACAGCTCAGCTCTTATACTCCATCTCCCTCCTCCTCGACCTTGTCCTAGTGAAGCAGATAAACTTACAGCTCGGAATCTCAAACGAGGCCTTCACGCTCTGTTTCTCGGGATTGTCTGAGACTATTTCGCAGTTCAAACTCTTGCCTTTCCACGTGCTCTTCGCAAGCCTGGCCCCGCCGGGCTGCGAGGGTTCGCTCATGTCTTTCGTTGCCTCTGCGTTGTGCCTGTCGTCGATATTCAGCGGGTTCTTAGGCGTAGGCCTGGCCTCGTTTCTTGGCGTAACTTCTGGCGATTACTCGAACCTCTCTTTGGGAATTGCTGCGCAGTTTTGCGCTGCTTTGCTGCCTCTGTTTTGGATCGATTGCGTGCCCACGGTGGGAGTTATTACGCCCGACAAGGCGAAGAACAGAGGCGCGAGCAGAAGGGCTCGAAGAAATAGGAGAGTGGGACGAAGGGTCGTTTTCGATTCGAGTTATAGCTATCGTCGGGAAAGAAAAAGGGAATCAGATTTGCGAAGGTGAGAAAAGAAGACATGGAAAAACAGATTCATCTCTGTGATCAGGGTCTACCGAGTTTCTCTTTGAACCTATGGCTAAAGCACCTTAAGATCCATCGAAGTTTTCGACTGAAGTTAAGAGGGTAAAGTATAGGCAGGTAATGGGCACATTTGAGTTCTTCATCCAATAACCATAGATAGCCCATCGTCTTCTCAGATGATTATAACCAAGCATTCATTTGAGGGCTCTCTATAGTTTATGTTATTACACATTAAGTTAGGACCTAACTTAGGGGCTCTTCGTTGGTCTTTAATTCAGCCCATATCATCTCTTACTGTTTCCGTGTTATAGTTGTGGAATTGCTGGTTTTTTGAGAACCTAATTCAATGGTCCTTTAATGTATGCTAATGATTTGGTTCGATCTGAGCAATCGCTAGCTCAATCGAAGCTCAAAACAGCAATTAACACACACACACTTCGACAGATTGTTTAACGTGGTTCGGCCTGTTCAGCCTACATCCACGGATCAACCGAGCGTTTTCTCGTATTACTCACAACACGAAACTTACAGCACTCACGGCCCTCTACAGATTTCGTGTTTACACCTCTGTGAGCTACTCACTCTACAAGACGCTACACTCGCTCAAAGATGATGCGTCGAACTGATGTTACAGGATTTATATAAGCTGATATTCTAAGTGTCGAACGATTCTATCCGTTGATCTCGCCTTAATCGGACGTCCCAGAATTAGCCACGTGGTACACGCTTTGCTCGTGACTTCACAGAAGGCGCATGACGATTTAATAAGTGAAAACCCGTCTCTATTATTAGCCGTCCGATTTAGATCATGCGGCTCAGATTCACCATCACACGGATCGAGCTACTTCTAATCTCAGCCATTCGTCGTCTTCGCGCGCCATCTGACGCATCAGATTCAATCTCCGAGGTTTAAACGCCATCCCTCGGATCTGGCGCGCACAGATCGAACGGTTCCTGTAAGTCGCAACCATCATCACAGTTCTTCAGCTCCTTTCACATCTGCTTCGACACGCCGCCTGCTCCGGCGATTTCCGACGACTTCCGGCGAGGTCCAGGCTCGCTATTCTCAACAAACTCCACCTCGAGTCTGCGACCTTGCGAACCAAACTCCTCGTTTGGCCTGATCTGCTCAAACGTGCCAGCTCTGCTCGCCTGAAATAACACCAAAGTCAGCTCATCATCTTCCTCTGCTTTACCTGAGAATCTCTGTTCCGAGCTTTGATCTCCCTCAAAGCTCCACCTCAAGTAATACCTTCTTGCTCGGTTGATCAACCAGCTCCCTCAGGAGCTGCGCACCACCACTGAGAATTTCCCAACTCCAAGTAGGATCGACACTTCCCACTTGGAGTGATCTCGGCCATTTGAGCTTACTCTCACTGATTCTTCTGATAAGTTCTCGGTTCTTGTCTCATTTGCTGCATCCCTGGCTTCCATTGAGTCAGCAATCTTCCTTTCCTTTGTCTCACTCGTCGTGGATAGCTCAGCAGCACCTACAGAACCTTCAGCAGAAAAACCAGAAAATTCAGAGTTAGCATCAGTTTGCATTTCAGAGCAGTTTCCATCCGAGTTCTTGCTCTGATTCCGTGCTTCTTCTGAACCAAGCTCCACCTCAGACGTCACCCTCTCATGTGCCTTTGAGGTGCCCTCGCCGTGTGGAGTAAACAGCTCCACCTCAGTCTCTGAATCATCACCATCAGAGCTCAAACTGCCACAGCTTCCAGTAGCAGATTTCAGAAAGTCTGTTTCGAGCTTCTGTTTTCCCTTGCATTTTTCTCCTACATCTCGAACATCCTGTGGTCGCGCTGGCACGTCGTTCTTATCTCCGCATTTCCTAGTTTCAGAAAGTGTGCCTCTCATCACAGAACACCCATCGAGCAAGTAGATACCATGCTTCAAAGTACCAGTCAGAACCAGCCTACCCTGCTTCAGCACTTCAGCTCTTCCCGCAGCTAGTCTTGTGTTGTAACCTTTCCCGTCCAATGCTCCAATGGAAATTAGGTTTCTCTTTAACTCAGGGACATACCTCACATCCCTTAGAAGCCCCACAGATCCATTCGGCAGCCTCAATGGACTGAACCACTGCCCAACACCTCACAGCTTTCTCCATTTCCTAGCTGCACTTTCTTGCCTTTTAACTCCCTGTAATCCCGCAACCAAGCCTTGTTGAAGGTAATGTGCATGCTTGAGCCCGAGTCTAGTACCCAACCTTCGCTCTCATTGCCCTTAGAGACTGCTAGAACTTCAGCATACTCGAAGTTTCTATCATCAAAAGCAGCCGAGCTCACCTGTGCTTGCTTGGTGTTTTCTTTTGATCTCTTGGGGCAGAATCTTATAATGTGACCCACTTCATCACAGTGGAAGCATCTCCTAGCCTCAGCCTTCTCTTTCTCCTTGCCTTTCTTCTTCCATGAACCTTGTTTCTTCTGCACAAGAAGCATATCTGCAGCAGGAATGTCAGAAACCAGTTTGTGTGAGGATGAGCTGTTTAGCTGCCTCGAGCTGATAGCTGAGAGCACATCCTCCATTGAAATCTTTTCCCTGCCATACAATAGAGCTTCCTTGAAGTGTTCATGGCTCGGAGGCAGAGAGCATAACAACAAAAGTGCTTGATCTTCGTCCTTCAAAACCTCACCAATGTTGAGCAAATCTGAAATCAGCTTTTGAAAGTGATCAATCTGCTTTTCAAGGAGCTCTCCATCCACCATTCTGAACGTGTACAAGGCTTGCTTGAGGTACAATCTTCGAGCTAGGGACTTAGTCTGGTAAAGTGACTCCAGCTTCGCCCATAATGCATCCGCCGAAGCCTCCGTTGACACCCTGCGAAGTACACTGTCAGACAGACACAGAACCAAAGCAGAATATGCTTTCTCTTTGAGTTTCTTCTTCGCAGCAGCCGTTAAATCCTTCGGTTCCATCTCATTATCAGGCTTCAAAGCCTCCTCGAGCCCCTTCTCTACCAGCACCGCCCTCATCTTCAGCTTCCACAGCCCAAAGTCGTTCGAACCATCGAAAATCTGCATCTCAAACCTCGTCGCAGCCATTCCTCTGAAGATCGCCTCGATCCGCAGCTCGCCGCACCACTTGTTGTGGAATTGCTGGTTTTTTGAGAACCTAATTCAATGGTCCTTTAATGTATGCTAATGATTTGGTTCGATCTGAGCAATCGCTAGCTCAATCGAAGCTCAAAACAGCAATTAACACACACACACTTCGACAGATTGTTTAACGTGGTTCGGCCTGTTCAGCCTACATCCACGGATCAACCGAGCGTTTTCTCGTATTACTCACAACACGAAACTTACAGCACTCACGGCCCTCTACAGATTTCGTGTTTACACCTCTGTGAGCTACTCACTCTACAAGACGCTACACTCGCTCAAAGATGATGCGTCGAACTGATGTTACAGGATTTATATAAGCTGATATTCTAAGTGTCGAACGATTCTATCCGTTGATCTCGCCTTAATCGGACGTCCCAGAATTAGCCACGTGGTACACGCTTTGCTCGTGACTTCACAGAAGGCGCATGACGATTTAATAAGTGAAAACCCGTCTCTATTATTAGCCGTCCGATTTAGATCATGCGGCTCAGATTCACCATCACACGGATCGAGCTACTTCTAATCTCAGCCATTCGTCGTCTTCGCGCGCCATCTGACGCATCAGATTCAATCTCCGAGGTTTAAACGCCATCCCTCGGATCTGGCGCGCACAGATCGAACGGTTCCTGTAAGTCGCAACCATCATCACAGTTCTTCAGCTCCTTTCACATCTGCTTCGACACGCCGCCTGCTCCGGCGATTTCCGACGACTTCCGGCGAGGTCCAGGCTCGCTATTCTCAACAGCTACGATACGATCGATCTATCACGTGAATATATTCAAGAATATATTGCTTCTTTTTGGGTTTGAATTGAAGATGATACTATCTATAAATATTCAATAGCAAAATGCATAAAAAGGCATGACTTTTTTCATTGTGTAGCATGTGAGTAGCACATGATTCACTTGAAGAGTGGTTGCAAGAACATGGAACATGGGAGGAACCTAATTGTTCGGTCCAAAACATGGGCGCCAACTAACTAGAGCAGAAGCAAATATCAAGATATAATAATATGATAAACACAAACGCATGTTATAAATATATGTATATAATGGTTGATATTTGGTTTCATTGTTCATCAACATGATGAAGACAAGGTGGTGGCTTTGATTGATTGCTCGATCGTCACGCCACCAATGATGATAATTGGATCCCATTCCATTATTCGATCTCTTCTTTTACAGCGAAAGACAGCCGACTAGTTTAAAAACTAATTTAAACAAACTATTTTCTAACCCTTGTTCGGCATTTTCCTTGTGAAATTTTGATGTTTGTAACGTAGCCACATTTTTAATTTTTGTTTCTTTAAAAAAAAGGGGGAAATGAAAGCAATGAAATAGCTGAAGTTTGTTGCGGTGTCGTGGTACGTAGGATGTAGGGAACTTGTGAGGAAAAAAATGCAATCTTGGAGAAGAAACGATTCATCTTATCTTTGTGAGTCCCACGATATTTTATTTTAATTTTTCGATATTATATCATCATAATTGCGCTATTAATATAATCTTCTTTTTCTGTTGTTGCCCCACCCCCCACAACATATCTTATTGTATTTGGGATTACGACATAAAATGTCTACAATGGATAATCAAATCTGTACTGTACATGTGATTCGTATAATGTAAGAACAAGCAATTTCTAATTTTATATCATAATCACTCCTCCTTCTTCTCCACATGACCCCAACCACAAGCGCACTTGCACACGTGGTATCAGGTTATTGGGTACAGTGACGAGCCTTGAATGTACAATGACGAAACTGACCCTCAACCACTGAGCTTGTGGGTGCCTTTGTACAATTTGGGCTATATGATGAAACTTATTCGCATATTTTGGTAAATTAGATTAGATTAAGTCGAGCTAATAAATATGCAATAAAGGTAAACTAACTATTACGTTTGTTTTAACTTAATCCTCACCCACCCATACCAAACGAAGAACAAAGAGAAATGACAAATTTTAATTAGTTTGGACTTTAGAGGAACAAGAGAAAAGGTAAACAAACCTAATAATGGTCCACCACCACTCGTATTAATACCATTATTGGAAGTGTAAATAAAAATCATAGTGGGCATGTAATATTGTTGACATTTTGAATACTTTTGTTCATGCATCATCGAAAATAAAAAATAAAAATATTAAAGAATATTTCACTACAAGATCCCCGTGATTAGAGGGCATACACAAACAAAACCGGTCGGAAAAGATTCAAAAAAAAAAAAAATGACGAACACGAAAGAAAAGAAAAAAAAAGAAAAATTCACACCCGACCATTTATTTTCTTTATTAAATTACTACAATTCAAAATTTCTGCCTCGTTGAATTCGATAAAAATAATAAATGAAATCAATGTCATCATCGCTCCTCCTTTAATAACGCAGAAACAAGAACAAGGCAATAAAAGGTGTGTTGTAATAAGTCTCTCTCTCTCTCTCTCTCTCTCTCTCTCTCTAACATAACGCAGAAAAGAAGCAAAACCCATTAAAGAAGAAGAGAAACTCGTCTCAGAAATGGAGATTTTGAACCCAACAGAAGCTTTCTTCGACGAGGACTTCCTCAACTTCACCCTCGAAGGTGCTGAGCTCATAGGCGAAGAGAACGACTCGAAAGATTCTTCCTCTTCCTTCGACTCCAAAGCGACGTCGTTCAGCCAAGAGATGAACAGCTCTTCCTTCTCCGTAAGCTTTCCCTCTCTCTTCTGTTACCGGCGAGCTTGGCCTCAGCCGCCGGCTTACTTTCTGTCGTGAGGGTACCCTGGTAATTTCTTAACGTGGGGGCATATTCGGAATATAACTTTAACGGACGAGACTCATCACGTTATGCCGTGAGTGGCGGGGACTTAAATGACGAAACTGCCCTTCATGACCTTCAATGTACTTTTTGAGACGTTTCTTGGCCATTTCTTTTGACTTTATTGAACCCCTTCGAAAAACTCTCTGACAATCATTTAATCTTGAAATTAATTTAGAAACTAACGGAAATATGCCCAACCCATCAATTTGAAAAATATATATATTATATATAAATCTTTAATTCTCACTTCTTTACACAAGCTGAAATCTCTGGTTCTGTAAAGATTCAATCTTTGTTATTACAATGTCAAGCTCGAACTAGCAGCTTCATCATATCAAATTTATTACAGGAATTTGTCGAAGAACTCGAATGGCTATCGAACAAAGACGCCTTCCCCGCCGTCGAAACATGCTTCGGCATCTTGTCCGACAATCCACAGCTCATCCCAAAACACCAAATTAGCCCTAATTATTCCAAGCCCAATCACAGCACAAGTTCAATTTCATCATCGATCGCCAGCTTATGCTTCGTAGGCCTCAAAGTCCCAACAAACTTCCCAGTTCGTCCCCGAACGAAGAGTCGCCGGAGAAGCAGAAGAATTTTCTCCGACGAATTGCCACCTCAGAAGGCGAGCATCGCCTTATTATTCAAGAAAAGGCCAATTAGGAGTTTTTCGGGGGGAATGGGAAGGAGGTGCCTGCATTGCCAGTCGGACAAGACGCCACAGTGGCGTGCGGGCCCCATGGGCCCGAAGACTCTCTGTAATGCTTGCGGGGTTAGGTACAAGTCGGGCCGTCTTCTGCCCGAGTATCGGCCCGCGAATAGCCCGACGTTTTCGAGCGATTTGCATTCGAATTCGCATAGGAAGGTTGTTGAGATGAGAAGGCAGAAGGAGGCCATGGAGGACGTGGATATATAGATATATGTTGTAGGATATATATATGTACTTTAATTTTATGGTGTAGTTTCTTTAGTTTATGTGTTAGCAACACGAATTCAGACATTCGGACTATCGGTTTTGGTGAATTGACGCAACTGATTAATAATGAGAAAACCGGAGATCTAAAGTATTGTCTATACTAAGGACTAAAAGTGGTATATATATAAGTGACCGGTCTGAGCAAGCATGGGAGACTATGATTAATACCGAGTAAAGATACTGGTCTTAACAAAGGATTCAGGAAGGCACGACAGTATGCGATATCGGACAAATGACAGATTGGACAATAGAGACAAGTGCATGCTGAAACAAAAAGGAAATTTCAGACATTCAATGCAATGCTGCGAGTCCAGAGTTTAGACAAGGTCAACTAACGCAAATAAGGAATAAAGCTAGTGACAGGATAGACTGCAGCTGAAACCGGACAGACCCATTTTTGGAAAGCCAATTAATGCACCGATCAGAGTGAAGAGTCTATCTCACAACGGTTTGAATTTCAAACCTCAAGTATAAAAGAAGAGAGACAAGAAGAAGATTATTTACTTCACTAAACTCAAACATTCATACTGCTTTGAAATCTTACTCTCACAAAGGTCGAAGTTAGAGCTATTCAACGAGCTGTGGTGAGAGCACAAAAACAAAAAGTGAAGTACAAAGACACTTCTTCTTTAGATTTGAATTTGTTGTAATCATCTCCAACGGACTGTAAAAAGCTGTTGAAGTAGGTGGATTGTTGTAAACAACTGCCTAGGGAGTCATTAGATTAGAGCTGTTTTTCAGCTGGGTAGGTTGTACAAGATTGTATAACTGAAGATCTAGTGATCCTTCCTTACGAGGAAGAAGGGGAGACGTAGGAGATTTTAACTCCGAACTTCCAGAAACAAACCGGTCTCATACATACACTCACACACACACTTATTCATTATATATTGGTTTCAACCACTCAGTATCACTTTCCGCACGTATACTGACTGGTCACTGATTGAGTAGCTGTCCTTGACAAGACAAACCGAAAAAGAGACAAGCGTTTATTCACCCCCCCCCCCTCTAAACGCGTAAACCGATCCTAACAAGTGGTATCAGAGCGGGTTTTACTCAATCATCAACCATCAACCGATAAAGATGAATACATCAAGCAAGCTGCCGATGTTCTCCCGTGAAAACTTCATGGAATGGAAAGTTCGCATGATGACCCATCTAGCTGCCCAGAACGAAGATATGTGGGATGTCATTACAGATGGACCTCCAAAGTTAGAAAAGGTCAATCCACTGCATACGCAAGACAACGCACAGCCACAAATGATTGCAAAGGTGAAAAGTGATTGGACAGAGGCAGAGAAGAAACTAATGAATCTAGATAATGTTGCAAAAGACATTCTGTTCAAAACACTGGATACCGGAACATTCAGACAGGTGATGCTATGCAAAACAGCAAAGGAGGTCTGGACAAAACTATGTCAAATCTGCGAAGGAAACGAGTCTACACGGGAAAACAAGCTCATTGTTGCCATACAAAAGTACGACAGCGCAAAGATGAAGCCGGGAGAATCAATGGCTGATTTCGAAAGCCGGTTCATGAACATCATCAATGATCTCACCGCTCTTGGAAGAACACTAGAGAACCGAGATGTAGCCATCAAAATCATGAAGGCCCTTCCTCGTGAATGGGATGTTAAGACCATGGCTATGAGGGAATCAAAGGATCTCAGCAAGATACAAGTTCACGACTTATTTGCTGACCTCAAAGCTTATGAGTTCGAACTACAGACAAGAATGGAAGAGTCAGTCACAGAACAACCTGTCAAGGCGCTTGTAGCACCAGAAACTTCAAACTCTAAAACATCAGAAGAACTGACTGATGAAGTCATGGCACTCTTTGTAAAGAGATTCGGAAAGTTCATGAAGAAAAATCGAAGCAACAGTTCTGAAGGTAAAAATTTCATAAAGAATAAAACAGAGAGAACTGATGTTTCGTGTTTTAAATGTGGCAGGAAAGGACATTTTGCAATCGACTGTCGGATCTCAAAGAAAGAGAAGGAGAAAGCCGGTACCAAGTCAAAGAAGCATCAAAAGGCATTTGTGGCCAAGAGTGGAAAGACATGGGATGACTCTGACTCTGAAGAATCAGACAGCGATGAGTCAGATACCGAAAGTGATCAGGAATCTCATGAATGTCTCATGGCAAATATGACTGACAATGAGGTATGTGATTCTGTACCGGATGATTTTACTAAGGAGGAGCTTCTTCAGGCCCTTCAAGAAATGGCTGAAGAATATCAGAAACTCTCTACTAGGATTAAGCAGAAAGGGAAAATCACCGCAGTCGAACAAACTGATAGTGATTTTAGTCAAGCAAAAGTGTTAAATGAGGAAGTTAGAGAACTTAGAAACGAAATAGTGCAGTTAAGGACTGAAAACGGTAGGCTAAATACGATCGTAAAGACTTGGAGTCAGTCCAAGAAAACAGTAGAAAATATGCAGAATAGTCTGAAGGTTAGCAATGACAGAACTGGACTAGGATTTAGGGAAACCGGATCGAGTGAATCAACAGCGAGAGAAAAGAATACTAGCTGGATTAGGTTTATTCCAGCCAGTTCTTCGCAAGGAAATAACACCAGTAATATACCTGTATCCCCAGTTAGGATAGAGAGAGAAGCTCAACATAATAAAAGATTACCAAAAATAGAGCCTCTACAAAACAGATCTATATCAAGCGGGCATGAGCATAAGGGGAACAGGAGACATGAATATAAGTACAGAAACCAGGCTAGACAACACCATACACCTAGACCTAGATATGGAATGACTAGGAATAGAAACATCAAATATCTCATAGACCCTCAAACTGGTCGGACTGCTAGAGTCTTCCAGATCTGGGTTCCTAAGAATCTAATCTATACTGGACCCAAGTGAAACTGGGTACCAATGTATGTATATATATATATATATATATTTTGTTTTTCAGGAATACATTGAGGAACTGAACCGATCAGTATGGTATCTGGATAGTGGATGCTGTCAGCACATGACGGGAAACGGAAGACTACTAAAGGAGCTTAGGGCACATACCGGACCGACAATCACCTTCGGAGATAACGGTAAAGGTAAAACAATAGGGAAGGGGGTGATTACTCACAGAAACCTTACCCTAAAAGATGTACACCTAGTGCAAAATCTTCATTATAACCTAATAAGTGTAAGTCAGCTATGTAGGAATAACTACCTAATATCATTTGAAAAAGATAAATGCCTTGTCAAAGATAAAGAGAAACGCATACTGATAACTGGGCATAGGGTTGGGGGTACATATAGGGTTCACTGGGGAGACCAATCAGTTGCTACCCGAACTTGTCTAATAGCTCATAACTCCAAAAGTTGGTTGTGGCATAAACGTCTCAGTCACTTAAATTTTAAGACCATCTCAGCCCTTAGGGATAAAAATCTAGTTAGAGGTCTACCTAATCTAAGGTTCTCAAAAGATAAACACTGCACAGCTTGTCAGTTAGGTAAACAAATTAGGTCAACGTTTAAGAATAAAGGAAGTATAGAGTCAAACCGGTGTCTAGATTTACTCCATATGGATTTATTTGGACCAATACCAATAGTCAGTCTTGGTGGTGCTAAATACACACTTGTAGTCGTAGACGATTTCTCTAGGTACACCTGGGTAGTATTTTTAAAATCTAAGGACCAAACACCAGACAACTTGATAAAGCTTTTCAGAAGAATAGCGAATGAACAAAATGGTAACATAAACCGGATCCGCAGTGACCGGGGTACTGAGTTTGTGAACATAACGGTAACCAATTTTCTTGAGAACCATGGTATACGCCATGAGTTGTCTGCTGCCAGGACACCTCAGCAGAATGGAGTTGCTGAGAGGAGGAACAGAACTCTCAAGGAAGCAGCCAGGACAATGTTAGCAGATGCGGATATCTCTCATAAATTCTGGGCAGAAGCCATTAATACTGCTTGCTATACACAGAACCGGTCCATGATTTGCAAGAAACAGGGCAAAACACCGTACGAAGTATGGACCGGAAATGTTCCCACAATCAGTTACTTCAAGACCTTTGGAAGCAAATGTTTTATCCACAACAATGGGAAGAATCAACTCTCGGCATTTGACACAAGGGCAGAAAAGGGAATATTCCTTGGGTATTCTTCAGTCAGCAAAGCTTACCGAGTCTTCAACACAAAAACTCTGTCTATAGAAGAATCAGCACATGTAGTCTTTGAAGAGTCAGAAACTGATAACCATACTCCAAGTGATATCAATCGACTGAGCAATCAATTGGAAAGATCTCATTTTGAGGATGAAAGTGATGAAGAAATAAGTCAACCGGTATTGGAGCTGACAGAAACACCTATTGTAGAAGAAACCAATATTCAAGATACAACCACTGAGATACAGATGGAACCTGTGGAAACAATCAGTCCACACAATACCGGTAACGAAGGTGGATCAGAATGTGAAACTCACACAGAAACTCAAGAAACACCGGAGGAATCAATTGAGGGGGAACGCATCAAATGGAACCGCACAAAATTAAATCATCCTCAGCAATTGATCATAGGAGATCCTGCTGCACCTATGAAAACAAGGCGACAGACGAACCCCAATCTATTTAGTCATGCGTTCATTTCACAAATTCAACCAACAAAGGTTGATGAAGCTCTCAAGGATGACAACTGGATAGAAGCAATGCAGGAAGAACTAAACCAGTTCGAGCGAAATCAAGTCTGGACACTTGTTCCAAGGCCAACACAAACTGTAATCGGTACAAAATGGGTTTTCAAGAACAAGCTAGATGAAAATGGACTTGTCACCAGAAATAAGGCAAGACTGGTTGCTCAAGGGTACAGACAAGAAGAAGGAATAGACTATGATGAGACATTCGCACCGGTAGCAAGACTGGAGGCCATACGGATTTTCTTGGCATATGCAGCTTATAAGGACTTCAAAGTATATCAAATGGATGTCAAGAGTGCATTTCTGAATGGTACAATTTCTGAGGAAGTATACGTTGCTCAACCACCCGGTTTCGAAAACCATGAGTACCCGAATCATGTCTACCGTCTAAAGAAGGCTCTCTATGGACTAAAACAAGCTCCAAGAGCGTGGTATGAAACGCTATCAAAGTTCCTAACTGATCATCAGTTCATAATTGGAAGTGTTGATAAAACACTATTCAGGTTCACTAAAGGAGAGCATCTATTGATCGTCCAGATCTATGTTGATGACATTATCTTTGGATCAACTGATCCTAAGCTGTGCAAGCGATTCTCTAAAATGATGCAGGATCAGTTTGAGATGAGTATGATGGGTGAACTCACATTCTTTTTGGGACTTCAAGTAAGACAAACGGAGCAGGGGATATTCATAAATCAAGCCAAATATACAAGGGAACTACTTAAAAGATTCGGTATGGAAAACTGCTCACAAGCTACCACGCCTATGAGTTCATCAATCAAGCTGGATAAAGATGAAACTGGAATATCAATTGAAGTTACCAAGTATAGGGGGCTGATCGGATCACTGCTATATCTTACTGCTAGCAGACCGGATATTATGTACAGTGTGTGTTTGTGCGCCCGGTTCCAGTCTGATCCAAAAGAAAGTCACTTCTCAGCAGCAAAGCGCATCTTGAAGTACCTCAAAGGGACTGTAAATGTTGGTCTATGGTATCCCAAAGACTCAAGCTTATCACTGCATGGATACACAGATGCTGACTATGCTGGCTGCAAAATTGATCGACGAAGTACCAGTGGCACATGTCAGTTTCTTGGCGACAGACTTATTTCCTGGTTCAGCAAGAAGCAAACATCTATAGCCACATCCACAGCTGAGGCAGAATATCTTGCGGCTGGAAGCTGTTGCTCGCAGATTCTCTGGATACAGCATCAACTGGAAGATTATGGAATACAAGAAACCGACACGCCTATCTTCTGTGACAATACAAGTGCAATCGCAATCACACAGAATCCAGTATTTCACTCTCGGACAAAGCACATCGAAATAAGACATCACTTCATACGAGATCATGTGCTGAAGAAAAATGTGCGCCTGGAACACATATCAACCGATCTACAAGTTGCCGACATCCTAACCAAGCCACTACCAGAAGCTAAGTTTCTCTTTTTCCGAAATGCTTTAGGTCTATTGGACTTATCCTAAATACCTAAGCATAGAGTCAGGGGGAACCTCGTTATAACAAATCAATTGGTATGACTGGTGACCTAGACACTACACCAAATGGTGCAAAGTGATGATCGTATTAAACCATCTATTCCTTATCAGTCAATTCTTTCATACTGATCAAAACCTACTATTCTGACAGTTTCATCCAAAACTGATTCTCTTCACCTATATATATATATATACATATATACAATTTTTTTTATGTATACCGGAGTATTAATACCGGGAAAACTTCCTATACCAGGCCAACTTCTTCGAAACATGGACATTTTTTTTTTACAAAAACGGTATTCATACCGGACCCTGCCTAGATCAGTGACTGACCGAAATCGTTTTTATTAAATATACGTCATCAATTGCACACATTTTATCATAACGCTTTCGCAGGAAATCTGACAACACTGCAGGAAAATAGCACAGTCTATGAGAGAGAGGAAAGCTAAGCGACAAGACGTCTTATGCATTTAATGCAAATACACGCTCTCTCCCGCTGAATAAACTTCGTACTCATACTCAAATTAAAACAGTCCATCATTATCCTTCTCTCTCTCCAGCCGATTCATCATCTTCTTTCAAAAATTTTCTTAACCCTCTTTACAGAAACCCTATTCAATCCTTAGAACAAAATGGCCCCAGCACACAAAGAATTCACAAGGACGGCGCTTCAAATCTACTTTGCTAGCTGCAAAGAGACCGCACACAAGGAATTTGTCCCTATATTCGAAGCCCTAATTCAAACCGGCCTTCAAACCTTCTTTGACTGCACTGCCGAAATCTACCCAGAGGCTCTGCATCAGTTCTTCAACACAGTACTTATTGTTGGAGACCGCTTCCAGTGTGTGATCAACGGACATCAGTTCGACATCACTGAAGAGTACTTCGCAAAGCTGTTTAACCTACCAACCTCTGGAGACGCTATTATCAGTGTTTCTGATGATGTTAAGGAACGTCTCAAGCCAACGATGTCCTTAACTGGGGGAACATTTAAAGACTCAGATAAACGAGTTGTTCTTAAACCAGAGTATAGACTGCTTCACGATATTGTTGCAAAATCCATCTTGGGGAAGGCAGGATCCTTTGATATGCTCACCAGCGATAAGGTTCAGGCCATGGTGGCCATTCTGATCGGAATGAAGATCAACTGGTCTTCTGTAATTTTCTCTGTCCTCAAAGGAATACTGCCGGTACGTGACAGGCAGATCAAGAACTTTGCGCCTCAACTGTCCTTCCTTCTCAAGCGCAAGGTTGCAGATGTTGGCCCTGTTGCAGGGATTGGGTTTGTAAACTACATCTCTGATGACACCATTCGTCAGATGGTGAGCACAGCCTCGCTCACTAAGAAATCGGTGAAAAGAAAAGCAACTGACGATCTGCCCATCCTCAAGCCAACTAAGAAGTCTGCAGTTGACCACTCTCTGGGAACGTCGAAGACTATCTCCCGACCCAGACCCTCGCCGACGCAAAAGAAGAAAACTAATGACAAGCAAGGTTCATCAAAACTCTCCAAGAAGAAACTGGTCTTGGAGTCTTCCTCCTCTTCTGAAGATACTCAACCACTTCGGAAAGTTCTTACCAAGAAAAGGACCATGACGCCGATCAAGAATCTCACAACCGGGTCAGTCCCCTCAAAGAAACCGACAAAACCGACACAACCAGTCCAGACGGTTTCCACAGTAACACCAACCATCACTGTCACTCCATTCTCGGAGTTAACTGGTTCGGTGATCAGGACTGCGCCACCACAGGGTGGAGTGAGGATTCAAGAACCGGTCCGAAGTATCTCGACTGACACAGGCAAGGGCAAAGCCATTGCAATCCCTGAAGGACACGAGTCCATCGATGAAACTGCCTGGACTCTCATTCGGGAAGAGATAAAGGAGACAATTGCGGACGATCTGCGCGCCTATGACGAATGGGTTGACTTCCGGTTTACTCCATACAGTGAAAAGGTCTGGAAGTCCAAAGGTCTCTCTGACCGACTCAAACAGGCCAGACAAACTGAAGGGAAGCTCATAAAGGCACTAGGCATTGAATCCATCAAGCGCCTAGTAAATGCGCGAGAGCTATACCGGGCTACACTTCAAATGGGGCAACTGATGAGTTATATTGAGCAGCGCCGAGATAACTTTCAGCCTGAAGGAAGAGATGCAGTGCATGAGCTCCAAATTCTATCTAGGCTGGAGGCAGAACTGCAGAGTATGCAGGTCTACCATGCTGCAGTTTGGGCACAACTTCACCCGGATGCGTCATCCTCCGCCGCTGCATCAGCTGTGCCACCTGCCTCAATCTCTGCCTCCTTTGATGAGCCGCAGGACGTCTCTCTCATGACAACGGCTTTAGTGCTCGCCCCCACGCCTTCATCTTTCGTTTCACCTGTGCATACATCTCAACTGGTGCAGGGTCCAGTTCTCCATTCCTCACCAGAACCGGTCTCTGAGGAATACTTGCTATTTAGGAAACCTATTCCATCGTTCCCTTGGCTATCTCCACCATTCTCTCTACCGATTCCCATCCTAGCCAGTGGATTTTCTCATGCACAGTCACTTCCTCCCCTGCCTCTACTTCTCACCTCTGCTGGTGCATCTGAATCCTCCTTGTCTCCCACTTCTCCAGACAACGCTCAGGATATTTCAGCTACCCTGGTAGAACCCCAGCCGTTAGAGGTTCAAACTGAGCAAGAAACTGCTCTACAAGTCCCCACATCGACGAAGCAAGGCATCTCTGTCTCTGCTATTTTGACTGAATCTGTCGTTGTCTCCGCTGCTGCATTGTCGGAAAACACTCAGTCTTTCATCCCTCATCAGTCGCAACCAACGGAACCTCCAACAAGCGTATCCATACCGGTCGATATCATCAGCTCCCCGAGAGAAGTCTCCTTGATCAAGCAGACTTATCGTTCCGTCTCGGTTCTGAGCAAGACTGTCAACAGTGATCGACAGCACAACAATGAGCAGTTTCAGGCGCTTAAGGAAGATATAATCGGTCTCCGCTCAGATGTTTGTGCAGATCTGGAGGTTATTAAAGGGCAACTGACGGCATTGACTAGGCTCATCACCCCGGTTATTGCCAAAAAGGGGGAAAGTACGTCCAGCGACAGCAGAAAACAACAGCAACCGCCCAGCTCTACCTCATCAGATCCTCAGAGGTTTATCTCCAAACTTTATGTCAAAACCAAGGATCCAAAACGAGCTGCAATCGAAGCTGCACTCATCCCGGATGCAGTCTTACAAAGTCAGACTGCGGCTGTACCAGTCAGCGAAACTGGTCCAGTTGAAGTCCAGTATGATGGCAGTAGTCTACGGCATCTTGCCTGCAATCTAACAAAGGAACAGCTGGCGGACCTTCGGAGACTACATGACATAAAGGAAGACTCATACAAGGATAATAACAAGTGGAAGGAGATAGAGCGGATAGTCAAGAGCAAGGGGTACAACTAAAGTGTTGTCTGTATCACTCTCTTTTGATATGAATGAAAACTGGTTTTCTGCTGACTAGTTTTGTCAATCACCAAAAAGGGGGAAATTGTTAGCAACACGAATTCAGACATTCGGACTATCGGTTTTGGTGAACTGACGCAACTGATTAATAATGAGAAAACCGGAGATCTAAAGTATTGTCTATACTAAGGACTAAAAGTGGTATATATATAAGTGACCGGTCTGAGCAAGCATGGGAGACTATGATTAATACCGAGTAAAGATACTGGTCTTAACAAAGGATTCAGGAAGGCACGACAGTATGCGATATCGGACAAATGACAGATTGGACAATAGAGACAAGTGCATGCTGAAACAAAAAGGAAATTTCAGACATTCAATGCAATGCTGCGAGTCCAGAGTTTAGACAAGGTCAACTAACGCAAATAAGGAATAAAGCTAGTGACAGGATAGACTGCAGCTGAAACCGGACAGACCCATTTTTGGAAAGCCAATTAATGCACCGATCAGAGTGAAGAGTCTATCTCACAACGGTTTGAATTTCAAACCTCAAGTATAAAAGAAGAGAGACAAGAAGAAGATTATTTACTTCACTAAACTCAAACATTCATACTGCTTTGAAATCTTACTCTCACAAAGGTCGAAGTTAGAGCTATTCAACGAGCTGTGGTGAGAGCACAAAAACAAAAAGTGAAGTACAAAGACACTTCTTCTTTAGATTTGAATTTGTTGTAATCATCTCCAACGGACTGTAAAAAGCTGTTGAAGTAGGTGGATTGTTGTAAACAACTGCCTAGGGAGTCATTAGATTAGAGCTGTTTTTCAGCTGGGTAGGTTGTACAAGATTGTATAACTGAAGATCTAGTGATCCTTCCTTACGAGGAAGAAGGGGAGACGTAGGAGATTTTAACTCCGAACTTCCAGAAACAAACCGGTCTCATACATACACTCACACACACACTTATTCATTATATATTGGTTTCAACCACTCAGTATCACTTTCCGCACGTATACTGACTGGTCACTGATTGAGTAGCTGTCCTTGACAAGACAAACCGAAAAAGAGACAAGCGTTTATTCACCCCCCCCCCCTCTAAACGCGTAAACCGATCCTAACATTATGCATGCAAGGCAATTTTCTTTTCAATTACATTGGCAGATTTTGGTTAGGTTTAATTAGAGTTTGATGTAATGCATTAGATATTATTTGATAGTGATGATGCCAATTTTTGCTTTGTTTATATATTCTGTCGTCGAGGAGATGAGCTTAGATATTGATTGTGTGTGCTTTTTTCTTTTCTTTTTTTTTTTCTCTTACGGATTCTTCTTTTCTTGTCAGAATAGTACACTGTTTGCTGTTCTTATCTTACAATGCACGCAGTATATGCTTTTTGAACGTTGGATTGGAATCTTCGGCCGATGATCAATCATTCATAAGAGGGAAGAGAAAAGGGTGAAGCTTGCTCTGCGCATCTTATCGATTAATATTAACAGGGACAATTTCAATTCAGCCCATAGGCAATTTTTAAATTAGTGATCACACCCTTACAGCATTTTCTTTAGTTTTAAGGACTTATTTTTTGAAAAATTTAAAGATAAAGACCCAAATTTTATGTTTTGATTAAATTATTCTTAATAAACTGTTCTCTGAAGGGGTATTCGACGCTACTTTTATGTTACAGAGATATGACGACTTGTTACCGTAAAACCCATAAGCGTACTTTAAACTGATAATATGTTACTTATCGATAATAAAATATTTTTAACAGATTTATATCTATTTCTTCGGATAATCGGAACCCATTTTCACAATTAATCGAGCACAATCGACTGCCCATCAAACAACATTTTCGACGTGTCACGTAGGATTTATTCTAGTATTGATGAAGTATGTGTAAGAATTGTTTTACATGGGTTCAAATTCGAGAAAAATCTGTCCAAATCAAAGTAGATTTTCGCAACAATTGCATCTAATCTGTGTGTATTCGAGGTACCCATAGTTTGGGCGTCTGTGAATTTTGAAACAATTGTCACCTCATCACTTCTAAAACGTACGATGTGAAGCAGGTCGTATGGCAGACATCGATTCATCTGGAATACGTGTTACTATTTCATACATTATTATTGATAGGTTACGTCTTAACGTTATAACAATATCAAGATACGTTACTCCATTACTCGTAAACGATATTTTTTTCTCCGACAAAGTGGTATCTTCTGACTTCGTTTTGTTTATAATAAGTATATATTTTGTCCAACATATGGTACTAAGAACAAACTGGGTCATAATATAAGAGGTAACTCATAATCGACTTCTCCGTCGATTAATTGCTACCTAATTTTATTTTCATAAGTATTGATGGGGCATTTTGGTTAACAGACATGTTTCGATAAATTTTGGCATAGAACTGTTACTACATAAAAACGTAGCTTTACTTGGAATATCTGAAGTGGTATATTATGATCTGCTTTTGTTTTTCATAAGTATTGATATGATATTTTTTTGGAGAACTGTTCGATAAATTTTGGGCGGGATATTGGTTTTTGATGGATTTGGATTGATTTACTATACTTGCTAAATTTTGGGCAGGATTTGTGGATTGATTGGGTTAATTGAGCGGGATTTATGCCACGATTGGGATTTTGGGCGGGATTGCTAAATTAGTGCAAATGTATATAACTAGTTAACTGTTATATTAAATATGTTACTAAAAGTTGTTACAAATTGTTGTAGTTGTCGCACCAAGGTTTAGGATTATGTGATTATGGAGATTAAGGTTTCAGGGTTACCCTTAGGGTTTCAGGATTTACGACATAAATGATATTTGTTGTTTAATTTTGAATTTTGATGGCATTCGTGCTGAAATTCATATGTGATGTTTCAATGAACAAAGTAATAGTCTATGCTAACATTGACCTCGAACATTCATTATTATCCACCTCAATCGAACAATGTGGGCTTTTACAGGAATTTGGTGTGATAAAGGCAACAAATCATACATTTATAAGATGTTAATCTTGTAAATCTTGAACAATGTACATTTATGAACGAAATTAATCGAATTAGTAATGTGGTACTAGAAACCTATTAATGGTATCATTATCTGTGAACACGTTATTCGCTAGGTTCGTATTGTTATTTTATAGCAAACATGTAGTATTATGTGCGTGCAATCTGGTACTGTGACTTTAACGAACCATCATGTTAATATTCATTAACAAATAACTTCGAGAATGTATCAAATACAGATTTACAACATATAAAATGATATTTGTGGTTTAATTTTGAATTTTGAATACGTTTGTGATGGAATTCATAAAGTTATGTCTCATTAAAAGAGATACTAGTATATGTTGTGAAGGAATAGCTATATGTTTACATGATTTTTTATCTCAACTTTCACATATTGCTATCAACATTTGCAAAACGTGTCGTTTTTTGTGATTTAGCTTCATCATGTCATCTATTTCCATGAATGTCAATCTTATACATCCGAACGAAATGAATTTATGAACGAAATTAATCGAAAAAGTAATGTGATATGATTAGCTATTTTGTGGTAATTGTAGCTACAAATGCGTTATAAACTTTGTTCATATTGTTATTTTTTATGAGACATATGGCATTATTTGCAGGCAATGTGGTAGTTAAGTTATTGTACTGTTAATATCTCTGATAATCATGAACCTTCTAGTTAGTTCTTAATGATATGTTACCCAGAATACATGCATTGTTACTCAGAACAAATGAAGTGTTACCAACCAGCTTTTTAATTGACAAACGTTCCAATATTAGCTCTCATAACGTCACTAATATCCTAAACTTATCAACACTTATGATCAAATTAACGATATTCAACTTATATTATCACAAGTGTGGAGATCTGTTTGGGTCTGAGCCTAAAGTCTCTGATTTATTCGTTGTCTTAGTATTGGCATTATAATTGACACAATTGTTACTAAATATATACCATATAGCACTCAATACAAGACAATGTGTTATCCAAATGAATGGAAGTGTTTTTTTCAGCACAAAACTGTTATTATTATTTCGAAACTTGTTATCGTATCATTTAGGCATCCTGACGTAAATTTCACATATGTCATGGATAAATATGTCTTTTCGCAGCATTTAGGTAGTTTCCACTGAATTTTTTGAATGGGTCCTTAATCATAAAGCAAACTCAAGCCTGAACCCAAATTCAAACATCTTAAGAAGGCCTGAACTTGAATTAGCCCTAATTAATATTACTAATTATATTCAAACATCAAATTATGTATATTAATAAATATACATTAGTATAGTATACTTTAATTACGACAAATTTTCTACTGACCGCCACCCCCTGCGTCCTGGACCACCAATAAAACAACCGCCGCCTCTGCGGCCATAGCCTCCGTCATACACATAACCACCGCCGCCGAATCCGCCGTCTCCTCCTCTGCCGGCGCCGGCGCCGACCCATCTCGTATAACCTGGTGTGCCAGGAAAATCACCGCCTCCCCATCTTGGAAAACCTGGTGTTCCAGGGAAATCACCCCATCCTCCGCCGCCTCCGCCGCCTCCACCACCTCCGGGTCCTCCTCCTCCTCCACCTCCGCCTCCGCCTCCTCCGCCGACTCCTTGGCCGGGGAGAAGGGCAGGTGGTGGTGGTGATCCAAAGAAAGGGGAAGGAGGTGGTGGTGGGCTGGCCAACCTAAGAAGAAATTGGTCGGCACCAAGAGAACTTCTGCACAAAACCATCGTGATTAGAACAACGAATTGGATGATTGAACGTATGGCCAGCTTTATATGTACTCTATAATTTTTGATCCGTTTGATAGATTGCTTCTTAGATATGGAGGCTTTATATAGATGGCAACAATACTATAAAGAAGAAAACTTGGTTGATTGAAGATGTTGTCTGCTTTCTTGGCTTTATTTTGAAAGACAAGATTTCTGGGCATTTAGGCGGTGCCATTCACGTTCTTCGGCATTGCTATTGAATTGCTTTTCTTGCATTGCTATCATTATTCACGCTTACCTCACAATACAATGGGTGTGTGAATCAGCTTCTGCAATAAGCTAAGCTAAGGCATGGGCAAGAAAGGTACTACTAATCTCAGGTTTTATACGTGTTGTCCGATTTTTCATTATGAACAAATAACATCATTGAAAATTGGAAAATAGATAATATGCATCATCATCCATTACAAAAGATGTATCTTCGTTTGTAACATTCACACCAATCACTTGTATGACTCGATAAAAGCTATGAAGACTAAAGGGACCACACTGCTTACTACTATGAAGGGCAAGACACAGAACACTCACTAGAGGTGAATGCTGAGATGAAGTCAAACAAAAAAAAGAAGAAGACACGAATAAATTGGACAACGCTTCTGCGCCTACTTCAAGAATATGGTATATTTTCTATCTGTCGAAGTAAGCCGAGGTTGCACAATGTCGACACACAATGGACGATTGGCAAGTGCAAAAAATGTACACTTGCCAATGCGAACGAATGACCCTAAATTGGAAACTAAAATTGCCCAAGGTAGAGAAAAAAAAAAAAAAAAAAAAAAAGACGATCTTAGCTTTTTTCCTTTACTTGTAGGATGGTGAGAATGCTAGCTAGCATTGGCGACCCCTGCGACAGCCAAGAGCACCTGCGCCTGAAGTGATAGAGCCAACCATAGATGACGCTTTTGCTCCTAAGCTCGAGGCTCGGGCGTAGCTAGCCGAGGCTCCAGCGCCAGATGGAGTGAAGTAAGCTCCATTGAGCATTAAGTCTCCCTCTGATCTCCAATTCCACCCTTTCCATTGACTTTCTGCTGTCTCGACCCTCTTCGTGACCTGATAACATATAAGAATCCATCGCCATCGTTCAATCATTTTAGTTTTCTAAAGTTGAGTTATTAAGAATCGAAATAAACGTACCTCTTTTGCAAAAGCATTGTTGGGAGCAAGGTATCTATTGCCCTGACTGTTGATGGTTGGCTCAGCACTTCCGCCTATGGCATACATCTCCCAGTGAGTATAGTCATTGTTTACCACATGGAAATAACCGTGTCTGCACCTGAAATATTCGTAAGTTACAAGAAAAAGAAAAAACATATTTTGCATCAGAAACACCTGTACAAGGTTGAATCAAGTTAAGAACACAAACCACATTTATTATCTTTTGTGTTATACCTTGGCATACGCTGAATAAGGCCTGCTCCAAAGTGATTAAAGGCTATAGTCACCTGCATTTGCTTGTCTTTCACGTACGAGTCACTGTGACCAAGAAGCATAACCTGCGAACAGAAAAAATAAGAGGTAAACCAACGTTTGCAGTTTTAGCCAACTTGTAAAGATAAAAACTCGCCTCGTTGTGGTGGGCGAAGTGGTTGTTCGAAATGGTTATGGCCGTCGATCCCATAACAGCGTCGACGAGCCCATCGGCGCAATGAGAAAGCGAATTATGATCCACCCAAATGTGACTCGATCCAAAGATAGATATCGCATCACCATCAGCCATAGTCCTCCATCCAAAGTGCGATGGGGAGCTCCTCACCATGGCATTCCCAGTTGGTTTGCAGTCATGTATGTGAAGGCCGTGGATGATCACATTGGTCACAAACTGAATAGTAATGCACCCACCATTAGCAATGTGAATGTTAGCTCCACGGCCATCTATCGTCTTAAAGCTGTTCACGATCAGCTCTTGCTTCAAGGTTATAACCATGTCGCGTTTGAACACGATCCAAAGAGGCTCGTCTTGGATAACGGCGTGCCTTAAAGTGCCGGGCTTAGGGTTAACAGGGTCGTCATCGCTAGGATCGGTGACAACGTAGAAACGACCATCACGGCCACCAATGGCATTACGGCCAAAGCCTATACCACATTGTGCAAGCTTTTTGCGATTCTTGTGCCAGTTGGCATCGCAACGCCAGCAATCGTCAATGGGATTACCAGTTCCACACGAGAAAAATCCGAGTTTTCGCCTCTCCGTGCTGTTTCTTGTGGCCCTATAAAATTTTCGGAAGTTAACTTCAGAAATAAAATGATCACCATCACAACTAACCATTTAACGCCTTCTGTCCTAATTATGATATTCTGGCTAAACCTGTGATCAAACAAGTATATACCAAAGTGTAGTAATGACAGGGGAAACATAGGATCTGTAATGGACCATAACACGCAAGAGTATTTTGAGGCACTTTTCTCTTTGCTCTCATGTGGAGAAAGGTGATAACGCATTCCATCATGAACCATACATGACAGTGTTCATGCCACTTTTATGGCACATAAGCCATGACTAGAATGAAATGATGGGTCTTTATAAATTGTGACCAGGCAACAAACAGAAGTGTTCAATGCAATCATATAATCAAGAACGTAATATAAAGTATCCAAGACTTTTCAGCTCATGCTACCATGCGCATGCCATAAATGGATATAATAAAGAAGAAATAGTGAAACACCCATCCCTCCTAAACCGTATAAGTTACGATAAAAATTAAGTACGGATGATAATCAACGCACAAAACACGGCACGTGGGTACTGTTGTCTCACGGTATTTAATATTTTATATGGACCACAAAGAGAATGAAAAGCACATCAACTTAAGCACATTTAATATATCAACTGAAACATTAAATACTCGACGCCATAGCTGCACAATAAGGCACCTATCGGGAAATCATGGAAATAAAGGAGGAAAAAGTTTAAACATGCACTTAAAAGGATTAGTAAAGGCTACCCACATTTCAACCATTCTTGCAACCTCTTCTGGGTCGTCCACTGCATGTTCATTAAAAAGCACCTCATCAATAGTAACTCCAAACCTGAGAAAACACCCAAAAAAATGTATCATCAACATTAGTTGAACGATACTCATTGGGGAAATAGTGAACCACACAAATTTACTATTACAAAATATAAGAGCTTTCATCTCTTCTATTATTCCAACAGAACAGTTTCTCAAAATAATTACATGTCATACAGGCACGTTCATCCATAAATTTTGACTGGGAATTTCACTATTAAGGCCAAACAAAAGCAAATAAGGTAAGAAATCAGCAAGAAACAAGAAATGGAAAGTGTAATAATTTCACATGGGATGTCAGTAAGCTTGCACCGACAATTCTGAACGTTTACTTATATTAATTAATGAAAAGCGGAAGCAGTTCCTAATTTACTGTGGAAAAAAAAAGAGTAGGTTGGTGACCCCAAGTACAGATAGCCACCACTGAGCTGAGAATGCCGACACACTACAGTTTGTGGCGTGTGTAATGCTCAAGCTCAGTATGATAGGGTCGAAGCTTTTTCATCAGAAACGAAATTAACTAACAACTGTTGTCGGCATCATCTTACGAAATAAACCCCTAATTAATAACATTGTGGACTGTGGTTTTATGCAGCGAGGAACAAAAAAAACTTCTCAGGGGTACTTCAGGAATTACAACGAAGAGGCGAAGGAAGACGGAGGAATCCGAGGGGAATGAAACGTTGAGATCTCGTGACAGAATTAAGGGGTCTCAACGGCTCGGATTCTGAAGTTTGGGAGAAAGAGAAATCCAACGGTGGATAGTTGATGACTGGGAGAGAAGGAAAACCGAGCGGCGGAGATCGCATGATCAGAATGCAAATTACGAAAAAGTACACAAAGTTTGTTACTCACTCCGTCGTCGTCTTCGTCGAGTTGGGAGAGCTCAGCGACAGCTCCTTCCTCACAGCACTGAACATAATTACAAACTTTTATCATTAATTAAAGCTTTAAAGATATACCAAGCAAATGGAGGTAGATCACTATCAAACACTGAACATAGCAGCTAATACACGAGCTGGAAAATGTAGTTTAAGAGCAGTGAAAAATGTTTGCTGAAGAACAGCTGAGGAGAAACCAAACGATCAAAATACACGTAGACGCAACGAAACTCGCACGAAAATAGCTAGCAGAAGTTGAAAATCGTGATAATGCATTTGACAGTAAGCGAAATGCAGGTATATACGCCATGGATTGTAGCAGAGCAGGGTCTTCAGTGCAAACGAAAAACAGAGCATCATCAAGTACCAATAAACTGGACAAAAAAAGGAAAAGAGAAAAAGAAATGAAACCTCAATTTAGCTGTTTCATGGGTGCGAAACCTCGCCACAGCTCCAATGCAGATCCCCACCAGCAACAGAAACGAAAGCAATGAGTAACACCATTTCTTCGAAGCCAGCTCCATTACGACACGGAAACTCAAAGACGAAAAACGAAACGGAGTTGAGAGGGAAAACGAAAAGTGGAGAGAGGTAAGAAGAGCACCTATTCCCAACGTAACGTCAATACATCGTTTTATAGAGAGAGCGGCCAAGCCAAGAGAAAGACGTCAAGACTTAACGACCGTTAAATAACTGCCGTTTGGGTCCAGGTAATAATTACTACTTAACAGAATTAACTTTTTCCATTCTTTCTCCTTTCATTTTTATTTTTATTGAAATTAATTACAGGGGAGAGAGAGAGGAGAGAGTAACGAACTCAGCTGCTTCTCCACCTCTCTCTCTCTTCACACACTGTCTGCCGTTAGTCACGTGCCTGCGTCGGTCGCTCACGTGCCGTGCATCCCTGTCTTGAACTTTTTAATTTTTCTTTTTTTTTTCTAATTGAAAAACTAAGGAGAATAGAATAAATAGCACACAAAATTCCGTAAATTCCGTACGGAAACATTTTCTGGTATTATGGGCTAGAAGGCCAATTACGTAACTCACGAGGCAAATCTGCTCATTCCACGGAATTAGATTGACAAGGGTTAAGTAAAAACCATACTTGTATAAAGTTGTTTGCTTGGAATGGAATATAAATCATACAAATGATTAAATGTTATTTTATTTTTTTCCCTTGCGCCGCGACTCTCGCCGGCATATTAGTGAAATGGTGGGAGGAAGATGGTAATGAGAAAATAGATAATGATTGGGATTAGTTATTCATCATGTGAATTATCTTACTATCACTAGACTTTCACGGGTTTTTACTTGCCAAATATAAGAAAATAGAAGCATAATGATTAGTATTCACTTTCGTCAACTGTAAATATGGTAAAGGGTAATGCGGTGGTTAACTGTAGTTACTCGGTGGTTGTTGAGTGGTTAGAGACATAATCTTTGAAGATAGTGATGGTGAAGCTGAACTCAATCATGATAGTAATTACTAATAATAACATACATAAATTTACTTATGTACTTTCTTCTTCTCCATTTAAATTGTAGGGGATAAGAGAAGAGAAGGAACCCACCAATTGAATTAATTGAATAATATATCTTGACCTAGAAGCAAGGAGGCATGCTGTGGTATCATGTGCGATTATAACGAAAAAGTCTTTGAAGCTTATGGGTTGCTTTCTTTTGCTTTATTTCAATTTTCGCTCAAATTAACATTTTTTTTTTCACATTATGAAGAAAAAGGTGAAAATAGATTTTGTAGGCCATATTTGTTACCAGAAAATTATTATTTTTTCATTTTTATATAAAGTCATGAGCCCTATACAGTCAAACTATACCTTTTTCTTTTACTCAGACAAAATATTCTTTTAAATATACATGCACATACAGATTGAATAATTAAACTTATAACGAATCCATTCAATTCCCTCCTTCCACAAGTCAAAATACTTTCAGCGGCTGTTAAATTAATCGAGCATTATTGTCTCTTCATCGTGAAAGGGCAGCATATTACTATATTAGTCGCTCATTTACAAGTTATAATGGGCTTTAATTATAGCCTTGAAAGTCTACATTCGAAGTTCTACTATTAAATTAAATAGGAAAAATTATAACTTCTAGTGAGTGGTTTTCCATTTGGAGTCACTAATATGACTGAACAAATTTGACCAGCAACACATTTTCTTAGACCAATAGATATGAATCATATTCCAGTTACCAGGCAAGTGTGTAGAAAATGTTACATCTCACCATTCAAATATGATTTTATCACCGAGAAAATACTCCACATCATTGTGAATTGTGATTCATTTGGTTATGTAGCGGAGTAAACAAGTTTGGGCTGAATTTTATTATTGCCCTACACATCGTATTAAAATTGGGGAATATTTCTGTTCAGGCCCCCCTAAAGTTTGCATTTACCTGTCAGACCCTGTCAGAAAATGAATAAGTTTAAGAGACCCACTTTTTGTAAAAATCGAGTAAAGGACCCTGACGAAAATACCCTTTGCTCTTTTTTTCCAGCGAAAGTCACGCATGCTTTTTTGGTCTTATATGAACCGTTACTTTTACTTCATTGTATGTTACACAGTTACAGCATAGTGTTACTATACAAAACAAATACGTTATTTTTCAACAACATTGTGTTACTTTGCTACTGCAAAACGTTATCAACAGAATTTTTTTCGAACTCATTTTTCTTACACTGAATCGAGCACAAAAAAATCCGATTGATCCATCTAACCGATTCGACATGTCATGTTGGATTCATTATGATATTGACGATGCACGGGGTAGAATTTGCTTGTCTAATTAGGGTGCAAATTCGAAAAATAATGGTAAATCGAATCTAGATGTCGACATAAATTGCAAGTAATCGGTATAAATTCGAGGTACCCATGAGAAATCGAGGTCTATTTTACCTTATTGAGTCAATAACGCCGAGATTTATGCAGTTTTCATACGATTTTAGTGTCGTTTGTGACTTTCGTTGTATTTCCCCCGATCCATTGATTGAATACAGAATGTGTTATTTACGACAAACATAGCGTTATTACCTTTCAGCGATACTTCTAAGTCTACATTTGTTATTAACCATAAGATATTTGTTTTTTTGCTATGTTATAAGTATTTCTTTTATACACGATTTAGGGAAAATAACATATCCGTTTCTTGCAACTAATCGGTATAAATTCGAGGTACCCATGAGAAATTGAGGTCTATTTTACCTTATTGAGTCAATAACGACGTGATTTATGCAGTTTTCATCCGTTTTTAGGGTCGTTTGTGATTTTAGTTCTTTCTATCCCGGTCCATTATTTGTATACAGAATGTGTTATTTACGACAAACGAGGCGTTATTACCATTCAGCGACGTGTTACTTGTAAGTCTACATTTGTTATTAACCATAAGATATTTGTTATTTTGCCATGTTATAAGTATTTCTTTTTTACACGATTTAGGGAAAAAATATCCGTTTCTTGCAACAAATCGGTATAAATTCGAGGTACCCATGAGAAATTGAGGCCTATTTTACCTTATTGAGTCAATAACGACGTGATTTATGCAGTTCTCATATGTTTTTTAGTGTCATTTGTGATTTTCGTTCTTTTTATCCCGATCCATTATTTGTATACAGAATGTGTTATTTACGACATACAAGACGTTATTAACTAGTCAACATTTGTTATTACCCTGAAGACATTTGTTATTTTTGTGAAACTTATCAACATTCATATGAAATTAACGATAATTTCAACATATACGGTCATAGCATCTGCAAGCTTAGCAATTCTTTGATTTGGGTTTATCACATGTAGTAATATCGATAGTTGCCTTGGTTAAACCCATTTACAAATTAATTGATTTCTCTGTTGCGGATCTCAGGAGTGCGACGGTGTCGGGACGAAATCTTAAAATTTTGTCGACGCAAACAATAAAAATATCTGTAGATCAAAGCATGTTTCTATTTGAAATTGAAGGTAATACACGTAGATTCGAGAGACCCATAACCTTAAAGTTCCTCGCGGCACCGTAGAATTTCTAAACTGTTTGGCGGGATATTACAAAAAAATTTATGGACAGTTTAATGTGGTACCATAAGGGTTTAATTGTTACCAATAGAGTGTTATTTGTTATAAAATTGTCGTCTATGCACTAGGGTTTCTGGATAATTTGTTATCGTCTATGCGCTAGGATTTTTGGGTAGTTTTTGGGGTTTAGGACTTACGGGTTCGAGGTTAAGATTAAGGGTTTACGACATGAAATTTTGGGAGAACGATCCACGACTTGTGCAGGTATTTCTACAACCTTAAAAAAAATTTGGGGTTCGGAGTTTAGGATTTAGGATTTAGGGTTTCGGGCCTCGGATTTAGGGTTTTGAGCTTAGTATTTTGTGTTTGTGGTCTATAAACGTTATTAGTACTTTAATGTTGATGTTTGAACATGTTCGTGGTGCAATTTAATTGAAAGATGTGATAGTCTATGTTTTGCAATGGAGGACTATATATTTATATATCTATTGAGATCAATATTCGTCTATTGACATCAAATTCGTTTAATGTGTCTTTTAAAGGAATGTGGTGATTAAACTTCATCAAATTATATATTTACATGAACATCTATATTAAACATCCAAAATAAAAGTGTATTTTTGTACGAATTAATCGAATTATTGACGTGGTACTAAATAACATTTATGAGGTATCGGTATTGATCAGTGTGTTATTAATTGAGTTTGAGTTGTTTTTTTTTAACGTAACGTGTGTTATAATTTCCAATTAATGTAGTACTATTTTGAGAAAGTCCTGTAAATATGCTCTGACAATTCTGTTAAATTCTCTGACGGTAGAACCTTTTAGAATATTCTCAATGAAGTGTTTTTTTTACATGTATATGTGTTATATTTGTTGTGTAAACTGTTACTCACTTAAAAAACGTTTTAGTCTTAGAGAAAGCTAAAATTTTCTCAATTTCATGGTTACCGACTTACTTTTTCTTTTAATATTAAGACTCGTTTGATTCGATTTTATCTTATTCAGTTGCTTTTACCTTGTTCGGCCGTTAAAGTTGTATTGAATCGATTTCTGGACGAAATTATTGATTTGGAGGTGGAAGCACGAATTCATTCGATACATAAAAAATTCGTCTTTATTAGTAAGACCCATCTGAAATTGAGGACGAGAAAACTTTATTTAGTCACAACAATGAGATTTATGCAGTTTTCCATCTGTTATTAGTGTTGTTTGTGGTTTTCGTTTTATTCCTTTCGATCCATTACTTGTATACAGACTGTGTTATTTACGACAAACAAGGCGTTATTACCTTTCAGCGACGTGTTACTTCTAAGTTAAAATTTGTTATTAACCATAAGACATTTGTTATTTTTTGCTATGTTATAAGTATTTCTTTTTTACACGATTTAGGGAAAATATAATATCCGTTTCTTGCAACTAATCGGTATAAATTCGAGGTACCCATGAGAAATTGAGGTCTATTTTATTTTATTGAGTCAATAACGACGTGATTTATGCAGTTTTCATCTGTTTTTTAGTGTCGTTTGTGATCTTCGTTCTTTTTCTCCCGATCCATTGGTTGTATACAGAATGTGTTATTTACCACAGACAATGCGTTATTACCTTTCAGAGACGTGTTACTTCTAAGTCAATATCAGTTATTAACCATAAGATATTTGTAATTTTTTTGTTTATGTTATAAGTATTTCTTTTTTTATACGATTTAGGAAAAATATAATATCCGTTTCTTGCAACTAATCGGTATAAATTCGAGGTACCCATGAGAAATTGAGGTCTATTTTACCTTATTGAGTCAATAACGACGTGATTTATGCAGTTTTCATCTGTTTTTAGTGTCGTTTTATGATTTCGTTCTTTTTCTCCCGATCTATGGATTGTATACAGACTGTGTTATTAACAATATATGGATCGTTATTTCTAATGTAAGATGTGGTATTTTTGTGTGAAGATTTGTTATTTACTAGAAGAGATGTGTCATACGTCGCCAAGTGATTTGGAAAAACAAAAAAATTAAGTTAAGCTCCGGCAGCCTGTCGCCTCGCCTGTGGCCTCCTTCGAGCTCTACTACGACGACGGGTCAGGGTCGGACCTCGTCTGCTCACGAATATCGAGATTATAGGTGGAAATCGAGCTTGAAGATTAGCTCGCTCGTTGGAGAAGATGATGGCAAAAGTTTGTAAATTTCGCATCTGTTAGGGGTAAATATGTCATATCGTGTAGTTTGGGTATTTTTCTCTAAGAATTTTGAAAAGCAGGTCCTTCATACTAAATAGAATTTGATTGGGGCCTGAACACTAGTTGAAAATATTACTAGGGCCTGACGCGTAATTAACCCTTAAAATTGGTAACAATCATTATGTTTAAGAGTAAATAATTATCCGTAAGACAAATACATATTATTATCATTATTAATAGGTGAATCTATCCATTTATATAAAAAATTCGCAAGTCAGTCCCATGTCTGAAATTTTTTCATATAAGTACTCGTTCGATTATGTGTACCATTTTCCCAGTCATGCGTACCTTTTTATATATGTATTATGTACCACGTCACGCGCTTATATGGTACCTATATACGTTTTATGTGGTACGTTAATATGTTATATGATGTACCATTTTTCTCACTGTATTATGTATCACAATACATTTCTCTACGGTACCTAAATGTGTTCTACCCCGTACTTGCAGCGAAACAGGTACCAGTGTAAAAATATTTATTATAATAGGTATCTACATATAAAAAAATCTGCCAGGGTACTGACTTGCGAATTTTTTATATAAATGGGTATTTTTATGTAGACTCCCCCTTTATTAATATTATTACAGAAATCTTCATACTATGATCACACCACCACAATGTCATCCTTATTATATTACCAATAGTACTCCTTAACGGGCGGCGACCGACCACCATCACCGTTGAAATAAAACCCATCGCTATGAACTTTCCAATGGCAATCACTGGAAATACACCTTGTGGAGATAGACCTATTAAAAACGTCGAAGACAATGCTCTTTGAACCCCAGTAAAAATGGCAGAAGTACAAAACCCTTTTAAAGATTGGTTGTTGGCAAAACGACCAACTGAAATGCTCGTATAGGGCGAGCGATCGATTGCCGTAATCTTTGTTTTTCGACTGGCAACGCACAAGCAAAGGAATATTATTGGAGTTGGGCTCGGGATCTTCTATCTTGTTCGTAATTCGCACGCTATTCCTCTGTGAAGAAGCAAAACTTAGCCGTCGATTCGCGGACGAGGAACTGTTGGGAATGGTGGTGGGCCCCGCGGTGGTCAGTGGGCCCCGCAGCGGAACAGGTCTCGGTTTGGCTCAGTACAACGATCGGGAGAAGTGGGACGCACAGGGTAAATTTGGTGGGACCCGCACAGTAACTACGACGGTAAAAATAAAGTACCGTAAGGTAAGAAAGAACACCAGAATTTTAACGTGGAAAACCCTCTGTTAACGAAGAGGGACAAACCACGGCCGAATCGGCAAAATCTTCACTATAGTAAAAATTACAACCCTCGAATTTTTACTATCTCACTTTTACCACTCGTGTTTACCTCACACCTCTCTGTGGATGTGGAACCCTATCAGTTTCTACCTGAACTGATAACCTCACAATTCACTCGAACTACTTCTCTCTATTTAGTAAAACTCGAATGAGCTTGTGATGATAATAACTGAAGAATCCTCAGCCTATTTATAGATGTCTTCAGCTCTTCTGGACCGCTCAAAACGGGTGGCCAGGAATCCGCCGCGTCGTCATTCAATATCAGTCGTTCATTAAAATAATAAAATATTAAAATAATATTTTATTTTTTTTTTTCAACCTTGGTGGGCTGGAAATGTCAACAGGAACGTCATCGTTGTAAGGAAAACTACGAGGAAAAATAGGTTGACGGTGATATTGCTGTTTCTTCTTATTTGGCCTCGCTTCATTTTTTTTTGTTGAAGGTGTATTTTATAGTATGATAAATTCAGACAACTTATGGGTGTAAAATATATAAGCACAGGGATGTGTTTTAGGTAAATCCATGATGACTCGTGGGTTTGGTCAAAGAAGAACGTATGGCATATTCTTGAATACACATGCATGTACAGATTAATCTGTATTTAAAATCTAATGAAGGCTTGATATCCGTTTTTGAATGATACACTTCTTGTCGAGGGATGATGGGTAATTTGGGTAGCTCAAATAAGCTTAACTTTAACCAGTTTTGTAGAAATAAGGAAGACATCAGCTGATGGAATTCGAAATTGATTGGAGGAAAATCAAGATTTATTTTGGTTAAATGGTTATAGCTATTAAGATGAAATATATCTTAGACCTAGAAGCAAGGAGGCATGCTGTGGTATATCACGTGCGAGTAGGGTTGCAAACGAATCGAATCGAGTCGAATACCCAATATTCTATTCGTATTCGGATGACAATCGAATACGAATACGGATACTCGAATATTTAATCGAATCATAAAATCGATTATTATTCGAATTTCGAATATTTTCTCGAATATTCGAATCGAATATTGAATATTTGTATTCAAAGTCATATTTCATTTTTTATTTAATAAAACATAAATAATATTATATTTAAAATATATATTGAATTATAATAAATTATATTTAAACATATATTGAATTATAACATATTATTTTTAAATGTTTTAGTGAGTTATCATATATTATATGTTAATGTATATTAATTATACTATATTTTATGTTATATTATTCGAATCGTCTAATCCGATTAATATTCCAATCGAATATTGCGATTTCATATTCGTATTTGGATATTTCTCGAATAAGAAAATATATTCTTATTCGGATTCGTATTCTAAATCTTTGAATTCGAATATTGAAATTTTGAATCGAATCGCGAATCGAACCAAAAAAGTTCGATTCGTTTGCCTCCTTTTGCTTTATTTCGATTTCCACTCAAATTAACACCATCCTTTTTCACATTGTGAAAAAGAAAAGGTGAAAATAGATTTTGTAGGGCATGTTTGTTGCAAGAAAATATTTATTTATTTATTATTATATAAAGTCATGAGCCCTATGCAGTCAAACCATCGCTTTTCTTTTACTCGGACAATATTCTTTTAACTATTGAATAATTAAACTTGCAACGGATAACCAATTCAATTCCCTCCACAATTCAAAATACTTTCAGCGGCTATTAAATTAATCAAACATTAATTTCTCTTTCAACGTGAAGGGGTCAACCGGCATATTGGTAGCTCATTTACGAGTTATAATGGGCATTAACTAGTCTTAGAAGTCTGTATTCAAATTTATAACTTTTAAATTAAATAGGATAGATTATAAATTCTAGCTAGTGGTTTTCTATATTGAGCCACTAATGGCGGAAACATATTAACTTTATTTCGAACAAAATTTGGGCAGCCATAGACAAATAAAATAGAAGTCCTTCCTATCTAATCAAAAATCAAGTAGTAAAAAAAGTAATATTTCTGGCTGTGATTCATTTGGTTATGTAGTTGGTTAAGGTAGTTTGGGCTGATCGTAGGCGGTGCCTAGGCGCTACTCAGAGGAGGTCCACCGTAGCGAAAACTACATATTCGGCCAATTCTTCGGCCAACCAATTAATCGGCCGCCTAATCGGTATAATCGGCCGATTAATCGGTATAATCTACCGATTAATCGGCAAATAATATTAATATTTTTAAAAAATAAAAATAAATCCTGTATTAAATCGACAGGAAAGGGGCGTGCTGCATGCCTTAGGTGGCAGCACACTCTGGCTTGTGGCGTGGGTAATGGGTACGGGCTGAGAAGTCCTTATATAGAGACTTCTCTCAGACAATTTACATAAACTAATCGGTGTGGGACAAACCATTCGGTAGAATGAAGAATCAATACTACATTTATTCATTAATTATAACCAATAATAATGGTAGTTCGTATGACAGCTAGATTCCCACATATGAACGATCACGTTAGATTTTTTAAACTATTTTAACACGATCAATATATCAATTCACTATTTAACGATTTAACATGATCGGTGGCAATTCATATTATTTCATTCATAGTAATATTGCCAAACATAAAAAAATGGCTAAAATATTAATCATACCTATCCTTTTTATTTAATAAAGAGATTGGTGCATGTAAAGTTGTTAAAGTATTAAATTGAGATATAAAATTATATGAGCTGGAATTTAAAAAAAAAAGGAGAATTACAGCCAAAGTCATCATAAAAACATTATTTTTGTATCACTATTATTGTTATAATTGACATTATTAGTTTAGAATAACTTGGGTAAATTTGATATACTTCATTAGAATGTTATGTTATTTGATATATAAAAATAATAAAAATATATATATCGCCTAATTTCCGCCTAGAGAACGCCTAGGCGCTAGGTCCCCTCCGGACGTCCGACTAGCGTCTAGCAAGTTTTACAACATTGGTTCTAACAATTGCCTACGTTGTATTGGTAACGATAATTGTGTTTGATAGTATTAAGTAATAACGACCGTTTTATTATATGAATGATACAATACCCATAGGCCATAACAACTCTTGAATTCCCATTCGTATAAGTTATTATTACAGAAATATTCTTCATATGATCATCGCCATTTGATCATTATTATTACCAAGAATACTTCTTTTCCGGCGGCGACCGACCGCCGTCGCCGTTGAAATAAAACCCGTCGCTGCTAACTTCCCAATTGCAGTCGCTCGAAATACACCTCGTCGAAATAGCCCTATTAAAAACATCGAAGATAATGCTCTTCGAACCCCAGTAAAAATGGCAGAAGTACAAAACCCTTTTGAAGAACGGTTGTTGGCAAAACGACCAACTAAAATGCTCGTAGAGGGCGAGCGATCGATCACCGTAATCTTTGCTTTTCGACTGGCAACGCACGAGCAAAGGAATATTGGAGTTGGGCTCGTGATTTTCTATCTTGTTCGTAATCTGGACGCTAAATTCCTCCGTGAAGAAGCAAAACTTGGCCGTAGATTCGCGGATGAGGAACGTCGTCGTTGTAAGAACAACAACGAGGAAGACGATGATATTGCTATCTCTTCTTTGGCATCGCTTCATTTTTTTTTTTCTTTTCCGAAGGTTTATTGTATAGTATGATAATTCAGACAATTTATGTGTGTCTATATACAAAGTACAGGGATGTGTTTTAGGTAAATCCATGATCACTCATGGGTTTGGTCAAAGAAGAACATATGGCATATTCTTGAATACACATGCATGTAGAAATTAGTTTGTATCTAAAATCCTAAAAAAGGCTGATATCAGATTTTGAATTATATACTTATTGTCGAGCGATGATGGATATTTGGGTAGCTCAAATAAAATTAATTTTAACCAGTTTTATAGAAATCGGGAAGACATCAGCAGCTGATGGACGTCACATTGATTGGAGGAAAATCAAAATTTATTTAGGTTAAAAGTTTATAGATAATTAATCTGGTACAAAATCGATATCAGAGTTTGTAAATAGCCACAGGTGGTCGATGAAATGATTCGTTTAAGGAGCTGATCATCGTTTATTACTTAAAACATATAATCACATGAGTCAAAATTAGTCAACTTAAAAAATTGACAGTTCAACGCTACTCGGGCGGGTTCTCCTCGGGGGAGGCACTCTTTTCGGAGTTTTCTCCCCTTTGTAGGTATTTTTCTCCCTTTGTGGGGAGCCTTCTCCTCTCTTCGTGGGAGCGTTTCTCTCCCCTCATGGGAGTCTCCTTTGGGGTTTTTCCTCTTTCCCCTTCTTTCGGGATTTTAGAACGAATATTGTGCTATCACCGGTTTTTACGTTATAGAAATAGTCAAATATGTTGTTGTATTTCCAAAAAAAAATAAAAATATGTTGTTGTATTTTGAGTATTGCTTTATGGTACTCTCCATTTGGATCTTTGAATGAAATCCTCATTTAAAAAAATAATAAATTTGAGCATCAAGATATTTTCTTAGAACAAATAGATATGAATTGTACTCTAATCAGCAGGTAAGCGTGTGGAAAGTATTGCATGTCGCTATTCAGATAAGATTTTATTACCGAGAATACTCAGTCATCAACTACGTAATATTATCTATAATATTATATAATTGGAGAGGGGTGGATAAAAACTGCCCCAATTTGGAATGTAAATTATTTTTGCAATTTAGTCCTTCATTTATAATTTAATTAATTAGTAATTTTCATATCACTTCTAATTTTTGTATTTACTGTACTTATGCCTCTAAAACTAAATTTTATAATTATATTTTAAACACACACATCGGGTATGCAAGAAAGTACTAGTGTGTATAATTCATTTGGTTATGTAGTGGGCTTGTTTGGGCCGCCAAAGTTGTATTAAAATTGCTAACTGGCCATTGTTTTTTGTAAGTACGAGTGATATTGCTCATTATATTGCCATAAAATTTTTATTTATTTATTAACTTAAAATTTAATTTTTTCGAACCCCAAAGTTTTATTGAAGGATGAGAGTGAAAGAAGAGCTTAAATATACCAATAACAGTTCAATCACGATGTAGTAGAAACAATATTAAATATATCTTCTTCATATGAGCATTATTACTTACCAAGAGTACTTCTTTTCCCACGGCGAGCGACCACCGTCGCCGTTGTAATAAAACCCATCGCTGCGAACTTCCCAATTGCAGTCGCCCGACGCACACTTTTTCGAAATAGACCTATTGAAAACGTCGAAGACAACGCTGTTCGCGCCCCAATAGAAATGGCAGAAGTACAAAACCCTTTTAAATATGGGTTGTTGGCAAAACGACCAACTGAAATGCTCGCCTCGAAAGAGCGATTGAATACCGTAATCTTTGGTTTTTGATTTGCAATGGACGAACAAAGGATTGGTGTTACGCTCTTCTATCTTGTTCTTAATTTTGACGCTAAATTCCTTCGCGAAGAAGCAAAACTTAGCCGTTGCCTCGCGGACGAGGAACGTCGTTGTAAGAACGAGGAAGAATAGGTTGACGATGATGATGCTGCTTCTTCTTTGGCCTCGCTTCATTTTTTTCTTCTTTATTTTCTTTAAGATGAGGTGTGTATATATATGTATATATATAATATTAAGGACAAGGATAAGATGAACTGGTTAGTAAATCCATGAGTGTACATGATCACATTATTTGGTCAAAAAGAAAATATGGCATCTTTTTGAATTAGATTAAGCGTTTCTGGGATGGTTGACTCAATGGTCATCATGCATGTACAAATTAATCCTGTATTTAAAATTTTATAAAGCTGAAATACAAATTAAATTGGAAGTTATGATTTCGAATTCTTTTGCATTTTTTTTATTAATATTATAGTAATATGTGGACTTCGAACATGACCGTTGAGAGAAATTTATTTAATATAAGTTTAGATTAATCAGAAAGTCATCAGCCGATGGAATCGATATCGATTTGAGAGTATCAAATTCAGAAATCTATTTGGACTAGAAGTTTATAGATTATTAATAAGGTCAAAATGGATATAGAGTGAGTGAAAAATGACTTAATGATGTCTGCCCAATTACTAGTGTTATTAAACCATGTATATTTAAGCCCATTGATGGGGAGTCCCTCGATTGTATTATGATGTGTAATTAGCCATATAATTAGCACACGCTTGGAAGGAAGGTGGTCGATGAAACTATCGTTTCTTACTTAATAGTTAATATAATCACGAGAGTCAAAATTAGTCAACTTAATCGACAGTTCAACACTACTCATTGAATCGTTGACCAACATTATCGTCATATCACTCATCAGTAGTCTGCACTTTACGTTATAAAATAGAAGGAACTTCGTAACAAGGAAAAGGAACCCAACTACAAACTCCTTTTTCTAGTTTTACTACGATTCGCTTCATTTATATCCGAGAGTTGAAGTCTGAAGAGTTGCGGTAAGTGATCTACTTCATTTGTGGGTTTTCTCCGCATTCCTCAGTGTTGAGCTGACGAGATTATTAAAGAATAAAACGAAGTGAAACTAAGTAGATCGACTACGAGCTGTGTTTCTGGTTTCAATTGTTGAAGTTTATGTTATATTGGTTCTTGTGTGAAGTGGAGATCAGTACGGTAGAGCGTTAAAACCTTCATTGATCTTGATCTGTTTTTGGTTGAGTGGTATTTTGTTTGTGGCTTGCAGCATTCATTGATAATGGCAAGGAAAATGCTTGGTGATGGGGATCTGAAGAAAACCCATGAAGAAGATGCTCGTTATGATTTCGATTTATTTGTCATTGGAGCTGGCAGTGGTGGGGTTCGGGCGTCACGATTCTCAGCTCAGTATGGTGCTAAGGTTGGAATTTGATGTTTCTTTTGTTATTTTTCGTATTCTCATTTTGCCAGTGATCAGTCTTTGGGCCTAAATTCTTACATGATTTTGCTGGACTTCATTGTATGTCATTACATTAGTTATATTGTAAGCAAATGCCATGAGGATGTGGATCAGATACACCCCTTATTGATTTTGATGTTAGTCTCTGTGGATTTGTGTGTTGCCAGGTTGGTATATGTGAGCTTCCATTTCATCCGATCAGCTCTGAAGTTATTGGAGGAGTTGGTGGAACGTGAGTATTGGGATAACATATGTCAGTTAATAATCAATGGAATGCTAGTTTTTATGCTGGATCGGTGAAGCTAAATTACCTACTATTTACATCTTTCAGGTGTGTTATTCGCGGTTGTGTCCCTAAAAAGATTCTGGTGTATGGTGCATCTTTTGGGTCCGATCTTGAGGTGAGATTCTTATTAGCGTTTTCTTTCATTTTTAGGCTAATTGATCAGCTTTTCTCGTTTGTCTGTGCCTACTGCCTAGATCCATGGGTTTGTTTTACTGAAATGAAGTATTGATTCTGGTCACATAAATACTTCTAATGTAAGTGTTGACCATTCAGGATGCTAGGAGCTATGGATGGGAACTCAATGAGAAAATTGATTTCAATTGGAAGAAGCTCCTACACAAGAAGGTTTGTGGAAACGTTGGACATATTCTGCACGATTTAAACACTTCCAGTATTATATTGCCCATGAGTTTTTTCTCTGCAGACAGAAGAAATAGTTAGATTAAATGGAATATATAAGCGCTTACTTGCAAATGGAGGGGTGAAGCTATTCGAAGGAGAGGGAAGAGTTGTTGGTCCTCATGACGTCGAAGTAGTGCAAATCGATGGAACCAAAATCAACTACTCAGCAAAGCACATACTGATCGCAACGGGGAGTCGCGCTCAGCGTCCTGATATACCTGGGCAGGTTGCCTAAAAAATATATTTCTGCTACTCTTCAATTGCGTTGTCCACTTTTTTTTTTTAAGAAACAATGTTTAACCGAGTTAATCGTGTTTTGACTTTTAGGAACTTGCCATAACATCGGACGAGGCATTGAGCTTGGAAGAGTTACCTAAGCGAGTTGTCATACTCGGCGGAGGGTAGTTTTCTTGTTCAAATTAATTTTTTTTTTCGGTGATTCTGTTTATACTTTCAGATAAGCCTGAGCAACAGCCATTTTCCCAACGTAGGTACATTGCTGTGGAGTTTGCTTCGATATGGAATGGAATGGGCTCAACAGTCAATTTGTTATTCAGAAAAGAACTTCCTTTAAGGTAAAAATACTCGTTGCTGCAATATTTATTCGCTTTTGGTGGTTTATCTAGTGCGGTTTTAACATAAACATCTTATGACAGAGGTTTTGATGATGAGATGCGAGCAGTGGTTGCAAGAAATCTGGAAGGTCGGGGTATTATCATGCATCCAAGAACAAACCTAACTGAGGTTAATACTATGTTTCTATAAACACAGTTGTTCTTCACTTTGCTTTAGAATGGAGAGAAGTGGAAGGTAAAAATTAAAATAACACAAAACTTTTGGGAGAAAATTTTGATGCATGGCTATGTTGTGCTGGTTCTTTGGACCCAGTTTCTATTTTTCGCGCAATGACTTAAGTACGCATTCATTTGTATTTCCAAAAGAATGACCGTCTTTATGCAGCTGTCTAAAACAGTAAACGGTATAAAAGTACGTACAGACCACGGTGAAGAAATCATGGCTGATGTAGTGCTCTTCGCAACTGGTAAGTTCTATCACTTGCCGTTTATTTATATATGGACCAGACCAGATGCCCTTAGTTATTTGGTCATAGTTTTAACATTATCTCAAAACATTCATTTCCTTTATTCGTCCTTCCTATCCAGTTTATTAACATGTACCTTCATTAACGTTATTACTTGTGATTTATGCTAAACAATAGCAATCTTACTCTCTCTCCAACCTTTTCTGCGGTGGCTGATGGTTGAATTCTGCATCTGTTACAGGAAGGGCCCCTAATACGAAGCGATTAAATTTGGAATCTGTAGGCATTGAACTTGATAAGGCTGGAGCTATCAAGGTGACTAATTATTACTAATAGTTTTATGGTCTTTTTCATCATGTTAGAAAATAATGAATTGAAGGGTTCCCGAAAGCTTTTTAGTTCCAGCCAAAGTTGTATAGCTTCACATTCAGTTAACTGTTCCTGGAAAAAAGCCAGAAAACTGTGATTGTAGTAACCTTACTACATCACAGTAATAAACCATTTTTTTACTTATGTCCTTGTTTCCCTTCAAAATTCTCACAGGTCGATGGGTACTCTCGTACTAACGTTCCTAGCATATGGGCTGTCGGTGATGTTACAAACCGAATGAATCTTACTCCTATTGCCTTAATGGAAGGAAGCTTTTTTGCAGTATGTTCCCTGTTACATTCATACTACTTGGCACGCATTTTCAGCATGAATAACATACATGGAGATTGCTGAACATATTTTTCTCTTTTCCGATATTGAACTAAGGTGATCGTTATTTCATATAGAAAACAGTTTTTGGCGGGCAGCCTACCGAAGTTGATTACAACCACGTTCCTTGCGCAGTTTTCTGGTATAAATTCTTCTTTCCAAGTCTGGCATTAAATAATGTATGTTTGCAAGATGATAATCTATGCTAAACACTGCAAATTTGGACATGTACTTAATCTGGTAAATTTTACTTGACAGCATACCTCCACTCTCCGTAGTTGGCCTCAGTGAGGAACAGGCTATAGAACAAGCAAATGGTGACATTCATGTTTTCACGTCTTCGTTTAATCCAATGAAGAACACCATTTCTGGGTAATATAGTTAACCGAAACGCGCAATGTCTTATCTTTATCTCCTTTTATCTTACAATTAAACTCGAAACTGTTTGATTCCATGAAATAGACGACACGAAAAGGCTGTTATGAAGCTTATCGTCGACGCAAAGACTGATAAGGTTCTTGGAGCATCCATGTGTGGACCTGATGCACCTGAGATCTTGCAGGTATTTGATTTTTCCTCTTATCGTAGTTCATCATTTTCTTTTTCGAGGAGACATTAAAATTCATTTCATAGATGTCTCATATGAGTCCACTTTTACATTAAAGGGCATTGCCGTTGCTCTCAAATGCGGAGCAACAAAAGCGCAATTTGACAGTACAGTAAGTTTCATCCCATTGTTTTTCATCTTCACAGCAGAAAACCATGTATCATTATTACCATATCAAATGATCATCGTACTTATGACATTTAATCTCTAACGTTTTTTAGGTTGGGATTCACCCTTCAGCAGCTGAAGAATTCGTGACAATGCGCTTGATCACTCGAAAGATATCTGCTGGGAAACTATAGACAGAATCCATGGAGTTAAAGAATACATGATAACTAATTCTTGGCCTCTTTGTTTTATTCAAAGAACTGTTTATTATGTAAGGAAGAAATTAGCTTCCTAATATTTGATATGAAAACTTTGTTAAAACCCTATCTTGTGCAAAATTTTCGAAGATTTGCTATTGTAAACCGATTCGTTTCGCTTTTTAATTCTATACCTACGGCCATTACTTGAAATGAAAGTTTTAGTTTTATATATTGAAAACATAAAGGAAGAAAAAGTAAGTAGAAATATCAAACGTGGAAAATACTGATATAATTAATACTGCTCATCTTCCTCATCACTTCCTCGTAGTGGACTAGTCTGAGTCGAGCCAAAGACTTTTAAGGACAGCTTTTTTTTTTTAATTAAAAGTTGACCATTACTCTGAAGTCTGAACCTTCATGGCTTTCACATAAAAGCCATCTTTTAAGACTTCTATACCATATATGATTGTATCAGTTCCACTGTAATAACTCTGTAATATTTGATATCAGAAAATAAAATGAATAGCTACCATGATAACTGGGAGAGGCTCGTAACAGCAGTGCTGCGAAGTGATGAACTGAGGACGCTCGCTATGAGCCCATCGATCAACTCAAGCGCCATCTCTTCTTCGAGTTTCAGGTCTGTTGATCAATCGCTGGTCTACGATAACGATGCTATTCACGACAATGGGCGGCAGACAAGGAGTGAGTTCTATTACGAGGATTACAGCTTCGAGGATGCGAATGGAAGACATGTCTGGGATCGATTTTTCCAGGTGGGTTCATACCATAAGTCCACGCCCGAATCTCTGGTAAGAATATCTTCGACCTTAGTTTCAGTAATCAGAACTGTGACTGAGCTTTATAGTATGATCGTCGTCTTGAAACAGAGCATCACTGCTGATGAAAAGATCGGCAAGAAATGCGTGATTTTGGGAGCTAGGGTTCTTGAAATCTCACTGGGAAACAACCCTAAAAACTGGGCTTGGGCGTTTGACCCTACTTTCTGGTAAGAAACACACATACCCACCTGCAGTAAAAAAGCATGGACGCCATTATTGACCTTTCCTTTCTTCCATCATCATCCATCCAATGAAAGGTTCGCAGAAGTAGCAGAGCTCATATCAAACTGGAGACTCGACATAAGAGGAACGATCCACACTAAATCGCTCGATCCATGGACTGTCTACTCTGCCTACCTCATCTTCAAAACCACGGCTAGAATAAAAGGGCTCGAAACTGCCAAAACGGTCATTCGATTCGTGGACGACGAGTCTGACCGAGAATCCATGAGGCGGGCCCACACGGTTCACCTTCAGCCCGTGGAGGAGAGCGAGGGGAAAGTAGCGAGCTTGAGAAGCGATGGGTGGATGGAGATCGAAATGGGACACTTCTACGTGAGTGGTCGAGGAGACGATGGGTTGGTCGAGGCGAGGTTGGTCGAAATCAAGAAATGGAAGAGCGGTCTGATCGTTGGAGGGATTATGTTTCGGCCCATCAATTTGTATACTGAAGATCCCCTTGTTTCAAAGGAGTTCCTGGCAACCAATGTATGGGGATGAACGATGATGACTTTTTTCTTTCTAAGATTAGTTTTGCAGCCTCATTTGTTTTAGTACGATGTATACGATTATCCAGAGTTAGGCGTGCACAAACTGAATGTGGTTGATTAGATATGAAACAATTCTTGGTCCCAAAACTAGCAGGGAAAGGTAGAAGGGGATAGATAGATAGATAGCAACCGAAACGGCCATTTTGGTAGACGGTTCACAATGGATAGATAAATAAACATCCGAAAGAAAGAGTATGGAGGTCCGAAATCAAGACATTCGATAAGCTGGAAAATGCAAGAGAGTAGTTTTACCAAACAAAACTGACACTTCGAACAGATAACACCAAAGATCTCGTCTAGGCTGGCTTAGTATTTGGTTGGAGCGATGATTTCAAGCTGGGCACCGAGCTTTTCCTCAGCAGCCTTCTCTGCCCTGACCCTCAGTTTCGTCAATTGCTTCTTCCTCTCATATGCTGCTTTGGATCGCTCCTTTCTCTTCTCCTCCAATTCCTGTAAAAACGAAGATTTGTTGAACACAACAATATGGTTAGATTCTATCAGAACTAGGGCACAGCACCAAAAAAGAGAAATAAAGGAAAAACAAAACGTATAATTACCCTGATAGTATCAGCATAGTTCCACCCAACCTCTGATGAGAGGTTACCCAACAAGCAATATTTGTGGCCAGATTGGAGCCTCAAGACCCTATTAATCATCGCATGGAGAAGTGATGAGTTATAACGACACAGAAAAGAAAAATCAAGGTATCAAAAAACAAGGAAATTCCACATACAAAAGACTTACTTCAATGCATCAGGGATGACCATCCTCTTAACCTTGTCATAAGGTGGTGGGATGCCTTCGAACACCTTCAAACGAGCGAGAGCAGCTTCTCCTCGCTTAGTCTTGTGGGGAATCATCCTACATTTATTGCACACCCAAAACTAATTGAAATGAAGCATCTAAATTCGCAAATTATGCAGTCATAGGTATTTTCCAAGGCAACTGTTTCAAGAAACATGGAAAACAAACGTCAATCGAGTACAACTTGAAAGATTTTCATTTTTCTGATGAAACAACACAATCAAAAGTATATCGGCTACTAGACTAGACAAGGATATCAGAGTCAATGCAATCAAGAAATCCCACGCTAGATACACTCATACATCTCATCATCACAATTAAGACACAGAAACAAGCGTATTCCAGCTTAATAATCAATAAAAGCAAGCATCGGAACACGACATACCCACGGATGGTCCTCCAAAGGATCTTAGAAGGAGCCCTGAAATGGATGGGACCGTGAGATGGCTTAGTGTTCATCCTCTTCCTCAGAAACCTAAGGTACTTCATCTTCTGCCTCACCAAACCGCCCGACAAACAGATCTCTTCGCATCGAACGACGGTAACCCTCTGGCCGTTCAAGAGCTCCTTGGCTATGATTGAAGCCAATCGACCCAACATGTGGTGCCTAGCGTCCACCACAATCCTCCTTACGCAGATCCCTGAACCTGACACCATTTTCTTCCTACCTCTGTGTTTCTTTTTCTTCAGTTGCCGTGGCCTTGCGAAGCTAGGGTTTTTGAAGGAATAAGGCATTGGGAAACTATATATTGTTTTTTCGTTGGGCTTCAAGAGTAGGCCCATTTTCATGTTAAGCCCATAATCTCTTAATATGAAGGCCCATTTATCAGTAAGCCCAACCATTTTGAAAGGGTTATTGGGCCTCTATTATTTCCCTTCTTATCTTTTATTTTTCATGCTGGCTTGATTATTTAGGCGAAAGCAACGTCTAACATCTAACTGGGGGAAACTTATTGATGTAACGATGGTCTTCATGTCGAACTCAAGCCTCACCACAACAAAATTATCGTACCTTTGTAATAATCTACTGCCCCCCACATTTTTGCCCCATCGTCTAAGTTCTAACCAGTAAAACGATCTTTTCCTGAGTTGGAATGCAACAGATTTCATATCCCATGGAAGGATAAATCTGTTTATGTTGGTTTGATGCTTGTATCATGTTTAGTTCGCCTTCGCGAGTCAAGCTGTTCATCTAGGCTTTGGCAGTAGTTTTCTTTGCTGTTAATTTGACATGGCACTGTAGCTTTTACCTTGAACTTAAATTATCTCGACTCTTGAGTTGAGTGGGTAGCTGGAAACTGTCTTTTACCGACAAACCTTCCACGACTGCTCCCACTGGGAAAAAAAAAACATCTTCTGAGCGAAGTTTTTCACTGCGAACCCTTTTTATGTTTTGCCCAGAAAAAAAAACCCAATCTTTGTCGAAATTCATGCGATTCTCCCTGAAAAGAAATGGCGTGCGAAGCCGTGCAGCTGTGGATCGATCTTACAATAGCTTACGCTTTTCTTTCTGCATCAGCCCTTGCTTTCCTCGCATCAAGATTTCTGACTTACTTGGGATTAAGCTTGCCATGTCCTTGTCAGGGGCTGTTCTTCGGTATCTGCAGTAAAACCCTTTGTCTGAATAAGCTTCAGCTTGATTTCCCCATTCAAAAACTGTCAGAAGTTGTGCTCTGTGTTAGACAGGCCCACCCTTTTAGTGGATGTATTTGTGATAGAACAAACAGGGTTCTTCAAATAGATTGCGAAGCATCGTCTAGTAGTTCTATCTCAGATACTACAAGAGAATCAGTTGATAATGGTGATGGTAGTAAAGACCTATTTTTCAGGCCTGAGAAGTATGATAGAAAAGGGAAAGCTATAGCTCAACGAAGGCCTAAAAGTAGGCTACGTTTGCGGCGAAAACAAGGTAATAATGGTCGTGAAAAACACTTGTGTTCATTGCCTTATGATCGTAATCGAGGTGAAGAGGCTTCGATGTCTTCATCTTTAAAGCTGTGCGATGATTCTCAAGGGGATCGAAGTTCTTCGGGCGATGAGAAGAGTGCTGTTCAGCTCTTGGAACGAGCCCTTGGGGAAGAACGTGCTTTTCGAGCTAGTCTTTACATGGAGCTCGAAAAGGAGAGAAGTGCCTCTGCAACTGCTGCCGACGAGGCAATGTCCATGATTCTTCGTCTCCAAGAGGAAAAAGCTTCCATAGAAATGGAAGGTAGGCAGTATCGGAGGATAATCGAAGAGAAATCTGCTTATGACGAAGAGGAGATGGACATCCTTGTAGAGATTCTCGTAAGGAGGGAAAAGGAGAAGCTGTTCTTGGAAAAGGAAGTCGAAGGCTATCGTCGATTGGTTTCAATAGGAGAAGATTTCGGCGGCGATGATAATGCTTTGGGTAATCAGGTATGTCGAATTTAGGTGTTCAAATTCGAACGGCGTGTTCTTATCTTGTCCTTGAAATCCATGATGATCGAATTATTACTTATTACACAGTTTGAAAGATCTTGTCACCATGGACATGAGGACTTGCCTGAAAACTCTATGCAGTTTGCAAAGAAAAGTGACTCTTCAGATGTAACAGCAGACGAAGAAGTCGAAAATCTGAGCCCAGAAGAAAAGATCATCGTAACTTGCGATGGGACCGAAGAAAAGCCGAGGGCATTGTCATTACCCATTGGGCTTCGGCGAAGCTCTATGCCTCCTTGTGGAGATGATGAAGTTGCAAGGCTTCTAGGGAAACTAAAGTTTGTCCAAGAAGATAGAGAGAGGCTCATTAGCTTATCAGTGAAGAATCAAGAACTGGGAAGAAAGAGAGGCAAATAGCCTCATCAAATCTTTGCTTATGTGCGGCTTAGGGCAATTATATGTGTATTGTACATCATGTAATAATTGGAGTAACACTGTATTTCGGATTATCTTCAGTTTCGTGGCCATTTTAATGGTAAGAGATTGCTGTATTGTTTTGTATCGAAGCCAAAAGATCATCTCTTTCGCTGGCGTTAGTCCGACATTAAATCAGATCGTCTTCCCTAAGAAGCTGATCACAGTTCATAGAAGCTCGTCAGAAAACCCAAACACATGGGGAAAAGAAAAAGAAAAAGAAAACTAGCACTCATCGTCCTTCTTGAAGATCCTCACAAATACAACCTTGAATATGTGTGATGGCCAAAAGAATATCATGTTTTAGCACTAAAGCTTGAATATTTAATAACAATAGATTGTAAATTAATAATTGATATTAGATAAAGACTGTTGTAAATATTATTACAAGCAGTCTGTTTTCTTATTGGTTTGGACACGTTACACTTTTACAGCCAGCCTTCGTCATGATTTATACAGTAAAATTCCACAAAACAATACAATTACCATCATAAAAAATTGTGTTTTTTGTTTTCAATTTTGTTGTATTAAGTATCACGAATCAGCCGAGGGCCGAGACAGATCTCGTCAGAAAACAAGAAACGGGGAAAACTGAGTTTCGAATTCTGATAAAGAAAATCAGGAAAAGGATATTTATTACCTATCTTCAGATCTGTGTCTTTTGAGTTCTTCTGACGAACAAAGCTCAAAACTTTCTCATTCTTTTTTATTTGAGGGGTGATTTTTGAAGATGAATATATTTAGGTTAGCTGGGGACATGACCCATCTGGCCAGTGTTCTTGTGTTGCTACTCAAGATTCATACCATCAAATCGTGCGCAGGTTGGTGCATTTGCTATTCGATTTTTCTATTTTATTGCTCTATTACTGTATCTGCTTTGCTTGTAAATTAGGTACAATGTGTTTTTTTATGCATTTCTTCGGTCTGAATTTATGTTCTTTCTACCCCTGCTTCTCATGAATCGCTGATGCTTTACACCCTTGTAATAAAGTTTGGATTTTGATGGGTTGGTAATTTGTGGCTCTACATTTGAGTTATGTGTCTGTGATGTTTATGCTATGGCTTTTTTCAGTCAATAGACTAACCTGGGATTCAAAGTATTTGTTTGTCATAAGTTATGAGACTTGGATTTCAGCTGAAATTTCTCGTTTAGAGGGCTTTCAACCGTAAAAGTAATCTCTTGCAGGGATTTCGCTGAAGACGCAGGAGCTATACGCCATTGTCTTTGCGAGTCGCTACATAGATCTCTTCACGAGCTACATATCTCTCTACAACACTTTAATGAAACTCATTTTCTTGGGAAGTTCTTTCTCTATCGTATGGTACATAAGACAACACAAGATCGTGAGGAGATCCTACGACAGAGAGCAGGACACTTTTCGCCATTACGCCCTTCTCATACCATGTTTCTTGCTAGCCTTAGTCATAAACGAGAGATTTACTTTTAAAGAGGTGATTAATGACTTATTACAGAGTGCTTCACAGTCAAATATGCTTTTTTGTGAACGCTATATGACTGAATATATTTCTGGTTTTCTTAACAGGTAACGTGGACGTTTTCTTTGTACTTGGAAGCCATTGCTATACTTCCTCAGCTTGTCTTGCTTCAGAGAACGAGAAATATCGACAACTTGACCGGACAATATGTTTTCCTTCTCGGGTGGTAATGACTTTTATTCGCATATCAGATTCAGGGATTTTGGACGCAAAATCGTGTCTTAACTAACATTTTATTGCAGTGCATACCGTGCATTCTACATTTTAAACTGGATCTACCGTTACTTCACTGAACCCCACTTCGTTCACTGGATAAGTATATACATATCTTTCTATCGTTAAAATCTCAACATCTCACGGGCCTTTATCAAACTAACCGATTGCTTGAATCTTGTTTATTTTTTTCTTTTTTCGTTCTTCATATGCAGCATGGATCTCGGGGCTTGTTCAGACACTCTTATACGCTGATTTCTTCTATTACTACTTCCAAAGGTTCAAAATATTACACTGTTTATTTCCCAATGTTTTGTTGAGGTTTGCTTCATTTACTAACACCCCCTCATTATCCCTACAGCTGGAAGAATAACGTGAAGCTCGAATTGCCCGCATAGAACCACAGTAAACAGACGGTCCACTAGCAGTTTTAAATCGAGAATCACTCTTCAGTTATGCACCGTTGCAAGATAATGAAATGTTCTGTTCGATTTTTTTCTGTCGCTTTTTTCATCAGCTGCATTAGTATGGGTTCATTATACAATGTGGGATAAAAGATTCTTGAGCACTATTTGAACAAATCTACGGCTGTTCTTGATACTTTTACCTGATTGTACGTAATGATAGAAAAGCACACAGTTTAAAAGCATCTTGTCTGAAGGAACAGAGATCACAAAGTTACTGCGGATGAGTTGGGAAGAAAAAGACATGAAGCTTACTGACTGCAAACATAAGTCCGCCATAACATTACATCAATCAAATAGTTCGGGAAAAATATTTCATGGTTAGGTTTTCCACGCCTGTCGAACTTCTGCGTCGCACTGCAACCTATCCATAAGCTCCATACCTGCAAAGTAAAAGAAAACACAGAACATTCGTCACTCGAAAGAGTGGTAGGCCACCTAGTTATCCTGACAATACTCCAAGAAAAAGCTTCTTAAGAGAGGAAATGTCCCAAATAATGCATGTCTTGATATCGCTGATCTCAGTTTCCCTTTGGACGTACTACGACGAATTTGCACCGCTGGCAACCACTTTATCCTCCACAAGGACTGAGTTGCTTGACCTGTCGTCGTAGGCATCATCGTAACCACCCTTACTAGACCTTTGTTTCTCAGGCTTCAACGGTTCGTCTGAGTTCTCCATGGAATGAGTTTCCTCTATATCTTTTTCTTTCTTCGACTTCGACTCAGAGCGCTTTCTGTGGCTAGACTTGTGGCTGTCTGAAATTTCAGGCGATGTCTTGCGGCTCTTACGATGCTTACGGTCAGTTGACCTTGACCTTTCGCGCCTTTTATCTCTGTGTCTTGATCTTCCTTCTTTGATTCTTTCGCCTTTCTCGCTCTTCCGATGCCTATCTTCTGGCGATCTTGACCGAGAGCGTTTTCTGTGCCCTGAACTGATTTTCTCGACAACTTCTTGGGAATTGCTCTCTACATGGTTAACTTCATCTACAGACTTTGACCTTGACCTTCTGCTCCTACGACTTCCCCGTTCTACATGATCTGCTTCATCTAAAGATCTCGACCTTGACCTTCTCCTCTTGCGACTTGATGATTTCTCATTCCTTTCGCTCTCCTTCTTGTCTCCCAGGTGCTTGGCTTCAACAGACCTTGACCTAGAGCGCCGACCACGTCTTGACTTTTTATCATCTTCAGAAGATGGAGACCTTCTCCTATGATGACGAGGAGATCTTGAATCAGCTCGGGATGACTTCCTCGTTCCATCAGGTGGACTTTCATGGCGTTTTATAGGAGAGGAAACATCGTCCCGACGTTGCTTTCTGTAACGTGGGCTCACACTCCTGTCCCTGTTTCTTCTTGAGACGGGTGAATCACGCCTCCCATATCTATCACCACTATCCCTGTAATATCTCCTTTCACTTTCGTAACTTGAGTAGTGACGAGATCTCACTGGCGATCTGTATCTATAATCTCGGCGGCGACGGGCGGGAGGTGAGTATGACCTGGACCTTCGCCTTGATCGGTAATTGATGGGAGAGGCTGACCTAGACCTAGACCTGGATCTTGACTTGGCACGAGGAGATGGTGATCTGAATTTATTGGAAAAGTAATTTGAGATTAATTACATAAAACAAGTAGTTGGAGATTTCATAATACTATCTTACAAGAACAAGTTTCTTCATAGATGTCAATTAACCCCAGCATACCTAGGATTTTTGTGAGTTTCTGTTCCTTCAGTTACCACGCCATCAGCTTGCAGTTTCTTACTTATCTCTGCAGCCCTCGCGGCAGCTAAATCCGTAGCGGACTTCATAGTTGCCACTCGATTAGCAGCTTGCTGAGCAGCCATAGTTTGTTGCATCAGGAGAGCCTGTTGAAATTGCATTTGCTGCATTGCAACGGCTTGCTGCATCATCATCGGTAGAGACGACGAAGCCATGGAATTCTTTGGAGGGAGCGATTTAGCCATTTCAACGTTCAAGGGCCGGCCCCCAACATCCATGTTGTTCAATGCCAAAGCAGCAGCTGCTTCTTCGGGTTTCGAGTACTCGATATAAGCAAAATGTTTGGAATCAGTTATAGTGCAGTCAACGATAGAGCCAGAGAAACCGAAGAGCTGTTTCAGCTGATCCACAGTCAGAAGCGGGCTCAGATTGCTGACTTGCACAGTTTTCTTAAGGGATTCAGCAGAGTTCTCATTTCCGCCAGAATCTGTAAAACACCATGCGAAAAAGCTATCATGCTTAAGCCAGACCAAAAATATGGAATTTAAAAAAAAATGAAGCAAAATCAAACTTCTATTTCTGACTCACTGGATGAGGCTTTCATGGATTTTGCTTGTGCAGCAGCATGCGCTTGAAGGGCTTGAGCGGCAACAATCGCCTGAGCAGCAGCCATTGCGGCAGCAGAAGGAGCCATCGGCACCTGACTGAGATTCCCCATAGTTGTCGAGGCAGCTAACGCAGTCATAAGAAGATTGTGAGGTGGGTGATTGAACTTACAGCTGGTACTTGCACATCGTCCGCTAAGGTAGTCTCGACATATCTCTCCCAAAGATGATCCCATTCCAGGTAAGATTACTCCACCTGATGCACCAGAGACAACGCCTGGCACCATACCTAGTAAACCGGGAAAAGCACCCGATACTGAGCCCGAATAGTTTGGCATGTTTGGCATTGTCTGGTTAACCATGTTGGGATATGTTGAGGTTGATGGAGCCACGCCAAGGATTCCACCAGTAGAAGTTGCTTTTGTAGAAATAAAGAGAAAAAAAGAAAGATTTATAATGTTGCCATCATCAATGAATTAATCGGCTTATCATTTCCAATGCAGCAACAAAGCAATGAAGTCAACAAAACAAACACTATCATGGTTCTAAGAGACACAGAGACAGACAATTGTGTAAAAATGTAACAGATACTGCACCAACAAAAAAGCGTACGTCTATACATAGGCAACATTCATCACCACCTCAAACCCCATGGAAGAAAGCACCATAAAACAACCCACATACAGGAAATGAAACAACCAATTTTTCGGTTTCTCGCACCTGCACTGAAGAACACCGGGAATGGACTTCCCAAAATACTCTTCCCATCACACTCCACATGGACCATATAATTCCCTCTCTTCGGCACAACATAGGTCACAGTATAACTCCCGTCCCCGTTATCCTTCACGATCCCTTCCACATCAGCACCACCCACGCCCACCGCCGGTGCCACGCGCACTCTGACTTGAGCTCCACCGCGAGTCACCCTCCTCCCCTCTGCATCCCTAGCCACGACCATGAAATTCAACGCCGTACACGCCTCCCCGCCTGAGATACCCGTACCCTGAGCCGTGCAGCGCGTGGGTTCGACATCTCCAGCCGTTATTAACTCCTCTTTATCGTCCTCGGAATCTGAATCAGAATACTGCCTTTCTTCCTCTTGCTTTTCATTCGGTGGTTGTTGCGAGCTGACAAAGGTTGCGTCGAAGGCGGCCTTGGCTTGGGCGTCCTTGTCAGACGTTGTGGTGGTCACGGCGACGATGTTGGTGTTGGACTTCTCCGCCATGGAATTGGGGATTTCGCACGGATTAGGAATTTCTGTACTTGGTGGGGGAGAAAGCAGGGGGGGTAGAAATTTCTGTAGAAATACGAAATTCGCCGTCAGCGAAATTTAACAGAATGCGGCCCGAAAATTGACTTGGCCCATTAGGCCCGTATAAAGGGCCCAACAATTTTTTATTATTATTAAAAGCAGATAATAGTATTCAAAATAGATCGTCTTCTCCTATATATAATACACATTCGACGCCTCTCAAAAAGCCAAAATCAGCCCCCATTCTCAAGACATCATAGTTCATAACATAGCCATGTCCGCTGCTTTCTACACCTTGCCTCAAAATCATCATAAGGCCAATCCCAATCTCAACTTCTCTTCCCCACCGCAAAACACTCTTCCCCAATCGATCTCCTTCCCCAACAGGCCACGCCGCCGCACTTCTCTCCTCCTCCGATCGTCGCTGAACGGCGCCGTTTCGGTGTCCTCGCCGGAGCTGAGCTTCTATGAGCTCCTGGGCATACCCGAGACGGGTTCTTTCTTAGAGATCAAACGAGCGTACAAGCAGCTAGCGAGGAAGTACCACCCCGACGTCTCGCCCCCGGGTCGGGTCGAGGAGTACACGGAGCGGTTCATTCAGGTTCAGGAGGCCTATGAGGTTCTGTCGGATCCTAGGAGGAAGGAGATGTACGATAGGAACTTGGCAAGGGGGGTTTTCACGGCTGGTCGTAGGAGACACGATTTCGACGAGGTTTGTTTTAGGTTTAGTATACCTCTTCCTCCTCTGTTGCCTGAGTTTCAGTATTATCTTGTTTGTTTGGTTCGTATTATCACGTTGAAGATTGGTTCTTTTTTCTTGTGTGAGAGGAACAGTGTGGTCCCGCGATGGTTAGCGTTTCTTCTTTTGTGATGCAGTTGGGCGGATTTTAGGCCTGAGTTAGGCATATGCATTTGAATAGCACAAAGGTTTAGACTAATGGATTCTCTAGAAAAATTACCCAGTAATTATATCTCATCCATTTAGAATCTTGGATACTAGAGGCTGGTTATGAGACATCATCTTGACTGGAATCCAGCCATTGATTTATATGTTCTAGAAACCTGCAAATGGGAGGCTTTCATTTGTGGTCTGTTCTTACATCTCATGGCAAAGACATGGATAACCCTCGAATGGTATTTGATCTTAGATCACGAGTGAAAGATAGATAGGGACACAATTTCATGCTGATTAGGTTTTTCCTTCTGGCCCACCGTCGACTTTTCTCAGTGCACGTCTTCCTCTCTTACATATGGACCCCTCCTCTTCTTTTCATCATGTGGATGACGCTTAACGTATATCAGTTTTATCTTTTTTTTCCTCCTCCGACGATTGGACGACGTTTTTTAGTGCTCATCTCCCAAGCATATCTTAATTGAGATTAAGTTGTGATACTGTTCTTCTTTCCTAAACGCAGGGATTCGAAGACAAGAACGAATGGAAGGCTCGCTGGCAGTCTCAGCTGTCTGAACTCAGGCGAAGAAGAAGCATGTCCAAGGAATCGAGCGATGACATGTCGTGGGGGGCAAGGATGCGTAGAGGAAGAAGCTAAGGCGATGTCTTAATAATCCATCTTTGTATGTACATTAGCTAGAATTGTGTAATTATATCTTATTATCTTCTAGGAGAATTGGACTCACACGTCACGCGTCGTCATCTTCCTCCTAATGATATCCAACAGTTTTTAACTATATTCTAGAACGAAGACGAAGACAAAGTCTTCGATAATATTGTGGTCCGTGGAACCTTCTTCTTTCCTCATAAAAGCATAGTACGTAGTACCACTTTGATTTTTTCCTATATCGACATCGACCCCGTAGTTTTCTATATGGATTAATATGCGGATGCATTCTCAGAGCACTGCTATCGTGCCCACCCACGGTGGGCAACTAGCGGGAACAACGCCTGCGACTGAGCGTCACATCCTCTAAATTAAAAAAATAGAATTTAATCTAAATTCCTAATTATACCTTAATTAGACCAAAAACATGAAAGGAAAAACGATAATGAAAATAAAAAAATCAATTCTCTCTCCTCTGCAACAGCAATTCACGTCGATTTATACCATCATGAGAAAGAAAGAAAGAAAGAAAGAAAGAAAGAAAGGGTTTATACAGAAATGATTTATACCATCATGTGATTTACACCCTTCAGATCGACTGTTGGACATCCCGGCCGAAAATATATACTTAAAGTATGCAGGAATCCACCTAGCTCGCAATTCATACATCGCCGATAGCCACTCGTTTTTCTCCAAGTTAGTAGATTACATAACATCTTTCCAATATCTTTCAAACTCATCAGGCGTCGTCGTGTTTGCAATGACATTCTTGATGGCTGGGTAGTGATCACGAAAATTCAATGGACCAAGTTTCTTTGTTCAATATGTGCCACAGACAGTATCGATGTATTGTGTCGGGAAAAACATGAGCAATAGCTTTAGACATAGCCGGGTCTTGGTCCGTAATGATAATGTTTGGCGGCCCCTTCGCCATGGCTTTAACGAAGCTGTTGAACAACCGAATGAAAGACTCAGTTTTCTAGTCGCTAAGAAAGTCGCAACCAAAAATAATAGTATGATGTTCATGATGATTAACCCCTACAAACGGGGCAAACATCATCCCATACTTGTTAGTATTGTAGGTCGTGTCGGACACAACTACATCACCAAATACCGTTATATGACATCCTTGAAATAGGATCTGCCCAAAAACACCTAGTGAATCTTTTTTCTGAATCTGTCTCATACTCGAACGAGAAGGTTCGATTTTTTTCTTTCTCGGATTTTACTCATTTTTGCGTCCATGCCTTTCTCCCCATCCTTACGCCCTTGCTCGAAATTTCTATTATCTTTTTCTGTGCATCCTATATACTCAGGTCCTCCATGCTCTATCTCTAATAAACGCATCTGTTGACAAGTTGGCACATTTGCTTCTGATAACTGTTCAGTCAATGCTTTCTTTGCTGTTGAAACACCTCGATGTGAACGTAACAAATGCACTTTTGAAGGAGTCGAAAGTGGGTGGTTATGAGTCTCTATTAAATCGCTGACATTCCAAGATGGGCTTGTATGTGCCTTAACAATTGACATCCTTGCCATACAACTAGTTCTAACTATACCACGAGATCTTTGCTTTGTCAATTCGTCTCCTTGTTTATTCGCTCGATTTTCATCTCGACGGCCTTCTTTAGAGCAAACAAATCGTTTTCATACAACCTCATCTGTCGTTTTATTCTTTTTGCTGTTGCCTATTCTCGCACTGAACCCAGTTGCTCGTGCATATTGGTTGTAGAACAGAAAAGCATCATCTATTCCATTAAATGACATCTCAATTTTTGGCTTCTTTTCATCTGCAATTTGGGGAGTGTGAAGATGGTCATCAACTTCTTCCATGCTGCAATACAATTTCCGACTATTATAAGATAACCAAATAATACCGATACTTAATAAATCGCAATCAAACCATACTCTTTATACGTTATAATTATTGCATTAGAGAATAAGAAAATAACATATCTGCTCGCCGTTTGGAGTTTGGACAAAGCAGAAATAGGCTTGTTGTCTTCGTAGATTAATCAAACATCCATTGCATAACCTGAATGAGAGTCTCAAAGCACGAATCACGATATCGAAAACAACGACGCTGTACAAAAAAATAACAAGGTCTGAGCTATGAATAGAACTCCTATATTTCCAAACCATTCATATCGATCATGACGCATAAAGGGATGATAAACCAATTTGGATTATTCCACACCATTTATTTTTGAAGAGAATGATTACCTTCACTCAATTCTTTCGATAGATCAACGTCGATCTGAAGGGTGTAAATCACATGATGGTATAAATCCTTTCTGTGTAAACCCTTTCTTTCTCATGATGGTATGTATAAATCGACCTGAATTGCAGTTGCAGAGGAGAGAGAATTTTTATTTTCATTATCTTTTTTCCGTTTCTGTTTTTGGTCTAATTAAGGTATAATTAGGAATTTAAATTAAATTGTATTTTTTAATTTAGAGGATGTGGCGCTCCGTCGCAGTACACGTGGCGTTGCTCACGCTAGTTGCCCGCCATAGGTGGGCACGATAGGAGTGCTCCTCGGTTACATGTCCTATGAAATATTATTTGAGTCGCATAAGCATAACATAATCCTACTTGAACCACAAGTCCTTGCTTGTCTAGTTTGAGAGAGATCCGTCTTTTGATATTTAGATGTTCAATTTCATTACGTAAAATGATTAAATCATCTCAAGAAATATCAAATACATGTTTTGCTTTTGGTGACAACTTTCATAGATCGACAGATTTACACATCCACATAAGATAAAGAGGCTACACACATACGAGTCTAAGCCATTTTTTCACCTTATATAACTATGTTTTGCCCGTCGTCTAAAAGATAGATCCGTTTAGTTTGGTAGATTAACCTAAGATAAACCCAAATTATCCAGTGTAATACCATTCGCATAGATGTTCAATCGTTAAAGCTCCGCAATAAAGTATTGGTCCCCTACCAAAACCTGGGTTGGGCCAACATAATTAGTCCAACTATTATTATTATCAAAAGACTAAAATATCCTTCGATATCATAAAATCGTCGATAGAGCTGTCAAAATGGCGGGCCGGGCCGGGTTGGCCCGCCGCCCGCCAAAGCCCGCCACTTGGCGGGGTGGGGCGGGCTGGCCCGCCATCTGGCGAGCCTAAAAAATGGGGGACCGGCCCGCCCGCCTATATATATTATTTATTTTTCTGTATTTTTATTTTATAATTTAATTTATTAATTTGTTTTAGTTAATTAAGGTATTTAATAATAAATTATAAACAACATATTAATTATATATTTATAAATATATATGTTATTAATTATGGTATAATTAATGAATCATTAACTATTAAATTAATATATTTAAATATAATAAATAATATAAAAAAATATATATAATTTTATTAAACTGGCGGGCCAGCCTGCCCCGCCCCGCCTTGCCCGCGGCCCGCGCGGGCTAGCCCGTTTAGGCCCGATCCCAGCCCAGCCCGCCCCATATGTAGGGCGGGGCGGGCCGGCCCGCGGGCCGCGGGCCTTTTTGATAGGTTTAATCGTCGATTTAAATGATAAAATAAAGAAAAAACACCGATTTATGCTTTGTTTCATTACAATTAAATTCATATGTATATTTTATATTTTTCGATATTCAAAAAGAATTTTTTTTTATAAATTATGTATTGATGAATTAGAAGTTACTTTTTAATTTTAAAAATACTACCAAAATTAACTCAAACACATATAATGAGCACATCATACATGACTTGGATAAGCATAATGCAAAGACAATTTATCTTATATTTTGCAATCTTGCAAAAGTAAACGCATCCGTAACAACCAACATTGTGAGGATTACGAAACTTAACCTCTCTAGAAAAAGTTTGGATATATTTCCTGGCGTAATATGTCTTTATTATTAAATTTATTTAACCGAACAACAGATACTTCGCTTGGCAGCTAGACTGTGACAGGCGACAGCCCATAAACCCTAGCCGCTTCGTCGAGTTTTCTCCTGCAAAACCTCTAATCGAGGAACACAGGTGCTTGTTGCTCGTTTCTTACTGTTTACTTTACTTATGCTAGCCTGATTCTGTTTTCATTTTTGTTTCTTGGACTGTTATGTTGATGTTACCTTCAGTTTCGTTTGTTTATTTGATCCCGTTTTATTCGTCGTATCTGTATCGCTTTCTGATTAAGGTCTGTGTAAGTATGGGGGATTTACTTGAGCTTATCTGATGTTAGATCTTATGTTTGTTGCTTTGTATTGCGATCATATAAGAAGAAGATTAGCGTCAGAAGCAACAATCGTTTATATATTGAGAAATCTTTTCGTTGTGAAGTATGATTCTGGAAAATTTCCCGTAGAAAGTGTTGCCAAAGTGGCACGAATGTCAATCTACTTCCAACTTGAAAGTAATTCGTGTGTATTATGTCTGCAACTGCTGAATTTTTATATTCAGATTTTTCTCGAAGATGGCCTTGTTCAACAAAGTTGGAACTGTGTTGAGACAGAGCATGTCTGCTGGCAGTGCCTTGGGCAGGCAATCTTCTATGTATGATGCTATTCGCGGCATGTCAACGAAGCTTTTCATTGGAGGTATGTTTATATCCATTTGAATAAGCATCGATGAGAACATTTAGTCTGAAACAGTTTTGAAGTAACACTATTTATATTTTCTAATAGGGCTCTCATATGGAACTAATGACCAGTCTCTTAGAGATGCATTCTCCAGCTTTGGTGATGTTATTGATGGTGAGTTGTGAAGTGAGATTGTTTTTTGTATTCACAAAATCCTTTCTGTTTCTTGAAGTGACAATGTTTGAATATGTTTCTGCATGGAAATTCAAGCTGACTTATCATGTTTTTGCTCCTTCCATACGTAGCTTTTGCAGCACTCTTTTATTTTTGAGCGAGCCTTTGTACTAGAAAAACCTTTCAAAACACTTGTATTTACACTCATTTTGATCCTTGCGCCCTCAAATGAAACGTTCTTTTGTTTTAATAGCCAAAGTCATCCTCGATAGGGACTCGGGGAGGTCGAGGGGCTTTGGTTTCGTGAACTTTGCAGACGACGATGCTGCCAGCTCTGCTCTCTCAGCCATGGATGGAGAGGTTGGTACAGACAAAGCTTTTATCTTTAACAGTCTTCCAACATCATCCAACGTTTTCAATATTTGCCCGCAGCAATTGGATGGAAGAAACATTCGAGTGAGTTACGCCCAAGAGAGACCTCCTCGCCCTAGCTTTAACAGCGGCGGCGGTGGGTTTGGTGGTGGATATGGCAACGCTGGATCAAACGATGGGTATTAGCCCTTCTTGTTATTTGTCTGTACAGGCAAGTTATGGCAAGTCTAAAATTCGAACATTGTCATTTGGATTACTTATTGTTCTCCCTTGTGTGCTTTTTCCAAGAATCAAACTCAATAGTTTAGGTTGTGGCCGATCGAATGATGTGGTTTGAACTATGGGCTTTTCTTGGCTTTTCAATCCATATGCTTATTGAGCCATTGAACATAAGGTAAACTAATTATGCCTATGGCTAAAGGCCCGTACTGCAATTGCGCATATCAAGACATTATGGCAAGTTGTACATGCACTAGTTTATGCCTATGCTTCGCCATTTTTGTTCCTATTTCACATTTTTCAAATCCCAGCTGTAATGAAAGCAACGACACGGTTGTCAACTTGCTGATTTATTTATTTATATTGTTTATAATAAATATCCCACTATTTATAGATGTCATTTAGTAGCCTGATAAAGTTGGTGGTCAAAAAAGATCAAATCGGCCCAAGCGTCGATTTTGCTATTACATTTGTTCTTATCTAAATTGATTGTTAATAAATGAGATATTTTTGTGCTCGCAAGGCGTCGGTGACCGTAATTTGTAGGTAATCTCTCTCACTATCAAACACATTTTATTTTATCTTCCAAAATATTAAAATCCCCCGTCTTACTCTTTTAAACGAACACCTATCCTATATATTTTTAACTTTTATAAAAAAAGTTTTTCATTTTCTTCGTATCATTGTCTGTAGATTATTACCTCAAAACAACGAGCGCTGTTTCAATGGTTATATTGCAGAGAAGATAGTGTCAGCTTTCCAAAGTACAACATATGCCATGGATATCGTTGTCAGCTTTTAATCTTATTGGATTGGGAAATGGGCAAAGATGATATGTACGAGTACGACCGTGTGTGTGTAGTTATAAAGAGAGCCATTAGATTCAGCGTCTTTACAGCAAATAATAGCTGCTTCTGTATTACGAGATAACATATACTACTGCTATTATATAATACAAGGTAATCAATTATTCCAATGTTTGACGGAAAATCATGAAAAATACTTATTTGGATCCCTCGAAAGCATATTGCCAAGTCTATTTATTTATTTGTTTATATTATAATTGTCATCATCGAGAGCTATGATATTCTTGATAACACACTATTAAAAGAATAATATAAATTTGTTGCCGACACTCTCGCGTTTGTTCAATCACTACCGTTAAGCTAGGACTCGTCGGCCCACCACCACAATCATTCACTTAAAATTACCAAGGATTTTTTATCACCCCATTCTCAGTTATAGAGCAAATACATATACTTTTTTTTTTTCTCAGGACATAAAAAGTAAAACGAAAGAAGAATCTTCACATAATTCCCATAGTAGCCAAGCCATCCTCACATTAATTTACAGTTCTTGATTTTTCTGAACCCTTGAGGAGACAGAATTATTACACAAATGTGAAAAGAAACAAAAAAAAAGAAAAAGAAAACTATATCCTGTATCTATGACAGCCAACCTTACAATATTTTAATTTTCGGCATAAATTTCCCAAGAAAAAAAAATATAAGTAACAATTTAGAGTTCACCATACACCCCAGCTCATCCCCCACCACCACGCCATGTGATTGTGATGAGTAAGTGATGAGACAGCAGGCAAGCGGACATAATCGTAATTGGTATATATTAATTTAATTTAATTGATCGTCGACCTGAGTTTCCTTTTTTACCCTCGACTCAATACCGTAATACCCAACATACCACTTGACGAACTTCCTCAGGCCAGTCGCCAGGTCTGTGGTGGGCTTGTAACCGAAGTCTCTATACGCCTGGCTCACGTTAGCATGCGTGTACGGAACGTCGCCGTTTCGAGGCATTTTGATGACGTGTTTCTTGGCCTTGACGCCGAGCAAATTCTCCAAAATGCCCACTAGCCTGCCGACGGCGACCGGCGAGGTGTTTCCCAGGTTGTAGACGCGGAGCTGCGCCGGCGCCCTCTTCTTTCCTCCGCTTCCCGTGCTCTTCTCCGCCGTGTCTAGCGCGCCGAGGCACCCCTTCACTATGTCGTCGATGTACGTGAAGTCACGCGCCACCTCCTTGTGCTCGTCTTGGGTCACGTAGATGTTTATTCCCTTGCCCTGCGAACGATCGCTGGTTATGCTGTCGTATATTCGACTTCGTAAAATGCACGAATTTAACCGAAGTCAGTCAATACCTGCAAAATATCTTTGGTGAAGAAGAAATAAGCCATATCGGGCCGACCCCACGGGCCGTAAACGGTGAAGAACCTCAAGCCCGTGAGCGAAAGGCCGTAGATATGGTTATATGTGTGCGCAATCTCTTCGCCGGCTTTCTTGGTTGCGGCGTATAGGCTCGCCGGCTGATCCGTACGGTCGTTTTCCGAGAACGGCACCTTCGTGTTCAAGCCGTACACGGAGCTCGAACTTGCCCAGACGATCGCCGGCTGCGGGTCGGCGGACTTGGCAACTTCGAGCAGATTGACGAAGCCGGCGACGTTCGACTGCACGTACGATAATGGGTTCTGCATTGCGTATCTGACGCCGGCCTGGGCGGCGAGGTGGAGGACGTGGGAGAAGGGCACGACGTCGAACAGCTTAGTGAGGAGTTCCTTGTCGTTGATGTCTCCTTCGACGACGAAGATTTCGTGCCTTTTGAGCAGATTCTGGCGAGCCCTCTTTAGGGCTGGGTCGTAGTAGGAGTTGAAGTTGTCGAGCCCCAAAACTCCGTCGCCGCGTTTCTTCAGCGCCAGAGAGCAGTGGGATCCGACGAAACCGGCGGCGCCGGTGACCAGTACGGAGATCCCGTTTGGACGGCGTGGCGTGGCGGAGCGGCGGATTTGCTTCTCCCAGGCTGAACCTTCGCCGCCGTAGAGGGCCGAGGAAAGGAAGCTTCGATGGTGGATGTGGTGGTTGCTGGCGCTGGACGGCGACGAGTCTATCGGCGGGTGGTTGACCGTGAAGAAGAAGATGAGGAGCAAAGCGACGAGGAGGGTTACTCTGAAGAGGAGCTTCGACGATGCTTGGAGTAGCTTGGTGGTGTTTACACGGCGGAGATAGCTGTTGTAGCGTTCGAGCTTGGATGTGTCCGGCGGCGGAGAACTGCTGCTTAAGTGGTACTGCATTTTATTACCGCCGTTCATTTCTTGAATACGATGTGTACTTTTACTTTCTGATCACTGTGAATGAAGAGCAACAATCAATGGTTTTGTCTTGACCGTACTATGATGATCATCTATGCAATGCAAGTACCGATCTTGATGGAGCTTGCATGAAAGACTGGATTTTTGATTTTTTTTTTCTTTTTTTGTTTGAGAGTAAATTAAAAGGATCACTTGATTCTTCTTGTGTTGTGATCCTGAAGAGGGAAGGTTGAAGATGATTGGCTTATAAAGAAAACCACGAGCGGGCTATTTTGTTCCTTTTTATATCTATTTATTTGTTTTCATATAGTTAATTAAATAGTTTTAGTAATTTTTTAATCATTTTATGTTTTTTCTTTTAATTACGTCAAGTGGGTGTCATGTCATTCTTCTTTGTCCAAATGGAACATGATGTGAGAACTTGTTCGGCATTGTTTATATTTGAACTCATTCATTGCACCACGAATTATATGGTCTAATTAGTCATGGCATGCATGTTTATTCCTTTTATAAAAATACTGAATAACTGTATATTTTTAAATTAAGACGTATATATAATGTAGATTTGTTAATTACACACAATAGTATTAAAGGTCGAAGTTAGTTGGAGCCCACTTTCTCTTTCCTGTGTAGTCGGTCAATCTTTCGCGTACAGTTGGAAAGAATGATGGGATAAAATTACAAATGGGGCCCTTTGCTATAAATAATCTCACATTTGTCCCCCTCACATTTATTGTTTCTCTACTTTATAATCGCGGCATCGAATGCGAAGTGCCAGCTACTTTGCGGTGTGAGATTTATAGATAATAAATAACAAATAATAAAAATATTGTATGCCCATGTGAAGAAATACTAGTGAGAACACTCTTCTCTTCCTATTAATAATAATATTAATTCATATATTATATTTTGGTTTGTTATGGCAATTTACAAGTTGCGTAGAATTACGATTTCTAGATATTTTGCAGTGTGTCGCGGCAATAATAGAGGATTTTGGTGTGCGTGCGCGCATGGGTACTTTGAATTGTGAAACCATCGACAATATTGTTTTGATTTTTTAGATATAGATATTAATTTTTATCTTCTTTTTTTTTGTAACAAATAGTAACATTATTATTTTTAAATAACTAGATATTATTTTTATCTTCTTGTCTATTGTAACGAATAGTTAAGATTTAAGAATATGTTCCTTCTATAATATATAAGATAGATATGGTCGAGACTGCAGATCGTTGCGGCTATCACATGCTATAAGATTAAATGCAATATCCTACCATGGGTCGTTTGATATGATGTTAATGGATTACATGTGTATAAGTTATTGGTGTTTTTAAAGTTCAGGATCCCAGTTAAGTTTCATTTATAGTTCAGGACCTTGTCACAAATTTCTTAGGGTTAAAGGACCCGATACACTTAAGTGTTTTTGAGTACCACTTCATGGACCTGAAGTAACACTTCGTGGACCTGTAGTACCACTTCATGGTTCTGCAGTATCATTTCATCGTTCTGTAGTACCACTTAATTGTTTTGCATTACCATTTTATTGTTTTGCAGCACCACTTCTGTGTTCCGAAATAACACAAAACCATCGTCCGATACCAGTTCATATACACTGTATAACACCACCTTATCTCTAAATTTCATCCAAATCAGGTCCTGAACCCTAAAAAATTTCCGATAGGGTCCTGAACTAACATAAAACATCTTTTGGGGCTGACACGTAATTGCAACTAAGTTATTTGTATGGTTATGCAAGGACTTTGTTGATATTGTATTTTAATATGTTTGATATGCGTGTATTAATTATTTGTATAATTACATAAATTGTGTTTGATAGATGTGTTTGAGGTGTGCATATATATATATATATATGCTGGTGTTGGCGCGCCACGTGGGTGCTGCCCGGCGGTACAGCCTGGCGGGGCTCGCCTGTCGCGCCTACTGGTGCCGCGCACCCGGCGGCGGTGCTCCGGCGAAGTCCGGCGGCGAGCTCCGGCGAGCGGCGGCGGTCTCCGGCGAGCTCCGGCGAGCGGCGACGGTGCTCCGGCGATGTCTGGCGGCGCTGGGCCAAGTGTCCGCGCGCCAGCTGATGAGGGCCGCGCGCGCTGATGAGGGCCGCGCGCTGGTGAGGGCCGCGCGCTGGTGAGGGCCGCGCGCACTGAAGGTGCCGCGCGTTGAGAGGGTCGCGCGCGCAGAGGATGCCGCGCGCTGAGAGGGCGAGCAGTGAAGGGGCCGCGCTCGAAGCTGCGTGCCTAGGCTGCTTGTTCGCCAAAGGGTCCCGTCCGCGCGCGCTGGGCAGTGAAGGCTGCGAGGGAGTGCGCGCGCTGAGGTCGAGAGGCTACGCGACATACCTCGCACCAAGCCCAGCCCCGAGCCGCCTCAGCGCTGACAAGTCAGCCCTGGCCGTGTCAGAACGCGGCAGGACATCATTCAGCGCCAGGCTGCCCCATTGGCCGGGATGCTCAAGGGACGCCTTGGGCTCGAAGCCAGCTAGCCGTGGCAGCCCTAGCCCAGCCGTGCGCAGCAAGCTAAGCCAGGCCATGATGTCCGCCAGCGCCCACCTAGTGGCCGAGCTGCACTTGCGTCAGGCCATCATCACAAAGCTGCCGAGACTTGGCCACCAAGTCTGCCTAGCCATTGGCCGAGACTTCCAAGAGTCCCAGCCAAGCAACACGCAAAGCTGCCAGCCCCGCCAGCCTTTACTGCCTGCCAGGCCATCATCGCGCGCCAGCATCCGCAGCTGGCCAGCGCGCGCGGCCCACGCAGCCCGCGCAGGATTGGGCACTTGGCGCGGCAGCCCACTTTGAAGAACCTCAAGACCTCCTATAAATAGGCCACTCCTTAGCTCATTTTGTAAGGTTGGCGTCGAGAGTTCTTAAGTGATTTGCGTGTGCGTTTTAGTGTGAGTGTGCGCGTGTGTTAGCCGAGTCTTGTACAAGTCACGATAGTGTTGCGACACTTAGCTTGTATTCTCCCCAAATCTCTTGGGGCCCCCGATTACTTAGTTGAAATTGGGTTGGGAGTCTTCTCCCGTAATTCTTGTGTGAAGCGTTTGGTCGAGTTCGTTGATCCACTGTCACAACCCCGAAACACTTAGAAATTTTTTTTCGCGTTCTAAGGTCTCGCAAGTAACAGCGGCAACGACGTGGTATGGCCTAACCACGCCGCTAAGCCAAGTGCGGAATGATCGTAAGGTAGGGGAACTCTTTTACACGACTAAGGGGAGGGAAAGCTTAGGTTGCTTGTGTCTTTGTTAACTTCGAATTCACACCAACGAACTCGACCAAACGCTTCACACAAGAATTACGGGAGAAGACTCCCAACCCAATTTCAACTAAGTAATCGGGGGCCCCAAGAGATTTGGGGAGAATACAAGCTAAGTGTCGCAACACTATCGTGACTTGTACAAGACTCGGCTAACACACGCGCACACTCACACTAAAACGCACACGCAAATCACTTAAGAACTCTCGACGCCAACCTCCCAAAATGAGCCAAGGAGTGGCCTATTTATAGGAGGTCTTGAGGTTCTTCAAAGTGTGCTGCCGCGCCAAGTGCCCAATCCTGCGCGGGCTGCGTGGGCCGCGCGCGCTGGCCAGCTGCGGATGCTGGCGCGCGATGATGACCTGGCAGGCAGCAAAGGCTGGCGGGGCTGGCAGCTTTGCGTGTTGCTTGGCTGGGACTTTTGGAAGTCTCGGCCAATGGCTAGGCAGACTTGGTGGCCAAGTCTCGGCAGCTTTGTGATGATGGCCTGACGCAAGTGCTGCTCGGCCACTAGGTGGGCGCTGGCGGACATCATGGCCTGGCTTAGCTTGCTGAGCACGGCTGGGCTAGGGCTGCCACGGCTAGCTGGCTTCGAGCCCAAGGCGTCCCTTGAGCATCCCGGCCAATGGGGCAGCCTGGCGCTGAATGATGTCCTGCCGCGTTCTGACACGGCCAGGGCTGACTTGTCAGGGCCTAGCCTGGTGTTGGCGCGCCACGTGGGTGCTGCCCGGCGGTACAGCCTGGCGAGGCTCGCCTGTCGCGCCTACCGGTGCCGCGCACCCGGCGGCGGTGCTCCGGCGAAGTTCGGCGGCGAGCTCCGGCGAGCGGCGGCGGTGCTCCGGCAAAGTCCGGCGGCGGTCTCCGGCGAGCGGCGGCGGTGCTCCGGCAAAGTCCGGCGGCGAGCTCCGGCGAACGTCGGCGGTGCTCCGGCGAGCGGCGGCGAGCTCCGGCGAAGTCCGACGGCGGGTGCTCCGGCGCTGTCTGGCGGCGCTGGGCCAAGTGTCCGCGCGCCAGCTGAGGGTGCCGCGCGCGCTGATGAGGGCCGCGCGCTGGTGAGGGCCGCGCGCACTGAAGGTGCCGCGCGCTGAGAGGATGCCGCGCGCTGACGAGGGGCGCGCGCGCAGAGGATGCCGCGCGCTGAGAGGGCGAGCAGTGAAGGGGCCGCGCTCGAAGCTGCGTGCCTAGGCTGCTTGTTCGCCAAAGGGTCCCGTCCGCGCGCGCTGGGCAGTGAAGGCTGCGAGGGAGTGCGCGCGCTGAGGTCGACCCGCATGGTGCCGTTCCCATGCGAAGGGGCGCGCTGGACAGCGCGCGGGCGGGCACCGAGGATGTGCCCACCCAAGCGGTCGGGACTTAGCGTCCGGCCACCGTTGACCCCCGGTCAACGGTCAACGCCAGTCAATTCCTTGACAATCCTCCCCCGGTTAAGCCGTCGACGCCCTCGTCGACTTCGGGACTTGTTGTGGGGAAAGGCCTTTGTAGGCGTGGCGTGGTCCAGCTCAAGGGTCCTGCCAATGTCCCCTGGTCGAGGTGGCTGCTTGGGCAGCCGAGCTGGAACGGGCGCGTCGCAACGCGCTGAGGTTGGGCTTCCATGGCAGGGCGGACTGGGCCTAGACGCGGCCAGCGACGAGTCAGCTGGCCCGGCAGAGACGAGGCAGGGCGGCATGGGCGCCAGCTGGAAGGCTGCGCAAGAGGCCTCGTCCTCGTAGTCGTAGGCGTAGTCCGTGATCTGGTCGGGCACTTGGTAGTGCCCACGGATGAAGCCGGGCTGCTGTTCGTCCGCGATGAGCAGCCCTCCCAAGTATGGCACGAGGTTGACCTTGGCCGACATGAGGAACTCCATGCCCAAGACGATCTCAAAGTCTTGGAGGGGCATGGTGACAAACTCCTGGATGTCGAGGTAGTGGCCGACGCGTAGCGTGGCCGAGGTCTTTCCTCCGACGGTCTGGACTTGGTTCACCGTCTTGACCCTCGACTCGTGAGGATGGATCGGCAGTCCAAATCGCCATGCCGTGCTTAATGCCATGAAGTTATGGGAAGCGCCCGAATCCACCATGGCCATGACTCGCCTGTTACCAATATAGCACGGGACGTACATAAGCTTATGCTTACCTCCGCGGCCTTCTTGAAGCGCGAGGAGCTGCAGCTGGTTGGCTTGCGGCGTGTCGGACGTGGATGGCTTCTGGGCGGTCGCGTCGAGCTTGGCGACGTCGATGTCATTAAGTAGGGCAGTGACGGTGTTGACGGCCGACTTTCTGGGGCATTCGAACCACCTATGTCCCTGGCCGCAGAAGTGGCAGCGCGTCTGCCCGGCGTTCCCTTCCGCCGTCTTCTGTCCCGTCTTTGCGCCTCCTTGGCCTTGACCTTGGCTTAGGTTTTGGCCCTTCTTGCCTCGCCCACCCCTCCTTCCTCTGCCCTTGCCATCACCTTTAGGTGGCTTGGAGTCGCCTTTAGGTTGTGCCTGAGGCGGCTCGGGGCTGGGCTTGGTGCGAGGTATGTCGCGTAGCCTCTCGGCCTCCGCAATGGCCGTATTGAGGTCCGGGATGTGGCGTCCGGCGAGCTGGTTCTGGGCCCATGAGCTGAGCCCCTTCATGAAGTCGTACAATTTGTCCGACTCGGAGATGTCCTTCGTATCCATCAACAAGAGCTGAAAGCTTTTCACGTATTCGTGGATGGAGCCGGTTTGACGAAGGGCGCGAAGCTTGTCCCGGGAATGATAGAGGTCGAACTGTGGGAGGAAGTTGGCGCGGAGCTCGGCTTTGAGCTCGTCCCACGTGTCGATTCTGCCTTGGCCCGTTTCGAGGGCTTCCCTCTTCTTGGTTCGCCACCAAAGCTTCGCATCGCCGATTAAGAATCGGGTGGCGAGAAGAACGCGGTCTCCTTCCGCGGTTTGGGCCGCCTCGAAGTACTCTTCGAGGTCATTGATGAAGTTCTCTAGATCCTTGGCGTCGCGCGTGCCATTATAGGTCTCGGGCTCGGGCAGTTTCAGTCTCGAGCTTGGGGTTGCTTCACCTTTGGCCAACATGGTCTTAAGGAGTCGTAACTCAGCCTCCGTTTCTACACGGTGGCGATCTGCGGCGTCGACGTCTTCGCGCAAGGTCTGAATGGCTGCTTGCATGCCGAGGAGTTGGCTCATGCCTTCGGGCATTTTCTGCTTGAGCTCGTCGATCACGTCCTGGAATTCGCCGAGTCGAGTCTCCATGGCGCTGACGCGGGGGCGGAGTGCGGTGTACACCTGGACTGTTTCGGTGTTGGTCTCCACGGTTGGGACCTCAGTGTGTGCCGGTATGTCTTCCATAGCTTTGCTCGTAGTTGGAAAAGTTGGTGTTGGATTCGTCCTTCCTTGTAAACGCGGCTCTGATACCAATCTACTGTCACAACCCCGAAAGATTGTCAAGGAATTGACTGGCGTTGACCGTTGACCGGGGGTCAACGGTGGCCGGACGCTAAGTCCCGGCCGCTTGGCTGGGCACATCCTCGGTGCCCGCCCGTGCGCTGTCCAGCGCGCCCCTTCGCATGGAAACGGCACCATGCGGGTCGACCTCAGCACGCGCACTCCCTCGCAGCCTTCACTGCCCAGCGCGCGCGGACGGGACCCTTTGGCGAACAAGCAGCCTAGGCACGCAGCTTCGAGCGCGGCCCCTTCGCATGGAAACGGCACCATGCGGGTCGACCTCAGCACGCGCACTCCCTCGCAGCCTTCACTGCCCAGCGCGCGCGGACGGGACCCTTTGGCGAACAAGCAGCCTAGGCACGCAGCTTCGAGCGCGGCCCCTTCACCGCTCGCCCTCTTAGCGCGCGGCATCCTCTGCGCGCGCCCCTCGTCAGCGCGCGGCATCCTCTGCGCGCGCGACCCTCTCAGCGCGCGGCACCTTCAGTGCGCGCGGCCCTCACCAGCGCGCGGCCCTCATCAGCGCGCGCGGCACCCTCAGCTGGCGCGCGGACACTTGGCCTAGTGCCGCCAGACAACGCCGGAGCACCCGCCGCCGGACTTCGCCGGAGCACCGCCGCCGTTCGCCGGAGCTCGCCGCCGGACCTCGCCGAAGCTCGCCGTCGGACTTTGCCGGAGCACCGCCGCCGCTCGCCGGAGACCGCCGCCGCTCGCCGGAGCTCGCCGCCGGACTTTGCCGGAGCACCGCCGCCGGGTGCGCGGCACCAGTAGGCGCGACAGGCGAGCCTCGCCAGGCTGTACTGCCGGGCAGCACCCACGTGGCGCGCCAACACCAGGCTAGGCCCTGACAAGTCAGCCCTGGCCGTGTCAGAACGCGGCAGGACATCATTCAGCGCCAGGCTGCCCCATTGGCCGGGATGCTCAAGGGACGCCTTGGGCTCGAAGCCAGCTAGCCGTGGCAGCCCTAGCCGAGCCGTGCTCAGCAAGCTAAGCCAGGCCATGATGTCCGCCAGCGCCCACCTAGTGGCCGAGCCGCACTTGCGTCAGGCCATCATCACAAAGCTGCCGAGACTTGGCCACCAAGTCTGCCTAGCCATTGGCCGAGACTTCCAAAAGTCCCAGCCAAGCAACACGCAAAGCTGCCAGCCCCGCCAGCCTTTGCTGCCTGCCAGGCCATCATCGCGCGCCAGGGTATATATATATATATATATATATATATATATATATATATATATATATATATGGGTTAGTGATACACACTCATAACCAACTTAGGGATGGATATGCATATACAAGCCCTATAACCAATATACGTGTAATAGGTGTGTATAGCAAGACATGTATGACTATACATAGATAACAAACACGAGATAACTTATTCATGCACATCCCATAACCACATATACACACATATCAAACAAGCCGATCATGTGTAATAAAAAGTTACCTTATATACATATTATTATAGACTATCTCAACGAGAATATTATGTGATTAGTAATTAATCTGAGTTGTCGGCCAAATATAACAAATCTTCTTTTTCACTTACGAAAAAAAACTATATAAATGATCGAATGAATCACTAATCATTTCAAAATATTCAACGAAAAAATATTCATGCCAATAATATGACCTCGAAAGTCCACATGGGCTGTTCACCTTGAAAATCATGACAAACCCTATTCTTTATTTAACTTTTTGCAGAACCGTCAACAGAAATTTCAAACTTATGAATGTTCCCATTATAAATTTAATTCCATGTCAGTGAACACATTTTATTTAATGGTACTTTAGTTCAGAGATGAAACGAAAATATGCAAACCAGCGGCACCGACCCATGACAGCATCGTTTTATTTGATTTTAAATAGAAAGAAAAATTAAATGATGACTATAGAAGTTCAGTTTTGTCTCTGGCATTTATTTGGTGTTTAGCGGAGACCGCATGGAAGTTTCCGGGAAATGTTACTTTTTTTTAAGGCCATGCATATTACTCTCATTGATAATTGTAGAGCTGTCAAAACGGGCCGACGGGGCGGGCCGGTCTGTAGCCCGCCACTGGTGGGTCGGACGCGGGCAAGCCTGCCTAATTTTTTAAAAAATAAAAAAGGAAGAAATAATAAAAAATAGGAAAAAATGAGAAAAAATAATAAAAAATAGAAAAAAATAATAAGGAAAAAATATAAAATTAAAAAATTCAACTTGAAAAATATATATAATTTAATCAACTTTTTAATATTAATTGTTTATGTTATTACAAACTCAAAATATCAAAATCAATATGATTTATTTATAAATCTTATTATTTAGTATAATTATAATATATTATTTTTTGGCGGGCCTGGGCGAGCAGGCCCGCCCTTGGCAGGCCGAAAAATTAACAGCCCGCCCATCCACTTCGGCGAGGCGGGGTGGGGCGGGGCGGGCGCGAGCCCGTTTGACAGCTCTATATTGGGAAATTTATATATTTTACTCGGTTGTCGATTTTAGGTTAGTATAATACAAATACAATTTAATCACCTAAATTATGTAATGTCCCCGATTATTTTTCCACGATTCAACCGATTGAATGAGACTTGCATCTATTTTTTAAAATTGAAAATGATTGAATGAGACTTCTTTCAAGCAATCCATTCCCTACTCACATGGTTGGCTTTCAATCGTTATTGGTTGGTCACAAATGTCATCCTCCTAATTTTAGCCATGTAACTGCACATGCATTATATTTATTACATAAATATGAATGCCTTATGTTGGAACCCATTAAAAAGAAACAGAGAATTCACAAATGCATTTCTCCGTCTTCATTGTGGATATCAAAGAGTGCAAAATAGAATGAACATCTGTCATCATAAATGCAATCAAAGGCTTGATCGAGATTGAAAAAGATATTTGGCGTACTTTTTCTTTTATATCTTTCTTTTTATTAAGCCTTACCGTTAGAGTAACCGTCACATACCAATTTGGTGTGTCAATTTCTGAATCAATAATAATAAAAAAAAAAAGTAAAAACAACTCACAACGTTCTAACTTCTAAGTAGGCTACATCACGTTCTTCCAAAAAAAAATCTGCCAACTCAAAAAAAAAATGCCTATTCTATTTTTAGGAGAATACATATTTTTCAAACTAAATATAAAAATCAAACTTCAAACAAACGAACTCAATGTTATCAATTTCTATTTTCATGCACACACATAGGGTGCCCCACCTATACTAGTTATGAATTAATCAAGCGGCATGATAGGACAATTGCATTGCATTATCAAAAGGTTACTACTTACCAAAGGATTGTTTGATACTAATGGGATTGTTGTGTAATGGTATATATAGCCTGTAAATCTGTAACTGAAAAATTCCAAATGGGCCAATAACATTATTGGGCCAAATGTGGAACTAAGCATCACATTATATAGGCCTATTAAGTTTTTTAGCCCAACCAAAGGGCCCTTCTAAGTTTTTTGGGAGGAAAGGGAAAAGGAAAAAAGAAAAAAAAAAAAAAAAAAAGAAAATCCCCCTCTCGATGTTCGATGAAAGCGCTACTTGTTCGAGTGCTTCCCTCTAAAACCCTTCTCCCTCGCTCTTCTTCAGCTCCCTTTTCTGCGTTAGGGGATGCTTTGTTGTGAGCTGATTCACTTGTTAGTTTAACTTGTTTTACCTGCAACAATTTCGTAAGATAATAAAAGTAACAGAGGAGCTCAAAGATGAGTACCGTTGATAAAATGTTGATTAAAGGGATCAGAAGCTTTGACCCGGAGAACAAGAATGTCATCACCTTCTTCAAACCCATGACTCTGATCGTCGGTCCCAACGGTGCCGGGAAAACGGTATATTTACTTGATTTATTTTCTTTTCTTTTTTTTTTTTTTGTGAAATGGGTGTTGTAATTTGTGCTGCTGAAGATATCCAGTTAATTCTTCTTATATATGTTTTCCCGGGAGCTTCGTAGTGCAGCTAAGTTACGCTTTCATTAACTACTTCGATCACGGTATTATGGTCATCATTGATTCGTCAATTGAGATGGGTTTCTTCAAGTATATATATATGTATATATCTGGCAAAGCTGTTAACGACATTTTGTATATCCTTTTTCGTTCCATTATGTGTTATAATTGGATGATGGGTTGTCTCTGTTCTTCCCAGATTTTTGGGTGGGGCATTGTTATTGTATGTCGTGCTTACAAGATGTGAGTTTTTTTTTTTTGGCTTAGTAGTTCGGTGATTCATAATGTTCATTACAGATTTCATTCATTGATAAACTAGTGTGAAGAAAGAGGGTTCAAATCGTTTGGTTGCTGTCTAGATGTTACTTCCTCTGCTTCAATAGACAAATCCTGATAGTTTCTGTTAGTTTTCGAAGTTAACCTCACATAAGATAACAAATGTAACCTTTTCTTCTTCATGCAGACTATTATCGAGTGCTTGAAAGTTGCTTGCACTGGTGAATTGCCTCCAAATGCACGGTCGGGTCACAGCTTCATCCACGATCCTAAGGTATATATTTGTATTATCACATATATGTTTATTTGCTTGATTAGATTAGCATTAAGCAAAGCATGCATGTAATAGTTGTTTAAGTTTTGCTGACAATGATCCTTCCTAGGTGGCTGGAGAGACAGAGACTAAGGGGCAGATAAAGCTGAGGTTTAAGACAGCTGCTCGGAAAGACGTTGTCTGTATACGGTCATTTCAGCTTACGCAAAAGGCTACAAAAATGGAATACAAAGCAATCGAATCTGTGCTCCAAACCATAAATCCCCAGACTGGAGAGGTATAAGCCATATTTTGATAAAGAATAATCGTAGGCAACAAATTTTACACCATTGAACTTCTGAGAATCATGTGAAATATAAGTTTTATAAAAATATCTAGTCACTTAAAAAAGAATATTTTGTTTCCAAGTGACAGAAAGTTTGCCTAAGCTATCGATGTGCTGATATGGACAGAGAGATTCCTGCTCTCATGGGTGTGTCCAAGGCTATTTTAGAGAATGTGATTTTTGTTCACCAAGACGAGGCAAATTGGCCATTGCAGGATCCATCGACGTTGAAGAAAAAGTTTGATGATATATTCTCTGCGACTAGGTACCTGATCTTTAATAATTAATTCATTTTGATGAAGTAGTCCTCTTTTCCATTATCTACACTATATTTTCGTCTTTTGGATGATACTTGAAACACCTACAATAAGTAGAAGGATTACCTTCTTTTTCAACGTTCAACTAGTTCATCCTAAATTCATCCAGTGGAAAATATATATCAAGTTGCTTAAGAACAAGTTTGATTTTCAAGCGTTGCTAAAAAATGAAAGAAAAAGTAACTATTATCTGTTACTGGGCAGACTGTTGGTTATTTACTGATTTTACTCACGGAAGAAGTCATGCACGTATGTTATATGCCACTTGCCACCAAATAAGCATTAATGTTCTCTTTGTATGTTGCAAAGCCTATTTTTGGTCGATTTGCTTGGCATCTCAGTTGTATCATTTTCCAATTTGTTGTCTTCCAAGGTACACAAAGGCATTGGAGGTTATCAAAAAGCTGCACAAGGATCAAACGCAGGAGATTAAGGCATATAAACTGAAATTGGAGCACTTACAGACCCTTCGAGATGCTGCTTTTAAGGTTTTTGTTGATTGTATTGCCACCTACTATGTGATCGTGGTTTTAGTTTGTTGTTTATGAATATTCGATTTGATGAATTTGTAAGGTAGTGTTTGTTGATTAGAGAATTGGTTCCACTTTCCTAATTATTTCTTATGTTTACGATGAGTTATGACAGTATAATTCTCATGTAAGATAATCGGTGCATTTTGTTCAGCTGAGGGAGAACATCATGCAAGACCAAGAAAAAACAGAAACATTAGATGGTCAAATTCAGGAACTTGAGATTCAAGTACGGGATATTGATAAAGAGATTAATCAAACTGAAGTAGTGTTGAAAGACCTACAAAAACTACAAGGTCAGATAGCTACGAAGTCTGGGGAAAGAAAATCCAAGTACGAGGAATTGCAAAGGCGCTATGCAGCACTTACCGAGGAAAATGAAGGTATACTATCTTCAATATGTGCCTTCATAAATCAAATAAAGAGTATACCATTTCTTCTTTCTTTTTCTCCACATCCACTCCAGACACTGATGAAGAACTAAATGAGTGGAAATCAAAGTTCGATGAACGAATAGGAATATTGGAATCCAAGATTAGCAAGCTATCAAGAGAAAAGTCAGATATAGATAATAAAAGCCGTGTTCTCAAAGATGTAATTGAAGGAACCCGGCCAGAGATTGCCAAACTTCAAGCTGCGGCTGATGTAATCTCCATCTCTTTGCCCATGCTTTTCTGCCTCATGCATAATATGTGTGTTGATGAATTACTGATCTTCCTCTTCTTTCATACGATTTTCAGGATCATTTGTCCTTGAAGAATGAAAGAGACGTCACCATTCGAGGGTTATACCGAAAGCATAATATAGGTTCTCTACCAAGTGATCCATTCAGTGACGAGGTTGCTAATGACCTTGCTAATCGCATTCAGTCAAAGTTGAATGATCTCAACAAGGACTTGCAGGAAAAAAAGGTACTCATCCCTCAAACTTTGATTTCCGACTTAATTTTGTTTCCATATCTCTTTATCTCCATCTGACTATCATCTCTCACTTTTTGTATTAGAAATCCAATGAAGTTGAACTTAGGGCAGCATTTGACAAGTACATGCATGCTAATAATCGTTGGAAAGCTATTGAGGCCCAAAAGGAGGCTAAAGAGGACACACAGGTTTTTTTTTTATTGATATGAGTGCTGCTATTATCCATGAACTACTTTAATGTTAAAAATTATGGTTGCTTTTCCCACAAACTACTTTTATATTCGGTTTAGACTGGCATTTTGAAACGTGTTCAAGAGAAGGAGGGTGAGCGTGATTCTTTTGAAGCTCAAATATCTGCGATTGATGTCGCATTGATCGATGAGAGAGAAAAGAACATGGTAATTGTTTACTGCTTTACTTACTGAAATGCATTTTCGTTTGGTAGCTGATGTTTCCTTGCATGCAGCAAGTTGAAGTGGAAAGAAGAGCTAATCGACTTGCGACAAAAGAGTTCGAGTCACATATACGACAAAAGCAACTTGAAATATTTAATTTGGATCAAGAAATCTCGGTCCTTAGCATGGAAAGAGATTCCCTGAATGCTGACTCGCATGACAGAGTTGTACTTTCACTAAAGAAAGCAGAGTTGGAAAACCACAAAAAGAAACACAGAAGAATGTAAATTATCTACTTTTTGTCATATAATTATTTATGTCCGAAATATTGATCTCCATCGGACTATTTTGCAGAGTTGATGAGTGTAAGGATAAAATTAGAGGGGTATTGAAAGGCAGGATTCCAAGGGACAAGGATTTGAAAAGTGAAATTATTCAGGTTCACAGGTATTGATCTATCATTTATTATTTCAAATCTGTAAAGTGCCAAGTTTTTTGTTACAAACAAGCAATTACCACTTCACACTTTTTCTGTTTTCCTTAAACTAAAAAACTAAAAAATTTGGCATTGAAATTGAAGCCTAATCATTAGTCCTTCCCAATTTCTTGATGTTTGTCTCCTGTTACAGTTCCCTCAGGAAAGAGTATAATGATTTGGAAAAGAAGGCTGATGAAGCCAGAAATGAGGTTACTACGTTAAACTTGAAAATGCAGGAAGTCAACAGCAGTTTATCGAAACTGCACAAAGATCGGGAATGTAAGCTACTGAAAATCACAAGCAGTGTACTGTCATGATTGTAATAGAGCCATTCCTTCTGTTTCATTATATTACATGAGTAGTATTGCCAACTTTCGAATTCTATTTTTTCGCAAACTGGATTTCATTTTCTTCGTGTCTGTTCTTTATTTTGAGTAACGGATGTCATATTATACGTGCAGCAAGGCAGAGATTTATTGAAGGTAAGGTTCAATCACTGGACCCAAAGTCGGGTGGCATCGAGTCTTATCCTAAAATACTGGACACTGCCAAAGAGAAAAGAGATGTCCAAAAAAGGTACCCCATTTGATGTTAACATCGACGGTGCTCTTGCATGCATTATTAACATAATTTATTTAAGTTAACAGTAATCTTCATTTGCAGTAAATACAGCATTGCTGATGGCATGAGGCAGATGTTTGATCCATTTGAACAAGTTGCTCGGGCTAACCATATTTGTCCTTGCTGTGAGAGACCTTTTTCGTCAACGGAAGAAGATGATTTTGTTCAAAAGGTTCCTATCCCAAAGTTTACGTTGACGAGAAATGTCTTTTAACTAATGAGGCCTAGCTTGAGATGTCTATGTATTAATTGCAGCAAAGAGTAAAAGCTACAAGTACAGCTGAGCATATGAAAGTATTGGCCATGGACTCGTCAAATGCTGAATTCCAATTTCAGCAATTGGACACTCCGTGTAGTCTATGAGGAATATGTCAGAATTGGGAAGGAACAGATTCCTCTTGCTGAGAAGAACCGGAATCAGTTGAAAGAAGAATTGGATCAAAAGAATCAGGCCCTTGATGATGTATAAGTTTTTGTCTCGTCTCTTATTTTCTTTTATCTTTCCGTGTGCTTATCAGGGCCTGTTCTCTTCATATTATTCTCTTAGGATAGCCTGTAGACAGTTTCATTGTCACTGTTTTCAATATATAAATTTTATCCCAATTGGTTGTCAATCATGTAAATTAACCATGACGTTAAAGTCTCAGTCCTGCGTGGCGTTATCATCTACCTGCAGGTTCTTGGTGTCTTGGCTCAAGTGAAAGCCGAAAAGGATTCTGTTGATGCCTTACTACAGCCTATAGAAACTGCTGATAGGCTGTTCCAGGAGATTCAAGCCTTGCAGAGACAAGTGGATGAATTGGAAAACAAACTTGATGTTCAAGCACACGGTGTCAAATCCCTGGAAGATATTACGTCGGAACTGAAAAATTTGGAGAAAAATAGGTTCTCAATGTTATTTATCTCGATTTAACTGGATTAATTAATTTTGTCCCTTCATTTCCAATTCTTAAATGAGATTGTTTGTCAAACAGTTAAAATTGTCACACTAAATCCGAGTACCTTACATCTTCTGCTACAATTGTTGCATCCTAAATATGTCCGTCTTTTAATTTCAGGACTACATTACGTGATGAAGTGGATGACTTAAGAGTTCAACAGCTGACCATGGAAAAGGATTTGTCAGCTTTTCAATTGCGGTGGAATAGTGTTAGAGAGGAAAAGATTAAGGTCGCAAATATATTATCGAACATTAAAAGAACAGAGGAGGATTTAGATCGTTTGGCTGAAGAGAAAGGCCAAGTTGAACTTGATTTGAAGGTAATTTAACTCTATGATGTCCTGTATTCGTTGGCCATAGATATCTGTGACCCAGAGTACAGTTTCACTAGTTCCTTCCAACAATTCAATGAATATGTATTTTATGTATTTCTCAGCATTTGGCAGAGGCTCTTGGGCCATTATCGAAGGAGAAAGAGAAGCTGCTTGACGAGCATAACCATATGGAAGCCAAGCTTAATCAAGAATATGAATTGCTTGTTGACACATATCGGAAAAATGAAAAGGAAGTTGATGAGATGCTCAATATTTTCTCTAAAATTGAAGAGTATGTATCCCTTCGGCGGAACATGTCTTTCTCTTACGCGCATCTCACCCATTGTTTGATAATTTGGATCTCATTTCAGATATAATAAATCAAACAAGGGAGAGAGATTGAAAGCACTACAAGAAAAGCAAACAGGGTCGGAATGCGAGCTAAGAAACTGCGAAACCAGAATGGATGAACTGTCAAAAGAGTTGGATAAGAGTAAAGAACTTACCAGGAATCAGGTAGAATTGAGGCGCAATATCGAGGAAAATTTAGACTACAGGAAATTAAAGGCTCAAGTGGATGGGCTGACAAGAGATATCGAACAGCTTGAAGAGAATGTAATGAAGATTGGTGGTATTCCCAAAATCGAATCAATGCTTCTTAAGCTGGCACAACAAAGGGATGCTGTCCTAACAGAGGTTTTAAAATTACTTTCCTGATCAATCCGATGCTTTAACATATCACAAGATAAATATTCCAAAAACTTGATATCTGCTTGTCGCCTTATTCTATTGGTGACCTGATTTGCTGAAGCACGAATGTTGGTTACTGAAATGATGTGTTCAGTTTTCATTTGCAGTACCGTTATGTTGATTTTTGCTATGATGCGTCTTAGGCCTTACTGAAACCGTTATTAACTGCCCCATCCATTATCTGTTTCTCACTGTCATTGCTTATAATTCTTACGAGTTCTTTATGGCAGCTGAATAAGCACCGCGGCACTTTATCTGTTTACAAGAGCAACATTGATCGGAATAAAGTAGATCTTAAGCAGACACAATACAAAGACATCGACAAGCGGTATTTCGATCAGCTAATTCAGCTAAAGGTAATTTTTCAATTTCCTTTTCCCCAATCCCAACCCTTCCATGCAGAAATGAAAATGACAAATGTATAGATTGTTCTAGAATTGTATTCTTCATTTCTCAACAGACGACTGAGATGGCAAACAAGGATTTAGACAGATATTATAAAGCACTTGACAAGTAAGCCTTGACGATTGAGTTTTCCCTTTTCAAATATCTGTTCTGTGAGTTGTCATGGGAATGTTGAGGTTATTTATCAACCTCCACATTTGTACATGACACACTAAACAACGGCAGACATACGCGTGATTCTTTATATTCATTCGTTCCAAAATTTTGACGTTTCAGAGCTCTAATGCGTTTCCACACAATGAAAATGGAAGAGATCAACAAAATAATAAGGGAACTGTGGCAGCAGACGTACAGGGGACAGGATATCGATTACATTAGGATTCATTCAGATTCTGATGGTGCCGGCACTCGTTCTTACAGCTATAAGGTAATATAGCATACTTTTCTTTATGTTCTTATTTCGTAATCCATTATACACGATCATTATCTGAATATTTACTCCCAATTGCACACCTTACAACTGGTTATGAATTCAGGTTCTCATGCAAACCGGCGATACAGAACTGGAAATGAGGGGGAGATGTAGTGCTGGTCAAAAGGCAAGAATTTATCAAATTAGAACATGATAATACACTGAAGAAACTATTAATTTCCACTTTCTTCCTCCACTTCCCATTTCCAGGTACTTGCTTCACTTATCATAAGATTGGCACTAGCTGAAACTTTCTGCCTCAACTGTGGAATACTTGCACTCGATGAACCAACAACGAATCTCGATGGCCCCAATTCTGAGAGCCTCGCTGCCGCTCTACTTAGGTGTGTGGCAACCCACGAACAACGAAAAACTATTGCAAGATTTCGTTACATGATTTCTTTTTCTTCGATTATTTTATCAGGATAATGGAGGACAGGAAAGGCCAAGAGAACTTTCAGCTAATCGTAATTACCCACGATGAGAGGTTTGCTCAACTCATCGGGCAGCGTCAGCATGCTGAAAAATACTACAGAATCTCAAAAGATGACTAGTAAGCTTCGCCTTCACCTTCACCTTCACCTTCTTGTCTTTACTTGTTGGCCTCTTTTCTACATCTGAAAGTTTTCATTTTCCTTAATTTGCAGTCAACATAGCATTATCGAAGAACAAAAGATATTCGATTGAGATCGAACTGCTTATGCTCGATCACGGTGAAGGTGTTTGCTTTCTTCCATTTTATGTAATTACCATCTTCGGCCAACGGTGTTATGTGCTGCAGTTTTCGAAATGAGAAAAAGAGATAATTATTGCTAGAGCAGATCGCTCATTCTTAGTTTTGCAAATAGAGAGAATACATCAATGAATGCCTTAAAGGGGCCTTGAGAAAGTAAAACAACAACGAGGAACAAACACTAAGAAAAGCAAAAGCATATCGATTGATTAAAAAAAGACTGATATTTAGTCCTTGTACTTCATCTCTGACATCTTAAATCCAGGCATGTCAAAGGAAGATGCGAACTTCTCCACATCAGCCTTTAGTTCTTCAATGTCTTTGTTGTCGACCAAGCCTTTGTTGAAGTCCTTCAACAGCTTACCGTGTTCTTTCTGTATCTTCAAGGTGAGAGAAACCGCTCGGTGTAAGAATTCGCCTATCTGCTCGAAGTCTTTCTCCACCAAACCTCTTGATGTCATCGCAGGCGTACCTGCAATTAAAACCCTCGTTAAGACATCTACTGAACACAAAAACTTCGACGAATCAGCGAAAGTTCTTACCAATGCGAACGCCTCCAGGAGCCAAGGCACTGCTGTCACCGAAAACGGCGTTCTTGTTCACAGTAATGTTACAAAGGTCGCAGAGCTTCTCTACCTTATTTCCTGCAAAACAGAGAAAGAAAACGAATCAAATGAAAATTCGAAAGCCATCAGCGAACAACGAGGCACTTACCAGTCAACCCAAGAGGACGAAGATCCCACAAAACCAAGTGGTTCTCAGTTCCACCAGTCACAAGGCTGTAACCTTTGCCCATCAGATAATTTCCCAGGGCAACAGCGTTTGCCCTGACTTGCTTGGCGTAGGCCTTGAATCCAGGGGAAATCGCCTGCTTCAAAGCCACTGCAAGAGCGCCGATCTGGTGATTGTGGGGACCGCCCTGAAGTGAGGGGAACACGGCAAAGTTTATCTTGTCCTCGAAGTCGTACACGGCGTCTTCAGGCTGGCCCTTCTTGGGCGGCTTCGGCCCTTTTCTGTAGAAGATCATTCCCGCCCGTGGACCCCTCAGACTTTTGTGGGTCGTCGTCGTGACAATGTCGCAGTACTCGAAAGGATCAGCTGCTTCCTGAAAAAACGAAGAAACACAGGGAACGTCAACTGGGGAAGACGAGCATGTTGATTGTTTCAGTTGATCTAGTTAACCTAACAATGACCACTGAAGCAGATCTCCAATGCAATGCAACACATGTTAGAGTCAAGTTTCACCAACGATCAAGAAATTCCCATAGCAGCTCCCAAAATAACAAATCCACCGATGATCACTAGCAAAAACAGGAATATCGAGAAAAAGCAGAGTACGAAATCCATCTGAAAGCACATACCTGAGCAGCCACAAGCCCGCTGATGTGCGCCATATCACACAGCAAAAGCGCCCCAACTTTATCAGCCACCTCCCTAAACCTCTTATAGTCCCAATCCCTAGGGTACGCACTCCCACCACAAATAATCAACCTCGGCCTGAAATCCAACGCCTTCTCCTCCAACCTGTCGTAATCGATGTACCCAGTCTTCGGATCCACCTTGTAAGGCAAGCTCTCGAAGTAAATCGAGGTCGCGCTTATCTTCTTCCCACCAGAAGTGTAGTACCCATGGGTCAAATGCCCGCCCGAAGGCAGATCCAATCCCATTATCCTGTCGTGAGGGTTCAGAACCGCCGTGTACGCCGCGAAGTTAGCAGGAGATCCGCTGTACGGCTGGACGTTGACTCCCCATTTGGCCGGATCGAGTCGGTACGCCTGGAGCGCGCGTGAGCGCGTGAGGTTCTCGATCTCGTCTATGAACTCGTTTCCGCCGTAGTATCGGTTCCCCGGCATGCCCTCCGAGTACTTGTTGGTCAGGGCGCTTCCCAGAGCTTCGATCACGGCGAACGACGTGAAGTTCTCCGACGCTATCAGCTCGATCCCACGGCATTGGCGGCGCTTTTCCTTCTCGATCAGATCGTGGATGTCTGGATCGATTTCGGATAGGGAAGTGTTGCCCCAAGACGAAACTGAATCCATTTCTTCGTTTTTCTTCCTTACTTCAAAGGAGAAACGAACTGAGATAGATTTGGATTACGAGAGAGATATAATATGAGGGTGGTGGTGGTGGGTGAGCTCTACAAGTCCGTAGATTTGGATGGTTTATAAAGAAGGTGGCGTGGTGTGTAAAAGGACCATAATAACCTTGCGGTTGTTGGAGACGAGCGATCTTCAATGTCTTTCTTTGCATAACCTATATTGATTGGAAAATAAAATTCATATTCCTTTTTTTTCCCTCTTTCGAGTGGGTAGTTGTTTGGTGAAACGTTGACGATCTGAAATTTCATTTTTCGTATAATCTTAGTGGAGCGTTACATTAACACCATGACTTACCAATGTTTTACTACCAATTAAATATAGCTTCAGTAGGCTGGCTTTTCTATTTAGTACATTGGTTCTCATCTTACATGTGTGGGGTATATGAAATACCCAATTACGTCCCTCACCAACTTCTCTTGTCGATTTTCTTACCAACAAATGACGTTGCATTTGATCTTGCACGCATCGACAGTTTAACAAACATTTCCTCGCTACTTCTAACATATATTCAATCCTATTTTCTACTATTATTTGGACAACACATGCAATCCAACTAATCAAAGCATGCATACATATAGGCTGACAACGATAATCCCTGAAAATAGAACATGCAAGTTACTCATCCACCTCAAAAACCAGTCCCAAGATCCACCAAACCCTCCTCATTTTCATCACATCCATACTCATCATACATAATATATATAACCAAACCCATCACATACACACAAATATACTCACTCAAAACAAAACACAACCCAATAACAGCAAAATATAAATGGCCCTCTTAGTCGAAAAAACCACGGCCGGGCGCGAGTACAAGGTAAAAGACATGTCCCAGGCGGACTTCGGGCGACTCGAAATCGAGCTCGCCGAGGTCGAAATGCCGGGCCTCATCTCGAGCCGAGCCGAGTTCGGTCCTTCTCAGCCCTTCGCGGGCGCGAGGATCACGGGAAGCCTTCACATGACGATCCAAACCGCGGTACTCATAGAGACGCTCACCGCCCTCGGGGCCGAAGTTCGGTGGTGCTCGTGCAACATATTCTCCACCCAGGACCACGCAGCCGCCGCCATAGCCCGGGACAGCGCCGCCGTCTTCGCGTGGAAGGGAGAGACCTTGCAGGAGTACTGGTGGTGCACCGAGCGGGCCCTCGACTGGGGGCCCACGGGCGGGCCCGATTTGATAGTGGACGACGGCGGGGACACGACGCTGCTGATCCACGAGGGGGTGAAGGCCGAGGAGGAATACGAGAAGAGCGGGAAGCTTCCCGACCCGAGCTCGACGGACAACGCCGAGTTTCAGATCGTGCTGACGATTATTAGGGACGGGCTGAAGGGCGACGCGAAGAGGTACACGAGGATGAAGGAGAGGCTGGTCGGAGTCTCGGAGGAGACGACAACGGGCGTGAAGAGGCTCTATCAGATGCAGTCGAACGGGACGTTGTTGTTCCCCGCGATCAACGTCAACGACTCCGTCACCAAGAGCAAGGTAGGACATCTTTTCTTATCTATCTGTGATCTGTTAGATGTAGGCGTGGGATCGGGCCGGGTTTTTCGAGTCGGGTACCCGACATGTGCGGGTTTGAATTTTGGTACCCGACCCCGACCCGACAAAAGTCGGGTACCCGACAATCGTTTGAATTTCTACCTAAAAGTTTAAGCGTGAATGGAGTGTAACATATTTGAGGCTGATTTCGTTCCTTACCTTACCCTTGGACGTGAACTTTTGATTTAAAAGGTGGTCGTGAGTACTCTTTCAAGTGGCTTCTTGGGATGAGCTCTGCTACTACGTCGAATGACATCAATTCGACTAAAAACTTAATTTGAAGGGATTTGAACATATTTTAATTTCGGATATACTATAGACTGATTTCTGCCTTATCTAGCCTTAGACGTGAAATTTTAGCGGTAGTAGGGATTTCGCAGTCGTGATTGTTCGGCTTGATCTCTGTTATCATGTTAAATGACTACTCCACCCAAATGCTTATATATGCTTCCCATTCGTATGTATTATAGTTCGACAACCTCTACGGATGTCGCCACTCGCTCCCCGACGGCCTCATGAGGGCCACCGACGTAATGATCGCCGGGAAAATCGGCGTCGTCTGCGGCTACGGAGACGTAGGGAAGGGATGCGCGGCCGCCCTAAAGCAAGGCGGGGCCCGCGTGATAGTGACGGAGATCGACCCCATCTGCGCCCTCCAGGCCCTAATGGAAGGCTACCAAGTCCTAACCCTCGAAGACACGCTGGCCGAAGCGGACATCTTCGTCACCACGACGGGGAACAAGGACATCATAATGGTGGACCACATGAAGAAGATGAAGAACAACGCCATCGTGTGCAACATAGGCCACTTCGACAACGAGATAGACATGCTGGGGCTCGAGACGTACCCGGGAATACAGAGGATCACCATCAAGCCCCAGACGGACAGGTTCGTCTTTCCCGACACTAAGGCGGGGGTCATCGTGTTGGCCGAGGGGCGTCTGATGAACTTGGGGTGCGCCACGGGCCATCCTAGCTTCGTCATGTCGTGTTCCTTCACGAACCAGGTTATCGCACAGCTCGAGCTGTGGAGGGAGAAGGGCTCGGGGAAGTACGAGAAGAAGGTTTACGTGCTGCCTAAGCATCTCGATGAGAAGGTGGCTGCTCTTCATCTGGGGAAGCTCGGTGCTAAGCTTACGAAGCTTAGTAAGGATCAGGCGGATTATATTGGGGTGGCTGTTGAGGGGCCGTACAAGGCTTCTCACTACAGGTACTAAGGAAGGAAGGAAGGAAGGAATTTATTTAGTGAGGAATTTGTGTAGAGAGTGAGTCTCCTCAATTCTTGCTCTTGTTTTGTTCTTTTTCAATTAATGAGTTAGGAATAAGGTGATTGAGTGATTTGGGTCTTCGTATGTTATCGATACTAAGCTATTTTTCAATCAAATCTACTACCAATGACTTCTGCCATGTAGCGAAATCTTTCTTACCAAACTTGTTACTATTCTTACCAATGAGAACTAAATTGATATGGCTGTAAATGACGAGTTGCCTAACAAACGACGACTCTTTACAATCCAACAAAGAAAAGAAGGTTGCAAAAAGCTGACCAACAAACCGAACATAACAATGACAAGTTCAAACCAACCACCACAACCGTCACAAATCTAACACAAGAAAAACGCATAAAAGGACAAAAAAAGCAAGACATTTTTTTAGCTCCAAAGAGTCAGTCAAATCTCACCTCGGTTAGCTTAGTACCTGTAGTGAGGCGGCTTGTAAGGACCCTCGATGGGAACACTGATGTAGTCGGCCTGATCCTTGGACAGCTTCGTAAGCTTAGCTCCAAGCTTCCCAAGGTGAAGAGCGGCCACCTTCTCATCGAGATGCTTAGGCAGCACGTAAACCTTCTTCTCGTACTTCCCCGAGCCCTTCTCCCTCCACAGCTCGAGCTGTGCGATAACCTGGTTCGTGAAGGAACAAGACATGACGAAGCTAGGATGGCCCGTGGCGCACCCCAAGTTCATCAGACGCCCCTCGGCCAAGACAATGATGCCCACGTTGGTTTCTGGGAATACCCATCGATCGGTCTGAGGCTTGATGGTGATCCTCTTTACTCCAGGGTATGTCTCGAGCCCAAGCATGTCTATCTCATTGTCGAAGTGACCAATGTTGCATACGATGGCGTTGTTCTTCATCTTCTTCATGTGGTCCACCATGATGATGTCTTTGTTTCCAGTCGTGGTGACGAAGATGTCTGCTTCAGACACGACGTCTTCAAGGGTTAGGACTTGGTAGCCTTCCATTAGGGCTTGGAGGGCGCAGATGGGGTCGATCTCGGTGACTATTACGCGGGCCCCGGCTTGTTTTAGGGCGGCAGCACAGCCCTTTCCTACGTCTCCGTAGCCACAGACGACGCCGACTTTTCCGGCGATCATTACGTCGGTGGCTCTCATGAGGCCGTCCGGGAGTGAGTGGCGACAGCCATAAAGGTTGTCGAACTGTAAGAAGGAAGAAGAAAAGAAAGGATTGATTAGATATTTAGGCACAGGAACACAATTACATTGAAAAGAATCACTGCCAGCCAAGCTAATTAACAGAGGATGATCAAATTCGTGGATGACACCTTCAGATCTTAATGAAAAGACACGGATTCATGAGTTCGATATCTATCGATTGACTTAGACATTAACTTCATACGAACAAAACGTAGATAATCCACTACCAAAGCATCCGCTTAACGAGTAGATCTACCAAGAAGGATGTATAAGACGAAGTAAGAACATAGTCAAAATAATACCTTGCTCTTGGTCACAGAGTCGTTGACGTTGATCGCAGGGAACAACAGAGTGCCATTAGCCTGCATCTGATACAACCTCTTCACGCCGGTGGTTGTCTCCTCGGAGACGCCGACCAACCTCTCCTTCATCCTCGTATACTTCTTCGGGTCGCTCTTCAGCCCATCTCTGATGATAGCGAGCACGATCTGAAATTCGGCATTGTCGGTAGAGCTCGGATCTGGAAACTTACCAGTCTTCTCGTACTCCTCCTCCGCCTTCACACCTTCGTGGATCAGCAGCGTCGCGTCGCCGCCGTCGTCGACGATCAGGTCGGGCCCGCCGCTCGGGCCCCAATCGAGGGCCCTCTCCGTGCACCACCAGTACTCCTGAAGTGTCTCCCCCTTCCACGCGAACACCGCCGCGCTGTCGCGGGCAATTGCGGCGGCGGCGTGGTCCTGGGTGGAGAAGATGTTGCACGAGCACCACCTCACCTCGGCTCCGAGTGCGGTGAGGGTTTCGATCAGCACGGCGGTTTGGATCGTCATGTGGAGGCTTCCGGTGATCTTAGCTCCCTTGAACGGCTGCGAAGGGCCGAACTCCGATCGGCAAGACATCAATCCCGGCATCTCGACCTCGGCCAGCTCAATTTCCAGGCGGCCGAAGTCCGCCTGAGACATGTCCTTGACCTTGTACTCGCGGCCGGAGCTAGTTTTCTCCACTGAAAGAGACATTGTCGTTGATTAATCGGCGCGAGAAGAGATTTGTACGAATGAGCATTAAGAACCACCAGAGAAGAGAGTATTTATAGAGAGGGCTTTTGCGGTCTGGTCGGAGGTGGTAGATCTTTGTAATATGAGAAATAATCAGGGGCAAGTTTGCAATTTACCGTTTAAAAAGGGCAAAAAGAAAATGAAACGACGTGCAGCGAATAATATTACAGTAAATCTGTGAGCCGACCGACACGCACCGTTAGATCAATTATTACACTACACCACGATCCACGGATCACCTAAATCTTCTGCAGTTGTATATAAACTTATAATATCTAATTTTTCTTAACAGCTAAGCTTGTAGGCCAAACTCCATAAGGCCCATAGCAAGTTGATCGTGTAAGCTTGAGGTCCCCAATTGTACATATTCGTTGACAAGCTTAATTTGGACAAGGTACTATTTGTAACACAGAAAAGTGAGTTGCTCAACAGGTAAACAGGGTAGAAGTTTTTGGTACGTAATCTTTTCAGTTGGCATAAGAGGTACAGTCTCAGCAGCAAGCAATCTTTGTGCCAAAACTCTATCAAATCTCTGGCTACTCTTTTGAAGTAATGACCAGTAGTCCCAAAGCACCTATCAGTATATACTGAAATCATACAAATTGCGTCGTCAAGTGTTTGAGATCGAGCGGTGCGAGTTTAAGCGAAGTATCAACAAGAATTAACGGGTGAAATTTACCTTGATTATAGGCTTTTCGGTCATGATGATAGTCACCCATCCCACGTACGGCAAGAATCTAGCAACAACGAACAAGTTGGATCCATCATATTGAATACTATCTATAGCAAGATGTGCTGTGCCCAGTCGAAAAGATAAGCCATAGACATGAAGTAGTCAATCATAATGTATATGAGGTATATGAGTGGGAAGTTCAAAATACACATTAAGTGTGCACGTGATATCAATCGAAACATATGAAGAGCAACTCACCCGACTGCTCTTCCCATAATATGTTTTCTTTGCAGCCAAAGTTGTCCTTGAGCATATAGAAGTCTGTCATCTCCGAAATTGTTGTCACCTGATGCATCAACGGCATAAACAGTAAAAAGACTGCTTGTAGTATATAAATAGATAGAGAATAATCTCGTGACGACATATCTGAGCTAATCATACCTTTTGTCAGGACATCAACCTCTCCAGTATCTTGACGCTCATGAACCTAAACAACAGAATTCTCCATTTTAGTGCCGGATGGAGAAATGTGCAAAGCGACTAACAGATCAATGTTCAAATCCCAAGTCAACCAACATTCTTCCCTATGTTTTCACCCCAACCCAAATGTTCATATCTCTCACTAACCCTGAGAACAAACATTTTCATGCATTGTTTAACTTTCAGATCCTTCTCATGAATGGATCAAAAAGCTGTTTGATTCAGATCGACAAAGGTAATAAAAAAGGAAGATATTTCAGCATCAAACCTTGATAACTCGGTGGACAATCGGAATTTCACGGCCCTGTTAGTTGAGGGGAAAAGGTTAGAGAAAAAAAAAAAGAAGCCCATAAAGCGTAAACAATTCTCAAAGTAAAAACTCAGACGCATAATTATGTTCATGACAAAAGCGAAGACAATAGCAATAAGACATGCGAAGACATAAAAATTTGAAATATGATAAAGGAAGCACATACATCGACATTAAACACGACTATTTCTCCGGAACGAATAGGATCGTCACTCATGCGCAAGAACAAGATGTCACCCTGAAATAAAAGATAACTAATTTCGTCAGAGGAAAATGTCCTAACATTCGATTTGAGAAGAACAAAAACTGGCTGCTAAGTAATAAATTATATAGCGAGGCTGCAATGTATCAAATGTCCTTTGACATATGTTCAAACATCGAAGGGTGGGTAAATAAGAAAATGTACTATAGGTCCTAATCAGAAATCAGAATTCATTCATCGTTCTCGAACCTTCGGTCTATGCGAAGGGAGTTTACTTGCTTTAACACCACGAGTCGGATACTAGTCAAGCTACTGGGAGTGACATACACATCATTTATACAAATAAAAAGCTGAATCATAAACACTAACGCTGCCGAACTCCTGATTCAAATTCCATGACAACTATTCATAATTGCAATAAATGTCAACTTATAATTAACGCACAAAGATCATATAGCACAACTCACCCTTTTAAAACCAGGTTCCATACTTCCCGAAAGCACAACTACAACAGGCGATTCACTACCAGTAACACACATCAACCCTTTCCATATAATTAGGGCCGATGTAACAATCATGCCTGAAAGAAACAATGACAGAGAACTTCATCAAGCAACCAAACAGTAAAAACAGTGAGAACATAAAACGAGGTATATCAGTGCCTATGTGACCATGTCTATGGGGGGTGGAAAGTGAATTGATAAAAAAAAAAAAACTCTTATCCTCCTTTTCAGCTCGTTTTCAGTCAAACACAGGAAACTCCGCCCACTTTCGAATGATTACGAGGAAATTCATCAAAATCAGATCATTGTATTGCCAGGAAAAGCAAAAAGCCGCAGAATAAATTCACAAGCATCATGGACAGAAACATGGAAGCGATCTGTACGAACCAAGACTGATTGCTTGAGTTAGGAACTGTCTGACATTCAAAGATTTGATTGAATCGATCTGATCTCCGACCCACCCCATTTTCTTCAGCTGCCGCACCCTCCGCAATGTGTTCTCTCAGTATAAATAAACGCTCAAATGACGAGAAACCCTATTCTTCCTTTTCCCCGTAAAAGATAAAGTTTATAGTGTACTAATATTTGGGGAACCAAAGCAATTTTCTTACATAAATTATTAAGAAAACATCTATATATCTTTTACATTTCCCATGTCAAAAATAAATCTAAACATTTTCTTGAACAAATTCTCAAAACTCACTCGTTTACCTTATGAAGTCAACAGGTCATAAAAATTGAAACATTAATAATCGAGATAATGAGATAACTACTATTTTCCTATTTATCCATAATTCTCATTATCACAATTATTAATTGATTGCACATGGTCGGCCATCACGCCCAGGTGCAAAAACGGACAAATACAATCCTTGACAAGCTGTGATAACTTCTGAACCATAGATAAAAAAAGGCATTCTTCTTCTTTTCCCCTTTTCTTCCGTGCTTTGCTTAGATTCATAGAAGAGAAAGACAAAATAAAATCATCAGAAAGAAAAAATGGTGAACGATAAGGTGGGCGTTGACGAACATGCAAAGGTGGTAGATGGATGCTGCAATAACAACAAGGGCCCAGGTTATGCTACTCCACTTGACGCCATGTCTGGCCCAAGGGAATCTCTTATCTATGTCACTTGTGTTTACACAGGTTAGATCTTTCTTCATGACCAATTGATGGTTTGTTTGGGTCGAATTTTTCTTTGATTTGATTTGGGTCCCATTTTCCCGATGATTGATTGCTCGATTTCTGCCTTTCATTCTAAAAAAAAAGGAGTGAATCCGGCGAAACCTGACTACCTCGCGACGGTGGACGTGGACCCCACGTCGCCGACGTACTCTAAGGTTGTCCACAGATTGCCAATGCCTTACCTCGGCGATGAGCTTCACCACTCTGGTTGGAATTCTTGCAGCTCTTGCCATGGAGACCCTAACGCTTCTAGAAGGTTCCTGGTCCTTCCTTCACTAGTGTGAGTTTTCCTATCCTATCCATCTTTTCTTCCCATAAATCTATCGAATAGCTTGGGTTGGGAGATTGGCCTGAAAAGGGATTTGAATTCCCAGGTCGGGTCGCATATATGCTATCGATACTCTCAAGGATCCAAAAGCTCCGAGCATGTACAAAGTTGTCGATCCAAATGATGTAATAGAGAAGAGTGGTTTGGCTTTTCCGCACACAGCACACTGCCTTGCTTCTGGGGAGATAATGGTCTCTTGTCTTGGAGACAAGGATGGAAATGCTCAAGGAAATGGATTTCTCCTCCTTGACTCTGACTTCAATGTGAAAGGAAGGTGAGCAAGTAATATTTTACACCTGCAAAAAATTGAAATCATATTCATCGGCGGAAATGATGTGATAATAGGTGGGAGAAACCTGGGAACAGTCCTCTTTTCGGTTATGATTATTGGTATCAGCCTCGGCACAAGACCATGATTAGCACGTCGTGGGGCGCACCTTTGGCCTTCACAAAAGGGTTCAACCTTCAGCATGTTGCGGATGGTCTTTACGGTAGGCATTTGCACGTTTATAGCTGGCCCGAGGGTGAGCTGAAGCAGACCTTGGATCTTGGAAATACTGGCCTCTTACCTTTAGAGGTGAATGAAGAAGCTTGAATGTGAATGCTTCTTACCATTTGCGTAGCTTCTTCTTTCGTGTCTTAATGCGTTCTCCATATGCCATATTACACAGATAAGATTCTTGCACGACCCAGACAAGGACGTGGGGTTCGTGGGGTGTGCTCTGACAAGCAACATGGTGAGGTTTTTCAAGAAACAAGATGGATCATGGGACCATGAGGTATATATAGTGCTCGAAAAAATCAACATTTATACGATTCCTCAGGTTAATAATTAATCTGAAAAGCACCTTCTCTGATCAGATAGCTGCATCGGTGAAGCCGGTCAAAGTCCAAAACTGGATACTGCCCGAGATGCCCGGCCTAGTAACAGATTTCTTGATCTCCCTCGACGATCGTTTTATCTATCTGTCAAATTGGCTTCACGGCGATATCAGGCAGTACAATATTGAGGATCCCGCAAATCCTAGACTCACTGGTCAGCTCTTCGTCGGAGGTTTGTTCAAACAGGGGAGTACAGTGTTTGCCGAGGCTGAAGATGGTACGACATACCAAGTTGAAGTTCCCAAAGTTCAGGTAATCTTTACAAATTCATTCCCATTTTGTGAAAATAATCTTGGCTCAGTCGAGCGAACTCATCAGTTTAAAAACTGCTTACTCTTGTGTTGCTAAGGGGCATGAACTGAGAGGAGGGCCTCAGATGATACAGCTCAGCTTAGACGGGAAAAGGTTGTATGCTACCAATTCCCTCTTCAGCACTTGGGACCGTCAGTTTTACCCCGAGCTCGTCGAGAAAGGGGCCCACATGCTGCAGATCGACGTCGACACGGAGAATGGTGGGCTGAAGATCAACCCTAACTTCTTCGTGGACTTTGGGTCTGAGCCCGACGGTCCATCCTTGGCTCATGAGATGAGATATCCTGGCGGTGACTGCACTTCAGATATCTGGATTTAAAGCTCAAAATCATACATGGGTTAAAAAGTGAAAACTTTGTTTTCGAATTCAATGCTCTGCTTCTGCACTATTGTGATATATTTGCTATGGATTATAAATAAATGCATTGGATCTAATCTATTGCACGTCGTCTACTACCAAAAGTCTCCGCAATAGCATTTCCCACCCTTAAAATGATGGAATCTGTTTGCATCCTGACAACTATTTCCCTACCAACAATGCTGCGAATGAGCTTAAAAACTGTGTGGCAGACGTCGCAGATTTGTAGGTTCTTGATGATACGTATCGTCGACCCACAGGCAGATCTGAGCAGTCCGTAAGGTAGAGCGAGCCTTTCGCTATGCCAAAAGAGCTGCCTTTCCTTTTCAGGCTCTTCCATGTCATGCAAAACCAGCGAAGTATCGGGCACATAACCTCTCTTCCTCATCTCTTCGTCTAATTCCTTCAGCAAAGCGTAGATTCGATATTTCATGGGATGTGCACTAATCTCCCCTGCGTAGAAAACTTGGTTCTCTTTCCCCAAGTCTATACAGCTATAACCAGGTTTCCTCTTCAACTCCATGGCCACCATCAGTTTTCTTATAGCAGACACATTCTCCCACATATCCGCCCGAGCATAGACATTGGACATGAGTATGCACGTCGATGGATCTTTGTTAGAGTTAAGACCACTTTGTAGAGGAATTACGAAAAGAAACGATGTAAAATGGACACGAAAGAACTGATGGGTAATATTTATTTAAACAATCATAGCCATGAGAGGACGCTCTCATCCCTTATTCACCTCCTTACTCACATACCCCCATCTAATCCAAATAACACGCATACTTAAGCTCCTCCAAATAACTACAAAAGGAAATAAACTAAAAATCAGTAAACTTTATTACGAGCTTGAATTAAGGGATCATAACTCCAAGAATGAAAAGTGGCTAGGATCAAGCCAAATGATTCTCCTCCTTGATTTGATCAATCTCTACCATCGCATTCATGTCTCGGCCCAAACCATCATCTTGCATTTCTCGGCCCGACCCATCGTCCCGCGGTTCGCTAGGCTTCTTAGCGGGACGTCTTGAGTAACGTCTAACAATCTTCGGGTCCTAACCCGAGAAGATGATCTGCAATTCTTACGCCTATTTCTGTCCTCCCAGTTCTACAGCAAGCGCTTAGAAGGCTATCCCATACAGCTTCGTCGGCCTTGAATGGCATTGAGTTTATCACAGTTTCAGCCTCTTCGATGTGCCCTGACCTTGCATGTAGATCGGTCAAGCATGTGTAATTGCTGAAGAGAAGGTTTTAACTTGTATTCCTCGACCATGGATTCGAAAAGCTGCTTTCCTTTGTCTATTAGGCCCGCATGACTACATACGTAGATTACGCCTGTGAATGTGACTAAGTTCGGTTTGAGACCTGACAAAGTCATCTTGTTGTAAAAAGACAGAGCTTCCTCTGCACGGCCGTGATGTGCCATACCGACTATGATCGAAGTCCACGAAACTACGTCTTCCATAGTCATAGAGCTGAAAGTCTTCTCTGAACTTACCACCTCACTGCATTTAGAGAGTGCCTCAACATGACATTCACCCGGGAGGAATTGAATCAACGATGGAGGGTCTCGTCCATATACAATATGAAAAGGGGTAGTGCCCGCCGATACTTGAAACGTGGTATTATACCAATATTCAGCCCAAGATAGCCAATGACTCCACTGCTGTGGATGATCCCCGACGAAACATCGTAAGTAAGTCTCGAGCGTTCGGTTAAGGACCTCGGATTGCCCATCCGTCTGAGGATGGTATGCCGAACTCATTTTAAGGGTGGTACCTTGAAGGCGAAACAATTCTTGCCAAAACTTACTGAGGAAGATTGAGTCGCGATCGCTTACAATGCTTCGGGGGAGGCCGTGCAAGCGCACTATTGCAGCGACGAAGTGGGCAGCCACTGTTCGGGCTGTGTATGGATGCCGTAGTGCGATGAAATGACCGTATTTTGATAACCTGTCCACCACAACGAGTATAGTATCGAACCCACTTGATTTCAGTAAAATCCATTGCGATGTCCTCCCAAACTTGCTCCGGAATTGGAAATGGTTGAAGAAGCCCGGCCGGAGATAACGCCTCGTACTTTGATCGCTGACATACTAAACATTGCGCCACGAAATTAGTCACCGTCTTCATCATACCCCGCCAATATAATGAACTTGCCAAACGCCGGTATGTGCAAAAAGCTCCCGAATGTCCCCCACTTGGCGTCGCATGAAATTCGGTCAATAGCTTTGGTATCCATTCCGACGATTCTGGTATGACAAGACGTCCCTTATAATATAGCCACCCACGAACCAGATGATACGGCGGTTTTGCTAAAGCGTCCCGTTCGAGGGTATTGATAATAGAGCCGAGGAATGAGTCTTGGCGAATGTCTGATTGAATCTGTGTAATGTCGAGCCATTTAGGTAAGCTAATGGCATTGAGCTCCGGGGCCTCCGGCTGTCGGGATAGGGCATCAGTTCCGGTGTTTGCTCGGCCTGGTTTGTATTCAATATCAAATACATAACCAAGTAGCTTTGCGACCCATGTCTGTTGTGCTAGAGTCGCAATTTTTTGGTGAAGCAAAGATCGCAAACTTCGGTGATCCGTGCGTATGGTGAACTTTCGGCCAAGTAAATAAGGTCGCCAATGTTGAACCGCCAAAACTAACGCCATGAGCTCCCGTTCATAAGTCGATTTAGATCCCGTGCGCGTGGACCACCCTTTGCTGAAATAGGCGACCGGATGTGCATCTTGCATCAGAATAGCTCCTAGACCCGATCCTGAAGCGTCACACTCAACAATGAACGGTTTTGAAAAATCGGGTATTGAGAGTACCGGGGCTGTGATGAGTGCATCACGGAGACGTCGAAATGCTGCGTCAGGCATCCGTCCAGTCAAAAACCGTGCTCTCAGATTACTTAAGTAGCGCCGTAAGTGGTTGAGCAATACGACCATAGTCGCGAATGAAACGCCGATAATACCCCGTTAGCCCGAGAAATCCACGTATGCCTTTGAGGTTGGCGGGTGTCGGCCAACGCATCACTGAAATAATCTTTTGCGGGTCCATGGCCACCGTTCCGGCTGAAATAAGATGCCCTAAGTAGTCGATGGTACGACGGCCGAAATGACATTTCTTTTGATTTACGCAAAACTGATTTTCCGATAAAAGCTCCAAAACCAGTGAGATATGTTGTAGATGAGATGAACACGACGGGCTGTAAATTAAAATATCATCGAAAAATACCAGAACGAATTTACGAAGTACCGGGTGGAATAAGTTTTTCATCGTTGCTTGAAAAGTAGCCGGTGCATTGGTCAAACCAAACGGCATTACTAGAAACTCGTAGTGGCCATCGTGAGTTCGAAAAGCAGTTTTTGGAACATCCTCCGCGCGTACTCGGATTTGGTGATAGCCCGAGCGTAGGTCGAGCTTCGTGAAAAAAACAGCGCCGCATAATTCATCTAGTAACTCCTGAATCACTGGAATCGGGAATTTGTCCGGAACTGTGACCCGATTAAGCTCATGATAATCAACGCAGAACCGCCAACTCCCGTCTTTCTTACGGACTAAGAGGACCGGACTAGAGAAAGGGCTTGAGCTTGGTCTCACTATCCCCGCTGTTAGCATTTCCGCCACCAATCTCTCAATTTCGCTTTTTTGTATATGGCCATAGCGATAAGGACGAACCGAAACTGCCGATGCTCCTGGTGTTAAAATAATCTGATGGTCATTCGATCGAGTCGGCGGGAGAGATGATGGCGCGTCGAAAATCTTCGAGAATTTCGTAGTGATGGTCTCGAGGTCAGCAAGTTGGTCAGCCGATAGCATGTCATCGGGAGATGTAGTAATCTGCTCTGACACAGAAAAACACCAAAAAGAATCGACATTACCACCCAATTTGCTTAGAGATCGGCTACTAACCGGTGCACGTGTTAAATTCGCCTCGCCCGATAAACAGTGAGACAAACCCTCATGCTCAAATTTCATTGTTGACTTTGCTAGGTTGAGTATGTCCCCCAACGTTCGAAGCCAATCTACTCCGAGGATCACGTCGACGCCGCCTAGGTCAAAAACGAATAGATCGCACTTGATTGCACACGTTCCCAGCTGTAGTTGCACCCCATGGCAGACCCCTAACGTTGGTTCGAATTTACCATTTCCTAGTCGCACTTGGAAATTCAAATCCCCTGTCGTCGACAACTTTAAACGCTCTACCAGAGAAGCAGAAATAAAGTTGTGACTCGCGCCGCTGTCAATCATAGTTATAACCTTAACTTGATTGATGATCCCAAATAACTTGAGTGTTCGTGATCCCGAGATGCCGTATAGTGCTAATAATGGCAATGTCAACATCGTCAAATCTCCTGCGAGGTTCGTCACGTGTTCCTCCTCGGTCACGTCGGTGGTATCAAACTCCTCCATTCCGGTAAGCTCCGATTCACATGGAAGTTCATCCTCGCCGCCTATGATCATTCGAAATTCCTTCCGTGGGCAGACATGTTGACCCTTCACAAACGGTTGACGGCAACGAAAACAAAGGCCCTTCTCGCGTAGGTCCTGTAGTTCGCGATCTGAGAGCCGCTGGAATGGCCTTTGACGAGGCATCGAAGTAGGTGGTGTCGTATTTGACCGAATGTGTGGCGGAACATATCGATCGATAGAACGAGTTTCTCGGGTCGGCGTAGGCGGATTGTGATAGTAACGTGAGAATTGCATGGTCCGTGTGGGCTGTTGGTAAGATGACGCTCGATTGATCATAGTGGTATAGTCCCCATTCTGTTGTCGCAGGAGTTTGCGTTCGATGCCCCGAGCAATTTCAAAAGCATTTTCCACCGAGTACGGGCTTAAGACGGCAACTTCATCCCTCAATGTGATGTGCATGCCCATTAAGAAGAAGTCTAAATGTTGATAGACCGGAATATCGGGCAGATTAGACACCATGCGTATGAACTCGTGAAAATAATTGTCAATCGGGCCTGACTGTTGAACGCTAGCGAGACGTTGTACCGGGCGGCCCACGTGCTGGTTGTCGAATGTGTCGATTAACTTCCGCGTGAAAACCTCCCACGTGATATTGGGATGTGTTTTGAGTAGCCATCGTATCCAAGGTTTAGCGGTTTCCTCCATGCATATCATGGCACATGAGATCCATTGAGAGACCGGAGTTCGATTGAGAACAAAATAATGATCGGCTTGTGCTAGCCATCCATGGGGGTCTGTGCCGTTGAACGTTGGAAGTTCCACGCGACGTTGGACCATTTCCGGTAGTGAGTCGCCTATGTTGAATTCCGGGGGTGGATCTAAGGTGGTCGTCTCCACCGTCGGCATATGGTTTGGTGGGGTTTGAGCTTTCAATAATGCTAGGATCTCCTCCATCTGCGTCGCAAGTTGGGTATGCGAAGTGCTTAGTGATTCCACGGTCTTCTCTAACCCCTCGAATCGTTGATCGGTTGAACGCGTCATGTCGCGGCAGGGTCGGACCAATTTGTTAGAGTTAAGACCACTTTGTAGAGGAATTACGAAAAGAAACGATGTAAAATGGACACGAAAGAACTGATGGGTACTATTTATTTAAACAATCATAGCCATGAGAGGACGCTCTCATCCCTTATTCACCTCCTTACTCACATACCCCCATCTAATCCAAATAACACGCATACTTAAGCTCCTCCAAATAACTACAAAAGGAAATAAACTAAAAATCAGTAAACTTTATTACGAGCTTGAATTAAGGGATCATAACTCCAAGAATGAAAAGTGGCTAGGATCAAGCCAAATGATTCTCCTCCTTGATTTGATCAATCTCTACCATCGCATTCATGTCTCGGCCCAAACCATCATCTTGCATTTCTCGGCCCGACCCATCGTCCCGCGGTTCGCTAGGCTTCTTAGCGGGACGTCTTGAGTAACGTCTAACAATCTTCGGGTCCTAACCCGAGAAGATGATCTGCAATTCTTACGCCTATTTCTGTCCTCCCAGTTCTACAGCAAGCGCTTAGAAGGCTATCCCATACACTCGTCGGCCTTGAATGGCATTGAGTTTATCACAGTTTCAGCCTCTTCGATGTGCCCTGACCTTGCATGTAGATCGGTCAAGCATGTGTAATTGCTGAAGAGAAGGTTTTAACTTGTATTCCTCGACCATGGATTCGAAAAGCTGCTTTCCTTTGTCTATTAGGCCCGCATGACTACATACGTAGATTACGCCTGTGAATGTGACTAAGTTCGGTTTGAGACCTGACAAAGTCATCTTGTTGTAAAAAGACAGAGCTTCCTCTGCACGGCCGTGATGTGCCATACCGACTATGATCGAAGTCCACGAAACTACGTCTTCCATAGTCATAGAGCTGAAAGTCTTCTCTGAACTTACCACCTCACTGCATTTAGAGTACATATCAATCAGTGTTGGTTCGCCTCATAGCCAAAGACTATAACTATTTTATGAAGCTGCTTTCCGAGCTCCAACATGGCCAAGGCAGACGAGGCGAGGATCAAGCTCGAAAGAATGAAGGGTTTTGTTAAATCGATGCCTTCTCTCCTCAGTTCATTGAAATGGCAAAGCGCAGCAGCATAGTCCCCACTCTGCACCAAACCTGATATCAAAGCTGTCCAAGAATGTTCATTCTTCCAAGGCATTGAGCGCAAGATTTCAATAGCTTCTTCTTCCCTTCCTATCTTTGCATAGCCAAACATTAAACTAGTAGAAGACACCTAGTTCTTCAGTACGATGGAGTCGAACACTTTCCTAGCTTCGTCGGGCAACCCACACTTTGCATAGAAATCAACTAAGGAGGACTTTACGACATCATCGCCTGAATACAGCGACACCACAAACTGGGCGTGAAGTTGCAGGCCATGTTTCACTGCAGTCACATTAGCGGAAGCCTTGACGAGGCTCGCCATGATAAAGCCATTCGGGTTGAAATCCATGGTGGGCTAGCATATCACTGAACAACGATAGTGTGTCTTGGGAGGCTGGCCCGGTTATACGCAGTGAAAATCGATGCCCACGAAGCCAAGTCCCTGTGAAGTGTTTCGTCGAACACTTTGACGGCGTGAAGGTCTAACTCTAACTCAACTTTCACGAGATGCGCATATATTATGACTTTCCAACTTCCAACTTCCAAGTCCCAAATTTCCTCAAGCCCAAAATTTTATTCTGAAAAGTTCCTACCGGGCATACAATCATACCATCCAATTAGACCCGGGCTTTGGGCTGGATTGGGCCGGTTCCGGGCCGGTTCTACCGGTTCCGGTTCAACCGGTTCCGGAGGGGTACCGGTTCCGGTTCCGGGACCATTTTCCCGAGACCGGCCCAGAACCATACTTAGAACCCCCGGTCCTGTATTGGGCCGGTTCCGGTTTCAAAACCGGAACCGGCCCATTTAATTTTATATTTTTTAATTTTTTTTACTTTGATAAAATTCTTTAGAAAATATTCAAAAATTTTATTCCAAAATAAACAAAAAAAGATATGAAAATTACAAAAAAAAAAGTACCTAAAAAATACAAATAAAACCATAAAAGAAAGAAAAAATACCTAAAACTTACAAAAAAGGAAAAAAATATTCGCAATAAAACAAATTAATTATTCGACTTGACTATTAACTAAAACTATGTTAGAGGCCTCTTCGTCTTCGTCCAAACTGAAAGAACGGAACTCGTCGATGGCGTTCTCCCGTTGGTTCTTCGATTCGGCCAAATACCAATCCTTCAATAAGGTTAGCATTGCGAGGGAAGCCGGGCTAAGGCTCGCGCATCGGTTGCCGATAATTCGCCCGGATGGAGAGAAGGCGGACTCGGAGGCGACACTGGACGCTTGCACGGCTAAAACGTCTCGAGCGACAGCGGATAGGGTCGGATAAAGAGTACTAATCCTACAAGAAATGTTGGCTAAATGACTAATTAAGCTAGACTGATATTCCTTAAAAGTTTCTAAGACATATGTCCTAAGGGTTTTACGGGTCACGTTATGGAATCCGGGTTGTATCGTACTCGTAAATTCGATAAACCCTTCACTTTCCGCAATGCAAAAGGGTTCTTCACACATTACTATGAATTTAACTAAGGCTTTCTTAGAAATTTCCCTATTAATAACAAAATTCTTACCCGTACTTACGTTTATTTGTTGTTGTCCGGGTTCGGTTCCTACCGGCTCTAGATCCTCCCCGAAGTTATGCGCCCTCTGGAGGTGTTTTTTCATCGAGCCCGTCCCGCTTTGATTCGGTCTGGTCTTAATTGTGTAGGGGTGGCGGCACATTTTGAAATACGCGGTACTTACAGCGGGATTAGTTTATCCATTTCTAAATCAATAATTCCATACCTTAGACCGCCGACTACGCGGTTGTTGCTTCCTTCTTGTAGTCACCGTAGAAGCTTGGCTCGGTTCCTCGTCGGTCGCCGCCGTCGGTTCCGGTTCCGGTAAATCGGTCTCCTCGTCGGTGTCAGCATTTCCCCAAAATGTATCGGCGTGACCTAAAACTATAAAAACATCTTCATAGGGAGTGTTAGGATTTCTCGATGATGACGCCATTATAAAATAATAATTTAATTATCTGTAATAATAAGTGGGTGTGTGTGTAGTAGTGTAACTAAAATAATTATTATTGTTAATAATATTAAATATTAGTATGAGGATGATTTTTGAGAGCTTTTTGAGAGAGAGTGGAAGAGATTTGGATGTAATTGTGAGTTAAAATGGTTAAAATGAGGTGGTATTTATAGATTTTTCGTTTGGAGGTAAAATGGTAATTTTTCAGGGTTTGAAGAATAAATAAAAAATACAAAAAACAGAGGGCCGTTGGGCCGGTTCCGGTTGGAACCGGAACCGGTAATCCGCGGTTCCGAGTTCCGCGAACCGGCCCAGTTCATTTTAACTGGGCCGGTTACCGGTTCTGGGCCGGATAAATGGGCCGGTTTTGGGCCGGTTCCGGGTTGGCCCGGCCCAAAACCCAGGTCTTGTTGGGAAACCCCGGGTGACCCGAGGCCCTGCCCCGGATGCAGCGGAATTTAAAATTTTTCCCGGGTTCCCCATGCGGTTTCCCTAGGATACTCCGTTAAATAAAGAAAACTGCATGATCGACACGTATAAAATAATAAGGATCTTACCCTTGTAGCGAATATCCCTGTGACGTGCCGTAAACCTACACCACCCCAAGGATGGCTAGAAATGGTGTGGAGTATTCTATAGAGATGTTTAGATGTGTATGTGATTTCTAAAACTAACAAACACTTAGGGTTTTCTCAAGAACAACCCCAAATGCTCTAGCTTCTCTCTAAAATCTCTAAGTTTAGTGTGAGAAAGCTTATCAACTCATTATGGACGAAAACCACAAGTCTCATAATGAAAAACCAAGTTTTAAATCATGAAATATAGTTTAGATTTGTTTAAATGAGATCATGTCCTACATGACTCATTTTTGTTTGATTCTCTTGTTATTTTATCATCTAATGACTAGATATTGTCCCACAAATCATAACAAAAGAACAAGGAACGAAATTGGATTTGATTTGGATCAAATTTGACCAAAAAACTGTCGGTCACGGCCTCTGACATGACCTGTCACGGCCGTGACACATCATTGGATGACTTCTGCCGCTCGTCACGGCCTTGGTCACGGCCGTGACCATCTTCTGGAGGCTGTCACGGCCTGGGCATGAAGTGTCATGGCCGTGACACCATCGGGCACCATTGTGCTCGCCTCTGCCAGTCGTCACGGCCACGTGCAAGGCTGTCACGGGTGACAGCCCTGACAGCTTTGCGGCAGTTTGGTATTTTGATCCGATCGAGGGGTAAACGATGTCCGATTGTCCTGAAATTTTAACCATAGTTAAAAGACTCACCAATCTTGATTTTGACCAAAGGGATTCTCAATCCGAGGTCGAGATTGGGAGATATGAAGTTTTGAAGCTACTGCTACTTTGCAGAGGGACTTCATGACTGTGACAAGCCTTGCTTGTCATTGTGAACCCTATTTACGCTTCATTCTTCACCTTTTCCGTTCCATAAATTTCCGTCCATATAAATATAGTTTCTAAAACATATATTTAACTTTTTTATTAACGTCTCTAAGATCGTTAAATCATTTTACATCTCATATTAGTTAGGCACTATCACAATGATCTTTTTTAAGCCCGACTCTCTTGGTTCGTCTCAACCCGGCAAGGGAGGAATCCAAGAATTTGGTAAGCGCCTAGCCAATCCCGCAGTACCAAATAGATCCCGTATTGAGTACGATCTTCGATCTACGAACCGACTATAGATTATTGTCGTACGTATAGACCCTTCACAAATGTCCCGATCGAGTGAGAGTCATGGTTACGTCAAACTCACTAGACTCGACTCTATGACTAATTCATGACTGGCAAAATTACTAAATTGCCCTTACGTCCCACGTAAGTCAGTTTATAGCTTCGGCCAAAGACTTCGTAATTTTCCGTTCCCGAATATGCATAGGACATATATCTCAGTTACTAACGAGATAGTGAATCCCTAACGTTAGTCTAAGCACGGTAGTTACCCTTGTTGTCAAGACCGCATGTCGCCGCCGACCCATGTTCATCCCCGAACAAGGTGGACCTAGCAAACTAGTGACATTTCAAGACCCCAAAGTCAACTCCGTCAAAAACCCTTCGGTCTAAGGTCCACGCACACTACTATAGTCATTGACGCTACCCAGAGTAACGATAAGGCCCATGTGATCGTCGATTGCGAGTCGTGTCCAAGTACAAGTTAATCCCCTGATTCAACTTATACCAATGTTACGACCTCCCTCTTCCGAAGCGAATGATTGGCACAACCATATAAGAGTCGTCAACAAATAAGTCGTAATTGACGCTCAGGCACCCTACTGAGATCTAAGACTATGGACTAATTTAATATCGGAGAATAATAGCTCACCGGTGCCCCTCTCTCATCCCATGAGAATCGGTGAATAAACTCACGATATATGGGATTTATTTATTTACCGTCTCACCGGATGCCTAGTAAGACTTTATAGGTAAATAAATAATATGCCTTTTTTAAAGAATAAATTATAAAGTATAAATTTCATTAATACGTATAAGAATACATTATTCAAATACATAACGAATAATACATCGATTATTAAATACATGCCCTATTCATTACATCCTCAAATGGCATTCCGAGGGCACATCCCCAACAGGTCTACCATTCATTTATTAAAATATATAAATCCCATAACATATGCGATACTATCATTTTAGCTAGAGCTGACAATTTGGAGAGGCGGGCCGGCGGCCAAAGCCCGCCACTTGGCGGGGCGGAGTGGGCTGACCCACCATCTGCGGGCCTAAAAATAGGGACTGCCCCACCCCGCGACGACGCCTAGAATGGTATTTCTATTTTAATTTAAAATTTTATTTTACTAATAATTTTTAATTAATTATGGTAATTATAAGAAATTTACCCATAAATATGATATTAATTATGTATTGGATAATAAATATGATATTAATTAGACATAGTTAATGAATCATTAATTACATTATCTAATTAGTGTAATATATATTTTCTATATAATATATATTTATAATATATATATATATAATTACAATAATGGCGGGCCGGACCGCGGGCTAGCCCACCCGGCCAAAGCCCGTGCCCGCGCGGGCTGGCCCGCCCAGACTCGTCCCTGGAGGGCCTAAAAAATCGAAGCCCACTCGCGGCCCGCCGGCCATATTGATAGTACTAATCTTAGCCCAGTCTTATGTAAAGAGTTACTACCTACCATAAGAGTATATAGATTACAAGAGCATACTCATGTGTACAACGAAGATATAAGACTGTGTTTACTTTATGAGATAAGAAAACCCCATATAACTTTTACCGTCAGATAATAATCTTGATTCTCCCGGATAATAATGTGGGTATACTAGTTTTGATAACTGTTCAGTTGACATCACGATATCTCATCCTAAGATGTAAACTTTAACCCTCTATCACAGTACAATATCGTGCCCTCAGTCAGACTCATCTCCAACATCCTCACCTCACCGTCATTTTCTTATTTTGTATCAGATCTGACATCAGCTCCAATCGTCCAACATCCAACACCTTCACCACCTCGCCCATCTCCGCCTTTGATCGGTCGCCTTCACCGAAGATTTTCCCGTCAGCAGCTCGATTTTCCTCAGTTCCCTCCAATATTCGTGGTAGGGCTCGAAACTAATGTCTGTTCACCGAAGATTTTCCCGAGAACAACTCAAGTCATCGCCTTTCTCCGATTCGTCGGTATCATCGTAGTTCTCGCTGTTTCGGCCACTCATCGTATTTTGAGTTACTGTAGCATTTGCGATGAAAGAGGGATTAGGGTTATATTATATTTTGAGGGTGTTTTCATAATTGACTATTTAGTAGATGAGTTGGATAAATTATCTTGGCCTGATCCATTGGTTAAGTTATAATGTGCTTGAGTGTTTATAGCAGCGGGCTGTCATTTGTCACGGGCTTTGTACAAACAAACATTTTTTGTAGTGAACAATATTATGATGGATAAAAAGTCCTTTATCTTACCATATCCAATCAACTAAACGCGCCATAAAGAAATTATATATGGTTTTTCCACGGTCTGGCCCAAGTTATCAATGATATAGATCTGGAAGTGTGTTTCAGTAGATTTGGAAGGTAATCAATTGCCTTGTATTCCTTTCGCCATGATATTGTTATTATCGTGGTTTTCTTTCTTTTTCCAATACGCAGTGTCATGTGCGAAGGAGGGCCGCATACTATGCCTATATTGTGCGTACCATTTATGTTACTGCATTTCTGCCAAATTTTTAATTTCTTTCATTTATACTGTAGTCTTTTTTTTGTTATCTAATGATCATGGACGTAATCCTGGATGTGAGGAATAAAATCCAACGCATTTTATTGGGATAATTTTCAAATCTTCGTTAATGTTCAGGATTTTTCAAATGCGCAGAAGGCTGAAGCAGCTAGATTAACAATGAATGGAACAGAATTCACAGAATACGTATAGTTGTTGAATTTTATGTAGGAGTTAAGTGGAAAGTTTTTACAGGTACTGTCTATATGACTTTCTTGTTTGTGTTATTTCTTCTAATGTATTGCTATGTGCGGTTCCCATCGGGACATCCTTTTCGCTGCTCTAATAGTGAGCAATGCGACCAAATTTTGAATAACTGCTATGCGTCGTTAAGTTGTATACGCTGTGGCCACAGTGGTCATGTTTCCCACTATTGCAAAATGGAGGCATGTGTTATCACTGTGGCAGCTCACAACTTGTCGCTAGGCAATGCGCTGTACACTATGAGGTCTGAAAGAGAATATCACAAATGACTTATAAAAGAGCTGAGTGAAAATTCTTTTAGCACTAAGAGATTATTTGTTGCTTGTGTGTTTTCTTCTAATGTGTTTCTGTTTGCAGCTCCAAGCCATATCTCATTCGACATGCCTCTGCAACAACTCTGGCGAATCTAACCATGTTGCTGACGATTGCTCCATGCCATTACGGTGTAGTCAATATGGTCAAATTATCCATGAAGTCATCGATTGTCAAGTATCGAAACGTTTTCATTCTAACAGTGAAGAGAATTATGCAGAAAAATTGTGACGAACGTACATGAGGATAGGGCGCTTTGACATCGTTGAAGGAATTCAAAATCTTTGGGTTAATGGAGGTGATAGAAACCTCGGATGTCCGCCATTGCTACCAGAAAGCGTCATCATAACTCATTTACTATCTCGCCTTTCTATCAAGGATGCTGTTAGTTCACCCCTGGTATCGAAGCAATGAAACCTCATGTTTACCGAGCTTCTAGTTTTTGGCTTTCTTGGAAGAGCGAGGTCATGTGAGAGTTGGGTGTTTAGGGTCAATCGGCTTATTGAAATGGTGAGAAATAATCTCAATGCCCGATAAAGACTCGCACGTGACAGAAAATAAATAAAAACTAAAAGCAGCCAAGTCAATTATTGCAACAGTGGAATAAAGGAATAGCCAACCAAGTCAACATAAAACAAAAGAATCAAGATCCTACAGCCGAAATATAAATATCACAGCAAGGTAACAAATTTTGGCCGAAAATCCAGCAATAATTTTTTTAAAGTAAGGTAAGATAATTTTTTGGATTTTGAAGTTATTGTAAATATAGATTTTTGGCCAAAATTTGTTATACTTATATTGGTATTTTATCTGCGCACATTTTGTATGTGATAACAAATTTTGGCCTAAAATCAATATTTGCAATAATTTCAAAATCCAATTGCACAAATAAAATGTGTGCTATAAAATACCAATATAAGTACAACAAATTTTGGCCTAAAATCTATATTTACAATACTTTTTATAATAGTAAGGTAAGAGAAGTTTTTGCATTTTGAAATTATTAATGCACGTACAAAATGTGCGCCGATTAAATACCAGTATAAGTATAACAAATTTTGGCCTAAAATCTACATTTGCGGTAGTTTTTTAAATAGTAAGGTAAGATAACTTCCTGGATTTTGAAAATTATTGAAAATATAGATTTTAGGCAAAAATTTGTTATACATATATTGGTATTTTATAGGCGCACATTTTGTAAATGCACATTTCTCTAGTTTGGACAGAATATGGAGAACACATATTGATCGTTTGATTGAATTTGCATGTTCAAGAAAGGTGTGTGTATTAGATATTGATTTGTAGCCGACCAGATTTTATAACCACGATGCAGATCGGATCTACTAGCTTCCTAGAACTTTCTATCTGTAGAAGATTTGTCACTTACGAGCGTTGATTTGAGTGATGAAGATCTCGCCAATTTACCGATAACATGTAATGCATTGTAACGTCGTTGACAGGATTGTCAGCCTCCGACACATCATAATTAACATGAATGTTGGCTTTCTAACTGATCTTAAAGTTTGCTCTTGCTTAGGCTTGCAAACAGTAACGATCATTGGTGCTAACATCTTTTAATTATATTGTTCGCATGGTCGACATAGTTTTTGGGAATGTGCCGTTCTTGGTGGAAATCTTTATTGGAAATGGAGCGCATTGTTTGGACGTATTTCTGATGCATATGATTACGCCACTAGCGAACCAGGTGACGCATTTAGAGATCTTCGTGGGTCCTCCCACGCCATCGGTAATTTTTTAATTATTATTTTTTTAATTTCGAATGGATTGCAAATTCTAATTTGTTTTTCATAATTATTCAGGACGATGTCAATGCATTTCCCTACTTTCCTAACCTTCGACATCTAATGATGAGAGTGGATGCCTTGGAAGATAATAGCCTCTTAGGAGGTGTTTGTTTTGAGGTGATCCTCGAAAACATCACCTTGATTAGACCCGTGTAATGATCCCGGATGTAATCCTGGATGTGAGGAATAAAATCCAACGCATTTTACTGGGGTAATTTTCATATCTTCGTTCACGTCCAGGATTTTCCAAGTGCACAAAGCTGAATCAGCTAGATTAACAGTGAATGGAACATAAATTCATGGAATATGTATAGTTGTTGAATTTTATCTAGGAGTTAAGTGAGAAGTTTTTAACAGTCACTATTTATATGACTTTCTTGTTTGTGTGATTTCTTCTAATGTATATTTGTGTGCAGTTCCCATCGGGACTTTCTTTTCGCCGCTATAATTGTGTGCAATGTGACTACACTCGAATAACTGTCTTGCGCCGTTAAGTTGTATATAATGTGGCCACAATGGTCATATTTCCCACTATTGCAAAATGGAGGCAAGGTGTTATCATTGTGGCAGCACACAATATGTCACTAGGCAATGGGCTGAACACTTTGAGGTCTGAAAGAGAATACCACTGATCATTTATAAAGGTGAAGTTCTATAAAAGAGTTGAGTGAAAAGTGTTTCAGCACTAAGAGGTTATTTGTTGTTGTGTTTTCTTCTAATGTTTTCTATTTTCAGCTCCAAGCTCATTTGAGTTGCCGATGCAACAACTTTGGTGAATCTAACCATGTTGCAAACGATTGATCCATATCATTACGGTGTAGTCACTATAGCAAATTTTCCTCATCGATTGCCAAGCATCCAATACAGCCTACAACCTTGAAGCCTCGAGGACAGTGTCGAGCTGTTAGAGCGTGAGGTCTTTGGCATGCCGAGGTGGGACCCGATGTTCGACAAGCACGGAAGCAGATAGCGGAAAAGAGTCACGGGCTTCCGCTTGTAATAGTGGTTGTCAGGGTATTATCGAGAGGATGCTCCATTCTTGTGAAGACTAGAGGGCAAAGAGAAACACGTGGAAAGAATTTTTGGAGAGGCTGGAGTACCTTCATGAAGACCCGAAGAACAATTGAGAGTGTTCTTTCGTTGACCTACAAAGGCCGTCGTATCACCTACGTGCTTGCTTTCTGTACTTTGGGGATTCCCCAGGGACATCGAGATCACGACGTGGAACCTATTTCAGCTATGGATCGCCGAAGGCTTCGTTCGGGAGAATAAGGAAGAATACCTGGCGAAAGACCTTGAAGAGCTCGTATGCCGGAACTTGGTGACCGTTGTCCGGAGGAATTCCAGCGGCAAGGTGAAAACTTGCCGAACACACGAGCCGCTCCGGAAGTTCTGCAAGAAGCAGGCCGAGATAGAGAACGAGAATTTCCTCAAAAAGATCGTAGTGCGGGAAGGAAGGCTGGATCTCGAGGTGACGGGCGACGACAACGACAGCCGTCTCTACATCCATTCGAATATTTTCGAGCGGTTCGTGTCTTCCAGCCCTTGCAGATGGGGAGTCTGTTCGCTGGTTTGCTTCTCAAAGGTGAAGGAAGCTTTGAGAAGGAAGCACGCTTCCACTATTCGGGCTGCTTTCAAGTTGCTGTGAGTCTTAGATGTGAAGTCCGTCGTGTTCGACGGAGTCCCCACAGTTATGTCCGAACTACTATATCTGAGGTATGCCCATCTGTCTTTCAGCTCCAATGTTCTTCAGAGGGATTTTTCGAAGCTCTGGAACATAAAGACCCTTATCATCGACATGTCGGAGCCTACCCTCGACATACAAGCAAAAATATGGCGCATGCGTCACTTAAGGCATGTAAAGGTCAACATCGCAATCGCGATGCTCCCCGAACCGAAGGATGACGTGGTCGGCGCACGCGGCTCTTCAGCGGTCGTGATAGAGACCCTCGAGATTAGGTCGCCCGAGAGCTGCACGACGGTCATCTCAAAGTAGCAGCGGGCAATCTAAAGAGGCTAAGCATTCGCGGGAGGCTCGAAACGCTTGTGATCGACGGCGCTGGTGGGGGATCGTTCGATCATATGGCGGAGTTGACAAAGCTCGAGAAATTGAAGCTTCTAAACGACGCACCTACTGCCCCTCCATTGCCACGCCTTCCTCCATCTTCTGGGCTCCCCCCAAGTTGAAGATGCTGACGTTGTCGAGGACCTTCCTCGATTGGAGCCAGATGCAAGTCCTTGGTCTTCTCGAAAGCTTGGAGGTGCTCAAGTTGAAGAAAGAAGCAGTCATGGGTGATTCTTGGGAAACTGATCGTGATGAATTTCTAAGCCTCGAGGTCCTGTTCATAGAGAGCTCAACTTTAAGGGAATGGAAGATGTCGGCGGCTGGGATATTCCCCGAGATTATGCGCATTGAGTTGAGGAACTGCGGCAACCTTCAACAAGTTCCTATCGGGTTCGCTCAAAAATCGAATCTAGGTGTACTAATCCTGGATAACTGCCTCAGTGTCGTCGACTCGGCGAACGAAATCAAAACGAAGAAGATGGAAGTCGATGTAGCTGCTGAGTTCAACGTGATCGTTGTTAAGGTATATTGTCTTTCTTGCTTGTCAACAATCAATCAGATTTGTTTGAGTCTAATAAAAATGTTTGTGTGCAAGTAGAGCTGCTGCCCAAGAGATATGCTTTCTTCACGCCAGAAATAATGCACTCAAGGAAACTTTGAATGATTATAATGATGATGATGACAGTTTGTTTGGTGTTGTTTCCTTTTTCTTTCTTTTTTTCCTCATGGATTGAGAATAATGAGAACTTGGATCAAATTGGTATTGATGGGATTGGATTGAAAACTCTGACTTGGATTGGACCTAATGCCATCTATTATTGAAAATTCACACAGTGAAGTTGGGCATGCAACTCCTCTCCTTATTATTCCGTTTGGTATGTTTTTTTCTTGTTTTATAATCGCAATCCTGATTGAATCTAGATAGAATAACTTGGAAATCGATTGGTGAAATTCGGAACACTGATCTATCGGCAAACATACGATCAAACTTGCTGAATAAGAATATTGAGATAAACATATTCCCAACACATGTTTCTTATAATGTTATGCATTTTTATTTACTACAAAAATGTTTTCATTATGGATTTAGGGTGTTTTGACCTCGTTGAAGGAATTCAAAATCTTTGGATTAATGGAGCTGGGAGAAACATCGGATGTCTGCCCTTGCAACCAGAAAGCTTCATCATAACTCATGTGCTATCTTGGCTTTCTATCAAGGATGTTATTAGTTCAGCCCTGGAATCGAAGCAATGGAACGTCATGTTTGCAGAGCTTCTAGTTTTTTGCTTTCTTGGAATTGGAGCGAGGTCATGCGAGGATTATGTGTTTAGGGTCAATCGGCTTATTGACAATGTTGAGAATTAATCTCAATGCCCGATAAAGACCCGCATGTGTTGAAAAATAAATAAAAACTAATAAGCAGCCAAGTCAATTATTGCAATAGTGGAATGAAGATACCAACCAAGTCAAGATAAAACAAAAAGAATCAAGATCCGACAACCAAACTATAGATATGACGCATGATAGCAATTAAAGTCATAGAATGTGTGTGTGTGTGTGTGTGTATACGTATACATGCAATGTGTAAGATACGAGTGAGGAAGGATCTGAAAAAGTGTCTGTAAAAAATGCACATACAAAATGCGCGCCAATGAAATACCAATACAAGTATAACAAAATGTGGCCTAAATATGCGATGATAAAATATCAATATAAGTATAACAAATTTTGACCTAAAATCTAGCAATAATTTTTTAGTAGTAAGGTAAGATAATTTTTTGGATTTTGAGTTTATTGCAAATATAGATTTTAGACGAAAATTTGTTATACTTATATTGGTATTTTATCGCCGCACATTTTTTATGTGATAACAAATTTTGGCTTAAAATCTATATTTGCAATAATTTCGAAATCTAATTGCAATACTAAATGTATGCCGATAAAATACCAATATAAGTATAACAAATTTTGGCATAAATCTATATTTGCAATAATTTTTATAATAGTAAGGTAAGAGAAGTTTTTGGATTTTGAAATTATTAATGCACATACAAAATGTGCGCTGATAAAATATCAATACAAGTATAACAAATTTTGGCCTAAACTCTATATTTGCAATAATTGTTTCAATAGTAAAGAGAATTTTTTGGATTTTGAAAATTATTGAAAATATAGATTTTAGGCCAAAATCTATTATACATATATTAATATTTTATCGCGCACATTTTGTAAATGCACATTTGGTTTTAGTTTGGCCAAAATATGGGGAACACATATTGATAGTTGGATCGAATTTACATGTTCAAGAAAGGTGCGTATATTAGATATTGATTTGTAACTGGGCTGATTTTATAACCACGATGCATATAGGATCTATCAGCTTCCTAGAACAGACTTTCTATCTGTAGAAGATTTGTCACTTACGAGCGTTGATTTGAGTGGTGAAGATCTCGCGCAGTTTACTGATAACATGTAATGCATTACAACGTCTAACTTGTTGAAAGGAGTGCCAGCCTCCAACACATCATAATTGACATGAATGCTGGCTTTCTAACTTATCTTAAGCTTTGCTCTTACTTAGGATTGCAAACAATAACCATCATTGGTGCTGACATTCGATAATTACATTGTTCGCATGGTCGACTTTTTGAGAATGTGCCGTTCTTGGAGAAAATCTCTATTGGAAATGGACCACATTGTTTGGACGTATTTCTGATGCATACGATTACGCCACTACTGAGCCAGGTGACGCATGTAGAGATCTTTGTGGGGCATCCCACTCCGTCGGTAATTTTTTAATTATTTTTTTTACTTCCGTTGGATTGCAAATTCTAATTTGTTTTTCATAATTATTTAGGACGATGTCAAGGCATTGCCCCACTTTCCTAATCTTCGACATCTAATGATGAGAGTGGATGCCTTGGAAGATAATAGCCTCTTAGGGGGTGTTTGTTTTGAGGTGATTCTCCAAAACATCACCGTGATCCTTCCATCGCTTCCTAATAACCGTGTTTGTTTAGCGTCAAAGTGATGAGTCATCACCGTGATGGAGGATCACCGAGGTATCAAAACGGGATGATATTCCAGCTTTTGGATCACCCCAAAAAAGCAGACGTTCCTCCATCACCGTGATAGGATGATGTTTTCGATATTTCTTTGGACAAAATTACCCCCTTACTTTTAACATTCATCCCTTATATACACTTATTCCTATTTTAAATTACATAACCAACATATTTAAATATGACATCTTCACAGCATCACCCAGACATCACTGCGTTTAGACAAACATAATATTCCAATATCACATTGATATGCAAAATGAAATATCACCCCAAAACAAATACAGTGATGACATATCATCTTGATTCACATCACGGCGATATCCTCATCACGGTGATGTGAGTATCACCCTGATGTTGGATCACCGGAAACAAACACCCCCTTAAGGAAGAAAGACCTTCGACAATTACTATAACTTTTATTTCTTGTTGCTGAATCTAACCTCAAAATTTTCGTATTGAGTGGTTATTTCGGCCGAATGGCCGAATTAGAAATTATAAGGCAATTGATGAAGATCGTCGTTGACCCAATGAGATTATACGGCGAAGGTCAAACTAAATTGCATTTTCACTTTAGTGCTCGATTGCATGCCATGCGGGAAGTATTGGAGATGCCGCCTAATATTGAGTTGGTAATTCTTTAGTTGCATGTGTAATGTATGCAATATAAAAGTTTACGGATATATCGTGCCTTATAGTTAACTTTTATCAATCTTTGCCTATTTTTTTCATACTATATAAAAATTTCCATGGCACAAATGAACTTTCCTCCCACTCCCAGGAATTCATTAAGGGTGCATTTGGATTCGTATATTTGAACGAAATCGCTTCATATTATGAATTTCAAAATCGTAATTTCAAATCCAGATTCATTATTTGGCTATTGTTAGAATTTCGAAATTCGGATTCAAAATGGAGCTCGACTTGAGCTCGTGAAGCTCGTCGAACTCGATTTCTAATGTTTTCTTAAAATAATGTAAAAAGGTACAAAATAAATAAAATAAAAATTATGAATAATATTAAAACAAAACTCGTGAACCGGCTTGCGAGCTTTCGAGCGCCCACGAGTGAGCTCGAGCTCGAGCCGGCTCATTCGCGAATCCTTGACGAGCTCAACCTCGACAAGGGCTCGTCGAGCTCGAGCCGGCTCATTCGCAAATCCATGACGAGCTCGAGCCGGCTCATTCGCATATCCATGACGAGCTCGACTCGGCTCATCGAGCATGCGAGTCGGCTCAACTCATCGTTCACCCCTAATTATTATTATGATTATTATTATTATTAGTTGCGAAAAACTTGTTATGTGCTCAGCTTTGGGTTTAAAAAACGGACCATTCGATACGGAATTTCAAATCCGACAAATTATAAGCGTTTGGGTTTCATCTCGGATTTGGACGAAATCGAAATCCAAATCGGTGTCATAGCCAAACGGAAAATTTTTAGGAAATAATCGAAATCCGAAATCCAAACTGGGCATAAGACAAATTTTTTCTGGAAAGTTCCTACTGGGCTGCAACATGTCTATATTTTATTTATTGGATAAAGTTCTTGACAATGTCATCTTGGACTATAAATTCTCTACCATCTGCGTGTGAAGGCGGCTGCAATGTGTATATATATTAATATCCCGTTGGATGACTTTGTTAGTCCAGTACCAAATTTGGTAGTCTTACAAAACTACGTCCAAGGTGCGCCGAAAGCTTCGGACATCAAAAGTGGTGGATTCTTCACATCCCAAGTTTAAGAAGGGCGACCTTCAAGCCCAATGATGGAGACAAGGATGGAAATGACGTAATAGAGAAGAGTGGATTGGCTTTTCCTCACACTGCCTTGCTTCTGGGGAGATAATGGTCTCTTGTCTTGGAGACAAGGATGGAAATGCTCAAGGAAATGGATTTCTCTTCCTTGACTCTGACTTCAATGTGAAAGGAAGGTCAGCAAAAAATGCTTCACATCTGCAAAAAACAGAAATCATATTTATCGATACAAATTATATGATCATAGGTAACCTGGGAACAGCCCGCTTTTCGGTTATGATTATTGGTATCAGCCTCGGCACAAGACCATAATTAGCACATCGTTGGAAGGGTTCAATCTTCAGCACGTCGCAGAAGATCTTTAGGGTAGGCATTTGCATGTTTATAGCTGGTCCGAGGGTGCTTGAAGAAGACCTTGGATCTTGGAAATACTGGGCTCTTACCTTTAGAGGTGAATGAAGAAGCCATAATATGAATGCTTCTTACAAATCTGCGTGTATGCATTCTCAATATGCCATATTACGCAAATAAGATTCTTCAACGACCCAGACAAGGACGTGGGGTTCGTGGGGTATGCCTTGTCGAGCAACATGGTGAGGTTTTTCAAGAAAGAAGATGGATCATGGAACCATGAGGTATATATATAATGGAAAAAATCAAAACATTCGTACGATTTTCTCAAGTTAAGATAAATCTGAATAACCACCTTCTTTAACTCGATAGCTGCTCCGGTGAAGCCAGTCAAAGTCCAAAACTGGATATTGCCCGAGATTCCGGGCCTAGTAACAGATTTCTTGATTTCTCTTGACAATCGTTTATCTATCTGTCAAATTGGCTTCACGGCAATATGAGGCAGTACAATATCGAGGATCCCGCAAATCCTAGGCTCACTAGTCAGCTCTTCGTCGGAGGTTTGTTCAAAAAGGGGAGCACAGTGTTTGCCGAGGCTGAAGATGGTACGACTTAGTTGAAATCACCAAAGTTCAGGTAATCTTCACAAAGTCATACCCTTTTCGTGAAAATAATCTTGGCTCAGTGCGAGCGAACCCATCAGTTTAAAAACTGCTTACTCTTGTGTTGCTAAGGGGCATGAACTGAGAGGAGGGCCTCAGATGATACAGCTAAGCTTAGATGGGAAAAGGTTGTATGCTACCAATTCCCTCTTCAGCACTTGGGACCGTCAGTTTTACCCCGAGCTCGTCAAGAAAGGGGCCCACATGCTGCAGATCGTCGTCGATACAGAGAATGTCGGGCAGAAGATCAACCCTGACTTCTTCGTGGACTTTGGGTGAGCCCGACGGTCCATCCTTGGCTCATGAGATGAGATATCCTGGCGGTGACTGCACTTCAGATACATGGGTTAAAAAGTAAAAACTTTGTTATCGAATTCAATTCTCTGCTTCAGAACTATTGTGATTATTTGCTATGGATTAAAAAAATGGGTCTATTGCACGTTCTACTACCAAAAGTTTCCGCAAGAGCAGTTCCCACCCTTAAAATGATGGAATCTGTTTGCATCCCTGACAACTATTTCTCTCCCAACAATGCTGCAAATGAGCTTAAAAACTGTGTGGCAGTCGTCGCAAATTCGTAGGTTCTTGATGATACGTATCATCGACCCACGGGCAGATCTGAGCAGCCCATAAGCTAGAGCGAGCCTTTCGCTATGCCAAAAGAGCTGCCTTTCCTTTTCAGGCTCTTCCATGTCATGCAAAACCAGCGAAGTATCGGGCACATAACCTCTCTTCCTCATCTCTTCGTCTAATTCCTTCAGCAAAGCGTAGATTCGATCTTTCATAGGATGTGCACTAATCTCCCCTGCGTAGAAAACTTGGTTCTCTTTCCCTAAGTCAATGCAGCTATAACCAGGTTTCCTCTTCAACTCCATGGCCACCATCAGTTTTCTTACAGCAGACACATTCTCCCACATACACGCCCGAGCGTAGACATTGGACATGAGTATGAACGTCGTTGGATCTTCGGGTCCTAACCCTAGAAGATGGTCTGCAATTCTCACGCCTATATCTTTCCTCCCAGTTCTACAGCAAGCGCTTAAAAGGCTAGCCCATACAGCTTCGTCGGGCATGAATGGCATTGAGTTGATCACACTTTCAGCCTCCTCGATTCGCCCCGATCTTGCGTATAGATCGATCAAGCATGTGTAATGCTGAAGAGAAGGTTTTAATTTGTAGTCCTCGGCCATGGATTCGAAAAGCTGCTTTCCTTTCTCTATTAGGCCTGCATGACTACATGCGCAGATTACACCTGTGAATGTGACTAAGTTCGGTTCCAGACCTGACAAAGTCATCTTGTCGCAAAAAGACAAAGCTTCCTCTGCACGGCCGTGATGTGCCATACCGACTATGATCGAAGTCCACGAAACTACGTCTTTCTCGGTCATAGAGCTGAAAGTCTTCTCTGCACTTACCACCTCACTGCATTTAGAGTACATATCAATCAGTGCATTACCTATGTATGGGTTCGCCTCATGGCCAAAGACTATAACTAGTTTATGAAGCTGCTTTCCCAACTCCAACATGGCCAAGGCAGACGAGGCGGCGATCAAGCTCGAAAGAATGAAGGGTTCTGTTAAATCGATGCCTTCTCTCCTCAGTTCATTTAAATGGCAAAACGCAGCATCGTAATTCCCACTCTGCACCAAACCTGATATCAAAGCAGTCCAAGAATGTTCGTTCTTGCAAGGCATTAAGCGCAAGATTTCAACAGCTTCTTCTTTCCTTCCTATCTTTGCATAGCCAAACATCAAACTAGTCCAAGACACAACATTCTTCAACACGATGGAGTCGAACACTTTCCTAGCTTCGTCGGGCAACCCACATTTCGCGTAGAAATCAACTAAAGAGGACTTTACTACATCATCTCCTGAATACGGAGACACCACAAACTGGGCGTGAAGTTGTAGGCCAATTCTTACTGCAGCCAAATTAGCAGAAGCCTTGACTAGGCTCGCCATGATAAAGCAGTCGGGTTGAAATCCATCGCGAGATAGCATATCGCTGAACAAGAATAGGGTGTGCCTGGGGAGGCTGGCTTGGTTGTACGCAGTGAAAATCGATGCCCAAGAAGCCAAGTCCCTCCGCGGCGTTTCGTCGAACACATTGACTGCGTCTTCGACTAGGCCGCATTTGCCGTACATGTCGATGAGTCTGTTGGCGTAAATGAGCCCGCGAAGGTCTAAGCCAGCCTTCACGACATGGGCATGGAGTTTCTTCCCTTGGCCTGGAAGTATAAGTTTGCTGCATTGCTTGAGAAGGTGTAAGATATCGAGGTTCCGCATACATACGCTGCTACGCACATATATGCCCGTAGGTTAAAAACTGTATTTGTTGTTGTATTAAAACATAAATGTCCTAAATTAAAGAAATAAATCCAAATTCAAAGAAATTTCCATGGCACAAATGTAAACCTTCCCATCCCAAAATTTTATTCTGGAAAGTTCCTACTGGGCTGTATAGTCGTTTTGATTCCCTTTCTAGAAGGTCAATTTGCATATTATATATTTTCTTTATTGGGTAAATTTCTTTGCCATTGTCATCAATGGCAATAAATTCTCCACTCCGCAGTGTGTGAAGGCGGCTACAACGTGTCTACTACATATTAATCTCCAAATGTATGACTTTGTTATTTTAGTTCCAAAGTTTTTTTATCCTCCGAATTCGAAACTAGTTACGGACTAAATTCAATCTCTTCATTCGAATTCACACTTCATAATAAAAAATTACGTTTGAGTTTAGTAGATAATACAGCCACCAACTTTATCACATAAGTTGCAAGGCATGCAAATTAAGGTGGTATTATTATAATAATATAGTACAATGAAAATATAAAAACGTGTATATTTTGACACGTCTTTTTAAGAATATTTAATATCATTATATTGATTGTTTGTGATAGTTTTTTTTGCTAAATAAGGAATTGTGATAAAATTATTGGGACGCTCGAAATGGAAAAGTGTGATAAAATTAGTTGGACGGAAAGAGTTGTAAATATAAAACAATATTTCACCCCAAAAAGAATTTAGACCATGGAACATAATCCTAGTCAATGGTTCACGCTTCTATTCAAAGTTAGCACACTGCAAAACCACGACAGTGACCTATAAATAGACAATCTTCCTCTGCAATTTTTTCTTGCATACACAGAACTAAAATCACTCGATCTTTCTTAACAAGAGAAACAAAACTCCACACAAAACGGAAATGGCAGCAGAGATGATTAAGAACAGTTTGGTAGTGTTAAAAAAACTACGTCCAAGGCGCGCCGAAAGCTTCCGACATGATCCTCAAAACCTCGACGATCGCCGCCAAGGTTCCGAGCAACCGCAGAAACGCGATCTTGGTCAAGAATCTCTACCTTTCTTGCGATCCTTTTCAGGGCATTTTCTTGCCAGCATCGCCGCCTGGCACCGTAAGTCCATCGATTGCTCTGCTTACTCTTCTGTGCTTTTCCGCGTATTATAACAATCTGTTTTCTTTTCTTCAAAATTGCAGCTAATTAGGGGAAATGGGGTATCGAAAGTGGTGGATTCTTCTCATCCCAAGTTCAAGAAGGGCGACCTTGTCTGGGGATTTACAAGCTGGGAAGAGTACAGCCTTATTACATCGCCAGATGGGCTTTTCAAGATTCAACACACCGATGTTCCCCTCTCTTACTATGCAGGAATTCTTGGTAATGAAAAAAAAAAAAAAAAAGAGAAGATTCTCTCTTTCCTCGAAAAAACACAGTATTTCTTTCGATGGTTCTTCTAATGTTTCTTCTTTCTTTAGGCACGGTTGGAGTTACGGCTTACACTGGGTTTTATGAGATTTGCGCCCCCAAGAAAGGGGACACCGTGTTAATTACGGCGGCGGCCGGCGCCGTCGGTCAGATCGTAGGTCAGTTGGCGAAGTTGAAGGGCTGCTATGTTGTCGGAAGTGCAGGGAGCAAGGAAAAGGTCTGTCATCTTTTACCTTACAAATTTCATATCTTCCTCTGTCAGAATCCTAACACATCTCCCTGTTCTGCACAGGTTGATCTACTGAAGAACAAATTAGGGTTCGACGACGCTTTCAATTACAAAGAAGAGCGCGATTTGGACGCAGCTCTGAAGAGGTAATTAGTTTCTGGGCTATTACACCTTCATGATTACTAGTAAAAGCTATCAACTTTGAGTCGAACTCAGCATCTCTGAGTTTCGGGGCTTGTTACCCTTCAATCATAATAAGGAAAGCTACGTTCTTTGAGTCGAACTGAAACATCTCTGAGTTTCTGGGCTTTTATTACACTGATGATAATAATAAGAAAGCCAAGTACTTCAAGTACAACTCAACATCTCTGAGTTGCTGGGTTTTATTACACTTTGATGAAAGCTTCCTATACTTTTGAGTCCTACTGAGTTTCTGGGATTATTCCACTTCAATGACATTAAGGAGAAAGCTGCAAACTTTTGAATCATAACTGAAAACATCTCCGAGTTTCCGGGCTTATTACACCGTTCTTTTTGTCCAACTAAATCTCCATCATCTTACAATTACAACCATTTCATTGTCAGGCGATTTCCACGAGGAATCGACATATTCTTCGACAACGTGGGAGGGAAAACGCTCGACACGGTCCTCCCAAACATGAATGACCACGGGCGAATAGCCACTTGCGGGATGATATCTCAGTACCACCTCGCCCAGAAAGATCCCATACACAACATGCTTCAGATTTTGGTCAAAAGGCTCAGAGTCGAGGGCTTCAACACAGACGAAAACTTCCACCGTTACCCCAAATACTTCGAGTTGGTCTATCCGCTCATCAAAGAGGGGAAGATCACTTACATCGAAGACGTAGTCGAGGGCCTCGAGAACGCCCCCAAGGGCCTCGAGGCCATCTTCACTGGCCGCAACGTCGGGAAACAGATCGTCGCCGTCGCCCGCGATTGATTGATTGATTGATACATATTTGCATCTTCTTTTTTTTTTTGGTTTTTTCGGGTTTTTTTATCTTGCGATGCTGTTGTTGTTGCCGTTGTTATTCTCCTCAAATGTACTAGTTTATGTCTGATTTTTCGAATAAAAACTTCCCCACGCGAAAAAAAAAAAAACGGTGTGTTTTCTAATCATATACCAAGTTGGGTATGATTCGACTCGCTTGGATTTTTATACGTGAAATTTTCGAAGACGTATCGAAAATATAGCGAAGTGGGTAGGGAAGAAGAAATCAACTAAAAGATTGACAATTCGAACGAGCAACGCATTGTTATTATTACAGAACGCAAAACCTGGGGGAAGAAGACAGTGTGTGGCCTGAACAATACACTTATAATACATTTACAAAGCAAACCATTGATCATCGTCGTCGTTCATCAGGTATTATTATTATTATTGTTATTATTATCATTATTATACATTTTGCATGCGATGAGTGACGTCATTCCATGGTGATGATGACAAATCTATTATCAGTTGGGGGGCGGTAGCAACACACAAGCATTGTTGAAGCAAATGCCAACACAACCAGCGATTAAGTTAACACAGTCAAGATGATTACTGCACGTACCTCCGCAGACATCACCGTCGTCCTCCCGTCCGAGGAGGAACCAATTGTTGGCTGCCTTCGACTTATTACAGCAGCATTTCGCTCGTTTGAAGATGATGATAATAGCTGTCTGATTGTTAATTCGTTGTTATTCTCCCTTGCCAAGCACTGCAATGGCCCAACTGCACACAAAATATACACAGTTATACACGCATATATATATGTCCAGAGAGAGAGAGAGAGAGAGACCTGATAAGGCAGTGAGGAGGAGAAGGGCTAAACGGGACATTCTAACAGCAGTGATGATCATCGTCTTCATGTTCTTTTGTATGGTTGGTTGTTAATAGCTTTTATTCTTGGATTGCGTCTATGGGTTTATTCAGAAAATGTGTGAAATTATAGAGCTTTAATGCTACGACGTTCTTAGGAGGAGGTCTTGAAGAGCCAGCACGCGAGTATAATCTTTCTGAGATACTTGAAAATGGAAAATGGCAATCCAAGGAATTTGATGATTTGATCATATACGTGACAGGCTAAGTACGTTTTATTGAAAAAAAAAAAAGATTCAATTTTTAGAAGTTACTTCTTGTGTGGATAGATGGGAATGAACTAGGATGGATAGATGGGAATGAACTAGGAGAAAACAAGAACAGTAGCCAATTACGATCGAAGAAACACAAAGAAAAATAGTACAAGATTAGTAGATATTAATTAATTTATTTTTTTAGGGAATCTACTGAAAATATCCACTTATATAAAAAATTCGCAAGTTAGTGCTCTGTCAGATTTTTTTTATATATAACCTATTATAATAATTTTTTTGCACATTGGTATCTGTTCCGCCGCAAGTAGAAACATTTAGGTACCATATGGAAACGTATTGTGGTATATAATACAGTGAGAAAATGATACATTATATAACTCCTTAATGTCCCATATAGAACGTAAATATGTACGATTGTGGGTACCATATAAACGCGTGACGTGTTACGTAATACACATATAAAAATGTACCTCAAGACCGGGAAAATGGTACGCACAATCGAACGGGTACTTGTATAAAAATATTTTGGCAGGGTTAACTTGCAAATTTTTATAAACGTGTATTTTTCTGTAGATTTATTTATTCTTTTATGGTATCCTAATATATTTCCAAATGAACCATGGGTATGGGCCTCAACAAACCAACTGCTTCGGCCGTTCGGGCCACTCTAGGCCCACGAAGGAAACGTTTGAGCCCTCACTTTCATTTGCCAGTTTCTGTTGGTCTACTCTTATTTGATCAAGAAGCTGCTGCTATATATTAAGGGCTACCATATTTTTCAACCGTATATATATGCTTTACCACTTTCTTGGGGGGAAACCAAATACGTGTCACTATCATAGGCCGGCCCTTATGTAATAAACTCCAATTAGTCTTTACCCACTTATAACGGCTCTTTAACTAATCTATTCGAGTCTTTTCAGCTATTCATACTTTAACGTTACCCAACGGTCATATATTATTATTACTCTCATTCTTGACTTTCTCAGACAACAAATGCAGAAAAAATTATGACGACGCGCTTTCTTTTTGTTTAATGCTTAAAAACTACTCAAATACGCGTGAAGAAAAGCTCACGGAACAGATCCTCCAATAGCGCCAAGACAGCTACACCCAATATTAAAGAGATTGCTCTGTTTCTATTTATATATATATAGCAGCACCACTCTTCCCCTGTTTCCTCGCCAAGATTTTCTCTAACACCACAAACTCTGTTTCTATATTTATATGGCAGCCATTAGGTTCATGAGAAAGATTTGTTCCTTCACAATCTATTCAAAACTATCGTCCTCTATTTGCTGCCGAAGAAGCTGAGGATCCATCTCCTCCCATCTTCTTGGCATCATCAAAAGCAGAGTATTCCTCAGAAACCGAAGCAGAGCCCACCGCCGCCGTCTCCGTCGCCATCCCCGCCGTCGTCTCGCCGCATGGATCCAGGCGAGCTGAAGAGGGTTTTCCAAATGTTCGATAGGAACGGCGACGGACGAATCACCAAGAGAGAGCTGAGCGACTCGCTGGAGAACATGGGCATCTTCATCCCCGACGAGGAGCTGACTCAGATGATAGAGAAGATCGACGTCAACGGAGATGGGTGCGTGGACATCGATGAGTTCGGCTCCCTTTACAAGACGATCATGGATGAGAGGGATGAGGAAGAGGACATGAGGGAGGCTTTCAACGTCTTCGATCAGAACGGAGATGGGTTCATTACCGTGGATGAGCTGAAATCCGTGCTGGCCTCGCTTGGTCTGAAACAGGGGAGGACGGCCGAGGATTGTAGGAAGATGATCACAAGGGTTGATGAGGACGGCGATGGGAAAGTCAACTTTGCTGAGTTTAAGCAGATGATGAGAGGTGGTGGCTTCGCTGCGCTGACAAATTGATTTCTGTCTTCTTCTTTTTTTGTCTTTTTTTTTTTTATCATCGATCGATTCCTTCAAGGCTTTTTTTTTTTTTGTTATGATCAAGTAGGCGTTTCATTGTATATACACATATCTTGTTTCTTTCATTGATTGTGACATCATCCAAGATCGAGAGCTTCGGGCAACGTTTGATGAAAGATTACGTTAGTAAGAAAAGGTATCCTTTTTAAGCATTCATTACTCGTCTGTATCTTCTGTTTTATGTTGATTGATGTTGTCTGCATTCATCTCATCTCAAGTAGAAAAGAAGCGATTTTTTTTGTCTTGACGTTTCATATCTTGATTTGCGTATCATTATCGGACGATATGGATGATCGATCTTAGAAATGTGATTGATTATCAACTCAACTCAAACAGAGAGAGGCTTCTGTAATAACTAAACATGAAAAATTATATTACTCGTAATTTATTAAAAAAGAAAAAGAAAAAAAAAAAGGAGAGTCAATTAGAGTTCTTTAATTTTTTGCGCCGTGACCTGCTAAAAAGGAGTTGTCGGATTTGTTTGTCTGCCGAACACTCCGAAGTAGCCTGCAGAAGACAATCATTATTCTTTCACATTCTTCGCTCGTTCTTTTTTTTTTTTTTTTTTTTTTTGCATTAAAAGGAAAAAAAAAGAATATAATAATCATCAGAAACCTTGGATTTAAATGAAAATCGATGTGTGCGCACTTCTGTTCCATTAGAAACTCTAACGTCCATGCCCAGGCTATCGACTCCAATTAAACTTGCACCCTGTGAATAATAGGATACGATTTAAATGTACATATATAGATATCATTGAGAGATGAGGGCAATTGCTCACTCGTTGTGATTTCATTACCTCAACAATGAGCCCTTTCTTTCTGCAAAGAGATTTAAGAGCAGCGCTGGACTTTGTTCCTTTCTTACCGTAACGGTCTATAATTGAAGACACGCAATGCACAAGCACATCGGGTTCGGCATATTGATAGTCTTGTATGCCCACCTCCGACTGCCAATGATTAACCGACGTGAATCAATGAAACACTATCTTTCGCGACGACAGTGTTACATAACGAGATTAGGTGGTCAAAGTGTGAGGCATAATACGCACTACAGAGCATGGAAAGGAAAAGGTAATCGAAATAGACATGCCTGAACTCCATAGACAGAGAACAGCTCTATCCTCATCATCTCCAATCGATATATAGTCGATCTTCCATGGAGTTTATCCTCAGACAAGGGAGCGGTATCTTCATCTGCGAAACCAACACCAACACACTGAGGAAAGAAAACTGCGACAAAACTTCACAAACATCAAGGCATAAACTGCTGATGCTCTGTGTTTCTTTAGATGACTGTGATATGGCACTAGTACGTATATTACATGAAAACTTCACATGGGCCTGATTCAAGTAAAGATGGCATTGCTTGGTTGTAGCGGGAAGGAATACATGAACGATTAACAGGGCATGAATCACAATGCATGTTGGCTTCACAACTCATATAGGCAGGCAAAGCAGTAACCTATGCATTGATGCCAACAAATTCGTTGTGCAAAAATAAGGAACTAGCACCATAATCCTATCACCTTTTCCATCCGAAGAATAGTCACTGTCGTTATGCTCATTCAAGAGCTCGCGAAGATAAAATTCTTCATCTATAGGCACAGGATTGAGGATCCCCCAAAGTGCAACACCATTTGATGGGTGATCAATAAATTTGGCATGTTCGGCAAAAACAGCCTGAGATGAGATGAATTGGAGTCGCATTATTGGGGAAAAAAAAGAATTTATATCTTATTTGCTAGTGCGGCGTTATCATGATGTTTTCTGTCTACCAATTTCTCTCAGGATTTATTATGATCAAAACTGACACAGGGCTACAGATTGAATGACGCACAACACAATCAATAAAAGAAAGATGTGCCATGAAGATGATTATCTAAATGTTACAATAATTGGAGGCAAAACAGTTTCATGCACTTTTCGGGGCAGATTGCATTAGGTATATACTTGTAATTTTCAAGAAAAAAGTAATATATCAAACCTTGGTCAAACACTTGGCGAAGTAAACAGGATGAGTCAAGATATAATCCTCTTGTGTTCCCCAGTCGACTGAGATGTCACTCGTGCTGTCATCTTCAGTCTGGTCATAAAAATGTTGTATAGTATAGTTCAAGCAAATGTGCTTGTAAGATAGTTGGCTTAGCTTACGATTGAAGCTGGGTGAAGAAAAAGGTTCATAAATCTCACTTCGAAGTAATCTTCAGCAAAGGAACTTTCATCAGCAACATCAGTGTCCAAAGAATTGTCATGAAAAGGACCCATCGTCTTACTCTCATAATGAGAAATATCCATCCCAATTAAAGCAGTCTGAGAAGATTTCCAATCCTAACTGTCAATTGATAATCCAAAAAATATGATTCCTACAAGTGACATCTATTGCCAGCGGAGGACAAGGTCTAGTTAAAGGAAATGTCACACAAAAAAGTTTTAATATGACACGGTAGACGAATCTATAACTTTGTGGAAAGAATAAACAGTTGACATATCAGTAGCCAAGTGATGGAATTGGCAGCTACACATGGATAGGCCCAAGGAGGAAACCATCACCACTTAATATGCTTTGCTTCCATAAATGAAACTTCACACAGCAAAGCACTTTTTTCCTCAAGTAAAGTGATATTACCAGAAAAAGTGATTACTGTGTCCTCAAAGTAAGCCATTGAATAGAAAAAAACCAAGAGAACGATTGACCACGATCATATACAAACAAAAGATGATAAAGAATTGTAACCAACCGAGTTGTCAAAATGAAGAAGAAAACAAGCACTCCTAAATTCAACCAAGGACATAAAAACTATACCACGGGATTGCTTCCCTCGTGATCTAGCAAGATATTTTCCTTGTCATATATCTCAAAAATTATATCTGCAGAATAAACCATCAGAAAATTAAAAACCATCAATATGATTTACATACATGTGTACCCTAAATTTGACGATCACCAAGAGACCGACTAACCTCCAAAGTCATCAATGGCATACTGAAACTCAGCCCATGAGAATTTTTCATGGGGCTCACAGTGAACACTACCGGGGAATACCAGCAAAGCCTTATCATTAGCCTTCATACAAAAGAAATAAATGTTGGTGAAATTAATTAAAGCTAACTAACATTCAAAAAGCATGTTCTTTGCGTCTATGCAAGGTTGATGGAGAGAGACCTCTACAGTTGTCCTAGCCATCTCTGCATATGTGAGCATTTTATCAGGAATCTTGCCATGTTCTCTCCATTCTTCAAGTGGATGATAGCCGTTGTGAGTAACATTGCTAGACGAGTCAGGAACAGAATCCGAATAGTCAGCAGCTACAGGAACTTGTGAAATGCAGAAATCACGTCTCTTCAAGAGCCAATGCAGCTGTGTCGACCCAAGGAAATGACTTTCACTGTGGAAACTGTGCATTGAAGATTTACTTCAATAGATAGACTAAATTAGAACAAGTTGAGTGAAGTTGCACCTCTGAAGAAGTATTTAAAATGAACTAGAAGACATAAACTTGTTAAAACATCTTCCAATAAAATGGGAGCACACTAATCAAATGTATCCGGAGAGTAGCACCTCAATCCCGTAAATTCAGAAAGTTTTTGACACTCAAAACGTCGCCTGGTCAAACTTCCAACGATTTTGTAAGATGTTGAGCACATAATTGGTTCGGCTTGACACCGGAAGCAGTAGAGAGAGACGGGTTCGCCTAGAAGACAAAATGCAGCTCATGATAAGAAAAGTGAGAAACTAAGACCGACCACCCAAACAACTAACAGGTTCACTTATTAACAATGGAAGGTCATGAGAAGCACTATACTCATTAAGCCTCTTAACAGTAGAATGGGTTCAAAAACATCATTGGTCATCCCAAGAAAATAGTATATATGCAGTCATTTGGATATACATAATGGCCCAGCCAATGCACTAGCTAGCTCATGCCTCACCCTGAAATAAGAATTTCACAGTAAGAAGAACCTAAAGTTTGTTCCCACGTGAAGGCAATTGGAGCTGAAATATGACGAAATCACTTAATTTCATTGCATAACCACAACTACTATCTGCATACATCGTGACTTATCATCCATTGCAACTATGACGAGTGATATTAATCCTAACTTGAGTCATAAAGCTGGTTTCGGAGACACCTATCCATTGCTAATGCAAAACAATCAAATTCAATCATAGGGCAACTACGATCTACGATTAGAAACTGTTGTGGTTGACAATGTGGAGACCACATTCCCGTCAACATAGTTGTCTGAGAATTGGTCAACCCTCGGTTTTATCTTTCATACCCGAAAACTGTCTAACCTATTTTCGTGGCTTTCCTTAGTAATGTGCAGGACTTAGATAAGGATTTGAAGGGTTCAAACCGTGTGGAATAAGCGTGGGAGTGGAGGAGCAAAACTAGGAAGCAACATACTAAAAATAGGAGTCTTGAAGCTCAAGACAAGACCAAGTCGTTTGAGGCAGTCCAAGCTAACTTCCAACGGCCATATTGAAGTTAGTGGACGTTGTGGGCAGTATGGACGTTGTCCAAGTCGTTCAGAAGTCGAAGTACTTATACGAGACTTCATTTTACCGTTATAAACACACGAGCGAGACACGAGAAAACGAGAGCGAAGCATACATTGAGTTTGAGTGACCTCGAGAGTTCTTTTATTGTTTAGCCTAGTATTCAGTGTGCAGAAGTCTTAGTACTTCGTAGTCGTTTGCAGGATCTTTTCGATTCGTAGTTTTCTAGGCTTGATTTTACTATCTACGGATAGTTGTTTTGTAATCCATCGTAATAGTGGAATTTCGCCATGAGGCACGCAGCAAGTTTCTAACTTGCTGCACAGAATTCTCATCTCGTGTTCTTTGTTTTTCGTCACTAAATATCGAGTTTTATCCGCTGTGCATTCTGTGTGAGATCGAGTGTTGCCTCAACATTTCAGTCAGCATTTACATCACCAGTTTCGTATTTAGTGTTTACATCCATTCCGGGACCGTCCCACCATCAGAGTGGTATCAGAGCCTACGCTTGACGTGACTAAGCGCTGAAATCCTCTACAATGGATGTTACGAGTTCAAACTACATCGGCAAAGTCCCAGTTTTAGACGGCACGAATTATGCCTACTGGAAGGTTCGTGTCCGGCAGTGTATCAAATCCATAGATGTGCGAGCATGGGAATCTGTCCTCAACGGTTATACCCCACCTCGGACTGCTCCTAACGCTGACGGAGAAGTTGTCGACAAGCCGGTCGAACAATGGACGGTGGCCCGAGCGTAACGCAGCTGAGTTCAACGACAAAGCGCTCAACGCCATCTTCTCATCAGTGGACATATTCATGTTCAAGATCATCCAAAATTGCACGACGGCGAATAACGCATGGGATCTGCTTCAAAGATATTGTGAAGGTGACGCAAGTGTGAAGGAAACCAAATTGCGCATTCTCCACAATCAGTTCGAGAACATTAGGATGACGGAGGATGAAGATATCACCACGTATTTCGGGAAGCTTTTGACGATCTCGAGCGAGTGCGCCAGTCTTGGAGACCCGATCGCAAATAAGGTACTTAATTCTAAAGCCATTCGTACTCTAACTGAGAAATTTAATGTGAAGGTAGCAGCGGTCGAGGAAGCTCATAACTTGGCCAACATGGAGTTCAACACGTTGATGAACATCATGAAGAACTACGAGACCAACCTTGACGTACAAAAGAGGGCATCACGCGGCAAAAGCCTTGCATTGGTCAGTCAACCATCCAAAGTTCAAACTGATGATGAATCTGACGATGAGGAAAATTCGGCCATGCTGGTGAAGAATTTCGCTAAGTTTCTCAAGAAGAAGAATGCTGAGAGGAATGCTGGCCCAACAGTTGGTCCAACATTTAGCAAGGGGCAGAATGTCAAAAATAAACCCTCCTCTGCTCCGCCGCTCTTCAAACGTAAACCAGATGGAAAGAAGAATATTGATTATGATTCAGTTAGATGCCATGCATGTACGGGCTGGGGTCACTATGCTAACGAGTGTGCAAACACACTTCGCAAAAGAGGGAAATCGTTTTGGGTGGAGCTTTCTGACGATGAAGATGATGGGAGCCACCAAAAACATCATCAGTAACCATCCACTCCTTTTCAGACTGCGAAGACGACGAAGATCAACAGAATGGATTCACTGCGGTAACAGATGTTGATCTGGATGTTGAACCAACATCAGTCTCAGCATCTGAAAAACAGATTCTTTTCGATTATGATGACTCAAACTGTTTTGATGGGTTTTCAAGTTCTGATGATGCAGATTTAGGTACTGATGATTGTGCAGCCTTGAAGTTACTGTCCGAACAATATGAAATAGAGAAGGCAAAAAATGCGCAACTCAAAGCTGCCGTGAAAGTTCTGTCCGAGGAGAATGAAAAGAACGAAAAGGTGATCGAAGGACTACTTGAAGGTATGAACAAAATGGAAGCTGTTTTGACGCGAAAGGACAAGGAGATCGACCAGCTACAGAAGCGAGTCGATGAGGCTGACGAAACCTTTACGAAGTTGAACAAAGGCAGATTCTCACTTGAAGAGGTATTGTCTCTTAATTTCGTTGATGAACAGGGACTTGGTTACACTGCTGAGCCTACAATTGAAGCTCCAATACCCGCTACTCATGCTCAGAATAAGATCGTTTTTGTGAAGGAAAAATCTCATGCCCCGAGTGATGTTAAGACTTCGTTAAAGAAGAGTTCTAAGCATGCTTCTGTTGATTCTAAGGATAGGTCTTTTAAATGTCATCATTGCATGCAACCTGGGCACATTAAACCGTTTTGTTGGAAGTTGAAGGGGGAGATTTCTGCAAAGAAATCGATGTCGACTGAAATGTCGTCCAACATTTCACTCAACATGAGAAATCAGTGTTGGAAGGAATGAAAGGAGATATTTCGGCTGGCTCACCTTCAAATTCTGATAGTTCAAATGCTGTTTTATCATCTAAGAAAGTTTGGGTACAGAAATCCGTTCATAAATGCAATGTTGTGTATACCTCCTTGCGAGCTAACGTGACAGGTTCTTGGTACTTCGATAGCGGGTGTTCCCGACATATGACGGGTACCAAGGAGTTTCTAAGCGATTATACGCCTTTAAGCAGCGGATCTGTGACGTTTGGAGGAGGAGCTAAGGGACGGATTCTAGGCCGTGGTAGATTAAATGTGGCCGACTTTCCTAGACTAAGCAAAGTTCTACATGTCGAAGGTCTTGTGGCGAATTTGATAAGCATAAGCCAGCTTTGCGATGACGACCTTGAGGTACGTTTTAATAAAGAATGTTGTGAGGTATTTAACAGCAATTGTGTTCGAGTGATGGCAGGTAAAAGGTCAAGTGATAATTGCTACTTAGTCGGCGACAAATCCAACTCGAAGGACGTATGCCAACTATCAAAGGCCGAAGATGAGGTGGTTCTTTGGCATCACAAACTAGGGCACGTCAATTACCGAACTTTGGAGCAGCTTATCAAACACGAAGCAATCAGAGGCATCCCTAAACTAAAGGAGTTTGGTAAGGTTGTATGCGAGTCATGCTTGAAGGTAAGCAAGTGCATGCCAGTCATAATGTTGATCCACAATCTGCTCAACATTTCAAAACTGCCCACTGTTTTCAGTTGATACATATGGATTGATGGGTCCGATGGAAGTAGATAGCATTGGTGGTAGGAAATATGCCTATGTGCTCGTGGATGACTTTTCTAGATATGCATGGATTTATTTTCTTAGGGAAAAATCAGAATCATTTGATTTCTTTAAAACTTTCTGTGCCATTGTAAAGAATAATTTTTGTGCTCCTATTTTTGCATTAGATCAGATCATGGTAGGGAGTTTGATAATCAGTCATTCAATGAGTTTGTGATAAGAAAGGCATCATACATGAGTTTTCATCTCCTAAGACGCCCCAACAAAATGGGGTGGCCGAAAGGAAGAATAGGACTTTGCAAGAAATGGCTCGTGTTATGTTGCATTGTAGGAATATTTCTAAGCGTTTTGGGCTGAAGCATTGCATACGGCATGTCATATTTCGAATCGTGTGTTTTTTAGGCATGGTACTAAGAAAACGTCTTATGAATTGTTGAATGGGAAAAAGCCTACGGTTAAGTATTTTCATGTGTTGGATGCAATTGTTATATGCTTAATGACCGTGAATATCTGACCAAGTTTGACTCGAAAAGGATAAGTGCATCTTTTTAGGTTATTCGTCTAATAGCCGTGCGTATCGTGTATATAACTTGCGCTTGAAGTCTATTCAGGAATCTGTGAACATTGTGTTTGATGATGCTACTGACCTCAGCAGAAATGCTCCACAAGTTGTTATTACAGACCTTGGCAAAGCTGTTGATGAAACAGAGGAAAATGTGGAGGAAAATGTTGAGCCAGCATCTGACTCAGCAACTGAACCTGAACAGAACGATGCAGAGGCTGGACCCAGCGAAGTGCGAAGAGATCCGCCAGCAAAGATACAGAAGAACCATCCCACTGACCTCATCATTGGTGACGTGAATGAAGGAAGGAAGACGAGAGACAAGCCACGCAAAGACTATAAGTCTATGGTAAGAAACGTATGCATGAATTCGGTATACGCTGAGGTACGTTTTATTTGCTTTGTTTCTGAGGTAGAACCTAAGAATGTTCTTGAAGCTCTCAAGGATAATTATTGGATTAATGCCATGCAAGAGGAACTTTTGCAGTTTGAAAAGAACCAAGTTTGGACTTAGTACCACGACCTAATGACATTAATGTCATAGGTACTAAGTGGATTTTTAAGAATAAGTCGGATGAGCATGGTAGAGTAGTTAGAAACAAGGCACGTTTAGTAGCTCAGGGTTATACGCAAGTAGAAGGGATAGATTTTGATGAGACGTTTGCTCCTGTTGCTAGGTTAGAATCGATTAGGCTTTTGTTAGCTATTGCATGTTATCTTAACATCACTTTACATCAAATGGATGTTAAGGGTGCTTTTTTGAATGGGTACATTGATAAGGAAATATATGTCGAACAACCTAAGGGTTCGAAGACCCCATTATCCTAATCATGTTTTTAAGCTGCAGAAAGCCTTGTATGGATTGAAGCAAGCGCCCCGAGATTGGTACGCTAGGTTAGCCACTTTTTACTTGAATTTGGGTTCGTACGAGGTGAGGCAGACCGTACTCTTTTTGTTAAAAGGGTCGGTTCTGATATTTTGATTGCCCAAGTTTATGTTGATGATATTGTTTTTGGTTCAAGCTCACATTCTATGCTAGATCAGTTTGTGCAGGCGATGAACACCACCTTGAGATGAGCATGATTGGCGAGCTAACGTATTTTTTAGGGTGCAGATTAAGCAGAGCAGCGATGGAATCTTTATGTCCCAGGAGAAATATGCAAAGAATACTGTTAAGAAGTTTGGATTGGACACGTCGAAGGTAATGAAAACGCCTATGGGGTCTACACAAAAGGTAAGTAAGGACAATGTGGGACAGAATGTTGACCCAACATTGTATCGCTCAATTATAGGCAGCTTGTTATATTTATCTGCTAGTAGACCTGACATCATGTATAGCGTATGTGTATGTGCTAGATATCAATCTGAGCCTAAAGTGTCCCATCTTAATGCGGTTAAGCGAATTCTTCGTATGTGAGTGGATCGTGTAGCCTAGGATTATGGTTCTCGAAAGATACTAATTTGAGTCTTGTAGGCTATAGCGATGCGGACTGGGCAGGTGACGAGGATGATCGCAAGAGTACAAGTGGCGGCTGTTTCTTCTTAGGTAATAATTTAGTTGCATGGTATAGTAAGAAACAGAACTGTGTGTCTTTATCTACTGCTGAGTCTGAGTATGTTGCTGCGGGTAGTTGCTGTACACAGTTAATGTGGTTAAATAGCATGTTGTGTGACTATGGTTTAGAGTGCGATTCAGTCCTCATGTATTGTGATAACCTTAGTGCCATCAACATATCTAAGAACCCTATCCAGCATTCACGCACGAAGCATATAGATATAAGGCATCATTTTCTAAGAGATATGGTAGAGAAAGAGTTAGTACACATTGAGCATATAGACACAAAACATCAGTTAGCAGACATATTTACGAAAGCATTGGATTCTGAAAGGTTCTCGGACCTGAAGAAATCCATAGGTTTGCACATGTCAGTTTGAATGTTGGTCCAACATTTGGATCAACATAGCATATGCCAGATTAGATTGTTACTGCTTTAATGTTTGATGAAATATTCTGTTCTGTTTTCCTGTGAAATGACTTGACTCTTCTTGACTGGTCCCTAAATGAACCCGATCCCTTTTTGATAGGCTCTTGGTATACGTCCCTAGGTACACGGCATTCGCTGTGACGATGCACTCTTTGCGACAAAAAGCCAATCCTTGTTGCGTATAAGCATGCTCATAAACTCTTTGCTAGATATAGGTACTTGGTAATAAGTTTCCGTAGGTACACGGCATTCGCGGTGACGATGTATACTATGCGACAAAAAGCCAAACCTTGAGGCATAGGGTATAAGGGCAGTGCATGATTTCGGTTAGATTAATAAGGTGAAAGGGTAATAAGGGGAACTGGTTTAGAGAAGGGTTGAGCAGAAAAAGTCTAGGATTACGGAATTAGAATGTTGAGTCAAATGTTGAAGCAACATATGTAACAGTCAGTTCGGTATTGCTATATTTTATGTGCTTTCGTTTACTTGTTTTAGCTTTTTGTCTTGCATTTGTCAGTATTTTGTGTCTAGTCTAGATATCTCTCAGAATTGCATTAGAACTCTCGAAGAACAGCATGTTACGCTTGTCTCAAGTGATCCTCAATGTCGCCTAAACGGTTAGTCTTACTTGCGCCTACTTGGATTTTTGACTTGTATTTTTTGGTGTTGAAACATGGTCTAATGTGCTCTTTATGCTCACGTGAGTTACCTCTGCTTATAACATGTTCAACTCGGTTTTACTTAGGCATGTTGATTATCAAATTCGTTTCTATCATTTAAATTGCCTAAGTGAGTTTAATGACCCAACGGTTAATTTTTTATGTCCACTCTCTCCACGTTTAGTTGACATGACTGATAGGACAGTTTTTTTTTCGTTGGTGCTTCTATGTAACAGTTTCGACTTGAGTGACCTTGATAACTTTCCACTACACAATCCCTAGTTACATAAGTCGAACTCCCCTCTCTGCAATTTTTCTAATTGCTCTTGAACTCTTTCGATACAATCAAGGGTTTATATTCTGTCTTGCATCTCCATTTCTTGAATTTATCTTTGATTTCTCTATGGCAAACTCACCTGTTTCTGAGTCCAGAATGTTGGTCCAGATGTTGGTTCCACATTTACCTCAACATCGAATCTGCAGAAAGCGCTGAAGTGTCTGAAATGACAAGAGTACTTTTCCGATTGCTCAGAGAGAAGTTCGCTGAGGTTTACTTTCTTCCAAAAAGGGGAGAAGGTGTTTGTGCAGATGGATGGTGGAGATCATGACTCCTGACCAATGTTGAGTGACTTTGCAAGTTGAAATTCAGGGGGAGCAGAATAAGGAGCCAATCAGACAGGGGGAGTACAGGATCAAGAAGGAGCTGGAAATGACGCGGGTGCTGATACGAGTCAGAGTCCAGCGATTTAGACCATATGTGGTCTAGGTCGTTTTTTGTGCATGCGCACTTTTTTGTGCCATTTTGTTTTTGCATGCCTATCTGACTTGTGTTTTATTTTGCGTGCGCGTGATTTTATGTTGCCTATGGACCACTTTGTTTGTTTTGTTTTGCAGATGTTTATCTTCAGAACCCCTATGGCTATGTACTAAGTTCTTAGTACTTTGAATGCTTTAAGTGCCATTCTGTTTGCATTTACTCTAACCATTGTCTAACGTTTTGTGGTTGAGAATATGTGGCTATCAGGGGAGTTTTCGTTACGCCTAACTTCTGCAACAGTTTTGGGAAGAAAGATAAAAAGGGGGAGATTGTTGTGGTTGACAATGTGGAGACCACATTCCCGTCAACATAGTTGTCTGAGAATTGGTCAACCCTCGGTTTTATCTTTCATACCGAAAACTGTCTAACCTATTTTCGTGGCTTTCCTTAGTAATGTGCAGGACTTAGATAAGGATTTGAAGGTTCAAACCGTGTGGAATAAGCGTGGGAGTGGAGGAGCAAAACTAGGAAGCAACATACTAAAAATAGGAGTCTTGAAGCTCAAGACAAGACCAAGTCGTTTGAGGCAGTCCAAGCTAACTTCCAACGGCCATATTGAAGTTAGTGGACGTTGTGGGCAGTATGGACGTTGTCCAAGTCGTTCAGAAGTCGAAGTACTTATACGAGACTTCATTTTTACCGTTATAAACACACGAGCGAGACACGAGAAAACGAGAGGCGAAGCATACATTGAGTTTGAGTGACCTCGAGAGTTCTTTTATTGTTTAGCCTAGTATTCAGTGTGCAGAAGTCTTAGTACTTCGTAGTCGTTTGCAGGATCTTTTCGATTCGTAGTTTTCTAGGCTTGATTTTACTATCTACGGATAGTTGTTTTTGTAATCCATCGTAATAGTGGAATTTCGCCATGAGGCACGCAGCAAGTTTCTAACTTGCTGCACAGAATTCTCATCTCGTGTTCTTTGTTTTTCGTCACTAAATATCGAGTTTTATCCGCTGTGCATTCTGTGTGAGATCGAGTGTTGCCTCAACATTTCAGTCAGCATTTACATCACCAGTTTCGTATTTAGTGTTTTACATCCATTCCGGGACCGTCCCACCATCAGAAACCTCTTGTTCAAAGCACACAAGCAGGATATCACCATAAGAAACCTCTAACTACCAACAATTAAAGAAGAATAAAACTTCTTAACAAAAAAATAAGAGCATAATTACACAATTAAAAGACGAAGCGGCGGCAAGCTATTAACATTACCAAAGGACACGGAACATGACGATGGAGCTGAGATCAGCATCTTCTGTCTGCACATTAAGAGAGAGAGAGAGAGAGGCGAAGAAGAGGCCCAGAATAGGTTGTCTTGTGCAGCAGCCAAACTCAAGAGCTCTGCGTCCTTGGTTGTGTGGGTCCCATACTGACTTCTATTTTCCACTTCAGCTGATAATGAGTTATGAGGGGGACCAAATTGAAATACTTGACAATTCGGGGATGTTCTTTTATATTTTCATTGGGCCAACTTTCTGAAGCAGATTCTCTAGGCAGTGATGGGCCAAACATGGGCTGAACCAATTCGTGGCCCATAATCTGACTTGTACTTTAGTGTGGAAATAATATGAAAAATAAATAAAATAGATGCTGAAGGTTAATCGTATATATATTGTGCGTGTATTTTTTCTTTTTCTTTTTCAAAGTGCGTGTATTTCTTAATCGACTGTTCTTGTATCCACCTCCTTCATTCCTATCGATTTGTACAAGAGGTAGGTTTTAAAAAAAAAAGACAAAAAAAGAGAATGATTTGATAATATCTTATTCGTTCTCTATGGATATATTGCAACACAAGTTTTCATATAATCCTAACGACGAGATAAAGAATATATGGAAGCCAACGTTCGTCGGCGGCATTCTATTGTATCGTTCGACCTCCCTCGTTGTTAGCTCATGTCTTATTAACTCTTAATGCGAAATACCGCCATATATTATTGCATGTATGGAATCCTACCTTGTTTTCATTACCTTCTTGTAAAAGAACCGCAAATAGCTAGCCAAGACACCTCTATAAATTCATGCACATTCACAAAACAAAACACCCATCGACCATAAACAACGCCAATCATCGTCATATATAACAAACCCTAACCAACGGCAATACTATTCAACCATGAAGATGATGATCACTGTAAGAATTGCCTTCTTAGCTCTCCTCCTTCTCACTGCCTCAGGTATCTCTCTATCTCTCTCTCTCTAGCTATATATATATATATATTATATAGTGGAAAAATTATAAAAATGGTTAACTAAGTAGCCAAACGATTTGGGTCACTATGTTTGCCAGTTACAATACTAGGTCATAAGTATGTATATAATACAAAATTAGATCACTGACCTCTTTTTTTCTTATTATATACAACTTAATGACCATATTTGTAACTATATACATACTTAGTGACCTAGTTTTTTATTATATACATACTTAATGACCTAGTTTTGTAACTAGTGACCCATCTTTGTTACTATATACATACTTAGTGACCTGCAACTGGCAAACATAGTGACCCAAAATAAAAAAATGGTATACCTAGTGGGCCTAATTTTGCATGTATAGCGTATGCAAATATATTTTGTATGTATGTGCAGTTGGGCCGTTGAAGTGCTTGGCAAGGAGAGAACAAGAGACGACAAGAAAGCTACCTGCAAATACTGCAGTAATAGATTGGGAGCGCAAAAGTGTTCCATCGTCATCCGTGGGTAATAGTAATAATGGTAATAGTAAGGGTGGTTCGAGGAAACTATTGCAGGCCTGCCCAACAACGTGTGGAAATCAACTAGACTGCGACGACATCATCTCTGGTTGTTTTGGACTTTGTTTCAATGGTAATTGCGTGAGGCCATGATCACATATTTATGGTCGAATATCGATGATTATAAATTTCCTTTCTCGCTCGCTCGCTGATTTTTTTTTCGTTCGCTTTTAATCTTAAATCACGAATAAATATCGTCGTGAGTCGTCATCACCCGTAGCGAGGGATTGCATATTGTTGCTATATAATAAATAATGATGATGATGGACGATGTGTATTATGCTTTTGTTGCTTTGTATAATTTTAACAATGTTGGACGCACTGCTGTTCTGAATAAAATATCAATACAATGTGTGTAATTATGTTTTGTGTGGGGTGTTATGATTGGTGAAAAACCCCTTTTCATATTCTTAATTACATACAATACATATGTTTTGTTAATGTCGAAGACATGAAAAAGATTTTGTCTTCCTTCCCAAAAAATAAGTGATGCACTTACCATATAAAGATCATATCATTGGAGATTGCACCTACCATAAATAGATATATGAGATCACCCAAGAGCTTAAGAAGATTCGAACTCAAATATTTAATATATTTGGGGAGATCTTCAAGGAGATATTTTAGGAGATTATCAAGAGATCTTTTACCAATTCAAGAGGGAGCCAAGGCTATAAATAAAGGGGATTTCGAGCTGTCACAATAGAGCTTTCATGGAGTAATTTGAGCGACATATTGAGCGAAAATCACGAGATATATCGAGCGAAGATCATATCGAGTTTGAGCGATCACAAGAGTTCTTTTAGCCTAGCGTTTATGTTTGCAAAATCAGGACTTTGTAGGTTTGCAGGATCGTAAGATTCGTAGTTTTCTAGGCTTGATTTTTACTATCTTCCGATAATTGTTTTTGTTATCCATCTTCGTCGTGGAATTTCGCCATGAGGACGCAAAAGTTTTTAATTTGCTGCACAAAATTTACATTTTGTGTTCATCATCTCTCTTTACTAAGTTCGTTACAATTTCCCGATGTGCGATCTGTGTGGGATCTGATTCCAGGTGTTGGCTTCAGTGTTACCCCAACATTTGTTCCAACATTTAGTCACCTGTTTAGAACTTAGTTTTTAGATCCATATCGTACTAAGGACCACTTCAAAGGGGTATCAGAGCCTCCGCCTGACATAATTAAGCGTTTTTTTTTTTTTTATCATTTTCTATGGATGTTTCAAGCTCAAATTATTTTGTCACGTCAAATTAAGTGGAAGATTTCTTCCTTCCCAAAAAAGGGGGGGATGGTCTTGGACAAAGCTAAGTGGATGTGCACGGATTTTGGGAAGAAAGACAAAACGGTGGGGAGATTGTTAATGTCGAAGATATGAAAAAAGATTTTGTCTTCCTTCCCCAAAAATAAGTGATGCACTTACCATATGAAAATCATATCAATTGGAGAATGCACCTACCTTAAATATAAGATATGAGATCACCCAATAGCTTAAGAAGATTCAAACTCAAATATTGACAATATTTGGGGAGATCTTCAAGGAGATTATCGAGAAATCTTTTACCAATTCAAGAGGGAGCAAAGACCTATAAATAAAGGGGATTTCGAGCTGCCACAATAGAGCTTTCATGGAGTAACTTTTGAGCACATATTCAGCGAAAATCACGAGATATATCGAGCGAAGCTCATATCGAGTTTGAGCGATCACGATAGCTTTTAGCTTAGTGTTTATGTTTGCAAAAGTCTAAGGCTTTGTAGGTTTGCATGATCGTAAGATTCGTAGTTTTCTAGGCTTGATTTTTACTATCTTTCGATAGTTGTTTTTGTATCTATCTTCGTAGTGGAATTTCGCCATGAGGCACGCAGCAAGTTAACTTGCTGCACAAATTTACATCTCGTGTTCATTATCTCTCTTTACTAAGTTCGTTACAATTTCCGCTATGCGATCTGTGTGGGATCCGATTCCAGGTTGTGGCTTCAGTGTAACCTAGGGTTGCAAACGAATCGAATCGAGTCGAATACAGCAAATATTCTATTCGTATTCGGATAACAATCGAATGCGAATACGAATACTCGAATATTTAGTCGAATCATAAAATCTTTATTCGAAGTCGTGGATTCTCAGTTTGGTAAGAATCCCTTCATTTAAATCTTTGACATAAATATTAGCAATAGCATTTTATATATTAACCATTAATCCTAAAGTAACACCCACTATATATAGATTAGATTAACAGTTCTCAATGCATGGAACCTAACCATGAGTATGGGACGATGAAGCATGGTGGCAAAACTAATACGATTCACTTATTAGGAAGTTAGTGACGTTTATGAATTGATCATAAGAAGTAAGCACTAACAAAACTCTTAAGGAGCAAAATAAGCTAGCTTGCAAATATTAGTGAGAACGAAGAACTAGTAAATGTTTGTAAGTAAGATCGAACATATCAACATAATATATGGAGAATGAAAATCAAGCATCAAAGATATGTACGAGACAGATATCGGAGAGAAACTGACACATACTTGTCTGAGAAGCCAAATCCCCCTTTTGAAGTTCCGAAGTTTGAAAAAAGAAAAAATCTGAACCCCCAAAAGTCCAAAAGATGTGTCCATCTTTTTATCTAGAGTAGTCGTGCATTGAACGTCTTTGCAAAATTATAATCTATCAATAATAATAATATCTGATAAGTTTGAAATGCTAGAGTAGAACGATCGTTCTCATTCTTTCGGCTGACGGAAGCTTTGATATTACGATACCTCCCAATTTGTTTATAAAGTTCCATGCAATGTGAAAATGCATAAATTGGTCTTCAAAATCGGCCGTTATAGAGTGTACAATATCTGTCAAGGCCGAAATTAAAAAAGTGATTAATATACTCCCTCCGTCCCAACTTTATCGCATAAGTGGTGGCCAGGCAAATTAAGTGGCATTATTATAATAATCTAGATAATGAAAAAGAAAAAAAAAAGTCTATTTTAACACGTCTTTTAATAATATTTAATATTATTATATTGATTGTTTGTGATAATTTTTTGCTAAAAAGTAAAGGTGATAAAATTATTCGGACGCCGAAAATGAAAAGTATGATAGTACATATTTGCCGTTTGTTGATATGTAAATAGTTTGACTAGACTGGTAAACGATCATGCTCGACGACTTTTGTTCTTTTCTTTTCTTCATTAAACGTCGTAATCAGTAATAATCCCAAATTTCCGACTTGCACAAGCATTACACGTGTCAGCTTTATTACACGCATTTTTTCTTCGTCGTCTTACTCATTATTGGTTCATTTGTATACTGATTACCGATGAAATGATGGTTCGGCGCCGACTTGTGCCGTAATGATAGCGTCGGCTTCGTCTTCATGTTAGAAAGTCAACCTTCTTTGCAAAGAATGCAATTTCATTTCACATCAGAAGAACGATTATTTATTGTAATATATTGCGAGATTGCTTCTCCTCGTATTTCTCGAAGGCTTCGGTATTTGCGTTCGCGCCAAAAAACAAGCAAATCTAGGCATCTGAATAAGTGGCAATTACAAAAATGGCATTGTATAGTGTATACAGTTACTAGTTAAGCATTATTCTAATTTCTATTCTTTTTTTTGAATTAATTTTATTATGTGTACAGTTCTATTACAAAAATAGGCATCTTTTATTTTATTTTTTTTTATAAATTATTTATAATCAGATTAAAGACAAAAATAAAAATAGAAATTAAAAAATTGATCCAAACAAATAAAATAAGTCGAACAACGGATTCAAATAAACGAAAGAAATATAATTGATCCACACAAATATACTAAATTTAACAGCATTTATTAGTAGGTGGAAATTTTTTGAAACCTAGAAACTAAGAATCCCAACAAATATTGAATCCGAATATGTATGTTGTCTTCGAGTGATGTATTGGGTATGAGATTAAGAAAAAAAAATTTATCCTGCTATTGTGTGCCAAAGTCAAAACTTGCACGTATACATAAATGCACAATTTACGGTTTGTTTCTAATTCGGCTGATCTGACTTCGAAATGAAATATGTGTCAATAATTCTAATCGATAATAGTATAATATATGGAAAATATAAACTTCTCTAATACACGTTTTCTTCCATCGCCAGTGACACATCTAATAGTTAATACTTTTGACCATTAAAAATAATAAAAATATACAGCAATAAAATAAATATGAAATATAATATAAAAAATTTATGCTTATATTTATAGTAGTTTACGCACAATGCCTACTTTTGTAAATACATTAAAAAAGATGCCTATAAATGTAAATCACCCGAATAAAAAAGATGCCTATAAATGTAAATATAAAAATAGGTAATGTGTGTAAATTATTACAAAAATAGGCACAATTAATTTTTTATTTTATTTTCATATTTTTTTAGTGGCTTATAATTCTGATTTTATTTTTATTTAAATTTATTGTATAAAGATTGGGATGATCATAGTGTGCTGAACCGGTTGCGATGCGAAACACAGATTACGGTTCGTACATAATATTGAATTGAACTTTACAAAGCAATTTTTTATTTCTGGTTTAATATGATATTATATCTATAAAATATACTATAAATTTTTACTAAAATCCCATGGTTGGTTGATCAAAACGAAAAAATATCCCTAATAACAAAGTGTTTGGTTTGGTATGTATTTTCAAAAAATTCAAATTAAACTTTCCGGCTAACCAAAAGTTAGACTCGATTCGATATAGTTTTATATCTTGAGTTAATTTCGTTTCAGCCCCACACAAGCAACTTCATTTGGATTCAGCCCTAGTTGCTTTAAATTTCAGTTTAAAACACCATCTCAAGTTTGTATTAGAGTTAAGGACCCAAATGTGCTAAAAAGACCCACCTACCCTCATCTGTTGCGAAAATTTACAAAGATATGCCATCATCATCCCTCTCATGCGAACCCATCAACGCCAAATGCCATCTGTTGATTTATTACAACACCAAACGCCATGAATTGGGAATAATGCTTCAAACTTCATTCGAAAATTTTGGTACAAACACGAGTGAAATCTCGACGTTTGTGCTCGAAGACTGTGGATTCACACCAATTCAGATGTGGGTCTTAGTAATCGACACGAAATTACAACGAATCTTGACGCGACGTAAGATCCAAATGTTTTCAATTTTTGTAACAAATCAATTTACCTGGGTACCAATTTCTGCTCGTTTGATAACAAAACCATGAAAAACAATACCAAATTCTTAACATTAATGAATAAATGTTGCCTCAGTAATGACAACTAATTCTCGAAAAAAAGCAATAAATAATTAGAAAACAATAACGTGTCATGAGAAAGATAAAAAATTCCAGTAACACATCACGTCACCTTGCTACCACTTGTGTCTCTTCCTTAAACAAATTCCTTATAAATAATAACAGAATACAAGTACCTAGGAACAAATGTTGCATTATGTATAACACAAAATGAGAAACAAAACGGTATATTTCCTATGATACCATATTCTTAACATTAACGAAACGTGGCCTCAGCAATAAGGGCAATTTCATTTCAGGCCCCTCCATAAGTATAATTTAGGGTTCAGACCCTCTTCGGAAATATTTAGTTTAAGGATCCATTTTTATGCAGTACTACATTATTGCTCTTAACATCCCAGTATGTTGAAATTATTTACAGAAATAACAACACGGTACCGTTTATGATCATCTGATACCAGTTATTTTTCTGCAGTACCACTTATTGCTATGTAATACAGTATGTTGAAACATTGTATCAGAAAACAATCATTCTATACCAGTTGATATATTTTCATACCACTTTTTTACACCAAACAAAATGGATCATTAACCTAAAAAATTCTAAACAGGACCTGAATTCGAAATCAAAGCCTTAAAGGGGCCTGATTTAGAATTGACCCCAAACAATAACGTCACGAAGAAAGATAAAAATAGTTCTCTGGAAGAAAAACTAACAAATAATTCGAAAACAACATAAATAATTGGTTGGTAACACTTCATTTATTCTGAGTAACGATTCACGCATTCTGGGTAACAAATAACTGAGAACATTCTAGAAGGTTCTAGATTGTCAGAAATGTTAACAGTACAATAACTTAAATTTAACACATTGCCTGCAAATAATACCACATGTCTTATAAACAATAACATATAAACAATGATTATACCACATTTATAGCTACGAGAAACCACAAATAGCTAATCGATACACATTATTATTTTCAATAATTCGTTCGTAAATTCATTTCGTTGGGATGTATAAGATTGAAATTCATGGAAATAGGTGATATGATGAAGTTAAATCACAAATTTCATTAAAAGACACGTTTTGCGAATGTTGATATCAATATGTGAAAGTTGAGATCAAAAGTCATGTAAACACGTAGCTCTTCTTTCACAAAATATACTAGTATCTCTTTGGTGAGACATAACGTTATGAATTCCATCCCAAACGTATTCAAAGTTCAAACATTAAAGCACGAACAACATTAATAGACCATAAACTCAAAATTCGAGACCTCAAACTAAATAATCGAAGAAAAATGGTTGTGAGCGTAATTAATGAAATGGTTAGAATATTACCACATTATCTCCAAATCATAACAGATGTCTGATATAAAGAAACAATACCAACCAACTTTATGACACATGTTTGGTACATATACCACATAATACGCTTTTCAGTATAACATCATTAATTAGACTTTTTTGTTCGTGAATTCACTTTTTCCCGAATGTATAAGATTTATGTTCAGTAAGTATGTGGTTTACTAAGTTAACAAACCAAATCCCTTAAAGACATGTTATGCGAATGTTGATATCATATGTGAAAGTTGAGTCAAAAGTCATGTAAACACATAGCTCTTCTTTCACAAAATATACTAGTATCTATTGATGAGAAAATAACGTTATGAAATTCCACAACGTATTCAAAGTTCAACATAAAGCACGAACAACATTTAATAGACCATAAACTCAAAATTTGAGACCTCAAACCTAAAAATCGAAGAAAAATGGTTTGTGAGTGAAATTAATGATATTAGTAGTGTGGTATGAAAAACCTATTATGCAGTATCAATATATACAATACTGTTGAAAATTGGATTTGTATTGTTCTTTTATATCGAAGATTCGGTATTATGTGGTAATGTAGTAATATCCCTTGACAATATAGAACATCCGGATTGCAATTCCCGCCTAAATTATTGAGATCCCGCCTAAATTATTGAAATCTCGCCTAAAGTGGACAACAACAGTTACACAGAGAATAACAATTAATAACTTACTGTACCACTTTCTTATTTCGGAAAATTAGGCAAATCCGGCGAATGTATTTAGATTTCGGCAACCATGAGCGACGAACAATAGGCCAGTATTGTGCTTCAACGACTTGTCAGGATATGAGTCTCTCGAATTTGTGCGAAATATCTTCAATTTCGATCGAATCGCGATTCCATTTTCACCGTGTTTTAATTATTTACGTCAAAGAATTCGAGAAATTTACCCGTAAAATCGAACATTCGAGACCTGAATAACATGATAAACCATCTAGGACACACCCAACTTGGTTTGGTGCAGGTCGTACAGATGGAAATAATATATATGATCGATTGTTTCGATCGAGTTCCACTGTTACGGTGATACTGATATTTGGCAAAGGGTACCAAATCCAGCTTACTCGAACCTTTTAATCAGTATATACACCATATATCAGCTTACCAATACCAGTTAACTTTATTACGGTGACTGATGCCTGACAATCCATACCACATTTTGGGAACAGTTTTAGCAACAATCCAGCGATTTTAAATTTCGGCAAACCATGAGCGACGAACGATAGAGCCAGTATTGTGCTTCAGCGATTTATTCAGATATGGGTGTCTCGAATTTGTAAGAAAATATCTTCAATTTCGACGGAATCAGGATTTGATTTTCACCGTATTTTAATTATTTACATCAAAGAATTCGAAAATTTACCCGAAAAATCGAACATTTGAGACCTGAATAGCATGATAAAACCATCTAGGACACACCCAACTTGGTTTGGTGCAGGACGTGTGTTCGTGCATATGGAAATAATATATACGATCGATTGTTTTGATCGAATTTTTACTGTTGTAATGATACCATATAATTGACATACGGTACCAAATCCAGCTTAAAGATACCTTTAAATCAGTATATATACCATATGCCAGCTCACAAATACCAGTTAACTGTTTCAGGGTGACAGATGCATGACGATTCATACACGTTTCGGGAACAGATTTTAGCCAACAATACGACGATTTAAATTTCGGCTAACCACGAGCGACGAACAATAGAGCCAATACCGTGTTTCAAAGATTTGTTTCGGTTATGGTCTCTCCAATTTGTACAAAATATCTTCAATTTCGACGGAATCGAGATTCGATTTCATCGAGTTTTTATTTGTTGCGTCAAAAGAGTTCGAAAAATATGCCTGTAAAATCAAACATTTCGAGACCTGAATATCAAAATAAACCCTCGGGGATAGATTCCATTTCGTTTTCGATGATCGCTCGAAAGATCTGCGAGTTTTTTTGATCGTCAAAAGAATATTTTATTTACTTAATAATATGGTAACGTTGATAACAGAAAATTGGTTCTGGATACCACTTATTATACAACTTATAGGGGTATTTGGTCAGATCAAGTAGTTGGTCCTTTTCTCTAAAATTAAAAGATATTGGTCCTTAACACTGAGATTTATACTGACAGGGGCTGATTCATATTTTAAAACTTAGAGAGGGCTGATTCTTAAAAGCCCTTTTATCTTTTGAATACCCTAATAAAGTGTTGATTTGACATAAAATGGATCTTATCGATTTTGGTTCCTTGTCGGTTCTCTCTGTTTCGGAGCAATAAATCAAGAATTGATTCGAAAGCAGGCGGGGTCAATATTTGAATTTATATATTAATTTTTATTGATTGAATTAATTAATTTATTAATATATATTATAATTAGTGGTTTTGGTTCACTTTTTTACGTTGATCGAAGCTATTCTATTTCTTTGAACTACCGGACCGATTTCGATTCTTGAACTGTTTTCTGATTTGTGAAATGATTTTCTTAAAATGAAATTAATAAAAAAATCCACGACACAATATTACAAAATTTTACTATTTTTTGCATAGATCATATGTTTAATTCATATTTCATCTTTAATTCGGATATGAAATTAATTCATACAAAGAAAATAAAATAAAAAGATAGATATTCTTTAATAACTTTCTGTATATTATAAAACTAATTCAAAAAAAGTAAAATATAAGGATGCTACTTTTGAGATCAAATACACACCGTGCCTACTTTTTGTAAGTGACACTTGATAAGGTGCCTAGTTTTATAATTAATTCTCAAAAGTCTAACATTTTCTGCAAGGAACTATCAAAGAAAAAAAATATTGAACTTTTAACAATCAGTAAACAATCAAGGAAAATCCCAGAAAATGTTAAGGCGGATGAACTTAAGGTTCAAGAAACTGAGTCGTTTGGTTGGTAAAGTTACTGTCTTTTTCTCGATTAATTTCCATAATATTGAAATAGAATCCCCTTGATTTGTCAATTATAAGTGTTGGAGATTAAAGGAGAGAAAGAGATAAATGTAGTGCTACGGCACTTTCTCAGTTTCTATTGATTTTCTATATAAAATATGGGTACAATGATGCATATTTATAGATAGCTTAAATAGACAATATAGCTGAAATTTTGAAAGACATGCACGTATGTTTTTCCTTGTTCTTGGTTTTCTTGTCTTCTTGTCTTGATAATGTTTTGTCTTGTTAATGTCTTGTTAGCATGTCTATTATTGTCTTGTTCACATGTATGAGAGGAGTTGCAAATTAGGACTTTTAACACTCCCTCTAATTTGCAATCTTTAGCTCATCTTTGATCTTCTGAAATTTCTCCGTAGGGATAGCTTTTGTAAGAAATCTGCAGCTTGATCGTTTGTGCCGATGAACTCCAATCTGATCTCTCCTTTGCTCACCATATCTCTTATGAAATGATGTCTTATCTCAATATGTTTTGCCCTTGAATGGAACACCAGGTTTTTAGTCATAGCAATGGTCGACATATTGTCACAATAGATTATTGTAGGTTGTTCCTGAACTTGCTGTAAATCTGCTAGAAGTCTGCGCAACCATATCGCCTCGCAAGTAGCGTCTGTAGCAGCGATATATTCAGCTTCAGCTGTAGAGAGTGCTACCGTCTTTGCTTTTTCGAACTCCAGGTAATTATATTAGTGCCCATGCAAAATAGGTATCCCGAAGTACTCTTTCGATCGTCTAAAGAACCTGCCCAATCACTGTCAGTAAATCCGATCAGATTATTTTGCTCTCTTTTACATACCTGATGCCCTGATTTTTGCTTCCTTGAAGATAACGAAGAACTCTTTTATCCGCTGAAAAATGAATTTGACTTGGCTCGTTCATGAATCTGGAGATCAAACTAACGGCATGCACAATGTCTGGCCTTGTGTTTGTGAGATAGATCAGAGAGCCAACAAGACTTCGAAAAATTTTACCATCAACCTTCGCAGCTCCATCAGATTTCAAAATTTATCGTTGACAGACATAGGAGTAGAAACAGGCTTGCAATTTTCCATACGAAATTTATTCAAAAGATCTTCCGTATATTTCTCTTGAGAAATAAATATTTCACCTTTAGATTGTTTGACCTGAATTCCGAGAAAGTACTTCATCGCTCCTAAATCTGTCATCTCGAACTCGTTCATCATATTGCTTTGAAAGCTTCGACCTCCGATTCTTTGGTTCCTAAATAGATAAGGTCATCAACATATATGCAGACAATCATAAAATTCTCACCACTTTTCTTCACATATAGAGAATGATCGTTTGGACTTTGAGAAAATCCATTTCTTTGAAAATATCCGTCAATTTTCTTGTTCCATGCTCGCGGTGCTTGCTTCAATCCGTATAGCTCTTTTTTGAGTCGATATACTTTATCTTCTTTTCCTTGTACTTCAAACCCTTGAGGTTGTTGCACGTAGATTTCCTCGTCGAGTTCGCCATTTAGGAAGGCTGATTTGACGTCAAGTTGAAACACTTGTAGTTCTAGTTGTGCCGCAAGAGCAAGTACTAGCCGAATAGTCTCCATTCGTACAACAGGCGCAAAAGTCTCGTTGAAGTCCACTCCTGGTTGTTGAGCGAATCCCTGGCAACGAGTCGAGCCTTATGTTTCTGTATGCTTCCATCTTCGAGCAGTTTCGTTTTGAAAATCCATTGAGACCGATTATATCTTTATGCTCCGGCAGGTCCACCAATCCCAAGTTTTATTCTTTCGATCATTGCAATTTCTTCTTTCATAGCCTTTATCCACACGTCTTGTTTTGCAGCAACTTCAAAGCTACTGGGCTCAACTGTGGAGAAAGCAACTTCGCAATTTGATAAATATTTTTTAAAGAGCGAGTTTTTTCTTACCGGCGAATCTGAGTTTTTCTCCTCCGGAATTTGACAAAGAAGGTCCGGGACTATGAGGTGGAGTTGCTACTACATTTTCTTCTTCGCCACTGGTTGGTTCAAGAATTCATTTGGAGATAATTGTTGTGAGGAATTTCTTCCCAACTCCATTGAGCCATTTCATCAAATAATACATCTCTCGAAATAATGAGCTTGCTATTTAGAGGATTATAAAGACGATAGCCTTTGGACTCATTGCTGTAGCCAATAAATATGAGTTTTTCACCTTTTGTGTCGAGCTTGTCTCGATTGGTGTTGAGATATGTGAATAGGCAATACATCCGAAAATCTTCAAATGATCAACTACGGGTTTCCTCTTGTGCCAAGCTTCAAATGGCGTTTTGTTCCGTACAGCTTTCGTCGGACACCTGTTCAAAATATAAATAGAAGTATGAACAGCCTCAGCCCAGAAATTTTTAGGTAATCCTTTGCCGATCATCATGCTCCTTGACATTTCTGGGATTGTGCGATTTTTTCTTTCGGCGACTCCGTTCTGTTGAGGACTTCTTCGAACCGTGAGTTGCCTCTGAATACCATTTCTTTACAATATTCCATGAACGGATGATATATAAATTCTCCTCCTCGATCCGTTCTGAGTGTCTGAATTTTATATTGACTCTGATTCTCGACAAGAGCCTTAAACTTCAGAAAAGTCGCAAACGCTTCGGATTTTTCATTTAGAAAATAAACCCACATCATCCTTGTAAAATCATCAACAAGCAGAATGAAGTATTTTTTTGTTACGAGAGAATGAGTTCTCGTTGGTCCCCAGATATCCGCATGAACAAGTTCCAGCGGTTCCTTCGCTCGCCAAGTTGTTTTTGGGAATGGAAGTCGATGCATTTTGCCATATACGCAACCTTCACATATTTCTGTTTGTTGATCAATATTTGGTAGACCTATCACCATGTTCTTTTGCTTGAGCAGCTTCAGCCCCTTGCCGTTGAGATGTCCGTATCTTAAATGCCAAAGTTGAGATTGCTCTAAATTTTCTCCCTTGAACGCCACTTTCTCTTGAAGAGGGATTATCATTGGAAACACCTTGTTTGGACTCATAGGAACATAAGCAATAGTATTATTGCTTTTCTTATCATATTCTGCATTTCCATCATCGAAAAATACCGAATATCCTTTCTCCAATAATTGTCCAACACTAAGAAGATTACTCGTAAGATTTGGCACATAAAGAACTCCATGAATGAACTTTTTGTTACCTTCTTTAGTTTGGACTGCTATGGTTCCTTTCCTTCAGCTTTGTGTAGCTTACCATCGCCGAGTTTTACCTCGACGAAAAATTTTGATCAAGCTCAACGAACAACGTCCTTTCTCCGTCATATGGCTGCTACACCCGCTGTCCAAATACCACATACATGATGGTTGATGTTGATCAGTCATGCAAGAAAATAATTGCTCCCGGCTTCTTTGATGAAATTTGCTTCATTTTTCTCCGACTTTTGTTGATACCAACAATCTCTTTGAGAATGGTTGGCGTTTTGGCACTTCTTGCACTTGAATCGACAATCTTTTGTATCGTGATTTGTTTTCTTGCAAATTCGGCAGCCGGCTTGTTGATTTGAGTTTCCACCATTAGGCCTAAATTGACTCGGATGGCCTCTTCCTCGTCCTCTCGTATGATTTGAACCGCCTCTTCCTTATAATGCCATGAAGTATTTTTGGTTCCTTGCATGTTCATCTTGGAGTCAAACGCTTGCTCCATGGATTGATTTGAGGATTTGTTGAGGCGCTCTTCATGAACTTGTATGAGCTTGTTAGTTCACGAAAGGTGAACTTGGTCAAGTCCTTGGACTCTTCAATTGCGGCGACGATATAGTCGTATCCAGAGGGAAGACTCCTTAGAACTTTTTGGACAATTTTCTTCTCTTCAATAGTATCTCCAAGGCTCCTGATTTGATTGACGATCTCAGCAACTCGAGTGAGATAGACTTGCATGGCTTCGTTATCTTTCTTCGCCAAGTTATCGAATTCTCTCCAAAGATATTGGAGTTTGATTGACGTTACTTTTTCGTTTCCTTGAAAACCTTCCTTGAGAATATCCCATGCTTCTTTGGATTTTTTAATGCCATGAATTCTGGATAGATGGTTTTGCTTATACCTTGTTGGATGAACCTTAGAGCGCTAGCATCCTTCTTCCGATTTTTGTTGTACTCCTTTTGTTGTACGTCTGTCCATTCTTCTTCATCAGATTCATCTTTAACTTCTTGAGGTGGTGGCTCTGCATACGTTTCTTCAACAACCTCCCATAGATCTTGCGAGATAAATAAAGTTTCCATTTGACTACACCAATAATCGAAATTTTCTCCGTCAAAGATAGGAACTTGATTCGGAGTGTAAGAGAACATAGTCGTAACTTGATTTGCCATCTCAATGTTGGTTATTCACCAATAACTTGATGCGTGACTTTGAGAGGTAATATGAGCTTGTAGCTTGAGAAAAAAGAACACGTTTATGGAAAGAGAAATTATGTGAAGTTGAGTGAGAGGTGCTTGCTTGGAATAAATTGCACGTGTATTAGGAGGTTGGTTGCTTGGTGAAACTTCACGTTATGTATGAAGATGTGAGGATGATATTATATTTTTTTATTTCTCCAAGCTCTGATACCAAAGTTGTTGGAGATTAAAGGAGAGAAAGAGATAAATGTAGTGCTACGGCACTTTCTCAGTTTCTATTGATTTTCTTATATAAAATATGGGTACAATGATGCATATTTATAGATAGCTTAAATAGAGAATATAGCTGAAATTTTTGAAAGACATGCACGTATGTTTTTCCTTGTTCTTGATTTTCTTGTCTTCTTGTCTTGATAATGTTTTGTCTTGTTAATGTCTTGTTGGCTTGTCTAATTATTGTCTTGTTCACATGTATGAGAGGAGTTGCAAATTAGGACTTTTAACAATAAGATCATGCTAATGAGCGATGAATGAAACAGATCCGTATTATACTTTCCCAACCAAGACAATGAATGAAACGGATCCGTGATGAATAGCTATTATTGGAGTACTGAGTTAGGTTTTCTTTTCTCATCCCAATCAATGACCATCTTATCTTTTCTTTTTCCTTTTTCTTTTTTCAACGATTCATCTCCGAACAGTTCAAGGGAACAACCACACTGTGTTGGGCATCCCATCAGTCACACTGTACGAGAATTTATCGCTTGGGCTTGAAACTGTGACTGCCATTTATGGTCGAAGCCCAAAAGTCTTGGCGATCAGTGCATTCATTTGATATATAGTGCATGAATATGATATTACATTCAATGCTGTTAATTGCCTAATGATGCTTTGAGAGGCACGTCCAACTGTTAGCAGGAATCTAACTCTACCTAATTACATGATGGGGAAATAAATTTAAGGAGGAAAAAAACCTCGACTTCATATTAAGATGATCGTATGAATCTTTTACATGGTACTTTGTATGAATCCTTTGATACATTAATGAAAGCTAGTTATAAACTTGGAATTGAATTCCTATGTCACGCTCGCACTAAATGCATATGTTTACGTAGTGGCACCACAACTGTCAGCTAATACCGACTAAATACCGCGTATGTAATGAAGTTATGGAAGCTTTCCGTGACTGAATGGTTACAAACAGCTGATTAAGGCACAACAAGGAAACTGATAAAATCAAATTAAATAAGGTGAAGTCACAGAGAGAGAGAGGTTTGTTTTGTTGCTAGTACATATAAACAATATGGTCATGATAGGGTTGAGATGCGTGCCTCAAAAAATGGCAGAGATAAACTTCATAAATTGAAGTTGCCTCATAGATCAGTACTTCCCTGGGTTCATATATTCTTCTTTCTACACTTAAAAATCGACTAGAAGAAATATTTATGGTGAAGGATATGAAACATATGGAAGGCAACAAGTGCGTGGTTGTTAGCATTCCACATAAAAAGGAAGCTCTTTTGTTTTCTTGGCCATGGGAAAACTTGGGGAACTTCAAGGCATGTGTGCATTATACCTTAATTTTTCTACTGATTTTACTAAATCTCCATGGTGTTCGCAGTATCTGAATCTGAGTTTCGATCCTCTTAAATCCTTAACAGTATTTGCTGTATGGGCCATTAGTAGCAAAAGTCACGTATGCCATCTACAGCAAAGAAGATACCAAGAATCATGATTATCCATTGTGGTGCTTGCATATTCTCATCGTATTCGGCCTAAGAGCTCTTGTTCATCAGCTATGGTCGACTTATACCAATCTTCTTTACCTGAATCGGGCTCGAAGAATCGATCAAAGGGGCTACGAATACGATCAGATCGACTCAGAATGGCACTGGTACATCACAATACATTCCTGATTGATACTTCTGCTGTATTTTTTTCTGATACTAATATTCTGCTGTAAATTTTTTCCCTGAATTAGGGATAATTTCTTGATACTTCAAGCTATCTTGGCCTCTCTGTCATATCTGAGCTTTCCAAGCTTGTTCCAAAATCTTGCAATATGGGACACAAAGGGCATTCTCTGCTGCATAGTTTTCCACATAGGAATCTCAGAGCCATTGTACTATTGGATCCACAGATTATTACATTCCCCAACTCTGTTTCAGAACTATCACTGGTTACACCACAGCTCTAAGGTTCTAAATCCCTTCTCAGTTGGTCAAGGAGCATTCTTGGAACAACTGCTACTATGTTTAGTTGTAGGAATTCCAACTTTAGGAACTGTCTTCATGGGCTATGGATCCATGGCACAACTGTACACTTATTTCTTGGTTTTCGACTTCCTTCGATGTATGGGGCACAGCAACGTAGAAGTCATTCCCAGCCATTTCTTCGAAGCTGTTCCTCTTCTAAGACATCTCATGTACACTCCCGTGTAAGCTTTCGTTTTGCCCTAATATCGTCCTCGACATATTCAGACAGGCGAAAAGGACTAGCAGTACAACAATTTCACATGTTTGTATTCGTCTGTTTATGACTATATATGCAGATATCACAGCTTTCATCACAAGGACGTGAGTACGAACTTCTGCCTATTCATGCCATTTTTCGACGAGCTATGGAGCACTGCGAACCTCAATTCATGGGATCTTCACGGGGAGATAAGCTCCAGAAAAAGTGGGTTCGATCGACCTTTTTTCTTATCGTCGAAACCCTAATTATCTTTTTCGATTTTTAGGGAGCAGATCGCCCGATTTCGTATTCCTAGCGCACGGCGTCGACATAATGTCGGGAATGCATGCGCCTTTCGTTTTTCGATCTTTCGGGTCGATACCTTTCAGTACAAAGCCTTTCTTATTCGTCATGTGGCCTTACACTTTCGTCGTTATGCTCTTCATGTGGGCCAAGTCCAAGGTTTTCTTGGTCACTTTCTACTTCCTCAGGGGAAAGCTTCATCAGACTTGGATCGTTCCGAGATTCGGCTTTCAGGTTTTTTTTTTCTTCAAAAAGAAATAACTCAGAACCATCGATTTTTGAATCGTTTTTCTAAGATTTTCTTCGACGCTAACGGTGCGAATATTACGCAGTATTTCTTGCCGTTCGCCGCGGAAGGCATAAACAAGCAAATCGAAAGCGCAATCCTAAGAGCAGATAAGCTCGGGGTCGAGGTCATCAGCCTCGCCGCACTGAATAAGGTTAAATTAACCTTTGCATAATCAGATTAAGCCCTAAAAATATCGTAAAAAAATTCACGTAAGTAAGAGAAATTAATTTTCGCAGAACGAAGGGTTAAACGGCGGGGGAACGCTCTTTACTAAGGCGCATCCAAATCTTCGAGTCAGAGTCGTTCACGGAAATACGCTGACGGCTGCAGTGATATTAAATGAAATTCCTCGAGACGTCGACGAGGTTTTCTTAACGGGGGCCACGTCTAAGCTCGGGCGGGCCATAGCGCTATACCTCGCCGGGCGCAAAGTTAGGGTTTTGGTAAGAAGATTGGATCGATAAATCGACCGCATTAACTTTAAACGGTCTCTCTATAATATACGCCGAAAATAATGTGCAGATGCTCACGCTATCCACGGAAAGGTTCGGCAAAATACAGAAAGAAGCTTCCTTGGAGCACCGGGAGTACTTAGTCCAAGTCACTAAATACCAGGCGGCGAGGCACTGCATGGTAATAATAATAATTAGTATGTTTGCACAGTTTATGCGTGCGCTTAAAATATATTAAATTTTTTTATTTTGAGATTTATAGTTTTTAGCGTATACGATGATGAAATATTATTGTTAAATAATAATGGAAAAGTAATGTGCAGGGGCGTAAGCACAATAAATAAAAAATTAGAAGTGATGAATATTGTTCAATTAATTATTACAAATAAATGGGCTAAATTGCATGACAGACCAAATACGACATTTTATAGCAACCATATACCAATTATATAAGAGTATACATAATTAGAAACGATCAATTTTTTTAAAAAAAAAAAACTAACATATGGACGCATGCTAAAGCGCAATGAATCAAAAATTTTTCAGATATGGATCGTCGGAAAGTGGGCCACACCGAGGGAGCAGTACTACGCGCCAGCTGGCACGCATTTTCACCAGTTCGTCGTTCCGCCGATAATACCTTTTCGAAGGGATTGCACGTATGGGAAATTAGCGGCTATGAGTTTGCCCTACGATGTCGAGGGGCTTGGAACTTGCGAGGTATGTTTGCTACGCTTCCGCCAAGAAAGGAAGTTCTTATTATTGGTATTTACATGGACAATTTTTTCGTGCGACTTTTAGTCATTTTGTCGATTTTTTTTTTTTTTGCAATTAGTATACGCTAGGAAGAGGAGTGGTGCATGCGTGCCACGCGGGGGGCGTCGTTCACCTTCTAGAAGGATGGAAGCACCACGAAGTTGGAGCGCTCGACGTGGATAAGATCGACGTCGTGTGGGAAGCTGCCCTGGGGCACGGGCTCAAGCCGGCTTATTAACGTTTACCAATATGATTTCGCAAACAAAAAAAAAAGGAAAGAAAATTGCCATGTACATTACATCGTAGGTTCTTACCAATTCTTGGGACTGGTTGGTATAGTGTAACGAGTAAAACATAAAGATCAAAGTACTGATAATCCAAAAAGAAGGGTAAGAAAGCAGTTCGATTTCAAGTAAGAACAAAGTTTAACGACAAAAAGGGCTTGCAAAGAGTCACGTTAGAAACATGAATTGGATATTTATTCTACCTTTTATATGAAGACATTAATTGCATAATTAATCATTACAAGTCACTGCACTTTCGTTCAACATTCGATATAAAATGAAGAATCAAGTAGCAAGATTTGAATTTGTTACATGTGGAATGTTTTGTGAAGAAGCAAGAACATAAAGGTGCTATAGTTGTAAAGATCAACTAATCAAAAGTGACACGAATATGTAATGGCATGCACTTCCATTAACCGAAGTAGCTGACGTAATTAGTCCTATTCTAACACTAATTTAGGGAGTTGAGGAGATGGCTACTTATTCAAGAAACACTAGTATAGCGAGTTGATTAGCTAAGCCCTATGCAAGTTTAACAAAATAAGAATGGAAGATATTTAATTAAAGAAATTTATATAATTGGTTCTATGATTTCTTATATATTTTGATATATGTATATAGTTTGGCTTCTCTAACAGCCAACAGAATTGTGACTAGTGAGTAGTGACTAGTGACTACTAGTTGAAAGAAGCACTTGTCGAAAATAAGAAACATCCTTCGCAAGAAAACTGATAACACCAGAGCGTTATTACTCATGGCAGAACAACGTACAATGATTTATGCCCAACGTCCAAGACTAACTTAGCGTTTCTTGGGAAAATAGAGAGAAACAAGGAACAGGGAGGCGTACCGAAGGGAAAAAAATAGAAAGAAACACACGCACGGCGAAAGGGTTCTTGGATTTCATTGGATCATATACTAAGTTCGAAAAAACTGAAGTAGAAGTGTAAAGCTGAAAAAGGGATTGTGAAGCAAAATTTTGTGGAGGGATGAACAGAAATCGCATGAAGAAACCTCGTAGTCTGCAAAGAAGTGAAGACAAAGACTAGAATGGAAGTTTGAAGCTGAAGAGCATTCGTTTCTGTTGTTTGTTTCTATCCTGAATTCGAATTCTGAGTTTCGACCAACCCATTAATTTTCTTGGTTCTGTGGGCTGAGAGGCGCGGCGAAGTTCCGATCTTTATGCACTTCTGACGCATTACGCTTAGAGCTTGAGTTTTCGATATATGGACTGAAGTCGGAGAATCGAGCTTAGTATCTTCTGCTGAAGTGAGGCATTTGATTTCGTGTTCGTGGGTACAGAATAATTATGGTGATTTGCTTGGAGTCTGAGGGAGGTATCTGTATTTGATTTCTTCTATTTGGTTGCACAAACTATAAAGTCTGTGTATTGAACCAGGAATTTTGAGCTTGGCGGATTTGAAAATCTTCTGAAATTTGCTGTTTTGGAGCTTTGATAATATTGCAATTTTGAGCCTCCATTGCTGCTGTGTATTAAAATTGAGATTTTAAGCTGCGTTTAGGTTATTTTAATGTTGTTCAAGGGATGAGATATCAGTGACCAAAATTGGGCTGTTCGAGATGGAGAAAAACAATAACGGCTCGTCTTGAAAATTGTGTGATTACTGCTGCTGCATTATCTCCATTGTATGGATATTTAGTTTCAAAGGATCGAAAAAGGCATGAAACCTCCCCGGCAGCATTCACGGGTTGATCTTGCTGAGTTGAAAGCTCAATTCGTCAAGAAATTAGGGTCCGAGGGATCTAAGCAGTACTTCAGTTTCTTGCATCGGTTCTTGAGTTCGAAAATGACAAAGTTTGAGTTCAATAAGCTCTGTCTCAGAATCCTCGGACGGGAAAATATCCCACTTCACAATCAGTTCGTCTCTTCGATACTTAAAAACGTATGTACTGCAAAATCTCCTCCACCAACCCTTTTCAAGGACGATGCCTCGAAACATCGCCTAAAAGTTGGTTCTGAGGAGATCGTAGGCAATGGCTACCACCCAAATGGGTCCCACGGTATTTTACCTATTTCGCCCCGAAGGCCAAGAACTGGCGTTTCGAGGCATTGCAGTGCCCAAGGAAAGACTCAACTTGCTCCTCGAGTTACTGCACATAAGTCAGGCGACTCTGATGTTGTATTGGAACAGAATCATCAAGAATTCGCTCGTACTTCTGAGAATGAAAATGTGATCTTAGCATCTCATGTTTCTAACATGTCAAAAGTGGGGATATCGCAAGATAGTTCGTCCCTTGAACTGAGAAAGGCCCAGGCTGATGTATTAGTTAGAAACGATGCAACCCATGAATCTGCAAAGCGTCCTCTCCAAGGATATAGCAAACGATCTTCAGACATGTTTTCTCGGGGTGCTCTTGTAGACAATGTTGAACTGAGGGAGCAAATGGAGAACATCGCAGTATTTCAGGGCCTTAAAGGGGTGTCAGAGGATTGTGCAGAAATACTTAACCGTGGTTTAGATTTCTACCTGAAGGGGCTAATCAGGTCTTGCATCGAACTTGTTGGAGAAAGATCGGGGACAAAGAACGATTCTTCTTACAAGAATCAACAACCTCATACCAAGAAGCTAATCAATGGCCTCAGACCAGGATATCAACCTCAGTTGCAAAACAGTAGCAGCAGTCGTTCAGTTTCAGTAACTTTAGAGTTGCTACGGAATTGAATCCGCAGAAACTTGGCGAAGACTGGTCATTGTCGCTAGAGAAGATAAGTACACGCGCACTTGAGGGAGCATCTCAGAATAAACCAAATTGAAACGAGAAGATGAGTTATGCGAAGGAGCTGTTGTATGATCATTTTTCTTTATACTTTCAAATTATTTTTTAGTCTTCTTTTCATTTATAATCCGAGGGAAAACTCTAGCACAGTTTTCCAAGAATAATTCACGTAGCTTAGCATGCTAGCAGGAAATATAGGTTCAATTCAACTTAATGTAAGATTCACAGTTTTAGTCTATTGCATGATCAGTTTTTCTTGATTCCTTACTTCTTCCCACTTCAGTTACCAGTGATGATGTCTACAGCAAAACCTTATCTTAGTTCTATATTGATGGTCTTACTGATGATTACATTACAACCTTAGCCATTGATCCATTGCTCATAATCTTCGTAAGCTTATTCTAATCGTCTCCGAAAAAGGAAGAAGAAGAAGAAGAAGAAGAAGAAGAAGAAGAAGAAGAAAGAAGAAGAAGAAGAAGAGACTATCCTTGTTCTTCAGCCCCTCGGGGAACAACTCATCGGTGAGCACGGGCGCAATCCACTGTATCTGATAATACGTAGTGTCCCAAAGATCATCTTCCCGCTCAGGGTAAGTATATGCTTCTCCTTCATACTCATAACAATGCTCCTCAGAAGCTCAGGCACTACATCGGGCATCCTCGAATCGCCGTACTCCCCCAAATCAGCCTTCATACAAGTGTCCATTCGCCTCAGAATACCCAACCAAAACGTCCTGAAATTAGGGCTCTCAGAGATGGGCTTCAAGAAATGCAGGTAAACGTCTGTCAGAACCTCCATGGAAAGCTTCACAGTGCCTTCCATGCTCCTCGTCTCTCTCTCAGCATTCTCCCTCCTCGAGTACTGAAGCATCTTTTCGTGCAGATCGTCCACCATGGCGAAGATGACGCTGTAGAAGGAGTTTATGCAGTTCGAAGGTGTGAAGAGTATCTCCTCGGCCAGCAGAAAGCTCTTCCTCACCGAGATCACAGCGTGGTTCCTCACCTCTTCCCTCCTCGCCAAGCTTGTCTTCTTCAGCGCTTCGCCGAGCTTCAGCAAAAAGTTCAGCGGATTGCCGCTTCTCCCACTTTCCTCCGTCGAAGAATTGCTCGCGTTGCTGGCGATGCTCGTCGAACTCCCAGGATCCGAATAGCCCGAGCGGTACCATTCGACTAGCAAGCTCGCGGTGTCGGCGAGCAGATCCATGACTTTGATGTTCTTCTCTATTCTGCTGTTCCTCAGCGCTACGAAGGCGAACGCGCAGTCTACGCAGTAGCTGTAGTTCGTCCTCGTTACGTGGGTTGAAGCTTCAGACATGAGCTTGATCAAGCTGTTAACTCCTTGATCGTACGTTTCTTGGTGACGACCAGTAACTGACAAAAGATGCAAGACTGACATCCATCCTAGGTTCGTCCTTAACCTGTCGGGAAACTCCGTAAGGATTCTGCTAACGGCCTGCACTAGAAACTCGCAGCAAGTGTCGAGGATCTCCTTCTCCATCCTCCACATTAGGTTTATGGACTTGAAGATGAGCTCTTCGAAGGGCTCGATTTGATTCGAAGCGAGGATTTTGAGGAGGGTTTTCGTCAGCGAAACTATGGCTTTCTCTGCAAATGGGATCGGCGAGAAGAGAGGGAACTGCGCTACTTCGAGGAAGCATTCGTGGTAATAAGGCCAAAACGCAGAGAATCTGTGGGAATTTGCGAAAGCCAAGGAGCTTATCAGTTCCCAGCAAAAGGCGACTGCTTCTTCTTCTTCGACGGGCGTGCTGAACTTCTGCCCCTTCCCAGCAGCTGCGAAGAGTATGCACCGCCCGAGGTTTAACAGAGAATCGACGGGCAAGTTCGAGCTAGTGCTGAAGATGCTCCCTATACGACACTGCTGTATGATCTTCATGTTCTGTTCGAATTCGCTGTACCCCAACGTCAGCGCTTCTTCTGCGCTCTCCATGGACATGAAGTTGAGGAAACGTCCCATGATGCTCGAACCTTGGCCCCTCTTACCAAGCTTGTGTTCCTGCCCGGGAAAAATCAAGCTCGACTCTACCTTCTCCTGCGAAGGAGGAGAGCTCTCTGCTTCAAGAACCGACTGAGGAATCAGCTTCAGCCTCTTTAGCTTCAGCAAGCAGTCGACGATGGTCCTCCACCCTCCGCGAATCGAATCCTTGAACGTATTCGCTACTGTGAAAACAGCCATTAAGGCCATCTTCGGCTTCATGTCGTGGCTGAAACCGTAGAGAGTTTCCTCGGGCGAGGCGTAAGGGTTGAGCAGGGTCGTGAACTTGCAGAAGGAACAGAGTAGCTCGTCTAAGGTGTCTTCGAGCCCGTACTGAGTTATCCTGGCGATCGAAAACAGAGCCTCGACCGATTCGTGCAGAACTTCCTCGTCGTCAGAGTGCTCGAAGACCGCCGCCAGCGTGGCGACCGAAGGGCCCGCGATGGCTGCGAACATATCCCTTCCCAGCCTTCGATCGTATTCGCAGGTGATGAAAGGGCTTATCTTCTTCGCCCGATTTATCAGCTGCACCCACCGATTAGGGTTCATATCCATCGGCGCGAACGACTGATTCTCGAGCTTGATAGCGCTCGAAGCTATGGAGTGGAAGAGCTCGGATAAGTACTCTCTGGGGAGATCGTTGCCACCGTTTATCGCTCTGTTGTTTCTGATGAACTCTTCCTCGGTCATCTTCTTCTTCACCTGGGGATTGTGCTGGTCCGTGTTAAGCATGATGAGCGAGTAGCAGAGGATCATAACCGAGTCTTTGCTGACGAAGATCTCCGACGACTGCTGGTCGTAGAATCGCTCGGAGAACGCCTCGAGGATCCTCTGTATCTTCTGCGATTCGCCTGGCAGTCGAAAAGTCTCCAGGTAAGTTCTAAGCGCAGTGTCGAGGACCATCCCAGTGAAGTCGAACGTTTCGGTAAACTCCTTGAGAACCCTAACGTGGAACTCGTCGGCGTCCCCTAAGTAATCGCCGATCGTCGTCTTGTCGAGCTTCGGCGTGTATCGCAGGAAAACGGCGTAGGCCTTTGGGTCGGGCGGATCGGAGATCAGCCGGGAAATCTTCAGGTACTCCAATCCCTTCTTATCGTCTCTGTTGAAGTGATTCCCGGCGATCAAAATCTTCCTTTTTTGCACCTTTCTCAGGCGAACGTAGTCCACCCAAGAAGAATCGTTTTCTTCGCCGTCTTCCTTGGTTTTTTCTTCCCAGAAAGGAACATAGCTAGAAATTTCGACATGGTAGGGCCCGGCGGCGGGGCTCGAATCTTCTTCTTTGTCAATGTTGTCTGCTATGTTGTGGAAGATGGAGACTAAGCCCTCGAATGCCTGGACGTGGATGCTCGTCGTGAGCCCTCCGTTCGTCGGAAAAGCGTACCTACAGAGGAGTTTTCCCATCTCCTCGAAGACGTTCCTTAGAGTAGGGTCGCAGTCGTAGTTTACGTATGCTTCGATGATGAACTTCGGCTGCCTACAGAAGTTCGTGATGGCTTCCACGGCGACTTCTTGGAGCTGTAGCGACTTTCCCGGGCTCGGAACCCTAAACAGTACGAAGGAGAAGAACGCCTCTAATTGAAGGCGAATCGACCTGAGAAAAAAAAAAAGGTTTGTTCGTCTTGGTTCAGACAAAAAGCACCAAAACCCCTATAGTTTGAAAATTGAGAAACCCATCGAGGTTTATTCAATCATGCGCTCACTTGTCATTTACACCCCTAATTGGAGGGTATGATGCTAGGTTTGAGATAACACAGGGAGGACGATGCTAAGTTTAACACAGCACAAGGGGTTTCGCGCAATAAAAAAAACCTAGGATAATATCGTGCATGTCAGTATAACCACATCCACATGGGAGTATACCTGGAAAGGAAGTAGTATACGTTCAGAACGATGCTGCAAATCATGGAAAGAACTAACGGGCTCGAGCACGTCCCATAATGAATGAGGTGATGAAACAAATCGTCTTGAATCATCCTCAGAAGCTTAGGATGCTTCCCTATGCTTTCCCCGCTGAGCTCGATCGCCGAATTTATCAAATTCAATGCGAAAAGCTGTATATTCTCGTCCGCGGTGCCCTGACACGTCATCAGCCCTTCGGCATCCACGACGTCGATCACGTTGAGCAGAGAGCACAGGAACTGGAAAATATCGACGAACGAGCCCACGCCGTAAGAGGCGTCGAGGGAATTATCCTCCGTGTCCGACTCGGAATTCTCCCACTCCCTGACCTCGATGTCGGGCAACCTCGAGTAGATGACCTGTACGAGCTCGTGCATGGCGAAGCGCGCGCTCCTCTGAAGGAGGTCCCCTCGTCCGGCCGACTGCTGAACGACCTTTCTTAAGAGTTACAAACCCTAATAAGTTACATGTGCCCCACATCGCACAATTGATTAATGATTCAGTAGCATATAAGAGGCTTAGGATCCTCTACTCCACTAGGTATTCCAAATCAATACTATACGTATTTCTCTCTAAAATTCATCAAAATTATATATTTCTTTTCTGCGTTGAAACACTCGGTGTAATGATATATATGTGTGTGTGTGAATATTACGTTTAAACACTTGTTAGGGAGAGATGTAACGATTTTTTTTCCTAAGTTGGAATGCCTTGTGGAACACCTATGGTATAGAGGATCTTATACCTATATAAGTTGATGAGTTACTCCATCAATCGCCAATTGGTTTTAGCACTAACTCGTATGTTATTTGGGCCAACCTTGCGGGTCGGCCCAATAAGGCCCATTAAGGAAATTTGACACACCTGAAAGCACGTGTTGACCACCGTGCACGCGCACTGATCGGTTAGTAGGATCGACGACTCGTGCCTCATTATTGCGGTTAGGAGCTGAAGAATGCGCATCATGACTGCTTCCTCGGCGGCGTGGCTCGTCTTTTCTAGGCGACAGCTCGTCACGGCGAGGACGACGGAGTTTATGGCTTCCTTGGCGCCGGAGTTTCTGTGGTCGAAGATTCCGAGCCTTAGGATTTTGAGGATGGAGTGGAGGGCGACGGCGGTGGCCGAGGCTGGGATGTCCTCGCTCTGAAGGACGTCGAGGAAGGGGGACAGGTAGACTAGTGGGTCCATTTTGCGCCATTGTTGAGATTGGGCGGAATTGTTGTAGAGGAGGGAACGGAGGGATCGAAGGGATTGGATTAGGGAGGCGTCGTTGGTTCGTCGGGGGTGGTGTGGTAGGCGCCGACGCCGGAGGAGGGGGATTGACGGAGGACGGCGAGGACGGCGCCGACTTCTGTGTTTAGCATGCATGATAGGGCCATTTCTTTCCTTGGATGGTTTTTGTTGCTGGGTTGTTCTTGTTCTTGGGCGGAGTTTCGTCGTCTTCGAAGGTGTCGTCCATTTTTGGATCTGATTATTTCTTCGTCTTCTTACGAGATGTTCGATTTTAGGGTGTTTTTCTTTCCCGTTCTATGATGTGTGTTTGTGTTTGTGTTCTATTTTGGTGAATGGGATTTGGTTTTCTTTGAATAGTTCTTCCTTCCTTCCACTAATCTCTCCTAATATTCTTCTACGCTGTCCAAGAATAAAAAAAGAAACCTTTTTTTTTTTTTTTATCGTTTGAAGATCGGTAAAAACCCTGAAATGGAATATACTATACATACAATACAATACTTACACGACAAACATAGTTTCTCTTTTATTTATTTTCCTAGGCTGTACTTGGATCTATAGCGAAGGATATGCGTGGATCTGCCACGTGGCATTATTACTCTTAGATTAGAACCATCTCATGAGTTTGGGCTTGGCGGCGTGGTGCGGCGGAGGAGCTTTGGCCGGCGGCTCGGCGGCGGTGGTTCTCTGCAGCATTTCCCACATGACTTGGACATCTTCGTACTCGCAGGTTTCTATGTCGTCGTGGAGTTTCAAAAGACCGACGACGCCTGTAGTAATTGAGAATAAAATGAAAAAAGGTCAATATTCATATTCATATGTATCTTTATTCCAAGAGATGTGATAATGGAGATATATCTTTCTTTTCTGCCGCGCAAGTAATTATTAACAGTCCCATATGGTAACCAACTAACAATTCGGTTAAGCTGTCCTAATCCTCGTACTAGGATATCTTAATTGGAACTTAAATTAGTGTGGGCCATAAGGCAAGCGAAAGATGCAAGTAAATCCCATTCTTGGAATTGATAAAAAAAAAAAGAGAAGGACAAAAAAAAAGAATGAACTCGCTCATAATATTGAGCTGATCGATCGATCTTTACGAGATATCTAATGTAATGATAAAAAGAATGATCATATTAACATCAGAAAAAGAAAAAGATTACCGTATGTAATAACAAAGACATAAATTTCCAGAAACCGGCATAATATCCCAGTTAAAGATACAAGATTCAGTCTTGGAATATGTACACACGCATATATATATATATAATATATATGTATATATTCAGACATCTGTGTGCGAGTGTTGTAAAGAGAAAGAATGTTCAACTTCAAGAAAACCATTTCAAATTCAATGTGACAGTAAATCCTAATGTAACTCACTTCAGTGTTAAATTAATAGTAAAAACAAACCGTTCTTTCGAGCTTTAACGCGTGCAGAAACACCAATCCAGACCCTCTTTAGAGGCAAAACCATTTTCCGCCATAGCTCCATGACCTAAGACTCTGAACTGAACCCAAGCAAGAAAGAGCTAAAGAAGAATCCCTTCAATATGAATACGCTGATGTAATAATCAAAAACTGTGTCGTGTTTTTTCTATTTTTGAAGACAAGTGCGTCATCAGTACTCTTAGTGTTAATGCACTGTCTGGGCGCTTTTAAAGTTGGAAAAGGGTCGCATTTTTAAGCCGTTACGGACACTTGTAGACACCCAAAGACTCTTGGTTCTTACACGTTACAGCTTCTAGCGGTGATAAACTTCCAATTTTTTCCTTTTTGTTTTCATCAACACTTATCATTTTAGGTGGAAGTTGTTGTGTGTTCCTTGTCGGGCTTTTAGATGTTCTTGGTCTATTTTCGTTGGGCTTTACACACCTCTTTCTATCAGATCAATGGACATATATGTATAATTGTGCAGCAAGTTATGTAATAAAAATACAATCTTTGCATGTCATTCTTGCAAGAAGTTATTTTGCAGTAAAGAGATTCTAATAGCAAGTGAATCGATCAAAAGCTGGCTTCTTCTGTGAAAGGCCTTCTCAGGTAGTATCTCAAGCTATTCTCAATCACCTGCGATCACACATATCGAAAAATCTCAAACGAAGCTAGTCGAGAAGACATTAATAGTAAACATATAAATTTGCAGAAGTTTTTTTTTGTGTCTTCTTTTACCTGCTGAAGAGGCTTGATGATGGGTTTTCCCTTGTAGCTCACATGAAATTTCGCCTTAGCCAATAATCCCTGACAGCAAGCAAAGATATAAACTCATACACGACCTCGATCGACTGTAAGAAAGCAACGTTTGAACCCCATTTTTACCTCAGTGTCGAATTCTCCAGACTTAACGTCCACATTTATGTCGGTAATAGTCTTCACTAAATCCACCAACAATCCCGGTCGATCAGCAGTCTCAATTACAAGCAAGCTACGAAAAAATTACATCATTAATTAAAAAAAAAAAAAAAAAAATCATGTCTTTTTTGCAATCTTTCTAACATTATATGATAACTTGCAAGAACAGCTAACTTCTGTCTGACTTCAGCTTACCTTTGTTCTGGGCCATCGTCGTAGACGTGGACGTGAGTCGCTATGTCCACATCGATCTGAATTACGCCAATCAATACACGAAAATAAATAGAATTTTGATATATGAATTTAACAGGAAATTAAGATCAAGCTCATTGATTAATTACCGTCTCAGTTGGCTGCACAGCGCCAAATGCAGCTCCCATTGCCAGTCGGGAACTCGATTCCTAAGGATTAACTCATGTAAGCACTACGTATTCTAGAAAATATCAAGAAAATAAATAAAAAATAAAAAAGAATTATAAAGGGGGGCGATATACGGGGTGGTACTGAAGCATATTGTCGATTATTGTCAAACGAATCGCCTCGAGCAACTCTGCTTCGTCGACCTTCTGCCCGTCGACCTGACAAAAATCAGAATTCCAATAAAAAAAAATCAGTTTTGTCTTTAAAAAATAAAAATGAACCATCATTTGACTGTAGGAGCGAATCAAGAAACGAATAAGGAAGGACTTACGCTTTAGTGATAGCAAACTTGTTGTGCTTGCCTGAAGAATCGAGGTATACGTTCGCCTTGACAACGTTCAGTCCAAGATTCTTCAGAGCCTTCATCTGCGAAATTGAAGTATTTCAAGCTATGGAAAGATACCAAATCTTACACAACTTCCCAGCAATAGTCAAGAACTGAAGAAAGAGACAAACGTTTTTCTTACAGTGTCAAGAAGAGCACCAAGGCGATCGCCGAAGGTGATCTCAACGATGGTAGCATTTGGGTCGGAATCTTGATCTATGATGACGATGGGCGTTGGGATCACATCAGTTTCTTGAGGGCTACCGTCCTAAAGGGACAAAATCAAGAATTGATGTAATAAAAAGTATGATTAAGATTAACCAACTCGTCTGATGAAAGACAGAACGACAATCGAATACCTCAATTGTCGTAGCTGCTTTGGCGAGGAAATTGCTTCCCGACAACAAGCTGTGGCATAAAAAGATCAGGAATCGTCGACTTCATTAACTAACGAATACCGACAAATGAGTGGTTGTATTGTAATGGGACGAGGTGAAGAACAAGATATTTGCTTTCCTTCCAAGATTGCTGGAAAATGCTTGTAATGAAAAGAAATGAGTGGCGACACTAGAAAATGACCACTCTTTCATCACTATATATGCACAGATCTAACTGATTTCAGCAATTAAGTACAAACCCACCCCACCCAACATCTGAAAAGCCAATTGATGAACAATCAAATGAAGGAGCAAGTATTACCGTATACGAGGATTCAGACACAATGAAACTGATGATTAAGGCTAGAATCCTGAAAACTAAACAGAAACTAAAAGCAGCTATTCCATCAATAACAACAAAAAGAAGCCAACTTTACCTTCTCCTGGGAAAAATGCATGGAAGCTGAGTACTCTCCACGCCGAAGGAAAACTTCGAAGGAGCAACCTTAAAGCTCTGATGCTTCTCCGCTGATTTCAAGTTGCTATAGAGCACAAAATTAACAACAGTAGAAGCCATGGCTGCAGCCATTTTCTATGTATGATTGTCGATCAGCTCGAAATTTGCTGGTGTGCTGATAATCAAATGCTAAACGATAAAGAAGCTCTTAACAGTTCCAGCAAAAGCTTTGAAGGGTTTTCGGATTGAAGCAAATACTAGAGAAAGGAGTTGAATAGAGAAGGTATAAATGAGGAAGGTGAGGGAGATAATATACAGCTCGAGAAAAGCATCGTGATTTTTTGTTTGGTTGTGGTTAAAATTTGTGTTCTTGTAATATCCGCCATCTTCCCCTTAGCTAACTCTCTTTGACGTGTGCGCGTCTGTCTCTCTGGGCTCGTTTGATATCTATGTTTATGAATTACATGGGTATAAGTTATTTGTGTATGGCTATACAAGAATTTTGTTGATATTGTATTTTAACATGTTTGATATGTGTGTATTAATTATTTGTGTAATGATATAAATTGTGTTTGATATATATGTTTGGGAGGAGTATGGAATTTGTTAAATATGTATTAATGACATTTTTGCCCATGTCTAAGAAATAGATCTCTTCTACGTCAATGTCATTTGGGAAAGCACGGCACATTAGGTACGATCAAACCTACTATTTTGCTCCAAAAAATATTTACCCAATAAAAATTGAAGCTTCGACTGTTGCTTTTTCGTCGCAATTAGTCGCACCGGCGAAATCAAACCTGGCGAAATCATTAGTCGCAATTTTTCGTCACTTAGCTTCGACTGTTGCTTTCCAGAAAATTGAAGCTACTGTTCTCTATATTGGGATAGTGAGATGGGGTTCGACTGCTGTTTTTTTAATGCTGCTTTTCCAGAATATTGAAGCTATTGTTTCTGTATTTGGGTAGTGATTCAGAGATGAGATTGGATGCTCGATGTAAATGAGGTATAAAGAATTGCAACAGATATTATACGAGGGTAAATTAGGTATTATGAAGATGTGTATCCTAACCCATCTCCATGGTGGGTATATCATTCCACGCTTTATGAACGTTTTGCGTGCTATAAATGGGTATTTGCATACAAGGCCTGTATGCTCACACACACGTAACAAAAAAAATATTTTATCAAACAAGCCCTACCCACCCAAACATGCCTATCAAACGAGCCGTCTATGTAATGAAGGATATTTGTAGCTCACCTCCAAAATATTTTTCAACCCCAAATACAGACCTAAATATCAAAGTAGTTCATATAGTTTGAGTTAATGTCAAACTGCCCCAACTAATATATGCAGGGTTGGTATTTATACACCGAAGCCTTAACTTTAGAGGAATCGAATAAAATCGACAACAGACAGTAAAAGATACTACGAAGATAAGAATTGAATCCAGGGACCAATTTGACAAATACTGAAATAGTAGGATGATTTTCTACTGAATCTAAAAGTCCAGGACTATCGCCCAAAGATAATTTATGGGGCTAGGCTACTTGTTATCTTGGCAAACTACTGAAAAAATCTTGAGCCTCATAATACGAATTTAGGGATATACCACTTTATCCATCCATAGAGTTTGAAAAAAGAAAAATCTCTTGCTCTTATCCTATTTTCAGAAGAAAGAAATAAAAAAAGGAAAATATCAGAGAGAGAGAGAGAGAGAGAGAGAGAGAGAGAGAGAGTACGCGTTTGTTGATAAGAAAAGTGACGCTAGTGGCGAAAAAAATGCTTGTTGATGCAGAAGGCACGCCTTTTACTCGAATAAGCTTCAATTTTCAGCAACAAGGGAATCATATATCAATATCCATTTTGAAGACAAATACAAGAATGTGAATGACACATCGATTCCATTTATTTTGGATCACTTCATCATAGCATAGTTCATTTTCAATTATTTCTCTTATATCTTCATTTCTACTTGATTGTAAGAAGGACGACGACGGTCAACAAGCTAAATTATTACAGGCCGGGCTTGTTTTAGCATGTGGGCTTGGGCCGTGGCCGTATATTGGATTTGGGCTTTATATAGAAAAATACAATGATAAACTAAAGGAAATAAATACATTATGTTATAAAATATTTATTTTATATGTATAAAACAACGCATAATATCAACACATAGAAATAATGAACTTACTTTATAATATAATGTTCTTTTACAACTAATCTTCAACATTACAAAACGATACAATTTATAAGCAATTTCAATGTACTATTTCACCTAATTTATACACTAATAAATATGTGGACATCTTTCTACCAAAAAAAAATATGTGGACATCCACACAATAAATTTATTATTTATATCACTCCCCCTTGGATGTCCACTAAAGAATATGCCTCATTAAAATCTTATTAGATCCAGTGGGATAAAATCTAATGAAGGAAAAAAGTACATCATTCTTTAGAAACACTTTTTAGTTGTTGCCTTATTAAAAATCTTACTAGGAAAACCCGGGGAAAAACCATAGTGAAGGAAAAAAGAGAGCAACGCGTATTTACTCCACCTGATGAGAATGTCCTTTAAGATCTCTAAGTTTACGGACTCCAATTGAATATATACTAAATTTTCAAAAGTTGTTGGAGGAAGTGCCTTAGTGAATAGATCAACAAGATTTTCACTTGATCGAACTTGTTGTACATCAATATCACCATTTTTCTGAAGTTCACGCGTAAAGAAAATTTTTTGGTGATATGTGTTTTCTTCTATCATATTTGATGTAACCTTCTTTTAATTGAGCTATACATGATGTATTATCTTCAAATAATATTGTAGAAGGTCGCAATAGATAGTCCACAAGTGTCTTGAATGTGTTGAATAACAGATCTTAACCGAACACATTCTCGACTAGCCTCATGAATCGCCAATATTTCGCATGATTTGAAGAAGTAGCAATTAAGGTTTGTTTAACCAATCGCCATGAAATAGTTGTACCTCCATGTGTAAATAAGTAACCTGTTCGCAATCATCCGTTATGTGGGTCAGATAGAAATCCGCATCTGCATAGCTGATAAACATATTTCAATACGTCTATCATAGTATCTAATTGGGTATAATAGAGCTCTAGCAATCATTTTATTCGTTTATTCGCCTATTTACACATATTTTGATATTGAAGGAGCTTAGGACGACTTTTGGGCGAAATGGAGCGAAAACGAGGCAAAACGGAGCAAAAACGACGGAAACAGTCATGTGTCACGGCCGTGACACCCAGTGCATCAGGCCGTGACAGGAGACAGAAGACTATACTGCCGGAAGTCACGACCGTGACACTTCTTGCACCAGGCCGTGACCCAATTCAGTAGCAACATTAGAAAATTCATATCTCTCAATCCAGATCTCGGATTGAGAATCCCTTTGGTCAGAATCAAGATTGGCGAGTCTTCTATCTGTGGTTAAAATTTCAGGTCAATGGGACATTGTTTACCCCTCCGTCTGAGAGAAATATGAAACTGCCGCAAAGCTGTTGAGAGTGTCACGGTCGTGACACTACTGCACCAGGTCGTGACGCTCGGCAGTGAGCTCATTTTGTGCCAGAGAGTGTCACGGCCATGACGTATCATGTTCAAGGCCGTGACAGTGTCGAATTTCAATATAAAGGCCCGATTTTGATCTAGAAAAGGAGATACTTACCAGATATCAACCCTAATCCCTCAAGAGACGAAAAAGAGCCTAAAAGAACACAGAATCGCACCCCGGAGCATGAGAGACATATCAACGACGCAATCACGCCCAATTGAACGAAAACGAAGAATCATCCACGCTACCGCCCCTAATTCGCCAGTATTCAAGATCATGAGTCTTCCTTCTTTGTTCCCTATCTCTTTTGTTGTTTTCCTGTCTATTATGAGTAGCTAAATTCCGTATGTGTTTGGGATTAGATGAACGCTAGGTTGTTTCGTATTTAAGACGTATGTTATCGTGACTCGTGTTTATGACTATTTATCTATCTATGAAACTATTTCGTCGCTTTAATATGTCTATGTGTTTTAGTGATCGTGTGGGAAATCGTTTAGGGCGACAGCTAAACAACGATTAGACCGTTCGTAGAAGATGAGATTCGAGTATAGGGCGAAAGCAAATACTCGACCCTCGCCGTTAGTAATTACTGAATTTTAGATTCCCGCGAGCGTTTAGGGCGACAGCAAACTCGTTAGCGGGTCGGAAATTACTGCGATCTAGTTAGAATCACGTAGGAACGATAATTTACTGTCTTAGGCGATAATACCTAGCGGGATTCGAATCTCGAGCACATCTTTATTATCTGAAAGCTCTCTTACCAGTTTTAGGCGTGTTCTTTGAATCTCTAATTGATTTAGGAGTAATCTGTTAAGATAGTTTGTAAAACCATCTGCTTATTTTATTTAGGCTGAATATCGAGTCGATAGGTCACTACTAGTACTTAATTTATTCCTTGTGTTCGATACTCGTTTACTCACATTACTGCACTACAAACGATAGGTCCACTGCCTATCGCACGTTGGTGATAGTAATTAAGTATTCGTTTTATGTTATCACTTGTCGCACTTGCACGTTATATTCATTCACCGCGCGTCGATCACATTTTTGGCGCCATTGCCGGGAATAGATTGATATTAGGACACCGTATTCGATAATTTAGCCATTTTATTTGAAGTTTTCTTTTTTCTCTTTTATACTGTTGCAGATTTGTTCTTCTAGTCATTGTTATTTTCGATATTTCTTTTACGGGTCGATTTCCTTAGTCCAGATACAGAAGTAGATATGGCGGACCATAGAGTACCCGTCCATGAGGAGGAGCCATCACTACAAGATCTCCTCAAGAATGCCGCGCTAGGCGGTACTGAGTCGGCGATTGTCATCCCGCCGATCGAGAACAACAACTTTGAGCTGAAGCACTCTGGATTCAAATGATTTTCCAGACGGCCCAGTTTGAGGGCAATCCCGACGACGATCCATACTCCGATCTGAAAGCTTTGTTGATGGTGACTGACACCATCAAGATCAACGGGGTCACGGGCGATGCAATTAAGTTGATGCTGTTCCCATTCTCGCTCAAGTTCAGGGCGAAGGATTGATTGGATATGTTGCCGCCCAGATCGACCACTACTTGGGAGGAGATGCGAGCCACCTTCATCAATCATTATTTTCCACTATCAAAGGTTCTAAGGCTGAAGACGGAGATATCACTCTTCACACCAGAAAGATTCAGAAAACCTCTACGAGTATGGAGAGATATAAGGCGCTACTGAAAAGGTGCCCGCAACACGGGATGTCGAAGGCAGTCCAGATTAACCGATTCCACTAGGGGCTTAACGACCAGGCCGTTCACATGCTAGATGGAGCGTAGGAGGAGGACTCGTGAAGCTCAATGCACCGACGCTTGGAATCTGATTGAGGACTACTCGAGGAATAGCTTCATGAGGGGCAACACGAGGATGAAGACACCAGGCGTATTCGGAGTGAGTGAGGGGACGCTACGAATGCCAAATTTGAGGTGCTTCAGCAACATATCGCTGTGACAACTCCCAGTTGCAGACAGTCATTGGCGCACTACTCCCGAAATTCGGGCAGATACAGCCCGTGAATGCCGTGACGACCACCGCACCGACGGAGCACACGCCATACGTGCCATTGTGCGGGATCTGTGGCGCAGCTCATGAAACGTCTGAATGCCAACTCAGGCATGAGCACGCAGATTATATGGGGAATTACCAAGGTGGCCAGGGAAGCTTCCAGCCTCGAGCGCATCCTAACCTGGCGTACGGGAATCAGAACCACCAGGGGTAAGGACCGCCAGGATTTCAGCCAAGACCATCAGTTTCCAAAACGGGGCGCCACGCCAATGCCAGAACGCACCCCAAGAGGATCCGACGACATGAGGGAGATGAAGGATATGATGAAGGTGCTCCTCACGAACTTCAGCAGCACCACCGCAGCTCACGAGAATCGAATGATGAAGATGGAGGAGTACATGGAAGCAAACGATGTACGTGCCCAGAACACAGACGCTTCGATTAAGAAGCTGGAGCAGCAAGTAGGTCAATTAGCAAAACAACTAGCGGGGCGAAATCAAGGATCACTCCCGAGCTACACCGAGACAAATCCTAAGGATTACTGCAACGCGATAACCCTGGGGAGCGGGAGAGGATTGCAAGAAGTTCCCGCCAAGCAGAATTCAAAGGAGAAAGTCATTTCGAGGGCCATGACGAGCCAGAAGTAGAGGAAAGCAAGGGCGATAGAGTCGAGAAGGTCAATGATGACGAGGGAAATACACGACCATTCGTGAAGCCGTATCAGCCAAAGATCCCGTACCCAGCTCGGTTGAGGGGAGCTGCACCTGAAAAAGAGAAGGTTCAACCTAAAAAATGAGGAGGCTGCACCCAAAATAGAAAAAGCGAGGGAGAACGAGCGGCCACCAGTGATGCCGTACCAGCGAAGATTCCCTATTCAGCATGGTGGAAGAAGACAAAGACGAGGCGCTAATTGGCAGATTCATGGGTATGTGCAAAGAATTACATATTAACTTACCGTTTGTTGAAGCTATTGCGCAGATGCCCAGCTTCGTTAAGTTCCTGAAGGACTTGCTGACAAATCGACAGAAGCTCGAACAAGTCGTCTCCACTGTATACCTACAAGGAGAGTGCTTGGCGATACTCCAGAGCAAGATACCGAAAAAGCTCAAGGACCCAGGGAGTTTTACTATTCCCTGTCTGATAGGTGAGTTAGTTGTTGAGCATGCTTTAGCTGATCTAGGCGCTAGTATAAATTTAATGCCGTATTCCAATTTTAAGCGCTTAAGATTAGGTGAACCACGATCCACTAGGATGAGTATTCAGTTGGCCGATAGATCGTTAAAATACCCCCTAGCTGTTATTGAGGATGTTCTAGTTAAGGTCGATATGTTCGTTATCCCTGCTGATTTTGTGATCCTAGAGATGGACGAGGATGAAAAATATTCCATTAATTCTAGGTTGACCATTCTTAGTACAGGCGAGACTCTGATAGATGTTAGGAACGGAACATTGACTTTGAATGTAGATGGCGAGAAAGTTATGTTTAATATGACTGACTCAATGAAAAAGAGTAGCGAGTACGATAATAGATGCTACTACTTGGATGTTTGTGAGCACGATTTCTCGTCGTATGTGCAAGGTTTATCACAGGTGTTGAGCAAGGAGAAAGACGACGAGCCCATTATAGCCGTCCGAGGAGAACAGTGACGAAGTTATGACAAGCGCCCAGGCGAGAAGCGACCGCCACTAGAGTTGAAACCATCCCGGCGAAAAAGCGACACTCCAAGGTATGGGTGTAGGCGATGGAGACTTAAGCAAAAGGAGGTACTGTTATATAGACTTCCAGCCACCCTAAGTGAACGAAGGTACGTCCGACTAAAGACGGTAAAGGAAGCGCTTCTTGGGAGGCAACCAGGTTTTATCTATCTACTATTACTATCTAGGTCTAGTTCCTTTTTACGTTTTATTTTCCTTTTAGTTATATCAGGATAAATATCACGAGTCACGATCCACAATCTTCACGCGTTCAAGCACGGCCACGTCACTTATTCGTCAGGGGAGTTTCGCTCTTTTAACCTTCTTTTTCCCTTCCTTTTATCCATTTACGTTGAGGATAACGTCGGACTTAAGTGTGGGAGGGGAATTTAAGTTGAGATTGCACGAATTTTTTTTTTATGACGTGTCCGTGAGTTATCAATGTCGTTAGAAAGGCATGAATTATTGAACTCATGCATGATTATTTGCGCTTATCTCGAGTTGATTTGCATGACATGAAATTTGTGAGCAATTAGAATATGCATGATTGATTGAATCGTGTCTGCCTCAATAGAAACAGCACTGTTTTGAGAAACTCGTACACATAACCCTGTTTCGTTGTGAGAGTTTGAGCATGACGAGCTTATGCTCATTTTCTTGGTTGTGTGATGTGCCTAGTCTATATCTCTCTAGAACTTGCCTGTCTGATGCGTGTTGAAACTATTTCTGGTGCGTTAGTATGAAAATGATGAGAGCATTAGGAATTAAGTCATGGCCAAATTTCCTACCACGATCCCCTTAGTTAGCCACTTTGAGCCTGAGCCTATTCGTCTGCTTACCTCGTTAATTATAGAAGTCGCTGACCCGAAGAAGCCTCCAGATTAATGAACTGAGTTGATTATAATAGAGCAGAAGTCGAACTTGAGAGTTACTGTTTCAGTGTATGATTTGATGTTCTTCTCTGCTATTGTGAAATGACCCGTCCCTACTTGACCGTTTTCTGAAATGACCTGATCCCTTGCATAAGCCTGCCCATAAACCTTTTGCAAGATATAGGTCCTGGTAATAAGATCCCTAGGTACACGGCATTCGCGGGTGACGATGTATTCTTTGGGGCAAAAGCCAGACCTTGATGTTTAGGGAATAAAGGCAGTGCACAAAAGTAGAGCGTAATGGCGAAAGGGCAGAAAATGAAAGGGAACTGAGTCGAGAGAGTCGGGCAGAAAGGTCTAGGATTTCAGAGCAAGAACGTTGAGTCTTACTTTGGAGCATGTGACGGTCATGTTTGATCATGCTATATTCTTTGATATTTTCGCTTACGTGTCATAGCTCTAAGATTACGTGTTCATTATACATGCTTGTCGCTTCATGATTACTCGACCCGTTTCCCCCCGAAAAGACCCTCACATTTGTGCTTGCCACTTTAAGTAGTAGAGATGCGATTTCCTTGCAAGCTTATGGTAGGGGTTGGACTAGTGCACGATTTGAGCGATTCACTATATACAGCCTATACACTGAGTGACTTGAGTGAATCCTTGTGAGGTGCGATTCTTGATTTAGCAGTGCTAAGGAAGCTCGGGTCGACAGGTGTCCATCATTAGCGCATTACTCATGATTATTTGCTTGATTTCATTTTGTGCTTTCTAGCTAGGATGATAAGCTGCGAACAATCGTGCCGTTCTTGATTTGATACCTTATCTGACTTCTAATTTACTTGAGGACAAACAAATGCTTAAGTGTGGGGAGGTTTGATAAGCGTATTTCAATACGTCTATCGTAGTATCCAATTGGGGTTATAATAGAGCTCTAGTAATCATTTTATTTGTTTATTCGCCTATCTACACATATTTTGATATTAAAGGAGCTTAGGACGACTTTTGGGCGAAAAGGAGCGAAAAAGAGGCAAATGGAGCAAAAACGACGGAAACAGTCATGTGTCACGGTCGTGACACTCAGTGCATTAGGCCGTGACAGGAGACAGAAGACTATACTGCCGGAAGTCACGACCGAGACACTTCTTGCACCAGGCCGTGACCCAATTCAGTAGCAACATTAGAAATTCATATCTCTCAATCCAGATCTCGGATTGAGAATCCCTTTGGTCAGAATCAAGATTGGCTAGTCTTCTATCTGTGGTTAAAATTTCAGGTCAATGGGACATGTTTACCCCCTCCGTCTGAGAGAAATATGAAACTGCCACAAAGCTGTTGAGAGTGTCACGGTCGTGACACTATTGCACCAGGCCGTGACGCTCGCAGTGAGTCATTTGTGCCAGAGAGTGTCACGGCCGTGACGTATCATGTAAAAGGTTCGTGACAGTGTCGAATTTCACTATAAGGCCCGATTTCGATCCAGAAAAGGGGGATACTTACCAGATATCAACCCTAATCCTTCAGAGACGAAAAAGATCCTAAAGAACACAGATCACACCCCGGAGCATGAGAGACGGATCAACGACCAATCACGCCCAATTGAACGAAGAACGTAGAATCATCCATGCTACAACCCTAATTCGCCAGTATTCAAATCGTGAGTTCTTCCTTCTTTGTTTCCTATCTCTTTCGTTGTTTCCCCGTCTATTATGAGTAGGCTAAATTCCGTATTGTTTGGGATTAGATGAACGCTTAGGTTGTTTCGTATTTAGACGTATGTTATCGTGACTCATGTTTATAACTATTATCTATCTATGAAACTATTTCGTCGCTTTTATATGTCTATGTGTTAAAGTGATCGTGTGGGAAATCGTTTAGGGGCGACAGCTAAACAACGATTAGACCGTTCGTTGAAGATGGGATTCGAGTATAGGGCGAAGCAAATACTCGACCCTCTCCGTTAGTAATTACTGAATTTTAGATCCCCGCGGCATTTAGGCGACAGCAAACTCGTTAGCGGGTCGGAAATTGCTGCGATCTAGTTAGAATCACGTAGGAACGATAATTTACTGTCTTAGGCGATATACCTACGGGATTCGAATCTCGAGCACATCTTTATTATCTGAAAGCTCTCTTACCAGTTTTAGGCGTGTTCTTTGAATCTCTAATTGATATAGGAGTAATCTGTTAAGATAGTTCGTAAAACCATCTGCTTATTTTATTTAGGCTGAATATCGAGTCGATAGGTCACTACTAGTACTTAATTTATTCCTTGTGTTCGATACTCGTTTACTCACCTTACTGCACTACAAACGATAGGTCCACTGCCTATCGCACGTTGGTGATAGTAATTAAGTATTCGTTTTATATTATCACTTGTCGCACTTGCACGTTATATTCATGCACCGCGTGTCGATCAATAGCCAACTCAGCGTGATTGTGAATCATTCGATAGAATAACCCCGCATCTGTAGTTCCTTGAAGATAACGGAATATTTGTTTGATCCCATTCCAATGCCATCTAGTTGGTGAAGAACTATATCTTGCTAATAAATTAACTGCAAATGCTATATCAGGTCTAGTATGACATGTAAGATACATTAATGCTCCAATAGCGCTAAGATATGGAACTTCAGGACCACGTATTTCTTCATTATCATCGCATGGTCTGAACGGATCTTTATTCACATCAAGATATCGTACGATCATTGGGGTAGTCAATGGATGTGCTTTATCCATATGAAATCTTTTCAAATTCTTTGTATAAGTCTCTTGATGGACAAATATTCCATTGTTTAAATATTTAATTTGTAGTCCGAACAAAAGTTTGTTCTTCCGAGATCTTTCATTTCGAATTCTCGCTTCAAACATGTAATAGTTTTTAGTTAACTCTTGAGGAGTTCCTATAATATTTAAGTCATCAACATAAACGGCAATGATGACAATTTCATTTCCACCTCGTCTCATGAAGATACAAGGGCATGTTTGATCATTTTTATACCCCTCTTTTAGTAAATAATCACTTAAACGATTATACCACATACGCCCTGATTGTCTTAACCGTAGAGCGATTTATTGAACCTTTTTGAGTACTCATTTCGAGATCCTGATTTTTTTCAGGCAAACGAAATCCGTCAGGGAGTTTCATGTATATGTCACTATCGAGTGTTCCATACAAGTACGCAGTGACAACATCCATAAGATGCATATCGAGCCCTTCTTCACGTACTGCCAGACTAATTAGATAACGAAAAGTTCTTACATCCACCATAGGAGAATAAGTCTCTTCGTAATCAAGGCCAGGTCTTTGTGAAAAGCCTTGTGTAACAAGCCGTTCTTTGTATCTCACAATTTCTCCGTTTTCATTTTTCTTTCTAATGAAAATCCTTTCTATCCAACCGACTTTTAAATTTTATGGTATACGAACCGCAGGTCCAAATACTTTTTCGTTTCTTAAGTGATTTTAATTCTGCCTCGATTGCATCTTTCCATTTTGGTCAATCACTTCTTTGTCGACATTCATCTATAGATTTTGGTTCATGATTCTCATTTTCATTAATCTCATGTAATGATACGTTAAATGAGAAAATATCGTCAACGTTGACTTCATCTCGGTTCCATCTTTCCATTATGGGCATATTGAGATCTCTTCATTTTCAATATTTCACAATTTTCAGGTACCTGATCAGATTTATCCATGCCCATGGACTCTCTTAGAGTTGACGTGTCATCGATTTGACTATCTATTTTATTTGCTCCTTTTTTCTTTTACGAGGATTCTTGTCTTTGGATTATGAGGGCCTACCACGTTTCAACTGTGGTTTTCGGCTCAATTTTATTATTAGTATTATCAATCGTATCAATTCTAATGGGAGCATTAACAGCTGGTATATGTGATTTAGTCACTTTTTTCTGGTCAGTAAAACTATCTGGCAGTTGATTTGCTAAATTTTGTAAACGAATTATCTTTTGAACTTCCAGTTCACATTCTTTTGTACGAGGATCAAAATGAGCCAATGATAATTCATTCGAACTAATATCTTTAACCAGCTGTTTATTTTCTTTATCTCCCCCTAATGTTGGAAATTTTGATTCATCAAAATGACAGTCGCCAAATCGAGCCTAAGTAAATCTCCTGTCAATGGTTCTAAACATTTTAGTATTGACTTAGATTCAAATCCAACAATAATCCCAACATGATATCTTTTGAGGTCCCATTTTTAGTGCGTTGTGGGGGGAGCAATTGGAACATATACTGGACATCCAAAATTCTCAGATGGGAAATATCTTGTTCCTGGCCGAAAAACCATTTATAATGGGGGAAACATTATGATAACTTGTGGGTCGAATGCGAATAAGTGATGTTGCATGCAAAATAGCATATCCCCAACATGATAAGGGGAAGCTTCGACTTCATTAGTAATGGTCTTGCTATTAATTATAATCTTTTTATTAATGATTCCGCAAGTCCATTTTGAGTATGAACATGTGGCTACGGGATGTTCAACATCAATCACAATAGACATACAAACATTCATTAAATGCTTTAGAGGTGAATTCACTAGCATTATCAAGACGTATTTTCTTAATTTGGATAATCAGGAAAATGTGCTCGTATCGAATTAACTGAGCAAGCAGTCTAGCAAACGCAACACGTGTTGATAATAATGATACATGTGACCATTTAGTTGACGCATCAATTAAAACACCTTGAATACGTTCTAAAAAGATAATAGATCATTCTTCAATTTTAGCAGTGATGGTCTAACGATTATTTTCCTTTCGAGCAAGCATCACATGATAACTCAGTGAATTGAATAATATTCTTTTATTTTTTTAAGTTTGTCCACATGAGTTCTCAATTATTCTTCGCATCATAGTTGAAACGGGATGGCCTAACCGGTCATGCCACACCACAAATAAATCATTGTTTATAAATTCGACTCAATTGTATTAATATAGTCATAGTATAAACCGAAAGATAATGCATATAATTTTTCTATAACGCATTTTTTATTTAAAATCACATTTGTGCTTTGAAGGTATTCATTATCACCTTCTTTTGTAGTCTCAATATGATATGCATTTTTACGGATGTCTTTAAAACTCAATAAGTTTCTATGAGACTTCAATGAATATAATGCATTTTCAATATGCAATTTTGTTCCCCGCATAATAAGATAGTAGCTCTTTCCAGAGCCTTCAATCAATTTCGTAATTCCCGAATAGTATTAACTTTGCCTCTTGAGTAATCGATCGGATGAAATATTTCTTATCCGTGAGTATTTGTGTGAGTCGTTGCGCTTTCCACAAGACATATGTCGCCCACGTGTGTTCATTCTCAAGAAAATAATAAAACACATTAATGATTAATTATACATAAATTCATGATGCGGCAGACGTACATAAAATTCATGATAATACAGCACACATACGTACATAAAATTCATAATAATCAGCACACACGTACATAAATTCATGATAATACAGAAAGCACACGTACATAAAATACCAATACGATACACAATAATAAGTCATGTATTCATTATGATCGTGCGAAATTCTTCAAGATCGATGTGGGGAATATCGTCGAGGTTGAGATTAAAACCTCCTTCCTCTTGGACAAAGTTTGTCTCAACTTTTTTTCTTTTTCAAGTGATTTTTGATAGAGCTCAACAAGATGTTTTGCCACACGACAGTACGAGCATAATGACCTTTCATACCACAACGAGAAACACGGTCATCGAATCGCCTTTTTCATGGTTCGTCGGTTTCCATTTTGTTTTCATTTTTTCCTTTCTGATGAAAATTATCATAATTCGATAATGCTTGGCTACGGTCACGACCACCTCTACGACCTCGATTATTATACCTGCCACGACCGCGAAAGCTATTGCCTCAATCACTTTGGTAAGTGTTCATGTTCACTTCAGGAATGGGAGCAGAGCCCATTGGTCGTGATTGATGGTTCTTCAATAATAACTCATTATTTTGTTCAACAACGAGGAGACATGAAATTAACTTTGAATATTTCTTAAAACCCTTTTCATGATATTGTTGTTGTAACAACAAATTCGCTGCATGGAACGTGGTGAAGGTTTTCTCCACCATACTTGCTTCTGTAATTTCATGTCCGCACAATCTTAATTCAGAAGTAATTCTGAAAATACCAGAATTATAATCACTTACAGATATATAATTTGGAAGCGTAAAATTTGTCCATTCATATTGGACAATTGGTAGGATCACGGTCCTTTGACGGTCGTATCTTTCTTTTAGAATAGTCCACAAAATAAGTGGATCTTTTCACAGTGAGATATTAGGAATATTATAGAAGTGTCCAAAATATTGTTCTAAGTCTTGTAATTTCTTTACGATGTATTATTCTTATATATTTGGTTGTGTTTGTAATGGGCTTGTTAGGGGCCCAATAAGCTTAAATACCTCTCAAGGTATTTAAGCTTAAACCCTAACAAGCATTAATCAAGTTTTCCATTTGCAAACCTCACGTATTCAAACATAAACCTCAATAGCACATTATTCAAATATTACGAAGGTTAAATCTATTGAAGTGTTCTTGGATAATCTGGAATTACAAGTGGTATCAGAGCAAGCGTGTAGGTGAGGAAACTTCATTTCAAGCCTTAAAGATTTTAGCAGGGTGAGTTCTTGTGTGGTAGTTTATCTGTCGCAAAGCTCAGACTCATCTATATCAACTATTCTCGAAGATATTCTATTTTTGTTAAGGCGAGTTTGTGGAACCATCGATTCTGAGCTATCAAATTGGTTTCCGTGAAGGGCTGTGTCAGATTGTTGGATTTCTATCTAAAACACTTGAAGAACAGCCCTGTTCTCAGACTGTTCTTGAGTTTGCGCACGGAATTCTTTTGGGAACTAGGTTTGCGAACTCAAGGATTTCTTTCGCTTTGCGGCTCCTTCATTTCACTTGGTTGTTTTTTTTAAGTTTGCGCATCGACACTTCGCAAAGTTCTACTTTGAGAGTTCAAAGTTCCCGAACCGTTAGATTTTCAAAGATCAACGCATCACATTCTTTCTCACTTCTCGAATCCAGTTATCAATTCGCAAAATCAGAACTTTGCGACCTCTTGATTACTTTGCGAATTGGACCACTTTGCGAACTCATTTGAACGAGATCACTTTGCGAATTGACTACTTTGCGTTCTTCGCTCACTTTGCGAACTCCAGTTACTTCGCGAATTCAACACACTTTGCGATCTCTTGACACTTTGCGAACTCACAACTGCTTTGCGAACTTTACTCACTTTGCGTACCGTGTGAACCTTGCGAACCCTACTCACTTTGCGAACCGTGTGAACTTTGCTAAAATTACTCACTTTGCGAACCTTGTCAACCTTGCGAACCCACATATCTATTCGCAAAGTAACACGTCACTTCTTCAATTCGCAAAATTCAATTCCAACTTTCCTCACAATACACGTCAACGATCATATCCAAAACACAGCAATGGACTCTTTCAGCATGGGAAATGATGTTAGACCTCCATCATCCGACATGGAGAGTACGCAGTCTGGAAGAGAAGATCATCAACTTCATAGAAAGCAAGGACAATTCTGAGAATCTACTAGAATCTATTTACAATGGACCTACACAGTATTGGACAATAATTCCCGCCACTACTGACACCACCCCTGCAAGAGAGGAACAGAGAATCTTGAAAACTACTGATCAATGCAATGATGAAGAAAAACTGCGACTAAAGGCAGATAAAGTGGCGAAATCATACATGATGCAAGCCATTCCCAATGACATTTTGATGCAACTCGAATGTGGTGAGAGTGCAAAAGAAATGTGGGATGCTCTTCGAATTATGATGCAGGGGACAGAAGTCAATACAATGGCAAGAATGGCAAACACACTCATCTCGTATGACCGCTTTCATGCTAACAAAGGGGAAACTCTCCAAGAAACCTTCCATCGATTTCTTGTTCTTTTAAATGAGCTAAAGATGAATGGAGTCACAAAAAGTGTAATGGAAATCAATATCAAATTTTTAGGATCACTTCATCCAGAATGGGAGGCTACTACAATTATGATAAGACAGATGAACGACCTAACTAAAGTTAGCATTCATACATTATTCGACTACCTCAATCAACATTCCAATCATGTGGAGAAACGAAGGGAGGAAATCAAACCAATAGGAAGCGAATCGCTTGCTCTTATGACTGAACGATCATCAAGAAAACAATTCAAGGACAAAGAAATTATCCAGTCATCACAAGTTAAGGAGGGAGAAGACTCTGGTTCTGATGACGAATTCAAGGATCTACCAAACATGCAGACCAGGAAATCACCCTCAAAGATCTTGCTAAGCAACTCGCTCTTGTCTCGAATTTCGTGCAGAGGAAATATTATAAGAAGACTGGTTCCTCCTCCAATCGTCAAAGAACTTCCTCCAACTCTAAAGGAAAGACTCAGGATGAGGACAACAACTCTGAAACTCCTCAACAAGGTGGCAAATGCTTCAACTGCGGCAAGAATGGACACTTTGCCAGAGAGTGCAGAATGCCCAAGAAAAAGGACGTTAACTATTATCGCAGAAAAGTTCAATTAGCTGAACAAAAAGAAAAGGGGCTGGTCTTAATGGCAGAAGAGGATCATTGGCTTGAAGATACCTCAGACAGCGAGAATGAGAACGTGGCACTGATGGCCAAACTAGATGACGAAGAAGATGGAGTTGGAGCTGAAGGTAGCGAGTCAGACAGGGAAACTTCTAACAATTCAGACATAGTGGAGGTAAGTGAAGCAGATTATGATTCCTTACTTAAGATGAAAAATGAATTTTTATCCTTATATAAATCTAACAAATTGGGAAAAAGAAAATCAAAGAACTTGAAACTAACTTAGAGAAAAATTTAGCAGTATTAGATAAGTTTAGATATGATTATGCATGTGAGAAGAATCGTGTAATTGTGGCAAATGAAAAAATTGCTAAGCTAGAAATACAAGTGCAAAAATCCGAAGCTAAAGCCAAGGATTTAGAAAAGGAAATGAAATCTCATAGAGATCAGGCAATGGATGCTACAATTAAATATGACCTACTAAGTAAAGAACGGGAAAGACTGTACTCCAAAATAAAAAAAATTGGAGGACATCTTAACCCGACGAGATCAATCAGAACAAACGATCTTCTTGAACAAACCAGCTAATGTTGATTTTATAATCCCCATAAAGGACTAGGTTTTGAAAACCCATGTAAGTTAAAACAAGGCATATCAAGTGCACCTTATCTATATGATCTCAAATTCATGCAGACAGGTTGCCTGGCAAATCTCATGTCTTTCGTAAGTAAAGATGAGACACCAACACACAGTAAAACTCAAACATCATTTGATTATACAGAGTTAAATGACAGTAATAAAGATCGAAATTGTCCAGCAATAACAGAATTTGAATCAGATATCCCACGTCCAAAAGGAGAGGAGAAACACCGATAGTTACATATACAACAGGATATATGCCTGATTGCATAAAGAAAATCAGTGATCTTCACTCCACTATCGAAAACGAGAGAAAGTCATTTGGAGAAGAAAGGCAGAAACTTCTTCAGGAAATATACTCACTTAAAGAAAAATTAAGATTACACACAATATCATACACCTTAGTTTCGCATGACAAAATTTCCTGCACTAATACATTGAAATTTTCAGGACCCACAAAAGAGCCATTGAAGGGGCAAGTATGGGTTAAAAAGGAAGATATCTTGAAGAAGACTAGTGATCTCAATACACCTTTTGTCATTGAATATTTTCTCCCAGAACTTTGTACCATCTTTTCGCCATGTATCAAAACAATTGTCTTCTAAATCAAAAACAAAGCTTTCCGTGCATGATCATGTCACCAAGCAAACTCACAAAACAATTCATAAAAAAAAAAATACAAAGTCAAGACACGAATCAAAATCAAAAGCTACCAAAAAACCTATGCACAAATGGGTTCAAAGCTTCCGACTTCAGGAACGCAAATCCAACCCTAGAAATAACTAGTGACTCTGCGTCATCCACCAACAAAGGAAAATCTAGGGAATCTAACCGGACTAATATATATAATAGAGGTGGACCCATATTTCAATGGGTACCTAAAACCCTCTAGTTTTATTTTGCAGGCCCTTCATGTGTGGTACTTAGATTCTGGTTGCTCCACACACATGACTGGGACAAAGGAACTGTTGAGCAACTACGTTGATAGACCAGGAGGACTGGTACGCTTTGGCAATAGCAATGGAGCCAGAATCCTTGGTTATGGCGATCTCATATGCAATCGACTCACAATTAAACAAGTCTCGTATGTTGAAGGGCTGACACACAACCTCTTATCAATAGGACAGTTCAGTGATTTTGGACTCCAAGTTGTGTTCCTAAAGAAAACTTGCAAAATTCTCAATGCCAATGGTGAAGAACTTCTCACTGGAACTCGCAAGACAAATCTCTACACCATTGATATTAGAACTGTCAAACCAAAGACTGATATCTGCCTAATCTCCAAAGCAACTTCAATTCAAAATGACTTATGGCACCAACGATTATCTCATCTTAACTTCAAGACTCTCAACAAGCTGTCGATCAACAAACTAGCTGTTGGACTACCGCCACTGAAGTACCAAAAAGAGCATATGTGCTCTGCTTGTGAGAAAGGAAAATGAAGAGAGCTTCACATCCTACAAAACACACAGCATCCACTCAACATCCTCTAGAGCTCTTACACATGGATCTGTGTGGCCCGATGCGACTGAAAGCATAAGTGGAAAGCGGTATATGCTGGTTATCGTCGACGACTTTTCCCGATTTACTTGGGTACGTTTCTTACGAACTAAATCAGAGACAGTAGAACATATTCCAAATCTAATCAGAACAACACAGAACCTACTTCAGAGAAATGTTCAAATAGTTAGATCAGACAATGGAACAGAATTCAAGAATCAACAGCTCAGTGACTTCTACGAATCCATAGGAATTACTCAACAGTTTTCTGCTATCTATACACCTCAACAAAATGGGGTTGTTGAAAGGCGAAATCGAACACTCGTAGAGGCTGCCCGAACAATGATCATTCAATCATCACTACCTCATTTCTTTGGGCGGAAGCAATGAATACTGCTTGCTATACACAGAATCGCACAAACATTCATCTAAGATTTGGTAAGACGCCCTATGAACTTATAAATGGAAGACTGCCCAACATTGCCCATTTTCGAATTTTTGGATGCAAGTGCTTCGTCGCCAACGACCGCGAAGACAAGTCCAAGCTCGATCCAAAAGCTACTGAAGGAATCTTCGTAGGCTACTCTGCGCAATCTAAGGCATACAGGATATTTCTCAGAAACAGAAGGATGATCATTGAAAGTATAAATGTCACCTTTGATGAGGGACTCGAACCTTCTACTGGACATAGCAGTTTGGAACGAGTAACTAGCACACCACACCTTATTCATTCTCATACAGAAAAGGGAGAATGTTCGTCAGATGCATCTGAACGGAACTCCTCAGAACCCGGATCCGACAAAGCAACTGAATATTCTAGACATAGCAATCCCACATGCTCCACTCGCCAAATCAAGAGGAACTGGATCTGGATCTACTATTGAACATATCTATATCTCTCAAAATCCGAAAAAACCACCCACAACTTCCATTCCACATACTGAATCCAGCCCTAGTTCATCAACTCATAATGCAGAACCCACTCCTGACCAGACAATTCCTCCCTCAGATGCAGAAGGCTCGATCCAACAACCGCAACAACAACGCAGACAGATGCTCCTCTTCAAACTCACCAGGCAACACTACCGTGTCTGCAATCGACTATCCACTCAGTGAGGAATCCCAAATAGACGAAACGACATTACCCCACGAAAAGAAATGGATCCGACATCATCCTACAGATCAAATAATAGGAGATCCCAATACAGGAGTAACGACTAGAAGAACACATTCAAATGAATGTAATTTCACCTGTTTCTTGAGCCAAACGGAACCTAAACGAGTAGTTGATGCACTACAGGATCCCAACTGGATAGTGGCTATGCAAGAGGAGATTAATCAATTCGAACGTCTCAAAGTATGGAACTTAGTTCCTCGTCCAAAAGGGAAGACTGTGATCGGAACAAAGTGGGTATTTAAAAACAAAAAGGATGAAGATGGTGTTGTAATTCGAAACAAAGCCAGGCTCGTTGCTAAGGGATATAATCAACAGGAAGGAATTGATTACGATGAAACGTTTGCCCCTGTAGCCAGAATCGAAGCTATTCGGTTATTCCTTGCATACGCCGCACACAAAGATTTACAGTCTATCAAATGGACGTAAAAACAGCCTTCTTGAACGGAATTCTGAAAGAAGAAGTGTATGTGTCACAGCCAGACGGATTTCTCAATGCTGATCATCCCGACTTTGTTTACAAACTCGACAAATCACTGTACGGACTTAAACAAGCTCCAAGGGCCTGGTATGAGGTGCTCTCCGACTTTCTTATCTCTTCAGGCTTCACTAAAGGAAAATTGACACTACACTGTTCGTAAAGAAAAATGATTCTGATATCATGCTTGTGCAAATCTACGTGGATGATATCATTTTTGGCTCTACTAATCCTAAACTTTGTGAAGAATTTAGCATTCTGATGCAATCGCAATTTGAAATGAGTATGATGGGAGAAATGTCATTCTTCCTCGGACTACAAATCAAACAACTTCAGGATGGGATCTTCATCAATCAGTCAAAGTACATCCATGATATTCTCAGAAAATATGGGATCGACAAGAGCAAATCATCGAGCACACCTATGTCCACCTCATGCTCACTGGATGCAGATCACCTTGGTGAACCTGTAGATGTTACTCATTATAGAGGGATCATTGGATCACTGCTCTACCTCACTGCCAGTCGACCAGATATCTTATTCTCTACATGTCTATGTGCTCGATTTCAAGCTAATCCCAAGGAGTCGCACCTTCATGCTGTCAAAAGAATCTTGAAGTATTTAAAAGGAACACCAGACCTTGGACTGTGGTATCCTAAAAACTCAAGTATGAAACTAATAGGCTATTCTGACGCAGATTTTGCAGGATGCAGACTGACAGGAAAAGCACTTCTGGACATATGCAATTCCTAGGCGATAAACTTGTATGTTGGGCCTCAAAGAAACAAAATTGTGTGTCAACTTCCACGGCGGAAGCAGAATACGTCGCTGCAGCAAGTTGCTGCTCACAAATTTTGTGGATCAGAACTCAGCTACGGGACTACGGGTTTGATCTAAATAAAATTCCTATTTACTGTGATTCCAAGAGTGCTATCGCAATACCTGTAATCCTGTACATCACTCACGCACTAAGCACATAGATCTTCGCTATCACTTCATAAAGGATCATGTAGAAAGAGGCATAATAGAAATGTACTTTGTCAATACAGAGCTTCAACTAGCCGATTTGCTTACAAAGCATTGGATGAAAAACGCTTCCAATTCTTAGTTGCAAAATTAGGCATGTTGAACCTCAATTTTTAATCTCGATTCTGCCTTCCTACAGTTCATTATTTATCTATTTGCTATGTTTCACTTCTTTATTTGTGTGTGTTATGTTAACCATTTATTTAGGATTTTTTTTTTGTTTTTAATTTTCAATAAATTTTTTTTGTGTCCAATAAGTCGATGTAGCGCCAATGCTGATGGCGTTACATCGAGGGGGAGAAATGCTATATCTATGCAAGTGAAATCATTCAATATTTTTTTCGATAGGCATTGCATCTAGGGGGAGTTTTTCTACAAAACGTAAAATTTGTTCAAAACTTGAACAACTCTCTCAAACACATAATACGCAGATAACTCTTATAACATTCTTCAAAACACGAACAACTCTCTCAAACACATAATACGCAGATAACTCTTAAAAACTCATATGCCCGATGAAGACCCAAAGCAGAATAGCAAATAAAACAACGAATAAGCTCAAAAGAAGGAAAATCTCAATAACCAGCATATCCAAATTATGCTCAAAGTTACGTCTTAACTCTGCATGTTCCTCGAGCTTTTCTCTTCTTCCTGCTCTGCCAATTCATCTGTTAACGCAAAAATAAGAGATGAGTTAGTTCTTAGATGTAAGGTACTTCAATGAGATTTGAGACCTATCTATTTATAAACACGAAGGAAACTTACGTCATTTATTGTCCCGACATTAAGACGAATTTTTGACTAAGGCGAAGATTTTTTCAATAAGGATATCGTATCATGAAAATCGATCTTGAAAAACTCATAGATTTGATGTTATCCTTGTGATTGATCGCGCCAAATTGGTCGTATTTGGGTCCTCATTATTTGATGTCTTTGCTAAGTTGAAAATCTCGTACACTTACATTTTCTTCCTAAGTCATTTTTCAAATCAATTATTAGAATTTAGATTCGCAAACTATAATGAATTTAGACAACTGTTATTCGCAAACCATCTTCAATTTTGACCAGTCAATGAATTAGATTGCGAACTCATAAATCGCAAACCGATCAATTCGCAAACTACCAATTCGCGAATCTAAAGTGGGCTTCTCTCAAAAGTTTACAGCCCAGCTCAAAACTAAGGTTCATACTTTAGGCCCGCAAAGTTGTCTTAAAAACATCAATTCGCAAACTGAACTCGCAATACAAAAAAATCCCAAATCATTAAACTTTGCGAATCCCGTTCATCAAACCCTTCATCGTCGCTTGCATTTCTGTGGTTTGCCTGCTCAAATCGTTACCTTCACTTACTCGCGAACATCTCTGTGGTATGAATGAAAAGTTGCGTTTTTTTTTACTGTTTCTTGTTTAACGATCGTTTTTAATTGCAGGAGTGATTTCTCGAAGAACAGGTGTTTGCAGTTGATTCCTGTAGAAATTTTTTGTTTTTTCAGTGATAATACGAGCTTATCTGTTTGGGTTCCTTCAAAATCAAATTATCTTCTCAAAATCTGGTGTTTTTCAAAGCGATGGATTTTTTTTTTCGGGTTCGAAATCGTTTAAGGGTTCCTTTTGATTCTTCAGAGTTAAGCTTTGCGGGTCCAAAAATGTTTTATTTTATCAAACTCGCGAATCACTCACTTTGCGGGTTATCCACTTTGCAGCTTTGACCGTCTGACTGCTTACTTTGCGAATTCGAGGATCGCGAATCTTGGGATTCGCAAAGTTCATTTTTGCGAGCTGATGCTTTGCGATTCCCCGATTGACCTGGTCAATTTGCGAATCCTGAGGCTGTGATACAGAATTCGCAAAGTTCTTTTCAACCAACCCGCAAACCCCTCAATTCGCAATATAAACGTCACGAAGTTCTTTTTACTCAACCCGCAAACCTTGAGTTCGCAAAATACGACTTACTAAAATGAAGCTAAGCACTTTGAAGTGAACCCGCAAACCATACTTAAAGAAATTTCGACAAAAGTTTTTCTCGAGTGGGCCAAAGTGTTGGGCCAAGCCTTCTTATCATCAAACGAAATTTATTTCAACTCATCACTATTCATAACAGCCAAGTCCTCTTATCATGGCATATCTAATTTTATTTATCTTCTGTGTTGCAGTTTCAGCACGAATTCCCGGTGTCATAAAAAAAAAAAAAATTATGACGACACCCACGGATCTAGTCTACCCAACTTCGAAATGGATAACAACCAAAGATAATAATTTCCAACTCGACCTGCATACATTCAAGTGCAAGGACGAAATCATCATATCCATTCTGAGGAATCACCATCTTGGGTATGCCTTCTCCGCCTCGGTCCAAGTTCCTACCGTTTACCTTCAACAATTCTGGGGGACAATGAAGACCAAAATTGCCCAAGATAATAGCATCTACTACGAGGCCCAAATCGCAAGTGAGACTGTCACCATCACAAAGGAACTCATTCGTAGTATTCTAAGAATGCCAAGTCAACCTCAATACGAACCTGAGGCTTCCGAAATGAGCTCCTGGAGGACATGATGAGGATGGGATACTACACGCCGATCAAGTTTGTCTCCCATTTTCAGAATCCATGATCCCGCATCCGTGGCGAACGCTCTTCGCATTTGTCAATAAGTGCTTCTCACCAAGCACTCAGGATGGGATAGATGCAATATCACAATTCTTCGGATCTTCCATGGGATCGTGTTTCGAAGAAATTACGACTTTGCCAAACTTATCACCACAGATCTCGACGACCAACTTTACCAACGAACTAAGTCCAAAAAGCCACAGAATTGCCATATCTCCGCTGGTTCTCACTTATCATCCACCATTTTCTGACCACAACAACAGGAATACCATCACGACCCGTGGAAGAAAACTTCACTCCACCCAAACTGCGCTACCTTCATAAAGGAAAGTCTGATGAGAAATACTCACGCACCGCAATGCCAATCCCTCACGAGTTACTCATTCTTGCAAACCCCGACCATATCGATGCCTACTGCAAAGACTACAAAGTTCCCAACCCCACGACACAGGATAGCCCACCTGAGTCTAACCCAGGGGTTAGTGAGACTGAGAGAGCTGAAACGAGCGAGAGAGAAAGAGAGAGTGAGATGCTGAGAGAACCACAGAAACTGAATCTATCCCACACACACAACAGACTACATCTCAAGAAGCAATCCCTGACCAACCACCACCATCCTCTGAACAAACCATACCTGAACAATCACTCGAGGAACAACCACATGCCGAACAAATTGAACAACCACTAATGGATGTTCCAGAGATAACTACTACTGCACTACCTCAGTCAGAAAAAGCCAGGTCAATCCCTAGGATAGAAGACGTCGTACATGACCTAACGACGCATGAGCGAACCCCACCTGACCATTCACTTGTCTCCCAACAGACAAGTGTCTCAACACAACACGAACCACCCCAAGCCTCCAGCAGCTCGGTTCCTGTGTCTGAACCAACTCAAGAAATACCCATTCTTGTGACACAGGCCGAGCCTCAGCCTGATCTTCAGGCCTCAACGTTCATAGAAGAGCCCCAAATAGAGGCTCTTCAAGGATTGGACGGAAGTCTCCCGGATGTTGATGATTTCAGCAGCTCACCATCCGCGAGCCACCGTACAGAACCTAGTTTTGGACGTGTGCTAACGAGACGCCTTGGCGATCTCGGTGAGAGCTCCACCCAAGCCCGTCACACTGACGTGGCAACAACGACCCGAGCACCATCTCCGAAAGATGTGTCGCAAGGAGAGGTCGGAAGACCCGTGGAAACTGAAGTCCATCCGACTTCGGTTGACAAGGGCCACCGTACAGAACCTAGTTCTGAACGTGTGACAACGGCAACTCCTAGTGATGTCGGTGCACCAATCCCCACACCCTAACCGTGACGACGGCCTATCTGGAAAATCGCCTTTTTGAGTTCTTTGAATCCGTGACCTTACCACGGGTTCGAGGACTCATAAGGATGCCATGCAATCAGCATCCACAGACAAAGGCAAGGCACCCTTGGTAGACCAATCGTCACAGCCTCGCCTCATCTCACTACCACCACCACGAGCACCGAATGATCCCAGCCCATACAGCATGCCTCTACTTGAGCTATTCGATGTGGTATTTCTCGGATTATTTCTCTCGACAATCAGCGGACTCCGGAAGAAGAAGCGTTCTACAAAAAGCTGATTAAAGGTGGAATCATACCTGACCCCACCACATGTCGTCAAGAAGGCTCAAGTCAGAAGCGTCGTCATGACGATCCTGATGACCAAGATCGTCCTGCGGGGGAGAAGAGACCAAGAGTCATGCTTCCAGTCACTCGCGGCGGACGAGGGCGCGGGGTCCTAACTCGTGGAGGCGGTTCTTCCGACAATCCAACCCACCACCAAAGTCCTCGAGGGGCAGACAAGCTACGTCAGGACCGAACCAGACAACTTCCCTTGACGAAGTCGAATCTGACTCCTTGAGGATTTCCACCCAATCAGTCCAAACAACCACAACCCCACATCTCACAAGCCAGATAAGTCCCCAAACCTCCATTCCATCCCTTCAGATCGACAATCCAGACACCTCAGTCGAAGAACTGTACAATCCACATGATGTTGTGGAGAGGTACATCTTTGGCGAGGAATGGAGAACTCATCCTGTTAATCCGACTATGGCCAGAAACCTTATGGACAATGCTAGATACTTCTCTCGAAAGCTAACATTAGTCTAATTCGTCTTGAAGATGAGGAGCTCGAGGAAGGAGAAGACTATGAAGCAGAGATACCCGAACTTCCAGAACTTCTAAAACACACGGTCATAGACGAAGATTGCCCTCCAGATACACACAAAGGAATTGACGAGTTGCAACTTCCATGGAAAAATGTGAAGGTTAATGCTCCTTATCAAGAAGAGATACGAAGAAAAATCTGGAAGAGGGAAGACAGGATCTTGAAGGTGGATGAACTTGACCTCAGAGGTTTAACCCGCTTCCCACGACCCAAAAGCCATTCAGTACCTGCTGTCTATCCGTCGATCACTGATGTTTAGAGGAAAAAGCAAGAACGTCGATGAAACTCGAAGACTTGAGGCAAAACGACCCAGAATCAAACAGATTCTGACCGTTCGAAAGGAGCGATTTGCAGATATTGATTTTCCTATTTACATTGTACGACGTGAAGATAATTCAGCTGAAGAACTGAATGAAGGGGATCTCTCCTACCTCAGAGGCGAAGACATTGATCAATTAGTAGGAGATTATAGGAGGCTTGGAGTACTCAGGACTCCAGAGTTAAGGATGGGCTATGCTTCATTAAAAAGGTTCATGTTGCGTCAAGTGAAGTTCAACTTACACATGATCTCCAAATGGCAATTGAAAGCAACATAAAAAGAGTGAACCTCACGAAGCCCTCTTTTGAAGCACCTGAGTCAGAGAGCTACGGAGAAGGCCATATCTTTGATGGAGAAGACCCTTCGGTAATCTACATTAATTACAAGGGAGAGAAGAGACTGATGAGAAAATCAGAAATCCACAATCTGTGATGGAAACTCTCCGTATTATTCTTGCTAAGCTCAAGAGGATCTTAGAGGAAATGAGAGAAGTGGAATCTGAAGTACAAGAGAAATATCATAATATGATCGAAATCATCTCCGACAAAATTTCTTTTCGTAGAAGATTGAGATCATATGAATTAAAACATGGACTCAGAAGATCAGCCTACGAACTTCTGGAACCTCGGCCTCCTCCCCGCTCGAAGAGAAAGAAGACCTGAAGACTTAGATAGGTTTATTTGTAATTTGGACACTTAGGGGGAGAATGTTAGGAATATTATAGAAGTGTCCAAAATATTGTTCTAAGTCTTGTAATTTCTTTACGATGTATTATCTTATATATTTGGGTTGTGTTTGTAATGGGCTTGTTAGGGGCCCAATAAGCTTAAATACCTCTCAAGGTATTTAAGCTTAAACCCTAACAAGCATTAAAAAAGTTTTCCATTTGCAAAACCCTCACGTATTCAACACTAAACCTCAATAGCACATTATTCAAATATTACGAAGGTTAAATCTATTGAAGTGTTCTTGCATAATCTGGAATCTATTGAAGTGTTCTTGGATAATCTGGAATTACATATCACTATGGACTTCATCGTCGGGTTATTAAAAAAAACCGAAAAGGGTCATGATGCAATTTGGGTAATCCTCGACAGATTGACTAAATCAGCCCATTTTTGCCAATCAATTAAACCTGTTCCATGGAGAAGTACGCAGAGCTGTACATACAAGAAATTGTGAGACTCCATGGATATCCCAATTTCAATTGTCTCGGATCGGGATTTGAGGTTTCTATCCCAATCCTGGGGGAGCTTATAAAATTCCATGAGGCACAAAAATGTCTTTCGTACGTCATATCACACTCAGACGGACGAACAGTCTGAAAGAGCAATTCAGACGCTTGAAGATATGTTGAGAGCGTGCATTCTGGATTTCCGGGGAAGTTAGAGCAATACCTCCCACTGATCGAGTTTCTCATAACAACAGCTATCAAGCACGATCGGGGTGATGCCTTACGAAGCCTTATACATGCGTAAATGTTGATCCCCAGTTCATTGGGATGAAATTGGCGAGAATGCGTTGTTAGGTCCCGAAATGGTTCGTGAAATGACTGAAGCTGTGGAAAAAAATTCCAGGGAAAGGATGCAAACGGCCTAAAGTCTGTCAGAAAAATTACACAGTCAAAAGACGAAGGCGTTGGAATTCAAACAGCGCGATCAAGCCTTTCTGAAAATTTTCCAATGAAAGGCGGTAAAAACGTTTCGGAAAGAAAGGGAAGTTGATTCTGAGATATATCGGACCTTTCATAATTGTGAAACGAGTTGGAGAGTGACGTATCAATTCGAGTTGTCCACATAGCTCGCACGAATCCATGATGTCTTCCATGTGTCTACATTATGGAAGTACGTCCTAGACCGAGCCATGTAGTGCAGGGCAAATCATTTCATCAACAATTGAAGCCGGACTTGAGCTATGGAGAGAGGGCGGTGGAAATTTTGATGTACGAGGTGAAATGCCTCGAAATAAGAATATACCCCTCGTAAAGGTCTGTGACAGAACCAAGTATTGGAAGAAAACCATTGGGGAACAAGAAGACGAAATGAGAGAGAAGTACCCCAAGTTATTTCCCATACTGTAATTTCGGGGACGAAATTCTTATAAGGGGGGAGGATGTAATACCCGTAAAATCTATACGGGATTACTTCAATAATATTCGAAATGTACGGAATCGAATTTCTAACAAGAAACGATTTCTTTTCGAACGAGCCCAAAATTTACAATTGGGCCCGAAAAAATTTAAATGGACCAAAAAATTTATTTATGGGCCAAAATGAAGAAAATAATGGCCCAAAATAAAAGGTTTGGAGTTGGGTCCTTTAATAAAATTTAATTGGGTCAAAAACAAGAAGTGAAAGCCAAATAAATAAATAAATAATTTGAAATAATAATATATATAATTACAATGGCCTCATCATCACCTAAACAACACACCAAAACCTAATCCTCTAAAAACAAAACCTAATCACCTAATGTGAAAAAAAAAACAACTAAATATCTAAAATCAAAACCTAATCACCTAATACTCTATGAGGACATCTATAAATAGAGGAAGAGAGGAAGAGTTACGAGGAGAGAGGAAAGAGAGGGAGAGGCTGAGAGAGAGAGGGGGAGAGGGAAAGAAAGAAAAAGGGAGAAAGAAGGGAAGGAAAAAAAAAGTGAGGAGAAAAAAAACCGCGAACACGTGGAGGAGCTCGGGATTGAAGTTCGTGGGTCGGGTCAAGCAAAAAAATAACCGTAACGTAGTCTTACGGACGTAAGGTAGGTGAAGATCACCTACATACGTAAACAATATTAGGATTTGTGAATTTACGTGTATTGCATGTTATTCATCGAATTCTTCGTGTTTATGTGATAATAATAATTTGCTTACATGAAATTTTCGTTGGTTAGATTAGTGAGCATGAGATTGAGAAATTTTTGAATCTGAATATTTGGAATAGGGATAGAGGGACTAGATTAAGTGGATAGAGCAAAAATAGGGGAGAATTAGGGTTTTTAGGGTTTTCTTATCCATTCGGCCAAGAGTTTCAAAAATCATATCTGACAATCTAGACTCGGATTACAAATAACTTTTGAAAGAATTAAGATTGCAAGTCCTTTATGTGTGGTAAAAAATTCAGGTCCATCGGACATCGTTTACTTTGTGATCATTGAGAAATCCGAAACTGTCGCAAAACAGCCGTTATAAAATAGTTATTTTAAAATTTGGGAAGTAATCGAAATTTTACAAAATCCAGGGAGTCTGTGTTGTAGAATTCCGAATAGGGATTAAAAATTTTATTGGGGTTATAATAAATATTTAGAAATTTTTGGGGCTTAAATAAATAATCATTAAATTTGGTTGGGGTCAAAAATTAAATATTAGAAATTTTTGGGGATTAAATAAATAATCTACAAAAATGGTTGGGGTTTAAAATGAGCTTTTGAAACTCGCGGACTAAAAATAAATATTATAAAAATTTGGTGCGGGTGAATTGTATAAAGATCGAAAGTTTATGAAATTAAATAAATAATAAAATTTGGTTAGGGATCTATATGATTGCAGAATTCCCGAGGGGAAATAGATAAATATTATTAAGTAAAGTCAATGGGGCCTTCGCGCAATTCTTCAGAAATTCGAAGTATTAATAAATATTAAATATTTCGATCGGGGTTTAATTATAAAATTCGGAAAAATTTCCAAGTACGAAATAAATATTAAGTATCTCGGCTAGGGTTAAATGGAGAATTTCAAAAGTCTTGGGGCTAAATAAAAATTATTAAAAAATATTCGGCTGGGGATTTTCAAAGGTTTCGGAGCAAAAAATTGTAATTTCTGAAAATTTGATATAGTGCTGAAATAATTTTAAATTTGGGAAAGTTGATATTTTGGAACTAAACTAAAGCTGGCGTTGGGGGTGAAATCAGAGTCGTGAGGTAGAAAGAATTAAACTTAGAACTTTAGTATAAGATCTAGAGGGAGTTCGGTGGTTACGGTTTCAGGCCGATTAAAAATCGGAACGCGGGCTTTGGCCCGAATTATTTGTTGAGTGTTGATCTTGGAATCGGGCCGAGCTGATACCTCGGCCGATATGTAATATAGAATGAGGAAAAGGATATGTTATATGTTGCATTTTATTGCACGGCATTTGCAGACACGTGTTACGAGGGAGTGCGGAGTCATGAGAGTATTGTACGGAGAAGTGAGTGAGATGGTTTATGAATGAGAAATGGTAGATGAGTTGTATGAGTGAGGTTAGGACTAAGGCGCACTTAATATGGAGGAGTGGGGCATCCCGAGCTACTGACCCCTTGTGGGGAGTGGGGCCTCCCGAGCTACGGACCCCTGCGCCGCCGTGTTGCCTAATACCTAAGCCTCGGGCCCTGATGTGATGCGATGAAATGAGATATGAAAAAAGAGTCAGGCGTGTATTTTGTGAGTTATGTCGGGATCGGAGTGTGAGAGCATTTGCATTGCATTTTCATCTATTGGGCAAAAGCTCAGGGTTTACGTATGTAGGTGGGGCGGCTGATTGCGATGACTCCACGGTCTTTTGAGTGCGGGGGCAGTACATGGAACGAGACCTGTGGAGTATTTTCAGTCATGTTTGGGCTTCGGTCTAATACAATAATGTTTGTATTGTAATTTTTTTTTTATTTTCGGGTTTAGACTTTTGGGTTTCGGCCCAGCACTTGAATATTATTATGTAATAAAAAGTTTTTATTAAATGGGCTTTCCGCCATACGCCGCGTAAAACACGCCAAAATACGTATTTAAGAAGTAGGGCGTTACAATGCACGAAGCCGTGAACGACAGCAGAGACTTAAATAAAGAAAAGACCTCAAGTGTCACGGCCGTGAAGCCTTATGCAACAAGCCGTGAATCTAGGCAGAGAGTTCAACGAAGGGAAAATCCACCGATTCACGGCCGTGAATGTCAGTGCAAGAGGCCGTGACCTGTGCCAGAGAAGTCAAGATTTAGGGTTTAAGCTGCTTTCACGGCCGTGAAGGGTGTTGCACGAGGCCGTGACTCATGCCAGAAAGTCAAGAAATAGGGTTTTGAGCCGCCGTCACGGCCGTGAGGGGCCCATTAAGAGGCCCGTGAACGTGCCAAAATTCAAGATTTTAGCCCATGTTCGAAGCATAAAAAAGGTGAGGCACCTTAGAACTGAAAAACAACTCATAGGGACGAAAACTTAGAGCAAAGAAGAGAAGGAAGAACACTAGAAGCAGTCCCGTGATTCGAAGAAGCTGAAGGGACGATCCAAAACACGAAGCTACGCTCATACGATCGAGGAACGAGAGTTCCACCTCAGAAACGCCATATTCACTTCTTAGGGAAGTTTTTATGAGTTCTCTATCCTCGTTTCCCTTAAATCTCATTGTTGTGACGTTCAATATGAGTAGCTAATCCTCTTGTGTGTTCGGGAATAGATGAGAACGTTGGGTTATGTCGTAGTTAAGGCGTAGGATAATCGTGAACACGTGTATTCGACTATTATCGTTCTATGATATTGTTTCTTCGTATCAATATGTCTATGTGTTGATATGAATGTGTGTATATCGTTTAGGGTGACAGCTAAATAACGATCAGGCCGTTCGTAGCCGTTAGGATTCGAGTATAGGGCGACAGCAAATACTCGATCCTCGCCATCTAGTAATCGCTAAACTTAGATTCCCACAAACGTTTAGGGCGACAGCAAATCCGCGAGTGGGTAGGAAATTACTGCGATTTAGTCGATTTTCACGTAGGAACGATATTCCGTAGCTTTAGCTGACAGCACCTAGGGGATTTGAATCCGAACACATATTATCATCTTAAGTCACTCTTATTACTTCTAGTTGTGTTCCTTAGTCTTCCGATCCTTTAAGTTGCTCTGAAGTTAGTTCGTAGTATAACAAATCCTATATTTTATTTAGGCTAAATATCGATTCGATAGGTTAATACTAGTACTCAATTTATTCCTCGTGTTCGATACTCGGATATTCACTATAGCTATATTACAAACGATAGGTACACTGCCTATCGCGCGTGATTCTAGTTATAATATATTCGTTTTTAATTATTACTTGACGTACCGCACGCTCTTTTATTTAAACACACACGCAACGCGATCAAGTTTTTGGCGCGTTGCCGGGGAATAGATTGATATTAGGAAACACCTAGTTCGGTAATTTAGCTATTTTTCCAGTTTTGGTTAATTGCGTTATTGTTTCTAACATCATTATTAGTCTCGTTACCTTTTCAACGTATTTGTCTAGTTCTTCGCTAAATTTCGTTTTCACTCATTGAAGGTACTGTTTGACGGTGGATGACCCGAAGCCACCCATCAGGTCCAATGTTGAAGGAGATCCAGATCGAGCGGAAATTGCAAAGGCAGCTCAGATACAATTCAGAAGGCACGGCTAGTAAACTATCAAGAAGCGTTGGTTAGCTATTCAGAGGACAACTCTCAGGAGTCAGCAGACAATTCTCGAACAGAGACGTCAAAGACAATCGAGAGATAGAAGTCGAGATGGCAGACTGAAAGAGTACCGACCCACCAAGACCAAGAAGAGGAACAATCTTTACAAGATCTACTTAAGAACGCCTCCCTCGGCGATACAGAATCGGCGATTGTTATTCCTCCGATCTGCGAACAACGATTTGAGTTGAAGCATGCTTGGCTTCAGATGATCTTTCAGACGGCTCAGTTTGAGGGGAATCCTGATGATGACCCGTACTCCACCTGAAGGCTTTTCTTACAAGTAACAGACACCATCAAGATCAAGGGGTCCCGAGTGACGCGATTAAGCTAATGTTGTTTCCATTTTCACTCAAGTACAGGGCGAAGGACTGGTTGGAGATGCTACCGCCCAGATCAATCACTACTTGGGAAGAACTGCGAGCAGCATTCATCGGCCATTACTTCCCCCTGTCAAAGGTGTTAAGGTTGAAGACAGAGAAATCTCCCTTTTTCACCAGAAGGATTCAGAGAATCTTTACGAGGTATGGGAGCGACACAAATCCTTATTGAAGAAATGCCCACAACACGGGATGTCGAAGGCCGCTATGATCAACCGATTCCACGAGGGCCTCAATGATCAAACAGTCATATGTTAGACGGAGCCGCGGGAGGAGGGCTCGTGAAGCTCAATGCCACAGAAAGCCTGGAATTTAATCGAAGACTACTCGAGGAACGGCTTCATGAGAGGCAATACGAGGGTAAAGACTCCAGGAGTGTTTGGGGTGAGCGAGGAGACTGTTACAAACGCCAAGTTCGAGGCATTGCAACAACAGATTGCAGCCACCAATTCCCAGCTTCAGACGGTGATCAACACATTACTTCCAAAGGCGGGGCAAACACAGCCAGTACATGCCGTGATGACAAGCCCATACCTCAGAAGCCGTTTACACCACAATGCGAGATTTGTGGCGCCACTTCATGAGACCTCGGAGTGCCAATTAGGGCAATCATTGGAGCACGTGGGACTATATGGGGAATTACCACCAGCGGAGTTTTCAACCTCGAGCGCATCCAAATCTGGCGTGGGGGAACCAAAACCACCATGGGCAGGGGCTACCAGGATTTCAACCTAGACCATCTGGTTTCCAAGGAGGAACATCACGTCCGTATCAGAACGCGTCTGCAGGGTCGGGATCGATGATATGCGGGAGATGAAGGATATGATGAAGACGCTCCTCACAAACTTCAGCAACACCACTCAAGCCCACGAGAGTCGAATGAATAAGATAGAGGAATACATAGAAGTACGTGCCCCAGAACACCGACGCCTCTATCAAGAAATTGGAGCAGCAGCAAGTGGACCAGTTAGCAAAGCAACTGGCAGGACGAAATCAAGGATCACTCCCGAGCTACACCGAGCCAAACCCTAAGGAGTATTGCAACGGGTAACCCTGATAAGCGAGAGAGAATTGCAAGAGAAGTACCTGCCAAGCAGAATTCAAAGGAAATAACAGATTTCGAGAGCCACGACGAGCTAAATCGGAGGAAAGGAAAGCAAAGGCAACGATGTCGAAAAGGTTCAAGGCTGACAAAGGAAATACGCGATTCGTGAAGCCGTACCAGCCGAAGATTCCATATCCAGCTCGGTTGAGGGAGGTCGATCCTGAAAAGGAGGAGGTCGAACCCGAAAAGAAGGAGAACGCGCATCGAAAAGAAAAGGAAGAGGGGATTGCTCCGAGACCACCAGTCAATTCTTACACACCGAAGATTCCATATCCGGCTAGGTTAACAAGGGCGATGACTGACGACTCATTTGGTACGTACCTAGAGGAACAACGCGCCAAGAAGGAAGTGAAGCCGTCTGTCAAGACGTTTCAACCAAAGAAGTATATGTTGACGACGAGTTCGGTAAATTTCTTTATCTTTTCAAGCAACTAAATATAACTTACCGCTCGTCGAAGTCCTTGCACAGATACCTCGATGTGTGAAATACCTCAAGGACTTACTCACGAACAAACGCAAGCTCGAAGATGTTGCTGCTAATTGTCTTCGAGGGGAGTGCTCTGCCGTTGTGCAAATGAATATCCCGAAGAAGCTAAAGGATCCAGGGAGTTTCACTATACTTGTCTTATAGGAAATTTATATATTCATAAGGCATTTGTTGATTTAGGTGCTAGTATTAATTTGATGCTTATTCTATGTTTAAGAAGTTTGGTTTAGGTGAACCCAAACCCATTAGGATGAGTATACAACTAGCGGATAGATCTATTACGTATCCTAGGGGTATTATAGAGGATGTGTTAGTCAAGGTTAATAAGTTTATTATTCCAGGTGGATTTTGTTATTCTTGATATGAAGGAAGATGAGAATGTACCTTGATCTTAGGGAGACCATTTTAGCCACTGGAGAAACCATGATAGATGTTAAAAACGGCAGCTTGACGTTTACTTGGAGAGAAAGTAACATTTTGCATGGCGGAAACTAAGAATGAGATATCAGCAAGCATGAAAATAATTATTCCTATCCTGATTTATTGATCAAAATTCTTCTATGTCTTTTTCACGTTTATTGCAGGTTATCGAGAAGAAAGACACGGGGATAATCGAGGGAAGCAAAGAGGAGCACAAAGAGATGTTTGATCGACGGACCACCGCTTTTAGAGTTGAGCGGCAGCCAAACCATTTCAGTTGCGATTTTCCCGAGGGCGGTCCAAAAACAACCGATGACAGTCCCCTCCAACCGTTTTTCCAAACCACCTTGAAGACTCGCCTCAACTACGTCCAGCTCAAGACGTGTAAAAGAAGCGCTTCTTGGGAGGCAAACTCAGGTATTTTCTTTTATGTTTTAGGCATTACAATATATAAAAAATATATAATAATAAAAAAAACAAAAAATAAATTAAATTAATAAAAAATTAATATAAAAAAAATAATTAAAACCATATATAAATTAAATAAAACTATAATAAAAATAAACAACATTAAAATTTTAATTAATAATAAATTTATGCGAATATATGAGGATGGGTACAACGCAGAATCTAGAGACGAGAATAGGAACGATAGTTTTATTTCATAAAAGATGGTTACAACACCATTACAACGTGTGAAGGTCTAACACAAAAGCAAAAAAAACTGCGAATAAAGACAGAAACAATAGTTTATTTTGGTTCATAGGGGGGTTACACACAAGTGCACCTTGTGATAACCCACACACGAAAGCAAGTAAAACTCCAAACAAACCCAAAAGAAGAACAAGGTAAAGTGATAGCATATTAAATTATGACGAATCCTTGCATACTCTTCACTCTCATCTCACGATCTTGTTGTTGTCCCCAAAAACATCGTGGCTAGTAACCTAAATAATGAAAATAAGATGCTGAAGACGTGGGTTTATGGTAGATGATGCTATGTGTTGTTCAACCACTGTCTCATTTATAGGCATGAACGGCACAAAAATATCATTGTCATATCAGCAAATCCCATAAATGATACAGACGAATTTTTGACTTGGATGATCTGACGCCGCGCGAGAAAGTGATATTTCTTTTGTCGATTATCAGATTTTTCCTCGCGCCAATCGTTCTCGAAAAATTCGTCGATTGCGTGTCAATCATAGTTAAAAATATATATTATAATAATCATAATATATATATATTAAAAAATATATATATAATAAACAAAAAAATAATAATAATAATATAAAAAAATAATAATAATAAAAGAAAAAATATATATATAAAAAATAAAAAATAAATTTTTTTTTTGAAGTCCACGGCCAATGATTCGTCAGTCACGGCGCGAATAGGCCCAAAACCATTGCTACTGTCCACATTCACGGCCATGTGCTTAGCCATTCACGGCCGTGAATCGTTGAGCAACAATCCATGTCTCACACTGCCTACATTCACGGCTTGTGTGACCTACTGAGCGCGGTCGTGAACGATGCATTATCATACACTGCCCGTAGCACGGCTTGTGGATACTCATTCACGGCCGTGATTAACGGGTTATATATAAAAAAAAATAAATAAAAAAATAAAATCAAAAAATATAATAATAATAATAAAATTAAAAAAAAAAACAAAGGGTGTCACGGACCGTGCCTGGGAGTCACGGCCGTGAAGCTGACGGGTTAAACTCACTGCCGAGTTCACGGCCATGGCACTCGACTCACGGCCGTGAGTTCGACGAAAGGAGCATTCTGCTCTCTTCACGGCTAATTGAGTGCATTCACGGCGTGAATGTGCGATTTTCAACTATTTAAAATTCATTTGATTCCTCCTTTCGTTATCACAAACGAAAAACTTCCAAAGATCGAGGATTTCTCGCCAAATCCATCCCGAAAAACACAACTCCGGCCACCACGTTCGCCACTTGCATTTTAGCGACACCAAAAAACAACCATCTTCCCGCTTTTCACAGTGATTAAATCAACAAGGTATATGTCCTTTCTCGCAAGGCTTTTAATGGACGATTTTCGCATTTTTTTTCGGATTTGGGTTCGAATGAACGTTCACATGCTCTCCCATGGAAAGATTTATGCTATAAACGTGTGAGCTGACAGATTTGTCGTTTTGGTGTGTTAAATTTCGATTTTGGGCGATACCCTAATTTTCGAATTGGGGCTTTACAATTTGGGTCAAATGGGGGTTTGTATGTTTTGGTTAGATATATGCTGTGAATGCCTTGGGTGTGATCAATTTCATGATTTCATTCGTTAAAATTTCAGTTGGGGACGACGAACCGTAAAATTCGAAAAATTGGGGTTTGTCAATTTGATTGGGACTGTTTAATTTGTTGATTTCATGCGTTAATTTCGATTTGGTTTGATGAACCCTAATTTCACAAATTGGGGAATTTTGGAATTTGTAACGGAATTGGTTGCGTTTAATGGTTTTGTTTGCCATTGATTCATCGAATAGAATCTAGTATGTGCTTGGTTGATCTATTATTGTCATTTGAAAGAGTATTGTAGTTCGCCTTTTATGTGTTCGACAAAATGCCGCTTTGAATTTATATATGTTTTGTTTTGGAATTATCATTTTTGTCGCAACGTTGGTCGAGTCGAGCTGTGTTGATTATTTCCTCGCCAACTCACATTTGGACTTCTAGGTACCATGGGTAAGAGCCGAACCGCTGCCGGACGTGCTAACGATTCGCGATCAACGAGTCGTCCACGCGAGGCCAAAACACGCCGTCACTACTAGAGGCTATGGGGCAGTTGACGATGAGACACACCAGGCCCGTTACAACCGGCTAAAGAATATGGAGTGCATTCCGACTGATCAATTGACCATGATACGCTGGAAAGTACAACATTGACCAGCAGGTGGCCGGCTACCTGTCACTGAGTGGGTGGCTAGATTTCTTTCACATCGACGAGCGGGATATAAGGAGCTGACACTGGAGTTCCTGTCCACCTTCGCCCACGACGAATTGGCGGAACAAGATCACATTCCGGGCGTTTAACACAGAGGATGCGGCGGACATTCAAGACATCTGCCGTGCAATTGGGACACCGGAGCTACCTTACGGGCACACAGGGCTAACAGTATTACAAGAATTACCTGGAAGACTGGAACTTTCGTCAGGCCGGTTGGGAAGAGATTACGAGACCCGGCGAGCCCCCCTTCAGCGTCAAAACGTCGAAGGCCTCGTCGCTCAGGAGCCCCGGCCTGCGATATATCCATCGGCTCATGACGACTTCGCTCACACCAAGGGGCGAGTCACACGGCGCGATAGGCCTTCGCGACCTCTTCTATTTACTCAAGATGCAGCGCGGGGAAACACGTACACCTAGGAATGGCCCTGAAGCACGCCTTCGCGGTCCAAGCCGACGTTCGTAGCCACGGGAAGATCGCAGTAGCGCCATTTATTACCAGGGTCATCAAGGGCCTTAATCTGTGGCCAGCCAATCCACCGGAGATGCAGATTGTGGGCGGGCGTAATCTAGTCAACGAGGATATTATGCTGAAGATGAAGATGTTGATCAAGGCGCCCAACTGGTCCCGCTCGAACAAGCTTACGTCTGGCACGAGGTTTACCGTGGGCAGACGGACCTCGGTGACGCATTTCCCCAGCCACTGGAAATTGCGGGTGAAGGGCCAGTTCCGGTGCACCCAGACACTGCCGACACTTCCCATTCCTCCGGCTACCACGAAGGGGAATCATCAGGGGTCGCTCCTTACGCGTCAGCCGCAGACCTTCACACACTACGCGAGGACATGCTACGTTACCATGAGGAGGCCATACGGCGTGACGAGGAGACACGGCGCCGCCAGGACGAGTATGAGCGTCGAAATGAAGAAGCCCACCGACGCTACCGCGAGGAGCAACAGCGATATGAGCTGGCCCTTCAGGCGATGGACGCCGCGATGAAACATACACAGGAGTCCGTTCGACTTGCTCAGGAATTGATGGCTCACCTTCGCCCGCGGCCACCATCGCCCCCACCACCACATTAGTTTCGTTTATGTTATGTTTTTCTATTAGTACTCTTTTGTGTTGGTCTAGTACTCATGTACTTGTGATGACTATGACAAATTTTGTTATCTTTTTTTATTTCCTCCGTACGTTTAATTTTCTTTTGAGTGTTTTCAGAAAACGTGACACGAATTCAGACTACGACTCAAAATATTTCAAAATCAAGTTCAACTACATCAGATGGTAGAAGACGGACCGCGCCATTTTTTTCAGGGGAGTCACGTTTATTCAATTTCTGTTACCTTCCTTTTATTTATTTTACACGTTGAGGACAGCGTGCATCTTAAGTGTGGGGAGGGGGAATTTTGTTGGGAATTTTGTTGAAAATTTACGTGAAAATTTTTATGACGTGCCGTGGCTATTAAATCTATGAAAATATGGCATGATATTTGCGTTCATCTCAAAGTGGATTGCATATTAGGGAGTCTAGTAAGCGATAAAGACATGCATCAGTGATTTAATCTTTTAGCATGAATAGATTTAGTGTTACTTTGAGAGATTCACACACATAACCCATGTTCCGTTGTGAGAGTTTGAGCTGACGAGCTTTTGCTCATTTTCTTGGTTGTGTGAGTAGTGCATAATTTACGTCTGTCTAGAACTTGCTTGTTTGATACGCATTGAAATTTCTTATAGCGTGTTTTGTATGAATATGACGAAGGCATTAGGAAATAAGTCCACGGCCAAAGTTCCCTACCGCGACTGATCACGTAGTTAGCCACTTTGAGCCTAAGCCTATTTATTTCTTACACTTCGTATATCATAAGCCACTAACCTAAATCAGCCTCCAGAGATCATCTGAACCCGAGTTAAGCAGAAGTGAAAGTCGAATGTCAAAGTCGAAAAGCATAGTCGGATGACGCCTCAAGACAACGCCGAAAGCAGTCAAGAACCCCCTCCTCAACAAGTTTTAACTCACAAGGAGTTGGCGTAAGGGCAGCGCACCGTAATGCGAAAGGGTATTCGAAAAAAAAAAAAAAAAAAAAAGAGCGAAAAAAAAAAAGGGAAAGAAAAAAAAGAGGAAATGGTGGGGCTGGCTGGGAAACTGAAGCAAGAAGAGGATGAACTGTTGCGATAAGAAAGAAAGAACCTTTCCTTCGATAATCTTCCAGTCTCGTGAATTCCACATCATCTATCATTTTGAGACTTGGGAGAAGAAAGGCTTAGTGGAACGCAGCAGAAATAAGAGGAATATGAAGACGGCGTAACTGAAAAGGCTAATTCTTGGCGCGCTTAGACAATGACATGGAGACCGACACGACTGCTACTCATATGTGATTCCACTACCCACTCATTACTATCTGATCCCGTTTAACCCGAGAAAAAGACCTTCTGATTCATGCTTACTGCTATAAGTAGTAGACGTGCGATTGACTTGCAAGCATATGGTTAGACTAGATTATTGCATGAATTGAGTGATTCACCGATATATTAGCCTATACACTGAGTGATTTGAGTGAATCCTTGCGAGGTGTGGATCTCAATTAGTAGTGCTAAGGAAATTCGTGTTGATTAGTGATGATTATTGTTGCAGTGTCATAATTGCTTGCTTGATACATTTGTGTTTCCATCTGCGTTGGTGATTGTGAATGACCATGACACTATGTTGCTACCTTTTCTTGCTCCTAATTTGCTTGATGACAAGCAAAAGCTTAAGTGTGGGGAGGTTTGATAACGTATTTTAATACGTTTATTGTTGTATTTATTTGGGCTATAATAGGATATTTTTGGTAATTCCGTGCATTTCTTGGCTCTTTTTTACACCCATTTAAATATTGTAGGACCTTCGAATGGTATTGAGCGAAAAGGAACGAAACGAGGCGAAAAGGGTGCGAAACGAATCAAGTATGAAGCTGTCAAGCACACTTCACGGCCGTGAATCACCTCGCAGGAGGCCGTGAACGTGGGCAGTGAGAGTAAGAAGAAGTAAGCCTCCAGTATCACGGCCGTGAACCCTGATGTACAAAGCCGTGAATGCGAACAGAAAGTTCAAGGAACGTGTCACGGCTGTGAGCTCCCTTGCAAGAGGCCGTGAACGACGGCAGAGAGTTGGAGAAGCTTATTCACGGCCGTGACTGGCATGCACGAAGCCGTGAACGACAGCAGAGACTTAAATAAAGAAAAGACCTCAAGTGTCACGGCCGTGAAGCCTTATGCAACAAGCCGTGAATCTAGGCAGAGAGTTTCAACGAAGGAAAATCCCACTGATTCACGGCCGTGGAATGTCAGTGCAATAGGCCGTGACCTGTGCCAGAAGTCAAGATTTAGGGTTTAAGCCACTTTCATGGCCGTGAAGGGTTTTGCACGAGGCCGTGACTCATGCCAGAAAGTCAAGAAATAGGGTTTGAGCCGCCGTCACGGCCGTGAGGGCCCATTAAGAGGCGTGAACGTGCCAAAATTCAAGATTTTAGCCCATGTTCGAAGCATAAAAAGGTGAGGCACCTTAGACTGAAAAACAACTTCATAGGGACGAAAACTTAGAGCAAAGAAGAGAAGGAAGAACACTAGAAGCAGTCCCGTGATTCGGAGAAGCTGAAGGACGGTCCAACAACGAAGCTCGCTCATACGATCGAGGAACGAGAGCTCCACCTCAGAAAACGCCATATTCACTTCTTAGGGAAGTTTTTATGAGTTCTCTATCCTCGTTTCCCTTAAATCTCATTGTTGTGACGTTCAATATGAGTAGCTAATCCTCTTGTGTGTTCGGGAATAGATGAACGTTGGGTTATGTCGTAGTTAAGGCGTAGGATAATCGGAACACGTGTATTCGACTATTTATCGTTCTTATGATATGCTTCTTCGTATCAATATGTCTATGTGTGATATGAAGGTGGGTATATCGTTTAGGGCGATAGCTAAATAACGATAAGGCCGTTCGTAGCCGTTAGGATTTGAGTATAGGGACAGCAAATACTTGATCCTCGCCATCTAGTAATCGCTAAACTTAGATTCCCACGAACATTTAGGGCGATAGCAAATCCGCGAGTGGGTAGGAAATTACTGCGATTTAGTCGATTTCACGTAGGAACGATATTTCCGTAGCTTTAGCTGACAGCACCTAGCGGGATTCGAATCCCGAACACATTTTATCATCTTAAGTCACTCTTATTACTTCTAGTTGTGTCCTTAGTCTTCCGATCCTTAAGTTGCTCTGTTAAGTTAGTCGTAGTATAAACAAATCCTACTATTTATTTAGGCTAAATATCGATTCGATAGGTTAATACTAGTACTCAATTTATTCCTCGTGGTCGATACTCGGATATTCACTATAGCTATATTACAAACGATAGGTACACTTCCTATCGCAGCGTGATTCTAGTTATAATATATTCGGTTTTAATTATTACTTGACGTACGCACGCTCTTTTATTTAAACACACACGCAAGCGATCAAGTTTTTTGCGCCGTTGCCGGGGAATAGATTGATATTAGGAACACCCCTAGTTCGGTAATTTAGCTTTTCCAGTTTTTGGTTAATTGCGTTATTTGTTTCTACATCATTATTAGTCTCGTTACCTTTTCAACGTATTTGTCTAGTTCTTCGCTAAATTCGTTTTCACTCATTGAAGGTACTGTTTGACGGTGGATGACCCGAAGCCACCCATCAGGTCCAATTGTTGAAGGAGATCCAGATTTCGAGCGGAAATTGCAAAGGCAGCTCAGATACAATTCAGAAGGCACGGCTAGTAACTATCAAGAAGCGTTGGTTAGCTATTCAGAGGACAACTCTCAGGAGTCAGCAGACAATTCTCGAACAGAGACGTCCAAAGACAATCGAGAGATAGAAGTCGAGATGGCAGACTGAAGAGAGTACGACCCACCAAGACCAAGAAGAGGAAACACTTTACAAGATTACTAAGAACGCCTCCCTCGGCGATACAGAATCGGCGATTGTTATTCCTCCGATCGCGAACAACGATTTTGAGTTGAAGCATGCTTGGCTTCAGATGATCTTTCAGACGGCTCAGTTTGAGGGGAATCCTGATGATGACCCGTACTCCCACCTGAAGGCTTTCTACAGTAACAGACACCATCAAGATCAACGGGGGTCCCGAGTGACGCGATTAAGCTAATGTTGTTCCATTTTCATCAAGTACAGTGTTTCCACTCAAGTACAGACACCATCTTTATTTAGGCTAAATATCGATTCGAAGGTTAATACTAGTACTCAATTTATTCCTCGTGTTCGATAATTGGATATTCACTATAGCTATATTACAAACGATAGGTACACTGCCTATCGCGCGTGATTCTAGTTATAATATATTCGTTTTAATTATTACTTGACGTACTCGCACGATCTTTTATTTAAACACACACGCAAGCGATCAAGCTCCAAGCCATATCTCATTCGACATGCCTCTGCAACAACTCTGGCGAATCTAACCATGTTGCTGACGATTGCTCTATGCCATTACGGTGTAGTCAATATGGTCAAATTATCCATGAAGTCATCGATTGTCAAGTATCGAAACGTTTTCATTGTAACAGTGAAGAGAATTATGCAAAAAAATTGTGACGAACGTACATGAGGATAGGGCGCTTTGACATCGTTGAAGGAATTCAAAATCTTTGGGTTAAATGGAGGTGATAGAAACCTCGGATGTCCGCCATTGCTACCAGAAAGCGTCATCGTAACTCATTTACTACTCGCGCCTTTCTATCAAGGATGCTGTTAGTTCACCCCTGGTATCGAAGCAATGAAACCTCATGTTTACCGAGCTTCTAGTTTTTGGCTTTCTTGGAAGAGCGAGGTCATGTGAGAGTTAGGTTGTTTAGGGTCAATCGGCTTATTGAAATGGTGAGAAATAATCTCAATGCCCGATAAAGACTCGCACGTGACAGAAAATAAATAAAAACTAAAAGCAGCCAAGTCAATTATTGCAACAGTGGAATAAAGGAATAGCCAACCAAGTCAACATAAAACAAAAGAATCAAGATCCTACAGCCGAAATATAAATATCACAGCAAGGTAACAAATTTTGGCCGAAAATCTAGCAATATTTTTTTAAAGTAAGGTAAGATAATTTTTTTGGATTTTGAAGTTATTGTAAATATAGATTTGGGCCAAAATTTGTTATACTTATATTGGTATTTTATCTGCGCACATTTTGTATGTGATAACAAATTTTGGCCTAAAATCAATATTTGCAATAATTTCAAAATCCAATTGCACAAATAAAATGTGTGCCGATAAAATACCAATATAAGTACAACAAATTTTGGCCTAAAATCTATATTTACAATAATTTTTATAATAGTAAGGTAAGAGAAGTTTTTGCATTTGAAATTATTAATGCACGTACAAAATGTGCGCTGATTAAATACCAGTATAAGTATAACAAATTTGGCCTAAAATCTACATTTGCGGTAGTTTTTTAAAAAGGTAAGATAACTTTCTGGATTTTGAAAATTATTGAAAATATAGATTTTAGGCAAAAATTTGTTATACATATATTGGTATTTTATAGGCGCACATTTTGTAAATGCACATTTCTCTAGTTTGGACAGAATATGGAGAACACATATGATCGTTTGATCAAAATTTGCATGTTCAAGAAAGGTGTGTGTATTAGATATTGATTTGTAGCCGACCAGATTTTATAACCACGATGCAGATCGGATCTACTAGCTTCCTAGAACAAACTTTCTATCTGTAGAAGATTTGTCACTTACGAGCGTTGATTTGAGTGATGAAGATCTCGCCAATTTACCGATAACATGTAATGCATTGTAACGTCTAACTGTTGACAGGATTGTCAGCCTCCGACACATCATAATTAACATGAATGTTGGCTTTCTAACTGATCTTAAAGTTATGTCTGCTAAGGATTGCAAACAATAACGTTCATGGTGACTTTGGGAATGTGCCGTTCTTGGTGGAAATCTCTATTGGAAATGGAGCGCATTGTTTGGACGTATTTCTGATGCATATGATTACGCCACTACTGAACCAGGTGACGCATTTAGAGATCTTCGTGGGTCCTCCCACGCCATCGGTAATTTTTTTAATTATTCTTTTTTTAATTTCGAATGGATTGCAAGTTCTAATTTGTTTTTCATAATTATTCAGGACGATGTCAATGCATTTCCCTACTTTCCTAACCTTCGACATCTAATGATGAGAGTGGATGCCTTGGAAGATAATAGCCTCTTAGGAGGTGTTTGTTTTGAGGTGATCCTCGAAAACATCACCTTGATTAGACCCGTGTAATGATCCCGGATGTAATCCTGGTGTGAGGAATAAAATCCAACGCATTTTACTGGGGTAATTTTCATCTTCGTTCACGTCCAGGATTTTCCAAGTGCACAAAGCTGAATCAACTAGATTAACAGTGAATGGAACAGAAATTCATGGAATATGTATAGTTGTTGAATTTTATCTAGGAGTTAAGTGAAAATTTTTTAACAGTCACTGTTATATGACTTTCTTGTTTGTGTGATTTCTTCTAATGTATATTTGTGTGCAGTTCCCATCGGGACTTTCTTTTCGCCGCTATAATTGTGTGCAATGTGACTACACTCGAATAACTGTCTTGCGCCGTTAAGTTGTATATAATGTGGCCACAATGGTCATATTTCCCACTATTGCAAAATGGAGGCAAGGTGTTATCATTGTGGCAGCACACAATATGTCGCTAGGCAATGGGCTGAACACTTTGAGGTCTGAAAGAGAATACCACTGATCATTTATAAAGGTGAAGTTCTATAAAAGAGTTGAGTGAAAAGTGTTTCAGCACTAAGAGGTTATTTGTTGTTGGTGTTTTCTTCTAAGTGTTTCTATTTTCAGCTCCAAGCTCATTTGAGTTGCCGATGCAACAACTTTGGTGAATCTAACCATGTTGCAAACGATTGATCCATATCATTACGGTGTAGTCACTATAGCAAATTTTCCTCATCGATTGCCAAGCATCCAATACAGCCTACAACCTTGAAGCCTCGAGGACAGTGTCGAGCTGTTAGAGCGTGAGGTCTTTGGCATGCCGAGGTGGGACCCGATGTTCGACAAGCACGGAAGCAGATAGCGGAAAAGAGTCACGGGCTTCCGCTTGTAATAGTGGTTGTCAGGGTATTATCGAGAGGATGCTCCATTCTTGTGAAGACTAGAGGGCAAAGAGAAACACGTGGAAAGAATTTTTGGAGAGGCTGGAGTACCTTCATGAAGACCCGAAGAACAATTGAGAGTGTTCTTTCGTTGACCTACAAAGGCCACCGTATCACCTACGTGCTTGCTTTCTGTACTTTGGGGATTCCCCAGGGACATCGAGATCACGACGTGGAACCTATTTCAGCTATGGATCGCCGAAGGCTTCGTTCGGGAGAATAAGGAAGAAACCTGGCGAAAGACCTTGAAGAGCTCGTATGCCGGAACTTGGTGACCGTTGTCCGGAGGAATTCCAGCGGCAAGGTGAAAACTTGCCGAACACACGAGCCGCTCCGGAAGTTCTGCAAGAAGCAGGCCGAGATAGAGAACGAGAATTTCCTCAAAAAGATCGTAGTGCGGGAAGGAAGGCTGGATCTCGAGGTGACGGGCGACGACAACGACAGCCGTCTCTACATCCATTCGAATATTTTCGAGCGGTTCGTGTCTTCCAGCCCTTGCAGATGGGGAGTCTGTTCGCTGGTTTGCTTCTCAAAGGTGAAGGAAGCTTTGAGAATGAAGCACGCTTCCACTATTCGGGACTGCTTTCAAGTTGCTGTGAGTCTTAGATGTGAAGTCCGTCGTGTTCGACGGAGTCCCCACAGTTATGTACGAACTACTATATCTGAGGTATGCCCATCTGTATTTCAGCTCCAATGTTCTTCAGAGGGATTTTTCGAAGCTCTGGAACATAAAGACCCTTATCATCGACATGTCGGAGCCTACCCTCGACATACAAGAAAAAATATGGCGCATGCGTCACTTAAGGCATGTAAAGGTCAACATCGCAATCGCGATGCTCCCCGAACCGAAGGATGACGTGATCGGCGCGCGGCTCTTCAGCGGTCGTGATAGAGACCCTCGAGATTAGGTCGCCCGAGAGCTGCACGACGGTCATCTCAAAGCAGCAGCGGGCATCTAAGAGGCTAGCATTCGCGGGAGGCTCATATGATAACGAAGAGAGGCTAAGCATTCGAGCGGGAGCTCGCGGAGTTGACAAAGCCCCTCCAGACTGTCGATGGTGATCGACGGCGGTGGTGGGGGATCGTTCGATCATATGGCGGAGTTGACAAAGCTCGAGAAATTGAAGCTTCTAAACGACGCATCTACTGCCCCTCCATTGCCACGCCTTCCTCCATCTTCTGGGCTCCCCCCAAGTTGAAGATGCTGACGTTGTCGAGGACCTTCCTCGATTGGAGCCAGATGCAAGTCCTTGGTCTTCTCGAAAGCTTGGAGGTGCTCAAGTTGAAGAAAGAAGCAGTCATGGGTGATTCTTGGGAAACTGATCGTGATGAATTTCTAAGCCTCGAGGTCCTGTTCATAGAGAGCTCAACTTTAAGGGAATGGAAGATGTCGGCGGCTGGGATATTCCCCGAGATTATGCGCATTGAGTTGAGGAACTGCGGCAACCTTCAACAAGTCCTATCGGGTTCGCTCAAAAACCGAATCTAGGTGTACTAATCCTGGATAACTGCCTCAGTGTCGTCGACTCGGCGAACGAAATCAAAACGAAGAAGATGGAAGTCGATGTAGCTGCTGAGTTCAACGTGATCGTTGTTAAGGTATATTGTCTTTCTTGCTTGTCAACAATCAATCAGATTTTTTGAGTCTAATAAAAATGTTTGTGTGCAAGTAGAGCTGCTGCCCAAGAGATATGCTTTCTTCACGCCAGAAATATGCACTCAAGGAAACTTTGAATGATTATAATGATGATGATGACAGTTTGTTTGGTGTTGTTTCCTTTTTCTTCTTTTTTTCCTCATGGATTGAGAATAATGAGAACTTGGATAATGGTATTGACGGGATTGTTTGACAAACATATATGGATTGAAAACTCTGACTTGGATTGGACCTAATGCCATCTATTATTGAAAATTCACACAGTGAAGTTGGGCATGCAACTCCTCTCCTTATTATTCCGTTTGGTATGTTTTTTCTTGTTTTATAATCGCAATCCTGATTGAATCTAGTAGAATAACTTGGAAATCGATTGGTGAAATTCGGAACACTGATCTATCGGCAAACATACGATCAAACTTGCTGAATAAGAATTGAGATAAACATATTCCCAACACATGTTTCTTATAAGTTATGCATTTTTATTTACTACAAAAATGTTTTCATTATGATTTAGGGTGTTTTGACCTCGTTGAAGGAATTCAAAATCTTTGGATTAATGGAGCGGAGAAGAACATCGGATGTCTGCCCTTGCAACCAGGAAAGCTTCATCATAACTCATGTGCTATCTTGGCTTTCTATCAAGGATGCTATTAGTTCAGCCCTGGAATCGAAGCAATGGAACGTCATGTTTGCAGAGCTTCTAGTTTTTTGCTTTCTTGGAATTGGAGCGAGGTCATGCGAGGATTATGTGTTTAGGGTCAATCGGCTTATTGACAATGTTGAGAATTAATCTCAATGCCCGATAAAGACCCGCATGTGTTGAAAAAAAATAAAAACTAATAAGCAGCCAAGTCAATTATTGCAATAGTGGAATGAAGATACCAACCAAGTCAACATAAAACAAAAAGAATCAAGATCCGACAACCAAACTATAGATATGACGCATGATAGCAATTAAGTCATAGAATGTGTGTGTTGTGTGTGTGTGTATACGTATACATGCAATGTGTAAGATACGAGTGAGGAAGGATCTGAAAAAGTGTCTGTAAAAAATGCACATACAAAATGCGCGCCAATGAAATACCAATACAAGTATAACAAAATGTGGCCTAAATATGCGATGATAAAATATCAATATAAGTATAACAAATTTTGACCTAAAATCTAGCAATAATTTTTTAGTAGTAAGGTAAGATAATTTTTTGGATTTTGAGTTTATTGCGAATATAGATTTTAGACGAAAATTGTTATACTTATATTGGTATTTTATCGCCGCACATTTTTTATGTGATAACAAATTTTGGCTTAAAATCTATATTTGCAATAATTTCGAAATCTAATTGCAATACTAAATGTATGCCGATAAAATACCAATATAAGTATAACAAATTTTGGCATAAATCTATATTTGCAATAATTTTTATAATAGTAAGGTAAGAGAAGTTTTTGGATTTTGAAATTATTAATGCACATACAAAATGTGCGCTGATAAAATATCAATACAAGTATAACAAATTTTGGCCTAAACTCTATATTTGCAATAATTTTTTCAATAGTAAAGAGAATTTTTTGGATTTTGAAAATTATTGAAAATATAGATTTTAGGCCAAAATCTATTATACATATATTAATATTTTATCGCGCACATTTTGTAAATGCACATTTTGTTTTAGTTTGGACAAAATATGGGGAACACATATTGATAGTTGGATCGAATTTGCATGTTCAAGAAAGGTGCGTATATTAGATATTGATTTGTAACTGGGCTGATTTTATAACCACGATGCATATAGGATCTATCAGCTTCCTAGAACAGACTTTCTATCTGTAGAAGATTTGTCACTTACGAGCGTTGATTTGAGTGGTGAAGATCTCGCGCAGTTTACTGATAACATGTAATGCATTACAACGTCTAACTTGTTGAAAGGAGTGCCAGCCTCCAACACATCATAATTGACATGAATGCTGGCTTTCTAACTTATCTTAAGCTTTGCTCTTACTTAGGATTGCAAACAATAACCATCATTGGTGCTAACATTCGATAATTACATTGTTCGCATGGTCGACTTTTTGAGAATGTGCCGTTCTTGGAGAAAATCTCTATTGGAAATGGACCACATTGTTTGGACGTATTTCTGATGCATACGATTACGCCACTACTGAGCCAGGTGACGCATGTAGAGATCTTTGTGGGGCATCCCACTCCGTTGGTAATTTTTTAATTATTTTTTTTACTTCCGTTGGATTGCAAATTCTAATTTGTTTTTCATAATTATTTAGGACGATGTCAAGGCATTGCCCCACTTTCCTAATCTTCGACATCTAATGATGAGAGTGGATGCCTTGGAAGATAATAGCCTCTTAGGGGGTGTTTGTTTTGAGATGATTCTCCAAAACATCACCGTGATCCTTCCATCGCTTCCTAATAACCGTGTTTGTTTAGCGTCAAAGTGATGAGTCATCACCGTGATGGAGGATCACCGAGGTATCAAAACGGGATGATATTCCAGCTTTTGGATCACCCCAAAAAAGCAGACGATCCTCCATCACCGTGATAGGATGATGTTTTCGATATTTCTTTGGACAAAATTACCCCTTACTTTTAACATTCATCCCTTATATACACTTATTCCTATTTTAAATTACATAACCAACATATTTAAATATGACATCTTCACAGCATCACCCAGACATCACTGCGTTTAGACAAACATAATATTCCAATATCACATTGATATGCAAAATGAAATATCACCCAAAACAAATACAGTGATGACATATCATCTTGATTCACATCACGGCGATATCCTCATCACGGTGATGTGAGTATCACCCTGATGTTGGATCACCGAAACAAACACCCCCTTAAGGAAGAAAGGCCTTCGACAATTACTATAACTTTTATTTCTTGTTGCTGAATCTAACCTCAAAATTTTCGTATTGAGTGGTTATTTCGGCCGAATGGCCGAATTAGAAATTATAAGGCAATTGATGAAGATCGTCGTTGACCCAATGAGATTATACGGCGAAGGTCAAACTAAATTGCATTTTCACTTTAGTGCTCGATTGCATGCCAAGAAGCACTTGCGGGAAGTATTGGAGATGCCGCCTAATATTGAGTTGGTAATTCTTTAGTTGCATGTGTAATGTATGCAATATAAAAGTTTACGGATATATCGTGCCTTATAGTTAACTTTTATCAATCTTTGCCTATTTTTTTCATACTATATAAAAATTTCCATGGCACAAATGAAACTTTCCTCCCACTCCCAGGAATTCATTAAGGGTGCATTTGGATTCGTATATTTGAACGAAATCGCTTCATATTATGAATTTCAAAATCGTAATTTCAAATCCAGATTCATTATTTGGCTATTGTTAGAATTTCGAAATTCGGATTCAAAATGGAGCTCGACTTGAGCTCGTGAAGCTCGTCGAACTCGATTTCTAATGTTTTCTTAAAATAATGTAAAAAGGTACAAAATAAATAAAATAAAAATTATGAATAATATTAAAAAAAAACTCGTGAAACGGCTTGCGAGCTTTCGAGCGCCCACGAGTGAGCTCGAGCTCGAGCCGGCTCATTCGCGAATCCTTGACGAGCTCAACCTCGACAAGGGCTCGTCGAGCTCGAGCCGGCTCATTCGCAAATCCATGACGAGCTCGAGCCGGCTCATTCGCATATCCATGACGAGCTCGACTCGGCTCATCGAGCATGCGAGTCGGCTCAACTCATCGTTCACCCATAATTATTATTATGATTATTATTATTATTAGTTGCGAAAAACTTGTTATGTGCTCAGCTTTGGGTTAAAAAACGGACCATTCGATACGGAATTTCAAATCCGACAAATTATAAGCGTTTGGGTTTCATCTCGGATTTGGACGAAATCGAAATCCAAATCGGTGTCATAGCCAAACGGAAAATATTTAGGAAATAATCGAAATCCGAAATCCAAACAGGGCATAAGACAAATTTTTTCTGGAAAGTTCCTACTGGGCTGCAACATGTCTATATTTTATTTATTGGATAAAGTTCTTGACATGTCATCTTGGACTATAAATTCTCTACCATCTGCGTGTGAAGGCGGCTGCAATGTGTATATATATTAATATCCCGTTGGATGACTTTGTTAGTCCAGTACCAAATTTGGTAGTCTTACAAAACTACGTCCAAGGTGCGCCGAAAGCTTCGGACATCAAAAGTGGTGGATTCTTCACATCCCAAGTTTAAGAGGGCGACCTTCAAGCCCAATGATGGAGACAAGGATGGAAATGACGTAATAGAGAAGAGTGGATTGGCTTTTCCTCACACTGCCTTGCTTCTGGGGAGATAATGGTCTCTTGTCTTGGAGACAAGGATGGAAATGCTCAAGGAAATGGATTTCTCTTCCTTGACTCTGACTTCAATGTGAAAGGAAGGTCAGCAAAAAATGCTTCACATCTGCAAAAAACAGAAATCATATTTATCGATACAAATTATATGATCATAGGTAACCTGGGAACAGCCCGCTTTTCGGTTATGATTATTGGTATCAGCCTCGGCACAAGACCATAATTAGCACATCGTTGGAAGGGTTCAATCTCAGCACGTCGCAGAAGATCTTTAGGGTAGGCATTTGCATGTTTATAGCTGGTCCGAGGGTGCTTGAAGAAGACCTTGGATCTTGGAAATACTGGGCTCTTACCTTTAGAGGTGAATGAAGAAGCCATAATATGAATGCTTCTTACAAATCTGCGTGTATGCATTCTCAATATGCCATATTACGCAAATAAGATTCTTCAACGACCCAGACAAGGACGTGGGGTTCGTGGGGTATGCCTTGTCGAGCAACATGGTGAGGTTTTTCAAGAAAGAAGATGGATCATGGAACCATGAGGTATATATATAATGGAAAAAATCAAAACATTCGTACGATTTTCTCAAGTTAAGATAAATCTGAATAACCACCTTCTTTAACTCGATAGCTGCTCCGGTGAAGCCAGTCAAAGTCCAAAACTGGATATTGCCCGAGATTCCGGGCCTAGTAACAGATTTCTTGATTTCTCTTGACAATCGTTTATCTATCTGTCAAATTGGCTTCACGGCAATATGAGGCAGTACAATATCGAGGATCCCGCAAATCCTAGGCTCACTAGTCAGCTCTTCGTCGGAGGTTTGTTCAAAAAGGGGAGCACAGTGTTTGCCGAGGCTGAAGATGGTACGACTTAGTTGAAATCACCAAAGTTCAGGTAATCTTCACAAAGTCATACCCTTTTCGTGAAAATAATCTTGGCTCAGTGCGAGCGAACCCATCAGTTTAAAAACTGCTTACTCTTGTGTTGCTAAGGGGCATGAACTGAGAGGAGGGCCTCAGATGATACAGCTAAGCTTAGATGGGAAAAGGTTGTATGCTACCAATTCCCTCTTCAGCACTTGGGACCGTCAGTTTTACCCCGAGCTCGTCAAGAAAGGGGCCCACATGCTGCAGATCGTCGTCGATACAGAGAATGTCGGGCAGAAGATCAACCCTGACTTCTTCGTGGACTTTGGGTGAGCCCGACGGTCCATCCTTGGCTCATGAGATGAGATATCCTGGCGGTGACTGCACTTCAGATACATGGGTTAAAAAGTAAAAACTTTGTTATCGAATTCAATTCTCTGCTTCAGAACTATTGTGATTATTTGCTATGGATTAAAAAAATGGGTCTATTGCACGTTCTACTACCAAAAGTTTCCGCAAGAGCAGTTCCCACCCTTAAAATGATGGAATCTGTTTGCATCCCTGACAACTATTTCTCTCCCAACAATGCTGCAAATGAGCTTAAAAACTGTGTGGCAGTCGTCGCAAATTCGTAGGTTCTTGATGATACGTATCATCGACCCACGGGCAGATCTGAGCAGCCCATAAGCTAGAGCGAGCCTTTCGCTATGCCAAAAGAGCTGCCTTTCCTTTTCAGGCTCTTCCATGTCATGCAAAACCAGCGAAGTATCGGGCACATAACCTCTCTTCCTCATCTCTTCGTCTAATTCCTTCAGCAAAGCGTAGATTCGATCTTTCATAGGATGTGCACTAATCTCCCCTGCGTAGAAAACTTGGTTCTCTTTCCCTAAGTCAATGCAGCTATAACCAGGTTTCCTCTTCAACTCCATGGCCACCATCAGTTTTCTTACAGCAGACACATTCTCCCACATACACGCCCGAGCGTAGACATTGGACATGAGTATGAACGTCGTTGGATCTTCGGGTCCTAACCCTAGAAGATGGTCTGCAATTCTCACGCCTATATCTTTCCTCCCAGTTCTACAGCAAGCGCTTAAAAGGCTAGCCCATACAGCTTCGTCGGGCATGAATGGCATTGAGTTGATCACACTTTCAGCCTCCTCGATTCGCCCCGATCTTGCGTATAGATCGATCAAGCATGTGTAATGCTGAAGAGAAGGTTTTAATTTGTAGTCCTCGGCCATGGATTCGAAAAGCTGCTTTCCTTTCTCTATTAGGCCTGCATGACTACATGCGCAGATTACACCTGTGAATGTGACTAAGTTCGGTTCCAGACCTGACAAAGTCATCTTGTCGCAAAAAGACAAAGCTTCCTCTGCACGGCCGTGATGTGCCATACCGACTATGATCGAAGTCCACGAAACTACGTCTTTCTCGGTCATAGAGCTGAAAGTCTTCTCTGCACTTACCACCTCACTGCATTTAGAGTACATATCAATCAGTGCATTACCTATGTATGGGTTCGCCTCATGGCCAAAGACTATAACTAGTTTATGAAGCTGCTTTCCCAACTCCAACATGGCCAAGGCAGACGAGGCGGCGATCAAGCTCGAAAGAATGAAGGGTTCTGTTAAATCGATGCCTTCTCTCCTCAGTTCATTTAAATGGCAAAACGCAGCATCGTAATTCCCACTCTGCACCAAACCTGATATCAAAGCAGTCCAAGAATGTTCGTTCTTGCAAGGCATTAAGCGCAAGATTTCAACAGCTTCTTCTTTCCTTCCTATCTTTGCATAGCCAAACATCAAACTAGTCCAAGACACAACATTCTTCAACACGATGGAGTCGAACACTTTCCTAGCTTCGTCGGGCAACCCACATTTCGCGTAGAAATCAACTAAAGAGGACTTTACTACATCATCTCCTGAATACGGAGACACCACAAACTGGGCGTGAAGTTGTAGGCCAATTCTTACTGCAGCCAAATTAGCAGAAGCCTTGACTAGGCTCGCCATGATAAAGCAGTCGGGTTGAAATCCATCGCGAGATAGCATATCGCTGAACAAGAATAGGGTGTGCCTGGGGAGGCTGGCTTGGTTGTACGCAGTGAAAATCGATGCCCAAGAAGCCAAGTCCCTCCGCGGCGTTTCGTCGAACACATTGACTGCGTCTTCGACTAGGCCGCATTTGCCGTACATGTCGATGAGTCTGTTGGCGTAAATGAGCCCGCGAAGGTCTAAGCCAGCCTTCACGACATGGGCATGGAGTTTCTTCCCTTGGCCTGGAAGTATAAGTTTGCTGCATTGCTTGAGAAGGTGTAAGATATCGAGGTTCCGCATACATACGCTGCTACGCACATATATGCCCGTAGGTTAAAAACTGTATTTGTTGTTGTATTAAAACATAAATGTCCTAAATAAAGAAATAAATCCAAATTCAAAGAAATTTCCATGGCACAAATGTAAACCTTCCCATCCCAAAATTTTATTCTGGAAAGTTCCTACTGGGCTGTATAGTCGTTTTGATTCCTTTCTAGAAGGTCAATTTGCATATTATATATTTTCTTTATTGGGTAAATTTCTTTGCCATTGTCATCAATGGCAATAAATTCTCCACTCCGCAGTGTGTGAAGGCGGCTACAACGTGTCTACTACATATAATCTCCAAATGTATGACTTGTTATTTTAGTTCCAAAGTTTTTTTATCCTCCGAATTCGAAACTAGTTACGGACTAAATTCAATCTCTTCATTCGAATTCACACTTCATAATAAAAAATTACGTTTGAGTTTAGTAGATAATACAGCCACCAACTTTATCACATAAGTTGCAAGGCATGCAAATTAAGGTGGTATTATTATAATAATATAGTACAATGAAAATATAAAAACGTGTATATTTTGACACGTCTTTTTAAGAATATTTAATATCATTATATTGATTGTTTGTGATAGTTTTTTTTGCTAAATAAGGAATTGTGATAAAATTATTGGGACGCTCGAAATGGAAAAGTGTGATAAAATTAGTTGGACGGAAAGAGTTGTAAATATAAAACAATATTTCACCCCAAAAAGAATTTAGACCATGGAACATAATCCTAGTCAATGGTTCACGCTTCTATTCAAAGTTAGCACACTGCAAAACCACGACAGTGACCTATAAATAGACAATCTTCCTCTGCAATTTTTTCTTGCATACACAGAACTAAAATCACTCGATCTTTCTTAACAAGAGAAACAAAACTCCACACAAAACGGAAATGGCAGCAGAGATGATTAAGAACAGTTTGGTAGTGTTAAAAAACTACGTCCAAGGCGCGCCGAAAGCTTCCGACATGATCCTCAAAACCTCGACGATCGCCGCCAAGGTTCCGAGCAACCGCAGAAACGCGATCTTGGTCAAGAATCTCTACCTTTCTTGCGATCCTTTTCAGGGCATTTCTTGCCAGCATCGCCGCCTGGCACCGTAAGTCCATCGATTGCTCTGCTTACTCTTCTGTGCTTTTCCGCGTATTATAACAATCTGTTTTTCTTTTCTTCAAAATTGCAGCTAATTAGGGGAAATGGGGTATCGAAAGTGGTGGATTCTTCTCATCCCAAGTTCAAGAAGGGCGACCTTGTCTGGGGATTTACAAGCTGGGAAGAGTACAGCCTTATTACATCGCCAGATGGGCTTTTCAAGATTCAACACACCGATGTTCCCCTCTCTTACTATGCAGGAATTCTTGGTAATGAAAAAAAAAAAAAAAAGAGAAGATTCTCTCTTTCCTCGAAAAAACACAGTATTTCTTTCGATGGTTCTTCTAATGTTTCTTCTTTCTTTAGGCACGGTTGGAGTTACGGCTTACACTGGGTTTTATGAGATTTGCGCCCCAAGAAAGGGGACACCGTGTTAATTACGGCGGCGGCCGGCGCCGTCGGTCAGATCGTAGGTCAGTTGGCGAAGTTGAAGGGCTGCTATGTTGTCGGAAGTGCAGGGAGCAAGGAAAAGGTCTGTCATCTTTTACCTTACAAATTTCATATCTTCCTCTGTCAGAATCCTAACACATCTCCCTGTTCTGCACAGGTTGATCTACTGAAGAACAAATTAGGGTTCGACGACGCTTTCAATTACAAAGAAGAGCGCGATTTGGACGCAGCTCTGAAGAGGTAATTAGTTTCTGGGCTATTACACTTTCATGATTACTAGTAAAAGCTATCAACTTTGAGTCGAACTCAGCATCTCTGAGTTTCGGGGCTTGTTACCCTTCAATCATAATAAGGAAAGCTACGTTCTTTGAGTCGAACTGAAACATCTCTGAGTTTCTGGGCTTTTATTACACTGATGATAATAATAAGAAAGCCAAGTACTTCAAGTACAACTCAACATCTCTGAGTTGCTGGGGTTTTATTACACTTTGATGAAAGCTTCCTATACTTTTGAGTCCTACTGAGTTTCTGGGATTATTCCACTTCAATGACATTAAGGAGAAAGCTGCAAACTTTTGAATCATAACTGAAAACATCTCCGAGTTTCCGGGCTTATTACACCGTTCTTTTTGTCCAACTAAATCTCCATCATCTTACAATTACAACCATTTCATTGTCAGGCGATTTCCACGAGGAATCGACATATTCTTCGACAACGTGGGAGGGAAAACGCTCGACACGGTCCTCCCAAACATGAATGACCACGGGCGAATAGCCACTTGCGGGATGATATCTCAGTACCACCTCGCCCAGAAAGATCCCATACACAACATGCTTCAGATTTTGGTCAAAAGGCTCAGAGTCGAGGGCTTCAACACAGACGAAAACTTCCACCGTTACCCCAAATACTTCGAGTTGGTCTATCCGCTCATCAAAGAGGGGAAGATCACTTACATCGAAGACGTAGTCGAGGGACTCGAGAACGCCCCCAAGGGCCTCGAGGCCATCTTCACTGGCCGCAACGTCGGGAAACAGATCGTCGCCGTCGCCCGCGATTGATTGATTGATTGATACATATTTGCATCTTCTTCTTTTTTTGGTTTTTTCGGGTTTTTTTATCTTGCGATGCTGTTGTTGTTGCCGTTGTTATTCTCCTCAAATGTACTAGTTTATGTCTGATTTTTCGAATAAAAACTTCCCCACGCGAAAAAAAAAAAAAACGGTGTGTTTTCTAATCATATACCAAGTTGGGTATGATTCGACTCGCTTGGATTTTTATACGTGAAATTTTCGAAGACGTATCGAAAATATAGCGAAGTGGGTAGGGAAGAAGAAATCAACTAAAAGATTGACAATTCGAACGAGCAACGCATTGTTATTATTACAGAACGCAAAACCTGGGGGAAGAAGACAGTGTGTGGCCTGAACAATACACTTATAATACATTTACAAAGCAAACCATTGATCATCGTCGTCGTTCATCAGGTATTATTATTATTATTGTTATTATTATCATTATTATACATTTTGCATGCGATGAGTGACGTCATTCCATGGTGATGATGACAAATCTATTATCAGTTGGGGGGCGGTAGCAACACACAAGCATTGTTGAAGCAAATGCCAACACAACCAGCGATTAAGTTAACACAGTCAAGATGATTACTGCACGTACCTCCGCAGACATCACCGTCGTCCTCGCCCAGCAGCAGTTTTCTTCCGCCGTCCGAGGAGGAACCAATTGTTGGCTGCCTTCGACTTATTACAGCAGCATTTCGCTCGTTTGAAGATGATGATAATAGCTGTCTGATTGTTAATTCGTTGTTATTCTCCCTTGCCAAGCACTGCAATGGCCCAACTGCACACAAAATATACACAGTTATACACGCATATATATATGTCCAGAGAGAGAGAGAGAGAGAGACCTGATAAGGCAGTGAGGAGGAGAAGGGCTAAACGGGACATTCTAACAGCAGTGATGATCATCGTCTTCATGTTCTTTTGTATGGTTGGTTGTTAATAGCTTTTATTCTTGGATTGCGTCTATGGGTTTATTCAGAAAATGTGTGAAATTATAGAGCTTTAATGCTACGACGTTCTTAGGAGGAGGTCTTGAAGAGCCAGCACGCGAGTATAATCTTTCTGAGATACTTGAAAATGGAAAATGGCAATCCAAGGAATTTGATGATTTGATCATATACGTGACAGGCTAAGTACGTTTTATTGAAAAAAAAAAAAAGATTCAATTTTTAGAAGTTACTTCTTGTGTGGATAGATGGGAATGAACTAGGATGGATAGATGGGAATGAACTAGGAGAAAACAAGAACAGTAGCCAATTACGATCGAAGAAACACAAAGAAAAATAGTACAAGATTAGTAGATATTAATTAATTTATTTTTTTAGGGAATCTACTGAAAATATCCACTTATATAAAAAATTCGCAAGTTAGTGCTCTGTCAGATTTTTTTTATATATAACCTATTATAATATTTTTTTGCACATTGGTATCTGTTCCGCCGCAAGTAGAAACATTTAGGTACCATATGGAAACGTATTGTGGTATATAATACAGTGAGAAAATGATACATTATATAACTCCTTAATGTCCCATATAGAACGTAAATATGTACGATTGTGGGTACCATATAAACGCGTGACGTGTTACGTAATACACATATAAAAATGTACCTCAAGACCGGGAAAATGGTACGCACAATCGAACGGGTACTTGTATAAAAATATTTTGGCAGGGTTAACTTGCAAATTTTTATAAACGTGTATTTTTCTGTAGATTTATTTATTCTTTTATGGTATCCTAATATATTTCCAAATGAACCATGGGTATGGGCCTCAACAAACCAACTGCTTCGGCCGTTCGGGCCACTCTAGGCCCACGAAGGAAACGTTTGAGCCCTCACTTTCATTTGCCAGTTTCTGTTGGTCTACTCTTATTTGATCAAGAAGCTGCTGCTATATATTAAGGGCTACCATATTTTTCAACCGTATATATATATGCTTTACCACTTTCTTGGGGGGAAACCAAATACGTGTCACTATCATAGGCCGGCCCTTATGTAATAAACTCCAATTAGTCTTTACCCACTTATAACGGCTCTTTAACTAATCTATTCGAGTCTTTTCAGCTATTCATACTTTAACGTTACCCAACGGTCATATATTATTATTACTCTCATTCTTGACTTTCTCAGACAACAAATGCAGAAAAAATTATGACGACGCGCTTTCTTTTTGTTTAATGCTTAAAAACTACTCAAATACGCGTGAAGAAAAGCTCACGGAACAGATCCTCCAATAGCGCCAAGACAGCTACACCCAATATTAAAGAGATTGCTCTGTTTCTATTTATATATATATAGCAGCACCACTCTTCCCCTGTTTCCTCGCCAAGATTTTCTCTAACACCACAAACTCTGTTTCTATATTTATATGGCAGCCATTAGGTTCATGAGAAAGATTTTGTTCCTTCACAATCTATTCAAAACTATCGTCCTCTATTTGCTGCCGAAGAAGCTGAGGATCCATCTCCTCCCATCTTCTTGGCATCATCAAAAGCAGAGTATTCCTCAGAAACCGAAGCAGAGCCCACCGCCGCCGTCTCCGTCGCCATCCCCGCCGTCGTCTCGCCGCATGGATCCAGGCGAGCTGAAGAGGGTTTCCAAATGTTCGATAGGAACGGCGACGGACGAATCACCAAGAGAGAGCTGAGCGACTCGCTGGAGAACATGGGCATCTTCATCCCCGACGAGGAGCTGACTCAGATGATAGAGAAGATCGACGTCAACGGAGATGGGTGCGTGGACATCGATGAGTTCGGCTCCCTTTACAAGACGATCATGGATGAGAGGGATGAGGAAGAGGACATGAGGGAGGCTTTCAACGTCTTCGATCAGAACGGAGATGGGTTCATTACCGTGGATGAGCTGAAATCCGTGCTGGCCTCGCTTGGTCTGAAACAGGGGAGGACGGCCGAGGATTGTAGGAAGATGATCACAAGGGTTGATGAGGACGGCGATGGAAAGTCAACTTTGCTGAGTTTAAGCAGATGATGAGAGGTGGTGGCTTCGCTGCGCTGACAAATTGATTTCTGTCTTCTTCTTTTTTTGTCTTTTTTTTTTTTATCATCGATCGATTCCTTCAAGGCTTTTTTTTTTTTTGTTATGATCAAGTAGGCGTTTCATTGTATATACACATATCTTGTTTCTTTCATTGATTGTGATATCATCCAAGATCGAGAGCTTCAGGCAACGTTTGATGAAAGATTACGTTAGTAAGAAAAGGTATCCTTTTTAAGCATTCATTACTCGTCTGTATCTTCTGTTTTATGTTGATTGATGTTGTCTGCATTCATCTCATCTCAAGTAGAAAAGAAGCGATTTTTTTTGTCTTGACGTTTCATATCTTGATTTGCGTATCATTATCGGACGATATGGATGATCGATCTTAGAAATGTGATTGATTATCAACTCAACTCAAACAGAGAGAGGCTTCTGTAATAACTAAACATGAAAAATTATTATTACTCGTAATTTATTAAAAAAGAAAAAGAAAAAAGAGTCAATTAGAGTTCTTTAATTTTTTGCGCCGTGACCTGCTAAAAAGGAGTTGTCGGATTTGTTTGTCTGCCGAACACTCCGAAGTAGCCTGCAGAAGACAATCATTATTCTTTCACATTCTTCGCTCGTTCTTTTTTTTTTTTTTTTTTTTTTTTGCATTAAAAGGAAAAAAAAAGAATTATAATAATCATCAGAAACCTTGGATTTAAATGAAAATCGATGTGTGCGCACTTCTGTTCCATTAGAAACTCTAACGTCCATGCCCAGGCTATCGACTCCAATTAAACTTGCACCCTGTGAATAATAGGATACGATTTAAATGTACATATATAGATATCATTGAGAGATGAGGGCAATTGCTCACTCGTTGTGATTTCATTACCTCAACAATGAGCCCTTTCTTTCTGCAAAGAGATTTAAGAGCAGCGCTGGACTTTGTTCCTTTCTTACCGTAACGGTCTATAATTGAAGACACGCAATGCACAAGCACATCGGGTTCGGCATATTGATAGTCTTGTATGCCCACCTCCGACTGCCAATGATTAACCGACGTGAATCAATGAAACACTATCTTTCGCGACGACAGTGTTACATAACGAGATTAGGTGGTCAAAGTGTGAGGCATAATACGCACTACAGAGCATGGAAAGGAAAAGGTAATCGAAATAGACATGCCTGAACTCCATAGACAGAGAACAGCTCTATCCTCATCATCTCCAATCGATATATAGTCGATCTTCCATGGAGTTTATCCTCAGACAAGGGAGCGGTATCTTCATCTGCGAAACCAACACCAACACACTGAGGAAAGAAAACTGCGACAAAACTTCACAAACATCAAGGCATAAACTGCTGATGCTCTGTGTTTCTTTAGATGACTGTGATATGGCACTAGTACGTATATTACATGAAAACTTCACATGGGCCTGATTCAAGTAAAGATGGCATTGCTTGGTTGTAGCGGGAAGGAATACATGAACGATTAACAGGGCATGAATCACAATGCATGTTGGCTTCACAACTCATATAGGCAGGCAAAGCAGTAACCTATGCATTGATGCCAACAAATTCGTTGTGCAAAAATAAGGAACTAGCACCATAATCCTATCACCTTTTCCATCCGAAGAATAGTCACTGTCGTTATGCTCATTCAAGAGCTCGCGAAGATAAAATTCTTCATCTATAGGCACAGGATTGAGGATCCCCCAAAGTGCAACACCATTTGATGGGTGATCAATAAATTTGGCATGTTCGGCAAAAACAGCCTGAGATGAGATGAATTGGAGTCGCATTATTGGGGAAAAAAAGAATTTATATCTTATTTGCTAGTGCGGCGTTATCATGATGTTTTCTGTCTACCAATTTCTCTCAGGATTTATTATGATCAAAACTGACACAGGGCTACAGATTGAATGACGCACAACACAATCAATAAAAGAAAGATGTGCCATGAAGATGATTATCTAAATGTTACAATAATTGGAGGCAAAACAGTTTCATGCACTTTTCGGGGCAGATTGCATTAGGTATATACTTGTAATTTTCAAGAAAAAAGTAATATATCAAACCTTGGTCAAACACTTGGCGAAGTAAACAGGATGAGTCAAGATATAATCCTCTTGTGTTCCCAGTCGACTGAGATGTCACTCGTGCTGTCATCTTCAGTCTGGTCATAAAAATGTTGTATAGTATAGTTCAAGCAAATGTGCTTGTAAGATAGTTGGCTTAGCTTACGATTGAAGCTGGGTGAAGAAAAAGGTTCATAAATCTCACTTCGAAGTAATCTTCAGCAAAGGAACTTTCATCAGCAACATCAGTGTCCAAAGAATTGTCATGAAAAGGACCCATCGTCTTACTCTCATAATGAGAAATATCCATCCCAATTAAAGCAGTCTGAGAAGATTTCCAATCCTAACTGTCAATTGATAATCCAAAAAATATGATTCCTACAAGTGACATCTATTGCCAGCGGAGGACAAGGTCTAGTTAAAGGAAATGTCACACAAAAAAGTTTTAATATGACACGGTAGACGAATCTATAACTTTGTGGAAAGAATAAACAGTTGACATATCAGTAGCCAAGTGATGGAAATGGCAGCTACACATGGATAGGCCCAAGGAGGAAACCATCACCACTTAATATGCTTTGCTTCCATAAATGAAACTTCACACAGCAAAGCACTTTTTTCCTCAAGTAAAGTGATATTACCAGAAAAAGTGATTACTGTGTCCTCAAAGTAAGCCATTGAATACAAAAAAACCAAGAGAACGATTGACCACGATCATATACAAACAAAAGATGATAAAGAATTGTAACCAACCGAGTTGTCAAAATGAAGAAGAAAACAAGCACTCCTAAATTCAACCAAGGACATAAAAACTATACCACGGGATTGCTTCCCTCGTGATCTAGCAAGATATTTTCCTTGTCATATATCTCAAAAATTATATCTGCAGAATAAACCATCAGAAAATTAAAAACCATCAATATGATTTACATACATGTGTACCCTAAATTTGACGATCACCAAGAGACCGACTAACCTCCAAAGTCATCAATGGCATACTGAAACTCAGCCCATGAGAATTTTTCATGGGGCTCACAGTGAACACTACCGGGGAATACCAGCAAAGCCTTATCATTAGCCTTCATACAAAAGAAATAAATGTTGGTGAAATTAATTAAAGCTAACTAACATTCAAAAAGCATGTTCTTTGCGTCTATGCAAGGTTGATTGGAGAGAGACCTCTACAGTTGTCCTAGCCATCTCTGCATATGTGAGCATTTTATCAGGAATCTTGCCATGTTCTCTCCATTCTTCAAGTGGATGATAGCCGTTGTGAGTAACATTGCTAGACGAGTCAGGAACAGAATCCGAATAGTCAGCAGCTACAGGAACTTGTGAAATGCAGAAATCACGTCTCTTCAAGAGCCAATGCAGCTGTGTCGACCCAAGGAAATGACTTTCACTGTGGAAACTGTGCATTGAAGATTTACTTCAATAGATAGACTAAATTAGAACAAGTTGAGTGAAGTTGCACCTTTGAAGAAGTATTTAAAATGAACTAGAAGACATAAACTTGTTAAAACATCTTCCAATAAAATGGGAGCACACTAATCAAATGTATCCGGAGAGTAGCACCTCAATCCCGTAAATTCAGAAAGTTTTTGACACTCAAAACGTCGCCTGGTCAAACTTCCAACGATTTTGTAAGATGTTGAGCACATAATTGGTTCGGCTTGACACCGGAAGCAGTAGAGAGAGACGGGTTCGCCTAGAAGACAAAATGCAGCTCATGATAAGAAAAGTGAGAAACTAAGACCGACCACCCAAACAACTAACAGGTTCACTTATTAACAATGGAAGGTCATGAGAAGCACTATACTCATTAAGCCTCTTAACAGTAGAATGGGTTCAAAAACATCATTGGTCATCCCAAGAAAATAGTATATATGCAGTCATTTGGATATACATAATGGCCCAGCCAATGCACTAGCTAGCTCATGCCTCACCCTGAAATAAGAATTTCACAGTAAGAAGAACCTAAAGTTTGTTCCCACGTGAAGGCAATTGGAGCTGAAATATGACGAAATCACTTAATTTCATTGCATAACCACAACTACTATCTGCATACATCGTGACTTATCATCCATTGCAACTATGACGAGTGATATTAATCCTAACTTGAGTCATAAAGCTGGTTTCGGAGACACCTATCCATTGCTAATGCAAAACAATCAAATTCAATCATAGGGCAACTACGATCTACGATTAGAAACTGTTGTGGTTGACAATGTGGAGACCACATTCCCGTCAACATAGTTGTCTGAGAATTGGTCAACCCTCGGTTTTATCTTTCATACCCGAAAACTGTCTAACCTATTTTCGTGGCTTTCCTTAGTAATGTGCAGGACTTAGATAAGGATTTGAAGGGTTCAAACCGTGTGGAATAAGCGTGGGAGTGGAGGAGCAAAACTAGGAAGCAACATACTAAAAATAGGAGTCTTGAAGCTCAAGACAAGACCAAGTCGTTTGAGGCAGTCCAAGCTAACTTCCAACGGCCATATTGAAGTTAGTGGACGTTGTGGGCAGTATGGACGTTGTCCAAGTCGTTCAGAAGTCGAAGTACTTATACGAGACTTCATTTTACCGTTATAAACACACGAGCGAGACACGAGAAAACGAGAGCGAAGCATACATTGAGTTTGAGTGACCTCGAGAGTTCTTTTATTGTTTAGCCTAGTATTCAGTGTGCAGAAGTCTTAGTACTTCGTAGTCGTTTGCAGGATCTTTTCGATTCGTAGTTTTCTAGGCTTGATTTTACTATCTACGGATAGTTGTTTTTGTAATCCATCGTAATAGTGGAATTTCGCCATGAGGCACGCAGCAAGTTTCTAACTTGCTGCACAGAATTCTCATCTCGTGTTCTTTGTTTTTCGTCACTAAATATCGAGTTTTATCCGCTGTGCATTCTGTGTGAGATCGAGTGTTGCCTCAACATTTCAGTCAGCATTTACATCACCAGTTTCGTATTTAGTGTTTTACATCCATTCCGGGACCGTCCCACCATCAGAGTGGTATCAGAGCCTACGCTTGACGTGACTAAGCGCTGAAATCCTCTACAATGGATGTTACGAGTTCAAACTACATCGGCAAAGTCCCAGTTTTAGACGGCACGAATTATGCCTACTGGAAGGTTCGTGTCCGGCAGTGTATCAAATCCATAGATGTGCGAGCATGGGAATCTGTCCTCAACGGTTATACCCCACCTCGGACTGCTCCTAACGCTGACGGAGAAGTTGTCGACAAGCCGGTCGAACAATGGACGGTGGCCGAGCGTAACGCAGCTGAGTTCAACGACAAAGCGCTCAACGCCATCTTCTCATCAGTGGACATATTCATGTTCAAGATCATCCAAAATTGCACGACGGCGAATAACGCATGGGATCTGCTTCAAAGATATTGTGAAGGTGACGCAAGTGTGAAGGAAACCAATTGCGCATTCTCCACAATCAGTTCGAGAACATTAGGATGACGGAGGATGAAGATATCACCACGTATTTCGGGAAGCTTTTGACGATCTCGAGCGAGTGCGCCAGTCTTGGAGACCCGATCGCAAATAAGGTACTTAATTCTAAAGCCATTCGTACTCTAACTGAGAAATTTAATGTGAAGGTAGCAGCGGTCGAGGAAGCTCATAACTTGGCCAACATGGAGTTCAACACGTTGATGAACATCATGAAGAACTACGAGACCAACCTTGACGTACAAAAGAGGGCATCACGCGGCAAAAGCCTTGCATTGGTCAGTCAACCATCCAAAGTTCAAACTGATGATGAATCTGACGATGAGGAAAATTCGGCCATGCTGGTGAAGAATTTCGCTAAGTTTCTCAAGAAGAAGAATGCTGAGAGGAATGCTGGCCCAACAGTTGGTCCAACATTTAGCAAGGGGCAGAATGTCAAAAATAAACCCTCCTCTGCTCCGCCGCTCTTCAAACGTAAACCAGATGGAAAGAAGAATATTGATTATGATTCAGTTAGATGCCATGCATGTACGGGCTGGGGTCACTATGCTAACGAGTGTGCAAACACACTTCGCAAAAGAGGGAAATCGTTTTGGGTGGAGCTTTCTGACGATGAAGATGATGGGAGCCACCAAAAACATCATCAGTAACCATCCACTCCTTTTCAGACTGCGAAGACGACGAAGATCAACAGAATGGATTCACTGCGGTAACAGATGTTGATCTGGATGTTGAACCAACATCAGTCTCAGCATCTGAAAAACAGATTCTTTTCGATTATGATGACTCAAACTGTTTTGATGGGTTTTCAAGTTCTGATGATGCAGATTTAGGTACTGATGATTGTGCAGCCTTGAAGTTACTGTCCGAACAATATGAAATAGAGAAGGCAAAAAATGCGCAACTCAAAGCTGCCGTGAAAGTTCTGTCCGAGGAGAATGAAAAGAACGAAAAGGTGATCGAAGGACTACTTGAAGGTATGAACAAAATGGAAGCTGTTTTGACGCGAAAGGACAAGGAGATCGACCAGCTACAGAAGCGAGTCGATGAGGCTGACGAAACCTTTACGAAGTTGAACAAAGGCAGATTCTCACTTGAAGAGGTATTGTCTCTTAATTTCGTTGATGAACAGGGACTTGGTTACACTGCTGAGCCTACAATTGAAGCTCCAATACCCGCTACTCATGCTCAGAATAAGATCGTTTTTGTGAAGGAAAAATCTCATGCCCCGAGTGATGTTAAGACTTCGTTAAAGAAGAGTTCTAAGCATGCTTCTGTTGATTCTAAGGATAGGTCTTTTAAATGTCATCATTGCATGCAACCTGGGCACATTAAACCGTTTTGTTGGAAGTTGAAGGGGGAGATTTCTGCAAAGAAATCGATGTCGACTGAAATGTCGTCCAACATTTCACTCAACATTGAGAAATCAGTGTTGGAAGGAATGAAAGGAGATATTTCGGCTGGCTCACCTTCAAATTCTGATAGTTCAAATGCTGTTTTATCATCTAAGAAAGTTTGGGTACAGAAATCCGTTCATAAATGCAATGTTGTGTATACCTCCTTGCGAGCTAACGTGACAGGTTCTTGGTACTTCGATAGCGGGTGTTCCCGACATATGACGGGTACCAAGGAGTTTCTAAGCGATTATACGCCTTTAAGCAGCGGATCTGTGACGTTTGGAGGAGGAGCTAAGGGACGGATTCTAGGCCGTGGTAGATTAAATGTGGCCGACTTTCCTAGACTAAGCAAAGTTCTACATGTCGAAGGTCTTGTGGCGAATTTGATAAGCATAAGCCAGCTTTGCGATGACGACCTTGAGGTACGTTTTAATAAAGAATGTTGTGAGGTATTTAACAGCAATTGTGTTCGAGTGATGGCAGGTAAAAGGTCAAGTGATAATTGCTACTTAGTCGGCGACAAATCCAACTCGAAGGACGTATGCCAACTATCAAAGGCCGAAGATGAGGTGGTTCTTTGGCATCACAAACTAGGGCACGTCAATTACCGAACTTTGGAGCAGCTTATCAAACACGAAGCAATCAGAGGCATCCCTAAACTAAAGGAGTTTGGTAAGGTTGTATGCGAGTCATGCTTGAAAGGTAAGCAAGTGCATGCCAGTCATAATGTTGATCCACAATCTGCTCAACATTTCAAAACTGCCCACTGTTTTCAGTTGATACATATGGATTGATGGGTCCGATGGAAGTAGATAGCATTGGTGGTAGGAAATATGCCTATGTGCTCGTGGATGACTTTTCTAGATATGCATGGATTTATTTTCTTAGGGAAAAATCAGAATCATTTGATTTCTTTAAAACTTTCTGTGCCATTGTAAAGAATAATTTTTGTGCTCCTATTTTTTGCATTAGATCAGATCATGGTAGGGAGTTTGATAATCAGTCATTCAATGAGTTTTGTGATAAGAAAGGCATCATACATGAGTTTTCATCTCCTAAGACGCCCCAACAAAATGGGGTGGCCGAAAGGAAGAATAGGACTTTGCAAGAAATGGCTCGTGTTATGTTGCATTGTAGGAATATTTCTAAGCGTTTTTGGGCTGAAGCATTGCATACGGCATGTCATATTTCGAATCGTGTGTTTTTTAGGCATGGTACTAAGAAAACGTCTTATGAATTGTTGAATGGGAAAAAGCCTACGGTTAAGTATTTTCATGTGTTTGGATGCAATTGTTATATGCTTAATGACCGTGAATATCTGACCAAGTTTGACTCGAAAAGTGATAAGTGCATCTTTTTAGGTTATTCGTCTAATAGCCGTGCGTATCGTGTATATAACTTGCGCTTGAAGTCTATTCAGGAATCTGTGAACATTGTGTTTGATGATGCTACTGACCTCAGCAGAAATGCTCCACAAGTTGTTATTACAGACCTTGGCAAAGCTGTTGATGAAACAGAGGAAAATGTGGAGGAAAATGTTGAGCCAGCATCTGACTCAGCAACTGAACCTGAACAGAACGATGCAGAGGCTGGACCCAGCGAAGTGCGAAGAGATCCGCCAGCAAAGATACAGAAGAACCATCCCACTGACCTCATCATTGGTGACGTGAATGAAGGAAGGAAGACGAGAGACAAGCCACGCAAAGACTATAAGTCTATGGTAAGAAACGTATGCATGAATTCGGTATACGCTGAGGTACGTTTTATTTGCTTTGTTTCTGAGGTAGAACCTAAGAATGTTCTTGAAGCTCTCAAGGATAATTATTGGATTAATGCCATGCAAGAGGAACTTTTGCAGTTTGAAAAGAACCAAGTTTGGACTTTAGTACCACGACCTAATGACATTAATGTCATAGGTACTAAGTGGATTTTTAAGAATAAGTCGGATGAGCATGGTAGAGTAGTTAGAAACAAGGCACGTTTAGTAGCTCAGGGTTATACGCAAGTAGAAGGGATAGATTTTGATGAGACGTTTGCTCCTGTTGCTAGGTTAGAATCGATTAGGCTTTTGTTAGCTATTGCATGTTATCTTAACATCACTTTACATCAAATGGATGTTAAGGGTGCTTTTTTGAATGGGTACATTGATAAGGAAATATATGTCGAACAACCTAAGGGTTTCGAAGACCCCCATTATCCTAATCATGTTTTTAAGCTGCAGAAAGCCTTGTATGGATTGAAGCAAGCGCCCCGAGATTGGTACGCTAGGTTAGCCACTTTTTTACTTGAATTTGGGTTCGTACGAGGTGAGGCAGACCGTACTCTTTTTGTTAAAAGGGTCGGTTCTGATATTTTGATTGCCCAAGTTTATGTTGATGATATTGTTTTTGGTTCAAGCTCACATTCTATGCTAGATCAGTTTGTGCAGGCGATGAACACCACCTTTGAGATGAGCATGATTGGCGAGCTAACGTATTTTTTAGGGTTGCAGATTAAGCAGAGCAGCGATGGAATCTTTATGTCCCAGGAGAAATATGCAAAGAATACTGTTAAGAAGTTTGGATTGGACACGTCGAAGGTAATGAAAACGCCTATGGGGTCTACACAAAGGTAAGTAAGGACAATGTGGGACAGAATGTTGACCCAACATTGTATCGCTCAATTATAGGCAGCTTGTTATATTTATCTGCTAGTAGACCTGACATCATGTATAGCGTATGTGTATGTGCTAGATATCAATCTGAGCCTAAAGTGTCCCATCTTAATGCGGTTAAGCGAATTCTTCGTTATGTGAGTGGATCGTGTAGCCTAGGATTATGGTTCTCGAAAGATACTAATTTGAGTCTTGTAGGCTATAGCGATGCGGACTGGGCAGGTGACGAGGATGATCGCAAGAGTACAAGTGGCGGCTGTTTCTTCTTAGGTAATAATTTAGTTGCATGGTATAGTAAGAAACAGAACTGTGTGTCTTTATCTACTGCTGAGTCTGAGTATGTTGCTGCGGGTAGTTGCTGTACACAGTTAATGTGGTTAAATAGCATGTTGTGTGACTATGGTTTAGAGTGCGATTCAGTCCTCATGTATTGTGATAACCTTAGTGCCATCAACATATCTAAGAACCCTATCCAGCATTCACGCACGAAGCATATAGATATAAGGCATCATTTTCTAAGAGATATGGTAGAGAAAGAGTTAGTACACATTGAGCATATAGACACAAAACATCAGTTAGCAGACATATTTACGAAAGCATTGGATTCTGAAAGGTTCTCGGACCTGAAGAAATCCATAGGTTTGCACATGTCAGTTTGAATGTTGGTCCAACATTTGGATCAACATAGCATATGCCAGATTAGATTGTTACTGCTTTAATGTTTGATGAAATATTCTGTTCTGTTTTCCTGTGAAATGACTTGACTCTTCTTGACTGGTCCCTAAATGAACCCGATCCCTTTTTGATAGGCTCTTGGTAATACGTCCCTAGGTACACGGCATTCGCTGTGACGATGCACTCTTTGCGACAAAAAGCCAATCCTTGTTGCGTATAAGCATGCTCATAAACTCTTTGCTAGATATAGGTACTTGGTAATAAGTTTCCGTAGGTACACGGCATTCGCGGTGACGATGTATACTATGCGACAAAAAGCCAAACCTTGAGGCATAGGGTATAAGGGCAGTGCATGATTTCGGTTAGATTAATAAGGTGAAAGGGTAATAAGGGGAACTGGTTTAGAGAAGGGTTGAGCAGAAAAGTCTAGGATTACGGAATTAGAATGTTGAGTCAAATGTTGAAGCAACATATGTAACAGTCAGTTCGGTATTGCTATATTTTATGTGCTTTCGTTTACTTGTTTTAGCTTTTTGTCTTGCATTTGTCAGTATTTTGTGTCTAGTCTAGATATCTCTCAGAATTGCATTAGAACTCTCGAAGAACAGCATGTTACGCTTGTCTCAAGTGATCCTCAATGTCGCCTAAACGGTTAGTCTTACTTGCGCCTACTTGGATTTTTGACTTGGTATTTTTTGGTTGAAACATGGTCTAATGTGCTCTTTATGCTCACGTGAGTTACCTCTGCTTATAACATGTTCAACTCGGTTTTACTTAGGCATGTTGATTATCAAATTCGTTTCTATCATTTAAATTGCCTAAGTGAGTTTAATGACCCAACGGTTAATTTTTTATGTCCACTCTCTCCACGTTTAGTTGACATGACTGATAGGACAGTTTTTTTTTTCGTTGGTGCTTCTATGTAACAGTTTCGACTTGAGTGACCTTGATAACTTTCCACTACACAATCCCTAGTTACATAAGTCGAACTCCCCTCTCTGCAATTTTTCTAATTGCTCTTGAACTCTTTCGATACAATCAAGGGTTTATATTCTGTCTTGCATCTCCATTTCTTGAATTTATCTTTGATTTCTCTATGGCAAACTCACCTGTTTCTGAGTCCCAGAATGTTGGTCCAGATGTTGGTTCCACATTTACCTCAACATCGAATCTGCAGAAAGCGCTGAAGTGTCTGAAATGACAAGAGTACTTTTCCGATTGCTCAGAGAGAAGTTCGCTGAGGTTTACTTTCTTCCCAAAAAGGGGAGAAGGTGTTTGTGCAGATGGATGGTGGAGATCATGACTCCTGACCAATGTTGAGTGACTTTGCAAGTTGAAATTCAGGGGGAGCAGAATAAGGAGCCAATCAGACAGGGGGAGTACAGGATCAAGAAGGAGCTGGAAATGACGCGGGTGCTGATACGAGTCAGAGTCCAGCGATTTAGACCATATGTGGTCTAGGTCGTTTTTTGTGCATGCGCACTTTTTTGTGCCATTTTGTTTTTGCATGCCTATCTGACTTGTGTTTTTATTTTGCGTGCGCGTGATTTTATGTTGCCTATGGACCACTTTGTTTGTTTTGTTTTGCAGATGTTTATCTTCAGAACCCCTATGGCTATGTACTAAGTTCTTAGTACTTTGAATGCTTTAAGTGCCATTCTGTTTGCATTTACTCTAACCATTGTCTAACGTTTTGTGGTTGAGAATATGTGGCTATCAGGGGGAGTTTTCGTTACGCCTAACTTCTGCAACAGTTTTGGGAAGAAAGATAAAAAGGGGGAGATTGTTGTGGTTGACAATGTGGAGACCACATTCCCGTCAACATAGTTGTCTGAGAATTGGTCAACCCTCGGTTTTATCTTTCATACCCGAAAACTGTCTAACCTATTTTCGTGGCTTTCCTTAGTAATGTGCAGGACTTAGATAAGGATTTGAAGGGTTCAAACCGTGTGGAATAAGCGTGGGAGTGGAGGAGCAAAACTAGGAAGCAACATACTAAAAATAGGAGTCTTGAAGCTCAAGACAAGACCAAGTCGTTTGAGGCAGTCCAAGCTAACTTCCAACGGCCATATTGAAGTTAGTGGACGTTGTGGGCAGTATGGACGTTGTCCAAGTCGTTCAGAAGTCGAAGTACTTATACGAGACTTCATTTTACCGTTATAAACACACGAGCGAGACACGAGAAAACGAGAGCGAAGCATACATTGAGTTTGAGTGACCTCGAGAGTTCTTTTATTGTTTAGCCTAGTATTCAGTGTGCAGAAGTCTTAGTACTTCGTAGTCGTTTGCAGGATCTTTTCGATTCGTAGTTTTCTAGGCTTGATTTTACTATCTACGGATAGTTGTTTTTGTAATCCATCGTAATAGTGGAATTTCGCCATGAGGCACGCAGCAAGTTTCTAACTTGCTGCACAGAATTCTCATCTCGTGTTCTTTGTTTTTCGTCACTAAATATCGAGTTTTATCCGCTGTGCATTCTGTGTGAGATCGAGTGTTGCCTCAACATTTCAGTCAGCATTTACATCACCAGTTTCGTATTTAGTGTTTTACATCCATTCCGGGACCGTCCCACCATCAGAAACCTCTTGTTCAAAGCACACAAGCAGGATATCACCATAAGAAACCTCTAACTACCAACAATTAAAGAAGAATAAAACTTCTTAACAAAAAAATAAGAGCATAATTACACAATTAAAAGACGAAGCGGCGGCAAGCTATTAACATTACCAAGGGACACGGAACATGACGATGGAGCTGAGATCAGCATCTTCTGTCTGCACATAAGAGAGAGAGAGAGAGAGGCGAAGAAGAGGCCCAGAATAGGTTTGTCTTGTGCAGCAGCCAAACTCAAGAGCTCTGCGTCCTTGGGTTGTGTGGGTCCCATACTGACTTCTATTTTCCACTTCAGCTGATAATGAGTTATGAGGGGGACCAAAATTGAAATACTTGACAATTCGGGGATGTTCTTTTATATTTTCATTGGGCCAACTTTCTGAAGCAGATTCTCTAGGCAGTGATGGGCCAAACATGGGCTGAACCAATTCGTGGCCCATAATCTGACTTGTACTTTAGTGTGGAAATAATATGAAAAATAAATAAAATAGATGCTGAAGGTTAATCGTATATATATTGTGCGTGTATTTTTTCTTTTTCTTTTTCAAAGTGCGTGTATTTTTTCTTAATCGACTGTTCTTGTATCCACCTCCTTCATTCCTATCGATTTGTACAAGAGGTAGGTTTTAAAAAAAAAAGAACAAAAAAGAGAATGATTTGATAATATCTTATTCGTTCTCTATGGATATATTGCAACACAAGTTTTCATATAATCCTTAACGACGAGATAAAGAATATATGGAAGCCAACGTTCGTCGGCGGCATTCTATTGTATCGTTCGACCTCCCTCGTTGTTAGCTCATGTCTTATTAACTCTTAATGCGAAATACCGCCATATATTATTGCATGTATGGAATCCTACCTTGTTTTCATTACCTTCTTGTAAAAGAACCGCAAATAGCTAGCCAAGACACCTCTATAAATTCATGCACATTTCACAAAACAAAACACCCATCGACCATAAACAACGCCAATCATCGTCATATATAACAAACCCTAACCAACGGCAATACTATTCAACCATGAAGATGATGATCACTGTAAGAATTGCCTTCTTAGCTCTCCTCCTTCTCACTGCCTCAGGTATCTCTCTATCTCTCTCTCTCTAGCTATATATATATATATATATTATATAGTGGAAAAATTATAAAAATGGTAACTAAGTATGCCAAACGATTTTGGGTCACTATGTTTGCCAGTTACAATACTAGGTCACTAAGTATGTATATAATTACAAAATTAGATCACTGACCTCTTTTTTCTTATTATATACAACTTAATGACCCATATTTGTAACTATATACATACTTAGTGACCTAGTTTTTTATTATATACATACTTAATGACCTAGTTTTGTAACTAGTGACCCATCTTTGTTACTATATACATACTTAGTGACCTGCAACTGGCAAACATAGTGACCCAAAATAAAAAAATGGTATACCTAGTGGGCCTAATTTTGCATGTATAGCGTATGCAATATATATTTTGTATGTATGTGCAGTTGGGCCGTTGAAGTGCTTGGCAAGGGAGAACGAAGAGACGACAAGAAAGCTACCTGCAAATACTGCAGTAATAGATTGGGAGCGCAAAAGTGTTCCATCGTCATCCGTGGGTAATAGTAATAATGGTAATAGTAAGGGTGGTTCGAGGAAACTATTGCAGGCCTGCCCAACAACGTGTGGAAATCAACTAGACTGCGACGACATCATCTCTGGTTGTTTTGGACTTTGTTTCAATGGTAATTGCGTGAGGCCATGATCACATATTTATGGTCGAATATCGATGATTATAAATTTCCTTTCTCGCTCGCTCGCTGACTTTTTTTTTCGTTCTGCTTTTAATCTTAAATCACGAATAAATATCGTCGTGTAGTCGTCATCACCCGTAGCGAGGGATTGCATATTGTTGCTATATAATAAATAATGATGATGATGGACGATGTGTATTATGCTTTTGTTGCTTTGTATAATTTTAACAATGTTGGACGCACTGCTGTTCTGAATAAATTATCAATACAATGTGTGTAATTATGTTTTGTGTGGGTGTTATGATTGGTGAAAAACCCCTTTTCATATTCTTAATTACATACAATACATATGTTTTGTTAATGTCGAAGACATGAAAAAGATTTTGTCTTCCTTCCCAAAAAATAAGTGATGCACTTACCATATAAAGATCATATCATTGGAGATTGCACCTACCATAAATAGAATATATGAGATCACCCAAGAGCTTAAGAAGATTCGAACTCAAATATTTAATATATTTGGGGAGATCTTCAAGGAGATATTTTAGGAGATTATCAAGAGATCTTTTACCAATTCAAGAGGGAGCCAAGGCTATAAATAAAGGGGATTTCGAGCTGTCACAATAGAGCTTTCATGGAGTAACTTTTGAGCGACATATTGAGCGAAAATCACGAGATATATCGAGCGAAGATCATATCGAGTTTGAGCGATCACAAGAGTTCTTTTAGCCTAGCGTTTATGTTTGCAAAATTCAGGACTTTGTAGGTTTGCAGGATCGTAAGATTCGTAGTTTTCTAGGCTTGATTTTTACTATCTTCCGATAATTGTTTTTGTTATCCATCTTCGTCGTGGAATTTCGCCATGAGGACGCAACAAGTTTTTAATTTGCTGCACAAAATTTACATTTTGTGTTCATCATCTCTCTTTACTAAGTTCGTTACAATTTCCGATGTGCGATCTGTGTGGGATCTGATTCCAGGTGTTGGCTTCAGTGTTACCCCAACATTTGTTCCAACATTTAGTCACCTGTTTAGAACTTAGTTTTTAGATCCATATCGTACTAAGGACCACTTCAAAGGGGTATCAGAGCCTCCGCCTGACATAATTAAGCGTTTTTTTTTTTTTTATCATTTTCTATGGATGTTTCAAGCTCAAATTATTTTGTCACGTCAAATTAAGTGGAAGATTTCTTCCTTCCCAAAAAAGGGGGGAGATGGTCTTGGACAAAGCTAAGTGGATGTGCACGGATTTTGGGAAGAAAGACAAAACGGGGGGAGATTGTTAATGTCGAAGATATGAAAAAGATTTTGTCTTCCTTCCCCAAAAATAAGTGATGCACTTACCATATGAAAATCATATCAATTGGAGAATGCACCTACCTTAAATATAAGATATGAGATCACCCAATAGCTTAAGAAGATTCAAACTCAAATATTGACAATATTTGGGGAGATCTTCAAGGAGATTATCGAGAAATCTTTTACCAATTCAAGAGGGAGCAAAGACCTATAAATAAAGGGGATTTCGAGCTGCCACAATAGAGCTTTCATGGAGTAACTTTTGAGCACATATTCAGCGAAAATCACGAGATATATCGAGCGAAGCTCATATCGAGTTTGAGCGATCACGATAGCTTTTAGCTTAGTGTTTATGTTTGCAAAAGTCTAAGGCTTTGTAGGTTTGCATGATCGTAAGATTCGTAGTTTTCTAGGCTTGATTTTTACTATCTTTCGATAGTTGTTTTTGTAATCTATCTTCGTAGTGGAATTTCGCCATGAGGCACGCAGCAAGTTAACTTGCTGCACAAAATTTACATCTCGTGTTCATTATCTCTCTTTACTAAGTTCGTTACAATTTCCGCTATGCGATCTGTGTGGGATCCGATTCCAGGTGTGGCTTCAGTGTAACCTAGGGTTGCAAACGAATCGAATCGAGTCGAATACAGCAATATTCTATTCGTATTCGGATAACAATCGAATGCGAATACGAATACTCGAATATTTAGTCGAATCATAAAATCGATTCTTATTCGAATTCGAATATTTTCTCGAATATTCGAATCGAATATTTGTATTCAAAGTCATCTTTCATTTTTTATTTAATAAAATATAAACAATATCATATTTAAAATATATATTGAATTATAATAAATTATATATAAACATATATTGAATTATAGTAAATTCTATTTAAACATATATTGAATTATAACATATTATTTGTAAATATTTTAGTGAGTTATCATATATTATATGTGAATATATATTAATTATACTATATTTTATGTTATATTATTCGAATCGAATATTGTGATTTCATATTCGTATTCGTATATTTCTCGAATCAGAAAAAATATTCTTATTCGGATTCGTATTCTAAATATTCGAATTCGAATCTTAAAATTTCGAATCGAATCGCGAATCGAACCAAAAAAGTTCGACTCGTTTGCAACCCTAGTGTAACCCCAACATTCAGTCACCTATTTTAGAACTTAGTTATTAGATCCATATCGTACTATGGACCACTTCATGTTTGAAGCCTTTGCTTTCTATGCAAAGCTATAATGGATTTTTGTATAAAAATAATATAACATTAACAACAGATAGAGACCTCAATACTAGACTAGATGTAGTGAGTGTGGGGGCCACGTTCATTATATCCTTAAAGACCTTTTTTTTTTCCAAAAAGAAGACAGCAGATTGAATCGAGTAATAGAACAGTTATTAATCTCCTCGAACCATTACAAAGTTCGTTCTCATCTCTACGTTTGGCTCTACATTCCTTAACCACTAATATATAAATTCCGATAAAAGCCTCCACTGATCACCGAGCACCCCATAACTATACTTACAACATTATCTTCTGCTAAAATATATTAACTGCAAAATGGAGGTGTTGCCACCACTTTCAAGATGGCTACTTACGTTCTTGATATTGCTGATCGTCAATGCTTCATTAGAATCCGCCGTAAGTAATGACGACTTTAACCTTGTCGTCAGACGCAGTATGCTCGGCAATGGCCTTGCTTCCACTCCGCCCATGGGGTAAAGCTTTATTCTTTTTTTTTTTTTTTTTCCTTCATTTTCACTTGCTTTATTACATATATACTAAGAAGAAGTAAGGGCTCTTTCTTGTTTGTATAATAGTTGGAACCATTTCGGCTGCAACATCAGTGAAACTGTGATCAGAGAAACTGGTTTGTCGACTCTCTCTCTCTCTCTCTCTCTCTCTCTCTCTCTCTCTCTCTCTCTCTCTTTAAAGTTTATTTTTTTTTAAGACGTTTGCTTTCAAGGAGTGCTCGTTCGTGCAATATATAACTGTACGAAGTCTTATGATGTTTTAATCAGCTGATGCTCTGATTTCAACTGGCCTTGCCAAGCTCGGATACAACTATGTAAACATCGGTGCGTAAATTATGAACACAATCTCTTGTTGCAGCTTTGTTCTATACATATCATGTGCAACTAATTGCCACTTATCGATTAGCAGACGATTGCTGGGCCGAGCTATTTCGAGACAAAGAGGTGGTGATCTATTTCTTGCTTCCCCTATTATTACCATGTCGTGGAGTAATCTTATCGCGGGCTTCGAATTTCAGGGAAAATTAGTGCCTAAAAATTCGACTTTTCCATCTGGGATGAAGGCTTTGTCCGAGTTTGTTCACAGCAGAGGGCTTAAGCTGGGAATATACTCAGATGCGGGGTAACTATTTTTCATCTTCTGAGATACGATTATTCGACATACTATTTCTTACGACTTCGATCGTATGTGATTTTCTTTTTTTTCTCGCAGCTACTTAACTTGCAGCAAAGAAATGCCGGGATCGCTTGGGCACGAGGAGCAAGATGCTAAGTCATTCGCTTCATGGGTACTTAGTTAGTTTTCGAGCACTTGAATGAGACGATGTAAGGCATGAACGTATCGACGAGTTACTCGAATCTTGTTTTTATTGCAGGGTATCGATTATCTGAAGTACGACAACTGTAACAACGGAGGACTGAGGCCAACTCATCGGTAATAAAAGAAAATTTCTTACTTTACTGAGCCCGAGCCATTCTTAATGATATTCCGATGAGTTTCTTGATTCAGATATCCCATAATGACCCGAGCTCTGATGAACGCTGGACGACAGATCTTCTTCTCACTATGCGAATGGTAACTTTCCAAAGACAAAATTTTTCGGAGAACTTCAGAAAGAAAAGTTGCGGGAAAAAAATAGCGATCCTTTTTTCAGGGGAGATATGCACCCGGCGTTGTGGGGCTATACGGTAGGAAATAGCTGGAGAACTGCGAACGACATAGCAGATACATGGGATAGGTAAGCTTGCTTTCCTAGTAGTCGAATAACCTTAATCTTTTTTTTTTTTTTTCATGTAATAGATGCTGAAAATCATCTTCACTTTAAACAGCATGATATCCCGAGCAGATCAAAACGAAGTATACGCAGATTTTGCCAGGCCCGGCGGATGGAATGGTATAAAATACATTCAACTATAACCCTTTTTGCGTGAACGCCTCCTAATGAAAATGACTGTTTTCTAAGCAGATCCCGATATGCTTGAGGTTGGAAATGGAGGGATGAAGCAACACGAATACATAGTTCATTTTAGCCTGTGGGCGATCTCTAAGGTTCGTTTTCGCCTTGTCTGAGCTATGTTGAGGTTCTGTTAACTTGTCGACGCTCGCAGGCTCCACTTCTCATTGGCTGTGACGTGAGAAATGTATCTAAAGAGACAATGGAGATCATAGCTAATAAGGAGGTGATCGAAGTGAACCAGGGTAAGTTCTGTTTACTCTGTTTTCTCGTTAAAAAAAAAATTACGATTCTTGATGCATATTGCAGATAAGCTCGGGGTTCAAGCTAAGAAGGTTCGTATGGAAGGGGACTGGGAGGTACGTCGTTCATTATACGAAACTATATATGCATCGATAATATAATATTTTGATCTTTAAAAACAGAGTGCATATGTGTTACCAGGTATGGGCAGGGCCTCTTTCGAGATACAGAGTGGTGGTGATGCTGCTTAACAGAGGATCTTGGCTGACCAACATTACTGCGCATTGGGACGATATAGGGATTTCGCCTGCGACGACTGTGAGAGCAAGAGACCTTTGGGAGGTTTGAAAAATCTATCCATTATATTATATTCTTTGAATTATTTTCAACAATGTTGCTATAATAAGTAGAAGCGTATGAAATGGAAATGGCAGCACAAGACTGTGAAGACGAGGTTTACGAAGAAACTGACGGCAAGAGTGGGTCCTCATGCATGCAAGATGTATATATTGAAACCCATTTCTTAGAGGGGCAATAATATAGTGTTTGATGTAAGCTATGCCTAAAAAGAGGGTTGGATTGGAAAGGTAGTTGGTAATAATGTTAGTTGGGTTGTTGTGATCTCTTCCAAGGTCTAACCAATTTGTCGAGCCAAAGAAATATCAGACAAGACATTCAAATGAAGAGTCATTTCTTTCACAATCCATAACCAAGGAAAAGTTGGCAAATAAGGCTCACACAAAGTTCAATAACACCAAGGTTTGACATATATAGACAAGTAGATAAACAATGGGAGAAATAAAAGCACGATGACACATTGTTACAATATCCCGGAATTATATGCATCATTATAATCATAATGAACACCGAAAGGAGAATTCAGTCTACAGCACCTGCTACCCATATAATAGCAGTTACAGTATAAAACTAGAAGGAGGAAGAGCGACCAAGAACTCTTATTTTCCGAATATCTAATGCATAAGTTGGCGAGGCACTCAATTTTTTTTACCTGTTCTTTGAAAGTGAATTTGGAATATTCCTTGAGATTGCTACTATGGCCTTCTGGGCTACATTGGCTGCAACTTTTTCTACACCATCAAATGACTTTTCGTATTGCTCGTATATGAAACCGATCGTGAATGCCAGGACAAATACTGCAAAATTTTGAATGAAGCCAATAAAAATACAATGGAGAACTCTATCAGGCAGATATGTAGTGATGTGTGTGTGTGTGTGTGTGCGCATCATACCTAGTCCAACCATTGCTGTAAAGTAATACGGAATAATCAACTTGCACAAATATAGGACACTTGCTGCCTGCATTTGTTACAAAAAGATGTGCAATATTACTAAGAGAAGGCTAGAATTAAGTTGCAACCATGGGACTCCTACATCAGTGTAATGTAAAAGGAGAATAATGTTGTGTAAAAAATAGTCAGATACTTATGCAGCCACAAAAGAACTTCTGAGTAGGGACACACACCTTTAAGAAGATAGACCAATCTTCTCCTTCCGCCAAAGATTTTATAATTGAGCATAGTTCGTTCCACAATCGCGTAATGGCAAAAAAGGGAATCCTCATATCAACTTCTGAAATTTCAAAGACGGATTGTGATAATCTACTAATTTTGTATCCACACCTGTCGAAAAACCATGTGAACAGAACAGAAACCAACTAATGTTAGTTAATTCGAAGAAAAATCAAAACTGGGATTATGTTTATAATGCAAACTTCTGAATTATTACACAGTCAATGGTAGAACGTGATTCCCACAGAGCAATACGATGGTCAATAAAAGCAGCTTGCCAACAGATGAGATAAAGGTTCTACCAGAGAGGAAAAACCAGTGATAGAGAAGGGCAAGAAACACGAAACAAAAGAAAGTTCTCTTTTCATCTCTCCAGAGCAAAATATCAGCAACTGCATTAAAAGTGGAGCTACAATCACTTGACGGGGAGAGGAAGTCGAAAGAAGAATCTCATACAGCATCAGATGCTGATATAAACATCTGAGAAACAAACGAACTTCCTTTTACAGAGCAGAAGATACAACAAACCTTTTCCACCCCCTAACAGCTTATCCACTTTTGATGGTTTATCAAAATCGCATCTTTCCAGAGCCGCATCTGTGGCTAAATGAGAAAATGAATCAGCAGTCAAGGTCATTGCCTCCTGCGCTAGAAAAAACGTCGCGTTATGGCTGAAGGATGGTTGTGAAGTTCCTCATGGTGTGAAACATGATGGGAAGTAAACGGAACTTATAAACTGGCCAGCGGTCGCTTATTAACAGCAATTGTAGATCCTAATAAGATAAAGGGAGAGCATGCAAATACGGAATCAGTCAAAGATAAGACCTACTTCCATGGAAACAATTGGTTCGTACTGAATATGTCTCTGAGCTTCGGAACAGTTGAATGTCCGTGTGCGAAGAGCTAAAGTAGCAACATTGATAGCTGAGGTCCATGGATCAAAATTTTTAGAATCTGATTTCAAATGCAGTGATTTCATAAGAGGAACAATAAAGGAGAGTATCCAAACAGGAAGACTGATGACAGGCCTGCAACAGCACAACATAAAATATATAAGAAACTATGTCCAACAAAAGCTCAATTGCAGCGGAATTCAACATATTCAACAAAATATATGAAGTAAAACTATCAACACATAAAAGTGCATCTCGCAAAGCATACAAATTGAAAAAAAAAATCAACTCTTCAAGATGTAAAAAACAGACAGAGTAAAACATTTGATACCTATGGTAGCCTAATCTCCCCAGTAAGAGAGATGCAAACTTCCAGAACTCCACTGGAACCATATTAGTTATGAAAAACGCCTACACAAAATTCCGGTCTGGTACATCACTCGCATATTGAGAAATTTATTATTAACAATAACAAAGCTTGATAAAAGATTAAAACTACCTTCCCAGATGCAGAAGTCATCTGTGAACTCAGAGATGCTTCAGCACAAATATGAGCATGGGCAAGATTGTCAACATATGTCAAGTCTGAAATACAGTTTCCACTTCCTATAATAAACTGAAATGAGAAAGCCTATTACTAATTCAAAAACGTTACGGACTTAATAAACTATAATAAACTGAAATGGGAAAAGCTTATTACTAGTTCAAACCAATATTGACGTGACAGCAACAAAATCAAAGTGCTAACGAAAAAGGTTAAGATAATACAACCAAAAGTCCTTCATTCTAGTGGAAAGATCAGATTCTGATAGGTGTATTTATCAGACTAACACGTGTTATGACAACATTTCTCACACAAAAACAACATCCCAAAAGAGAGAATTTTACTCGGATAAAACAATGAGAAACATACTAGAAAAAAACATACAAATGAAATAATCAGCTAATATATGAGTTTGTAAAGTAGCTCACAAACCTTAGCCCAATTGGATTTGGCAAGATTCACCAGCATTGGGACCAAATGGTTATCTCCAGGACCGAATATGTTGCAAGGACGCAGAGCACAAGTTAAAAGGCCATCAACATCATTAGCAGCTAAAATTATAGCCTCTGCTTGTGCTCTAAGGTCAGAGACCATGTCCCAATACTGAACCAAAAAACATACAGCAGATGTTAGATATTCCTCAAAAAAGAACTCCATAAACCAGGACTATCAATCAACAACATACTTGGCCAGAGTACGGCAATGATTCATCTCCAGCTTGTATATCATGTGCATTGTCGAATACAACATCAGCAGAACTATTGTATATAAGTTGTTTCACTTTACATTGATGGCAAGCATTCACCACATCCTTTGCACCTAAAGGATCAACAAAACACCACAGCGCTTCAATTTCTACCACGACAAAAGAGGAAAGGAATGAGGAAAACCACCTTGAACTATGATTTGGTAGCAAGAGTAGAAATCAGTGGGCCATGAATCCATATCATCAATGTAAAACACCGCAGACACACCTTGCAATGCTGCAGACAAAGAACATGTACAATGCTCAAAATAAAAATATTACGTAAAATAGAAACTCATAAATTCAATACGACCACTAACGTATCATCTTATGCATTTACTAGGAGTCGAAACATCTTTGCAAGTAATTCATAAAATTAAATTAGTGACAAGAAAAATTACTTCAAAGGTGGCTAAATTAACTAAACAACAGCAAGATACACAAAGCAAAAATTCAGATTACTTGAACTTCACTGGAAATTCAATATGCATAGTAAAATACACATAAAAAAGAACTCTCAGACAGCTCAAGTAACTAAACAAATAGCAAGAAACGTTAAAAGAAAACTCCGGTCACTAGAACCGCACCGAAAATCATACCCACCAAGCTCATTTAAAATCGACTAAGTCGTCAATACAGATAACAGCTCCTCGGACACAACAGAAATCAACAAAACAAAACCGCTAGCTGCGATTCAAAGCACGACCTTGTATAATTTGCGATTTATAGGACAGACGATGATCAAGATTGAGGTAGCTAGCGCGTCCGGAATCAACAGCGTCAGCGAGGATAGCAGAATCTGAGGTGGACGATTCTCTGTAGCGATCGACAATAGTCACGATCCAATTGGTTTTCTCCTGCCTCAGAAGCATGTCAACGACAGCACGGCCGACGAATCCTCTACCCCCCAACACGCAGCACGCCTTCGTATTCTTCCTCTCCGTATCTTCGATACCATCGAGATTCGCCATCTCAGATAGATGAAGAATAGTAAAAACAAAACCTTCGTCAGGTGAGAAGAGAGCAATCAGTAACGAACTAAATCAATTCAGGTAGTGGATGGAAGGTGGACGGGTTTTGACCTTTCTCTCTCTCTCCTCTCCCTCTCTCTTTTCCATTTTTATTCGTTTTTATTTTTAATACTTATTTCTATATTTTTCTTTTCAAGAAAGTAAAAGTGATGCCCTCCATGGTCCATCACTCCATTGATATACTACAGAAAAAGAAAATTTTTTTGGTGTGAGGAAAAAGCTTCAAACTGAAGCAAAAGTTGGTGGTCTAACTTTGGCTTCAAAGCCAAGCAAAAACACGCACTGAATAAATAGAAAAATATAATTCCTTCTATACAGATTTTGGGATGTAATGAACACACCAAATGCTTATGCATCAGACTCTCACCTTTTCAGTCTTTCGATTACGTTGGAATCTATTTCATTTGCCGAGGTTTTGCTTTAGGCATGAAAAAAAGATTTGCAAAAGCATATGCATAAAAACTTCTAACATACTATCCAAAACTTCCTGAAGGAAATCATCCGTGCCTCTTTCATTCATTCACGCAATAATATATACACTTACAATTAGAATCATGCTATAATCTAGGCTATAAATTAGGCTACAATCATGCTATAATTAAGCCTACAGATATGACTATAATAAATAGATATTATTTACATAATCTAACACACCCCCGCGGTCGAAACTGGAGGTTGTCGAACGTTGAGACTGTCTGAAAGTCATTGAACAGTACGCTCGGAAGCCCTTTAGTAAAAATGTCAGCAATTTGATAACGGGACGGAACATGAAGAACTCGAACTTGTCCACGTGCGACTTTTTCGCGGACAAAATGAATGTCCATCTCGACGTGTTTAGTGCGCTGATGTTGGACGGGATTACCAGAAAGAGAGATGGCACTAACATTATCGCAATAGACTAAGGTAGCCTTATTGATAGGAAAATGTAGCTCCAAAAGCAGATATCGAAGCCAACAAGATTCAGAAACAACATTAGCCACCCCTCTGTACTCGGCTTCAGCACTAGATCGAGAGATAGTTGCTTGGCGCTTACAAGACCACGAGACCAAGTTATCGCCTAAATAAACACAATAACCAGAGGTTGAGCGTCTTGTATCTGGACAACCACCCCAATCAGCATCTGTATAAGAAAGAAGACTAGCAACTGATGACTTATAGAGATGTAAGCCATAGGTACGAGTGCCTTGAAGGTACCGCATGATGCGCTTCAGTGCGCACATATGATCATCAGTTGGAGCATGCATATATCCGGTCTGGTGAATGTAAGGTATTGTAAGGCGCCAGCTAAGCTGTGATAAAGAGTAGGATCTTTGTATGGAGATCCTGAGGAGGCACTCAACTTAGACTTAGTATCAATTGGCGTTGGCGCGGGCTTACACGGGGTCATACCAGCTTTCTCGATAATCTCCCCCACGTATTTGCTTTGAAACAGAAAAATCCCATTAGCATGTTGTGTGACTGCAATGCCCAAGAAATAGCTCAAAGGACCTAATCCTTCATAGCGAACTCAGAAGCGAGGAGAGACATAATAGACTGACGAAGAGCCTCACTAGAGCCGCGAGGACGATATCATCAACATAAAGTAGCATATATGCCATGTCGTTTCCTCGGCGACAAATGAATAATGAATGGTCAGATTTGCTATGCGAGAATCCAATGGTCGAGACAAAATCAGTAACCTTGTATACCATGCACGAGGAGCCTGTTTGAGGCCGTATAATGACTTCTTTAGCAAACAGACATAATTAGGATGTACTGGATCTCGAAAACCCATAGGTTGATACATGTAAACGGTCTCATGAAGTTGTCCATGTAAGAATGCATTTTTGACATCTAACTGATGAATGGGCCAAGATTTTGAGAGAGCAATGCTGAGAACCGTCCGAATAGTAGCTGGTTTGACGATCGGGCAAAAAGTTTAATTGCAATCAACACCAACCTGTTGAGACCTGCCATCACCAACATGACGAGCTTTGTATCGCTCCAAAGAACCATCAGATTTCAGTTTATGACAAAAATCCACATGGACCGAATAATGTTTACATTAGAAGGTCGTGGTACCAAAACCCACGTCTTATTTTTAATGTGAGCACCAAATTCGTCAGACATGGCTGCTTTCCAACTCGGGTCGGACAAGGCATCTTTGGGGCTACGGGGTAAAGGTGAAGGTGTAATTGAAGGGGTTAAATTATAGTGTCGGTTTGGTTTAAAAATTCCATGCATGCTTCAGGTAGTCATGGAACGAGATGAAGGTTGGCCTGAGTGGTTTGGATGGTTAAGAGAGGGTGTCAGGGATGTAGCCGGGTGGTTATCTTGGTTGCTTGGTGAGTTGGTGGGCTGTGGTAAGTTGACTTGTGTAGTAGCATTTGGTGTGTTAGGTGATGGGTCTGATACTTGGTGGCTTATGAGGATTGGTTTGAGTGATAAGCTCATGGTGCAAGATAGGATGTATAGTATCATTTAAAATGTCATATGTGCATGGTGTTGGAGTATGGTGGTTGACAAAAGGAAATTGTGACTCATCAAAAACTACATGTGGAGATATGAGAATTTTTCCGCTCGACAAGTCATAACACTTAAATCCTCTGCGATTAGATGGGTAGCCTAAAAAGACACATGGTGTGGACCGGGCTTGAAGTTTATTGATGGTTGAAAAAAGGAAAAAGGGGATAACATAAGCACCCAAAAACCCGAAGATGTGTGTAAGAAGGATCCCTATGATATAAAATTTGAGTGGGGGAATAGTGTGAACGTAACTTGCTAGGGAGAATATTCAAAAGATATGTCGCCATTTGTTGGTGGTAGACACGAGTGGGTAAGAAGGGTACGAACTAAATTGCTTACGGAACGAATTTTATGTTCGGCTTTTCCATTTTGAGGAGAAGTATGAGGGCAAGAAAAGCAAAAAACCATCCCATTGGCGTGACAAAAGGATTTAAATTGTTCATTATCACATTCCCTCCCATTGTCACACTGAAAACATTTGATGGTTTTCTCAAATTGGGTTTTGATGACATTAATAAAGGACAAGAAGATGGAGTAAACTTGTGATTTTTTACCAATGGGAAAGGTCCGTAAGAAATTAGAGAAGTCATCTAAAATGAGAAGATGCTACTTATGACCAGTCGAACTTAAAATAGGTGATGACCATATTTCGCTATGCAAAATATCAAAAGGCATGATTGTGTAAGAAGACGAATCAGAGAAAGGTAGCTTAACGTGTTTTCCATAGACACAAGATTGACAAAGAGAACTAGAAGATTTATGATAATCAATGAACTTGTTTTCCCGAAGAGAGCGTAAAACAGACGTTCCCAGGTGTCCCAAATGAGTATGCCAAAGAGTCGGAGAAAGGGATGCAAATGTGGAGGGAGAAGTGGCTTGTGGTGATTGGGTATAGGGCCCCATTGCTATCACATCTCATTAGTGGTGTTCCCGTCTGAAAATCCTTCACAGAAAAGCCAAATGGGTCAAATTCAACTGAAACATTGTTGGCGATGGTGAAGCGACGCACCGACACCAAGTTTTTAACCAGTTTAGGTGCATGAAGGACATTGTTTAATTTTAAAGGTAGGTGAGGAGAGAGGATAATTGTGTCCAAAACCCCGAATTGGAATTTCATGACCACTGCCAACAGTAATATTTTTCAAAGTGCTCAAATTAAAGTAAGACGAGAGAGTACCTTGAGATGATGTCATGTGTCCATTTACCAATTATCATCAGACGAATTGAGAGATATAGTATGCATTGCTTGCTCTATGTCCGTGGGAGCATAATTTGAGGCATGAGATACAGACTGCATAGGCTTGATGCGGCTGATTGCCTAAGATACTGGGCTGAGGAGTAGGTGATGGCCTTGTCCAAGAAGACGTAGGCACTGTTGTAAAACTCGGGCTAGGCGGCCCTGCCCGAGGCGCTTTTCGGCTAGGCGGCTGATTAATCGGTGGAATCGATAAATAGGCCTAGGCGGACAATTAGGTGGCCGACTATGCGGCTAGGCGGCCGACTGGGCGGACTCAATTTTTTTTTTCGAAAAAAAATTAATTTTTTTTTTTTTGCAAAATTTTATTATAAATACAAAAAAAATTATTAGGATTGACATTATTTATTTATTAAGAAAAGTTTGATATAGCTTTAGTTTGGTATATTAGCCTATAAATAAAATTTATAAAAAAATCGGTATACCGGCTAATTTCCGCCTAGAAACCGCCTAGGCCCCGCCTAACCCGCCTAGGCACTAGGCCCCCCTTGGGCGCCCGAGTAGCGCCTAGCGAGTTTTACGACATTGGACGTAGGGTATGGACATGGTTTAACTGCCCATGGCTGCGGGGTCCAACTCCATGGCTACTTTCCCCAATGTTGTTGTGGTTGGTGGTGGTAGTTATTACTGTTACGCCCACGCTCACGACCACCATTATGTTTGCCACGATTGTTGCGGTTCGAACCGCGCCCCTGACTATTTGTGTTGCGGGCAATGGAGTCAGAGCTTGTACCCTTGGGATCATCTATAGTATTGTTGGTGTGGATGAGAGCGGTACCAGCGGCGGTGGCAACTGCTGCAACTTGCTTGGCCTTGCGGGTTTCTTCAAGAATAAGCCTCGAGCGAGCCTCGTAAAAGGAAGGCAGAGGGTCGCTTTGTTGAATGAAAGTAGCAACAGAATCGTAGTTTTCATTTAAGCCCGCAATTAGTTGAAGAACCAAACGTTGATTGGTCATTGGTGCACCGACGTTTGATAGTTGGTCAGCAAGCATCTTAGCTCTTGACAATAAGCAGAGATGTTGGGGAAAATATCTAGATGAACTTGAGTGAATTGATTTTCCAAGTAAACTGCTCTTGAGTTTTTGTTATCTTGAAAGATATTTTTCAATCCTCCCATGCTTGATGGGCAGTCGAATCTGGTTCCAAGATTGTGTGTAAGAGATCATTCGAGATAGTGCCATAAATCCATTAAAGGACGATAGCATCCAAGCGCGACCAAAGGTTTTATCGAAAGGTTTTGTCATGGTCGACCGTTTGCTCCTTGTCTTTGTCGGTTGTTGGCACCCGCTCCTTGTCTGTCTCTGCTGTTTTTGGAGGAATTATGTGTTCGATAACCTGGTATGCTCCGCAATGGATTTTGAACAGCTCCGCCCAAGAAGAATATTGACCCTTTTCCATCTCAAGAACTAGAGGAATGAAATTCTTGACATTGTTAACTGCAAGAGCAGGATGTAATTTTTGTTCGGCCATGGATGTTAGTTAGGGAGAGAAGAAGAAAAGGAAAATAGAGGACGATACTGCGATAGGTTAGCAAAGTATGTTAGGCTCTGATACCATGAAGGAAATCATCCTTGCCTCTTTCATTCATTCACACAATAATATATACACTTACAATGAAAATCATCATGCTATAATATAGGCTATAGCTACAATCAAGCTATAATTAAGCCTACAGATATGACTATAATAAATAGATATTATTTACATAATCTAACACTTCCGCCGAGAGTATGATCTTTCCTATTTGGACAAGAGAGAGGTATTCTACGAAAACTTCAACATACTATCCAAGCTTCTGCCGTGTTTCATATTAAAAAGATGAATAAAATGGATGCTAATATGTTATTGTGCATTTGATTGTATCAGCTCCGTAATGATTGACTACTGATAAACGTATTTTAATGCGTTTATCGTAGTATTTAATTGGATTATAATAGAGCTCTAGCAATCATTTTATGCGTCTATTCGCTATATTTACACTTATTTTGATGTTGAAGGAGCTTAGGACGACTTTCGGGCGAAAAGGAGCGAAAAAGAAGCAAAACGGAGCAAGTACGCAGAAAACAGTGCATCGTCACGGCCGTGATAACCCTTGCACCAAACCGTGACATAGGACAGAAACTGAAACAAGGTTAGGTCACGGCCGTCACACCTGTTACCTTAGGCCGTGACGTTGAGCAGTGAGCGAGGAGTTCCAAGTAGGTGATTGTCACGGCCGTGACATGTCATGCACTAGGCCGTGACCATGGGCAGAGAGTTGAAGTGAAGTTCGTCACGGCTGTGACACTTCAAGCACTTGGCCGTGACACATGGCAGAAACCAACGCAACCTAAATCGATGATGGTCACGGCCGTGACGGCCCATGTCCCAGGCCGTGACCGTTACGAAAATCAGTATAAAAGCCCAAATTCGACTCAGAAAGGGGGGACACTTACCAGATACTAACCCTAAACCCTCAAGAGACGAAAAGAGCAGCAAAGAACAGGTAAACACGTCCCGGAGCATAAGAGACGAATTCCACGCAGAATTGAACGAAGAACGAAGATCCTTCCACGAGACCATCTCAGATCCATTAGTCGGAAAGATCATGAGTTCTTCGCCTTTATTTCTTATTTCTGTCGTTGTTTTTCCTTCAATTATGAGTGGCTAATTTCCCTATGTGTTTGGGAGTAGATGAACGTGATAAACGTATTTTCTTACGTTTATATTTGTTAGATTTAAGTCGTTTGTATGATAATTGAAGTCGTTTTGATTATTTCTGCACTATAACATGGTTTCACAACAAAATAAAACGTTTTACGGCAGTTTTGCGACAGTTTCGTATTTCTCAATGATCACGGGGTAAACGATGTCCGATGGATCTGAAATTTTAACCATAGATAGAGGACTCGTTAATCTTGAATCTGACCGAACGGATTTTCAATCCGAGGTCTAGAATGGGAGATATGAATTTTTGAATGTGCTGCTGTTTTGCAGAAAATTAGTCACGGCCGTGAAGCCCTTGTACGAGGCCGTGAATCGCACCAGAGAGCCATTTTCTTGCCCGATTGTGTCACGGCCGTGAACATTGACCAACCAGGCCGTGAAGGGTGCTTCATGGCCGTGAATGGAGGTGTTTGAGGCCGTGAATTCGGGCAGAAACCCATTTTCTAACCCCCGAACGCTTCACGGCCGTGAATGGTTGTGTACGAAGCCGTGAACACGGGCAGAAACATCATTTTCTTCATGCTTTATATTGTCACAGCCGTGAGAATGCATACAAGAGGCCGTGAACGTCTTTGTGGCAGCATTAAAAGTCAAGCACAAGATAAGAAACGATGTTAACTTATTTGGAACGAAAGTTGTATCAAAGTCAGAGCAAAGATCACGCTTGGAACAAGTTTTCTGTATAAGACAATATCATGGCTGCTCAAGATGGATTTTGGCTGCACAAATCAATGGAGATAGGATTCTTTTCATTTTGCAAGGCTCAAGAAAGATAACGAAGGAAGAAGAAACGAGATCTATATAAAGAGCCATTGTAATGAGAAGAAAAAGGGAGGAGGTACAGAAAGATACCAATTTAAGCTCATATACAAACATACACGTTGCTTCATTAAAACTCAAGAACACCTACTCAGTCGCTCACCACGTGTTCGATCAAAATCCTCAGTGAAGAACGGGATTAACTTCGAAGTCGAATTCAGGGAAGTATTGATGATATATTCGATGTTGATTACGTGTTTTGTTGTGTGGATAATGAGTAGCTAAATCTATTGTATTTGAGATGAGATGAACCCTAGCGAGGTCGATCGTATGTTTACGCGTGTTTGATGTATTGCTATTGTTACGACTCGTTTATGAAGCATATTATTTTGATTATGTCTATGTGATTGAAATCATCTAGTTAGCTTGATCATGTCTATGTGTTTAAGTTAACGTAGTCCGGGAAATCGTACGCTACGCTCGAGAGAGGGGCGAACGATTAGACCACTCGTAAACGAGCGGAATAAACTCATCGCTAGAGATAGGTTGAACTACCCCGCCGGATTAGAGTCAAATCTAATAGTGGGATTCACCGTGTTTTTAATGCAATCTTCGGTTAAGTAGTTAGGGAAGCTTGCTCGGCTATTTAGTTCGTTGATTAGTTGTTTGCGAGTCTCGTATGATAAGGCGCAGTTTCGTCAGTCGTATGAATTCGTACGCATGTTGTAGGAATCTTCACGGTCTAATGATAACGTTGCTTACATGTACTTGATATATGTGTGGGTCGAACTAGGGGGATTCGAAGTCTCAAATACGTTTGTTTCCACAGAGGTTTTCTTCTCCGTACTACCTTATTAAGTTGTATTTTCTAAGTGTTGTTATTTACCGTTTCAACAATCAAGCATTCGTACTAGGATATTTAATCGAAAGTTTTTTCTAAGGTACATTGTTCTCTTGGGATTCGATACTCGAATACTTGCTACATATATACTATTTCGATAGGTACACTTGCCTGTTGAGCGTAGGATATTTTGTTAGTGTTCGTTTTACTTTATTACTCGATCCGCTCGATCAAGTTTTTGGCGCCGTTGCCGGGGAACTATCAATATTAGAGAAACCGTAGTTTATTATTCTAGCTATTTATTATTAAGTAACAAAATCTTTGTTTAGTCATATTTCTTTTGGTCTAGGTACGTGTACGAAGGTGCATGACCCGAAGGAAGCCTACGCTACCATTAGTGGAAGGAGACCCGGAGATCGAAAGGACTTTTCGACGCAACGTGCGAGAAAACGCAAGGCAAGACGAAATGGCGACTCCAAATAACGATGGAATGCCATTAGCAGTGCAAGAACCACCAATGAGAGAACTTTGGAGAAACAATGCCGTAGGAACGATTAGTTCGGCGATAGTACTTCCTCAGGTACCGAATAATTTTGAGCTCAAACATCATTGGCTCCAAATGCTGCAGGCGACAGCTCAATACGATGGACTCTCCGAGGAAGACGCTTATCGCCACATCCGAGACTTCTTATCCGTCGCCGACGCAATACGGGTACAAGGCGTAAGCCCGGAAGCCATTCGACTCTACCTATTTCCATTTTCTCTACGCGGCACTGCCAAGGAGTGGTTCAACCTACTTCCCGAACGATCTATTACTACGTGGGACCAGATGCATGCCACCTTCATCAATTATTTCTTTCCACCTTCGAAGGCGCTCAAACTAAAAATGGACCTCACGGCGTTCAAGCAAAAAGAGGGCGAGAACTTGTACGACGTATGGACCAGATTCAAAGCGCTCTTGAACCGATTCCCTCAACACGGGATGACGAAAAGTGAGCAAATTCAGCGGTTCCACGAATCGTTGAACGACCATACCGTACAATTATTGGATGGAGCATGCAACGGAGGCCTATGTAATCTCAGCGCTACGGAGGGCTGGAATCTTATTGAGGACTATAGTGCAAATAGTTTTCGACGAGGGAGTTCAAGCAATCGAGGTAAACCTCCGGGGATGTACGACGTCGACAACACCACTGCAATAAATGCCAAGTTCGACGCCCTACAACAACAAATGTCAGCGACTAATCTTCAAATGCAGACCTTGATGAACGCGCTCATGCCTAAGCTAGCAACGAAGCCGGCCGTCAACGCTGTCCAATTACAACCTGCCCCGATGAACCCCGTAGCTGGTGCGCCTTCTCATTCATATCAGACGTATATTCCGCCATGCGCTACATGCGGAGGAGGCCACGACGCAGCTCACTGTCCCGCTGCTTTTACGACTGAGCAAGTCGATTACATGGGGAACTATCAAGGTCAGCGAAACTTCGTTCCAAATCGAGTTCATCCAAACCTGGCCTATGGGAATCAACAACAAGCTCCACCGGGATTTCAAAATCAAAGGTCGCATGGATACCACGGTGGAAATTCCGAAGTTGCCCCTGAAGGTCGCAATGATAAGTTGGAGGGAATGCTCGAGAAGCTAATGGGAAAGCTCGACTCTCGCTTGGACAATCAAGAGGCACGGTTGCAAAACACTGAGTCTTCCTTGCGGGCCTTAGAGAAACAAGTTGGGCAGATTGCCGAATCAATCCAACAAAGTCCTTCCGGTTCATTGCCGAGCTACACCGAGATTAATCCAAAGGACCACCACGTAAAGGCGGTAACGCTTCGTAATGGGAGAGAGCTCGAGGAGGTGCAGAAATTGAAGAAGAAGAATGTTGATCCCGCAAATGCAAACATCGAGGCCGACAAAGAAGAAGAGACCGTACCTAAGCAACCTGTCAAGGCGTATCAACCAAAAATTCCATACCCAGCGAGGCTTAAAAGGGACATCGTTGACGATCAGTTTGGTAAATTTCTCGCAATTTTTAAACAATTACATATTAATTTACCTCTTGTCGAAGCTCTTGCACAGATGCCCCGCTGGGCAAAGTTTTTAAAGGATCTTATCACAAATAAACGCAAGCTCGAAGACGTGTCCACAGTCGAACTACGAGGGGAGTGCTCCGCGATCCTACAAAGCAAAATTCCGAAGAAGTTAAAAGATCCAGGGAGTTTCACTATACCTTGTTTAATAGGCGATCTTGTAGTACATAAGGCATTGGCTGACTTAGGTGCTAGTATAAATTTAATGCCTTATTCGATGTTCAAGAAACTCGGCTTAGGAGAACCCAAACCTACTAGGATGAGTATACAATTAGCGGATAGATCTGTTAAATATCCTAGGGGTATTATCGAAGACGTTCTTGTTAAAGTTGATAAATTTATCATTCCTGCAGATTTTGTAATTCTCGACATGGAGGAAGATGAAAATATTCCTCTAATCTTAGGAAGACCCTTCCTCGCAACAGGAGGAACCATGGTCGATGTTCGTAACGGAACATTGACATTAACTATAGATAGTGAGAAAGTGACATTTGATATGGCCGAGTCCATGAATAATGCCGAGAAGTTAGATGATAAGTGCTTTTATATCGATGCATGGAATGAATTTTTGTCTTTGCAGGGACTTTCGCAGCCCGATTCATTCAGCTCAAAGCAAGAAATAGAGGAAAACGAGGAACTCCATAAGGAAGAACCAAACGATGACCTACCCCTCGTCGTTGCCCAAGCAGATGTAGATGAGAAGATCTCGGTCGAGGAACCACCAACGCTCGAGCTCAAGCAATTGCCCGATCACTTGGAATACGCTTTCCTCGAGGAAGGTGCAAAGCTTCCCGTAATCATCGCGTCAAATCTGGAGAAGGAGCAGAAACTCATGCTCTTAGATACACTACGGGAGCACAAGAGGGCACTTGCATGGAAGATATCAGACATCCGAGGAATTAGCCCGACCTTCTGCATGCATAAAATTCTAATGGAGGACGACTTCAAACCGGTGATACAACACCAGAGGCGTCTGAACCCCAACATGAAGGAGGTAGTTAAGGCCGAGGTAATTAAACTGCTCGACGCAGGAGTGATTTACCCAATCTCGGACAGTGCATGGGTGAGCCCAGTTCAGGTAGTGCCGAAAAAAGGAGGAATGACGGTTGTACCCAACGAGAAGAACGAACTCATTCCGACGAGGACTGTCACAGGATGGCGCGTTTGCATTGATTATCGCAAATTAAATGACGCAACGCGAAAAGACCATTTTCCTCTTCCTTTTATTGATCAAATGCTTGAACGGTTGTCTGGTCATGAATTTTATTGCTTTCTCGATGGACTTTCAGGTTATTTGCAGATTCCCATTGCACCCGAGGATCAAGAGAAGACGACGTTCACGTGCCCATTCGGGACATTCGCCTACCGACGGATGCCTTTTGGACTTTGCAATGCTCCAGCCACCTTCCAACGTTGCATGATGGCTATCTTCGATAGACTAATAGGTGACGGAATGGAGGTATTCATGGATGATTTTTCGATTTTTGGTGACTCGTTCGAGGTATGCTTATTTAATTTAAAGAAAGTACTTCAGCGATGCGAGGAAACAAACCTTGTGCTAAATTGGGAGAAATGCCATTTTATGGTAAGAGAGGGTATTGTTTTAGGTCATAAAATATCGTCGAGAGGTATCGAGGTAGATAGAGCTAAAATAGAAACCATAGAACGATTACCTCCACCTTCGTCTGTAAAGGCAATTAGAAGTTTCCTAGGACATGCGGGTTTTTATCGTAGATTTATCAAGGATTTTTCTAAAATTGCTAGACCTTTAACTCGTTTGCTTGAGAAAGACGTGCCTTATGAATTTACACCCGAGTGCATGAATGCTTTTACTATACTTAAGGATAAGCTAATTAATGCCCCTGTTATGGTAGCTCCCGATTGGAGCCTACCGTTCGAACTAATGTGCGATGCGAGTGATTTTGCAGTAGGTGCAGTTTTAGGGCAGCGACGGGAAAAACATTTTCAGCCGATACACTATGCAAGCAAAACTCTAAACGAGGCCCAGGCGAATTACACTACCACGGAGAAGGAGTTGCTCGCAGTCGTGTTCGCCGTCGATAAGTTCCATCCATATCTCGTTCTCTCAAAAGTCATCATATACACGGATCATTCAGCCCTCAAACACCTCTTTGCAAAACCGGATGCAAAACCGAGGCTTATCCGATGGATTCTGTTACTCCAAGAATTCGACGTAGAATTCCGTGACCAGAAAGGTACCGAGAATTGTGCAGCTGATCACTTGTCAAGACTTGAAGACGCAACCCACGAGGCTACCAACGAGGAAATAATCCGAGACCACTTTCCCGACGAGCATCTATATGCTATACGTGAGGTATTCGATGAAACCCCATGGTATGCCGATTTTGCTAATTATCTTGTCGCTAGAATCATGCCAAAGGGATACACAAGTCACCAGAGGAAGAAATTCTTCTCGGACTTGAAGTATTATTTTTGGGATGATCCGTATTTGTTTAGGGTTTGCGCAGATAAGATAAGCCGACGATGCGTGTCCTTTCCCGAGACAGTTAAAATCTTGAGCCATTGTCATTCGGGGCCATGTGGAGGACATTACGGAGGTAATCGAACTGCACAAAAGGTACTTGAATGTGGTTTTTATGGCCTACGATATTTAAAGATGCTCAAAAATATGTAGAGGAATGTGATAGGTGCCAACGGACAGGTAATATTTCTAAGCGAAATGAAATGCCTCAGAATTTTATTCTTGTATGTGAAATATTTGACGTATGGGGCATTGATTTTATGGGTCCGTTTCCTACCTCTTTCAAGAATCGATATATCCTAGTTGCAGTTGATTATGTTTCAAAATGGGTAGAGGCACAAGCGCTGCCCACTAATGATGCTAGGGCTGTCGTAAAATTTTTGAAAACATTATTTTCTCGATTTGGCTCACCTCGTTGCATTATTAGCGATAAAGGTACGCATTTCTGTAACACTCATTTTGCAAGAACGCTTGAAAAATACGGCGTGAAACATAGTGTTACCACAGCGTACCATCCTCAAGCGAGCGGCCAAGCAGAAGTCGTAAACAGGGAGCTAAAGCGTATACTCGAAAAGACCGTGGAGCACCATAGGCGAGATTGGCCAAACAAACTGAACGATGCTTTATGGGCGTACCGGACAGCCTACAAACGCCTATCGGATCCACACCATATAGACTTGTTTACGGGAAATCTTGTCATTTACCCGTCGAGCTAGAACACAGAGCATATTGGGCTCTAAAGAAACTTAACTTTGATTTGAATCTTGCAGGTGAAAAGCGAATGTTGCAGGTCAACGAGCTCGACGAGTAGAGACAAATGGCTTACGAGAATACCCGCATCTACAAGGAGCGTACGAAGCAATATCATGATCGGAAGATCATGAAGCGGGAATTCCAAGAAGGCGACCAGGTCCTGCTGTATAATTCGCGGCTGCGATTATTCCCGGGCAAGCTAAAGTCGAGGTGGTCGGGTCCATTCACGGTGACCCGAGTGTTTTCCTACGGGACGGTCGAGATCACACAACCAGAAAAAGGGACCTTCAAGGTAAACGGGCAGCGTCTCAAGCATTACTTTGGCGGTGACATCGAAGCGCTTGGAAAGGAAACGATTCACCTCCTCAACACCATACAACGCTAAAATCCTCCGAACTATGTCTAGCTAAAAGACATTAAAGAAAGCGCTACTTGGGAGGCACCCCAAGCCTATCCTATATTTTACTTTTATTTTCCTATGCGCATTTTTTTTTCTAGTTTTTATGTTTCTGTTTTTCGATGATCGCAGGGAACTCAAAATCTCAAGTGTGGGGAAAAGCCGTACAAATCATGCACACCGGACTATTCAGGGAAGTTTGCTTATCTATTTATTTCCTCTTCCTTGTGTTACATAATTATTACGTTGAGGGCAACGTAAATCTTAAGTGTGGGGAGGGAATTTCTGCGAAATTGATGCAAACATCTTATATGTGCATGACTTGATTTTTGATACAAATTTTTTCGAAAATTGGCATAAACTTTTTCGAAAATCATGTTTCCTTCAATCAAAGGGTGATTTCATGTTAGAAATCTTGTGAGTAATTAGGATACACATGCGAGTCGACTTCTTTCTTACATAGATGAACTTGGCGATACCTGATGGATTCGTACATATAACCCTATTTTTGTGAGATTTTTGAGCTTACGAGCTTTTCGCTCATTTCTTTGGTTGTGTGAATCATGCTTAGTTTATTTCTCTTCAGAACTTGCTTGTGTATTGCGTTTTGAAACTACTTGACGTGTGATTGCGTGAAAATGAGGAAGACATTAGGAATTCAGTCCATAGCCAAAGTATCCGACCACGCTTGATCACCGTAGTTAGCCACTTTGAGCCTGAGCCTTTTATTTGTGAAAAACCGTATTATAAATTGCCGACCCTGATTAAGCCTTCAGACAGAAACCCATTGGAGCGATAGTAGAAGTGGAAGTTGATTGCCGGATTTAAGAAGCGCAACCCGTACTTAATTTCCGAGCTTATGTTCAAAAAAAGAAAAAAAAAAGAAAAGAGAGAAAAAAGAAGATATATGACTAAGAACCCTTCCTCCGATAATCTTTCACTCTCGAAACCACCTATTTCCTAGATCGAGAAGTCGAAAGAAGAAGGGCTTGGTGAAAAAAAAAAAAAAAAAGACGAATGCAAAAAGAATGGAGGTGATGGACGAGAACGATGGATTTGGCGCATTCGAGATGATGGCATTATTCCGACACGACTATTGCTCATATCCTTTTTACGCTTATTCATCACATTTCTTACATATCTCAGCAATATTACTACCCGATAAAGTCCTTCTGATTCACGCTTGATCATTGAAAGTGGTAGATTTACGAATCATTTGCAAGCTTATGGTAGGGATTAGATTAGTGCATGACCCGAGAGATATCACCGACATCTTAACCCATACACTTAGTGATTTGAGTGAATCTTTGTGAGGTGCGGATCTTGATAGGTATTTCTAAGGAAGTCGTGTGGTTAGTTGTTGATTTCGAATATGCCTTCCGACTTTACTTGCATTATCTCCTACGTGATTTCGTTCTTAATTGATACGTTGCATGATTTTATACTTTGATATGCCATTTGCATTTATTTGCTTGAGGACAAGCAAACGCTTAAGTGTGGGGATATTTGATAAACGTATTTTCTTACGTTTATATTTGTTAGATTTAAGTCGTTTGTATGATAATTGAAGTCGTTTTGATTATTTCTGCACTATAACATGGTTTCACAACAAAATAAAACGTTTTACGGCAGTTTTGCGACAGTTTCGTATTTCTCAATGATCACGGGGTAAACGATGTCCGATGGACCGGGTAGCCTAAAAAGACACATGGTGTGGACCGGGCTTGAAGTTTATTGATGGTTGAAAAAAGGAAAAAGGGGATAACATAAGCACCCAAAAACCCGAAGATGTGTGTAAGAAGGATCCCTATGATATAAAATTTGAGTGGGGGAATAGTGTGAACGTAACTTGCTAGGGAGAATATTCAAAAGATATGTCGCCATTTGTTGGTGGTAGACACGAGTGGGTAAGAAGGGTACGAACTAAATAGTTTACGGAACGAATTTTATGTTCGGCTTTTCCATTTTGAGGAGAAGTATGAGGGCAAGAAAAGCAAAAAACCATCCCATTGGCGTGACAAAAGGATTTAAATTGTTCATTATCACATTCCCTCCCATTGTCACACTGAAAACATTTGATGGTTTTCTCAAATTGGGTTTTGATGACATTAATAAAGGACAAGAAGATGGAGTAAACTTGTGATTTTTTACCAATGGGAAAGGTCCGTAAGAAATTAGAGAAGTCATCTAAAATGAGAAGATGCTACTTATGACCAGTCGAACTTAAAATAGGTGATGACCATATTTCGCTATGCAAAATATCAAAAGGCATGATTGTGTAAGAAGACGAATCAGAGAAAGGTAGCTTAACGTGTTTTCCATAGACACAAGATTGACAAAGAGAACTAGAAGATTTATGATAATCAATGAACTTGTTTTCCCGAAGAGAGCGTAAAACAGACGTTCCCAGGTGTCCCAAATGAGTATGCCAAAGAGTCGGAGAAAGGGATGCAAATGTGGAGGGAGAAGTGGCTTGTGGTGATTGGGTATAGGGCCCCATTGCTATCACATCTCATTAGTGGTGTTCCCGTCTGAAAATCCTTCACAGAAAAGCCAAATGGGTCAAATTCAACTGAAACATTGTTGGCGATGGTGAAGCGACGCACCGACACCAAGTTTTTAACCAGTTTAGGTGCATGAAGGACATTGTTTAATTTTAAAGGTAGGTGAGGAGAGAGGATAATTGTGTCCAAAAACCCCGAATTGGAATTTCATGACCACTGCCAACAGTAATATTTTTCAAAGTGCTCAAATTAAAGTAAGACGAGAGAGTACCTTGAGATGATGTCATGTGTCCATTTACCAATTATCATCAGACGAATTGAGAGATATAGTATGCATTGCTTGCTCTATGTCCGTGGGAGCATAATTTGAGGCATGAGATACAGACTGCATAGGCTTGATGCGGCTGATTGCCTAAGATACTGGGCTGAGGAGTAGGTGATGGCCTTGTCCAAGAAGACGTAGGCACTGTTGTAAAACTCGGGCTAGGCGGCCCTGCCCGAGGCGCTTTTCGGCTAGGCGGCTGATTAATCGGTGGAATCGATAAATAGGCCTAGGCGGACAATTAGGTGGCCGACTATGCGGCTAGGCGGCCGACTGGGCGGACTCAATTTTTTTTTTCGAAAAAAAATTAATTTTTTTTTTTTGCAAAATTTTATTATAAATACAAAAAAAAATTATTAGGATTGACATTATTTATTTATTAAGAAAAGTTTGATATAGCTTTAGTTTGGTATATTAGCCTATAAATAAAATTTATAAAAAAATCGGTATACCGGCTAATTTCCGCCTAGAAACCGCCTAGGCCCCGCCTAACCCGCCTAGGCACTAGGCCCCCCTTGGGCGCCCGAGTAGCGCCTAGCGAGTTTTACGACATTGGACGTAGGGTATGGACATGGTTTAACTGCCCATGGCTGCGGGGTCCAACTCCATGGCTACTTTCCCCAATGTTGTTGTGGTTGGTGGTGGTAGTTATTACTGTTACGCCCACGCTCACGACCACCATTATGTTTGCCACGATTGTTGCGGTTCGAACCGCGCCCCTGACTATTTGTGTTGCGGGCAATGGAGTCAGAGCTTGTACCCTTGGGATCATCTATAGTATTGTTGGTGTGGATGAGAGCGGTACCAGCGGCGGTGGCAACTGCTGCAACTTGCTTGGCCTTGCGGGTTTCTTCAAGAATAAGCCTCGAGCGAGCCTCGTAAAAGGAAGGCAGAGGGTCGCTTTGTTGAATGAAAGTAGCAACAGAATCGTAGTTTTCATTTAAGCCCGCAATTAGTTGAAGAACCAAACGTTGATTGGTCATTGGTGCACCGACGTTTGATAGTTGGTCAGCAAGCATCTTAGCTCTTGACAATAAGCAGAGATGTTGGGGAAAATATCTAGATGAACTTGAGTGAATTGATTTTCCAAGTAAACTGCTCTTGAGTTTTTGTTATCTTGAAAGATATTTTTCAATCCTCCCATGCTTGATGGGCAGTCGAATCTGGTTCCAAGATTGTGTGTAAGAGATCATTCGAGATAGTGCCATAAATCCATTAAAGGACGATAGCATCCAAGCGCGACCAAAGGTTTTATCGAAAGGTTTTGTCATGGTCGACCGTTTGCTCCTTGTCTTTGTCGGTTGTTGGCACCCGCTCCTTGTCTGTCTCTGCTGTTTTTGGAGGAATTATGTGTTCGATAACCTGGTATGCTCCGCAATGGATTTTGAACAGCTCCGCCCAAGAAGAATATTGACCCTTTTCCATCTCAAGAACTAGAGGAATGAAATTCTTGACATTGTTAACTGCAAGAGCAGGATGTAATTTTTGTTCGGCCATGGATGTTAGTTAGGGAGAGAAGAAGAAAAGGAAAATAGAGGACGATACTGCGATAGGTTAGCAAAGTATGTTAGGCTCTGATACCATGAAGGAAATCATCCTTGCCTCTTTCATTCATTCACACAATAATATATACACTTACAATGAAAATCATCATGCTATAATATAGGCTATAGCTACAATCAAGCTATAATTAAGCCTACAGATATGACTATAATAAATAGATATTATTTACATAATCTAACACTTCCGCCGAGAGTATGATCTTTCCTATTTGGACAAGAGAGAGGTATTCTACGAAAACTTCAACATACTATCCAAGCTTCTGCCGTGTTTCATATTAAAAAGATGAATAAAATGGATGCTAATATGTTATTGTGCATTTGATTGTATCAGCTCCGTAATGATTGACTACTGATAAACGTATTTTAATGCGTTTATCGTAGTATTTAATTGGATTATAATAGAGCTCTAGCAATCATTTTATGCGTCTATTCGCTATATTTACACTTATTTTGATGTTGAAGGAGCTTAGGACGACTTTCGGGCGAAAAGGAGCGAAAAAGAAGCAAAACGGAGCAAGTACGCAGAAAACAGTGCATCGTCACGGCCGTGATAACCCTTGCACCAAACCGTGACATAGGACAGAAACTGAAACAAGGTTAGGTCACGGCCGTCACACCTGTTACCTTAGGCCGTGACGTTGAGCAGTGAGCGAGGAGTTCCAAGTAGGTGATTGTCACGGCCGTGACATGTCATGCACTAGGCCGTGACCATGGGCAGAGAGTTGAAGTGAAGTTCGTCACGGCTGTGACACTTCAAGCACTTGGCCGTGACACATGGCAGAAACCAACGCAACCTAAATCGATGATGGTCACGGCCGTGACGGCCCATGTCCCAGGCCGTGACCGTTACGAAAATCAGTATAAAAGCCCAAATTCGACTCAGAAAGGGGGGACACTTACCAGATACTAACCCTAAACCCTCAAGAGACGAAAAGAGCAGCAAAGAACAGGTAAACACGTCCCGGAGCATAAGAGACGAATTCCACGCAGAATTGAACGAAGAACGAAGATCCTTCCACGAGACCATCTCAGATCCATTAGTCGGAAAGATCATGAGTTCTTCGCCTTTATTTCTTATTTCTGTCGTTGTTTTTCCTTCAATTATGAGTGGCTAATTTCCCTATGTGTTTGGGAGTAGATGAACGTGATAAACGTATTTTCTTACGTTTATATTTGTTAGATTTAAGTCGTTTGTATGATAATTGAAGTCGTTTTGATTATTTCTGCACTATAACATGGTTTCACAACAAATAAAACGTTTTACGGCAGTTTTGCGACAGTTTCGTATTTCTCAATGATCACGGGGTAAACGATGTCCGATGGATCTGAAATTTTAACCATAGATAGAGGACTCGTTAATCTTGAATCTGACCGAACGGATTTTCAATCCGAGGTCTAGAATGGGAGATATGAATTTTTGAATGTGCTGCTGTTTTGCAGAAAATTAGTCACGGCCGTGAAGCCCTTGTACGAGGCCGTGAATCGCACCAGAGAGCCATTTTCTTGCCCGATTGTGTCACGGCCGTGAACATTGACCAACCAGGCCGTGAAGGGTGCTTCATGGCCGTGAATGGAGGTGTTTGAGGCCGTGAATTCGGGCAGAAACCCATTTTCTAACCCCCGAACGCTTCACGGCCGTGAATGGTTGTGTACGAAGCCGTGAACACGGGCAGAAACATCATTTTCTTCATGCTTTATATTGTCACAGCCGTGAGAATGCATACAAGAGGCCGTGAACGTCTTTGTGGCAGCATTAAAAGTCAAGCACAAGATAAGAAACGATGTTAACTTATTTGGAACGAAAGTTGTATCAAAGTCAGAGCAAAGATCACGCTTGGAACAAGTTTTCTGTATAAGACAATATCATGGCTGCTCAAGATGGATTTTGGCTGCACAAATCAATGGAGATAGGATTCTTTTCATTTTGCAAGGCTCAAGAAAGATAACGAAGGAAGAAGAAACGAGATCTATATAAAGAGCCATTGTAATGAGAAGAAAAAGGGAGGAGGTACAGAAAGATACCAATTTAAGCTCATATACAAACATACACGTTGCTTCATTAAAACTCAAGAACACCTACTCAGTCGCTCACCACGTGTTCGATCAAAATCCTCAGTGAAGAACGGGATTAACTTCGAAGTCGAATTCAGGGAAGTATTGATGATATATTCGATGTTGATTACGTGTTTTGTTGTGTGGATAATGAGTAGCTAAATCTATTGTATTTGAGATGAGATGAACCCTAGCGAGGTCGATCGTATGTTTACGCGTGTTTGATGTATTGCTATTGTTACGACTCGTTTATGAAGCATATTATTTTGATTATGTCTATGTGATTGAAATCATCTAGTTAGCTTGATCATGTCTATGTGTTTAAGTTAACGTAGTCCGGGAAATCGTACGCTACGCTCGAGAGAGGGGCGAACGATTAGACCACTCGTAAACGAGCGGAATAAACTCATCGCTAGAGATAGGTTGAACTACCCCGCCGGATTAGAGTCAAATCTAATAGTGGGATTCACCGTGTTTTTAATGCAATCTTCGGTTAAGTAGTTAGGGAAGCTTGCTCGGCTATTTAGTTCGTTGATTAGTTGTTTGCGAGTCTCGTATGATAAGGCGCAGTTTCGTCAGTCGTATGAATTCGTACGCATGTTGTAGGAATCTTCACGGTCTAATGATAACGTTGCTTACATGTACTTGATATATGTGTGGGTCGAACTAGGGGGATTCGAAGTCTCAAATACGTTTGTTTCCACAGAGGTTTTCTTCTCCGTACTACCTTATTAAGTTGTATTTTCTAAGTGTTGTTATTTACCGTTTCAACAATCAAGCATTCGTACTAGGATATTTAATCGAAAGTTTTTTCTAAGGTACATTGTTCTCTTGGGATTCGATACTCGAATACTTGCTACATATATACTATTTCGATAGGTACACTTGCCTGTTGAGCGTAGGATATTTTGTTAGTGTTCGTTTTACTTTATTACTCGATCCGCTCGATCAGAACGCTAGGTTATTTCGTAGTTAAGACATATAATTATCGTGACTCTGTGTTTTGACTATTTATCATTCTATGAAGTTGTTTCGCTGATTTGATATGTCTATGTGTTAAAGTGATCGTGTGGAAAATCGTTTAGGGTGACAGCTAAATAACGATTAGGCCGTTCGTAGAAGATAGGATTCGAGTATAGGGCGAAAGCAAATACTCGATCCTCGCCGTTAGTAATTACTGATTCTTAGATCCCCGCGAGCGTTTAGGGCGACAGCAAACTCGCGAGCGGGTAGGAAATTACTGCGATTTAGTCTTAATCACGTAGAAGCGATTTTATTGTCTTAGCCGATAGTACCTAGCGGGATTTGAATCATGAGCACATCTTTATCATCTGAAAACTCTCGTACCAGTTAGCCGTGTTCTTTGCATCTCTAGTTACTTTAGGTTTGGTCTGTTAGGTTAATTCGTAAAACAATCGGCACATTTTATTTAGGCTAGATATCGAGTCGATAGGTCACTACTAGTACTCAGTTTATTCCTCGTATTCGATACTCGTTTACTCACTTTACTGCACTACACACGATAGGTCCACTGCCCATCGCATGTTGGTGATAGTAATTAGGTATTCGTTTTATATTATCACTTGTGCACTTGCAAATCATATTAGCGCACCACATGTCGATTGATTAACGCATTTCAATGCGTTTATCGTAGTATTTAATTGGGATATAATAAGAGCTTAGCAATCAATTTATGTGTTTATTCGTTACATTTACACTCATTTTGTTATTGAAGGAGCTTTGGACGAGTTTCGGGCGAAACGGAGCGAAAACGAGGCAAAACGGAGCAAAAACGACGGAAAAGGCATGTGTCACGGCCGTGACACATAGTGCACTAGGCCGTGATGTTGGGCTGAGAGTTGGAATGAAGATGGTCACGGCCGTGACACTTATTGCACCAGGCCGTGACCCATAGGAGCAGCAATATTAGAAAATTCATATCTCTCAATCCAGATCTCGGATTGAGAATCCCTTTGGTCAGATTCAAGATTGGCGAGTCTTCTATCTATGGTTAAAATTTCAGGTCAATCGGATATCGTTTACCCCTCCATCCGAGAGAAATACGAAACTGCCGCAAAGCTGTTGAGTGGGTCACGGCCGTGACACTGCTGCACCAGGCCGTGACGAGCGGCAGTGAGCTCAATTTTTGCCCCGAGAGTGTCACGGCCATGACCTATCTTGTCCCAGGCCGTGACAGTGTCGAATTTCACTATAAAAAACCCAAATTCGACCCAGAAAGGGCACAACTTACCAGAAGTCAAATCCAAACCATCTAGGGACGAATTTAGGGCGAAAAGAACACGGAATTACATCCCAGAGCGCGAGAGACGAAACGACGACGAAATCACGCCCAATTGATCAGAGAACGAAGATTTATCAAGCAAACGCCGATAATTCGCCAGTATTCAAGAATCGTGAGTCTTCCTTCTCTGTTCTCTAATTCTCTCGTTGTTCTCTCGTCTATTATGCGTAGCTAAATCCCGTCTGTGTTTTGGATTAGATGAACGCTAGGATTAGTTGTACTTAAGACGTATATTATCGTGACTTTGTGTTTTGACTATTTATCGTTCTATGAATATGTTTCGTCGCTTTAATATGTCTATGTGTTAAAGTGATCGTGTGGAAAAACGTTTAGGGCGACAGCTAAACAATGTTTAGGCCGTTCATAGAAGATAGGATTCAAGTATAGGGCGAAAGCAAATACTCGATCCTCGCCGTTAGTAATTATTGAATTTTAGATCCCCGCGAGCGTTTAGAGCGACAACAAATTCGCGAGCGGGTAGGAAATTACTGCGATTTAGTCAAGATCACGTAGGAACGATTTTATTGTCTTAGTCGATAACACCTAGCGGGATTCGAATCCCGAGCACATCTTTATTATCTGAAGCTTCGTATCAGTTTTAAGCGTGCTATTTGAATCCTAGTTGATTTAGGAACGATCTGTTAGGATAAGTCGTCAAACAAATTGCGTATCTTGTTTAGGCTAAATAGTCGATAGGTCACTACTAGTAATTGATTTATTCCTTGTGTTCGATACTCGTTTACTCACTTTACTGCAGTACAAACGATAGGTCCACTGCCTATCGCACGTCGGTGATAGTAATTAGGTATTCGTTTTAATTATTACTTGTCGCACTTTCCATTCACACACCACGTGTCGATCAAGTTTTTGGCGCCGTTGCCGGGGAATAATTGATATTAGGAACACCGTAGTTCGGTGCTTTAGCCACTGTGATTTCGACGTTTTCTTTGCTTTTACTGTTTGCGTTAGTTGTGTTATTTGCATTAGTTGTTTTCTTGCGTCGTTATTGATTTCGTATTTTTATTCGTCGTATTTGTTTACTTTTTTGCTAATCATTATTTCTCACTCATTGAAGGTACGATTCAGCGGTGAATGACCCGAAGCCATCCATCGGGCCCCATCGTTGAAGCCGACCCAGATTTCGAACGAAAGTTGCGTAGGAAGCTTAAGTACGATACCGAAGGAGCATCCACTAGCTCTCAGGACCACTTAGTTAGCTATTCAGAGGATAGTTCGCAGGAATCCATCCAAAATTCACGTGTAGAGGCAGCCGTAGATAGTCCCTACACAGAAGTAGACATGGCGGACCACCGAGTGCCCGTCCATAACATTCCCGAGGAGGAACCATCACTTCAGGACCTCTTCAAGAATGCCGCGCTAGGCGGTACGGAGTCGGCGATTGTCATCCCGCCGATCGAGAACAACAACTTCGAGCTGAAGCACTCTTTGCGACGGGGGAGACCATGATAGACGTTAGGAATGGGACTTTGACCCTGACAGTAGACGGCGAGAAAGTTACCTTTAATATGGCCGACTCGATGAAAAAGAGCGGCGAGCAAGATGATAAGTGTTACTTTTTGGACGTATTTGACCACGAGTTTCTCTTTTCCATGCAAGGTCTGTCACAGGTCGACGATCACGACATGCATACACTTATGGCGATCGATGAGTGTGGGGAAGAGGTCGACGAGCCGATCATAGCTATCGACGAGAGCAGCGAAGAGGACAAGGAAAAGAGCTCGGTCGAGGAGCCACCGGTCCTGGAATTGAAGCCGTTGCCCGACCACCTCGAGTACGCGTTTCTGAGCAACAATGGAGGGCTACCGGTCATCATCTCGTCGGACCTCGACGACGGACAGAAGGGCCAGCTCTTAGACGTGTTAAAGGCACACAAGAAGGCGTTGGCGTGGAAGATATCCGACATAAGGGGTATCAACCCGAGCTATTGCACGCACAAGATCCTCATGGAGGATGATTTCAAGCCGGTCGCTCAATGCCAATGGCGGCTCAATCCCAACATGAAGGACATGGTAAAGAAGGAGGTGATCAAATTGCTAGACGCAGGGATGATCTATCCCATTTCCGACAGCGCATGGGTCAGCCCGGTCCAAGTAGTACCAAAGAAAGGAGGCATGACAGTCGTCACCAACGACAAGAACGAAATGATCCCGACGAGGACCGTGACCGGATGGCGCGTCTGCATCGACTACAGGAAGTTGAACGATGCCACGCGAAAGGATCATTTCCCTTTACCATTTATTGATCAAATGCTAGAAAAGTTAGCGGGTCACTCATTTTACTGTTTTCTTGATGGCTTGTCAGGCTATTTACAGATCCCCATAGCACCCGAGGACCAAGAAAAGACGACGTTCACTTGCCCGTTCGGAACATTCGCGTACCGAAGGATGCATTTCGGCTTATGCAATGCCCCAGCCACCTTCCAGCGATGCATGATGACCATATTCGACGAATTGGTAGGTGAGGTAATGGAGGTATTTATGGACGATTTTTCAGTTTTCGGGTCGTCGTTTGATGCATGTTTGTCAAATCTAAAGCTCGTACTCGCACGATGCGAGGAAACGAACTTGGCACTTAATTGGGAAACGTGCCACTTCATGGTTCGAGAGGGTATAGTCCTCGGTCACAAGATCTCCTCTAAAGGAATCGAAGTTGACCGGGCCAAGTTAGAAACTATAGAGAAATTGCCTGTTCCCTCGAACGTGAAGTCGATTAGAAGCTTCCTAGGACATGCGGGATTTTATCGTACGTTTATCAAAGATTTTTCTAAGATTGCACGTCCCATGTCTAGATTGTTAGAGAAAGATGCCCCGTTTGATTTTAATGAAGAATGTCTGCATACTTTCAATTTACTTAAGGAAAGACTTATCGCAGTACCTATTATGGTAGCCCCTGATTGGGGGCTGCCCTTTGAACTAATGTGCGATGCTAGTGACTATGCAGTTGGGGCCGTTCTAGGACAACGTAAGGAAAACCATTTCAGGCCAATATACTACGCGAGTAAGACGCTAGACGCAGCCCAAGCCAATTACACGACCACCGAGAAAGAGTTGCTGGCAGTCGTGTTTGCGTTCGACAAGTTCAGGTCATATCTGATCCTTTCCAAAGTTATTATTTTCACTGACCACTCTGCTCTTAAGTATCTCTTAGCAAAGCAGGATGCCAAGCCCCGGCTGATCAGGTGGATCTTACTCTTACAAGAGTTTGACATCGAGATCCGTGATAAGAAGGGTGCAGAGAACTTGGCAGCGGATCATCTCTCTCGACTAGAGGAGTCCGAGATCTATAATAAGGACGATAGGGCGATACATGACCGGTTCCCAGACGAGCATTTGTATTCGATACATGTGGTAAGCCACGATACTCCCTGGTTTGCAGATTACGCTAACTATCTTGTTGCGAGGGTTCTGCCGAAAGAGTACACCAATCAGCAAAAGAAGAAATTCTTTTCTGATTTAAGGTACTACTTTTGGGAAGACCCGTTTCAGGCGATGTGCAGATCAGGTAATACGGCGATGCGTGGCCGCTCCAGAAACGACGCAGATCCTTAGGCACTGCCACAACGAACCGACCAGAGATCAACCCTAATCCCTCTAGAGACGAAAAATAGCACATAAGAACGCAGAATCGCATCCCGGAGCGCAAGAGACGGATCATCGACGAAATCACGCCCAATTGAACGAAGAACGAAGAATCATCGACGCTTCCATCGCAGATCATCCGGATATCAAGAATATGAATTCTTCGCCTTTATTCCTTATTTATTTCATTGCTTCCCGTCTATTATGCGTAGCTAATTCCCCTTTGTGTTTGGGATTAGATGAACGCTAGGATGTTTCGTAGTTAAGATTTATAATTATCGTGACTATGTGTTTTGACTATTTATCATTCTATGAATTTGTTTCGTTGCTTTAATATGTCTATGTGTTAAAGTAATCGTATGGAAAAACGTTTAGGGCGACAGCTAAACAACGTTTAGGCCGTTCGTAGAAGATAGGAATCGAGTATAGGGCGAAAGCAAATACTCGATCCTCGCCGTTAGTAATTACTGAATCTTAGATCCCCGCGAGCGTTTAGGGCGACTGCAAACTCACGAGCGGGTAGGATAATTACTGCGATCTAGTCAAGATCACGTAGGAACGATTTTATTGTCTTAGTCGATAACACCTAGCGGGATTCGAATCTCGAGCACATCTTTATTATCTGAAGCTTCGTATCAGTTTTAAGCGTGTTATTTGAATCTCTAGTTGAGTTAATCTGTTAGGTTAAGTCATAAAACAATCTGCGTATTTTGTTTAGGCTAAATATCGAGTCGATAGGTCACTACTAGTACTTGATTTATTCATTGTGTTCGATACTCGTTTACTCACTTTACTGCACTACAAACGATAGGTCCACTGCCTATCGCACGTCGGTGATAGTAATTAGGTATTCGTTTTAATTATTACTTGTCGCACTTTTCATTCACACACCACGTGTCGATCAAGTTGTCTTTGAGCACGATTTTCTCTTTTCCGTGCAAGGTCTATCACAGGTCAGCGAGCATGATAGGCACACGATTATGGCATTCGATAAGTGTGGGGAGGAGATCGACGAACCCATCATAGTCATCGACGAGAACATCGAAGAAGTTAAGGACAAGAGCCCAGTCGAGGAGCGACCGCCACTAGAGTTGAAACCGCATCCACTAGGGTATGGATGCAGGCGAGGGAAACTTAAGCAAAAAAGAGATGCTGTACCTCGACTTCCAGCCACCCTAAGCGAACGAAAGCACGTCCGGCTAAAGATGGTAAAGGGAGCGCTTCTTAGGAGGCAACCCAGGTTTTATCTATCTAGTTTTTTTTATTATGTCTATCATTAATTCATGTTTTTTTTTCTGTTACGTTTAGTTTTCCTTTTAGTCATGTCAGGCATCACGAGTCACGATACGACAACCATCACGCGTTTAGTCACGACCACGTCAACATTTTTCGTCAGGGAAGTTTTGTTCTCTTACACCTACTTTTCCCTTTCGTTTATTCAAATTTTACGTTGAGGACAACGTACGGCTTAAGTGTGGGGAGGGGAATTTAGGTTGAAAACTTACGTGAAAATTTTAATTTTTTATGACGTGTCTGTGAGCTATAAATTTCGTTGAAAGGCATGGATTATTGAATTCAGGCACGATTTTTGCGCATTATCTCGAGTTAGTCTGCATTATTATGAATTCTTGTGAGCAATTAGGATATGCATGACTGATCGAATCATGTCTGCCTGAGTAGAATAGCACTGTTTAAAGAGATTCGTACACATAACCCTATTTCATGTGAGAGTTTGAGCCTGACGAGCTTACGCTCATTTTTCTTGGTTGTGTGACGTGCCTAGTCTATATCTCTCTAGAACTTGCCTGTCTTATGCGTGTTGAAACTGTTTTGGTGTGCGAGTGTGAAAATGATGAGGGCATTAGGAATTAAGTCCAGGGCCAAAATTTTCTTAACCATGACGAACCCCATTAGTTAGCCATGTTGAGCCTGAGCGTATTTGTTGCGTACCTCGTATGTTATAGAAGCCACTAACCCGAATAAACCTCCAGAGATTTTATGAGCCTGAGTTGATTAGAATAAAGCAGAAGTCGAACTTGAAAGTTACTGTTCCAGTGTTTGATTTGATGTTCTTCTCTGCTATTCGTGAAATGACTCGTCCCTTACTTGACCGTTTTCTGAAATGACCGGATCCCTTGCATAAGCCTGCCCATAACCCTTTGGCAAGATATAGGTCTCGTTAATAAGTATCCCAGGTACACGGCATTCGCTGTGACGATGTATTCTTTGCGACAAAAGTCGAACCTTGATGTTTTTAGGGAATAAGGGCAGTGCACAAAAGTAGAGCGTAACTAAGGTGAAAGGGCAGAAAATGAAAGGGAACTGAGTTGAGAGGGTCGAGCAGAAAAGTCTAGGATTTCGGAGCGAGAACGTCGAGTTTTATGTTGGGACGTGTGACTGTCTGTTTGATCATGCTGTATTCTTTGATAATTTTCGATCACGTGTCCTAGCTCTAAGATAAATGTTCATTATTTATGCTTATCGCTTAATGATTATTCGACCCGTTTCCCCGAAAAGACCCTCAGATTTATACTTGCCACTTTGAATAGTCGAGATGCGATTAACTTGCAAGTTTATGGTAGGGGTTGGACTAGTGCACGAATTGAGCGACTCATCATATGCTAGCTTATACACTTGAGTGAATTGAGTGAATCCTTGCGAGGTATGAATCTCGATTAGCAGTGAAGGAAGTTTAGGTCAACAAGTGCAAGTCATTAGTGTAATGTCCGTGATTGTTTGCTTGATTCCATTTGTGCTTTCTAGCTTTGATGATAAATTGCGAACAATCGTGCCGTTATCCTAATTTGATGCCTTATCTGATTTCCCATTTACTTGAGGACAAGCAGATGCTTAAGTGTGGGGAGGTTTGAATGCGTTTATCGTAGTATTTAATTGGGATATAATAAGAGCTTAGCAATCAATTTATGTGTTTATTCGTTACATTTACACTCATTTTGTTATTGAAGGAGCTTTGGATGAGTTTCGGGCGAAACGGAGCGAAAACGAGGCAAAACGGAGCAAAAACGACGGAAAAAGGCATGTGTCACGGCCGTGACACATAGTGCACTAGGCCGTGACGTTGGGCAGAGAGTTGGAATGAAGATGGTCACGGCCGTGACACTTATTGCACCAGGCCGTGACCCATAGGAGCAGCAACATTAGAAAATTCATATCTCTCAATCCAAATCTCGGATTGAGAATCCCTTCGGTCAGAATCAATATTGGCGAGTCTTCTATCTATGGTTAAAATTTCAGGTCAATCGGATATCGTTTACCCCTCCATCCGAGAGAAATACGAAACTGCCGCAAAGCTGTTGAGTGGGTCACGGCCGTGACACTGCTGCACCAGGTCGTGACGAGCGGCAGTGAGCTCAATTTTTGCCCGAGAGTGTCACGACTGTGACCTGTCTTGTCCCAGGCTGTGACAGTGTCTAATTTCACTATAAAAAGCCCATCGACCCAGAAAGGGCACAACTTACCAGAAGTCAAATCCAAACCATCTAGGGACAAATTTAGGGCGAAAAGAACACGGAATTACATCCCGGAGCGCGAGAGACGAAGCGACGACGAAATCACGCCCAATTGATCAGAGAACGAAGATTTATCAAGCAAGCGCCGATAATTCGCCAGTATTCAAGAATCATGAGTCTTCCTTCTCTGTTCTCTAATTCTCTCGTTGTTCTCTCGTCTATTATGCGTAGCTAAATACCGTCTGTGTTTGGGATTAGATGAACGCTAGGATTAGTCGTACTTAAGACGTATATTATCGTGACTTTGTGTTTTGACTATTTATCGTTCTATGAATATGTTTCGTCGCGTTAATATGTCTATGTGTTAAAGTGATCGTGTGGAAAAACGTTTAGGGCGACAGCTAAACAACGTTTAGGCCGTTCATAGAAGATAGGATTCGAGTATAGGGCGAAAGCAAATATTCGATCCTCGCCGTTAGTAATTATTGAATTTTAGATCCCCGCGAGCGTTTAGGGCGACAGCAAATTCGCGAGCGGGTAGGAAATTACTGCGATTTAGTCAAGATCACGTAGGAACGATTTTATTGTCTTAGTCGATAACACCTAGCGGGATTCGAATCCCGAGCACATCTTTATTGTCTGAAGCTTCGTATCAGTTTTAAGCGTGCTATTTGAATCTCTAGTTGATTTAGGAACGATCTGTTAGGATAAGTCGTCAAACAAATTGCGTATTTTGTTCAGGCTAAATATCGAGTCGATAGGTCACTACTAGTAATTGATTTATTCCTTGTGTTCGATACTCGTTTACTCACTTTACCGCATTACAAACGATAGGTCCACTGCCTATCGCACGTCGGTGATAGTAATTAGGTATTCGTTTTAATTATTACTTGTCGCACTTTCCATTCACACTCCACGTGTCGATCATCGATCAACTACTATTCTTGTTTTCTCCTACTTCATTCCAACCGATCCATAGAGGAAGATAACTTTTAAAAGGTTGAATCTTTTCTCCATAAACGACGTACTTAGTGGTGGCTTGTCAAAACCTTCTTGTAAGAGATATTCACGTCGACTCGAAAGTATAGTAGGTGGCTTTCCGTAATATTATTATCATCAAATGTAATCCCAGAAACTCAGAAATGTTCAGATGGACTCAAAGTACATAGCTCTCTCATCATTATTATCATCAAGTGTAACAAAAGCCCAGAAACTCAAAAACTTTCATTTCCAAGTAGCTTTCCTTACTTCATCAAAATTATCATCGAAGTGTGTCGTGGTAAATGTTGCGAAATGGACAGCGTTACTATATTGGAAATGACTGTGAGGATAAATGAAACACGAGAATTTATGTGGAAAATCACTTTTTAACTTGGGGTAAAAAACCACGGGCGAGGTAGAAATTTATTATTGTGGAAAAAGAGGGGTTACAACCTCTCAATCTATGAAGGAGAAAACAATCACTATCTCCCTTTATAGTCGGAGCAAATACCGAACAAACCATTTATTTTTCTCAATTTCTCTCTCTCTTATGCTTTGATTCTGGTGTGTGGGATGCTTTATAAGGAATAGAGCGAAGCCTTTATATAGGCAAAGTTCTTCCCTATAAGCAATATAATATTTAATTAAATAATAATAAATATTACATCTTGAACCTTCACACACTGACAATCTCTCACTTGAAGATTTGATTGAAGCGCAAACAGATCTTCACACCATTCTCCTAGCTCGCCTTTGCATGTTACGTAGATTCTGTCAATCCACAGGAGGAACGACACCACATAAACTTGTTAACAGGAATTGCTTTGGTCATGTAGTCTGCCAGATTATCCGCAGTGTGAACTTTTTGCATGTCCACTGTTTTCTCTTCCACTTGTTCACGAACAAAGTGGTATTGGACCCGGTGTGTTTGGTTCTTGAATGGTATGCTGGATTCCTTGCAAGATGTAACACACTCTAGCTATCACAATAGAGAACAATATTCTCCTGTTTGTGGCCGAGTCTCCAACAACATCTTCAACCATATTGCCTCTTTACTTGCTTGCGTAGCTGCGACATATTCTGCTTCCGTTGTTGTGGTACAACGATGGACTGCAGTTTTGAAACCCAGCTCACAGCTCCACCAGCAAGACTGAACACATATCCATATCCGGTTGTGGATCTGCTTTTTATCCAGTTCACCTGCATAATCTGCATCACCAAAACCTTGGATCAAAAATTTTTACCTCCGTAACATAAGGCCAGATCAGAGGTTCCCTTAATGTATCTGAGAATCCTCTTAACAGCACTCCAGTGCTCCCGGCCAGGGTTGGACATATATCGGCTAATAACTCCCACTGCATGGCAATGTCTGGTCTGGTACAGATCATTGCGAACATTAGACTTCCTACCGCCGATGCATATGGCAGTCGAGATAGCTCTATCCTCTCGTCTTCATCAGTAGGACACATCTCGGAGGATAACTTGAAATTAGCAGCAAGAGGGTAGATATTAGCTTATTATCTTGCATGTTGAACCTCCGCAGAATTTTCTGCAAATAATTCTTTTGGAAAAGCCAAATCTTTCGCTTGCGTTTTTCTCGAGATATTTGCACACCAAGGATTTTGTTTGCTGGTTCCAAGTTCTTCATTTTGAATTCACTCGCTAGTTGAGTCCTTAAGTTGGCGATACGGCCTTTGTTGGGTCCTGCTACCAGCATATCGTCGACGTACAACAGCAACATGATGAAATCGTCATCGCCAAATCTCTTGAAATACGCACAAGGATCTGAATATAGCCTGTTGTAGCCAACACTCATTACGGAGTCAAATCTCTTATACCAGCATCGAGGTGCTTGTTTGAACCCGTAGAGAGATTTGATTAATCTGCAAACCAGATCTTCTTTTTCTTGTTCCTCGAAACCTTCTGGTTGAAGCATATATATTTCTTCATTGAGGTCACCGTGGGGAAAGGTCGTCTTCACGTCCAGCGGCTCAAGATGCAAGTCAAATGTAGCACACATTGACAAGATAACTCTGACTGTAGTAAGTCAAACCACCGGTGAGAAAATTTCGTTGAAGTCAATCCCTTCTTTCTGAACATATCCCTTTACAACTAGTCTAGCACGGTAGCGCTCTACCTGGTCATTACCATTCCACTTGATTTTGTAGATCCGTTTGTTGCCAATGGGTTTCATTCCTTGCGGTAATGGCACCAACTCCCATGTCTTATTTTTATAGAGAGCTTCCATTTCCTCTTGCATTGCTGAAATCCACTGAATCGCATCTGAATTATTCAGGGCTTCTTGAAAAGTGGTTGGCTCTCCGTCTTCCGTTAGAAAACAGTCAAGATTGCTCTCTATCTCGTAATCTGAGTGCCAACTGGGCGGCATACGCTCACGTGATGACCGCCAGAGATCCGGTACTTCAGATTCGACTAGGTTGAGCTCTTCGTGCGCTGCGCGGGTTAAGCGTCAGAAGAATTATATTGCTCCAATTTTCTTTTTATTGGTGTAGTATTATTTGTCACGCCTTTTGAACTGCTATTACCCCGATAATCTCTCAATCTGTAAAGGAGAAAACACTCACTACCTTTCTTTATAGTCGGAGCAAATACCGAACAAAGCCCCTATTTTTCTCTATTTCTCTCTCTCTCTCCCTCTCCCCCTCTCTCTCTCTCTTATGCTTTGATTATGGTGTATGGATGCTTTATAAGGAATCGAGCGAAGCCTTTATACATGCAAGCTCTTCCCTAATAAGCAGTATAATATTAATTAAATAATAATATTATTAAAATATTATAGCTTGAACCTTCACACGGTTTTTGACAGTAAAGCCCAAAAGCTCGCAATGTGGATTAATATAAATGGGAAATTGAAGTTGATCGAAATAGTAAATATAGATGTTAATTGATATTATATAACCATCTATTATGTATTTATCTACATAAATTGAAGTTATGTACTTTGTGTTGTGTGGAGTTAGGGTTGTCAACGGGCGGGTTCGGGGCGGGAATCCAATCCCCGTCCCCGTCCCCGTGGGGATCCCCGCCCCGTCACTATTTTAGAAAAAATTCAATTTATATTATTGTAATGTTATTTAAACTATATTTTAATATTTTAATATTATTTATATTATTTAAACTATATTTTAATATATTTATATTATAATAATATTAAATGAGAACAATAAATTAGACATGCCCAACCGCCGGTTAACCGTAACCGGCAGTTGGTAACCGGCGGTTGGCGGTTAGTCCTTAGGACTAACCGCCGTCTAACCGGCCGGGGCGGTTGCCGGTTAGCCGCCCCCGGTTGACGGTTAGAGTAACCGGCGGTTGGTTAACCGCCGGTTAAGGTTAACCGGCGGTTCCAACCGCCGATTTTTTTTTATTTATTTAATGTTTTAATAAAGTTAGGTTTAGTATATTATTCGATCGAATTATGTATCGAAATCCTGTAATCTACTATATAATTTGTAAGACAATTAAAAAAATCTACAACATTTTATAACGAACTTGTACTTGTACAACACAATATGTAGACAAAATTTTAAATAACAAATTACAAATTTACAATACAATACAATACATCTACGCAAATTTGAAGTCGCTTTGTCCGAGAAAGACTTCAACAAGTCCAATCGCCTAGCTGGGCGACTGGACTTGTTGAAGCCCATCACGTGCTAAGCCACATTTGCAAATCTTCGCAAATCTTGAAGTATCGGCAAAGCAAGTGCATGTGGGAAAGCAGCGAATGATTTCAAGAACGCTGATGAATCAACTATCAAGTACGATCCGTCAACGCATCCTGAAATCACACGTTGCTAACTTGATTGCACTTGTGCCAATTTACAGCAGTGCAGTGCATGGGAGAAAGCAGCGCATGATCTCAGGAGCTTTAACGAATCAACTGTCAATTATGATCCGTTAAAGCATCCGGAGATCACACGTTGCTAACTTACTTGCACTGCACTCGCGGAAACCCCTCTTCTTCGTAATCTTCTTCCCTATAAAAAAAATGCATAAACATGCATGAGTCACATTATATAATTTTAAAAGAAGTACAATATGCAATTATAGAAATATTTACTTATCTTTTTTCGGGCTTCGTCGTGAGTCGTGACTCGTCGCAATAGCCTTGTTCAAATTAATTAGTACCTGAAAATAACAATTCATTAGTGTGCCATATAAACGCATATAAATATTTGTACAAAAAAAATAAGTTGTTGGATTGGATACTTATCTTTTTCGGGCTTCGTCGTCGTAATAGGCTTGTTTAAATAAATTAGCACCTGAAAATAACAATTCATTAGTTAGCAATATAAACATAATAAATATTTGTACGGAAAAAGAAAATATAATAGTTGAATACTTATCTTTTTTCGGGCTTGTTGGTTGATGTGGAGTCCACGCCTCGCCGAATGCCTCTAATAATCATCACCGTCGCCACCGCCGTTGCCGCTCGTCTCCGTGCCGGTGGTGTCCTCCAAAAGGTCGTCAGGCGAGTCGCTGGCACGCTCATCTTGGGTGCGATACTCGGCTCGAGTCCAATCGTCGAGAAGACATTGGTACTCGAGGTTGTCGACACTCAAGTTCGAACGCTTCTCGCTCAAGGTCAAACCGCCCATGCTAAAAGCATGCTCCACCGCGACGGTCGATACCGGGACGGCAAGGATCTCCCGAGCGATCCTCGCCAACGTTGGATACGTTGGCGACACCCTCGACCACCATCTAAGGACGTTGAACTCATCTTCGTCCTCGAACTCGAAAGTCGTCGACATGAAGTTATCGAGTTCTATGTAGGGGTTTTGGGAGGACCTTGGACGCTTGTTTGCGTTGAGAATGTCATAGTAGTCAGCTAATCGTGAAGAAGATCGACTACTAGTAGAGCTAGATTGACCGCGCCCCGATCCCGATCGGGACGAGTCGTGGCCGAAATCGGGCTTATACTCTTTAAAGAGATCCTTTAAAGAGCTATGCGCTCGATCGACTACGCTCTGCCAATAAATGCTATCGACTACCCTACCCGACGATACCTTCGTATAGTAACATTCTAGTAGTCTACCCGTACCCTCTAAACGCCATCTCGGATCCAATATCTTCGCTGTAATGAAGACATCCGGTAACTCAAAAAAATATTTGAGCCACTTGGTCGACATGTTCCCAACGGCCTCGCCGACTACTGCATCAAACCTTAGCCCGTCGAGTATAATTGCGACTTTAACGCAATGATCTAACGCTAGTATGGAAGTCGGGTAATATGAACCCGACATCGCCTCGGTGGCGTCGTGAAATACTTGAAGTATCTCACATAAACTGTTGCACGGGTCCCACATCTCCAGAACTAAAATGTACGACAACACTCTGTTTTCGGCGAAAAAGTCGCACAGATGCTGTCGATACTCCATAGAACTGTACAGCAACTTGTAGGTGGAATTCCACCTGGTGGGTACGTCTAAACTAAACTTCTTGGATGCTACATCCTCTCTAGCGCAGAAACGCTTCCACTTCTTCCACAAAGACGGGTGTCGCATCAGGTAGGAGATTGCATAGCGTATAGACTGCACCTGGTCCTTTAAACTAGCTAGCGCGTCTTGCACACAGAGGTTAAGTATGTGGCTAAAACAACGCACGTGGAAAAACCGTCCTCCGACTGACGGCTGACAATACTCGATCAACCGTTCAATGCTCGCGTTGTTTGCGCTCGCATTGTCAAACGATACTGAAAAGACTTTGTTGACTATCCTATACTCTGATAAGATCGTCCTAAGCTTGATCGCAATGTTTTGGGCCGTGTGCGCTTCATCGAACTCCCTATATGCGATCAAGCGCTTTTGTATCGTCCACGAATCATCGACCCAATGGCATGTCACGCCCATGTAAGATGAATGTTGCCAATGATCGCTCCATATATCGGAGCAAATCGACACGGAAGTTCCTAAACTACCTAATAAAGCTACTAAGTCGCGCTTAAGCGCGAGTACTGTCTTCCTAGTATCCCGCGTCAGGGTGCTCCTCGAAACCTTCTTCTCCTGAGGGTTGTACGCGGTCTTGATCCAATGCTCGTAGATCGGATCGTCGGCAAATCGAAATGGAAGGTGCTTCGCGGCTACGAACTTGGCAAGCTCCCGTCGCGCAAGGTCCTCGTTGTAATGAAACAACGACGTTGCGCTTCCGCTCCCGACCGCCGGTCCCGACGCGGACGAGTCCGTTCCGCCGAACATTTGCTGTTGGTTTTGTGCTACCCTTAACTTAGTCGGGTGTTTCGAACGGAGATGGGAAGTCATTGACCCATATCCGCCCCCTTTCTAAAATTATACTCCTTACCACAGTAATTACAAATAGCTTTAAATTGATTAACTATACTAGTAGGTACCTTCCTGTAGCGTACCGCGAAGATGTCCGATTGTAACCGTCGGGCGGCGCAGCCGCCGGTTTGCGTAGGCGCTTCCTCCTCCGCCTCCGTATGTTGCGCCTGCGCGGCATGCGAGCTTGCTCCCGGTGATGGTTCGAACTGGACCTGCTCCTCGTTTAAGTCGCCGCCGAGCACGTCGGCGATATCCAAATCCAAGAACTCGTTCGGGTCATATTGTTGGTAGTCATCTTGCGATGAACTACCAACGACTTGCTTCCCTTTGCTGGCCCTCGATTCACGAGAACCACGTCGGCCACCACCACGATCCATATAAAAAAAATCTACACGCGGATACGAAAAATACGATTAGATAAAAAACTAAAAAGGACCACAAGAGGATACCAAGAGTCGGGGCCGAGGCGGTGGTGGTGCGGCACGGCGGCGGCGGCGGCGCGTGGCTGCAGCGGCGGCGCGGTGGTGCGGCGGTGGTGGTGCGGCACGGCGGCGGCGGCGGCGCGTGGCTGCAGCGGCGGCGCGGTGGTGCGGCGGTGGTGGTGAGGTGGCGCGGTGGTGCGGCGGTGGTGGTGGTGGGGCGGTGGTGGTGCGGCGGTGGTGGTGAGGTGGTGCGGTGGCGTCGCCGGTGGTGGGGGCTCGCGGCTGCGGGAGGTGGCCGGCGGCGGCACGTCGCAGCTGCGGGAGGTGGTCGGCGGCGGGAGGTGGTCGGCGGACGGCGGCGCGGCGGGTGGTGGTCGGCGGGAGAGAGAGGCGAGAGGTGAGAGAGCGAGAGAGAGAGAGAAAGATTCAGACAGAGAGAGAGAGAGTGCGAGAGAGAGAGATGAGAGACGAGAGTGAGAGAGAGTGAGAGAGAGACATATATTTAATAAAAAAAATTTCTAGCCGTTGTAACCGGCGGTTAACCGGCCAAACCGCCGGTTACACCGGCTAAATTCAATTTTTTTTTTTAAATAAAAACCGTAGGAGGCAAATTCAAATTTTGAAATTTGAATTTTTTTTAATTGATCAACCGCTGGTTAACCGCCTAACCGGCGGTTGACAACCGGCGGTTTGCGGTTGGTCAAATCGACCAACCGCCCCATAACCGGCCGTTCGCGGTGGCCGGTTACGGTTGTTGCCGGTTACGGTTTATAACCGTAGCCGGCGGTTCCGTAACCGGCGGTTACAAGGTTCAACCGCCGGTTACGGTTATAATTGGGCATGTCTACAATAAATATTATTTGATTAACGGGGATGGAGCGGGGAATGGGGCGGAGATCCGCGTGAAAAAATATTCTCCGTTCCCGCTCTGCGGGATAGCGGAGATTCCCCATTCTGTTCGGGACGGATTCCCACAGTCCCCGCCCGTGCCATACTTTCAAAATTTTGACCTCGGGGCAAATATAATAAATCCTAAATGTTGAAGGACCATATTGCAAATAAAACTCAACAGTTTTAGTATAAATAGGGTCGTACGTTTGTAGCCCTAGCCTCTGCAATTGCGTCCCTAGGTTTTACCCATTTTGTTTCTCGATAATTCCCATCATCAACAGCCAACCACCATCGTCTCGATAAATTAACTCCACTGATGGCGCGCGAGAACCCGCCGTCGAACAATTTGTGGTTCGGAAACCTACCTTCGGATGCTACGGATGCAGAAGTGAAGTTTCTTTTTGAGCAGCACGGAGAGATCGATTCAATCACGACTTATCCTTCCAGAAACTACGGATTTGTGTATTTCAGAGAAGTCGAAGCCGCCAAATCGGCGAAACAGGCCCTTAGCGGTTACCCGCTGCGTGGAAGCCCCTTGAAGATCGAGTTCGCAAAACAGGTATATCGTGTAGAGATTTCCCCGTTGTGGTTTCATTTATTGAGTTTTTATTTCTGGTGCGTTGTGAACTTGTCGTTGGATGGTTGGTTCGCTGAACAACTAGCTTTGCATCTTGGCCGTATGTTTTGGAAGCCCCTTGATATGTTTTGGAACTCTGATTCGTTACAGAGACTAATTAAATGCAACTGTTCCGATTAGGGTTATGGATATGTACTGTTAATGAACAACTAGCTTTGCATCTTGGCCGTATGTTTATGCTGAAGCGTGCTTATTAATCTTTGTATATGATAGGATATTTAAGATGTAAACTGTGAACATGCAAATTATAGTACTTCCAAATTATTGCCATTGCCTCAATTGTTTACATTTGTGGCCACATACAAAACCATTGAGAATGTTTGTATATATCACTATTAGCCAATAATACTTTACCCTGTCTGTTGGTATCATGGTTATCTCTGAAACTTTATGCTGTTCTTCGCAAGTAATCATATGGCTTCTATAATTTTTTGACTTGTTCCTTGTAGGCCAAACCTTGTAAGAGTTTATGGGTGTCAGGAATAAGCAATTCTACGTCCAAGGAGGAATTAGAGAAGGAATTTCTGAATTTTGGCAACATTCAGGAATTTAGATTCCTCAGAGATAGAAACACTGCATATGTTGATTATTTCACATTGGAAGATGCTTCCCAGGCGTTAAAAACTATGAATGGGAAGCGAGTTGATGGTACCCAGTTACGCGTTGATTTTCTCCGATCAAATTCATCCAGAAGAGTAAGTAGCTAGCTACTTTCTTGAAATCTCATGTTCCTCCTGACAATGTTGTATCAGATAATAGAATATCATATAGTTTCCTGCTTGATGTCCACAATTTAATGGTAAAAATATAGGTTAGAAAATCCAATTTTATATAATACCCTTTAAAGTTAGACGTAGAGAAGTCTTAACCAGAAAGTATGATATGGTTCTGCTATTGATTTGGTCAGCTACTATAGGAAATAACATGTGCATTCTTGATTTAATTTTGTTATGTTTTATATGCAGGATCAGGGTCACGATGCTGGGCAATTTCCAAATAGAATCATGGGGCCTTCTGATCATTATATGGAGCATGGCATTCCCGGGTTCAAAAGGCCATTTGTAAGCTTTATTAGTTTCATAATTACAGTATTTAATTAAAAATCTTTGTTTATTGATATGCATAGAAGCCTGTCAACAAATATGAAAATCACGTTCGTTGTGCTTATAAAGTTTGACTTGTCTATTGTTTGATATTTATTGCACGCCATTCCATGCCTCCTCTACTTGCAACCTTTTCTTTTTCTTATGTGCAGCAATTTCTTTCCATGGGGTCACCATCTGGGGAGGGACCCAGTAAAGTATTGAGAATTAGTCACCCTCCTTCTGTAGTCATTGATGACGATATGCTTCATAATGCCTTGATCTTGTTTGGGGAAATTGAAAGAATAAAGACATTTAGTGACAGCAATGACGCCCTTGTCGAATTCAGAAGCGTTGAAGAGGCTAGGCGGGCAAAAGAAGGGCTGCAGGGGAAGCTCTTTAACGACCCTCGAATCTTAATTGAGTATTCTAACGTTGAATTTCCTGGTGGGAGAGGTCTGCCCGGTGAACATCCATTTCAATCCCTTCAGATTGGCCATCACCAGCCTGGTTTACTGGGTAGCAAACCCATGCAACCATCGTTGCCTGGTGGTCATGGACATGATCCTTATGTAAGATCTGACGTGGCAATTCATAGCATTTAGCAGTACCGTTTATCTGGCAATTCGTTGCTGCTTATCTACTTTTATTTTTGTGAGTTTCAGAATCCCAGTTCCCAAAATCTTGTCGGAGGCCTTAACTGGAAAAGGTCATCACCGCCACTCAGTGTGGTTTCTTCTTCTGTTGCATGGGATGCACTTGATGCTGGGCAAGATCATAGGGTATCTAAAAGGTCTAGGTTGGATGAACAGCATGGCTTGCATATTATACGCGGTGGATCTCCTGGTTTAGCAACAAGGGGACCTGTTGGACTTGCAAAGCGCCATCTTGGTAGTGATTGCATCTGGCAGGGTGTTATTGCGAAAGGTGGAAACCCGGTTTGTCACGCTCGATGTGTTCCTCTTGGGCAAGGCCTAAGTTCTGATATGTGAGTTTGCTATTCAGTGACATTATGTTGAATTTATTTTATTTATTTTTATTTAGGTAGTTCCTGTTAAATTCCTATATTTGGTGAAACCGATTTAACTGAAAAATATTTATCTGTTTATGCATGTGGTTTTTCCCATTACAACTAAAGGCCATTCTTCCAACTTGGGCCTTTCAAACAATATCAGGGTGACGATTGTTATAGATATACAGCTTTACCAAGCATGATAATATTTTCTTCCTTGCTGTATTTAGTAGTTTCAGATTCATTTTTGACAATTTCAAAGATATATTTAGTTACCTGCTGTTACATCTTAGTTTGAGGAATTGTCTGTTTATTGAAGTTTCCACTTCAGTTATGTTCTTGTGCACAGTGTCTTCTCATCGTCTTTTTGTATGGTATGTTTGGACAGACCGGATGTCGTTAACGTCTCTGCCAGAACCAGCTTGGACTTGCTGACCAAACATTACGAAGACGCCATTGGATTTGAAATTGTTTTCTTCTTGCCTGATAGTGAAAAAGACTTTGCATCATATACTGAATTCCTTAGATATCTAGGATCAAAAGACAGGGCTGGAGTCGCCAAGTTTGTTGATGGGACAACACTATTTTGGTGCCTCCATCAGACTTCTTAACTAACGTACTTAAAGTTTCCGGGCCTGAACGCCTTTACGGTGTAGTTTTGAAGTTTCCTCAGGCCTCTTCAGGTGGTCCCTTGAATCCTCATTCAATACGTCATGAGTACCCAGATCCACATAGAGTAGGCTACGCTGCTATTCCTCGAGAGGAAAGGGTCTTGCCTCCAGATAATCTAAGGCCAATTTCTGAGATTCCTCTAAAATCTGCTGGTCCATTGAATAGTTCTTTGCCCACACAATCTGTCCTTACAACTGCATCAACATCCCAACCGAGTTTGGTTTTGACGCCGGAACTTATTGCCACTTTGACTTCATTGCTTCCTAGTTCCACTAGTTCTCAAGCTGCGTCGGTGCCTCCAACCACATATATTCCGACTTCACCCTTAAACGAAGTTCGGCCCAACAACGATCGCCAGGTGCTGGATCACAGTAACCAAGTTGTGCATCAGTTGGGTGCCCAAGCCAATGCGTTTCAACATCATCCATCTGGTCAGGCAATGCCTGTGATGTCCAACGCAGCCAACCAATTTCATCCTCCGATAAACGTGTATGGCCAAATGCATGATCGTGCAACTAGTTTTCCGCCCCAAGTAGCCCCTTCAATGCCATTGCAAATCCCTCCAGTTGCATATTCGTCCGAAAATACACAGCGCCATGGTAGTTCCCAGGATTCATCTATCTTCCAACAGTCATCATATCCTCTTCCATCAGCAAAGCAGGATGTTGGTGCTGGTGTCTCTAGTATGCAGTCGTATGTGCCTCAACCTTCTGTAGTTGAGCACATCCATCAAAGCCAACGTCCTCCCTCTGTTTCAAGCGGGATGTCCCAGGAAAGTGGAGAAACTGAGGCTAATAAAAATGAGCGTTACCAGAGAACACTTCTTTTTGCAGCTAATCTCCTTTCTCGCATAAAAGAGCCAACAAGTAGTCAGAGCGGCGATGGTGCAGGGAGTCGCTGATGATACAATCCATTTGCCAGGTAATTTTACCATCTGAGTTTGCCTTTTTCAGTAAGTCCATTCATTTATTTCGCTTGAACTATGTGTGTTGCGGTATGGCCTGTCTTCCAATGCTTATCATATTAGGATAAAGGTTAAACTAGGTATATCTTTGTAGATAAAATATGAATGTGAAGGATGATGAGATTTTGATTTAGGTATTACTGCTAGATTTAACTTAGGCTTGTGCCAAAGTAGATTTTGTGCTGAGAAGAATAGGAAAGTTGTGAAGGTAAGTAAGATTATAAGAGCATAATCTATTGTTTGTGCAATGATGAACTTCGTGTTTTCCATGCCCGTATTCGGCATACCAAATGGAAGGTTAGTGTCTTGGTTAGTCAGATGTTACATGTAAGGGGAAGTGCTAAGAAAGTATGCCCTATTGTTTGCTCTGACCAGTAGTGCATGAGAACTGTAATAACTGCTATCTAGTGTTGGACTCGGGCTTATTTTTGCTACCAAAGTATGTCTTGTCGAATAATATTTGGGGAGCGGCACTGTTGATTTGTTGTTTTGCTTGGTGTTGATTGGTTATTTTTATGTGAATCTGCTTGATTTTGTCTGTGACAACATAAAAGACCGAGACAATAAATTGGTCTTTTTTGTTAATACATAAACTCTAACCTCTTTCACAAGGTCATGATTAGTAGAACTGGGTGGGTTGGGGATGGGATCCTTCTCTAGTTTTTTGTTTACATTTTAAAAAATGAGCTTTTGTTGGTTATTTGCTTTTTGCTGTTATACTTGAATTCTTCATAGGATAATATTAATGTACGGATCATTGTTTTATACCACACACTATATATATTATATATTAATCCACAGTAACACAGTAAAAATATGATTCGTTGCACATTGTGCTTGCTCGTTTGATTATAACTTCATTGCCTGCGTTTTCGCCTAAGCCCCCCATCAAATTTCAACTGTTTTTTGCTTATGCAACGTGAAAATCTTCGTGTTCTTTTTTCTCTAAAACCTGCCTAGGTTTTCTCGTCGCCCTTAACAATATTCATCAAACGTTCTTCAAGTTACGTCTGTTGTAGTTGCGGACGTGTAATTGCCTGATTTAACAAATACTAAAGGTAAGAACTCCCTATTTATAGCTGCGCCTCTTCTTCCAACTTCGAGCTAAATAGTTGACCAGACTACGATAATCTGCTTCATGACTTTCTGCATATATAATACAGAAACGTTTTGCGTTTTTTTACTTCGTCCATGGAAGTACACGATAAGCTTCCTATCGAATTTGCAGTTGCTGTCCCCTTGAACACATTAAATCGTTTTTCAGCCGCCTTCTACACAAAAATGTTTGCACGGTTGATATCTGTTAGCATTTAACAAGTTGAGCAGTACACTCGTAGCATAATGCATCCCACAAAAGGTTATGCGCCGTATGCAAATGACGATAGTACCCCTGTAAGACTGTTTTTCGTGTCTGTGTTCCTCTGTGACCAGTAAAAACACAAAGCACTTTTGCATGCGACGTTTCAAATCTGCGGATGGGTTCGTATTTCTTCGTTGTCAATATCTGTTGGTTTTTCGTTGGCTTTTCATGTTCTAAGCCAAAAATCGATGCAATCGATATCGATCGTGATTAGGTCGGAAAACCTGGCGAGTTTTTTGTAAAAATGAACAGATGGGTTTTTCCAACTTGCCTATCGAAATATGCCCACAGTTACAGTTTAATAAGGCTACTCTCTTGGGTTGAAACCAAGTTCAAATTGTGGAACTTGTTTTGATAAATGATTCTCCACCCTTTGATTATTATGTGACGTTCATTCGATGTGCAAAATGCGTTCAGGGTTTGTTTCTTTCCCCTATCTATCATATTAGAATATCCATTTTTCTAAATTAAAATTCGAACTAGAATATTCGACTGTGCGTATCTAAATAGAAAGTGAAAGCGACGTGCACATATTTATTCGCATTTTCCTTGTTTTATTAGGTTCTTCGGCTGTTATCAATTTTCGTACCTGGCTGCTCAATATCGAAATTTAATGTAATAAATAAGACAAGGGTGTTGAAATTAATTCTATTTTCTCCTTCTGTGCCGATCTGTAGGACGAGAAAGAAGTGCCTTTCGAATGCGCTACGTGGCGTCGACAGTAGTCCATCGTCGTATATCCGATTCTCCGTTCATCGTCGTTTTCATTTTTTATAATGGGTGAAATTTCACGTCTCAGTACCTTACTCTGTAGGATTATTTAATTTGAATCGTAACGCTGTCAATTTATATCTCTGTTTTTCTCATCGTTGACCAAATTTAAGGATCTCTTTGAAAATAATTGGATCTGCGAGTAGTTATCCGAAAGTCGTTAGCCTCATTCGTTGGGTTTCATCTACGCATAAATCAAACTTCTATCAGAGGAAAATGTAAAAAAGTTCAGTTCATCGAATATCAGCCAAATCTGCGTTGCCTACATCTATCCGAATCAGTTCATCTTTATTCACTCTCTCACATACACACACACACGCACACACCCCTAGAATCATCATAAGATTACAGATGGTTGATTGAGAAGATAGGTTGACATCATCATCGTTATCAGAGAGAGAGAGAGAGAGATGGGTTACAATAGCGTATGCCTAGAGAGCGTTGGCGGTCTGGCAATTCACATAATCCTCTCTAAATTGGGTCCTTGTGAAGTTGCAGTCGTTGGCTGTGCCAGCAAACGGTTTCGGGCTTGGGCGTTCGAAGATGATTCTCTGTGGGCCCAATTCTGCCTTGAGGACCTCGATCTCAGTTCTCCAGTCGATCCTGACGGCAATCCCGCAATTTCCTTTAAGGTGGTTGTTCAATCTCATCTTGTCCACGTCATGTGCGTGCTTTTCCTCTCCCAATTCAGCTCTTGATCGTTCGTTACAGACACAATGCGAGGTTTTAGCGAAAAATTGAAATTTAATGGGAGGGAAGAACTGGGCAGAACATATATTTTTTTATAGGTCTTGTGTAATCGATACTATTTCTGCTGTAAATAGCTGTATGGATTACCGTATAGATTACGCCGCGTTTCTTTCAACGAGTGGATTATTCTGCTACACCTTATTCGACTCAAGTTGATAACCACTTGTCTTTTTTGCCTTCGTTCAGAATCTTATCAGACATGGCGAGCATCATTTTCCATGTACCCCTGGCCACTAGTTACTCGAGTTAAAAAGTGTTGGACATCCATCAAAGGCTGGGCTTCGACGAATTTTCCTGAGATGTTGCCAACTCTACGTAAAGGTGCTTCTGAAGATGAGATTGAGGAGTTCGAAAGTCTTTGAAACTCAAACTTCCTCTCCCCACAAGGGTCATTTATCGATTCTGCGATGGCCAAGAAATACACGACAAAGACTTTGTTGGTGGGAGTTTACCCTCTTGTCTAAAAGGTCTCATTGGTGGCTATTCTCTCTATGATCACTTGGTCAATGTGTTCATGCTTCCATTGGACCAAATGAAACATGACACAGTGAGTATTATGCATCAGTTGGGCCTCAGCAGCAGATCCAAGTTCATCGCAGTGGCTGCCTCAGGCACCTACAGTGAGAAGATATTCTTTTTGGACTGTAGCAATGGCCAAATTTTTGTTGGAACGAGGAATTTAGTGACTGATGCAGAGATGCTACCTTGTGTGCCAGCTACACTGATTAGTTCCGTCCACGATCGGAGAGGTGTTGGACAGCAAGATGGTCTTCTGTTGTGGCTCGAAGAACATGTTCGTCGCTTGCAAAGCGGAACTATTGGAGTTCGCCGAGAAGGAAATATCAGGAGCATAAGTCTGTTCCCCGAAACACCACCACTGTGCTCCTCTGCTATAACAAACGGTGTTAAGGTGGGTTATAGGTTGTGGTGTCCTGGTCTTCTTTTCACCCATTTCTGTGTTTATGCTATGCCATAGTGGCTATGGGCCTGATTATAGTTAGTTGCATGAAGAGTTTTAACTGTTCAATGCAATATATAAACGTTCTTGGGCACTCAGAATTGGGTGATAGAAGTATCTGATTGCTGTTCGACTTTGTTCTTGTCCAATCACATGACTTTAGTTATACAGGTCTTTGGATGATAGAAGTACTGTTGCTATCTTCTCATATCTTTACAATAGAGTTTGTGCGATATTCTTTTTGTCCAATAATTTTCCTCTAGTTGCTGAACTCTTCAACATCTTTGTTACTGGGCAATCGTCTTTCTGTAGGTTCGAGCTTCTGCTGCATTTGTGCCCGAGTTCAGCGATCTCCTCGATGAATCCGAAAAGTATCTGTTTGCTTACTCAATTCGATTGTCTCTTTCACCAAACGGCTGCGTCGTCGATGGGATTACCTACAAGTCTTGCCAGTTATATTGGAGGCATTGGATTATACGCGCTAGTGGGACTATCGTAGATAATGCAAGCGGCGAAGCAGTGATAGGCAAGGTTGGTTTTTTTTCTCTGACTTTTCTATTTAATAATCTCTACTCATAAAGTGACTTGTAAAAGATAACATTAGAAACGGAACTGAGTGATCAAGAACTCGAAAAAAGTTGAACGTTAACCGTTGTTATGTTATATTCTACAGTACCCATTGCTACGTCCTGGCGAAGAAGAATTCGTGTATGAGAGTTGCACTTCCTTACCAGCTTCTCAAGGATCCGTTGAAGGCTCCTTTACTTTTGTTCCTGGAAGGTAAGCACTTAATTCAGTAATTCGCCGTATATCGATCTATTATTACACACAAACACACACACACACACACTGTTCGGTTTTAACTGTTTTGTGTTGAATTCTCAGATTGGCAGACCCAAAGGGTAGTCCGTTTCCCGTCGAAGTAGCGCAATTTCCTCTTCAGCTTCCTGATTACATCTACTGAAGCTTCCAGTAATGAATGAGTTTCTTTAGACACTGATTTGCTTCAGTTCTGTTGTGTTGTTTGATGTTTATTATGTGTTTGTCCCTCTGTGTGTTTGTGTTTGTGTTTGTGTTTGAATTATAACCTCTTGCTTGTCTGCTCTGTGCAAAGGACAATTCTCTCCATCAAAGTCCAACGAGTAATATATTGATGTCCAAATATAATAACCTCTTGCTTGTGTTTGAATTATAACCTCTTGCTTGGATGAACAAACGGGAATCTACACATAAATACCCAATAGAAAACAAAAAAGCCACTTAGGTACCTTGTCAGACATATTTTATAGCTAGGTACCCATTTGGATAAAAAATTTACACTTAGGTACCTAATCACCTAAGATTACCAAAATACCCTTATTTCTTTTCTCTTTTCAGTTTTTTTTTTGTCTGCAAAATTCGCTCCATCCCCGTCGACGAATTTTTGTCTTGCCGACCACCTCCTTCCGCTCGTTCCGACGCCGGACAACGACCAACGAGCCTCTTAAAAGTTGGGTTCTCGATTTTTGGTCTTGATTTTGTCAGGTAAGCTTTTCTTTTGCAAAGGGTTTGGTTAATCGATTTCACGCATTTTGTTCAAGGTTTATCCCAAATCCGGGAGCTCAATGCGCTCCAAGAGCTCGATATAAGGGTGAAATGTTAGGATTTGGTAGTTGTTGAGGCTAATCCATCGAGATTTCGGTTTTTTTTTTTAGCTATGTTACGACGTACCATTTGTTATGTATATTACGTACCATTGTTTGTTGTTTTACCGTACCTAAATATATTATGCGATACAGCCTAGTTGGACATTTATGTTATGCAGTATCTATGTGACGTACCAAGTAACATGTCTATATGGTACCAAAATGTCCTGTTATGCAGTACCAATCTAAACTATACAGCGTACCATTTACGAAAGTTGCCATATTATCTGAAAATACGGCATCGGCAAATTCGGTTAGTGGTGGGACGTTATTTGCAATGTCTGAGTATAAAAGGGAGTCTTCCTTACTATTAATCATGAAGCAACGACGCTTATCGATACATACGTATTCCTCCAAAGAATGTGCTCGAATATCGATTCCCGGCATGCCAGTTTGGTACTGTAATGTATGCGAACATGGTATCCTATATATGCCAACATGGTACCCTAATATATGCCAATTTAGTACTGTAATATATGCAAATTTGGTACTGTAACATATGCAAATTTGGTACCGTAATATATGTCAATTTGTTACTGTAATATATGCCAACATGGTACTGTAATATATGCAAATTTGGTACTGTAACATATGCAAAGTTGGTACCGTAACATATGCGAACATGGTACCAAATATATGCACAGATGGTACTGTAATATATGCCAGTTTGATACCGTCATATATGCGAACATGGTGCCGTAATATATGCCAATTTGCTACTGTAATATATGCAAATTTCGTAATATATGCGAACATGATACCCTAATATAAGCCAATTTGGTACTGTAATATATGTAAATTTGGTACCGTAATATATGCGAACATGGTACCGTAATGTATGCAAATTTAGTAATGTAATATATGGCAGTTTGGTACCGTAATATATGCGAACATGGGACTGTAATGTATGCAAATTTACTACTGTAATATATGCTCATTTGGTACTGTAACATATGCTAGTTTGATATCGTAATATATGCCAACATGGTACTGTAACATATGCCCCGTTTGGTACCGTAATATATGCACACATGGTCCGTATATATGCCTACATGGTACTGTAATATATTCAGTCTGGTACCGTAACATATGCACAAATGGTACTGTAATGTAGGCAAACAAGGTACACTAAACATGCCACGGAGGGTACTGTATCGTTCCAGAAATAGGTACCGTATAAATTAAAGTAAGTTCCATTTAAGACTTGGGTAATTTCGTCAGAAATGAAGCATTTCAAAAGATGTTGATGTGCAAAAAGAAAGGGACAATTTCTGACGTTTTCTGTCATGAATGGACAGAATTATGATGTTTTTCTGTAATGAGTGGACAGCTTTTCTGACGTACGAGGTATTACATCAAATAAGACAGCTCATCTGACATGTTGTTGGCTTTAGTATTATGTTTGATGTCTTACATAATTTTGGGTACTACCATCATGTCCGAAATGGTACGCCTAAAACAAAAATATAGATACTCCAACAAAACAATGTAAGGTACGACGTCCCTTAAATATGTGGTACGGTATACTAGGGTTAGTATTTTTCGAGTTCGTACGAATTAGTTTTTCATCTGGAACCACCCTAAAACCCTAAAATAGAGTATTAGCTACGTTTCAGATCAAATTAGGTGCATTAGACCTTACAAACATGAATTAAACCTTCCAACTCCAACATTCATTAGAATATAATGATAGAAGCAAGAACATCTTACAACTTAACTTGATCTATTTGATCTTAAATTGGGTGAGTCCTACATGTGCAAATTTTATTAATTTTTTAGTCATTTTATTATTGTTAGGTATTGTCAAAATTACGCAGAACAACGCGACTCGCTTAGGAATCGATTTATTTTCGATTGTGCAACACATGGTACGATATACATGCATATTAGGGTACTTTATATGTATACATAGTGATACGGCGAAGCTGCAGATTATGATACGGTATATGTAAATGATAAGGTACCTTAGAGTACAAGATAAGGTACATTATTGTACAACAGACAAGGTACTTCATATATTATGTTTATGGTACGATATTTATACACCCAATGGTACTGTTAACTTGCATATTATGGTATGATTTACAGAACTACACAAAAAACGAACATCACTGAGTCATGAACAACCTCCAAACAGTCTCAACAGTCTCATCCCAAACTCAAAAGAAGTTAACCTACATAAACAAAGTCTCCAAACAGCCTCGCATGTATACTTGCAGATTAGGGTACTGTATATGTATAGGTAATGATACGGTAAACCTGCAGATTATGGTACTATATATGTAAAAGAAAATGTACGTTACTATACAAGATATATGTAAAAGATAAGGTACTTCATATATGATGGTTATGGTACGCTATACTTATCCATAGCGGTACGGTAAGCTTCCAGATTATGGTATTCTGTATGTAAAAGATAAGGTACGTTAATGTAAAAGATTAGGTACTTCATATATTCTGGTTTGGTACGCCATATATATATATATATATAATGATACGGTTAACCTGCACATTATGTTGCTCTTTATGTAAAAGATAAGGTACGCTAATGTAAAACCAAGGTACTTCATATCTTCTGTTTATAGTACGCTGTGTATTTATATAATGGTACGGTAAATATGCATATTATGGTACTATATATGTAAAAGAAAAGGTACGTTACTATACAGGATATATGTAAAAGATAATGTACTTCATATATGATGGTTATGGTACGCTATACTTATACATAACGGTACGGTAAGCTTCCAGATTATGGTACTCTGTATGTAAAAGATAAGGTACGTTAATGTAAAAGATAGGTACTTCATATATTCTGGTTATGGTACGCTATATATATACATAATGGTACGGTTAACCTGCATATTATGTTACTCTGTCTGTAAAAGATAAGGTACCTTAGTATAAAAACATATAGTACTGCATAAAATACGGACAGTCTCAACACAACAAACGACATCACTGAGTCTCCAAACAGTCACATCCCCAAGTCAAAGAACAACTTAATGAACATAAACAACAAAGTTTCCAAATAGTCTCATCCCCAAGTCAAATAACTTAACAAAACAGATCTTGCATACAACTGTGCTCGTCACGTAAAATGCGAGCAGTTATAGAAGCACAATACACATCCATGTTGACTTCATTAGCCTTAGCCTCTTCCTCTTCCATCGCATCCTCCTTGGACACATCATCCTTCCACGTCCGAACATTTGACCTTAGATCTCTTATAACCTCGTTCAATCTCAACTCGGCTTCCGACCTCTCCACACGAGCACTCCACTATAAATGAGATCCACAAACTCCTCCATCAAATCAACCTTAACCACACATAATTCATGCAACAGTTAGAAACAAATAAATTCTACCAATGATTCGGGGACCTTCTTATAGCTTTTTTTTATCAGGGGTCATGCTACCCTGCAAATTGCTAATGGTAGATCGAAAGAGTGCAAGATGGCACATGGAAGACAGCTCAGATCTGTCTCGTGGAGGCATTTCTGCAAAAAATCCACTGGTAACAAGCAGTACCATTTTATTTAGACACGGCGTACCAATTTGCCCAAACAGATGGTACCATATAGAGTGATAATGTAGTACCAAAACAAATTGACCCCACTCGAAAAACCCCAAATCGACCCATTCCAAAAGCCCCAAATCGACAACAATCAACCCACCCAATCCAAAATATACGCACAAAGCTACCTCAATAAATTGAACCATTCCAAAACGACCATAATCGAACAAAAAATCGATGTCATTCGAAAAACACGCAACTATGTTACGAACATGATGCGAAGGACTTACCTATCGATTTCAGAAGGGTGATACCATGAGGAAGCAAGAGCCCACGACGATGAATCTGAAGCAAAACAACCACGGGTCGAATTCGGGAAGAATGTTGCGCGATTTAGATTTGGGATGGTGTATGAATTTTTTTTTGAGTGAACCTACGCTGAAATGAAACCCCAGGTAAGGTTGTAATAAACCAATTTTAGCAGGGGTAAATCCGTCAGTTATGTACCTATCAGTAAAATAAAATTCAAGTGGGTACCTAGATTATAAAAATGTCTGACAAGGGACTGATTCGTTTTTTTTAATTCAATCTAGGTATTTAAGTGTTGAATCCCCATGAACAAATATAATATATTTTCAATAGATATGAATTATGACCACAAATAATAAAACAAAATATTAAAATAAAAAAATAAAAATAAAATAAATGAATCAAAGATCTCTATCGTTTCCAATTATAAAATTTATTTTTGCACTGTAGTCATAAATCAGATCAGACAGCACACTAACTAACTAACTCTTGCGCATTCTCCTCTTTAATTGAGGGCCACTCGTTCGTTCATCTAACTATAGCTAATAATAGGTTGGCCAAGTAGTAGCAAGCATAGTAATAAATAATGATGTCGAAGCTACTTCTTCTTACAGCCACACATTGCATGGACACATTGCTGTCTCAACCTTGTTCAAGGATTTGATACGCGGTATATATCTCAAAACCTTATCTCCACTCCATGCATCCTCCTCCAAATAATATCTCTACCTTTGACTTTGATTGAACTGCATCTTCGAGAGAGAGAGAGAGAGAGAGAGAGAGAGAGATTCAAGCATAGTTTAGGTTCATGTCCTCGTTTGTCTCGGTCCCCAAGTAGATTAAATCCCATCTTGTTTTCCTTTCCCTTGATCTGAGATATAAGTGATGAAGATACAGTGTGACGTGTGTGAGAAGGCTCAAGCAACTGTAATCTGCTGCGCCGACGAAGCTGCTCTGTGCTCAAAGTGCGACGTCGAAGTTCACGCCGCTAATAGGCTGGCTAGCAAGCATCAAAGGCTTCTCCTTCAGTGCCTCTCTAATAACAATAAGCTCCCTCCTTGCGATATATGCCAAGTAACTAATTTTCCTCTCCTATCTTCTCAAGATCTTGTTTATTGTGTGCTTGTAATTAAGGCGAGACATGTAATGATATCGCAGGAAAAGACGGCGTTCATCTTCTGCGTTGAGGACCGAGCGCTCTTCTGCAAAGATTGCGACGAGCCCATTCACTCGGCGAATAGCAGGGCGGCGAACCACCACCGATTCTTAGCCACGGGGATAAGGGTGGCTCTGAGTTCATCCTCTTCTTGTAATAACAAAGAGACTGTCCAAAGCGATAGCACTGAGAAGCCAAAGCCTCAGCAGATGAATCTGAAATCGCCGCCGCTGAAGATCAGTGCGCCGACCAAGTCTTGGACAGTCGACGAACTGCTGCAGTTTTCAGACTACGAGTCGACCAACAAGCAGGTAAGAAAATTATTAGGACGATTGGAGTTGAGGAATTTCGAGGTGGAAAGGTTACGTAAATGGGTTTCTTTCTTTCTTTCTTTTTTTTTTTTTTGCAGAAGGAACAAATGGAGTTTGGCGGCGAGTTCGATTATTTTTCTGGGTTCAATTTCTACGACGAGGAAATGTCTGGAGAGGCTTTGTCGGCGGCGGAAGTGCCTCAGTTGCCGGCGTCTCATCACTACAGTACGGCCGCTTACGGCAGATCTTCGTTGGAGTTTTATGGAGCTCATAAGAAGCCGAGGCTTGAGATTCCCATCGACGACGACGACGATGAAGACTATTTGACCGTCCCCGATTTGGGATGAAAAAATACCATTGTTCGATGAAAAGAATGTACTTTATTTATTTGGGTAAATTATGACAATTTATGATTGTGTATGTAGTAAGATGATATCATCTGCTGCTACAAACTGTTTTGTGTTTTGTGGTTTCTTTCTGTTTAAAAGACAGATTTATACGGGGATATTTAAAAAAAATGAGATTACTTTTGATTTTTTTTTAAAAAAAATCAAAACTTGATCAACTCAATTTAAAAAAGATTAACATGTTTAATTAATTAACTAAACCCCTAATTAATACCTAAATAAATAAAAAAAGAAATATATATATAAAATAACGGAAAAACGCACCCACCTCATTAACGCACTCACCAAGTACCAAACGAGATCTTGACGGAAAAACGAGCTGAAGCATCCGCCGAAATCGAAACACCCAAGCTCGAAGAATCCCAATTTCGTTCTTGAACGCATATACAGTAAGTTTCGTCCATGTTAACGCCGGTTACTAGTATACATTATCCGGCATTGAAATTTCCGTTCATGTTAACGACATTTACATTTCGCGCATCGAGTATTAGATTTTCGAAGGTTTGGGTAGTTATGGGTAGCATTTATACCGTAGATCTGTGCGAATTTGCAGAAAAATTTCGTTTTTCGTTTATTCGAGTTCATTATTCGATTTTTTTACTCGAACACGTTACTCGAATACGTATTTTGGCAACTTTCAATTCGGACATCTTACTCGAATACGTTTATTCGAGTTCATTATTCGAATGAAGGTTCAACTCGAATACTTTACTCGTATAATTTTTAGTTTTTGAATATTTTATTTATTCAAAAAATACGTTTGCAATTAAAGTTTATTTTCCATTTATTTCTTCGATAACACTTTATCGAGTGTCTTCAACATCTTACTATCCCAACATTTCATTCGAGTTTTTATATTACTCGAATCGCTTACTCGAATAATGTTTATTTTTCGAATATTTTATTTATTCGAATGATGCATATTGCAATTAAATTTTATTAACAATGATTTATTTCATATGAAGGTTATGCCGACCAGCATCATGATTGATTACGATGGAGAATGGATAATTGAGAATGATATAAGTGGATATGGGTTCCAAGGATGGGAACAAATATGAAGCCCATTGGGTTCGATGTCGATTGTTGTTTGCTGGACGATATGCGGAACGAAATATACGACTACGAGACTATTGGCGTAAGCGGGAGGCCGAAGTTAAAGCTTAGTTATCAGCCATCTATGAGAGGTATGGAAGGGTGTGCTCCGTTGTATATAAAGAATGATCGGGAGTTGAAGGGTTATATTTACTTAGGGGGTCCAATGGATAGACCGATTCTCCGTGTGGACATTGGACTCCCTACGACCCTCCACCGTCAAACTCTTGCGGATGATGAAGTTGGTCCCATTCCAATTGAGGTTCGTAGCAGTGGAGGTGGTTACATCGATGATTATTTTGACCGTATCATCAACTTTGGCGGATACGAAGATGTGATTATGGGGGTGAAGGTCACAATGAGGCGAACAACCGTGATGAGAATGTTGCATCACGGCAGAACGTGCACGTCAATTTTGATGGCGTAAACGGAGAAAATGCGGTCGGGGATGATGAGGAGGAGGAGGAGGAGGAGGAGGAGGAAGAGGAAAATGCAACTATTCCTAGCGATCCGTATTCTTTTACCGACCCACCATGAAGGTCGGTGATGAATTCGAGGATAAGAAGGCCAACAAGAATAGGATCCAAAGAGTTGCTATAGAGGCATGCTTCGAGGTCAAAATTATAAAATCTTCCCGATCGTACTATGGCATGAGATGCAAAGAGGATGGATGTACTTGGAGGATATGGACGGCGAAGATTAAGGATACATCCGTATTCTCGATTCGTACGTATTGCAACACACATACGTGCGACCTTGCAAATCGGAATGCAAGACTCACTCAAGCATCGTCAACCTCCGTGAGTGATATGCTGCTTGAATCTTTTCAGGGTTCAACAAGTACACCGGCCCCTAAACTCATTCAAACAATGATGAGAAATCGTGGATCGAAGTTTCGTACTTCAAAGCATGGAAAGGAGGCATTTTAGCACAAAATGCAATGAAGGGTGACCCCGGTGAGAGTTACAAGCTGTTGCCGTCGTACCTGTCGACGTTGAGAAGAGTGAATCCGGGAACCATAGCAAATGTATATCTGGACGACGAGCGGAGATTTAAGCACGCATTCTTATCCCTTGGTGCTTGTATTGCGGGATACCGTCACATGAGAAAGGTTGTTTGCATAGACGGTACTTGGTTGAAAGGAAAGTATGGGGGTACGTTGCTCAATGCATCAGCGGAGGATGGCGACCGCCATCAGTTTCCTTTAGCTTGGGGCATAATTGACAATAACGAGTGTATAGAAGCTTGGTTGTGGTTCTTGAACGAGCTCTTGCAAGTCGTACCCAACGAGGACGATCTTGTCATCGTATCCGACAGATCTGCTTCAATCAAAGCCGCCGTTGCAGACGTCTACAGTCGTGCGCACCACGGTCATTGTATTTGGCACCTGTCACAAAATATGAAAGGCAAGTGTAAGAAGCAGGGTGCGATCGAGACGTTCATACACATTGCTAAAATACACAAGCAATGCGACTTTAATTCACAATATGGTGATTTTGAGAATAGGTTTCCCACTGCATACGCGTATTTGCAAAAGACTGATACTAAGGAACGATGGAGTCGAGCCTATTCTCTGACATCTCGCTATAACATCATGACTACGAACGGGGTGGAATCGATTAATGCAAGACTCCGCGAAGAAAGAAAGATACCGATCATTGCGCTTCTGGAATCGATACAGAGGATGGCGGAGATACAGACAGCAATCTCGACAAGCAACCACGTGGTTTACCCCGACGGTGGAAAGGAAGCTCCGTGAGAGGTATGAGCTAAGTCAAGGGTATGAAGTACATGAAATCGCTCCGCATGAGTACGATGTCCGATCTCCGGGGGGTCGTGCCATTGTTAACTTGCGGTCGAAGACTTGTACGTGCCGCCAATTCGACATCGACAGGATTCCTTGTCCACATGCAATCGCGGCGAGTCTACGAGCGAACATGAGTTTCTACCCGTTGTGTTCGGAATATTATTCTGTCCTAACGTGGCAGTCTGATTATCACGGACGAGTTTCGCCGGTTCCGGATCAAGCCGAGTGGGATACCTCGGATCAATTGGTGTTGCCGCCTCTGTTCGTAGCAAGGCGTGGTCGGAGAAAAGAAAAGAGGTTTCCGTCCGTCGGTGAGTTTGGTCGTAGACATTAAGTAAATCTTGATGTATGAGTTTGTATGAGTTTGATGTATGATGTTGTATGAGATTGATGAATATTGTGAGGTTGTGAGGTTGTATGAGTTTGATGGATATTGTGAGTTTGGTTTGATTGTTGCTTTTTTCACTGTTCGAGTAAACAACATGACTCGAATATTATTCGAATAAACTACTCGAATATTATACCGATAAAAAGTCGAAAATGAAAATCTTAACTTATTCGAGTAACGTAAGAACTCGAATAATTTAGAAAAAATCGAATACGAAACTCGCATAATTTCTTGCAATTCGAGTGTTATCATCAAAATTTTTGAATTTTAATTATCTCGATACTTAGATGTATAAATATCAATATTTCGATGTTTTAGGGCCTTCATGATATTAATAAGTCGCTTGATGAAGATTAACAATGTTTGATAAAAATTGTTGCATGACATACAATGGAATACGTTGGTAGATAGGACTTTAGTATATAAATTCTCATCCACGTTGGTCAACATGTATAGAAATATCAACATGATTTTTTTTTTATATATTTTTTCAAGAATCTCTAAAATATTTTATTACTTAGATAGGAAACGCATTTAACATTTCATGATCATGATAAAAACAATATGTTGGATTTTTAAATTATTCGAGTAATATATAGTACTCGAATAGGCTCAAATAGTTTACTCGAATGAATATCGTTTTACCTGTTTCATTTATTCGAGTGTTATATGGTACTCGAATAAGCTCGCATAAGTTACTCGAATCAATAACATTATTCGAACAAACTCTTTGACTCGAGTAACAGTGAAAACCGAAAAAAATAACAACTGAACCTTCAACAACCTGAAGAACCTGAACAGCAACTCAACCAACCAAAACTAAACAATTCCAAATGCAAAATCTATACAAATATCTAAAACGGTTCATACAACATCCCAATTGTTAAAAAAATACATATCGTTAAAAACTTTATAAACGACGCAATTTTAGAATCGTCCAAAGCGTAGAGATCATCTCTGTTACCGATCAACAGAGACATAGCCGCCCTAAGCATGTATATACCACACTCTCCGTTGTTCGAAAAATAGAACAATATCGGGTTTAAGAAAATAAAAAAATAAGAAAGTGAGAAAATAAGAAAATTACCTGAGGACTTGTTGAGGGAACTTGGGGCAAACGCACCCAAGCAAACTTCTCCACGGGATTTTGCTCCACACCTACGTGTTGAAGCATCAGAGGTATCACTTCGGCCAATGGGTCGAGGAACGGCTTCATGAACCTCAAGTGCGAATCGCTGTTGCGGTCGGAATACAAAACGAGGATGTTCCTCTCCTTGAACCGAGCGACGAGGAGCACCCAATGCATATTAAACGCCAATGGGATGACGGCCACATCCGCTTGGCTCCAGTGAAGCGACGCCTTTCCGTACATCGCATCGATCTCTCTCGTGGTGAATTGCTCGAACGAGGACATGTCCCCCGGTCGCGGTCTGGCGGACTCGAACTTGACTGCATGTGCGAAATTCGTGTTCATGTACGCGATTCGCTCCTCATGCACGCAGTTTTCTTGCATCGCCATAAACCCGTTGAATGCCTCGTTGACGTGTGCAATAATAGCATATAATGTTATTCAACGAAATAATTAGAACATATTTAGCAAAAAACACACATACCTCGTCCGAGATCCACACTTTCGGAGTGGACAGATCGGCAAAGAATTTCTTGTCGTACGCTTGGAGCATTCCTGCCCGTTCATCCTTTGCGACTATTCTTGCCACCTCCACCTTGACGGCATCCCAATTCTTCACCCTCTCGCAATGATCTGCTCTATGTCCGCGCGGCGTTGTATTGTAACGCGAGGGGTCGAATCGGGCGTCGGCGTATACGGACTCGAAAGCAACCTCGACTTCTTTGTCGCACGTTCAGTCCGTGGTCGTTTTTTGCTAACCTTATGCGCCTCCGCCCACGCCGCCTTCTTCGCCGCCGCCACTTCCGCCGCTTTCTCCGCCGCACGGCCTTCTCCGTCGTCGCTTCCGCCGCTGCCTTCTCCACCGCCACGGCCTTCTCCGCCGCCCTCTCCGCCGCGGCCGCGGCCTCCATCATCTCTATATCCATCTCGTACTCCATCTCCACATTCTCGCCCGCTCCCAACTCCCCGTCACGTTCTCCGCCTCCCCCTCGTTCGTCGTCCTCCTCGTCGCCTCGAGTTGGTTCGGCGTCCTCCCGAACATCGGCGACGAATGAGGAGGCGAAGGAGGCGGCATGTCCCGATCATAGCTCCTCGCAATATCCCGCACCATTGTCAGCATCAGGATCTCAAGGGCTACAAAATTAGAGTATTATGTTGGATTTACGTAATATCAATATAATCCTATAAAATAAACATTAAGTAAGACATACCTTGGAGCACGGTCGAGCGTAGCTCCCTAATCTCCGCCCGCATATCCCATACATCGCCTTCCAGCCTGTCCATTCTTCTATCGAAATGGACGATTATTGAGCCGGAAGGAGGAGGAGACGGCCTCGGAGGAGAAGACCTCGGAGGAGACGGCCTCGGAGGAGACGGAGCAAGCCGATGCTCGGTGCAGTAGACCGGCAGCCCATTTAGAAGATGCTCCACAATTCTCTGGGCTACGGCATCATCCCTACTGCCACAAAAGCCGGCGACCGTGCGGAAGTGCCTTGAATCGGCTTCAGCATCGGTCGGTGTAAGGCAACACCGCACGTCCTGTGTATTTGTACAATTTAGAAAACGCAATCTAAATAAATCCATATTATAAATAAATAAATATATATACTTACATCCATCCCCACGGCACCGAATGCACGCTCGACCGCTTGCCATCCCGGAGCAGAGCTCTTGCCGTAAAATGTGGTCTTCCAATGGCACATCCGGGGTATCGGGAGCCCTTCGCCGCCTTTTCTCACGGCGAATTCCTGCCCGACGGTCGGCCAGCACTCGTACGCCAGAACCTGTTAAAAGAGAGTAAAAATAAGTTATGTCTTAAATAATACAAAACTAATTACCTGAAGCGGCATGACGAAGCCGCTGATATCGAAGGTTGTTTGGGTTTTTCCCTTCGATGTCATCTCCATGTGCTTCCCCAAGAGGTCTTTGTTCAGACCATAAACGACCTCCTCCAATGATATCCTTCCCCAAGGATATTCGTTGAAGTGGTCTAAGTCCTCCACCAGACGGAGCCACTCCTCCTTGAGCTTCAAGTCCCTCTTTACCCTCCGCTCCCCTAGCACCCCGACGGCAAAATAAAGGCCGCGATCTTCAATTTCTCGGGATTCACGCCCGAGTCTCCACTGGCGTCACGAATCATTTCCGTGACTTTCTTCTCCAAATCGTCAAAATATATAACGGTCTTGCCTACGAGCCATAAAACAAACGTTAGTTTTTGAAATCGAAGTAAAAAAAAGAATCAAAATGATAAAAAAAAAAAATAGGATTAATACCAGGCCAATGCCTCGTCGCAAACTCGTTTGATGACGGTATCTCCGGCTCGTTAGCACCGCAGTCGAGGCCCGTGAGTAGGCAATACTCGACCAATGAAAATCTTAATGGTCGCCCACGAACGACCATCCAGAACTCCTTCGACTCCGGCATATACTCCACCTGCCGGTTCATCAAAAACCACAGGATCGTGTTCGAGTTGTAGTGGTCTCGGGCCACCTTTATTAAATTCTCGAACTGAGTCCGTCTGACCATCTCCTCCATTTCCTCCTCGTTCAAAAGCGTACGGATGCGTTCGCATACCGGCATGTAGTGCGAGTTCAGAGTGAGGGTGGCATGGTAGAAATTGTCCGCCGGCAACTTCGTCGGAAGATAGATCTGAAAATGTAAAAAAGAAAAACAAAACAATGAAAATTGACTGTTATTCGAGTTAATTATTCGCGTAAAACATCACGAATAAGTTAAACAATTATTCTAACCCCAATTACTCGAATACTTACTCGAAAAAGCGACGAAAACGATTTTCACAAAAAATCGGACAGATTACGACGTTTGCCCAACGATTTAACATCAAATCGGTCGATTTAACGCTACAAACGAAAGATCTAACCAAGAAATTCGTTTGACCAAATCGATTTAACAAAAACCCAAAACGCGACCAACAACTCACTGTGGCTCTACCGGCGTCGATTTGCTCATCCACCCGGTTACGTTGAGGCGCGGAAGGCTCCGATGATCTCGTTTTTCTTTTCGCCATTGATGATTATGTTTGGGTTTGTGTACGATTTTTGAGTAAGAGCTTTGGTTCGAAGAGAGAGCGAGAGAGATTTTAGGTTTTCGAGTGATTTGTGTCTAATTTTCTTTCCGAGCTTTATAAAATACGGCTTATTCGAGTAATCTATAAAAGTTATTTATTCGAGTTGTGACTGGAACAAATTACTCGAAAGTTACTCGAATAAGGCTGCTTATTCGTTTAAATTTTCTTAACGTTATTCGAGTAACCTTATCTCTTCTAAATATTATTAGAGTTTGACATTCGAGTTTCTCTGTTAACTCGAATAAAAGTCGAATAATTTTTCGCTGTTAATAAATCGGATAAGCAATTATTCGATTCCTGTATTCGAGTCTTCTGTTAACTCGAATAAAACTCGAATAATTTTTCGCTGTTGATGAGTCGGATTAGCCTGCTAAACCAGTTTTTTAGTAAGGGTATTTCAGTCATTTTACAATCCGTTCCTCTTTTTTTAAAACCAAATAGAGTCGTTCCTCTCTTTTTTTTTAATTTTCCTTGGGAGTTGCTATTCACCGCCCTCTTTTTCCTAGTTACCGCCCCCTAAAGGGCTTGAAATGACATTTTTGCCCTTATGATATTTAAATTAATTTAAAAAGAAAAAACTAACTAATATATAATTATGGTACGAAATACTAAAAACTACATACACAAATAAAATCGAACGATCGATCGATAAGGAAATTCGAACGAAATTTTCGACGGGCTGCGCATGGGCCGAACAATAATTTCGGCCGGGCTGTGTTCGGGCCGATCAACATTTTCGGCCCGCAGAGGCCCGGCCGAAATTATTGTTCGGCCCGCACAAGCCCGTCCGAAATCTCAGTTTGGCCCGCATCGGCCCGGCCGAAATCTCAGTCGGCCCGCACGGGCCCGGCCGAAATTCCAGTTCGGCCCGCGCAGGCCCGGCCGAAATTCCAGTTCGGCCCGTGCACAGGTCCGGCCGAAATCTCAGTTCGGCCCGCCAAACCCGATTAATTTTCACTTTTTCGTTTTTTTTTTTTTATTTTTTATTCTAATTTATAGAAACTCAACATATGTTGTAGTATTTAGGAATTGAACCCATGATCTCTACTTGATAAAGAAAGTACTTATCCATTGGGCTACGTAGCTTTTTATTAACAATTATGACATATATATAAATATATAACGAAAAAATAAATTATATATATAATATATACCGGGACGAGTTTCGGGTCGGGGATCGGGCCGGGGTTGGCTGGACCCGAATATAATATATAAATTATCCATTGGAATATTTTTCTCTTTTAAATAATCGAATTAAATAATCGAATTAAATAATTCTATTAAATAATTGAATTAAATAATCCAATTAAATAATCCAATTAAATAATCCAATTAAATAAACTAATTAAATAATCCAATTAAATAATCGAATTAAATAATCCAATTAAATTATCTAATTAAATAATCTAATTAAATAATCTAATTAAATAATCGAATTACATAATCCAATTAAATAATCCAATTAAATAATCCAATTAAATAATCCAATTAAATAATCGAATTAAATAATCCTATTAAATAATCTAATTAAATAATCCAATTAAATAATCGAATTAAATAATCGAATTAAATAATCCAATTAAATAATCATATTAAATAATCTAATTAAATAATCCAATTAAATAATCTAACTAAACAAATTAAATAATCGAATTAGATAATTTAATGAAATAATCCAATTAAATAATCGAATTAAATAATCCAATTAAATAATTGAATTAAATAATTCAATTAAATAATTAAATTAAATAATCCTATTAAATAATCGAATTAAATAATCCAATTAAATAATCCTATTAAATAATCTAATTAAATAATCTAATTAAATAATCGAATTAAAAAAAATACTCAGCCGAAGAGAAGTTTCGGCCATATTAGGTGCCGGCCGAAATATATTTTCGGCCCCGACGGTTTCGACCGAAACGAAATTTCGGTCAGAGCTGTCCAGACCGAAACTTAATTTCGGTCGGACCAGTCTCGACCGGAACATAATTTTGGTTGTAACCATCAGGGCCGAAATTTCTTTTCGGCCACCTCAAGGTACGACCGAAATTATGTTTCGGTCCTGCCTTGATGTGGCCGAAATTATTTTTCGATCCGGCCCGAAAGGACGAGATTCTTTTTCGGGCGGGACTTTTTGGTGCGTGATCGAATCAAGTTCGATAATTCACATACGTACGAACGAATTTTACGTTAATTTGTTTTGTTTTGTCTGAGTCTGATTTGAATGTTTGATTGCGATTTGAACGTTCTTTTTGTTTTGTTTTAGTCTGATTTGAATGTTTGATTGTGATATGAAAATTGTTGTCTGGAAAAGGACTTTAAATAAAAAATTTAATTCAAAAGGGCAAAAAGGTCATTTCCAAGCCCTTTAGGGGGCGGTGACTAGGAAAAAGGGGGCGGTGCATAGCAATCCAGTTTTCCTTTCTATGGAAGTCTATAATCTTAATACGTCTCTTGCAAAGTGGAATTCTAAAATATCTGTAAACCAAGGACCAAATGTTGCTTCGCCGCCGATTGGCCCACCTCTGTGTTTCTTAGGCATCCCATACGTTTATATCTAGTTGATGTACTATTACGCCCTAGAATGATATTTTATTCTAGTTAAGCACGTTTTTCTAAAGCTTGAAAACTACAAATTCCATATTTGATTTGACAAGAAAAAAAAGTGTCTAATAAAATAGTCACTTCCATTAGAATATAGCATTATGAAACCAGATTGAACATCGCAACTAGGAGAACAAGGCTCACAAACGAGCACAAAACACGAAAATAAAGTAAAGCACATTAATAAGCAACACACCAATAGTCACTTTCATTTTGGTTTTGAAACAATCGTTTCTTGTAAAAAAAACAAACCAGACTGAACATAGTCGGAATGAGAAACTGAGAAACATTAATAAGCAACACACCAATAAATCCCACGAGAAAAAAAGTAAAGCACCCCAACAAATTGAGATGAAAAACGACGTTATTGAGAATTATTCAATCCTCCTCAGCAACGACGACGACCTGCTTCCCGACATTTCGACCAGAGAACAATCCCACGAGAGCCTTGGGCGCGCTTTCGATGCCCTTCGCCAAATCTTCGACGTACGTTATCTTCCCTTCCTTGATGAGGGGAAGTACGACGCCGAGATACTTGGGGTATAAATGGAAGTAGTCGAAGACTAAAAACCCTTCCATGCGAATTCTCTTCGTTATTAGACATATGAGGTTATGAACGCCTTCGCCCTTACCGAGCCCATACTGTGAAATCATACCGCAGACCGATATTCGTCCACCGAGTTTCATGTTGGCGAGGACGGCGTCGAGCATTTTCCCGCCCACGTTCTCAAAGTATATGTCTATGCCGCCTGGGAAATACCTAGCGAAAAGAATAATGAATTAGATGTTAAGAACATCTCTTTTTTTATTACAAGGATTATAAAATTAATTAGGGTTGCCGAAATTAACCTCTTTAAGGCTGCTTCGTAGTCGTCTTCTTCCTTGTAGTTGAACGCATCGTCGAAGCCAAGCTCTTTCTTCAACATATCGGCCTGATTTTCACCATTACCAAAAAAAAAAATCAGGTCAGTCATGCTACATGTGAGGGTACGTGTTGAGATTATGATTTGAACGATTTGTCCAATATCGAATAATTCAAGCTCTTCTAACCGCTTAATATGTCAATTCGTTTTAGGAATGACCCATCGATTTCTAATAAGATGGCAGCGAACGAATTACGTACATTTTCGTTCGAATTTCTTTCACCAACGAAACGGCTTATGCGATAATAATAAGTACCTTCTCTTTCGTGCCTGCGCTTCCGACGACGTAGCAGCCCATCGACTTTGCGAATTGCCCCACGAGCTGCCCGACGGCGCCTGAGGTTGAGGATATGAAGACGCTTTCGCCCTTCTTCGGAGAGCAAATTTCGTAAAACCCTACGTATGAAGTTAAACCAGCCATACCTATGAAAACAAAAACAAAAATACATATTATTATCTTAGGAACTTCTTAGGTTTTTGCGAAAAACTAACATCAGTTGGAGAAACGAAATGATTTTTTATTACCCAGAAGCCCAGTGTAATGAGAGAGGGGAACGCTTTTGTCTTCGATCTTAAAGCAAGTGCTTGTATCTGTAATAAGGCTGTAATCTTCCCAACTAGTGATTCCCCACAGTAGATCGCCGATCGCATAGTCGTCGTGCGAAGAATCCACGACCTTGAAAACTCCGTAGCCGACGATGGGCTGCAGTTATTACACAACCCAAAAAAAAAGAAAGAATTCTGATTATCAACGTATATACGATATATATATGAATATTGAGACAAATAAGCCGATGATTAAACTCACAGAGCCTGGTGTGTAGGTGCTTGTGTAATGACCCTCGAGTTTTTTCATGCGGCCAATCATGTAAGGATCGCACGATAAGTAGAGATTCTTGACCAAGATTGAGTCTTTTGAATTTTCGGGGACTTTGAGGTTGATGGTGGAATCTTTCTTTAAAAGCATGTCAGATTCTTCAGGGAAACCCTTGACGTAGTCTTTCAATATCACCTGCTTGTTTGTCACCGTTGTCGCCGGAGAAACTCCATTGTTATTACAGGCAGCCATTCTTCTTTGCTTGAATTTGCAACTCTAGATAAGTGTGTCAAAGAAGGGTAGGATTTGTTGCATATATATATATATATATATATATGTATATAATATATATATATATATATATATATATATATATATATATGTATATATTATATATATTTCAGGGTTGCGAGATTTTATTGGGCTGGGGCCCATAACTTTGTTCTATTTGATATCGGTCGTGTGCCACGCTTTATTGGTCCATATTTGTTGGTTCTGTATGGTATAGATCGGGAGTAGATTCGGACAATTACGAAGAGAGATTCGCTCCCTCACGTTTGTGCTTTGAGATTTTATGAGCGTCTATTTGCCATGATAGCTTCGCTCCCTCACGTTTGTGCGTCTATTGCCACGCACAATTTCTTTAAAATAGCTTCGCTCCCTCACGTTTGTGCGTCTATTGCCACGCACAATTTCTTTAAAATAGCTTCGCTCCCTCACGTTTGTGCTTTGAGATTTTATGAGCGTCTATTTCCCATGATACTTCGAATTACTTGGCGTTTGTTTAGCACACAACAACACCAACAGCGATAAATCAAATAAATTAATGGCCATAAAATCTCTTTATAAATGGACATTTATGGCTTTAAATCAAATAATTTAATGGCCATAAAGTCTCTTTATTACTGGAGATTTATGGCTTTAAATGAATAATTTAATGGTCATTTCAAATGACTGTTCGTTGGACTTCTATGTATCTTAACGGTCGCTTCCGATCAGCCTAGCTAACCGGTCACGCATAGCGACCAGTTCAGTTCGGTCTTAGTCAGTACATTCCAGTTTCACAAGCCATGCTAAATACCGGGAAATAAACTTTAAAATCGGGGCAAAAGGCGGGTTGATAAGACCCGTTAGTTTTCGGTTCGACATACGTGTCAAACCAACTTGGTTTCCAATGTGGGACAACGCCAACTTTTATTTCCCTTCAAAACAATTCACATTCACAAGCCCAAATAAAGGTCATGCTTTATCCAACACTACTTGTCCTACATTTTAGAATTATCAAAATAGAATGAACTTATGAATATCGAAAAATATAAGATATGATATCACGATCATCATAACAAATAATAAATTAGTTATGCTTATTTGGTCATATAAAGCCGCTGAAATAATAATAATTTTAGAACCCATACGTAAGAAAACAGTTCTTCACAAAGTTTTCGGACACATCATCCCTCCATTACAGAAACGTGTCTCTAAACTACTTAGGTAGCGTTGGCGGTGTGAAATTTCATTATTGGGCCTTATCGGGCCAGCTCACATAGGAGGAGAGTTGGCTCATATAAGAGATGGACTTCCATCCTAAAACCAATTGATGATAGGTATAGTGACTCATCTATTTATATACAATCCAAGCCAGTGGCGGAGCCAGACCATGACAGCAGCGGGTCCATTTTAGTATTTTTACAAGTTTTCACAAATTGGACCACAACCCCACTATTTTTACAAATTTTCAGTGGGGTCACATTAGTATACATTTTTCCATTTTAGTCCTAATCTTAATTATTTAAGCACTATATTATTAATAAAAAAAATTTTCCAGTGGGGTCCTGTGACCCCACTGGGTCTCATGTGGCTCCGTCACTGATCCAAGCTCTCCTCAATTATCCGATATGAGACACATGTGAGTTATTTAGGGTTATTTATTTTCGCATGCGGAGTATAAAATTGTTTTTTTTTTTCTTGTACCACGAATTTCCATTCAATAACAAGGGGCGTATTAAACTTTCCTTAACGACGACTGTGAATTCGGTGAAATTAAGGATCTTTTGTCAAATTGTAGGTGTCTTCATTCTTTTTTTCTTGTGTTTGTATCGCATGATCAAACTATATGAATCCAACCACAATAGTATTGACCGACTCATGTCGAGTTAATCGTCAATGAATATTTTACCTTCAGATCATCGAGCTATTTTTCTATACTACTTGTTTATGCTTGGTAGGTCCTCTAATTTTTTTTCTTTTTTTCACTTTATCTCCCGTGACAAAAAATATATTAAAAGTCTTATTTTTGTATTCAACATCAAATCCAACCCACGTAACCCATCGCAAAACGGGTCGAAATAGTGGATCTTACCGACCATTGTCATGTGGGTCATACGGCCCAATAACATCCAATTATGAAAAGAACGGCCCATTAAGTGATCGTATATAGCCCACTAAACTCTCCTCCCTCTCTCATCTCAGTGGGAGCCAAGACTGATATCCACATCAAACAAAATCAGCTCAAGTTCAACACAAGAACACAATCAATCATTGGTGATTGGATCGGATTCCAACTTCATAACTATTCCATGGATCGTCGTGTGGAAGAACAGCAGAACGATAGGGAAGATGAGTCTTCCGAAGAAGCCCTAACTGGGAAGCAGCGGCTGAACGCCGAAGCGCCGGAATTCGTGCCACGTGGACGGCCGAGGCCGCCTCCACAAGTAGCGATTCCGATACCGATGCCAATGCCTATTCCGTTTCCGATACGATCCCCGGCGTACTATGCCTATTACCGCCAGCATCACGATGCTACTAGTGGTGGTGGCTATGGTAGTAATGGTGTTGCGTTTTATGATGCCTATGCTGGTGTGGGTAGTAAAGTTGGAAACCATACACTTGACGCTCGTAATGATGTTGGAAGTAATAGTAGCAGTACTAGCAAACAAGGATCGACGTCTGATGCAAGTCAAAAGATTCTCAATCAGGTGGATTTCTTTAATTTCATTTTTCTTTCTGCTTTTTTTAGTATGCGTAAGTGAGTGTTTTCAGATTAATCGTGTTTGATTTGATTATCCGTGTTTGATTTTTTCTGCTGATTTTTGCAGATTAATTGTTTATTGCTGAGTTAGGCTAACTTTGAGATAGGCGTTACTATCTCAATGAATATGAGAAAAATTTATGTGTTGGCGGTAATGTATATTAGTCCAAGTAAAATTGAGAAGTTGGGTGGTGGATCAGTGGCCTTGCACCTTTGCTATTCGGATTGTTGCATCATTACGCATTGTTTTGGGCATCAGCATCATTCAGTCATTACATATTATCATACAAGACTTCTTCATTGAAGGCTGTTGTGAGGAAGGAAATATTAGTGCCACATTAGTGTGGTACCAAAAACATGTTTTGTGAAGAATAAATAAAAAATCTATTTCAATTTTGGGAAAAACAGTTGTTTGTGTTTTACGGTAACAATGAGAATATGACAAGATATTGGACAATCTCCTAATAATTTGGACGTAAGCTATGACAACCGCTTTGGAGGACTGAGTTTCTGAAGGGATCTTCTTGTATCTTTCCTTTTAAAGATCTTTTTGGCAAATTATGTTCTAAGACATTAAGATGGGTGCAGGTGGAATTTTATTTCAGTGACATAAATTTGGCAACAACTGATCAGCTCTTCAAGCACATGAGCAAAGACCCAGAAGGATACGGTGAGATTTTCCTTATGTATTTTGTAGATATTTATCATGGAATTGCTATCTTATATTCCGTACTTACGTTCAGTAGGTGTTGTGTTACTTCTGACATGCTAATTCCTGGTTCAGAGTCTGTGAAAGTGAGTACATCAAACAGTTGTGGAATCGAGCAATATAAACGTTGGCTTGAAGATTATTTTTGTCATTGGGTTTACATGTGTTCCACTCTAGAAATTTTACGCTATAGTTAAATAGTGGTTGCCTTTTAAATTTATTAGCCATTTTACTGACTATTCAGCTTACCCATCATGCAGTGCCGCTACATGTTGTTGCCTCATTCAAGAAGATCAAAACCGGCATTACCGGAAGCATGGACCTTGCAAATATCCTTAGGAACTCAAAGAAACTGGTAAGCTTATTAGTCTGCAGGAATATTTAACATTTTGCATTTTTTTCTTAAATTTGTTTCTTGGCATTTTTTAGCTGGTTAGTGAAGACGGTAAAAAGGTTAAGCGCCAGGATCCTCTAACAGAATCAGATATGGAAGAGTTGCAGGTACACCTATGCTGTTTATTTTTCGCTCATTTTTCTCACTTCTAATCTTTGTTCTTAGCCTCTTTCTTCTTGATTGGCAAATTCTTTTTATAGTCGCGCATTATCATTGCTGAAAATCTGCCCGATGATCATTCTCACCAGAACCTGATGAAAATCTTCTCATCCATAGGGAGGTGCGTTTTATTCATTTGTTGAATGGAATAGGATCTTATGTTATTAAACCCATTCATGTGCTCACGCCCTTGTTTATTAATGCACAGTGTGAAGTCAATACGAACATGTCCACCACAGAGTACCAGCAGTGGTGCATCGTCAACATCGAAAACTGGAAAAGGGGATGCGAATGCAATGCATTACGGTGGCAAGGTAAGCCTTAAACAAGCAGGTTTTTCTGGTCTACTTCGGCTACTTAGCATTGTTTCTCATCTAAATAATGGTTTTTTCTCAACTAAAATTATCACCTATAGTGCACGTTGTAGGTGGTATTTATGGAGTGTTCATTCACCCCAAAGTTGACATATTTCTAACTATTACATTCATTTTATTTAGTTTCATGCGTTTGTGGAATATGAATCTGCCGAACTTGCTGAGAAGGCGGTACGTTATTTTCAGCCATATTTCTCCTTATAATGCCCATAATCCATACTGCCCTCTTAAAAACGTTCTATTGGTATTGCGTAAGCTTAATAAATGTATATGTCGCTCTCACTTTTCAGGCTGTTGAGCTAACAGATGAAGGAGACTGGAGAAATGGTCTAAAAGCTCGTTTGTTGCCCAAAAACGTTGTGAGTGCTTAGACTTTTTTTTCCTCCGATTAATATATTCTTTATTCATCCCGGTTCGGGCCAATGATTCGAACTATCATTAACAAAGCACTCTACACTGACGCAATGCAGGCAAAACATACTCATGGGCGAGTGAGAAATTTTGGTCAGGAAGGTCATGCAACTAGTCGAAAAGACGAGACAACAAGTGGAGAGATACAGCAGCTCAAGGAGAATTGCTCGAAAGATTCATTTGCGGAACCGTTTAACCAATTTAATGAGAATCAAGTAAGCACATCTTCGCTTTAACACTAAAAATGGAAAATATAGAATGCAATTTTACATGTTGTGAATCCTTCTACTTGTCACAATAAGCGTGATTCGTTTAATGAGGACATTGTCAAAACCGTAGTTCTGCTAAAGGCTCTCTTTTCCTTCAAATCTCAGCGATAAATTCTCGTCAAAGAATCAAGACGCTGTCCTTGAAATCTTTCGTCAGCTATTGAGTATTCATTATCTTATCTGTAACAATGTTTACTCGACAGATGGAGAATAGCACGACGAGTAACACAAGGAGCAAAGAGCGTAGGCATAATACTGGCAACAACAACAAGGGCAAGGGCAGTAAGGGAAAGGGTCATGGACGTGCAAGAAACAATCAATCTTCCGAAAGTAGTAGCGTCTTAGGATCTTCACCGTTCGAAGATTCCGAGAAAACAGCCCCAAGCAAAGCTGCTCAAGTTCCTCGTATGCCAGATGGCACGAAAGGATTCTCTATGGGTCGAGGTAAATCGCTATCTGTTAAAGCCACTTGAATTGGCTATCAATACGCTTACGATGAACTTCAAATATGAATGAAGTCTTTAGAGGGGTATACTTCGAGTCATGTTACAAAAAAATATATTGTTTTTTTTTGGGTGTTAGTTATCGGCTGTTCGAAAGGATGATTTGGTAATATCGATTTTAGTTACATACATGCATATATTATAATATATAAATAAATTAAGAGAGACTAAAACAGTTGAAGATATCAAACATGGTTCTTGAATAAAATAAAGAAATAAATATATACGTATCTATGTATTTAGTTGGGGAGTCATTTTCATTTGGGACTTTAGGTGCAGCTTTTTAATGTAAAGACATGGTAACTCTCAATTCATTTAGCGTCCGAAGGGCTGCACGCAATTTATTTTATTTAAGGAAGTTGTTCGTTGCGTCAAGCTAATCGAACAAAGATGTACACATATAATCTTTGATTTATCGTTTATCAAGATGAGATTACGACATAGAAGAAAAAAAAAACTAGATGATTACAAGCCATTAATTTGACAAGTAAACAACTGAATGATGGAATAATGCTTGTCAAAATAAAAGAATGTGCTTTCAATTAGGCACCATAGACTTCGTTTATTTGGCATGGGATGGCAAATGTGGTGTGGGGGAAACCGTGTGAGGCTTTGACTAACAACATTTTTCGAATTGATAGCTGAAATGTTACATTCTTTAAAAAAAAAGTAGGACAAACAAAACAAAAATAATAAGTAAAACTACCCCAGCTTAGAATTTCCTGTATTCCTCTTCACCAAGTCAAACAAACGTAAGTAACGTGTTAGAACTAAACTTCCTACTAAAATAAGATAATGCTATCAGATCATGATAAGATTAAGAGCAAGTTAAGTAAAATTCAACGTTGATCGACTTCCCACCAAACCCATATATACATACCAAACCCCTCAAAAAATTTAAAATCATATCAAACCCTCAAACACTCGCATTCAAGAAAGGAGAAAAAAAAAATAATTCTTGAAAAATGGAAGGACTGATTCCAATGGTGTTCAAATCAATAAAGAGGAGCAACACCCGCCGGAAATACGCTTCCCTCTCCACCGGCGCCGCCCTGAACTACGAAATAGATGATACCCTTCTCCACCGCTACGGCAACGTCGAACACCTAGGAGGCAGGGGCAGCCTCACGCCGGAGCCCGACAAAGTTCCGACCTTTGGAGGGGCCCACCACCGCCGGTACAATTCCTGATCGTCGGCCGAGCTGGGAACTTCGATCTCGGAGTATACGCCGACAATGGTAGTGGTAATAACAGGCAAGTGGGGAAGTTGAGACATCATAGGATGTTGTCGTGCATAACTGGCGCGTGATTATCGTATCCCCTTTATTGTCCCCATTATTTCTTTGCTTGCTTATTGAAGAACTACGGCGGCTACATGTCATATATGCCTCCGTTTGGTCTGATGGAGAAGAATCTATTGATGATGTGAGAAGTGTAGTTAGGTGTAGTCAACCATGTTACACAAAATGCTCATACATGATATCTCTGTGTGTGTATTTTATGTTATATAAATAGAAAAAAAGGAGAAACTTTCTCATTAATTTTTGGTGCATTTTCTTGATGATGTAAGCCCTCATTAATTTTTGGTGCATTTTCTTGATGATGTAAGCCGTAAGGAATGCCACAATGTAATAATAACTCGCTGGTTTTCTGCTTTTATTTGTTGTGTCGTTATATCTTAAGCTGTTTGTTCTCTGTATATCGGTCGATATGGAATTCTTGGAATGCTGAGATTCGATCGAAAGATCGATAAGATCGAGGGCCAAAACACTCAACGCGTCGCCTACGATGCTTCGATTTTCATTATATTACCCTTCAATTCATGCGACGTAATCAAAGCACAACGAGCCAACTTTGCGAACGAAATTTTAGATATCTTCAATGTCAGCAGCGACATAAACTCTCATCCTTAGCTGTCATTACAGCCCAAAACGAAGAAGACAACGATGGAACCGAGGAAAACATTCGAAGACAGTATATATATATATAATACGCACAAAACGAAAACAAGGCCGGAAAAAAATAACAAAGAAATGGAACGTTGTTACTACCTCGCTCTCAGCCTCCTAACGCTGGCGATGATAATCTCCGCCGACTTAGTCGAATCGAAGCTAAAGAGCGAAAAACTATGCTCTCAGTGTTCGACCTGCGAATCTGAGAAATGCCCTCCGAGCTATGCTTGCCCTCACATGACGGCCTTCGATAATTCCCTCATCGCCGGCTCCATGCAGTCAGATTACGTCGACTCTGAGGACGAAGGCGTCTACGCAGTGCCTAACATCGTCGGCGGCGAATCTAAAAAATATAACTCTTATTTCGGCTGGGAATCTACCTCGGGCTCAGAATCTGGGTACCACAGGTAAGTAAAAAAGGAAAAAAGATCCGTGTAATAAAAATTCGAATAAAACAACTGATGAATGACCACTTTACCTAAAAGCTTAATAAGAAAAATGTTGGAATCGTTTCACCTAAAATCTTAAGTTTGAAAGGAGTATCAGCAATTTATTAACTAACTTAGGATGTATTATGTGATTGAGTCAGTTGATCATTCTTCGACAAGAACTAAAAAACTGCTGAGAATGATTAACTAACTTAGGATATGTATGATGTGATTTCCCCAGGTTTAGGAATTATATGGTGAAGTGTTCGGACGAGTCTTACCTCACCGTAGACAGACACGGTAAGGTTGCGCTGAGAAGGCTTAAGTCGTTGGAAAGCTGGGGAGATGCTGACTGGAAATCGATAAATCCCACGACGAAGTATAACCATAGACAGTTCAGGTTTTGGGTGAATCGTAGTACTGGGAAATGTCTAACGGTTTTAGACGAGGGAAGTAAGGAGAAGCGCAAGCTTGGCGTCGAAGTTTGCGCATTCGACGGTTCGAAAACTTCGCAGCTTTTCGCTTTTCGGTTCCATTACCATAAGGCCTTTTGCTGCTGCGGAAAGTACAATGAATGACATTTGATCATCTGTGTTAAGAAATATTCGGACAATAAAATGTTGAATGCTCGGTAAGTTGATTTCCTCGATAATTTCACACGCAAATATACATTTTATTGAATCGCCGGCGAGGCGCAAATCGAAAAACACTAGTGAATATTTTGTTTCGAAATGGGATTGTTGAATTATTTCACTTTGGCTCGATTTCTCCCATTTCGACTCGATGAGGAGACTCCTCTTTATCTAACACTTGGTTCGTCGTCCCAGCAACGTTGTTTCTCAGCCCTTTGTTCTTCTTCGCCTTTTGCGCCCATCCCGCTAGCCCTTCTCTTACGCGCTCGTCGAATATCGCCTTGTTGAAAGAACTTCCCATCTATTCATTTCAGTACATACAAATTACAACAACAATCGTTTAGTTGTCTGAATTCGAATTCTTGGAGGCGCATGCATGTAAAGAATTATCACCTGGGCGACGATGGCGTATAACGGTAGAGTGCTGTAACTGCACAAGAGCTGCACAAAAACCCTGCAAAAAATAAATATTATTAGCGATCACCTTCATGATTCGAAATGCAGCGAAAAAAGCGCAAAAACGTTTCTAATACTTAACCCTATGACGAGCCGAGGGATGATGAAACCGACTTGTCCCATGATGCAAGAGTTGAAGCCATACATCACCTGTCGGCTCGTGTTAGAATAGAATCTGATAACACACATCGAAAACGATCGACGTATAATGATATGCAATGAAACGAAAAAGCTTACCAACATCCAAAAGAAGATAGCGATTTCGAATGAGTTTTGGAAGAGAACGAGGTGGATCAGTAAAAGAACGATTCGAGGGTTTTTTCCCCAGAAATGATCGTCCGATGGCTTGACTACTACGTTGCCCGTTACTGCTATGTGCTTCTGCGCAACTTCTACGGCTAATTGAGTTATTATGTGCTCGAGCTTAGCGCCCACAGCGAGTAACATCTGCGTAATAAATAGGGTAAAAAAAGGTCAATCTTGGTATATATGGTTGCCATGTCGAATATATTTTATGATACTATGTTTACTTACAGCCAAGGGAATAAAAGAGATCCAGAAAAATGCATGCCAACCATAAACGTTCAGCAGCAAGAAAAGGACGACGACGATCCACAAATACCAGCTGCATATCGAGCGTTTCGACGAATATTATTACAACCCTATTTCTCAAGAAATGTATCGAAAAGAAAGGCGTTTTTTTTGCTTCGTTTACCTTAGCCCGACGACTTTCTTGAAGTCGTTTTCTAAGGCTTTAGTCATGTACTTGTAGAAGTTGAACTTAGGGTTTGACCTGCAGTGTTCCTGGCAAAACAGCAGCAAGCAAAAAAGTGAAAAATGAAGAACATTCGGCGATTAGCTGCCAAACACGGCCAACTCGTGGTGTTTAATTATTACCATAATGAAACCATAACGCAGTGTAGTATAATCTCTTCTCTTCACTGGTCTGAGGAATTGCTTGAAGAACGATTTCTGTCGAAGCAAGAAAGCGTAAGAGAAGTAGCAGTTAGATTAATTATTGAACTATACCATTGATTCTTCCCAAAGATGATTCAGACATTCTCGACATACCAACCAACGGAACAGTGCTATTCGTGTGATGCCCGAAATCTTCGATTTGACGAAAGCATCTTCTTGAACATGTGTTATTTTTTTCCTTAGAGCTGATCAATAAAAAATACAGGCAAAATGAGGTCAATCAACATACCTTTATATAATGCATAATTGCATACGTAAAAAGAGCTTTATCACCTTCTTCGGGGTCGTAATTCTCTTGCTGAATCGACTCCTCCCAGTGTTTCCACTGTCGTATCTGCGTCAAAAAAATGGCAACTACGTATATCATGGCCTCACATAAACAATTCGTAAGAAAAAAAAATGATTCAAAAATTTAGTTACCCTCAATATTCCCAAGGCAATCATTGCTGCGGAGAAAGCCAAATGCGTAGCAGCTAGCACGAAGATGAAGATATGGAGATCGTGCAATGCCTTCAGCGACAACAAAGGCGACTTACCCTAAAACATCGATGATGAGATCGTTTAGTTGAATAAAGAAGGAATATAGTTGCACTTTTTAGAGCAGCTTAAGTTTGAAGAACATGTATATCACCTTGGCATCACAGTAACCTACGGCATCAGCAGAAGATGCTGCCAACAGATGGCGATTTTTGGCGACGAAGAAAGAAAGCGCATCTCCTAAGTGAGAAGTAGATTTCGCTGACTTATCGCCGATGTCTTTATTACATGGAAGCCAGTGATGAGTCCAGTTCTTGGGAACACATATCTTGGTAATTCTGTCTTGGAAAACGCTGATCATAAGCGAAATGAATCCCAGCAGCATCAGCTCTGATATGATAACGAAGATATAATACGTCAGAAATCATATATACGAATAAGGATCGATAGGGTTTTCTGTGAAGCGCTACGGTCCAACGAACCTTCTTTGATCTTCTGCAAGGCTTGAAACAGTGGCCACTGCTTTGTCTTCAGCAGAAACTGTATGTGGTAAAGAAAACATACCCTTACCATCATCAATGATCAGTATCTATTGATTTTGTATCGAAGTTAGTGCAAACAAAAAGAGAAAAAAAAGCCTCACCTTTCCCAGAAAATGGAGGGTTCTTTCGACTATTAGGGATATACAGACGATGATCGTGCAAACAAGTGCGACGATCCAAGTTGGTGTGTACTCTAACGAAGCTCCTCCTCCACCTGATCCTGCCATTTCTGAACTTAATTACTTTTTTATGCTTCTATCTTCTTTTCTTGCATGGGTTTGTTTATATAGACAGATAAGCATCATCGTCCCAGAAAAACTTCAGCAAAACACTGTCTCATATCGCCTTCCTTAGTAAGGACATATGAAAGCTATGTGGAGTAGTTGAATGCTGACTTAGCATATACTGTCCAAGAGCGTGGCCAAGATTTTCCATATGTAATCCAAGAACTTTCACGCAGGCATGGAGTAAACAAGGATTTTTTCCTTTGTTTTAGTAGCTCTAAAACATGGGCACCTACGTTTGTTGGTTCGTTATTGACTCACTCAAAGTCTTCTGATAGATAGATATATACTAATAATATCGTGTTCATATTTTGTAAGAACGTCACGACTTTTAACTGCTTCTTGCAAGTTGAGATTTGAAAATTCTAAAGACATCACAGCCCATCGAAAGAAAGAAAGAAAGCTAGAGTCAACCATGCATGTATGATGTTTCAGAGTAAAGTCTCAGCAGTGAGTGATAATGGAGGAGAGTCTCTTACAATTCTTTAAGAAAGTTCAGACAATACATGGCAAAAGTTTCGTCGAAAGTTGGTCTTTAGAAGCACTTGCGATGGACAATCGAAGGCCCAGTTTCGTCGTATTCGCCCTTTGTCACATGCTGATTCTGGGGAAACACAACCTTGGCCAATATAGCACCGCCCGTCCAAGCTGAGAATGCTCCCAAGTTGTCTGGCATATACTCCGGCGGCTGTAATAATGATATGGAAAACGCTTCGATAAAGATGCAAAAGAAATATAAATATTAGGATGACATATACATATATATGTTGATGTACAAAGCTGTTTAACATATTATTACCTTCACCAAACACGGGCGGATAGCCGAGGAGCACAAGCTAGCTTCTTTCTGAAACCTATCTTCGAAACCTGTAATAGAAAACTCTTAGGACACTTTCAGACAAGGTAATAGAAAAAAAACTTAGAACAAGCAACATAACTGTCTCCCAATAGCTGAAGGAATTTGCCACGGCTAACTTCCTAAATCAACTGATGAATGCTGAAGGGATTCTACTATTGATCACAGTACAAGAAATGAATCGAAAACTCACCGTTCATCAAAGAAGTTGCTCCACAGAGCACGGTGTTTTCTAGCAGCTGGCGTTGGTTCTCCGTAGACACGGTCGAAATACAGCGAACAAGCTGCTCAACCACGCCGTAAGACTCGAGACCTAAAATAGATGGTTGAAACAGAGCCTCTCCAACAGTATATCTTTCTTTTCCAATTTTGATTACCTGAATTTGTTTAGCTATGGAGCATATAAGGAGTAAACAGAAATTTGGATCCAACTAAATGCCCCATAATTATGAATGTACCTGCCCATCAGGTAAGGTGTGCTCCTCCTCAGAGGAATCTAACATCAACTTTTCATATGCAACTTCATCCTCAGCAGAACATGCATATTGTTCCTTCAGTTTCTCCACATCGTCGATGTTGAAGCTCACATGAGGATTGGATTTGCCAAGTTCTTTAGCAAACAAGTTTGTGAGGTCCAAACTCCCTATTTCGAATCTTCTCGAGGATATGTGCTGAACAGCACCTTCAATGACCGATGCAATATCTGATGAAACATCGAAAAATATTCAAGTTCACAGCAGAGACTAAAGGCAACCATGGAATTCCAATTCAAAACACATGCCAAAAAAAGACGATAACTGAATTAAAAAAGTACCCATCTTTCCATGACCAATGTCGACACAGCAGCCTGAAATGCGCCCTACAGCATATAGCGAGACAACTGCCTGCTCGATAGCGAAAAACCCAGACACATTGAATTTTTCAAACATAAGCTGCACCAATTGCTCTCTTACAGCCTGTTCCGCAAAATCATAAAAAATTCAATGAACTGTTGCTTATTGAACTTGCAAATACATTTGGTCACAGTGGTACTTATACGGGTTTATTGGGTATGTTTCATCATCACATATGTCTAACTGCAAGTGTTTTCATAACTACATGTTGCCACAATCCACACAATCAAGAGTTTAGCAGATCAATAATTTAATGAAGAAAGCTTTTAACACAAGATATAAACACTTCGTCAAACCTTGGGTGTTGACAGTGGATCAGTAAATAAAATCTGGCCTTCATTTCCAATCTCCCAACCCAGGCCAGTGTATAATACATAGCTCAGAAGATCTTCCATGGCATCCCAGTCTCTGATAAAGCCTCGGGCAATAGGATCAACATAGGCATTGTCATGCAATGATGCATCAGCCGACGATTCATCTTCAGGTACCATTTTCATTCGCGTTGGAATTATCTAAGAACATAGAGAAAGTAAATACAGTAAGAATTGTTGGAAGTACGCCTACAGCAAAAAACAAATGTAACATCCTAAATACCACTAACGTAAGTGTTAAGTTTTTACAATCCCGTTTATCGAATTATAAATAAATGATAACGGTTCCAAAAAGAAACAAAGATGAGCACCAAGTCAATGAAACAAAGAGAACAAAATCATAGGAATTGAAGGATTTAACAAATCTCAAGTAATTTTAGGCAGTTAACCGTGCACAGCTGTTAACTGTAAATTTCGAAGAACATAAATTTTCTAGCGAATTCTTTAAACTTTTGGTACTTGCTGGGAGTGAAAGATCTCCTCCTAAAATGCATTCTTCAATTTCCTTATTTACTTAATCGACAAATCAATGCCATCCAGACGAAGATGTTCAGATTTTGGAAAGATCAAAACATCAATGGCGTTGAAACATGAATGAAGAACTCTTGATCGAAGCATCAATGGGCAAGAAAATAATCAATTTTCAGTCCTCTGTAGACAGCATATAAGCGACCTTAGGGCTAACTTCAGGATTGGCATGACCGAATTTGATAGATTGAGAACCAGGATCAATAACAACAGGCTCCAACTCAATAAATCAAGATTGTGTGTATGAGAAAGTCTTACAGCTAGGCAAGGGATGACAGAAAAAGGAGAATTCAGGACATTATGGAGTATATATACGAAGGGCTTGAGGCTAAGACGGAGAAAACTTTCATTTAGAGGTGGTAGTTTTGGTAATTTCTACATGTGCTAAAGAGTAATTTTTCTTGCAAACATCCAAGATAAGAGCATACGATGTCGTGATACGAAGATACTCGCATTCTTTTCCGGAACTAGTAACTTAGATTGGTAAACTAAGCACAGCAAATAATTTCTGGTTCTATAAATGAACTAAGTAGGCCTGACAACATTTGCCAATTTCTCTGACGGAAAACATGGTTCGTTCCGCAGAACTACTCAGGGGAACTTTGATTCCTTTCAAGCTACTGGCATTGATGATCATTTAAGCATAACGGTTCAATAAACTCCCTAGTTTCATCAACTGGACGACAATAATGCATGATAAACATAAGTACTAATGGGAATTCTTTTCCCATACAATCCTAATGTTTACATGCCACATATCCATAGTTGTCTTTCCTATGCATTAGATTATAGGAAATGCAAAAAATAAAAAAACAAGAGATCACTTTTATCCAGCAATGTTCACCTTCTAACGAAATCAAGCAAGGCCCGTCACACATGAACACAAGCACCAACAAATACGCTGGTGTTACTCCAACCCAATACAGTAAGGCCGTTAGAATGATACGATCCAGGGATAATCAATCTTAAGAAATTCTTATGACTCCAACATAGTCAATTCAGCAGTAAAACAACAATTCCTTCCAATACAAACTAGGATTTAAGAAAAAACAAATATCTTTCAGATTTTCATTTACAAACCACCATATGCATTCTGTAATTCACTACCAAAAGAACTTAAAGAAAGTAAAACAATTTCATACCATGGAAGGAGGCTGGTCAGGAACTGCAAAACCAGCTTTGAACAACTTCGAACCAGCGTCGACTACCACAGCCTCCATCTAATCAACGAACACTAAACCCTAAAAGTGATTACTTTTCTCCTGGGCAACCCACAATTATAAATGGCGTTTCTGAATTATACTGTTTTGGCCATTCCAATGGAGGAAGGCGATGACACCCACTGAAGTACACTTGTTTCCTCAGCGGTGTTCAAAACCCTCTTCGGTGCTTCTCCTCCTAAAAGAAAATAAACATTAAAATATTTTTTCTTGGGAAATTTACTGAAAAATCCATTTATATAAAAAGTTGTAAATCAGTACTCTTTCAATATTTTTTTATATGTAGGTATCTATTAGAATTTTTTGCACATTAGTACCCGGTCCGCCACAAGGCATCATATAACACCTTTAGGTACTATAATAAACGTATTGTGGTACATAATACAGTGAGAAATGGTATATCATATAACACATTAAAATAATATAGAAACGATATAAGTACCATATAAACGCTGCATGGTACGTAATACACATATACAAATACGTCAAGACTGAAAAAATAGTACACGCAGTCAAACGGGTACTTATATAAAAAATTTTCGACATATGTTGTACTGACTTGCAAATGTTTTTATACAAATTGGTATTTATCAGTAGCTTCACCTTTTTCAGGAAAATTTACAAAAAAATACCCAATTATATAAAAAGTTGCAAGTCAGTACTCTGTCAGTGTTTTTTTATATTTAGATTTTTTTGCACATTAGTACCCCTACCGCCGCAAGGTACGTCATATAACACTAGAAACCATAAATAAACGTATTGTGGTACATAATACAGTGAGAAATGGTACATCACATAATACATTAAAGTAGCATTATAGGTAACATATAACGCGTGACGTCGTACGTAACCCATATAAAAAGGTACTCAAAAGACCGGAAAAATAGTCGACGCAGTCAAACAGGTACTTATATAATATTATTTCTGACATTGGTATTGACTTGCAAATTTTTATACTCCCTCCGTCCCAGCAACTTTATCGCATAAGTTGCTGGGCACGGTGGCATATTATAATAATATAGTATAGTGAAAAGGTAAAAAGTTAACACGTCTTTTAAGAATATTTAATATTATTATATTGATTGTTTGTGATAGTTTTTTGCTAAATAAGGAAATGTGAATAAATTATTGGGACGCCTGAAATGGAAAAATGTGATAAAACGGGACGGAGGTAATACAATTCACCTTATATAAATTCATTTTATTAAATATATATCTTTGTATAATTTATTGGGAAGTATCTATAAAAGCCCACCGAGCGACGCCACTCTAAACGACGCAGTTTGCATTCTCTGTATTCGCCGAGGGGACAAGCAAGCATAACTGTTCAGGCTTTGTATGTCGAATGCTTATTAGGGTTTATTTTTGGGTATTGATTATTTTTGTGATACACGTGTTTTTTTTTCAGCTGTGGTGGTCATTTTCAGATGGATAATTTGAAGGAAGAGAAGCCCGATGGAGGATCGGCAGCTGTCGAGCAAGAGATTGAAGCTAAGTTCGAAGATGACCTCAATTTGGATGAAACGAGTGCTGCCTCTGGTAATAATGATATGTTACCTAGATTTTCGGAGGAAATATTTATTGATCAATACTGACGTGTCTTTTGTGATTATGTCGTGCGCTGTGCTTAAGTATTGCTTGTATGGTGTCTTATGCACACGTTGTCTTATCTAACTTGTAAATTGAATGTTTTGAGTATTGTAGAAACTGCAAGGAAGAAGAAGAAGAAAAGTAAAAGCAAGTATGACAAGTGCAATCATATACTTGCACCATTCAGTGTTTGGCTTTTTGCTCTCTACAATTCAGCTTACCTGCCTTGGTATTTTGTCGATTTACAGGAAGAAGAAAGAGGTGCCTCAGCAAACTGATGCTCCCTCTATTCCGGTGGTTGAACTTTTCCCATCCGGCGAGTTCCCTGAGGGTGAAATTCAACAGTATAAGGATGAGTATGTTTTATATGTAAATATTTTTTTCATTATTGTTAACTATTCACTACTATCAGTAGATGCCTAGTCTAGTGTGGGGCTTGGAGGAAGATGAAATCTTTAGGTTAGGTTTGACCGTTTTCAAAGTGGATTCTGCCAATTTTGTTGAGATGTAGCTCCAGAGTTTATGGTATGGAGGAGAGAACAGAGATGGCTGTGCCGAAAGAGAGTTCATGCCCCATGTGCCCCTTTGTCACTTGCTATTGTGTGGTATCTTATGCATATGTGATTATTAATTAATATTTTTTTTTATGTAGTAACTTGTGGAGATCAACTTCTGAAGAAAAGAGAGAACTAGAACGTCTGGAAAAGCCGGATTATAATTCAGTTCGCCAGGCTGCCGAAGTCCATCGTCAGGTAGTTTTGAACTTTCTGCGTGCAATTTCATTACCAAACAAGCTTAGTATGTTGTATTCTATAATTACACAACATTGATTAGTTTTGATTAGTATGTTGTGTTCTATAATTACACAAAATTGACAGGTTCGGAAATATATGAGGCAAATTATCAAGCCTGGAATGTTGATGACTGACCTGTGTGAAACCCTGGAGAACACTGTCCGTAAGTTGATTGCAGAAAATGGTTTACAAGCTGGCATTGCATTTCCTACGGGGTGCTCCTTGAATTGGTAATTTCTCCTTGAAAAGTCTGTGCCTTGCTTTGTCTGCTTTTTTTTTTCTTTTCTTTAGAAGGCACTTCCACCTCGTACCTACATGTTCATCACCACTGATGTTGTAGGGTTGCTGCCCATTGGACACCAAATACAGGAGATAAAACAGTGCTTCAGTACGATGATGTGATGAAACTTGACTTTGGAACTCATATTGATGGTATTCACACGTTTATGGCTCGTGGATTCATTTCTGGTTTGTCTTCTGGAGCCATGATGGGCTCGTTCCCTTTTCAGCGACTAATTTTTGAGTCAAATTTGTTGTTTAATCCTAGGGCGTATCGTGGATTGTGCATTTACTGTGGCGTTCAACCCCATGTTCAATCCACTACTCGAGGCATCTCGTGAAGCTACAAATACTGGTATCAAGGTTCGTTCGTGATAATTTAATGCAAGGAATGACTTCTTTAGAACCAATTCTCATTATGAATGAGAAATATATTCAGAAATTTAGTGAACTTTTGCTTATGTTTTTCCTTATAAAATAGGAAGCTGGAATTGATGTACGTCTGTGTGATGTGGGTGCTGCTATCCAGGAAGTCATGGAGTCTTACGAGGTTGAAATTAATGGAAAGGTGTACCCAGGTAAACTTCTAGGCGCCGAACTATTGATTAATTTGAAACTCTTGAACAAACTAAATCTAATAAAAAGTTGCTTGAGTAATAGTCTTTCAAATGTTATATTACTGTTCCAACAGTTAAGAGTATCAGAAATCTGAATGGGCACAGTATTGGGAAGTACCAGATACATGCTGGAAAATCTGTCCCTATAGTGAAAGGAGGAGAGCAAACAAAAATGGAAGAGGGAGAGTACTACGCAATCGAGACTTTCGGATCCACAGGTAGGTCAACTTTTGCTACCAATTACATTGGATCTATCACCTTTCAAGATGCAAGAACATTCAAACAACATTAATTTGTGGTATGCAGGGAAGGGATATGTTAGAGAAGACCTTGAATGTAGCCATTACATGAAGAATTTCGACGTGGGCCATATCCCTCTTAGGTTGCCCAGATCAAAACAGCTCTTGGCAACTATCAACAAGAACTTCTCTACATTAGCTTTCTGCAGGCGTTATCTCGATCGTCTCGGCGAAACTAAGTATTTGATGGCACTGAAGAATCTATGTGATGCTGGTATAGTTCAGGTGCGGATTCTTTCTACTTCTATTTAAGAACTTTGTCTTGTTCATATTCTTTTCGAGTTGGTACTAACTGAGAAATGCGACGTATTAAATGTTGCAGCCGTATCCTCCTCTTTGTGACGTTAAGGGAAGCTACGTCTCTCAGTTCGAGCATACAATTCTACTTCGCCCGACGTGCAAAGAAGTAGTATCGAGGGGTGATGACTTCTGATCAGGAAAGAACACGAGCGTGATATTATTACTGCTGAATTATAAGCGAAACTTTTGCTTTTATATCCGACTACTTTGGCGATGTTTACTGAGTTGAGTCTTTTATTTCTCCATCTCTTTGGTTCTATGGAAAATGTTGAGTTGTATTCTATGTTGTCGTCATTTAAGATCATTTTTAAGATCACTTTTAAAATCACAGCAACAGTTTAGTCATCGTTCCCATTCCCAGCCTAAATCCCGAAAATTGTTTTTTTATTTTTTATTTTTATATCTCGTCGAAAGAAATGCACAATTTTGCCGACGAGGATGACCTTCTACATAAACGGCCTTCAACCATAGGACTAGCTTTTAACATGCATTACGTTATAACAGCAGGCGAACGTTCCAAGCTAGTATCAGAAGACAGACACACCATAAGCCATAAACACAGAAAAGACTGTTGTAATAAGTTCGATATCAAGCACATGCGCCTGTATAGAAGAAAGCAAAGAAGGAATCGAAACAAGTGCCTCATTCTTCTGCAGCGCTTGCAGCGCTCAAGTCCACGTTGAGATCGAGCTCCTGAAAATGGCGAGAACAAAGGATTAGAGTCGTCGATCATTTTAAGAAGTGACCGAGGCGAGATGGTTAGATATTTTTCATAAGGTTTATGTAAATGAGTAGCAATAAGACCATGATGCTAATACGGTGAATGTGTTGTTTTTCGCAGACAAATGAGACAACTTATGAGATTACATGATGATAATTCTCACCTTTCCAGTTATCAGGGTATACATGTTGAGAACATCTACGACAGTGGACTCGAAGTGAGTTGTCGCGTCGTAACTCTGGAGAACAGAGTTAAAATATATGTCAGTCGAAGAAATGGGAAAGCTTTCAGAAGTTTTCCTTCTCCTGCAGTAAGAGTGCAATCTTCTACAATCTGTAGGAATTTCGTCAGAAAAGGAGACTTACTGTTGATATAAAGCAGTTGTCCAGAGAAGGCTCGTTGACTGGTTCATACTGATCATACGTCTCATAGAAAATCTCATCGACAGGTCCAAGCAGATCAACGCCTGGCTTCAGTTCACACTCAGGGTTATCGGTTTCAGCTTCAGTTGAGACAAAGGCAATGAACTTCCCTTTAGGAGCAACGTTGTGAGAGTAAGAGCAGCAAAATAAATACCTGCAGGAAAAAATAGAAAAATGAGATGCTTAAGGTCGTGATTACATGTGCAACTTTCCTCGGGTATATCGAAAGATGGTTTCAAAAGCACATTTATATTTCTAATCCAAGGGTCTCAATGGGTAAGGTCGTCGAAGTTACTCACATGTCTGATTTGCGACCCAACTGCTTCTGAGGTAAAATAACTTGCACTGAAGGAGAATCGTTAGTGCTAGGAATTGGGTGGCTCATGATAGCTATGGCTCGAGCAACTTTGCCAACCTTTCTAACCTGTAACATGCCAATTGTTACTTCACCGTGATTGAAGTTTTAACTGAATGTAAAGCAAAGAGCTTGAACCAACAATATCTACACAGATGACGTAGAGTGAAAAGGGCTTAAAGTCACACTCCAAGACCAGGACGAGAATTACCTTGCCAGGGAGATACGAAGGATCACATACGACTTTCTTACACTTAGCAGTTTCCCCTTCAGAAGTTACACCACAAACTTTGCCTTCCTCATTAAATTCTACCTGAAAGTGTAATATTTTAGCTAAGAAGTAAGAACCAACGATAACGGGAATGACAAAATCAGAATCATGGAAGTCCACAAGAATAGATAATATGAATTTAATGATCTCGCTTTCTTGCAATTAAAGATAGATATACAAGGTTTTTTTTGCAACCCCAAGAAATATCTCTTTGCTGATGGAAATGTAAAAACTTTATATATGCAGTACCTTGCACTCAGGCTTATTCAACATGTAGGTCCCACCATACACAGCACTAAGACGAGCAAATGCCTTGCAAATCGTAGTATGAGTATCAGTAAGCATGGAGTACACAAAAATTGAAGATGAAAATATAACACTAGATTTGGTAAAAAACAGGAAGCTCAAGATCAAGAAACAGAATTAGTAGCAACTCAATAAACAAGAAATTTGAATGCGTGTTGCATCAATAAGAGAGATGGAAACCTGGGGAAGCTCTCCAAGTCCATACAAAGGATAGATATATGGTGACCCACCACCAAAACGTGCTAAAGACTCTGCATAGAGCTGCAATACCAAAGCAGATACATAGAAACATGTCTGATGAATCTTGATTTCTATTAATGCTCCAGTGATGCAAGAAAATAACAATAAGAAAATCACATATTTCTCCGGGATGAGTGGGTAGTGGGTATTACCTTAATTCTTTTCACGGTATCCAAGGCTGGTTCGTTTAAGTAACGATCGTCTCTGTGGAGAGCCAATGAATGACCAATGAAGTCTATAGTGTTGTCGTCAAGGCCATACTTTCTGCAAAAAGATGAATAATGAACTACAGATCCTTTGGATGGTCACACATGAAACTAGATACATAACTGCAAACTAAAGGAAGATACCGATAATAATTTCTAAGCACCCACGACCAAAACAATAATTTTCTAAAGTTTTGGTACCAAAAATATGTACAAGATGCATCAAAAGGAGGATGCCAGACATAGTCCAGGGCAAAACAAAAATTACTAGAGAAGAGCACATACGAGATGAGCTCTCTAGTCGTAATTCTGGTCAAATCCATTCCATCATGTGTTTTAGGATCACTTTCATTGTAATCTTGAACATAAATGAAGAATTTCCTAGCACGACGCTTTTCAAATATTCCCATCAGAGGAGATTTCAGGGCCTCCATGTCAGTTGCAGGCACCTTGTGTACCTGATGGATTAATTAACGACCCATTCACACTGCTATAAAATGGCAAGAAAAATACAAAGAGAAACAGCATACAGAATGGAAGGGGAAAAACAAGAAATAAATTTAGGCCAAATACCTTTCCTTTGTTGTACACAAAGCTTCCATCAACAGCTTTGAAGTACAGGTATTTGGTGACATCGGTATGAATGAGGACCCGTACAAGAGCCCCATTAGCCATAATGAACTGAGAAAAACATTGAACAAAAATATTTTCAAACAAAACAGTACGACCAAAACTTCTCAAGAGCATGTCAACTTATACGAACCTTAGGGACCATGTCGACATTATAATCTCGACTAGAACCCAAGTGTGCTGGAGGCTGGTCACTTCCTCTAAACCTCTTCCACAACTGCAATGAACAAAATCGTATGACCATCAAACGTAAGCTATCACAAAGCATATAGAAGCAACCTTTAACACATGTCATACATCGTATTCAGCAGCAATATACACCCTTCCAAAAAAGAAGTTAATTACCTGAATAAGGTTCAGTGACGTAGACTCTCCACCATAATAATCATTGCGATCCATGTGGAGAACCTATTAACAAAGAGAATATTAGAATACGTTAAAAAACGAACAAGAACCACTAAATAAGGCAAAAATATTTAAAATACGCCCGCCGCACATGATCCCACATATCCGCTGTGACCAACCGTTATCATCAAAATGTTCTCCCAAAACGACTAACGGTCCATTAGCCACCAAGTGCAACCGAAAGCAATCAACCAAACAATATACTATCGAAGACGATAACTAACATCAGGTCAATCCCAATAACGCTAAATTTACCGATTTAACAGACTACAAAACCGTATCGCAGCTGAGACTATCAGAGCACGGCACAGACGCACACAGTTTTCAAACATCAAACGAAAAGAGAGGCACAGCACGTAATATCAGCTAAACAACAACAGATCCTCTCCAAATCATTCTGATTTACACTCTCTTTACATAACAGCAGGGTAGACCTAAACAGCACGCGCATAAGAGCATCAAATCCAAAGCAATCAAATGATCGGTTACAGCCGATAATAGCTCAAAATCCAAACATAAAAAACAATCGAACGATCAACAAATGACCAAAAAAGAACCTTAAGGCCATCGACAGAGAGAAGACCGCTTAGGATGCATTCCTTTAGACCGGTACCAAGCACAATCACATCATACTCTTCATCCATTTTATCCGAGCTTTCCTAGCGACGTTTGTTGCTACTGCTGCTCCAAAATCTACGAAATACTGAGCTAGATCAACCACCGTGAAGCTTCCTTAGGGTAAAGCAAGACATATAAATGTCGAAAATATTATTATAATTTTTCCTCGTATTAATTATTACGTCACCGCCGCATTAAATATTAATTTTATAATATACCTTCACGATTTACTTGCTCAGCTCAGTTCGATTTTGTCGATAAGCTCGTTTTAGCATAACGTCACGAGAAATTACGCTTTCGCCCCCTCTCTATTAACTTCGTTTTCATCATCAGCTTCTCTGCATTACTCTTCTCTGTTAGGTGAGTGAGCTACTTCTACCTCCGAGCACGTAAGTGGAAATGCTTCTGCGTTTTCGTTGAATTCAGCTCCGTCGCCGTTTCAGATTACGAGCACCTTACGTTTCTCGTTCACGTGTGTTTCTTTGTTCGGCCATCCCGACGTTTTCGACGGTGGCCGTGCTGAATCTTTGAGTTTACTTGTGCTTTATACCGACGATTTTGGTCGATTGGCTTGGTTTATGCAGGGATTTTTCAGTGGGAGGATTGATTCTCCGTCAAGCTTTTGGAGGTGATACGTGAATTTTCCCTTTGGGCCTGTCTATCGCGCTTTCGTAACGTAATCTATCGTCGGGCGACGATGAAAATTGCGAATTCAGCTCTACTCGATATCAACAAAGGTTCTATCGTAGGTGCCTATGATGCTAATGCTGACCCTGAACGTGGAAAAGGCGGGAAAAAGCTCACTCGTGTGGAAAGAATGGAGCTCGAAAGGTTGTTTCAGGGAGCCGTGTATTCTCGAGATTGGGAGCTAGCCGAGAATTTAATTGCGTTGGATGACCCTCATGCTTTGAGCAACATGCTTAGCCTTGCTTTAGACCCGATATGGTTCTTGACTACAAAAGAAGAACTGCATGTGATTACTGGCTTGATCAAGAAAATCATTGACAACGGAGCATGTGATTTCTCAACATCTGCGCTAAGGATTTCTTTCCTTGCTTCATGTGTTTTTGCTTGTCAGAGTCGGACGGCAAGCTTAGCTGACACCCTTTCTGCGATGGGACAGAGGTATGTATATCTCATTCATTCTTCCTGGCATCTCCATTGCAAGTTTTCACCATTAGATAGCAGTACTGCCTCACAGCACAAGAAAGTGGAGTCTTTGATAGACTACTGTTCGATGTTGTTTAAAAAGTATTAGATTGAATAAATAGCCTTGTTTGTTGAATACGTGTCAAAAATGTCTTGCAGTATTGTAGTTCTCTTACTCTTTGGTCCTCGCAGGTTACAAGAAAGGCTTCAAGAGCAATATGCGGACGAGGATTTGAGGTCTGGGACTGATGACAAGATTCAGAAATTTACCGTATTGGCTCTTAATCATATAAGCTTCAATCCTCGTTGTAGGAGTAACGAAGACAGATTGGTTCATAATTCTCCTGCCGAGATCAAACTACAGTTATCTGCATTCAACACCTTCCTAGATTATGCTGGGAATAATCTTACCGTAAAGGACTTTAACGACGCATTCAATGCTGCTTGCTTTCCTCTCGCGCTTTTCTCTAGTTCGACTGACCGCGGTTGGGCATCAGGCATATCTGCTACTGCAATTGAAGGATTGTTGGGCATCCTCGTTGAGAGGGGAGCCGATAATGTTAACCATTTGCTTCTGGAGGCATGTCGTTCTGGGAACAGAGAACTTCTTCGCATATTCTTGCAGGTATTCTTATAACGAATAATGAGCAAGTGATGCTTTACCTCCCTGTTTTAAACAGGCTGTTTATGCGCTCTTTTTGCTAATGTTGATATTTGTGGTCTTGATGGTTTCTGCCTTGAATTCATGTTTGGTTTCTTAATCAAGAACGTCGAATCTACATAACGAGACATCGATGGAACCGTCGAGAGTTACGCTTTTCTTTCCTTTTTTTCCTTTTTTCTGCCCGTTAAAAAAGTCGGTAATCTCATCTGCGGTAATCTTACTATCGTGATCCGTTGCATTAACTACTCTCAGCATTGAAATCACTCCACATTTTCTTTATACCCTTTCTACCACTTGTGTGACAGATTGCCCAGAGGAACAACTTGGCCATGGATATAAATCTAGCTTTGACGGTCGCCACGCATTACTGCAAAATCGAAGCAATCGAGTGCTTAGTGGATGAGGGTGACAACGCCGTGGATTTCTCCGTTGCACTGCTGATAGCCGTTAAGAGAGGCTGCATACCCGTGCTCCAGTGGTTCGTCAAAAGAGGCTGCCAAGACATGCAGCTAGGCCTTGCCCTCACATACGCCGTAGCCAACAGAAAAACTGAGGTTGTCTCCTATCTCCTCTCTGTCATTCCCCAACACTTCATCTCATCCTTCAGCCTGGGAATCCTCAAAGCCTCAGCTGAAAGATGCGCCGAAGGTTCCCTTGGCTGCATACCTTTCCTCCTCCACTCCAACTTCCTCGGAGACCCAAATGCTACTTACACAGCCGCCGAAATCGTAGCAGAATCTGAGGAAGCATCGTTTCTCACACTACTGAAGTCTTTCCTTAAAGAACATTGGTCCGAAGAGGCTTACTGGGACGGAAGGAGACAAGGCGAGGAACAGTTTTCTAACATGGCGATGGTCGCAAAGTGGGGCGAGTCCCCTATTCGCCTGATGGACTTGCCCGCTTCACTTAGGGTGGCGATAGGCTATTTGCCTCTGTACAGAGAGTGCGTTAGGGCGGGCGGTGGTTCTTTGTTGTCTCAAAGGCAGAGAGGTAATCTCGTGCAAGCTGCTTTGATGCTCGTAGGCGAATTGCTCGATGAGCCTGGGCAGAGGACTGAGCTGCTCGCCGTTTTGGAGCGCTATCTTCCTCGGTGCTTCCTTTGATGCTCGCTTCTTATTATTAAGTGCTGCTTTCAGAGCAAGTAAAGGGGTTGTTTTCTAGAGATTTTCTAACGTCCTAAAACTGTTTGGGATGTGATGTTTTGTGTTGTTTAATAGGGTCTTGGTTGGCCACCTTTGTGTTATTAAGGGGAAAACATTACCCGAGTACTTTAAACATGTGATTGTGAATGTGTGTTAGAGATTGAGACCAAAGCAACAAGCTTGACGCAACTGATGATGTCCGAGGTTGCAAAATATCAGTCAAACTCGATATTTCTTTACTTATATGGTTTCAGTTTGTATTGCAATTTGCATGTGCTTATCCACGTCTGCGTCTACATCTTACGGGCTGAAAAGCCCACTAACATCACCCCAGCCCAACTATAAAGCCCACTAGCATCTCTGAAACGACAGCTTCACTATGCTCACCTTACTCTTATACCAGAGAGGTCTGTAATGATAATTGACTGTACGTAATGTAATCATTATTGAATAAATGTCGATAATAGAGTATAGTTATAGGTGAAGAATATCAATCAGCATGATTAGCCATGTGCAGAAATGCTAGAGAAAATAATATGTAATTTGTGAGAAAAGATTGCGCATCGCAGATAGCAACAGTTTTTTGATCGACCGTGTGGATATTGGCGGCGTGAACAAAGGCGAAAGCCATGCCATGTTCTTAATTCTTTTTAGTTACCGATCTTGATATTCGATCGATTGTCACATTTATATTACTTCTTAGACATCAGATTTTATAACTATAAAACTAATTGTATAACAATCTCTTCCAAAATATATGATAATAACATAACCTATTCCTTCCTTTCGCCGGGCTTTGGTTTCAAATTCAAATCAAGAAACCAGGTCCGCCGCAAACCCTTATACATTGCCTCAGCGTCATGTGCATATACATACATATATATATATATATATATATATATATATAATGCACGTTTCTATCACAACCTAAACATATACTCTATAATGTATATGTATCAACAAGAATCTTTCACTCATTGTAATAATTCTTCATAATATTTCGCTACCCATATATTTTATTATATGCATGTCGCGGGCTTTACACCACCAACGTTATCACAAGAAGCAGTCGCAGGCTGATCTCCGAAGGTGAGATTGATTTGATCCAACGTAATACCACTGCATGGATTCTTCTTACTGCAATCCAAATTCACGGCGAGCTTCGTCGCCGACGTACCGTGAATATCTTGGTAAGTCACGCCGCTTATTCTCACGCCCGACGCCTAATTAACATTAAATCGAAAGCCCTTAAAAAAAAAAAATCCCTTTTCGATCGAAATCTTATGATCGATTGAGTATTCTTTATTTACCTGCGTAGGGCAATTTCTGCTGTTGGGGCAATAGTTTTGGTCGATGATGATTGGATTTTGGACATTGACCATTACGATGTGCTGGAAAAGAACGTCCGTAACGAACCCATTGCTCGGCCTCGCCCATGTCTTAACCCTAACGCCGTTCTGAGTCCCAGTGATTGTAGCAGATTTGACCGTCACGTTTTGAACTCCCGCCTCGTTCAAGTCCCACCCGAGGCTTCCAATGCTGCGTCGAAAAATTCGCATATATCACTTCACGTAATAATATAGATCCCTAAACAAATTAGGGTTTCCTCGTAAAATATCAAGAAAATGTAACATGAAGCGTAAGATTCTAGATGAATCAGAGTCCGACATAAGGCTAAATAAGAAAATAAATCAGCCTACACGTGCTGGAAATAAAATATATAAAACTAAAATATAATAAACTCCTTTAAAGCTTAAGTTTTTAGGTGAACTCGTCATTCAGCAGTACCTAATTCCATGGCCGGGCCCACACAATAAGTTTTCGATCCACAAGTTAGACGATCCCGGGGCCTATGGAGATGCAATCGTCTCCCGTCCCTATTCTCGAGCTCATAATCGCGATGCCCGAAGATTGCTCGATGTGAATCCCATCAGTGTTGGGACTATTCCCGGGAGCCGTAATAATCGTATTTACGAGTCGCACGTTTTGACAACCGTATATGAGAACGTGGAACATCTTGCTATTCAGCGACGACAATCCGTTCACGATTATGTTCTTCGAGTTGTAAAATGCCAGCGACTGCAAATATCAAGCAATTACATAAGTATATATACATATATGGATACATAAACTATATTGTTAAACCCTAATAATAACCTACCGTAGCTCCTTGAGGACAACTCTTGCCACTTTTTCGACAAGCCCAAAAACTCTTGCCCTGGCCATCGAGGGTCCCGCCGTAGATCGAAACACCATCGACTCTTTCGAAGCTTATCCACACTCTGTTATTACCTAAATAGTTGTAATTAGAAGGGGCGATTAAGGTACCATCGATGCGAAAAGTTACTGCGCTGTTCTTGCAAGATTGCCCTAGAAAGCGCACGCTGCTCTTCAAAGCGTATCGCCCTTTTGGGACGTAGATTGTCGTGGGGCCCGCGTTCGAGCATGCCAAGGCCCACGTGGAAAGAAAGGCCTTCGAGCAATCTGATTTGCCGTCGTTTTTTGCGCCAAATGACTGAACGTTGTATGTGGGAGAAGCTGATGATGAAGATGGTGAGGAGAAGATGATGAATACGATAATGACTGTTAGCGTGAGGATGAGTTGAGACATGATTTCTTATAAATGTTTTTTGTAAGGAGAATGTTGAGGTGTTTTTTATTATTATGTTGTGATTAGTTTTGTGTTTGATGTGTGTGTAGTTTGATGGTATTTATAGCAGAGGGTTTTTACAATGGCTAATTATCATTTTGCATGTGGATATGTGTGTCAGGCATCATAAGAAAAGCTGGTTGCCGAATTGATTTATTTGTTTGTATTAATAAATTATATTTTGGTCAATCGTTAACGGTAAGAAGCATTATGCTTTTTAACTAACGAAAGCTGTTTATTGGCGTAATTAAATGGGCATCGTTGAACCTAATTTAATATTAACGAGGCCTATTTTGTTAAGAATTCCTTAGATAGAATATAAATTGTTTGATATTTTCGAAATAGAAAGGGGTTGTGATTTTTATAAATGCCCGACAGAGCATATTCTAAGTACAAAGAATGTCAAATCTTCAAACCACATGCATATTATAACCTCACATGATATGTAATAATATATCACTTGAAATATGTATAAATGCAAGAATCTTCTTCAAATTCACGATAAAATAAAAGGAAGACATTATATGTACGAACTTGTACATATTGCCGTCCTCTACATTAATGCTTATATGATTGTTCTATAGGTGAACAGAATAACATATATGAACATCCCACTAGCATATATTTTATTAGTACGTCAAGGCAAAAAGTCTTCATTGTATAGCTTATCATAGCCATGTTTTAGGGTGTTATCATATTTAGCTTGTAATTATATGCTATGTTTCATGAAGATCAAACAAATCTCACATGCTATTCTTATAAATTACTGCCCACAAACAAGGAAGCCATGAAACGTGGTAACATGCATTCAGAACATGTATGGGCTTGAAATTAAAGTATTAAATATAAAATGAAAATTGAAATACACACAAACACATATTCGCACTGATTCAATCATTAGGGGGTAGATACATTAATCTACTATTGTGATAACTGTTGAACTTGTAAATTGTAAATACCTTTTTGACTTCGGTTAAGATACATTTAACCATGTCGATTATCTCTAAGAAAAAACTTTATTCTTACACCATAAATATTCAATGCAATAGCATCACGCATTGATTGTTTACGTGATGGCTTATACTTTCCCTTAAAGACGGCTCAATAAAGGGTAATATGATAATCTTCCGATAAGCCAATGCTTCTTTTGTCCATTTTGATAAGAAAAGTATGTCAACTTTCAATGAACGTTGAGGCGTTGTGTGTGTGTGTGTGTGTTGAACATCTTTAATATTTTTCTTAATATTTAAAAAATTTAGGTACACAACTATAGACTTCCAAGAGTATTTTCAGTTACTTGATAATTTAGTAAGTTATAAATAAAGCATTTAATTTAATATAAGGTGTTAACAAAATGGACTGAATTTTTCCTAGATATGATAAAAATGCAACATATTCAGCGAAACATGATTGTTGAGTATGCACGAATATATATATGTATATATATGAAGTCCTATATAGTTTAACAAAAAAAAAAAAAAAACTAGACGTAATTGGCTCCTCGCAATGAGAGAAGTTTCCTCATCCAATGTTGGTATTAATCTTGGATTCGGTACTGCGTTGCCTAATTAGTCAAATTAGGACATTAATTTCACATATGCATTTCACTGTTCGCAGGTCAACAAGATAATGTACCTCTCATTTATTTTAAATTTTACGAAATATTGTGTATTATTGCTAAACACATAATAGGAATTTTTGTTGATTAATGGCCACAGCCACATGCACGTTGACATCTCCTAATAACCGAGCAAGACAACATTAACAAACTACAATTCCATGGTGTCATCTTAATATTCATTGCATCAATCATTTTTACTTTATCCAAAAACTGATTCATGTAATAAATGTATATGGCCATACTAACAAAAAAAAAAACGAACAAGCATTATTCGCGTATGGGCTGGGCCGCCGCCAAATCTTTAATCACTTCGTTACTATAAGATGTGTAAGAATAATAGGAAGCCTATAGTGCTTAAGTTGGCTTGCTTGCTCATCAGATTCCAAACAAAGATGAAAACTTTATTTAGCAGCATAACGTTTTGATCTCTCTCGCCTTGTACTTATATATTAAACATACAAGATAGATAAATCATATGAGATTTATACATTCGTAAGGGAGAAACTATTCACTTAACAACTTATCTATACCGTTATTTTCTTGAACCTATATGCTTTTTCATTTCTCGAGTTCTTACAGTTCTGCGTCCATTTTCACTATAAGCTCATGTTCTCCCACCTGCGGCGCCAAAAGAACACCTTTTCGCTGTGGAAGTTGGCTTATCTTCTCCAAATCTTCCTCGTTCAAACTCCATCCATCGAAGATCTGTAGATTTTCAGACATCCTCGTCTTGTTGAAGCTCTTAGCTATGATGCTCACACCTTGCTGGTAAGCCCACCTCAAAGCAACCTACGACAAACAACGTTACTCTAAATATGGAACAACATGACCCCTTAGTAATGATCGAAGGTAAAAAAAAAACCTGGGCGGTGGTTTTATTCTTGGCCTTGGCAATGGCTCTTAATACATCATTGTCCACAACTCTATTGTCTCCCCACTTAGTATTGTTAGCGCCGAGCGGAGAGTAACCGCTGACGTGGATGCCCTTTTCGTTACAGAACTCTATCAAGTGCTTCTGCTGCCACATAGGGTTCACCTCCACCTTTTTCCCATCATAATCAAGCAATATAATTCCTTTATTACCAATACTATCATATATATACACACATATGTGTGTGAGTGTGTGTGTGTGTTTCGACTCACTTGATTGAGAGATGGAGGAATCTCAGCAGTCGATAGAACTTCTTCGATTAGCCTGCAAGGGAAATTACTAACGCCAATGCCCTTCGTAAGCCCTAAGTTCTTACACTCTTCCATGGCTGTCCACACGCCTTTTACGTCCAAAGGCTTAACTATATCTTCCGGGGCGGGAGGCAACCATATCATCTCAGTGAACCTCAGAGGCCAATGTATCAAATACATGTCCACGTAATCCATCCCAAGATTCCTATCGAAATCAAATCACAGTCAAATATGTAAACCCTAAAAGTACGATCTTTCCATGTGTAAGAACAAAAGGAGGATCTTCAACACTTACTTTAGGCTCATCTTACAAGCAGAGACAACCTGGGAAGGTTCTGCGAAGCTGCACCAGAGCTTGGTGGTGATGAAGAGTTCTTCCCTCGAGTCGATGAGCCCTAGCTTTATAGCTTCTGCTATGGCTTCGCCTAATGGCTTCTCAGAACCGTAGACAAACGCCGTATCGAAGTGTCGATAGCCCACTTTGATGGCTTCTATTACAGCGTTTTTTATGACGTTGGGATCGCCGAAGGGAGGGTAAGGGCACGTTCCCATGCCAATTACAGGCATGGGCTTTTCGCAGCCTTTTAGGGTTACTTTTGGGATGGGCGGCATAGCCATGTTTGTGATCATAGATTGATTGATAGGCTTGCTTATGATTGTATGTTGTGTGTGTCCTTATTTAATTTGAAGGGTGACGCTAATGAAATTTATTAAAGCGGCAACTGATAACTAGCTAGGTAATAAATACGTATGATGTAAGTTCTAAATGTAGTTACTAACAAGATGTGTATAGTGTAGAGCAATACAAATTGAAGTGTGAAAAATAGGAAAGTTCATTCATTGCCGAACTGTTCTGATTCCAAGAACTGACGTAGTTACAAAATGACAAAGCCGGCGGCCTTATATGTACGAAAGGCGTCTTTGGATTTTGCATTGATAATAAATATTTGTTTATGTTAGATGGTTTAATGGAGCTGTTGGAGGTTTCTAGGTAACTGCTTTTCGAATTGTAGATGGACACGGAGGTGGGTAGGCCGGGCCGTAGCTGAGAAAGCACGGGCATGAAGCGAACTTAAATTTCGGGCCCCCGATCAGTATTTTTTTTTTTCAAAATACAGTATGATATGTATAATATAGCGTAAATATCAACGGTAAATGTAACTAAAATAAATAAATAAAAGATAAATATTTTATAGTGGAATGTTCGAAATACTTAATCCGACATCCGAACCGTTTTAATTTGGTTCAGTTCGAATTTTGTAATTCTGTTCGGTTATTTCGCTTCTATTTTCGGTTAGGAACAAATAAGATTTATGAAACGTGACATGTAGTAAAAATAATTCAAAGGTCCGAAAAAAACATGAAAATGAAACAAATCTAACCTAAATATAAAAACATTGTTTGTCGAGAAAGAAAATAATTAAATTGCGCCTGCAACCAAACAAATAAATTAATAAAATAAGGAGCGACATAACATACCTTAAAGATCACTGGACACTGATGTCTGGTCGGTCCCATAAGAAATTAGTGAACGATTTTATTAGATAACGACATCCTTTAACCTAAGCGAAACCCTTTTTATATTGTATCAGTATAGAAGAAGAAACCACATCACGTTTTCTTTTTTTCTTTTTTTTCTTAATAAAAAGCTTATGTCTTGTTTGGGTTGAACCGAATTTTTTTAATAAATTATAATACTTGGGCTTTGATTATCATCAAGGCTCAACTGACTTGTGCAGTCCACTCAGTTTTTTGTAGATTTATTTTTAAGTTTTAACTATAATACTCTTTTTCATAAATATATATATGTATTATAAAAAATTTGGGCCCCCTCCGAAGTTGGGCCCCAGGCAGGCCCGTAGCTCATAGGAGGCCAGTGAGGCGGTCGCCTCGGGTCCAACTTCGGAGGGGGCCCAAAATTTTTTATTATAAAGATATATATATATATATATATATTTATAAAAAAGAATATTATAGTTAAAACTTAAAAATAAATCTATAAAAAACTGGTGGACTGCACAAGTCAGTTGAGCCTTGATGTTAATCAAAGCCCAAGTATTGTAATTTATTAAAAAAATTTGGTTCAGCCCAAACAAGACATAAGCTTTTTATTAAGGAAAAAAAGGAAAAAAGGAAACGTGATGTGGTTTCTTCTTCTATACTGATACAATATAAAAAGGATTTCCCTTAGGTTAAAGGATGTCGTTATCTAATAAAATCGTTCACTATTTTCTTATGGACCGACTAGACATCAGTGTCCAGTGATCTTTAAGGTATATTATGTTGCTCCTTATTTTATTAATTTATTTGTTTGGTTGCAGGCGCAATTTAATTTTTTTCTTTCTCGACAAACAATGTTTTTATATTTAGGTTAGATTTGTTTCATGTTCATGTTTTTTATGACCTTTGAATTATTTTTACTACATGTCACGTTTCATAAATCTTCTTTGTTCCTAACCGAAAACAGAAGCGAAAAAACCGAACCGAATTACAAAATTAGAACTGAACCAAATTAAAACGGTTCGGATGTCGGATTAAGTATTTTCGAACATTCCACTGTAAAATATTTCTTTTATTATTTATTTTAGTTACATTTACCGTTGATATTTACGCTATATTATACGTATCATACTGTATTTGGAAAAAAAATTACTGATCGGAGGCCCGAAATTTAAGTTCCGCTTCAGGCCCGTGCTTTCTCAGCTATGGCCCTGGCCCGAGGCGACCGCTTCACTGGCCTCCTATGAGCTACGGGCATGTGGGTAGGCAAAAAATGGCGAGGGATTGTAATAATTCTTTATACACACACTAGATTTTTCTACCTGCCTTGGTTGGCGTTTTTGTTCTGCATCACTTATGAATGATGTTAAATATACTACAATACAGAACATCACTTACTTTTACTTGTAATGGAAATTTTAGTTTCAACTTTATGATGTTTATAAATATCTGCACCGTTTCTAATACTCGCAATTCCTTCGGTGAATGAGATTGGCACAAGGCACAACAAGCCCTTGGCTTCAAGGCGATGACATGGCCGGTCATCCTTAATAAAAAAATTGTTTTTTTTTTCTTTTTCTTTATGGGACAAATTAAAGGAAGAGTTACTACTACATCTCTTCTGATTTGATAAGGGCTTACCTGAGGTTGTATGGACGACGTTGTACTGCAGAAATAAGGTGCACCCAAAACCTGAAAAAATGGCGGAAACTAACTTAAGTTGCTTATAACGAATATCCAAAACATGTCCAGAAATTGTCGTAGGCGTACCTTGACCTGTTCATGGAGGAAGCTTATGTACTTAATTGTCTCCAAACGGACAGAAGCCGTATCCATATCTGTAAACGGATATGTCGTAACTACTTTAGCAGCTGAAAAAATATTCGACGAATCGATTTGTAAAGAAAAAAGGAAAATTCAAACCTTGGAAGAGAGGGGCATACTATCGTTCTTGATTCTTTTCTGCTCCATAGATAACAAGTGGAAGAATTAAGTAACAGTTAGATTTACCAGGAATACTATCAGAGGTACAAAATGCTGTAACGAAGGACATGATAATTTTCCTCTTTGGATATACATCAGCAGAAGGAGACAGTTAACAACTCTAGGGAGACAAGAAAGCGCACAAGATTAAAATAAAGCATGCATTCATAAACAGACAGAATGAATTAGAAAAAATAAACAATATGCATTGGCCGTCATATATGACCTAACACTTCTTAAAGGCAATATATGATCTGCTGAAATGATTGTTGTCCTGATACATAATTTTACACAATATTCTAAGTACAATATTAGTTTAGACTTTACGCAACGGGTTAAACTATGTCGCATGAGTTAAGACCATGAAAAATGCAGTTATTATGGCGACCATCTTACTTTGCAGAATTCGAAACTCTTCAAATCCCAAGCAATAACAACGTCTTTGAAAGAAGGCAATAATATCATCGTTGTCGAGAGAAAGATATAAATAAAAATTGGTAGTGCAGTGCAGGGTATCGGTAGATGGAATAGACAAATTTCTCCCACAAAGAAAACAAACAAATCGCTGCTTGGTCATTTGTTGTGAGTTATTGAAAGAGAGTATAAAACATAATAGAGAATTCTTCCATTCACTTATATCTTCTCACTTCACAAACACCTCTATTTATAGGCTTGAGGTAGCCTACATTTGATGTCACATGTTGCAAAATAAATTACAATTAAGGGGCCATAAAGATGAGGAGGTTATGGGTTAAGTATGGAGAAGTTGAGTTGATAATGGGGGGATTATGAGTTGAATACAATGTGAGTGGACATCCAAAAAAATACATATTTATAACACTCCCCCTTGGATGTCTATCTTTTGGTAAAATGCTTCGTTAAAACTTTACTAGGAAAAACCTTAAGGGATAAAACCCTAGTGAAGGAAAAAGAGTACATTTTTGTTATACAACGTTGCCTCGTTAAAAACCTTACCCGGAAAACCCAATGGAAAAAACCGTGGTTAAGAAAAAAAGAGTACAACATATATTTCTCCCCCTCTTGAGTACATCATTTGATATTCTTCATTCGACGCATTCCAATCTTATAAACCAGCTTTTCAAATGTTGAAGTCGGCATTGATTTCGTCAACAAATCCGCTAGATTGTCACATGAACGAATTTGTTGAACGATAATTTCACCATTCTTTTGAAGATCGTGGTGAAAACGAACTTTGGTGAGATATGTTTCGTCGTGTACCTTCCTTTAATTGAGCGATTCATGCGACGTTATCTTCGAATAATATCGTTGGAGCTCCTCTGTCCAAATTTAAGCCGCATGTTCCTCGAACATGATGAATTACTGATCTCAACCAAAAACACTCCCGACTTGCTTCGTGTATTGCCAAAATTTCTGCATGGTTTGAAGAAGTGGCGGCTATAGTTTGTTTCATTGAGCGCCAAGAAATATAACCCGTTTGGGACCGAGCATTATGCGGATCAAACAAATAACCAGCATCCGCATAGCCTATGAGATCGGATTTTGCAAATTTAGGATAGTAAAGACCCAAATCTATCGTACCTCGAAGGTATCGAAATATATGCTTAATGCCATTCCAATGCATTCGTGTGGGTGAAGAACTATACCTTGCTAGTAAATTAACCGCAAATGATATATCAGGACGGGTATGGCTTGCAAGATACATTAGTGCTCCTATTGCACTTAGATATGATATTTCCACACCAAGTAGTTCTTCGTTATTCTCACGAGGTCGAAATGGATCTTTATTCACATCAAGTGATCTCACTATCATAGGTGTGCTCAAGGGTGTGCTTTTATCCATATAAAAGCGTTTAAGCACTTTTGCAGTATAAGCGGACTGATGCAAGAATACGCCATCATCAAGATGCTCAATTTGTAAATCAAGACAAAATTTTGTCTTGCCAAGATCCTTCATTTCAAATTCTTGCTTTAAATAATCAGCCGCTGTTTGGAGCTCTTCGGGAGTTCCAATTAGATTAAGGTCATCGACATATACAGCTATGATGACAAAATTTAACCCTGCTCTCTTTATAAATAAACAAGGACATATTTGATCATTTTTATATCCCCCTTTTAATAGGTATTTGCTAAGGCGATTATACCACATACGTCCTGCTTGCTTTAAACCGTAAAGAGATTTGCATAGTTTGATCGAGTAAAGATTACGAGAACTATGGCTATATTCTTCAGGCAGTTTAAATCCTTCAGGGAGTTTCATATAAATGTCACTATCTAACGAGCCATATAAATATGCCGTGACAACATCCATCAAACACATTTCCAGTTTTTCATTTGATGCCAGACTTATTAAATATCGAAAACTAGTTGCATCCACTACGGGGGAATACGTTTGTTCATAATCAATGCCGGGTTTTTGAGAAAAACCTTGTGCTACAAGACGCGCCTTGTATCGCACAATTTCATTCTTCTCATTTCTTTTTCTTATAAAAACCCATTTATACCCTACGGGCTGCACATCTTCTGGTGTGCGCATTACTGGTCCAAAAACTTTACGTTTTCAGTGAATTTAATTCAGCTTGCATTGCGTCTTTCCACTTTGGCCAATCATCTCTAAGCTTACATTCATTCATAGACCTAGGTTCAAGATCCTCATTATCATAAACAATTGTTTTTGCCACTGCATATGCAAAAATATCGTCGAGGTTTATTTCATTTTGATTCCATATTTTTCTACTCATGACATAATTTATTGAGATCTCATGATTATCAACATTTTCAGGTACCTGTGTTTCTTCTGGAAACTTTTCAATAGTCATGTCAGTAGACTCTTCAGGAGTTTTAGTTTCCTCGGGACCACCTTGAATTATTGCTCCTTTTCTTTTACGAGGAACTTTATCTTTAGAACCGATCGGTCTACCACGTTTTAAACGTGCCGTAGACTCACTATCAGTGGTTATTTGTCCTTCAAGGACACTAATTTTAATCGGAGCATTAACAGCCGGAATATGAGATTAGTAACTCTTTTTAGGGTCAGTAAATGCGTCTGGTAATTGATTTGCTAAATTTTGCAAATGAATTATCTTTTGAACTTCCAGTTCACATTGGTTAGTACGAGGATCATAATGAGATAATGATAATTCGTCAACTAATTTTCTTTTCCGGGATTTTTTTTCATCTCCCCCTAATGTTGGGAAAACTGATTCGTCAAAATGACAATCAGCAAATCTGGAATTAAATAAATTTCTAGTCTTTGGCTCGAGATACTTAACTATAGATGGGGATTCAAATCCAACATAAATTCCCAACCTTTTTTGGGGCCCCATCTGTGCGTTGCGATGGATTAATTGGAACATAGACCGCACAGCCAAATATTTTTAGGTGGGAAATATTTGGTTCTTGAACCTGAACCAATTGTATTGGGGAGACCTCATGGTAATGCATTGGCCTAATGCGAATTAGCGCTGCCGCATGCAAAATAGCGTGACCCCAAGCAGAAGTTGGGAGATTCGCTCTCATAAGTAATGGCCGATCAATTAATTGTAAGCGCTTTATAAACAATTCTGCAAGACCGTTTTGTGTATGAACATAAGCTACTGGATGTTCGACACTTATCCCAATTGCCATGCAATAATCATTAAAAGCTTGTGAACAAAATTCACTAGCATTGTCAAGACGGATTGTCTTGATGGGATAATTGGGAAAATGAGCACGTAACCGAATCAATTCTCGCAAATGCGAGGTTGCAAGTTGATAATAAGCATACATGCGACCATCTCGTCGATGCATCAATTAAAATCATAACGAAATGGTCCACACCATGGGTGAATTGGCCCACATATATCGCCATGTATGCGCTCCAAAAATTTAGGAGATTCGTTTCTTATTTTTAATTGCGAAGGCCGAATAATTAATTTTCCTTGAGAGCATGCAACACAAGAGAATTCATTAAAATCGAAGTATTTTTCGATTATTCAAAGAATGACCACATGAATTCTCAATAATTCTTCGCATCATTATAGAACCGGGATGGTCCAACCGGTTATGCCAAATAATAAACTCATCATCATTTGTAAACTTCTGGTTTACAATTGTATATGATTCAAACATAGAAATATGCGCGTAGTACAACCCCGAAGAATAAGAAGGTAATTTTTCCAATACAACTTTCTCTTCGGGAACAATACTTGTAATATACAAGTATTCATTTTTACCTTCATCTTTAGTCTCAATATGATATCCATTCCGGCAAATATCTTTAAAACTCAACAAATTTCGATTGGACTTTGAAGAATATTATGCATCATCTACGCAAAATTTTGTTCCTCGGGGCAAAATTATTATTGCTCTTCCGGAGCCTTCGATAATATTTGTACTACCACATATAGTACTAACAGGTGACTCTTTCATCGCGAGAGAAGAAAAAATATTTCTTGTCTTTAAATATCGAATGCGTTGTTGCGCTGTCTGCGAGACATAATTCTTTGCCATTCGTACGAGAACATCCATTTTCTTAAAAGCAGAAAAATAAAAATAACCTTAATATTATAATGATTAAGAGAAATATCAAATACGGA